>CP129450.1:10777500-12197500 GCA_030445155.1 Quercus variabilis
AAAATAAAAATAAATTAAATATTCATCCCCACCTCCTCGATCACTTTCTCCAGAAAAAAGTAATAGTAAAATAATAACTAACTTGCCAGTATATAAGAAGCGTAGTTTCGTGGCAGCTAGCCCATTCAAGGAAGATTCATATCTTTGAAAATATTTTCTTTCCCATCTAAGATCTGGTAACCAGTTACTTTTCTTCTTTTAGCTAAGCCAAGTAAAATATGGCTTACAACAAAGAGAAGAAAATTCTCATAAGGGAATTCAATGAAGATAGAGATATTGAAGTGGTAGGGAAGCTTGAGAGAAACTGTGAGATAGGGTCTAAAAAGGGGGTCTCCATTTTCACTTACATGATTGGTCATGACCCTTTATGTAGGATTAGGCTCTATCCCCTTCATGTCATGCTGGTGGGTGTGACTTTTTCTCTTATGTATCTTTGTCAAATCCCAAACATTTAAATATATCATATATAATATTTTACACATTAACTCTTTCTTATCTCACTTTCAATGCCAAATCCAAACATTGAACCATATCATATATTATATATATAACATTTATACATTACATCCTTTCTTATCTAACATTCAATTATTATTTTTCTAAAAGATGTCTCCATTTCTTGGCACTACTTTTTCTATAGGAATCCTTTTGTCCCTCTAAGACAATATTATAGAGGTAGACTACTAATTAATGTATATTTGTTGAAACGGCCTACAGGTAGCTGAGCTGCTTGAAAATGGGGAGCTTGTTGGAGTGGTTCGAGGTTGCATTAGGGATATGGGGACTGGTTTTGGGGAAGCACAAATGAAGATGGGTTGCATACTAGGCCTTCGAGTCTCTCCTACACACCGGTAATATAGAGTATTCACTTTCAAGGATATTGTTCTAGACTAAATAAGCAGTGCTTTTGATGATTGTAATTAATAACATACTAAATATTATATGCTATAGGACTTGAATAATGCAATATGCATGATTTTCATCATGGAAAAATAGGCAGCAGATCATTAGAAAGCAAAATGATGCGAACAGAAGGCTAGCTGCAGTTACAGATATATATATATATATATATATATATCTCTTGCTTCAATCATTTCTCATATCATGAGTTATAAAAGGAGTACAAAATAGTAGAAATGATACTTTATTTTTAAGGATTTCGATACACACAATAGTATACTATTTTTGGAAAAAGTTTTATTGAAAATTGAAAAAGTTTGGACAGCTTTTTTAATTCCAGATAAAATTTTTTCAAATACGAATTTGTTAATGTGTGTACTTAGGGCACACGTTAACCGAACCCTATTTCAAATTGGTGTTTACTAGTTATTGTAATACCGATGACTTTTAGATCAAATGATATACTTATCCATCTGTCATAAATATATACAGTGCAATAGATGAGTGTTGGTATAATGGGGGATGATCATATCCCATAACAATTATGCACCCCTAATACTAGATTTCTTATTTTGTTCTTCTACAAAGTCACGATAACTTTCCGTGTAGTTTGTTTGTTTGTTTGTTTTTTTTTTTTTTTTTTTTAAATAAATTTTTTAAATGAATAAATATGACTATTCCAAAGAGTAAGAGATCTATATTTGTCCTTTTACAAACCTTTAAGTAGGTGCAACCCTTACTGAATGGGTAAAGAGTGTCTATAAATAGACTTCAAATTATGAGTCCATTTCATCATTGTTCCTCTCAGTTTTTAGAGAAACTCTATTAAAATGATCTCCACCCTTCACTAGGACCAATAGTATATAGGTGCGTGAGTTAATTATTTACTGATAAAAAAAAATCTTGTTGACGAACACTAATTTTTATATGTTTGGTCTCATGAAGACGGATGGGAATCGGATTGAAACTTGTCAACTCCGTTGAAGAATGGCTGCTGAGAAATGGAGCTGTGTACACATTCTTTGCCACTGATAAGAACAATACTGCCTCTATAAACCTCTTCACTCTCAAATGCAATTACATCAACCTTAGCTCATTAGTCATTTTTGCTCAACCAGTTTGTTCTCCTGCACAGATTCTGTCCCAAGATATAAAGATAGAGAAGTTGCTCATAGACCAGGCAATTTCCTTGTACAAAAAGAGGCTAGGTGACAAAGAGTTATATCCAACTGATATTGAAGCAATTTTGAAGGAAAAGCTTAGTCTTGGCACATGGGTATGCTACTTTAACAAAGAGGGTTGGATTAACTTACACAGCAAGGAAAAGAATGAAGACATTACTAAAACCTCAAGCTCTTGGGTAGTTTTTAGCATATGGAATACTTGTGAAGCTTACAAGCTTCAAATAAGAAAGTCACATCCACTAAGGTCTTTTCATGAAACTCTAAGCCATGCAAGAGAGAAATTTTCCCTTTGCCTTAAAAGGCCAAATAGTGACACTTTGCCAAAATCCATTGGCTTTCTTTTTCTTTATGGGCTTCTTGGAGAGGGAGAGAAGCTTGGGGAGCTCATGAAATTTGTATGGAGTTTTGCATCGAAAGTATGTCAAAATGTGAAGGATTGTAAAGTAATTGTAACTGAGCTAGGGGTCACGGATCCTCTCATAAAGCATGTACCCCAAGAAACCTCTATGTCACGTATCAATGATCTTTGGTATGCCAAAAAAATGATGTTCCAAGATGACATGGTGGGAGTAATGCTGCCCAAGGAGCCACTAGGGAATGTATTTGTTGATCCAAGAGATTTCTAGGCCTATTCAGCACTCTAGCTAGTGCTCATGTGCTACACACAAAGCCATGAAGTTGATCAGTACCATTGTTAATTAGGAAATATTGCATGCCCCATATCATGCATTTGATCAATGATCTCTGGTTGTTGAAGAAGATGAATGTCCCGATGAAGAAATGAAGACAGATGAATCAATGGACCAGCATGGGAATTATGGCTTTAGCGATACAATGAAACCCTAGAGATAGACGTACGTACATCATTCTTTGTTAATGAAAAATGTAACCTTCCACAGTCAGTATACCTTATCTGGTGCACCTTTAATTAATGTTACTGCATGCTGTAAGTAAATGTGTGTTTTTTTTTTTTTTTAATGAAAGTGCCAATGTTAATGAAAAATGAAAAATGTTTAAATATTTATTTGATAGTGGCCATTTCACTTAAAATGCAGATAGTCAATTTCAAGGTTAATTAAGAGTTTATTATGAGTATATACAAAATTACGTTATTTACAATTATTAATAATAAAGAGTTGTTTACATATTTAGATTTATAATATTTAATCAAAATAATGAAATAGATCCATTTCAAATGAGGATGAACATTTTTTCTTAAAAGTGTCAATGTAAAATATTTTACCCTTGACAAACTTGTCTTGATAAATGTGCATTTTGTTTCATGTATCTAACACAAATTTCACATTTGTTTATTCATATGCTAAGTGCAAAGTAAGGAGTGATTCAAATCTAAAGCAATTAAGTCACTTTCAAGTTATTGAAAAATAGTCAATTGATATAATAAAATACAGTGGAATTACTTTCTTTTTTCTTTTTTTTTTTTCCATCCTTGTGCAAATTCAATGGGTATTCCAGAAAAAATAGCCAAGCAAAATAATCATCACAAATAGAAAATTCAACAACCTATACCGAACTTAAATAGAAAACCCTCCAATGAGAAGAAAAAATCACAAGTCCAATCAAATAAATTCCTCAACTACAAAAAACAATGGATTTAAAACAATATTCTGGAAAATGAATGTTAGAAACTACAACCACCCCCCCCCCCCTTCCCCCCACCAACACACACACACAATATATATATATATATACACACACACACACACACACAATAAATAGTAAATGAAGGCTCCATTTGGTTGAAATGATGGAAAATATTTTAGTTTTCTCTCATGTGTGTTTGGTACAAAAGATAGAAAAGTAAAGGAAAGAAAATGTGTTTTGAATAAATTTATTATTATAGTATTATTACATTAGGAGATTATATATAATAATAATAAAAAAAACTATAAATAAGAGAGACAAAATAATAAATTCTATTTAAGAATAACTCTCTCTCCATCTTTTCCTCCCAATTTGGTAACATGATTTTTTATGGATTTGGGTAGAAAACTTCACCCACCCCATTTTCCATTCTCCATCTTTTCCACCTTAGCAATGAGACAAAGTTCATGGAACCCTCCAAAGGATTTTCATATTTGTTTTCTTTTATTAAGTAAAGGAGAAAAAAAGATGTAAATGAAAGCCTAGAAGGTGTAAGTCCCAAACCTACCTTTAAAAGAGTACCTACATCTAACTCCTTCTCTAGCAATGTGAAAGGAAAACAAAATACGAAATCACAAATAAAATGGGTTAGAAAGAAAGACATCTCAAGGATCGTTACTAGGACCGTGTGCATATCTAAAATTACAATAATGGGCTTAATGTATTCTCAAATTCCATAACTACCCCCAATAATTGTCACAACACCTGTCTCATGGGCTTGTCCGCCCTTGACCTCCCAGCATAAGATCAAATTAGTGAATTAAACAAGTCTCATTCTATCATGAGCGTGTGTGGGGGTTGTGGAGATCATAATGCTGAATTAGCTAGGTCCAATGGGGAAGCTATTATGTAAGAAAATGTTATGCAATAAAGGGTGGAAATGAACTCTTTCAAATTATTTGTTTCAATCAAGATGTTAGTTCCATCTGAGAATGTAACCTTTGTGCCATGGAAAGCACATGTCCAACACTGGTAGGGGTGGCAAATGGGCGGGTTTGGGTGGGTTTGGGGTGGACATAATTGGGTTGGGTATATAAAACTCATTTACCCATTTAAAACCCATTTAACTAATTCCTTATAACCTAAATCCAACCCAACCCAATTATTATGGGTAAACCCCAACCCACCTAATTACCCAATCATCAAAATTACCAAAATGCCACTAAAGTGAAAATGGCCAAAGTATTACAAAATCTTCAAAAATGACCAAAATGCCCCCAAAACCTGAAAATTACCAAAATACCTCCAAAACCTAAAAAATGACCAAAATACCCCCAAAACCCAAAAAATGACCAAAATACCCCTGAAAGCCAAAAATTACCAAAACACCTCCTAGAACCTAAAAAATGACCAAAATACCCCTGAAACCCAGAAAATGACCAAAATACCCCCTAGAACCTAAAAAATGACCAAAATACCTTCGAAACCTAAACACTACAAAAATAATCTCAAAACCTACAAAATGACGAAAATACCCCTAGAACCCAAAAAAATGACCAAAATACTCCCGAAATCCAAAAAATAACCAAAATACCCCCAAAACCCATAAAATTACCAAAATATCCCCAAAACTAAAAAATGACGAAAATACCCCGAAATCTAAAAATTACCAAAATATCCTTGGAACCCAAAAAATGACCAAAATACCCCTGAAACCTAAAAAAGATCAAAATACCCCCAAAACCCATAAAATGACCAAAATACCCCTGAAACCCAAAAAACGACCAAAATACCTCTAAAACCTAAAAATGACCAAAATACCCCATAAACCCAACAAATGTCCAAAATACCTCAAAAACCTAAAAAATGACTAAAATACCTCTGAAACCTAAATAATGGCCAAAATAACCTCAAAGCCTATAAATTGACCAAAATAACCCTAAAAACTAAAAATGACCAAAATACTCCCGAAACTTCAAAAATGACCAAAATAACCAAGAAGTCTAAAAATTGACCAAAATAACTTAGAAACCTAAAAATGACCAAAATAGCCCCTAAACCTAAAAATGACCAAAATACCCCCTAAACCCAAAAAATGTCCAAAATACCTCCAAAACCTAAAAAATTACTAAAATACCTCTGAAACCTAGAAAATGGCCAAAATAACCTCGAAGCCTAAAAATTGACCAAAATAACCTTGAAAACTAAAAATGACCAAAATACTCCCGAAACTTAAAAAATGGCCAAAATAACCACGAAGTCTAAAAATTGACTAAAATAACCTAGACACCTAAAAATGACCAAAATAGCCCCTAAACCTAAAAAATAATCGATATACCTTCGAAACCTAAAAATTAACTGAAATACCCCCTGAAACCTAAAAAATGACCAAAATACCCCTAAATCCTAAATACAACCAAAATAACCCCCAAACCTTAAAATGATTAAAATATCCTCAAAACCTAAAAAATGACCAAAATTCCTTGAAACCTATAAAATGACAAAAAAGCCCCTTAAATCTGTAAGTCGATAAAAATACACCCTAAACCTAAAAAATTATCAAAATCACCCGTAAAACTAAAAAATGACCAAAATACTCCCTAAACATAAAAAATGACCAAAATACCCATAAACCTAAAAAATGACTAAGATACCCCACGCCCCTATTTTGGTAATTTTAGAGGCTTCGAGTGTATTTTGTTCATCTTATAGGATTAGTTGTATGTTGGTCATTTTAGATATTTTGAGGGGTATTTTGGTCGTTTTATAGGTTTAGAGGTATTTTGATCGTTTTAGACGTTTTAGGGTATTTTTGGAAATTTTAGAGGTTTCACGTTGTTTGTGGCCATTTTAGCGGTTTTGGGTTTATTTGGGTCATTTCAAAGGTTTAGGGGTATTTTCGTCACTTTAGAGGTTTGAGGGTATTTTGGTCATTTTTTAGATTTAAGGGGTATTTTGGTCACTTTTTAGGTTTAGGGGGTATTTTGGTCATTTTTAGGTTTCAGGGTTATTTTTGTCAATTTTTAGACTTCGGGGTTATTTTGGTCATTTTTTTGTTCCAGTGTTATTTTGGTCATTTTTAGGTTTCTAGGTTATTTTGATCAATTTTTAGGCTTTGGGGTTATTTTGGCTAATTTTTAGGTTTCGAGGGTATTTTAATCATTTTTAAGGTTTCGAGGGTATTTTGGTCATTTTTTAGGTTTTAGGGTTATTTTGGTTATTTTTTCGGCTTCAGGGTTATTTTGGCCATTTTTTAGGTTTCGGAGGTATTTTGGTAATTTTTAGGTTTCTGGGGTATTTTGGTCATTTTTTGGATTTCAAGGGCATTTTGGTCATTTTTAGGTTTCGGCGGTATTTTGGTAATTTTTTGGGTTTTAGGGGTATTTTGGTCGTTTTTTGGGTTTCAGGGGTATTTTGGTCATTTTTTGGGTTTCAGGGGTATTTTGGTCATTTTTAGGTTTTGGGGTATTTTGGTCATTTTTTTTGAGTTTCGGGAGTATTTTGGTCATTTTTAGGTTTTGGGGGTATTTTGGTTATTTTTGGGTTTCGGGGTATTTTGATCATTTTTGGGGGTATTTTAGTCATTTTTTGGATTTTAGGGGTATTTTGGTCATTTTTTTGGTTTTAGGGGTATTTTGGTCATTTTTAGGTTTCAGAAGTATTTTGGTCTTTTTTTGGGTTTCGGGGGGTATTTTGGTCATTTTTTGGATTTCGGGGGTATTTTGGTCATTTTTAAGTTTTGGGGATATTTTGGTCATTTTTTGGATTTTAGGGGTATTTTGGTCATTTTTTGGGTTTAGGTGTTATTTTGGTCATTTTTTAGGTTGAGGAGGTATTTTGGTAATTTTAGTAGTTTTGGGGTTGGGTAATTGGGTACCCAATTAAAACCCAATAAACATTAGTGTTAATTGGGTTTAATTGAGTTATTACCCATTTAATCCAACTAATAATTGGGTGGGTTTTGGTCTATTTTAAGTGGGTGGGTTTGGGTGGGCAAATGAGTTTGGGTTGATTTTGCCACCCCTAAACACTGGGAATGTGGTGTGACCAACTTTGTAACTTTGACTTAATATTGTAGCAATTAATCTATGCGGGTGTACACATATGTGAAAGAAGAAAGCAATGAACTAGGTAAAAATTCGTTTTTGATCTTTTGTAAGTTTTTCATGTTATGGTACAACAACAGAAAATATACACATTGAATAAGGGACATATGCTAACATACATTTTGATTGTAGGGCATGGATTCTATGTAACTTTCTTGGAAGTAGTTATCCTGTTTAACAATGGACATGCTTCTTCTATTTGAAACAAATAGGAGTGTATTTACTTAGCCAAATGGAATATTGTAGTAGTTCTGTTTTCTGATCTCCATACTCTTCTAGTAGGTCTAGTTTTGTTTGTCACAATAGACTTTGATGACTCCATCTGAACCTCCAGCTTGGATGGGTCTAGTGACAACTTTTCACTGATGAAAGCATCCAAATCCATTCCAGTTCCACTTTCATTGTCTTTGCCATCTAAGGAGCCAGCAGAGGGGCTTACTGACTCCTTATCGGTGCCATTTCCATTAATTTCTGGTATATTTTCCATAGAATCCTTTACCTTGTTGAATGACTCCTGGTCCAACTTCAAGAGTCTCTTTATGCTATCAATCGCTGGGTCAATGATATCTAAGAATCCCATAACCCATGAAGCATCATCCACAACTTCTGTACGCTGTTGCATACAAACAAAATTAACATAGTCTTAAGTGCGAAACCTTCACATAAGAAAATTCTCATAAAAAGCTGAACCTTACTACTATATTTATCTCCTTTTCTAGGGCAGCAGAAATTTTGATAGATAAATTACTGATTGCATCTTAGCACAACAATAAAGAAAACATTTCAGGGTTTGTTCAACAACAGTTTTCAACTTATCATATAGCAAAACTGTAGATGATTAATAATTGGAGTTGTTCGAAGAAAAAAAGGTCACTTTAAGGTGAATTCTTATAGTAGGAAATTACATATTTTATCACAAGGTGAAATGTAATTACTGACCTGCTGAAAATAGAGGTTTCGAATTTCCTCAGCACGCACAGAATTGCCTTGTTTCTCCTCCAATGATGCCCACGTCATCCATGTTATATAACTCTGTGAATTTATATTTAGTGAGGACCTAAATAATCTTCGGGCTGCTGATAAATTCCCAACTTTCTGTTCTAGAACACCCCAAGCCTGCAATGTAACCATAGAGCATGCTCAATAAGCTGAAAGGAAGATTAAGTTGCTACAACATCAATCTCTTATCTCCAGATGCATCACATGATTTTTTCATTACCTGAAGACATCGAGCGGCACTTTCACTAGTTGAGTTAATTGACAGTGCTCTTTGGTATAATTCCCTTGCCTTCTCTATGTTTCCTTCTTTCCATTCCATCCATCCCCAAGCCTAAAATGCCCAAATTTTGTAACTTAATCAGCTTTGCAAAGGTTCAGGAAATTACAAATGCAATTTTATGCATAAAGAGTATTACATGGTACAGAGAAAAAAAGAAGGATATTTTTTTTTTTGGTTGTTCATTTGGTTTCTCTGGATTACAAATTTTAATGTTTCCTTCAAAGCCATTTTAGTGGAAATACTCACAATCCATACTGGTTGGTGCCTAGGATCCAATTCAGATGCTCTCCTGAACAGCACTCGGGCAATATTTGCAGATGAGTATTTATATTCTAATAAAGCAAGAGATTGAAGGAGGACAGGATCCCTTGGATTAAGTGCATGGCCAATCTTCAATAGTTTTTTCCCCTTGTTGATATTTCCCATATTAGCTTCAAACACTCCCCAAACATGCCATGCAAACCTATTCTTTGGACTTGCCTGGACTGCTTTCTACATATTTAGATAGCACCATCCATTACAGTCATTACAATAGAAATCAATAACACTGGACTGCGAAAAAGGAATCAGATCAAAAATCATACATTGTTTTCTGGCTTGCCATTAGCTACTAGGAAATGAAAGTGATGGTAAATGCAAATGGTAGCAAGAAGAAATCACCTCAAACAGCTGCCTAGCAGCATGGTTGTTTTCCTGTTGAATCTCCAATTGTGCCCATGCCTTTGTCATAATATTTAATTGACACATAAAAAATTACTTCAGTAAACGCACAACCAATGGCACTAAAAGTTAATTCAACACAGAAAAACCTATGTTTTGGACAATCAAGACTTACAAGCCAACTGGCACAGCTTTTGGGGTTATACTTAGTGGCCTGCCTGAACAAATACCGAGCCTGCTCATAACGATTTGCTTTAGCTTCCAACATTGCAAGTGTTTGGTATATGTACTCATTTCCACCACAAAATTTTAAACCTTTAGCCAGCAGTTGCCTTGCTTTCTTAATATTTCCTTGTTTTAGCTCTAGAACTGCCCAACCATGCCAGGCAGCAATGTGTCTTTTATTGGCAACAGTCGCTGCATCAAATAACTCTCTTGCTCTCCTTATATTTCCCATCTTGTTTTCCAAAACTGCCCAACACTGCTCCAAGAGAACATGTACTTATTAACTTCAACAAAATAAAATATGATGTAAAAGACAATATATTTAAAGAATCAATTTCAACTGAATCAATCCCTGACAGGCAATAGAGTATCTAACAAAATTACTTCCTGTAGAATGCTGCATTGATGTCCCTGATCCATGATATATACAAGAATTGACAATATTTAAAATTATTCCATGAAGATAGACATACTAGGGAGTAGACACCCAAGTACCCAACATTGTAATGTGCTAATGGAGCATAATTGTGAATGAGGTGAACCCTGAGCTACAAACATAACTAAAATAAGAGTGTTACCAGCTAGGAAAGTGAAAGCTCTCCAATTATCTACAATAGAAAATTTAGAGATCATTCAGTAGTCAATGAATTGGTTCTCCCACAAGAATATGATGCATATTCAAGCAATCATGAAATCTAATCAATCTATGAAAGTGTTCTTACTACTCTCAAGAACTAGATGGCAACTTGAGCCACGATACTAGTGCATTTGGCCAATTTATTTGCTCAAATGTGAGACAAAAAGTGACTTTAACAAATAAGCTAACTAATTTCCATTACTCTCAGCTCCTCTCTTCAATTTTAAGTCAATTGAACCAAGGACTGAACATCATAACTCATAGAATTAGAACAAGCTTTGTTATAGATAGGCTTCCCAATCCACTAATGCTCGAAGTACTACTTGAAAATCTTAATTCTCATATAATGTGGCTCTAAAGTTGGAGGATGTCAATCTCCTCAGGAAAAAAAAGGTTTTTAAAATATATATATATATATATTTTATAATAAAAACATATAATTTTTCTTTGGATCGATAAAATAAAAACATAATTCATCAATTATTATAATGAAACTAGAAATGAATGACATTGCAAACTGACCAACCTTTAATACAATGCTAAATTATCCAATCCAAAAGCTTAAGTTAGTGAGTGAAGAAAACCAACAAAGAGATATACCCGTAAACTAAGCAAACACCCAAGTTTCAACCAATATGGGAATTCCATAGCATATTTCACAAAAAACAAATCATGTTGAGAATAAAAAGTAACCTGCCAAATGTAGGGATTTTCTCCTTGAGTAGCCTGGCAACCTTTCTCATACACAGCTCTAGCTTCTGCCGCTTTCAATTGCTTACCCAATATCTTCCCCAAGGCTACATATGCCCGCCCATCTTCTGGCCAATAATATATACACTTTGAAACAAATTCACAAATAACCGGTTGTCAGCAACTCCACCAAATTCCCAAAAAGACTTAAAAATACAAACAAACATACATACAAAATAAATTTTGATAGGAATATAAATATGAGAATGCCAAATTTAAAACTAATTTTTTTACTAAAATTAATTACAATCATCCACCCTAAACTATAGGAGTATTTACAACATAAACTCTAAACTTCAAAATTTTGTAATCAAAACCTTAATTCGATAATTTGTAATATTCACCCCAATGTTTAAGTTAGTATAAATTAATAGTTGGTGGGCCTAAACTATAAAACTATTTTTGAAACAATGGGAGATGGAAAATGAGAAAAAGAGAGTAGATGGAAAGGTGGCCGAAATCGAAATATACTAAAATTTAGAATATTATGGTTACTTGCACATCTCTTCTTCCCCCATCTCCCTCCATACGAGCATTTACAATGTGTAATACTAATTTGGATGATGGGTGAATAGCACAAATAATTTTTGAATTACAATGTGATTATAGAGTTTTGAAATTTAGGACGCACATTATACGCCGTACCCTTACCCTTACAAAGATGTGAAATTATTCAAAAGCTCCAACGTATTATGCATTCCTCTTATATATAAATGACCAAGACATGTAAATGTGTAATACATTGGGTATACAAAATAATTTCTCGCATAGATCAAACTATATAAGAATCATATTAATTCCTGATTATTCTACACTCATATAATATGCTCATGATTAAAATTGATATCAAGAATATTACAAATTTAAATTTACCACGCCTTACAAACATATCCACAATCTATCAATTAAAAAAAATAAAAATCATTCATTTATTTATTAGGTGGTTAAAGTGGCACCAATAACATCCATTGCAATTTGCCACGTATCGATTGTAAGTTAAGCATTTTCTCTATAAATAAGCATCCCCGATCAGTATCAATATCTAATCGAATTTTGATACCGACCAAAAAATACAAGTCTTGAAATCAATTAAAAACTATTAAATTGTTAATGCCAAAGACAAAAATCCACATGCTATGCAAAAATTAAGAGAGTAAAAATAAGAAAAATTATATAATACTCTTAAAAGTAATTATATAAATTTAACTAATGGATTAGTGGATTAGCCATTTACGTAAGAATAATCACTCAAAAAGTATCAAACCTTTTGAAGCATTTCCTCGGCTTCTTGATAGCGAAAATTCCTGGACAAAACCTTAGCTCTATAAAGCGCCAAGTCCAGGTTCACCGTAAGCGGCTTCTCCGTCGAGCCAAACCGTTCCACTACTCTCTCCTCCGGCTCAAAAATCAGCATCTTCTTCGCCAACTTCGTGAGTCCCACATCGATATCCGGACCTTTCGAAACTTCTTTTTCATTTTCTTCTTCAACTTCAACTCTCTCTCCTTCGCCGGAAAACTGATCCGCTGTCATCACAGGCCTGCGAACCACGAGCTCTTTCTCTTCCGGCGCGACGTCGTTTTGGGATAGTTGTTCTAAAACCGGTGTAGTGGTGGAGTCTTTGGAAGAACATGATGAAGTTAAAGTAGTAGTAGTAGTAGAATTATTGAGATAAGAGGAGGAGTGGAGGGGTATAATGGGGATTTTGAAGGAGAATTTGGAGAGGGTGTTTGAGTTTTGAGTGGGAGAGAAGAGAGTGAAGTTGGAGTTTGATGAAGAAGAAGAAGATGGAAAAAATGGCATTCTTTTTTTTTTTCTTTTTTCTTTTTTTAACGGATTAAACTGTATGACAATATTATCAGTTTTACATGCAACGGGAAAATGTGAGGTCGGCTGTCAAGGAAGAAGATAATGTGAAATTACTGTTATAGCCTTTTTCTGTTTAAATTAGAGTAAATTTTATGCCTCTAAAGTATACTTAATTATAAAACTAAATAATGGTTCTCTACATTATTACTCCTGTTACTATTATTTTTGACAAATTTAGCAAAATGATAAAAAAAAAATTATAATTTTTTTTATTTTAGAGATGCTGTATTTTAGATTTTATTAATTAAATTAAATTATATGGTTTATTAGTTAATAATACAACATAATCAATGTGATTTATTGTCCAATACACTTCTTTGTGTTTGTTTAGTTACAATTTATCAAGTAACAATATTAAATTTAATTGGAGAATCTATGCTATAACATCTAAGTAATTGTACACAAATTTTACGTTGGACTAAATATTCAAAACTTTGTTAAATTTTGATGCGTATTTTTCTAAAAGATTTTGAATTTTCATTGAAATTGATAGGAATTTTATTAATAAAGGTTAAAATATTTATTACCAATGATTAAGACAGACATTGTCAGTTTTAAAATTTAGCCTATTTAGGGTAGAATGCAAAACACAATTAAAGATGTAAAGTGTAATTGATTTTTTCTTACGTGTGTATCTACTTTTTTTATTTTTTATTTAAAAACATGTGTGTGTCTTCTAGATATACCTTTCGTATAAAGAAAAGGGTATTTGAGTAATTCCGTAGTTCAGGTGCTATAACTGGTTTAAGATTGGCCACGTGGGTCATTCCTTAGAGTGGCTCAGCTTTTTAATCCAAACAGCAGATATTTGTGGCACGTGGAAGAATCTTGTTGGTGGAGATCGGCAAGATGAAGATATTCCGTCAGAGAGGGAGTGATCTGGTAATGGCATCATGCGTCCGAGCGCCAGTAACAGGGTGCTAAATAACTATATTAAAATGTAGCATTAGTGAGTTAAAACTATATTTTTTGGCTTTATATCGCACTTGAAAGGTAAAAAAAAAAAAAATTTATTGTACGTTCATAGTATTTTTGGTTGTGATTGAGTTTTAATGGTAGAATGAAATATTTATTTTATTATAATGTTTATATTATTTTATTACGTTAAAAATTAAAATAAAACTACTACTGTTGAATGTAAAAAGGTAAAATAGATAAAATAATTTTTTGTGGTACTAAAAAGCTAAAAAATTGGCTCATTGCTGTGAATGATGGTTTTTCACTTCTTATTTTGTTCATATTATTCTGTATTAAAAAAAAAGTTTAAATCATAATTTTGGTCCCTCAATTTTACTATGCTTGTTCTTTAAATTATTAGTCCTCCTTGTTAAGTATTAGATGGAAGAAACTTTTAAGCATTGGATGAAAAAACTGACGTGATTTCTGACTAAAATGGTCTAAAAAATAAAAACAAAATAGGGATCCTGGCAAAAAAAAAAAAAACAAAATAGGACAGTTATAAATTTCTTTCTTTCACATCAATCCAAGGGCTAAGCTACACCCTTTCTAGCAGACCCCACACTACATTATTACACCACCACCCTCCCCCAATTCACAGACCTGGAGAGCACAGGTTGGGAAGTTGATGTCTATATTGGAGGGTTTGTTAAGCACCAAGGCCAAGAAGCATGTGATCAAGATGCTTGTTTGTCTTCTATTTGCAGTGTTATTAATCATTACTAGATAATTTTCAGTGCGATGCGCATATGCTTAGTAATTTCATTTCAAAAATAATTTTTATTTTTTTAAGACTCATATATAATAATTATTTTGTTATATAGTATTAATGATGTTTCTCATAATATTGTTGAATGCTTGGAAACTTAATTTTTTAATTCATATTTTATAATTTTTTCTTATCCTAGGAGTAGTTTCCAACTATTGAGTGGATATTCTTTACCAATATATATATATATATATATATATATGATATTGTAATTACATAGTTATTAGAAATTTCTAAGAGTTTACACCATATTATAAATTTAATATTTAAAATAATAAAATAACATCTAGATAAAAGGTAGACTTTATTTCTAAGACCAAACACTTCCTCAACCACTTCATTCTCACCAAGACCCTAATCTCAAACACTTTGTTCGTAATCTAAATGAAACAAAATTATTTGTGTACCAACATAAAGAGAACATAATCAAACAAAGAAAAAATGGCTAAATTACTTCCATTTATCAATATTTAATCGCCTCTAACATGGCTTTTATATCCTTAAAAAAAAAAAAAAAAAAAAAACAAACAAACAAACAAACAAACAAAGAGAATACTAAAATTCAAGAAAAGTATAAGCTAAAAATGGGAGAACTAATCTTGTCTTATTAATTTTACACATAAGCTTTGTTTTTATATAGAGAAGTAAAGCATGCCAATTAACTTACAATTGTACATCAAAACCGTAACAACAAATTAAATCTGTTGACACTAATCCTAACAAACCACAACAACAACTATAATTTATAGCACTAAAATAAGTAATCAAAAAAATATAGGTGGATATATACTATATGTGAAAGATGCATGAGAAAGAACATAAAAATTATGTGAAGAACTACCTAATTGTAGCTTTGATGGAGAGAACTAACAATATGAATGTGATTTGTACATCATTTCACACTATTCCTGAATAGCTGCAACTAAACTTGAGCTTGCAACTAAAGTTGAGATGATCTTGATTCACAACAAAGAAAACTTCGAAATAATCATTGTTTTTTTACTTTTTTGGTCAAGGATCGTACAAATACCACATTAAATAGTAGTAAAAAAAAAATGACAAAGAAACCAAGAAATTGTGAGGGCTAAAACAAAATCAAAAAGCACCTAACCTATGGCATGAAGATGAAAGACTATGGGTAAGTGAATATAAAGTAGCAGAAGTGCAAGAGGTGAAAAGGGTGAGTGAAAACACGAAAAGTTTTGTACTTTGTGAGGTTGAAGAAAGTCTTGGAACAATGAACTCAAGAAAATAAAGAGCCCTTATCTTTTAAATTTTAATTAGTCCTTATCTATAATGTGGCACTTGGGAAATGTCTTGATACAATGAATCTAAGAAAATAAAGAGTTCTTATCTTTTGAATATTTTTTTCATGGGAATTATATTTTGAACTATAATTAGTTTTTATCTCTGATGTGACACTTGAGTAAAGAATTTGTGTGAGCAAAATTCTTGTCAAAGAAAGTGTCACATGGCAGAACCTTATGTTCTCTCACACAAGGTCTCAGATTTTATATATATATATATATATATTGATTGATTGATTGTATTTAGAATAAATTGCAAATTACACTCCAAAAATTTGTGGGTGTTCAGATTTTATACCCTAAAGCTTTAGAATTTGAATTTTATCCTTATATTTACACCAACTTAGCTAAAAATTTATAATTACAACTACTGGTAAATTTCATAAATACTAGCCACCGTGGTCGTTTCAGAAATTACCAACCGCCAAAATCATGAAAAAATAATTGAAGTTTTAGTATTGGGTAAGTTCTGAGTTAGAAACTTACAAAGAAGACGAAGAGGCTTGTTAGACTCAAGGGCAACCACCTTTCACCACTTGCAACCTCTGGACCCCTGGTAGGATTGAAATCAAGTTATGGCTTAACCCATAACCCACCTAAGAGTTCTCTTATGGCTCCCTACCATCTAAACCCCTCAAGCGTTGTTTCCTGAGTCGGTAGGAAAGGAGTTACTAAGGTCAACTCAATTAGGATCCCCTAAAACAAAATGCCCTTTTTAAAAAAAAAAAAATTAAAAACACACACACACACACACACAGAGTTACAAGGGAAGGAGACTGAATTTTGTGTAGTCAACTCTCAAGTCTCAACTTCTAACAATCACTCCAGAATCCTTAAAAAATACTAGCTTGAGCCGTACTCTCTCAATCTCAAGCCTTTTGTCACCAGCTGGTCTAGCTCATACATGAGATTATACTAAATTCCAACTGATTTTTGTTTCATTAGCACCACCATCATCTGCAGGAGTTCAGCTGACTATGCTAAGGTACTAGAGAGTGATCAGGATAACAAAAACAAAAGCTTGTCAGGGACTAGAGAGACAAATCATGAAAAGATTCAAACAAAGCATTGAACCATGTCTACATCAAAAATTCAGATTTGGCTTGCCTCCAGTGCTCTAACACGTCCTAAAACGACCAGCCCAAGTGCTCTAACACGTCCTAAAACGACCAGCCCACGATCCTGTCTAGAGCATAGGATCATTCCACGGAAGCCTTACCCCAAATATTACATCCATGGCTAGCACCAAGTTTATCATCACCATCACTTTTTGTGATGTGGAAATGAAAAGAAATATCAGAATCAAGCTGGAAAGTTCATAAAGAAAAGACCAGTAGCATTAGAAAAAAGGTCTGCTAGAGTTGTTGGGTCAAGAGTAATTGCTTCATAAACATCAGAGAAAAGCTGACAACCCTTTTGGAAACAAAGTTTGAGCAATCCCATAATTATGCATTTTTACCAAGGTTATTGACCCCTTTAGAAAACTTTATTACATACAGGGGAAAAAAACTGAGTAACTCCCAATGTTAATTCTAATTTCTATCTCAGATCCCCCATTAAGGGCTAAAAACAAAAAGGAAAAGGAAAAAAAAACCCTGACCTGAGCCCAAAAAATGGATTAGAGTTGTTTATTCCCACTGGCCAGCTTGAAATCCAATTGGCAAATCAATTTGATATCTTATTTCAGAGAAATAACTCTTGTGAGGTGTAACTGAAGCCCTGAGACCAAATCTGATATGACCACAAAAACTAAAGCCAGCTGTAACTTTAAGAACCTAACTTCCACCCCACCGCCTCTTTCGAGCTGGCCTCTGTTGCTTAGTTTCATCTGCATCAATTATCAAATCAACCTGAGGCTTGAGACACATGCCTGGTTCTTTGTTCAAAGTGATGGGCTCCTTAAAGCGCTCCCTACGTTTCTCCATCTTTGCTAATGTCTCAAGAAACCGTTGGTTGTCATAATCCCCAACAAACTTATTTCCATCAGAACCATTGTTGCAGGTCAGTGCTGCATCTTCAGTGGCATATCTCCTTCCAGTAGAGACCTCTGTATTTGGTTCTTCTGTTACTATCTGACCCTCCTCAATGTCCAAATCTTCATTGTGTTCAGTTATAGGAAACTTGTCAAGCCATTTTGGATTGTTTTGGCTGCTCTCAATTTTTGCGATTTCTGGGTGGACTGCCTTCCCCATATGAGGGTCATTATAATCCATCAAAGTTGTCCGCTTCCTAGTCTTCTGATCTATGTTTTCAGACCTACCATTGCCCAAAAAACTTCTGCCTTTGGAACATCTTCTGGAGGACTGCAAAGTACATATTGTCACATATAAATGTCACACATAATTTTATACACTTGAAAGATCATATGAGCAAAAGCATTCGGAGATATGCAGTACATTGATGTATAAAAATAAAAAATAAAATAAAATAAAAAACCGTTAAAATATAGGATGAAATACAGCAAAAGGACCCAAAAGAAAGTTTAAGAACGTTAAACAAGATAGTTTGTTCTTTGGCAATAGTTTCCAATGAATTTCCAATGTAATTCCTTGCTAGCCCATGCCATTTCAAGATAGGATATCTACCCTGGAAGCCCCTATATATCATTGTTAACAAGCAGTTTAGAGCTTTAACTAGCACTAACTAAATGACCACTTCTACAGTTTTTATTTTATTTTATTATATATATATATATATATATTTATATATATATATATATATTAGTAAATGGCCATTTCTACAGTGAAGCTTATTTAAACAAGTCGTTAAATTTAAATTATCACACACATCATTTGAATATAATTGGCTGACCATTAATCAGGGAGACCCAAATTACTTCATCAGGCTGTTCCGCCCCCCATGACAATCTTACCCAAAACCCATATGAATCTCTTGGCAACACATCAAGGAATCCATGGCATCATAAGGTCAAATCTGTCAATCAATTTATATCCTGTCAAACTAATCAATTCTTTAAATCCTTGATGTTTACTTCAAACACAAGTAAAAAATGTAGAAGTAAAAATTCTATCTAGAATCAGTATTAATTCAATAAGGATGGTTTGCAAATCACAACCAGTAAAAGTTGGAGAAAATGCAAGATATTCTCATGCTGAATATATACCTCAAACTCCACCCCCCACCCCCAAGAGAAAAAAGAAAGAATAATAATCAAAATAAATCCAAAACAAACAACATAAAAACCGAAATGAGATCTCACTAATTGAGCTGTGAACTATATTAAGTGTAACATCATTATAACAAAACAGATAATTAACATTTCTTCCTCAGCATTGACTGCTTAATTATAGGCAAATATAGCAGAGAAGCTGAGAAGCATGACAACCAAAAAGCTAATACAGAAAATGTAGAAAAGAATCACCCTCTACCTCATGTATTGATATATCAAAGATCATATAGGGATCTCTGATATGAGAAGAAAGTTGTGCACATGATGGGTGAATTGCAATCTACATTAAACTGGGTTTATCCAAAAAAGAACAGGTGTTTGTTTGTACTCAACTACCATAGATGCCCATCCCCTCCCCCATTTTTCTATCTATTGAATTATCCAAAAAAAAAAAAAAATACCATAGATGCCCCAGTTGAGTATAATTAATTCTGTCAGGCCAAGAGGGGTCCAATACTCATGTGGCAAAGAGTAAATTACTTCCCCAAAAGGGCAGTGAATGAGTGAGAGAGAAAGAGGGAGAAAGAAGCAATGAAATCATACAAAAACTACAATAGCTAACAGCAAGAATAGTATGGCAAAGAGCAAGTTTTTGTTAGTATAGCCAGTAGCAACAAAAACGAAGAACGTTGTCAACTATTCTGCGATAACTTTTTTTTTCCTAAGATACATATGGTGGAAAAGAAAACATTAGGCCGGCCCTGACTGATCTATTGAAGATCCATACCGATTTCAAAAGTTTGGGACTAAGGCTTGGCTGTTTTTGTTGTTGCACTTGTTACAACAAATACAGGAGGAGAAATTCGAATCCTAGACCTCCTCATAAAGAAGACCAAACATGCCATTGAGCTACAAGGCTATTAGCCAATAACTAATGTACATGAAGCATAACATATTAGTACAAAAAGGTATTTACAAGGAGAAATCATAAGATTAGATTCACTAAAATTAGCATTTCTACTCCACAATCTAGTTTTGCAATGAGGCTCACAAAATATCCTATCAAAGAAGTTTCTGTTTTGAGGGCTGAGGAATTTGAATTTTTTATTATTACTTTTTATATTTCTTATGTCTAGGTGTCAATCCCCAGCCCCTACTACAATGAGGAGAATTCCTTTGTCGAAAAACTATTTTTTAACAAATTGAGATAAAATGAGATGTGCATGCAAACAAGATATTTTATGAAGAAACTTCCAAATAAAATATGTAACATAAGAAAGTTCTGAAAACTAGTAACACCTTTTATTTTCCCCTTTGGCATTGCCAGACAGCATGTATGACAAACACAATTAGTTACCAGTCACATTTTTCATGAAAGACATTAATTTACACACTGAAGCATCCATGTTGCAAGGCAAGAAAGTCATTAACTAGTCATATGAATCCCATCCCCAATTCCACCAACCATAAATGCCACACCTGGACTACAGTGCCAAAACAGCTTTGGCAACAGAAAATAAGTGATCTCTCACCTTGTACATTAGTGGAAGCAACATCAACCCAAGCCCCGCGAAAAATTCAAATTTGTTTCCAATATATGCAATAATGTGATTTTCAACAGTCCTCAAGTGGGCATAGTCAATAAATTTTAAGATGGATTGTTAAGTCTAGATTGAGGATGTGTCTGGTAGTGGATGCTTTAACAGCCTTTAAGCTCTTTTGACAGAAATTGCCAAACGTTTGGCAATTTCACTAAAGAGCTTTAAGGGGATCTTCAAGCTGATAACATTTTTTAAGGCTAAAGCTGATATTTGGAGGTTTTAAGAAAAAGCTCTACAATTGACAGTTCAGGCATTATAAATTCAGAAGTTCAAGGCACTGTTCACTGTAATTTGGCAAACAATAAGATCACACAAGAGCTTTTCAGTTAAACCTCTATATTGCAAAAGCTCAACTTCCTACAGTAATGCCAAACAGGCACTGAAAATCAACCAGCTCCAGAAAACGTAGGTCCTAAAAATGAATGAGAAAACAAAAGGAAGTATACACATAAGACCATGCAAGATTATTAGCTGCTTTTGCAAATAGAACAGCAGATATCAGAGTAAACCTCTAAATATTGAAATTGAAATAATATAAGAGGTGTAGCATAAGCATAAAATATTATATAATCAGCAGGTATTTTTCCTCAAAGCAGGAGCCTTTTTTTTAAGCTATG
The DNA here is from genome assembly GCA_030445155.1 of Quercus variabilis. Taxonomy (NCBI): domain Eukaryota; kingdom Viridiplantae; phylum Streptophyta; class Magnoliopsida; order Fagales; family Fagaceae; genus Quercus; species Quercus variabilis. The sequence continues at coordinate 10,799,095 of CP129450.1, forward strand.
GTTAAGAATATTTAATCCTATTGGCTAAGAACCACGGATATTGTAAATGAATTTTACATTCAGTTGATATGATGCAGGACAACTCTTATTAGGAATAGGAGCGCTCACAATCAAAACACGGGTGGCTGTGAGTAGGACAGGTGTGAGTGGGTGTGTTTAAGTAGAGAATTGTTCACCATTGAGTCTTGGGTAGTGTTCAACTAGGCCAGAATTAGAACCAATAGGTGTGAAAGTTCTGAAGAGAATAATGCTGCACCTCTCTTTTTGAAAGCGAAGTAGATGGTGAAAGAACCACCTCCACAGCCAGACAAATATCAGATTCCAGTTGCCAAAAGAAATGTCAGAGGAAAATTAATAAGTGTCTTGATTACTACATGGAAACATTTTCTCTTCTTTTCATGCCTCAGGCAGTGAACCTGAGATGCTTGTAAGCTTGGCCCAGTCAAGCCATGCTGACACTCAAGCACATGAAGACATGCAGAAATGGTTAAAAAGCTTGACAAAGGAAAATCATATGGAAAAATGAAAGTAATATATAACAAGGGGGAAACAAGGTAGAGTGAACATGCAACGAGATAGCATTAACCGGTAAAAACAAGACTTGCCCAACATATGTGGATCACTCATATATTCAAGTACAGTGATACAAGGTTTTGACCTAGATTTCCCCAACATTACCTTTCCATCCCCAACAACAAAGTTAACTGAATCCCTGCACCTCAGCACCGCCTGCTCATGCTCATCTCTATTTATAATCTCAGAACTTCTATTAATACAGTTGGTGCTACTTCCTTTTTTTATCAGTTTGACTTTATCTCGCTGTATTTGCATTTCATCATTAAGCACCCCATCATGTGCAGATCCATATCTTGCACGAATCTTTTCATGCCTAGTGATTTTTTCATAGGAAAGGGATGCCTCTTCTGAATACAATTTGGCATCTCGATGCCTTAAGATTAATTCATCCTTGGTCCAGTGAAGGACTCTAGATCGCCAGCCATATCGTCTCAGCCCTAGATGGCCCTGATCATCAGGATATACTATACGATCTTCTACATCATCAGCATCATTATAATGATCAAGCCAACTACTGTCCCTAACTTCCTCAGCGCATATATGTCTTCTACGTCTCCTGAATCTTTCACTTAATCTTGAGTCATATGCATTATTTCTTGGAGACATGTCATCATGCTGATATCTTCCAGCTGAATAAGATTCTCTGTAAAACTGAGAGTCTACTGAGTCACGATCCATCAGTCCCCCATAGCCATCTTCAGTTTCCCCATACCAAGGGTTATCCAAATCTAGGGTGAGACTGTCACCATACCTACCCCTTCTGACAGAGCTTTTCAATTCTCCCCTACCATATGGTATTTGTCTTTCATATTTTTCATCCATAGAATCCCTATTGCTGTCAGCAAATGAAGCAGATCTCTTATATTTTTCTGGCACAAAATTATCTTCATGTTTATAATCAAGCCAATGAGAATGGTTTGTTTTCTTCCTAAGTTGGGGTTCAACATGCTTGCTTCTCCAGAAAGTATCCCTTTCTTCAATGCTGCAAGAAGAATACCTTGAATGCAACTGTGACTCCCTATAAGTGAGATGATCGAGGTAATCAGTAGAGTGTCCTTCCCCATAATAATACCAATCTCTATCCCTGTCTTCACTATATACTCTAGGACTTCTTTGTTCATGACAGTAATCCCTTTCATCCCATTTTTTTCTAACATATGAATCAATCTCATTTCTCAATCTGTAATTACCTCTTGAATAAGGAGGTTTTCTGTGAACTCTCTCATTGTCATTGTCCATAAACGTTTCACCACTATAACTGCTGGAAAGCTCTTTTTCCCTATGATATGGAATATATTCTCTGTCTTGAAATCCAAAACCTTGATTCCTTTCCTTCCATCTACTACATTTAACCAAGTCATCCCTGTCACATAGGTCCTCTGCGACCAACATGGGGGAGGCATCATTATTATCTGCAGTGTAAATTTTAGGTTTAGCAACACTGTTATCTCTCCTACTGCAATGCTCCTGTTCCTCTTGAATGGAACCTTTATTTCTTGAATTGCCATCACCTGATTTTGATTTGATGTTGCTGCTTTTAAAGTTCTTGTCACAGGATGTGACAGACTCTGGTAATTCAGCACTAGAATTCAGTGATGACTTTCTAAATGGACTCTGAGTCTTCTCAGTATCAACATAAACACTATCTCTGGAACCTTCAGAATCACTTCCATAACAGGACGAGTCCAGGCTAAGCTGACCACGATCGTCAAATGATAATTCTGTTTCCATCATACAAGGATCTGCACCGCAGAAATTCCTGCCAACCGTACCCTGTGTTTCGCTAACTGTTTCCATTACTTCAGTGACTCCTGAAGGGCCAACCTTCAGCTTTCGATGGTGATGCCCATTCGCATCAGGGATCTTTTCATCTTCAAGATTATCAGAGCTCAGATTCATTGGGTTATATGCAATCGCCCGCTGGGAACACCTGATTATACAAAGCAAAAAAACTCATCCAATTGGTGGCTTCTGGGGAGGAAAAAAGGCTTTAAAGTATGAAATGAGGCTCAAGGCAATAAGTAAACTATTATTAACTGACAAATTTATAAGAAGCATCACCAAAGCAACAAAAATACTTTAAAGAAAAGTAGTTCTACAATGTAATTTCAAATTGACTTTGAAGATATCTACAATTCACACGCATTTTTTAGGATTTACATATCCACGTTGCTATCTTCGTAATCTGGTAGAAAGCAAGCATCCACAGCAGCATGGCATATCCATTATGTTCGTAAACCTTATAATAAAAAGTACGCATATTAATGCTTACACAATTGTGATTCATGGGATTCAAAATTGGTAAATCTAAGCCTCCTACAAAATTATTACACCGTGGTAGGTCCAAAGACAACAACATCTTATAATTGCACGACAATGTCGGATATTGACAGCCTTGTCCCAGCCAAGTCAACATAGACAGATGAAATTCATATGGATGTATTTCTAGAATAGACATATATAACTAAATTCCTAATATCGACAGAGCAATCAGGATTCAGGAGACCAACATATAAATATAATCCAAACCTTTTCAGAGCAGAAGGCCTGTCTGATCTTCTGATATTGCCTTCCAGAGATTCTACAGATGGTTCATTTCCACTGGCATTACCAGAACAGCGAATATCCCTGCTATGTCCATCAGAATCTCCCTTTTCAGATGCCTCATGTACAGGGCTATCTTTATGGTATTCTTCCTCCTTGCCAGAACCAGAGGAATCCTCAACGGGGTCCTGCACAGTAATCTGCTCCCAAACATGCTGTGAGTAATCAGACAATGGAATATAGCTGATGCATAAGTATTAGGTCAAATTCAAAATGACAGCTAACCTGTATCACAACATCAGAATCCCGAGTACGTGCACGCCTTAAATCCGTAGATGGCTGGCGTTCGCTAGTGCTGTCTTCAACCTGAATTGCTCTACCTCTTGGCTGAAAAAATCAGAATTCAATAAGTAATCATTTCCAAAAAAGAAATTTGGGGAGGGGAGTAACTTTTTAATTTCAATATACCATTTCAAACTGTCTCACTTTGTTTGATGAAGGAGAAACTATCCTCTGCAATCCAACTTGGTAGCTTTCCTCCACCATTAGATTCTGGCATCCTCTCTCATGCTCAGTTTCAGCTTCATGAGCCTATTCTCGTAAAAGCAAGAGATGACAGAAACCTCAATACTCGATATATCTTAACAACTTGTCTGATATAAAAATTCACCTAGAAAATTTATATCCTACCTGGTTAGTTTTTGACGACTCATATACAGGGATCCCAGTCTGGAGGAATGCTTGTTGCCGAATTTGCTCCTGCAATGCATGTCAATGATTCTAATTATCAGGGTTTGTGAAGAGAATCTAATGTAACCAATTGAAAACTTATTTATCCAAAAAAAAAAAAAAAAAGCCAATTGGGAACTTGAGCATAAGCATAGTTCCGCCAACAATATATCAGACATATCATAAGAAGTTCCAGATAAAAAATCCTACCAGCCAGCAATAAATATATTATTTTATACCAGAAGCCAGACTTAGGGAGCCTTTTTTATGATTGGTAAGTTACACATGCCCAATCTGGGGATAAATCAAATTGGCAAGGCACATATGCTACAAGGTGAATTGAGAACATCAAGCATGTAATTGAAGTTATTTACCAGAGATTTGCAGTACTGCTTCCAAGTATCTTCATTGAAACCAAAATTGAAGAAATCTGTAATATCTACTCCAGGAAACCTCCATGGCTGATCCTCAAATGTATCAATATTTATATCAAGTATGGTCCTGGAAGGAAGAAAAAAATGCATGATTTTTTTATCAAGACACCATGGAATATTCCAAAATGCAAATTCAAAGAGATTATTAAAGGTTTGCTTCTCAATTAATTATTTAAATGGGGCTTTGAGAAAAATGGGAGGCACCACCAACATTAATGACCACGAGAACACAATACATGCTATATGGCAGTAAGAATCAGGTTTCTGAAGAACCAACATCATAGTGAGACTAACCTATACCAAGGAAGGGAGAAACCATATCCACTTTGACCCACAACTACATTGGCTGTAGCACGAACTTGAGCAACCTGACTTGCGATTGAGCCTTTGTGCTGGTTGCATGTAGTATCATCCTGGTCACCTCTAGTCAACATGGAAGGATAGGAAGCCATGCCCACAGATCCATTCCCTTTTACATTGCTTGGAAATACTGATCCATGAGGTCTCATGTACTACACAAGAGCACTCCAATTAAAAAATGATCATGAGTTGTTTAAGCATTAAACAGTTCTCTCAGTTACACAAATATTATTACTCATAACAATAGATACAGAGAAATACATAACAGGCTTTCATGTGGGGAATATGAAATTATAACTTATAAGAATGATCATCAAAGATTACAATCCCATTAGTAATTGCATCATTTTAGAAAAAGATTACCCAAAAAAGAAGTTGGTATTACTGAAGTGAATTAGTCTATGTCTCTATCTAATTCAAAAACCATAGCACTACTCCACATTGTAACAGATAAATCAAACTTGTACGTTTCAAATTTTACTTCATTCAAAGAACAATTCCAGAAATAGACAAAACTACCTTGTACTGCGGATACAGCGAATTATACCCACCCCTCACACCATTTCCTCTCTCCCCATTAGAGCTCGGCTCCAACCCATCGCCGGATTGATTGCCCCGCTTCTGAATCTTACTGGGCCCACTTCCCTCCTCAACAACAACAAAATCATTCTTAACATCACCATCATCCTCATCCTCATCATCACCATTACCATAACCACCACCACCACCACCTCCTACAACCCCTCCATTCCCACCACTCGTACTCGGAAAATTCTTACAATCCTCATCGTTCAAAACTATATTCAAATCATCGTCACTGTCACTATCACTCCCACTATCCATATTCAACTCCGAACCCATTGTTTTCTGTGCCGAACCGTCGTGGACCTCATCAACTATCTGCGAATTGGAACCCAGACCCTGGTTAGGGTTAGGTTCATTGGTAACATTGTTATCTTCTTCTTCTTCTTCTTCTTCTTCTTCCATGGATTCAATGTACGAATTGGCAAGGCCTGGAATGCCATTGATGGCTGAACTCGCTTGAATTTCAACATCGGTGTAAAGATCACCGAAATCGTCGCCGAACTCTTCCATTTCAGTTTAAACCCTGGGAAAAATCAAAGTGAAATTGTTTTCTCTATGGTTTTGGGTAAAGAAAGAATAGCCTCCATCTGTTTGTGTTTTTTCCCAAATGGAAAATAGGAAATCTCAAAGGCTGAGAATCAGAGTTGGGGTTTATAGATAACGAGACGCCCTAAAACCCCGAAAAATAAAAATGCATTAAAACCCCAAACAAGGTTTAGGATCTTAAACCCTAGCGTAGCCAATGGTTGATTTTATTTATTTTATTTATTTATTTATTTTTGAGATAGCAAGGGTTTTGACTCTTGAAGGGAGTAGCACTTACACCTGTGTGAAGTAACCATCGCGTCACTTTTTTTTTTTTTTAAGTCTTATTTTTATTAATTGAAAAGTTGCCAATTTCATTGAATGGATAGAAAACATTTTAAGTTCAACAACATTAGGACACAAATTCATAGATTATTGAATTTTCTTCTAAAAATGTTAGAAAGTTTATTTAAAAACTTAAAGAGGAATTTTCTAATAAAATAGCGGCAAGACAAGAGGATTAGCCCTCTAATCAAACAAGAAGTTATTTTTACCTATAAATTTAATTAGTTTAGTCTTTTAGTATCTTGAAATTTTAAATTTTATCTGAAAAAAATCATCTTAATTGTCTAGGTAAAATAATAATAAAAAATATCTTTTAAGGTTTAGGCTAATCTTAGGTTTGTGTGCCATGCTTCTTGGTTAATAAGCCAACCGTATGATTGGGCTTACAATTAATTTATTGATGTGGGGTTATGGATTTCCTACAATGGGAAGTTCCTTTAAATAAAAGTTTAGGCCCAAAAGGATTACTAACCAAGCTTATCAAACACTTTTACCCCTCTGTTTCCTCCCTCGTTCTCTCTCTATTCTCTAGCTTTTTCCTTTCTAGTGTCTAACTCCCTTTTTCTTATGACCTTCCCTTTATTTATAGCTTTCTTTTAATGGGTCATGAATGATTGTTTTCTAACAATTCTCGTGTGGGTGAGACCCATTTGGATTATTCCTAAGTTGGGCCCCACTTTGGAAACAATATTGGAACTCGTGATAGATGCCAAGTGATGCTCGACAGAGATATCTCCTAAGGCATTACCGATGTATTTCGAGATGCATTCGAACAAGCCTCGGCCTAACCAGCCATGCAGTCCAAGCTAACTAGTCCCACCAGTAATGGACCTATGATCACTCTTTGTATAGCCTTGGGCCCAACAACAATGGGCTTGTGACCACACACCGTACACTAGGTATTACCAAATTTTTTCAAAAATATCAATTATACTTCCTTTCCTTCTACATCTTTGGTTGTTATTTATTAGCCATTAGCAACCAAGATACTAAAAAAATTATATAATTTTTAGCAACTCAAAACACTATTTTATATATTTTAACATCTCACTTTATAATACACCAAACATCAAAGATTTTATTTTAACATTCAACATATTAAAATAATATAAACAACACAATAAAAATAATATATCCAGCACAATAAACAAAAACCATAACCATCAACACATTAAAATACTATTTCTTTTTAACACCCCCACATTATTATTATTATTATTTAATTTAAGCTACAATGAACAGTTAGAGATAGCAGGTCACTGTAGCTTAAACTCAATTTTTTTTGAAAAATTTTACTTCCTTTGCTGCACAATACATTTTTAGAGTATTGGTTGTGAAATTGACTAAAAAGTGAATTTAGCAACCTTATTGGGGATGCTCTAATAATTATAGTACAGTCACTATGCAATTGCATTCCATGTCATCAAGGCAAAGCGTTGGAAGGAAGTAGAGGACTTAGAGCTATAGCCTATAGGAGAAGTGGACTTTCAAAATGTGTTAAGTGTTATTTGTGTCTAGGGAAAAATTATATATTTTTATAAAAGGTCAAGTTAACGGCTGCCCTTAGGCTAATGGTTAACAATTTATTTTAGGAAAATTTTGACACCACCACTTTTATCGAAACTAGAAAAAATTGTCAAAATATTAAATTTTTTTTTTCTTTTCCCATAAAACTTTTTGTAAATAGATAGTTAACTATTATTTTAAGGGTATCTGTTAACATTTCCCTAGTGTTGATAGTACTTGGTATTAACCCAAATCTCAAGGGCAATTTTTGCGTTTAACCGTAATTGTTTTAAGGTTAAAATGCAAAACTGACCCTCTAAGTTTCGTCTTTTGTCATTTCAGTCCTCTAAGTTCCAGTTTTATCATTTCAGTCCTTTAAGTTTCAAATTTTGTCAATTCCGTCCCTCATTATCTTTCTGTTAGGTGTTACCGTTTATTAACCAATACGACGTCATTTTGGTGGGGTTTTTTTTTTTTTTTTTTTTTTTTTTTTTTTTAATTTTTAAATTTAATTTTACTGAAAAAGGTTAATTACCAAAAAAAAAAAAAAAAAAACACTTAAGGAAGTAGGAAATGACGTCGTGAAGGAGAATGCCCTTGAGACATCATCGGCACAATCACAGCCACAACCCGACCCAACTCCAGATCCCCTTCCTTCGTCGCCTTTACCCCTAGTGGTCGGAGCCTGAGTCCATTTCACCAACCAGGAACACGCGATCGAAAGGGTATGACGGTTCTTCAAGCCTGCGAAATCACCGGCAACAATTCCCCAAAAGGCATGATGGTTCTTCAAGCTTGTGAAATTGCCGGCGACGATATCCCTCGATTTTGTTACCATAGTTGCCTCTCCATCGCCAGAAATTGCTGCATGTGCATCGTCGTTCAGGCTTGGGAATGTGCCGATGATGTACTTAGGGCATTTTCCTTCACACGTTATTCCTCAGTTTTTTTTTTGGTAATTAACGTTTTTCAGTAAAATTAAATTAAAAAATTTTAAAAAAAAAAAACCCTCCAAAACGGCGTCGTTTTGGTTAATAAACGATAACACCTAACAAAAAGATAACTGAGGACGAAATTGACAAAATTTGAAATTTAAAGGATTGAAATGACAAAACTGAAACTTAGAGGACTAAAATGACAAAAGATGAAACTTAGAGGGTCAATTTTTCATTTTAGCCTTGTTTTAATTTTCACTTAATATAACACATAAACCCTTTGGTATATCTTTTCCAAAAAAAAAAAAAAAACCCTTTGGTATAAGTATAACACATGAACCCTTAGGTATAACTCTAAGCACGACATTTAGCACCCACATGGAGTAAATATTTGGTTCATAAGATAACAAATGTTTTGATAATAAATAATTTGTTTGTAGTGGTCGATTATTCAAAAGAAAGTGTACATTTGGTGAGCTCAGTTTTTATATCGGCTAAAATGTCCAACTTTTCCTGGTCATGTACAATATTGGCCGGTATGTTTCAAAAGAGGCATCTTGTATTGGTTCACTAATTGGTACAAAAAAATACTGACCGTACATCCCGTTACAAAGTCGGCAACTTTCGTATATGCTCAAATTCCCCCAAATTTCATCTGAAAAAAAAAAAGGACAAAAAAAACAAAAATGAAAAATCATGAAGATTGGGCTCGAAAAATATTCTATAGGTTTAGCCGTTTAGGCCGTGATTCCCCACCCCCCCCCCCCCCCACCCCGGGCGGGCGGGCTTAGGGGTTTGGGCTAGTGGGTTTTAATATATTGGCTGCTAATCTGGGACTTGGGCTGTGTTTGAAATGGGCTTTATAAAAATGGGCTCGAGCTCTTTGAATTCTGGTTTGACGCTTCACTTATTTCTTCTCCAGAGTGTCCCTCTCCGCCGAGCTATTTGTTGACTCGGTTGTGATGATGAGGCTAAAAGGTAGAGAGAGGGTCCTATATCAACCACAACAGCAGCAACTTACACAAGATACAAATGGAAATTGCAAGGCAGAGTGGAGTCATATATATGAGATGAGTTGTTGTGACTTTGCAATAAGTAAATGTAATATGACACAATGGTTCTAGCATGAAAATTGAGACATTGAAAGCAGTTTATGATTATATTATGGTGCAAATCATGGAATTATGGAACACCAAATTAATATTAATTTATGGATTCGAATCCAAATTTTCAAGAGATTGAGACAATACCACTGAGTCACGATACAACAATCGTATTATGTCAATTAAGTTTAAAAAAAAAAAAAAAAGTCTTATTTTCCACTGCTTGGTATTCGATCAAAAACTGGTTTGTACACTGCAACTTTCTTTTTATTGATGAAGTAAAATAGTGTTGCCGCAACAATGAGACCGCCAAAAATCACAGCACCTGCAGGAGGATGCGAACATGGAGGATATTAGCAACCAGAATCAAAGCATTGGGGATGGCTTTTCTTTTTCTTTTTAAAATTTTATTTTATATAGATTTTAAAGAAGCATTGCTTACCAATTGCAACAAAATTCGGTTCAAACTTGATCATAACACCACCTGAAACATTACAAACAATCGTTACATAACATGAATCAGTCTACGTCGATTTAAATTAAATAATGAAATAACGGAAGGGAACATAGTAAATTGAGTATAAATGTTTCTCAAAAAAAAAAGAAAAAGAAAAAAGAAAAGAGTATAAACAATGCATCACAAATAGTTTGCTTCACGAATTATGTTCAAAAGATTGACACTTAATTGTTAAGTACATTTCAAACCTCAAAAATTTTAGTATGTTTCATTCAAACTTTTAAAATATTTCATTTACAGCTTAAACACTTTTCAAAAAAAAAAAAAAAATTTAAACCGTTTATCATCACGAATGCTCCTAATGTGAATGTCATGCAACACAATTTAGTTTAAATGAAATTTATTATTGATTTCAAACTATAAGATTTAAATGAAACTATATATCATAGGTTTAAAGGAAACTTATCTAATAAAAAATCATCAGATTGTTATGGACCTATGCCCTATGGTGTGATATTACTTATGGGCATTTTTTTCTTTCAAGTCAGCATTAAGTTTGAACGAATTATCCTTCTTTTCTAAATTTTATTTTTTGTTATTTTAGTCCTTAAAAATTGACACTTTTACCAAACTGATCAATCCATCTATTATTACCAATCTATAAAACTATCATTAAGTCCATCCAACGTCTCTTTCTCAAAAAAAAAAAAAAAAAAAAAAAAAAAACTATCCAGTGTCAAGACAATAATGACAATACCTTTAAAAAAAGAAAGTTGGGGGTGGGGGGGTCTTTTTTTTTTTTTTTTTTTTTTTTTTTAAGATGTAAATGAAATAGTAAGAGCAATTACCCTTGGCACGACATTTAATTGAATCTTGTCTGTCATTGCAAATGCAAGAGAAATTTTGATGTTGACCACTAACTCCACAGAATCCACCGCTGGCTTCACATGACTCACATGCAACATCTGAATTCCATGTCAGCTTAAACCCATCTCGTAGTTCTTGGCCATTAATCAACCCTCTAGCCAAAACTCCATCTACCTCCTTTGCAATAACTGGGACAGTGACAATGGACTCGCAATATGCACGCCAATCAAACTCTGGTTCTGCTCCCACCATGAACACGAATGAGCGCTTAGCACCATAGTCAAGACACGGTATAGGAGGATGTGAAGGAGGGTATAACGTGCAGTTATAAAAGAAACGAAACATAGTGTTGCCTAAAGTATAGTTCAACAGAGAAGACGTGCTTAGGTTAACATCATGAGGTATTCTTGGACAATTGGTGTCTTTAACTTCGAGGTAGTTGAGGGTGAGGGTGTGATCAGAGTAGTTGATTGCTTTAACACTGTAGAAGGTGTTAGAGAGATAGAGGGTTGTTGGGTTTTTATTATTGCACGAGAGGTTAAAGCCAGGGTATCCACAGTGTTGAAACATTTGGCTTTGGTGCCAGAATGGGTAGCCGATGGTGACACCATTGCCACAGTCAAAAGGAGGACAAGCAGCATTGATATAGGTGAAGAGCAGGTTGATAATGAAAAGAGAAGGAAGATAGTGTGCCATAGAAGCCATGAATGAGCTTGGCATACTGTGTTGTTAGGGAATTGGCAGTTTAGCATTTGATCTCAGAAAGACAAAAGTGGACTTTAACAAATTTGATCTAGGCTGTTAGTCCATTATTTGATAATCTTTGTTTTGTTTCTTTGATTGGATTGTAACAACATTTGAGAGAGGGTCCAAAACTGAAGTCAACGGAGTAAGTAGCTAACCAAGAAAAAGTCATTTTATTTTGAGAATAAATCATTTGTTTATAGCATTTTTCTTTTTTAATTATTGCTAAGACATCTGTTTATAGCAGTTGGTGATCAGAAGATTATAATTTATATCATGAAGCATGTGTCTTCGTCGGGGTCAATCATCAATCCTATTCGTACAATATAGCTTAGCTTAACTTTGAATATTTTTTTTTTTGGTGGTGTTCATTACACAAACTATGACTCTTAAAGTCACAATTTAAGTCATACTTTTAGTAATTTTTTGGGATGTATAAAATGGTTTATGTGTAATAAGTATTAACGAAAGTCATAAGCACTTCAGATTAAGATCAAGATTTAAGGGTGATGCATGTTACATTTTACAATACCCGAATTTCCTTGGCCTTGACGATGACAAAACCCCAATCTTTCCTTTTAAAATTATCAACACCCTATATCAAGTCCAATGAGCCAAAAGTTAGTGTAAGTTCCAAATCCATTTCAATACCCAAATGCAAATCCAACATTAGTGATTGATTGACATATGCCACTTGGAGGCAGCAGTCCTAAAATCACTTCATACCACATCTGACTCAATGCTAATCAACTCCCTACTTGCCAAGACGACCACTAACTCCTACCATTTTAATATAAAATTTAAGAAATTGTATATCACTTGTCGTGTTACCCCGAACCTTATAGCTTAATAATTATTTTTCGGTATTTTCAAAATTTAGATCCAAATCTCTCCTCAATATCAATTATATAATTCCTATCCAAAAATTAGATATCAATTATATATATATATATATATATATATAAAATAAAAAGTTAAAAACTATCAATTATAAATAAAGAAAAAAAAGAAGAAGAAAATTATCTGTCACTTTGCGGAAGCCAGGTCCCCAAATCAGGGACCAATTAAGCAAATCTCGGTACGATGCATGTGACCAAGAGCCGCCAGTCACATTATAGTTTTTATGGTAAATTGGAATCCCTTTTTAACCATTTGAAGCATTAGTTTCAGACCCTGTTCTTCTCAAATTGGCCAAATTAAACATATCATTAAAGTCCAGGAAACTGTCTGATTTTTTACAAGGGCCTCGTAGTCCAACAAAAATATTTTAGCCAACGAACGTACGTACTTACTTCGGTTTTGCCGGAATATCGTACGCTATGCGCAACCCACCATGGGTATGCACTATGCAGTATTGGCATGCGCATGGGGTCCAAAGTCCACGGCCACGGGCGCTGAAATGGCTAATCTCTGCAGTGCAGGGTCGAAGTTGTACAGACCACACACTACACACTCCTGTTATTTTAGTCCCTATAGGCTATAGCTGGCTAGGTATCAGGAATCAGGATAGGTTTGGCCTCCATGCACGTGATTCATCACGTGGGACAAAAATAATACTTTATAATAGGGTTAGTTTTAGATTTTTTTTTTTTTTTTTGGGGTCAATATTATACGGCATACCATTCATAATTTTGTATTAAATGTGTATATGTACTCTTCATTCTTGTAAATTTTTAAGATGTTCAAATATTAACAACTATTTCATCTATAAAATGTTTTATAATTCATTTGTATTTTAAAATTAGGCATAGTACATGATTTTAGTAATTGAATATTAAATAATATTTTTACTCAAAAAAAAATATCCGATTAATATAACATTTGGTGTGCATGTTAAAATAATGAAATATTGTAATTAAACTATGAATTACACTAAGTGAAACTTGATTATATGTGTGTGTTATGCAATTAGTGTATATATGTAACATTTTTATCCAAATGCAAAATTATTTTTAATTGTTTTCGCTTTTGGCTGTTGCATTTTATGATTCACTAACCATAAGTCCAAAACTAGCCACATATCATTTTTTTTAAAACTTTTTTTTTTTTTTATAAAGAAACCAATGTTTAAAATGAACAATAAAAAAGTTTAAAAAATCAAATACATGACACACTATAATTGATGGAGTATAAAAGGGAAAAACTAAACAAAAGGTTTTTCTCAAAAGAAAAACTCTTCAGGCTCATTCTATATCTTTTTATTAAATATAAATCTTGAAAATCTAATCATTGAATTATGTTCTTTTATTATATCCTTTGTACTTGCAAAATTTTTAAAAAAATTAAAGGTCACTAGTTATGTCATCAATCAAATATTTAAATTTCAAGTTTGTGTGGTATAAAATTATGGATAAAAAATCAGTTTATAGATTGAATAGTAAATAATATCCGATTTGGACAAAGTTTGACATGCATGTTAAAATATAGGACAAATTACAACTTACCTACTTGTGGTTTGACTGAAATTTAAGTTGCCTACCTATGGTTTGAAATTTGAATTTGACACAACCTGTGGTTAGTTCAGTTAGATTTCTTTAACCCATCTATATTAAAAACATGGCTAAATATGTGATTTTACTTTACTTTTATGTTTTTCTCCTTCAAAAACACAAAAAACATAAAATACAAGATCAAATAAGATTAAAAGCTTGCATTGTGAGATTTTAAACATAGGTAAACAATTCAAATTTCAGTCAAACTTTAGGTGGGTAAAGTGTCAAATTTTAAATTATAGGTATGCAACTTAAATTTTAGTCAAATCACAGGTGGATAAGTTGTAATTTGCCCAAAGATATATGAGGAATTTGAAGAATTTATTTTCTAAACTAGTTTGGAGAAAAACATTTTCCAAGACTATGAGTAGAATAATTTTTTATTTTTTTTAATAGATTTCTCTCCTATGCATGTTTTTAGTTATTTTTAAGTGAGAAATTTGGGTATGTTTAAGTAATCATAGATCGTATGATTAGACTAATGGTCAGATTAGTTTAAATACTTAAGCTTTGATAACAGAAATATTATAAGACACCTAATGCATACAACGGATGTACTTAAGCTTTGATAACATGTATATTTGGTTTTATTTCAATCTCTCAATATTTATCTATACTATAGAAATTTTTTTTTGATAGGATACTATAGAAAATTTTTAGTCATACAATAAATCCAATATGGATACACTATATAATGTAATATTAAACGAGTTCGAAATATATATAGTTCAAGATTAATAAATTTGGTTTGATCCTGATGTGGAACCAATTTTGTTTTTGTCAAGCTCCTGCCAATAGGGAAAAAACCAATGATGATAGCAATACAAGAAGCCTTTTTTTTTTTTTTTTTTTTTTTTTTGATTTTAAATGTGAGATTGGCTATCTCTCTCTAAAAAAAAATTGGAAGAAGTGAGGTTGGCCTAGAATCATCTTTCTTGTTCGGTGGCTTAGATTTGAAATGCATGCCTGCAATTCATAAATCCAACTCACATGGGATAAGTCTCTTTTTTCTTGAAAATCTAGGTTGCTAAATATAGGAATACGACTATATGTTTGCACAGTATGTGCATCAATTCGAGGCTGAAAGTTGAGGTTGAGCTTCACCATAAAATAAAATGTAAAGAAGTTGAAGTTGAGCAACCGATACAAAAATAATATGAACCAACTACCACACATCAACTAGATTCCCTTTATAAAAGGTAAAGAGAGCCAGAAACTTTGCACTAAAAAGAGAGCTTTCAGGCAAAACAACATGTTCTATTGTTCCAATTGTATGAAAATCACGGAGAGCCCACAACTCTGCCATAAATCGCGGCTTTGCCCTTATGGCAATGCAACATGACTAGGATGTAGGAACTGTTTGCTTTTAATAATGAGAAAACCTTAAAGGTTTTTGATTCTTAAGAAAGAGCTAGCTTCCTTTCTTGCTAGGCTATTTTTTTAAGTCTTCCCTTGGAACGCATGAACCCGGATCCTTCTCACTTTGTGCAACCTTTTGTCAACACAAACACATATGCATAAAAACTTTACCCACTACTGATATTATAAGTTTGTTTTATTGGCTGAGGCCATTGGACAAAGTGTTACTATAATTACACTCAAATAGAATATGCCAACTTAAGTCGCCTTTTACCCATTTTTTAATACAGAAAAAAAAAAAGAAAAAAAAAAGAAGAAGAAGCTTGTTTTATTTTATTTTAAAAAATAAACTGTACAACTCCTTCTTTAGAAAAGTGGAAAAAGCTCATTAGGGAAGAATGAGTGAGAGTTAATTTATTGGTGCAAGCCCCAAGCTTATACCAAAAGAAGTTCTTTAACCCCAAACTAGTTTAGACACTTGTAAAACCAACATTCAATCCTTTCCTTTACAATGTGGGATGTCATGAAACGTTAATGTATTTAGATATTTTATGTTGATGGGTGAAAAAAAGATAATTAATGTAAATTGCATTTAAATATAACTTGATTTATCTGAATGCACCAGTACAACCACATTTCTTATTCTAAAGCAATAAAAATAATCCTTACCTTTACCAAACCGGCAATGAGTGATTTTTCCTTTGGTAAATATCGGAAATAAGTCTATAGACGTAGGCTATGTCAAATAAGGAAAATTTTCCTTCTTTCGATAGTGCAGGAGGCTATTCCTACAAGTTTCTACAGTTAGGCAGTTTGATATGCTACCAATGCTACACTGTACACCTTTCTATTGCAGCTCAGCAGTCATGGACCTTTGTCGTTTCTCAAGATGCTGGTTCGAAGGCCTTGAGATGAGAAGACAAGGAAGCAGGTCACTCAGTGGCACAGAGAGAGAGAGAGGGGTAACTGGAATGTGGAATAAGAAATTAGGATTAAGAGTTGAGCACTTGAGCGTGTGTTTTTTTTTTTTTTTTTCTCAACTTTTGATATATTTGTTTTGATTGGAGCAACTGATACCTCACTTTTATTGTACATCAATTAATAACATATGTATGATCAAAAAAAAAAAAAAAAAAAACAAAATATGTCAACAAAATATGAAAATTGTTGTGTCCAGATACACCATACTTACTATTTTTGTTTTTTGGCCAAGAAATTAGCTTCACTTTCTTGGTTATGAGCTGCAAAGACGGACATGTACATTAAGGGACACTATTCAGCAAAAATAAAAATAAAAAACAAGTTAAGGGACACAATACTCTTTGACTGTGAGTCTGTGAGTAGAATTAGTTTGCTTTGAAGTTAGGATCTTAGTGTGTATATTGTGTGCCAAAACTTTCATGTATTTGAACATTTAATTTCTTTGTAAATTGTATTTGTGGGTTTCCCAAAAAAAAAAAAAAAAAGGTATTTGTTAGTCAATTTATAATTGCGTTGAGGCTTCAAGAGCTGAAACTGAATTGGAGTTGAACAAAATGGAATTTCAGTCGAGCGAAATTGAAAATGAGCTCCGCGAAATAGCATGTGATTGGTTTTTAAATAGTAGCTGCGACAGCAATGTCGCAGACACTTGATCGTGCAAAATGGTTAAAACTGGATGGAATTCAGTTACGAATTCTCCTTTTGTTCTAGCCTTTGCCCATCCTATATATACCGCATTTCCTCGAAAGCCAAAAATGTATTAATCTCTTTAATAACTTAATCAATTAATTAATTAAGTGAAATTAATTATATTTAATTATATGCAATAAGCGTAGTAGTATAAACAAATCATCAACTAAGTTAAATGCAACAAAAAATAAATTTAACACAGGTGATTTGTTTACAAATGAAGAAAACTACCAAGACAAAACCTCTAGGTGAATTTAAAGTCACCTCTCCCGAAAATCTACTATTATCAAAACAAGCGGTTACAAATAAAAAGAATCCTAGAACCTAATGCCAACCTATAATTGAACCCTTACCCTAATACCAATTGGACTCATAATGTAATGACAATCTCTCATTTCAATGCACGGTTCCTAATACGTGACTAACCAATTAATGCATATATCCAAGTACATGACTAATACACCAACTTGAGGAAGATGTTGGCTGCAAAGTTTTTTAGTTCATCCAACGATGAAGATTAAGATGCTTATTGGTTACAAAACCCTTGTCGCAAAAACGCAGCAGCTTCTACAAGGAATATGATGAATTATAGCAAATTTTGTCTCCGGTTATAATTTGCATGCACAATCAATTTGCATTGAGTTGCATCACTTTACATCACCTTTGACGGCCCTTTAAATAATCATTTTATATGTCTAGGGTTGTAAGAAAAGAAACCTTACACAAATATACATGGATATGCATGAAATCAGATTTGAAAATCTAAATTTCGTAATTCTTGACAAATATAGCTTTTGTTGAGCTGCTGTCGAGCATCAGCATTAAACCTCGATGGATATGGATTTGTCAAGCTATCTGTCGAGCTTTAATGAACAACACTTCTTTATTTCTTTTTTGGATAGATTTGCATGGTTTCAATACTAAACTCGGACTCTTGTTCCTTGAAGTACTAAATCTACCCTAGATCTACCCAATTACAAATAAAATATGTTTTGTTAAATGATTAGCCAATTTACATAACATATGTCTCTAACAATATCTACATATGTCCTAACATTTCCTACAAAATTAAACTCTAATTCCCATATGAAGTGTTAGAGAAAACCTAGCAAATTAATTCTCTTTAGATTTTCCTTCTCAAAATAGCTATATTCCATGAGATGAGATTAGGACCATCACACTTATCACTGCACTAAGTTGAAATGTGAGTGTTGATTAGAGCCACCACAGATAGCCAAGAAGAGTTAGAGATTGCAATTGAAGCTCAATTGTAGATCTGAGAGCTAGAGTAGAGAAAGGACATGCAGAGTTAGTTGTGAGCAAGAGTTTGGACTTCGGAGGGTTTGAGTACATAGTTACTACTTGATTTTGAGGGTTTTATATGTAATATGTACCACATTATCGATTACACATCCATGTGTTATAACTGTGTTTACTGTGTGTTTGGGTGTACAATTGTATTTTTATATGCCATTATCCATGCTTATATTAATTGGTTAACCACTTGTATAATTTGAATTTAATTGATAGATTAGCCTAAAATTAAAAAGTTGGTAATACTTTCTACTTTATTAGGTTGCCGAATTTCTTACTTGATAATTCTAATTTTCAGGGAGAGTAGGAAGGTAATATTTAATAGTTGGATGATGTGAAATAGCTTTTGCTTTTGTGCATTTAATGGCTGCTGTCTTTTGTCTTGGAAACAATTAAAGCAGACAGAAATTGGATGAACGAGACTGTTAGGATGAAAGGTGGCCCTCACTCTCCCTAGCCTTTCTTGCAGAACTTTGTTTAAAAGGAACCACCACACAATTCTTGTACATATACCACTAGGGGTCACCAACAAACATAAAGAACTCCTTCATACCCACCAACCCTCTCACTTTTTCTTTGTTGTTATTGATTGATTTTCACCAAGCAAAATGACAGTGGCAGGAGTGGAAAATGAGCAGTAAAACTGCCAAACTCTGAGAATTATTACACTCTCTACTCAAAAACCATCATGGTCTCTTGTCATGTGTTCTTCCTCCACTTGATCATGCTCATCATTGTATTTTGCAGTCTTGGGATACATTCAGGTGATGAGAAATTTCTCTGCTTTGTTTCTAGTTCCCTTTTGAGCTTTGTTTTTAGGCACTGTCTTTTTTTCCCCCTCAAAATTTGAGGAAGAGTTTACATGCTTTTACAATCTTTTGCAGCAGCTTCTAGTAATGAGTTCATACATTCATCTCATGGAGATAAAAACCATTCAAGCTGCAGAACACTTTTGCTACATGGTAAAGATTCCATGTCTATGACATCATTGTGGACTATAGTTTGTCGTTTATAACTTATATTCATCAATGCAAATTTTTTTTTTGGGGTTAAACTTTTGAATTGACTCATGTATGATATATATACTTCCGCAACCCTGTATATTACTTACTTTTGTTTTCTTATTTTCATGAGGCACTTGCACAAACAGAGATATAAGCATCTCACAAAGCAGAGATTCCACATCTGGAATCCCACAGTACATAGTCCAGATTGTCAACACCTGTGTTTCTGGATGTGCTCCTTCAGATATTCATCTCCACTGTGGTTGGTTTGCCTCTGCAAGAATAATAAACCCAAGAACCTTCAAGAGGCTCTCCTATGATGATTGCTTGGTTAATGGTGGAAAGCCTTTGAAGACTAGCCAAGTCATCAGATTTACTTACTCAAACTCCTTCATGTACCCACTTGCATTCAAGTCTGCCAAGTTCTGCTGAACCCCAAAAAAAGTCCAAATGAGGCATGAAATAATAGAACCAATTGCACCATGCATGATTGAAAAAAAAAATCCAAAAAAAATCCTCGAACCCTATCATTGTAACATCCTTTTCACAACCTAGCGTTAACTCTTTTTAGAACTCTACAAATCCTTGTTGGGTTCCTTTTCAATAATATCTTATTTTGATAATTGTTGCTGTCAAAAGTGTTCTAGCTAGCATCCCCATAATATACCTTGAAAGTTCCATTACTTGGAATTTAGTCTTCCCTAGTCAAAAGCTACTGTTTATGTACCTGCATGGCAAACAGAAGGTCTGAAACTTGGAGATTCGTTTGCAGTCCGTGTGCTATAAGTGCTGTCTCTCTCTCTCTCTCTCTCTCTCACTTTTGTTTCCTTTTGCCACAGAGAGAGAGAGAGAGAGAGAGAGAGAGAGAGAGAGAGAGAGAAATTTGTCTGTACTACTTTATTTTTCTTCTAGAGCTGAAAATGGGGGGCCTCTTTGCTAAATAGGATGATTGGAGCAATTGGGAGAGTGTGTCAGCAGTGCCTGGATTGTGTGGAAGAATTCACAAAATATTGAATTAAAGCTGCGGCATTTAACTTTACTCTCTCTCTCTCTCTCTCTCTCTGTGCAGTTGGCAGAAGAGGTTGGATGTTAGCATCAAGGCTCACAGCTCAAGAACAGAAATTGAAGAAACCAGGCACACCAGAGGAATACCCTGGTTGTGATCTTGAAGATTAATTTTTGTTCTTTCATATGCATGCGAGTAGAGACTAGAGAGTAACCCTCTTGTCCATAAGAAAATACAAAAAAAGATAGTGAGTTAACTCTTTTTTAATCTAGGTCTGTATCTTTTTGGCTGTCTGGTGCCTTGGTTACCTATAAATATTCATACCTCCAAAGGGGTGTGCTGTCATTTTCTGCATAATGGTATTGGCATTGAAGAGCAGCACATGGTTGGAATCAGGACTAGAATGCATATGATCTAGGAATAGAAAGCCTCTGCATATTGGGTTCCCAAATGAGCTTCATGATTTATCCTTGTTTTTCAATCTAAAGTCTAAACCATTGAATCTGAGAATTTCCACTGTTGACAAACAGTGCAGAATTTTAGGAAACATTTTTCACAGACTTTTTTTTTGTAATTGAAATGTGTCATTGTATAATAAAAATGGTATCAATAATAAATTCATATGAAAGTGATAACAGACCATGTCAACAATTGTAAAAAATGTTGTCTCTACTCAAAATTTTCACTGTCTTCTACTTAGCATAATGTGATTGAATCTAATAAAATGGATGTGATTTCTATCATGATTTACCATATGAACATTTTGTGAAAATTTTTGTATCTTGCAATTACTCTTTTTATGAAGACTTGAATCACGACTTTAAGTCACGTTTTCAGTGCAACTTTAGCACGTAAATGCGTATGCAACAAGTATTTTCCTTTTATCAATGCTTGAGCAGTACTGGCCTACCTTTTTTTGACGAGAAAGTGAGCACTGGCCTACCTGATTGGATTGTATGAGTATGAGCCTCTCCATGAATATACCAAGATGGTCAGCAATATAATTAAGATGTTGGGATACCTGCGCGCGGCAGTCCCAGGACAAATGCATCACGATATGTATGTACCATTTTTCTTTATTTTTGCTGAATGATATGTATGAACCTATTAACCTATATCCTTTCTTCATAAACGTGTCATAATTTATGTATTCTGTATCCAAATTCATAACAAGGGCCAATGTGCTTCAGTCCCATCACATATTATTCCTTACTGTACTGTGCACATATTCGCACGGGGGCACACATGTTCAATAAATTGTATTACAATGCCAATACTTTATGATGATGCCCAGTACTATGCAGTTTATTGGGGACCTAGGAAGCAAATATTTATCCCTGTTCCCTGTATTTTCTAACATGTTTGGCACGCTATGCATGCGTAGACCTATCAGTCAAATCAAGCTTTGATTCCAACTTGGTGGGCTATCAGTTGTAAAAGCTCAAACAATGTAGGAAGTGAGTCAGCAATGTATCTATTTGGTTCAGCTTATTTTCATCCCTGTTCCCTGTATTTTCTAACATGTTTGGCACGCTATGCATGCGTAGACCTCTCAGTCAAATCAAGCTTTGATTCCAACTTGGTGGGCTATCAGTAGTAAAAGCTCAAACAATGTAGGAAGTGAGTCAGCAATGTATCTATTTGGTTCAGCTTATTTTCATCCATAAATAGAATGCACAACTTCTTAAAGTACAAATCCAGGTTCGCCTTTAGCCACCAGTAGAAGGCATCGCTTAATCCAAAAGCTTAAGCACGAGTTTGTACCCATCTATGTCGTGAAATTTTTAAGATTATAAAAAGCTAGTCAAAATGCTAGATTTCTGCCTATTTTTGTTGAAACAAAATTGCAGAATTAATGGACACAGAAACTTGAAGCAGAAACCAATCAAAAAGCAACAAAATGTCTCAGATTTTCTCAACCAAATTTGAATGCAAATAACCTCAAAACGGAAAAGAAAGATTGGAAAGCTAAGGAGAGTGATAGGAAGGGGAAACTAGAAGAAATGACAAAAGAACCACATTAGAAAAAAGAAAATTAAGTATATACCAGGCAGAGAGAGCTGGGAATTTTGCCTTACTAGAAGTTTGAAAAGGAATTAAGAATAACTAAAAGAAGCAAAATACACCAACAATCTAACAAATATTCCTATCCCAAAAAAAGAAAAGGAACAAAACAAAACTATAAACTAAAAAGTTACAAAATTGGCCTCATCTTCCACTAGGATTTACTAGCTGTGAGAAAGCTGCATTTGTATTCAAGTCATCCATGTCCTCACTTGCTGCAGTTTCCTCCTCAATCTTCAACATATCATTATGTTTTGCATATGCACCATTTGCCTTCTCTTCTGCAATCCTTCCTACTCCATCTGGATTTTCTTGTAATTGGAGTGCAAACTCAAGGTTCCATAGCACATCTCCCATTGAAGGCCGATGAAGCCCATGATCAGACAAACACTTCTCAGCTGTCTCAGCAAACTTCTTCAAGCACTCAGAATTTATCTTTCCCTTAAGATGAGGATCAATAATATCCTCAAGAATTCCTTTTCTCTGGCAGTGCAAAGCCCAATCTGCAAGACTAACTTGTTCCTTAGGCAAGGTAGCATTAAGTGGTGGCCTAGCACATAGCACTTCAAAAAGGACAACCCCAAAAGAATAGACATCAGACTTTTCTGTCAATTGTTGCCTGCGGAAGTATTCCGGATCCAAGTACCCAAAGCTACCTTTCACCATTGTGCTAACATGTGTCTGATGAATATCAGGACCTGTTTTTGATAGCCCAAAGTCTGAAACTTTTGCTACCCAAGTATCATCCAATAAAATGTTTGTAGTTTTCACATCCCTGTGAATGATTACATACCTGGATCCAGTATGAAGATAGTGAAGTCCCCTTGCAGCTCCAATGCATATTTCTAACCTTTGCTTCCATGATATAGGAGTTTTGTTGCTCTTATAGAGGTGCTCCCTTAGAGTCCCATTGGCCATGTAATCATAAACCAAAATCATCTCTCCATTCTCCTCACAAAACCCAATCAAAGAGACTAAATGCCGGTGTCTCAGCTTTGAAAGCATTTCAATTTCAGTCTGAAATTCATTAACTCCTTGTTCTGAAGATGGGTTTGATCTTTTAATAGCCACTTTGGTCGCTCCATCAATAATACCTTTGTAAACCTTGCCAAATCCTCCAACCCCAATAACCTGTGATTCATCAAAGTTCTTTGTCCCTTGTTTAATCTCTGATAATGAGAAATGCCTACATAGTCCTGCTGCCAGAGTATTGAGGTGGCTACTGCCTACACTCTTGCCAGAGATTGTTGATTTGCTTGTTGATGTCTGGGAACCGCCATAGAGTGGCAACCAATTACCTGTCTTAGAATCCATTTCATTAGCATGAATCTTGCGGTAGACAATGAAGCCAATAGCTGCAACAAGAGCAAATCCAGCAGCCCCTCCAGCAACAACCCCACCAATCACCAGAACATGACCATTGGATCCTGATGAACTAAAACTCTTTACTGCCTCAGCTTCAGCCTGAAGCAGCATTGCTGATGGCTCAGGATTTGGCCCTGCCAAGTTCCCACTTGAGTCATTGACCTTAAAGATCTCCAATCCATTAAGAATGGCGTCATAGAATTCCGGCTTCAATGATACAGAAGGGTGCAATGCCACCCAAATTTGTTCATCACCACCACTTTCACTAACATAAGTTGCATAATCCTTATACACAGGCACTCCTGATGATCCAGCCCACGCAATGACATCAGCAGAGGGCTGTGCTGTTTGGTTGTTCACATATATATCAAACACTCTCTGATTGATCTTGGCTTCTTGGAACTCGCAGAAATGGAACCTAACAACATAAGTAAAATTTGCGTCGACCTGAAACACCCATGTGAGATTATAATTCTGATTGACTTCTGAACTTGGTCCCATTGATCTCGCTGTGCTGTATACATTGATAGGTGCAACGTACTCTGGCACATCAGATGAATATTGAATGCTAACATTACTATCAGCCTGTGAAGTGATTCCAATGGCTGCACCATAAATATATGGTGAATCATCATACCATATCCGTGTAAGTCCGGAGTCATTTGTTGCCGGAATATTTTGTCCACCAACATTGAGCCTAAACATTGTTTGCAATGAAGAGTTTTGAACATCAACAGATTGGTCAGAGAACCCGACCATAGTTGCAGGCTGAAATATATCTGGCATGGGAATTATTTCAATGCCATTGACAAAAGCAAATGATCCTGTATGTTTTGAAGAGGGTGTGAAAGTGATACTGAGGCTGCCAGATTGGACAGGAATGAGAGAGAACTCTTTAACAAGATAGGCCTGTGTGAGAGCTTTAGCTGTAATAGACGCACTAAAATTGTTAAGGAGAGTGAAACCATTTGCGACAGCAGAGAAATAGGAATCAGAGGAATTGAGATTGCTATAAGTTGATGGATAAAAATGGAGTCTGATCCAGAGGCGCTTCTTTGGCGAAACAGAGAACTTGTATGTGTATTCAGACTTGAAAATTCTTGCAGACATATATGGCACTTGGGAAGGCAGAGAAGGGTCTTGGTATTGGGCAGTAACTATTGCTGTGTTTTTGGAAGAAGCAGCGAATTTGGAATCTGATATCCATTTTCGGCCATCAGAGTCTGTGCCACCACTCGAAGAGCCGCAGGAAAGGATATAAGAATCTGAATCTGAAGTATTAGAAACTTTACTAAGAACATGGATGGTGTTCAAGGTTAAAGAGAAGAAAAATAAAGAGAACAAGATGTGGGAATTGGATTTCATGGCTTGAGGGTGAAACCTTTTTAGGAAATTAAGAGTGAGGAACAGAATTGAATGACAAAATAAAGAAGGAAAATATGATGCACAAGAAAACAGAGTACGTGAAAACAGGGGACCCAAAAAAATGAGAGAAAATGTTTACCTGCAGACTTAGAAGAGTGAGAACAAAGATAATAAGAAAAGGCTATTGGATTTCATATCTTAAGGGTGAAACCATTTTCAGGAAATTGAGAAATAAGATTCAAATAATAATAAAGGGAAAATATGATGCGCAAAATAACAGGGGACCCAAAAAAAAAATTGAGTGAAAACTGTTTACCTGTGCACTTAGAGGAGTGAGAAAATGGAACTTTTTCAGATTAAATACAATGATGTTTTAACCTGAACTATGTTTTGGTGGCAACAATGTACAAAGTTGTTGAATTAGCCGAGATTTGCTGGGAGAGAAGCGTGGGAAGCAGAGGAAGAAGAGCCATTCCCTGTATTATTGCACTATTTTGATTTTCTCTATGTTGTTTTCAGGGTCTAAAGGGACCGTTAGCCGTTAGGATAGGAGGTAGTGAGGGAGTAACGGCTAGAGAGAGCACCAAATGCTAGTTACATTTATTGCCCTCTAATAAAGGCCTATGAATAGGCCAACCAGTTTCTGTAGTAGAAACTGATAAGCTATTGCCACCTCAAATTTTTAGAAATTAAAGGATATACATAAGGAGTAAATTAATAAATAATTAAATATCACACACAATCTAATCTATTCCTATTATTAAAGGAAAAAAAAAAAGGTTCGTAAATCTCAAAAATAACAAAAGACAGAGATAGGAAAAAAATTTCTGAAGAACAATCAAGGATGGTTCACACAAAAATATTATACTATGGGAATCATTGGAGTAATTTACTATATAAGAAAAACATGATATGTGGGATTGATTATTGAAGAGCAACATGCCCATTAGTATAAGACGATGAAGAGTTCTGGGACCAAAGATGGGTTTATAGAAGAACCTTAACTCGAGTGTTCCCCCAAAGGCAAAGCACCTTCCGTTATATATTGGTTCTTAATGTTTTCTTCTGTTTCTTTTTTTTTTTTTTTCCTTGAGATTTACTATTGTTTTACTGTGAAATTAATGTAAATAAATTAGGATTTTATTTAAGTGTAGAACTAACATGGCAAGAGTTAAATTAGGTGGTGTAAGCAATATTTCAAGAGAAATGCTAGTAGGAATACAATTTTTTTTTTCTTCTCAATTATTACTTTTGTTTTACATAATAGGTTATCAACAATTATATACAATCTTAGCCAAATGTGTTCTTGTAGAATTTAGGCTAAAATTCAATTTAGTTTATGAATTTTTACTTCAATTGTTAAATTAGCCCTTAAGGTTTAATTTTTGTTAATTTAGTCATTCACTTTGTAAAAATGAGTAAATTTGATTTTTCTATCCAAATTTATTAGCAAATGATGTCGTATAAACTTTTTTTTTTTTTTTTGGTTTTATTAAAAATTTAACTGAAAACATTTATGAGATGCTCTAATAGATCTTGTAATTTAATGAGTACTCAAAAAATTAACAAAACGATCGAATTGATTCATTTTGAGAAAAGGAGGGACTAAATTAGCAAAAATAAAATTTTAAGAACTAATTTAATAATTGAAATCAAAGTTAAGGGACTAAATTGAATTTTAAAATAGAATTTTTAACTTCATATATATTTCAGTCTCTTAATTGTCTCTACTGCAACTATTGCATTTTACAATAGACTTTCAGGAGTTGAGATTGAAAGTTAAAAAGTTTACTATTAATTTTAGTTTTGGATTTTTCTTTTAAACCTTTTAACTTTTTTTTACCTTGTTAACAAACCTCTCGAATGTGCGACTGTTATTGATAGAGAAAAAATTATGGGTCTATATATAAAAGTGATGGTTTGCTAATCACAATTATACATATTATTAAATTGTAATAAAAGTTGTTCTAAATTGTGTGATAGAAGAATAATGATTTCTCTCTAACATCAAAATGGTACAGTGCAATAGCCTGCACTGGATCCAAATCCGTCTGAAAGAAGAGAGTGGGGTTTGGGATAAGGGACTTGAGCCCATACCTTGTCAAAAGCCAGTATGAATGAACAATGGTCTATGAACATCACAAAATGCATGAGCTTTAACTATAGCCCATAGCCCACCTGGTCTGGAATGGTTGAACTACTCAGCCATAAGAGAAGAGCTTCCAAATTCCAAAACCACACTCATGCACCAAAAATGAAATTGCAATCCGATCCACAAAAGGCAGTGTCATTTGAATATGTATGTTATTGTCAACATCTTGCTACAATACATAAAATAATCATATAAAATTGAATAATGATAGCCTAGTTAAACAACAAAAGGTAATGCCTAGTTTTTCCCAACAACCTTGTCATTTTCCACTAAAAAAAAATCCCAACAAAGAGGCAAAGCATCTTTACCTACATCATCCCCATTACAACATAGTTAAATTAACACCAAACCAAACCTTATTCTCCCAAAGTAAACAGAAAACGCAAAACCCAGCCATGTCTAATCCTCTGAAACTCACCACCACCACCAATTTCTTCTTCCTCATCTTCACCATAACCATTCTTTATGTGACCTACACAATCCCAAGGCTCCAACTCCAACAACCCAAGCAAACCAACCTAGTCTTCTACGTGCATGACTACTTAACTGGTCATGACATGTCAGCAATTACTGTGGCCGGAAAAAGTGGGCCCTCCTCTAGCATCTTACACTTTGGCACAATCTTGGCCGTTGATGATCCGGTAACTGAGGGCCCCAGCATAGAATCAAAGGAGATAGGTAGGGCCCAAGGCTTTTACATAAACTCTCAGTTGGATGGCAAAGGCTTGCACTTGGTTTTCTCTGTGATTTTCACTGATGGAAATTTCAAAGGGAGTACTTTGGAGATTCAAGGAGCTGATATTTTTACTATGAAGGAGAGGGAGTATGGTATTGTATCAGGGACTGGTTATTTTCGTTTTGTGAAGGGGTATGGTGTTATGGAGACTGAGTTCATGGACATAGCTAATCTTAGAGCTATTCTTAAGCACAATGTAACAGTTAAACACTATTAATCATAATATAAAGTTACTAATTCGATATCTTTTGCATTTACATAATTTGTTACCTTTTTACCTTTTGTTTTGGCAACTAAATTGATAATTTTTGTTCCTCAAAAAAAAAAAAAAGATCATTTTTGTTACTTATTTTGCTGCGCTTCATATGCTTTAAAGGTAGTCATATCACATATGTGTTAGGGCCAGAGCATAGGGCATTGGTTTCTTGCCTATCATTTTCAAGCCCCATTTTTTTTTTTTTTTTTCACTTTTTCTTTTTTGAAGAGTTTTTTCATTTTACAAATTAATTTTACAAATTACAATGGAGAGAGAAATAAGTTGTACTCATAAATTAATTCAGTCAAACATTCTCCCCGGATTCAACTTCAAATTTCTCCTAAAGAAATATTTAATATATGACTTTTTAACTTCTTCTTTGATTGATAGATAGCAAATTTTTACTATTAAGTAAAAGGTAAAAGCAAATATAGATTTGCACTCAAAATTATCTTTTATTTTTTAACTCAAAACCACCTATCTTGTTGCAATGGAAATCAAAGTACTGCTTCTCAAAAAAAAAAATTTTTTTTTGAAGAGCTTCTCAAAAAAATTTAAATTAATAAGAAATGATAAATAGAATCACTAACCATTATTTTAATCAATTCTTATATATCCTAGTATTTTTTATTTATATTTTATTTATGTGATTTTGGAAACCACAATTTCGACATCTTGAAGGGATGAAATTAGTTCTCATCACTATTTTTTCACAAGGAATCTAATTATTTTAAGACTTCCAAAGTCATACATCTCAAGACTCAAATTATCGACTCTGTGAGCATTTTTCGCAACGCTTGCCTGTAGCATAATTACCATTGCAGGCCCACATAGCAAAAAAATAAAAGCCCACTTTCTCAATTGGGCCAAGAAGAAAGCCGAATTCTCTAACCGCCAAATTCTGTTAAAAACGGATAAATGATTATCCACCTCTTACTGACCGTCTCAGTGTTTCTGAGTTGCACTCTGGGGATGTCTTTGAGATTTTCTTGCAATTCTACAAGCTTCCCTCAACAACATCAAGGTCCTTCTTCTTCTTCTTCTTCTTCTTCTTCTTTCATTCATTCTATGTCTGAAAGTTCCATGTTTTGAATTTCAGTGAGAGGAAATCTTAAAAGCAGCAAAAACCTTGACAAGGTTAGAAACCTCGTCAAAACAGTTGGGGTTCCTTCATTAACTTCTTCTCCGCTTGAATCTCTCCGAAAGGGAAACTGGGTCAAGCTCATATGTGGTGCAAGCTTCGAGGTATCTAGTACAAAACCCTCAAACCCCATTAACCACAACACCACAACCACTTCTATATGTTAGAATACTAGTTTAAATGAGTAAATTTTTGCTCTTTCTTGTTATCTTAAGCTTTTGGGATATTCAAATAATGTCTTCACTCTAATACAAAAAAAAATAAGTCTAGGGACATAAAAATTTTCACAACCTTTTTCACAATTCCTAAGGTAAAATGGTTTGATTGTTTGTTAATAAAAGTGGTGTTAGTGGCCTATGTCAAAGCGATGTTGCTCCTATCATAACTTGTCCTGTCACTAATCCTGGAAAATTTTGTGAAAAATTGTGTCTTGTGTTACTCAATTAGAAATTCCACTGGTTGAAATTCACCTAAGAGCGGAAGTCTGCCCTACACGTCTAGCAGTTACACTATATCGCCTGCAGTAACACTAACCTTCGATATCAGGAATTTCTCACTGTTTACATAACTAATTAGGGTTACTATATATAATCAATGAAGTGTTGCCAACCAAAAAGCACCTTTGAAAGCTCACTTATGTTGGAAGTTGGAACAAGCACTTAAAAATGTTGTCATGGTTGTTACTAGCTGTTAGATACTCAAACATTGAATTGTCCCCTCATTTTTCTGCAAAATCCTGCGGAAAAAACACATTCTGTAATTGTCTCACTTGAGCAAGAATCATCTTGATTAAGCTAGATGGCCATCTCATCCAAGCAGGACTTTCTCCCTAGTGCTAAATCCTCTGAAATCTCTTCTCAGAAACTTTGCTTGTACTTAGCCTGTACCTTGCTTGAGCAACATCAGGTTAGAAATTTCACTTGTCTTGTATCTCACTTAAGCAAGGTTCATACATAAAGTCTTGCCTTTCCCTTGCTTGTATCTTGCTCAAGCAAGATTCTAAAACACAATTTTATTTCTTTTAGTCATTGTTCTACCACTAAAGTAGGACCACTTACATATTACAAGTTACAACCTACATATGTATACTCATATATACAAGTATACAACATTAAAAATAACAAGCGTACAGACAAAATTTTTCACACCTGCTAGCTAAAACAGTGTGATTGGTGTTAATAAAAGTGTCAGTAATGGCTCATGTGAAATAGATGTTGCTCCAGTCATAACTTGTCATGTCAACCAGTCTTGGAAAAATTTGTTTCTCTAGCGTTCTCAATTAAAAACCATTGGTTGGACTTCACTTATTAAGGGTATTTCTGGCCCAATTGCGTAGTTGTTATTGTTGCATCGCTTGCAGTAACACTAACCTGCCTCTCTTTACAGGATGTTGTCGATATCAGGAATCTCTCACTTGTTTACACTCTTGCTGGAGGTGAAAACTCTTGAAAACTAGTGTTTGTATTTTTGTGTGTGTGATGTAGGTGAATCTGAATTATGTGTTTTTGATGAATGGTTGTGCAGTTGATTGCATTGACTGTGCTGCTGATTTGGCGGTTGTGAGTGCAGTAAATGATGGAATTGAATCGGCTAGAGACATAGTGGGCCTTAGAAGGCCTTGGGTAATGATCAGCGTCAATGATGACGAAGATCTTCACTTCCGAAAGGCTGGTATACATGCCTTCTTGCATTGGTTTAATTAGTAGTATCTTATTTTATCAGCACCAGCTAGAGCAGAAGCGCATGTAATATAATGTGCGTTATCAATTGAATTGAATAAGCTTTGCAAGTGTTTTTACTTTTTATACCATAGATACAAATTATCATGTTATTTATGTAAATTAGAATTTGGCTTGATACACACTTATCACTAATGAATTAGCAGCTTTGTCAGGAGTAAGTCAATCTTTAATTCAGCTCAATCATGAAGACAAATATTTTCTTGGTATTGTTAGACAAGCAAAGCATTAGGGTCAATGAAGCATTTAATGTCATGGATTTAAAAATTGCACAAATTAGATAGGTCATAGTATATTTTTGGTTTATCCAATTCAGTATGAATAAGGGAAAGCTTAATGTATCAGGTTGGAAATTTGGGTAGGTTTGGGTGCTACATTGGCCACTTAAAAACAGGCTCATATATGAATTCTTTTGCAATTTTTTTAATCTGACTTCTGGCCACTTTAATAGAGTTTGATCCAGAGGATTGCCCACTTGACTGTTCAAGGCCTTGTGAGATTGTTTGTCCCGCTAGTGCAATATCACTCAATGAAGGAAACTCTACATTAGAAGTTTCAGATAGTACCAATGCATCTAGAGTTTTAAAGGTTTGTGTTCTTGATTCATTTTGATATGATTTCTAACAGCACACCCTATTGTTCATCATGGGACACATTTGCCATTTGTACTTAACATACTGTGCAGGGTGGAGTTATAACTGAACGCTGTTATGGCTGTGGCCGTTGCTTTCCAGTTTGTCCCTATGATAATATAAGTGGGTGTTACTTTCCTTTGTTGTGCTGCTGCTTTTCCTTAATGTAGGCTATATAGCCTCTTTTTTTATTTCTTTTTGAAGCCTTGTTTAAGACTCCAATCTTAATCACATTTGAAATTATAAACTTGTGTATTCTCCCTCTTCTACTGTTTTAATTTAGATCTTTTTCATTATTTTCACATTTAATCTCACAAACTTGTTTAGGGGTGGTTACATATATAAGAGATACTACTGCTACGGCTGATCTTATAAAAAGAAATGGTATTGATGCTGTGGAGATACATACAAGTGGAAGGTACTATTTCGATTATATTAAACATTTTATAATACAAAATAGATGATATGTAATTTAAATAGGTGAGGGGAGAAGGGGCATGGGATCTATTATTTTGTTTTGATTGCATTTGCAACTGAACTTTATCCTCTTTAATGACACAGGTAAAAAGACTGAAAAATATCTCCTCAAAAGGAGCCTTTGCCAAATGTAAAACTATGCATATGATTGTAGTTGTCTTGTCTTAAATGCTAGAGAAATTAATATGCTTCACTGCAATGCCTTATGAAGGACAAAGAACTTTTTCTTTGCCCTCAAATTCTTAGGAAATAACCAAATGTGACTATATCTTATTGAGTTTCATCCAAATCTAGGCACTGACGCACTACATGAACTGATCCCTTCTGTAGGCAGAGTGCTTTCTTTGAAGAACTTTGGGATGGCTTGGGAGATTCAATTTCACATCTGAGACTAATAGCAGTAAGCATGGGATATGTCCTCTGTTGTCTTAATGTGTGTGTGCGTGAATGTTTGACACTAAGCTGTAAAGCAGTTTCCCGGTTAGTATCTTGAACATTGTGAATTAAAACTTTCTGGCTCCAGGTTAGCTTACCTAATGTTGGGGATTCAACCATATCCTCAATGAACACGATGTACTCTATCATGGAACCTAATCTACCTTGCTTCAATTTATGGCAGGTCTGTCCTATCTTAACTGAAATCCATTTGAACTGTTTAAATACGTTTCAAATGATATCATCAATCCAAAATTTACTTTTCCTTTCAAACAATCCATCTATCTAATATAGTTCATGAAATGAAGTTGGATGGCCGCCCCATGAGTGGAGATATTGGACGAGGTGCCACAAGGGAATCAATTGCCTTCGCTGCTCGATTGGCTGCTGTGAAAGACAAGCCTCCCGGTTTGTATTTGGATTCCCTAAGTTCATAGAAAATGTGTTAAGTTTCGATTTTGCTTTTGGTTAGGTGTCAGTTCTTTACTCCTTTCAAATGGTAGGTTTTCTTCAATTGGCGGGTGGCACCAATGCTCACACGGTTGATGGATTAAAGAAAATGGGACTTTTTCAAACAACATCCCTTACTAGTAATTTTTTCACCCTTTTTCCCCCTTATTTATCTGTTTTTCTGAGTTCTATTGTATTCTTTTGATGTTTCCTTCTGTTATTTGTTACCAGAGAACCCAAAGGATGAAATACTAACAGCCAGTTTGCCTAACTCATTGCATGCTTTAATTGGTGGCATAGCTTATGGTGGCTATGCAAGGAAGGTTGGCCACAGTTATATTCACGGTGATTCCATTTTATAAGTTTTCCTCAATTATATATATGCTTTAACTTCTGCAATTCCATATTCAGATTGTTGGAAGGGTCTTGAGTTCCATGCAATCACAGTATGGTGTTGCTCGCATTGAGGATTATCCAGAACATCTCTTGGAGGCACTTAGAGAAGCCCTTGCTTTAGTTGGAACAGTCAAATCCTATGATCCATTTTAAACATGTCAGTAGTAGTATTGAATAATAATCCTTTTTTTTTTCTCTTTCTTTTTCATTATATATCCCTAGTCAACTATCAAACAAACCAAGCTTTCACCAAAAGAATGTAAATGTTACATCCAATTTTTTAGTTTGGGGTGCACAAGACTCTCACGAATCTGGGATAGGTAATGTAATATTTATTCAGTCTGAATACCTTTTATTACTTTTTAATTTATGGGCTTGATGGTTCATGGACCTTTCAGTGGGAGCCATGAACAGGTTTTTTTTATCACTTAGAATTGTGCTTTTGCATTACGCTATTACAAAAAAAAATTTCCCTATGATCCTTGAAACAGATCCATTTAGGCCATAGACCCTTGAATCACTTTAACACTAGATTTAGTGGGGTGTGCCAAGCCCAAGCTTTAGTGCAACGCAAAGGCTACACTCAAGAACTCTAGCAGCAAGCTACTATGGTGAGTCCTTCCCCATGAAAAATTAATTTAATACCATGTGAGCTTATAACCCACGTATCAGATATTAAACTGATAAGAACAGATACTACACTTGATCTTAGCCAAAAGGCCGAGAAAGGTATGGTTTTGAACTTGTTAAGCTGGCTGTTTTATATTAAGTCCGATGCTTCTATTTTATTGTGCCTGTTGGATGTGGGACTTACTCAATTCGAAACTGTTTGTTATTCTTCTGCTCCTAGCAATGTTGTTGAACTCCTCTAACAGTTGGGCACTTCTTGAACTCTCAAGCCTTTAATAAGCCTTCCAAATAACAAGCCTTGCATCTGTGGAAATAGGAAAATCTCTATTAGCCCAATTGTATGTGTCCCGTTTGTGGCAGCCTTAGGGAACTAGTATACTCTATCCATGACTGAGTTTCATACACTGCTCTGTAATTTACTATTATATGGGATGAGGGAATACAACATTATTGTATTCTCAGAGTATTGTATAACGATTTTTTTAAAAAAAAAAAAAAAAATTTAAGTGTATGTATGCTAACTTATTTATGAAACAATGAGTGTGAAGCTCAATTTTAGTTATTTAAATTTGTATCTGTTATTGTTCCCCAAATCCCTAGATTAGATCCTCAAATCCAAGAACAACTTATGTTTAACTCTTTATTTACAGAACTAATGTAGGTTGTGCATCATTATTTAAAAATTTACAAAAAGTTATAGTACTTGGTAATAATACTGCACATTGTAGTTCTCCCTCTCTCGTGCCTTTTCACCGTAGCATTGTGGGTTGCTAATAAGGGGCATCATCAACGATGGTCGATCTAGCTATTAGTAGACATGAGGCACTAAGGTGGTTGTGGGTTGCCTTGTTAGGTGTTGGCTCGTGGTTGGTGGGAGGTTAAGTCATGAGTCGCTAGGCACTGGGGTCATGGGTCACAGGGCGTTGGGGTAATGTGAACAAAAAAAAAAAATTATATGTTGATACGTAGGGTGTATTATAAAAATGAATCGTAAAAATAGAAAAGCAAGTTTTTGAAGAGGTAAAATCTAACTGAATTATAGAAAACTGAATATAAACTGAATATAAAGGCTCTTAGAGCATCTCCAGCCGTTTATCTAAATTTTTGTACTGTTTGAACAGTAAAAAATTATTTTTATTTTTTATCTATTTACTTTTTCAAATACATTTTCCAACGGATTCTCTATCATTTTCTTTATCTCATTTAAATATTATTTCTTCATTCATTCTTTATTCTTTTTTTAATTATCATTTATTCTTCCTATATTCATTCCCAACAACTATATTTTTCAATGAAAAGTGTTATATTCATAATATTTTTCGCAATACTTTCACAAGAATCACAACAAAATCTTATATAAAAAGTTGTTACTAGTTCTAATTTGAACCTACTACTAAAATTATATTTTTAGTTACCAATATTAGCTAATAACAATCTATTATTTAAGATTTATAGTGAAAATATTGTGGTAGAATTTTTCTTAATTGTCATTTCTTATTCTTTATATTATTTTTCCTCTCTTAATTTCATCCATACGTTTCTTTTTCTTTCTTTTTTTCTCTTGTTTTTTCTCCACCACACATGTATCCCACTCCTATCTATATCCTCCCTTCTTTTTCTTTTTCTAC
Source organism: Quercus variabilis (assembly GCA_030445155.1). Classification (NCBI taxonomy): domain Eukaryota; kingdom Viridiplantae; phylum Streptophyta; class Magnoliopsida; order Fagales; family Fagaceae; genus Quercus; species Quercus variabilis. The sequence goes on from CP129450.1 coordinate 10,835,117, forward strand.
TTGATTCCATATCACTTTCTCCAATTCTCTCTCTCTCTCTCTCCTTTTTCTTTTTCTACTTGATTCTAGAACATTCTCTAACTCTCTATGTGATAAGAAACAGAGAAAGAACAAGCAAGAGATATCTTGCTTGCTCCACCATTGATCGAAGGACACAGGCAGGCGCAAAATTGGCGTTGACTATGTCAAGCCGCGCCTTCCACTCTACTGCCACTCGCCTTTCTCCCCAACGCAACCCAAATGGGTCAGATGACTTCTGTCTTTTTCTTTTTTTCTTTTTTTGTTATGATTTGATTATTTTTAAGATTGTGTTTTTAAGTTTGTAATTTGATTATACTTGAGTCTAGAGATGTTTAAGATAAAAGATTGTTGTGTTTGTAGTCATTATGAATGTTTGTAGCTGTTGTGAGAGGAGAGAAAAAGAATTGTTTTTTATTGAGTTGTATGACTTTTTTTAAGTAGAAAAATTTATTTTGAGTTGCTACAGTGTTTTCTATATCTAGAGCACTGTAGCAACTTCAAAAAAATTTTGGAAAAGTTTTACATTTGGAGAATTTGTTGGAGCTAATTTTTGAGGTTTGTTCTCCAAAAAAATAGATTTAGCTAATCTATTGGAGATGCTCTTTATATCTCCAATAGCATATTTATCTTGTCCCCCAAATTTGGACCTTCATTCTTTTCTTTTGGACACCATTAGGGACATAATTGCAAGGATGGCAGTACAAAAGTTGAATAACAAAATGGTGTGATGGTGGGTTTGGTTTTCAGAATACTTATAGCTTGGCATCCAAAGGTGGATTAGGGGATCCAAGTTTAAATTTGAATGAGATCAAGACAACAATTTGGTTTGTATTTGATGGATATTAGATAGCAAAAAAGTGAGAGAAGCTAGGATTTCATCCAATAAGAACTTTTGCATCAGCCTAGCAGTATTTTTATTCAAATTTGGTCTATAAAGCTATTTTAATTTACTCATTTGTAGATACTCCTACGTCAAACTCAATACTCTACCTCCAATTTTATGTTAAATACTTATTTTATTCATTATTAATTATTTCTTTCTCTCTCTATTTCTCACACTCTCTTCCAGTGTTCCTCACCAAATCCTATTGTGTCTCTTTCTTTATTTCTCACTCTTCCTCCATGATCACCGAAGCTTTCTCTCTTCCTCAATGACCACCAAGCCTCTCTCTCTTCCTCTCTTCCTCCATGGCCAGTGAGCCCATTGTCGATCTTGCTGTGGGTGGATTTGCTGGGGTGCATGGTGGTATTGATGGCCCTGATGGACGGCTCATGGGGTTGGGTTCACTGGGTCTTTGAGTTGGGGCTTTTGATGGCTGTTTGTTGTGTTTCTGAAAGCTTGAGGTTGATTTTGGGCGAAGGGTTTAGTGTTGCAATATTTGAGGTTAATGGTTTTTTTGGTTTGTTGGTTGTCTGATTCAAAGTGGGTGGAGCGGATCAGATGGTGGGTTGTAGATCTGATGTGGGTTACTACCTTGGTGGTGGATCGATGAGAGAGAGAGAGAGAGAGAGATATATATATATATATATATATATATATTTTTTTTTTTTTTTCAGTGATGAACAGTACCTCACCACAAGTAGCGTGGTACTTTCCATCGCTAATTTTTTGAGGAGGCTAATGCGTGATTAAATTGAGTTTATAGCTATTTTTTTAACATCAGGGTAGTTTAAGCCTGCAGCAGAGTGCTCGCTTACTACCGTGAAATTTTATATTTTTGTTTTAACTGTCATTTTAAATATTTCAGGGGAAAAAATGATTTCCCCTTTTAAAATTCATTTTAAGTATATAGTAGATCATTTGATGTCTATTACATTCAAGTTGACCAAACAAACAATCAGCAGTATATTGTCCAAAATAGTTACAATCCAACAGAAGATCTTTAATCAAACTGCCTAAAATCACTCATCTATTTTGGTCTAATCACCACCTACCTATTGGATTATCTGTTACACAATCAGAGAAAAATTGGGGGCACAGCTCGAATAAATGGTACCAACTGAAAGCAATACCAAAAAGAAACCATTATTGTAATACCTTTGAAAGAACCAGGCATTTCGTACCATTGACTGAGATTGGGATTACATAAAAAGATCAAGATCTTCGTCTTCATAATCATGAGCAACAATAAGTCAATGATAGCAATAATATTAGATCAGCTAGTCTATCTTCTTCATTTTGTTTTTTCTTTTTTTGGGTTTGGGTAGTCATTTCCAGTGGGATCTGGCCAGAATAAAAATAAATGAAGTGAAATTCCCCAATGCACTCCATTTACTCATAAAAGTAAGAAGAATCACAAGTCAGAACTACACACAATCAATGGTAACTTGAATATTGGAACATGCACCAGAGTGGTTAAGTCTGAAACAACTTCTGATCCAGTAACATAAACCCTGGAATAGTACATATTAAAGCTCAGACTAACTTTCCTTTCTTTTGGTAAAAGATAAATCTCATCATCAAATGAGTATTCTTTTCTACAGCCACCACGTCAACCAAATGAAAAATTATGGGTCTTGATTTGACTGTATATTACAAGAACTTACAACTGGGCCTCTCTGCAACTTTTCTGGAATCTTTTCCTGGATTATACAGGCACCCGCTTACCCCGATACCGGTCAAAGAACTGCACATGGAAAAAGCAAGCAAGCTTACTTATAAAAATCACACTTTGCTGCACGAGTGAAGAGTATGGACTATGGAGAGATTAGAACCAAATAGAACTAAAAGTAATGCTTTTACACCAACTAAAGTGAGTGCATATATTTACACAGCAATACATCCCCTTCATTGAACTGGCACTATTTTCTATATGGATGTTAAATGCAGCAATTCTCCAATAATTTTCCATCATTTTGGATGGTACTATGGGTTGGGGGTGGAGGGAAGATTGAATATTCTGAAGTCAGTGTTGCACCAATGTGAAAACCACTTCCCCTCACCCCCCCCCCCCCCCCCAAACAAAAACCCACCACCCAAAAAATAAAAAGAACAATGAATAATGTAGCTTGTAGGTGACAAGAACCTCATTATATGATTATGGCATTTCAATGATACACAGAGCTGTGAAATTTAGAACTTCTGCCGTAAATGTGATTGCAATGCACATGCTTGTAAAGAATTATGCCCACAAGATGTATTATCATAGATAATCAGTTAGAGGTTACCTATACTTTCTTTTATTTAACTACTACAATAAATTACCATTCACATCAAGAATTAATGAGATTTGTTGATGCATCTGATCCACAATGATATTTAACAGCTTAATTGCATCTAAACCTGGAATCGAAGTCAAATACAATTAGCAGAACTCCTCCACCCCCCGCCCCTCTTCTGGTTTTTTTTCTCTCTCCTTTTGCTCAATTCTGAGCAAACACTCTCAATGCTTAGAATACATTGACAAATGTCCAATTAATTCCTTTCTCTTGATTTTTCAAAAAATTAATTCCTTTCTCTTGTATTTCCATACTTTGCCATATAGATAATCACTTGCTACTTTATAATGGGTGGCATTGAAACCAGCCTTGGCTAACTAAAGCCAAGTTCACCCAGACCCAACAAGGGTTAAAAAATAATTTATATGAAAACTGCTCCTGGCCCTATCAAATACTCCCTTCATCCTAAATTAAATGAATTTTTTTCCTTTTTAAGACATCCCAAAATACATGTCCACCAAAGTGGAAAATAGTTACCAATTTCCTATGTTGCCCTCACCTTTTTTGAGCAAACAAAAAATTCTTATTAAAAGTCGCAGAACCTCTTCTATGAAGTAAATGACAATTTAGGAGGATCAGTATATTTTCATATTAATCTATAAAGCACTGCACTACAAGCAAAGTCAAAATGTTAATCTATAAAGCACTGCACCACAAAGATTTTTTTTTTCTTTTTTTAATAGGATAAATAAAGCACAGCACCACAAAGAAGAAGAATTTTTCTTTCTTTTGTCTAAATGAACTTCCACGAGACTAATTGCTTCAGTCTTTGCCTATATGGTCTTTTATGAATGCTAAAGTCTAGAAAACATTCAGTTAAAAAAATAAGATAAGATATTACAGTTTGAATTTGAAACAAAAATACTATAACAAAACATTTGAGTTCCAAAATAAACATACCGATCTGATATATGGCTGTTGGATCAACCAACCAAGAATAGGTATCCTTTGCAAGAAAACTGCCAATGTTGGCCAGAAGCCACTGCAAAGTATATTCCATAATCAACTTTAAAATTGTATAATGACAGATTAATGTGAAATACATGGAAGTAAGAATTATACAGACCTGAAGAGTACAATGAACCCATATGACTCCAAAATCATGCCCACAATTGGCCATCCAATGACAACAAAGAAGAAGCCAACACCAAATGAAATTGTTCCCTGTACAAGCAGAAGGGGGGGAAAAATAAATAGTGAAAAAGACACGAAGCCATGCATGCATGTGTATGAAAGTGTCGTATGTGTGTGTGTGTGTGTGTGAGAGAGAGAGAGAGAGAGAGAGAGAGAGAGAGAGAGTAAAGTGATTAAACCTTAAAATTTTGACGCTTCATGAAGAACTGCATGGTAGACTTCGGTCCAATGGTCAGAGTCACCCCTGAGAAGAAGAGTATCTGATTAAGTACAAACAAAAGTAAGACTGTTAAATAAGTATCATGTCAACAAGAAGCAAAAGAGAGATATATATATATATATATATATTTATTTATTTATTTATTAAAATAGAAAAGGAACCCAAGCAAGCAAATGCTAAGACTGAGGCACTTACGTTTCCCATGGCAAGTAATCCCTTGTCAAAGAAGAAGATAATCCCCAGGAATGAGAAAAATACGCCAAATCCTGTCAGTCCTAATCCAATCTCTGTTTCATTTCACAATCGCAAGTATTAGGGGCATACGAATTCAAATAGACTGAATATGAAAGCACCAGGCACTACTACAGTGTTTTAAAGAACACAGATACAAGACAAGCTAATTCACATGAAAGTACCACATTTACATCTAATTGGCCCCAAATTCAACATGATTCAAGAATCAAGGCTATGTTCATGTGTATTGAATGTCTCTAATAGAAGAACATAAACCTAAGAAATTTTTCAAGCCCCCAAGCAATAGGTCCAGCGGTACAAGAAAGGAATATGACTTGATCACCTAATCCAAAGTCAAGTCACTTGAATCCTATTCCTACTACAGTACACAGAATCATCATTCTAGTTTTGGTGTGGGGAGCAGAACTATATAAAACTTAAGATTGACTCAGATTTAAAACCATCTCAGGGTACTAAAATGCTTATACACAAATCTGCATATGAGGGCCTAAACTCCCCATAGTAATCACACAACTTTCTTCTATGACTGAAATGCAAGGTCTGCCACCTTCAAGAAAGACCTGAAGAGAATCACCACAAAGGAGGTTTGGCAAAGCTGTAGCAGCTACTGCTCAAAACTCAAGAAAGCATGCAATATTTTAAGACAATCAGCCCTTGTGTAAATAGCACTCCTCCTCTCACAAGTGTGGGTGGAGGGAAAGGTTGCTGGTTCAAATCCCATGGGTATGTGACTATGTGTGTAACTTATCCATTAAAAAAAAAAAAATTCATTGAGCTATAGTTAACTAGTACTTCCTTCTCCAATTATTATGGGAAGGAGGATAAGGTCGTGAATTCAAGTCCCACTGGGGGGTGATAACCAAACGATAATGGCATCCTTTGTGATGTCCCATGTCTGTGATTCAAACACCCACCTACCCCACAATCTACCTATTGGGGGGGGGTTGGTGTTGGGGGACCCTATCCATCTAACAGTGTGTCACCTTTTAACTGATACATAAACATGTACATATTTCTCAATTGACACTTCCTGGTGTTGAAAATTCAATTCCCCCCGCCCGCAACTATCGAATTACCAAAGAAACATGTATATACTTCTCAACCGTAGAAACGTCATAAAGCCAGTTACCAAAACTAAATATTCAGTGTCATAACTATAAATTAAAGACCCAAAGAATCAGAGTATTTCATATAAGCACTAACTCAATGCTGAAAGCAAAACTTAAAGGAAGATAATTTGCAAGATTATAATTATAAATCTTCTTAAGCAAAGCACATATACAACTTCGATGACCTTAGGTTAGATCAATTTTATCTACATAACCAAAATTTGTAAGCTAATCTTTCTCAAATGTACTTATAATAAGCTTATTCCAACTCTATTCTCAGCAATACAAATCATTTCCATATTCAATTAAAGCACACAAAATAAACACTGTAACTTCAAAGTTTTTAATCTCTTTCTCCAAAAACATAACTAATATATATAAAAAAAAAAAAAAAAAAAGCACTCACTCTTTCGGTCATTCATCTCAAAGGAAACCATTTTTTCGATGATTCAGGTAAGCCTAGGGTTCACTGCACCACAAAAGAGTAGTATTCGAATTGAAATGAGAGAAAGAAATAATCGAATTAGGGCTTGGATTTGGAAAATACGTATTCATAGAAGATCTGGATGTAATAGTACCAGTTTGGTGAATCTGAAGAAAGAGCGAACTCGATTTGATGGCCAAGATATTTGCGAGGACCTACAAAACAGAGATTTAAATCGAACGAATCGTTAGAAACAGAGATTAAACTGAGTCCAAAACTCCGTTTGGTTGCCGAGAGAATAATAGAAAAATAGGAAGTGAAAACTTAGCCCTAAGTTTTCTCTTTCATTCAATACGGTTTTCTCAGTAATCAAACAGGAAGGGCAAAGTAATTGCAGAGAGAGAGAGAGAGAGAGAGAACCTGTGAGTGTGATGCGCACAAAGAGAGAGAGAGGGAGGGAGAGAGAATAGCAGAAATGGCTATCAGAGAGAGAGAGAGAGAGAGGCGCGTGAGAGTCACGAAATATGCGTATCAGTTTGTACAAGAAGAAATGAGATATAACTAAGTAACGAACTTATTATAAAAGAACATTTTATTTTTATTTATATAGTGCTAAAGCCTTATGGCTTTAGCCTAGTGATGCTGTTAAACCAATTGAAAACGAGGGAGGACGGTAGAGTAGCTGAATTGGCAATTTCTTTGTAATTCCAAATTCCAATGGATGCTTTCCAGGAACGGAGGGAGACTTCGAATCGGGGCAATGGCCCGCCCCCCCCCCGCCCCCCCCTTTTTTTTTTTTTTTTTATTAATATATACATAGATACTAATTTTAGCAATTTTATTCTATAAAATCACACTTTGCCTCCTTCATATTATTATTAATTTTTTTAAAAGTACTATTCTAGCCAAAAACTTTTCCATAACATTTTTACAGACAGTTAAGGTAGTAAAATTTTATTAGTTTGCATCTAGACCATCACTTATCTCACATTTTTACTTACTAATAATCATTTTCCACATTAATAAATTGTAAAAAAGTTTGCAATTCTAGCAAAAAACTTTTTTATAACATTTTTACAAACTATTGAGGTAGTAAAATTTTATTAGTTTGCATTTAGGTTATCACCTATCTCACATTTTTACTTACTAATAATCATTCGCCACATTAATAATTTGTAAAAAAGTTTGTAATTCTAGCATTTTCCTCTTTTTAAAGGCCAAGTCTAAAATTTAAAGCAAAATAAACAAGCCAAAAAAATTATTCAACAACAAAAATTACCAATAGTAAAGCTAAAAACAGTTAAACTCAATCAACCAATTTTATCCAAAACAAACAATATGACTCTTTAAAAAATTTTAAGCAAAATAATTTCATCCAAATATGGATGCACACATAAAAAACACAAAAAAAGAAAAAAGAAAAAAGTCATTAGCTGTTAAACAACTAAGCTGAAAGCTAGAGTCGCTGCACACAACCAACAGCAAAGCGACCCTCCCTAACTTCAAGTCTTGGCTCCATCCTTGATACTTTCAATATTTAAATTATGTCTCCTTCTCTGAAACTATTGAATTATAAAAATAAATAAATAAAATGGCTAACAAACTATTTAAGAAAAGTTTTAACACTATTTTCATGAGAAATATAAAAAGTCGTCAAAAATTTTAATTTTTCTTTTCTTTTCCCATAATTTTTTTAAAAAAAAATATATCCTAAACTAATGTTCTTAAAACATCTATTAACATTTCTCATTAAAGTAATATATTAATAATATCGAATTCAATACCAAATTGTACCATGAAATAGAGAAATGAAGGCTTTTTTCAAACCAAATAATGACCTCTCGATTCTCATTTGCAGCACTAATAAGAGTTTAGTGTCTTTATAAGGACAAAAATTAACAACATACTCGGTTGTATCCTAAAGTTATAACTCAACTACATATTTATTTATTTGATGTAAATTCTGACAAATCTACCATTGGATTATATTTTGAACAAAGTTTAGCTACAAAATTAGTTGTAGTCTAATGTTTTACTTGTTTCGTTGGAAAACATTTTGTAAAGATAGATTTCCCCATTTTCCAATATTTGGTAGCACACAAAAAAAATGGTCAACGGAAAACTATCTTTATTTAATGAAAAACCTTAATAAAAATAAAACTTATTTTCTATAAGTTGTTTTCCAAAAAAAAAAAAAAATTGAAAACAATCTCTCTTTCTCTAACGATAAGCTCTCTCACTTTTTCTCTCTTTCCTTTACTTTTTCTTTCCTCACACCCTTACTGTCATTAACTCTGGTCTCTTCTGTTCCCATAGATCTCTCTCTCTCTCTCTCTCTCTCTCTCTCTCTCTCTCTCTCTCTCTCTCTCTCCATGTTTCTCTTCCCCTCTATAACATAGTTCTCTAATTAGATTTTTTTTCCCCCTCACTAATTGGTCAATAGCCCTAACTTGCAAAGGAGAACAGATTTGTAGTGGTAATTATTTCATTATTCTCTACCAAAATCCCAATTCTTTGCTTTAAATTTCAAGCTTGATTTTCTTTTTTCTCTTAGAAATTTTCGGTTTTATGGATTCCAAGCAGAAGTTACTTCTTTTTTTGCAAATAAAAGTGCAATAATAATAATAATAATGAATGAATGAATGAAGTCAAAGATGAAAATTTTAAACATAGTGCCTATATGGCTCTAAATTGCTTTTACACAGGAAAATCTTTACGGTAAATTAATAATATTGTTATATAATGAATGATAATTGTTTAAAGGAATTGCATTTATTGGCAAATACATTATGCAAATACTATGCAATGATGATATATTATGCAGATACATTGTATGAATACACAATTTAGATTAATATTGAAGACTTGTGGTTGACCATAGCAGACAATTAGTGTACCAGCAAAAAGAGTATATAATTAAAAATTATTGTTATTTGTACTTATTGAAGATGTATTCCCTTGTCAATTTTATATATACAGACAAATAGTTGATATGTGTGTGTGTGTGTGAGAGCAAGATGAGTGATCACGAAAATTTGACAATTAATTTTGATTGTATCTGTTGTCAAAATTTTAGTATGAAAACCATTTTTTTTTTTTTTTTGATTACATTAGTTGATTTATATAATACATATGTTTTAAATTATACAAGGAAAAAAAATTGCATACCAAACACTAGAAAAACATTCTCAAACTCATTTTCAAGATCATTATCGAACACTAGAAAATGAGATAATTTTCTAAAAAATGCTCTTTGGAAAATGAACCATTTCAAAAAAACTTTTGTAACGACCCAAGAAAAAGCGCTAGCCACATCTGCGCTATATCTCAAAAGGACTAGTCACAATTGAGGCTCCTTACAACTGTTAATAAAGCCCAGTTCAACATAGTAAATACCCGATGTGAGATTCATCACACAACCATACAGATCACACAATCAATCAAATTAGGGCATCACAATCTCCCCCACTTAAATCCCTAACTTCCTCGTTAAGGCCTATTTTGTGGGGTAGTGTCTCTGAGCCCACATGGGATTACCGGGCCGGCTCTGATACTATATGTAACAACTCAAGGGAAAAGCGCTAACCACATCTGCACTATACCTCAAAAGGACTAGTCACAATTAAGGTATAACGTAGATGTGACTAGCGTTTTTCCTTGGGTCATTAAATATGATATCAAAGCTGGCCTAGTAACCTCGTGTGAGTTTGGAGACACTACCCCACAAAATGGACCCTAACGAGGAAGTTAGAGATTTAAGTGGGGGAGATTGTGATGCCCAAATTTAATTGATTGTGTGATGTGTGTGGGTGTGTGATGAGTCCCACATCGGGTATTTACTGGGTTGAATTGGGTTTTATTAACAGCTACAAGAAGCCTTAATTGTAACTAGTCCTTTTGAGATATAACGTAGATGTGGTTAGCGCTTTTCATTGAGTCATTACATATGGTATTAGAGCCAGCTTGGTAATCCCATGTGGGCTCAAAGACACTACCCCACAAAGTGGGCCCTAACGAGGACGTTAGGGATTTAAGTGGGGGAGATTGTGATGCCCTAGTTTGATTGATTGTGTGATGTGTGTGGGTGTGTGATGAGTCCCACATTGAGTATTTATTGGGTTGAACTGAGTTTTATTAACGGCTGCAAGGAGCCTTAATTATGACTAGTCCTTTTGAGGTATAGCGCAGATGTGGCTAGCGTTTTTCCTTGGGTCGTTACAACTTTAATGCTGAAACAGACAAAGCGTAAGATTATAACCTTACTCAATATCATTAACATTACTACATATTTCGAAAAGCTAATCATTAGATTGCATATTCTTTATACTCTTAATATACATGTCAAATTTTGTGTCAATCGGATATTATTTACTATATGATCTATAAGATTATATTTTATGCATAATTTTAAACTACAAAAACTTGCAATTTAAACAATTCTTTGATGACAAAACTATTGATATTTAATTTTCTAAAAATTTTGCAAGTGTGAAGGATATAGGAAGAAAATGTAATCCAATGGTTTATTTGTCAAAATTCACCTTCAATAAAAAAAATATTAAGTAAGGTACAACTAATTTTGTAACTAAACTTTATCCTTACTTTTTCTTCTTATATCCTATATGCTTGCAAAATTTTCCAAAAATCAAATATTAATAACTATATCATCAATAAAATGTTTAAAAAATCTAGTTTTTGTAGCTTAAAATTATGTTTAAAAAATAAGTTTATGGGTTGAATATCAAATAACATATGATTGACACGAAATATGACATGTGTATTAAGAATATCAAAAAATATGCAATCTAGTGGTTAGATTTTTAAAATATGTATCTATGTTAACTTTTTTTTATTAGGGGTTATAGTATTAGGCTACAACAAAGTTTGTAGCCAAATTTTATCCTAACTCTATTACATTTCAAGATAAAGTGATATTATTTCAATCATAATTTATCACGTAATCCTAATGACCATTGATGACCAAATTGCTAAAAAAAAAAATTCTATATATTTATCTAGAATATCAACTCCAAAAATTAACATTTGTATTAGTTTATTGAAAATTCATAACAAATACTAAAAGTTTTGAAACCAAAGCTTTTGCTGCTATATCATCTCCAACAATTTCTCCCTATACTTTGAGCTCTTAAGCATATACGAGTTATAATCTTATTATTTATAAATTACACTAACTTTCTGATATTTTACAAAATGACATCCAATTAAAAAAAAAAAAAAATTATCCCAAGCGTTTTATAAAATGACAATTCTTATTTAGGCTTGTATAAATGTGATAGTTAAATCGATACCCTTTCAAACTATGATTTCACAAACAAAATGAAAATATTCTATTTTTATAAAAAATTATAATCCAAGTTATGGATGAAATGACACTCTTCTCGGTTAAGTTTTGTGGTTCTTAAGGTATATAACAGTTATAGGAATTTATTTTAGAAATGGAATGTTATGGTAATAAAAAACTTAGCCATTGCATTTGTAAAAACCTAAAAGCAAAATTGATGTAATTTAGTCATATATCTTTTGGAAATGATAAATTTTGATGAACTAATTATATTTTTTTATCTTCCAATATCCGTTTATGATATAAAAATTTTCAATCCAGGAGCTTTTAGGTACTCACAAATATATCAAGAATCTATTAGCTCAATTGGTACATCTCAATGCATAAAGTGTTGGGAGTTTAGTGAGGGGAAAGAGTTCAAGATGTGAAATTAGCATAATATTGTAACTATCTTAAAAAAAAAAAAAAAAAAACAAAACAAAAAACAAAAAACTCACAAATACCCAGTCACCTCACAAGGTCACAATCTATTTTTATTTTAATTTGAAGGAACATAAGGTCACAATCTAATATAAGTATCAAGCACCTGTAGGCTTTCAGCCCATAGGGAAAAAAGGCCCACTTTCCCTGGGCCATGCAGTAAGCCCAGTTCCCAAACTGCGGAATTCTGTTTAAAAATTATCCGTTAAAACGGGAATATCTTTCTCTCTGTGTTTCTCAGTTTTTCTGAGTTGCACTCTGGGATGGCTTTGAACTTTTCATGCAATTCTACAAGCTTCCCTCAACATCAAGGTAGGTTGCTTCTTCTTCTGCATTCACTCATCATTCCCTTAATGAAAATTTCTATGTTTTGCATTTTAGTGAGAATAAATCTTAAAAGCAGTAAAAACCTTGACAATGTTGAAAGAACAAAGTTTCTCCCTAAATTAGTTTGAGGAGAAACTCTTCAAACTTCTCATATATTTTTTTTTTTTGTGTGAATTTTAAAAATCTAACTGTTGAATTTCATGCTTCTTCTGCTGCATTCATTCATCATTTCCTTAATGAAAATTTCTATGTTTTGCATTTCAGTGAGAGTAAATCTTAAAAGCAGTAAAAACCTTCACAATGTTGAAAGAACAAAGTTTTTCTCCAAACTAGTTTAGAAAGAAACTTTTCAAACTTCTCATATATTCCTTCATTAATCTCATGTGCGGTGCAAGCTTCGAGGTATCTACAAAAAGCTCAAACCCCATTTACCACAACCACCTACTATATGTCAAAATAATGATTAAATTTGCTCCCTACCTTAAGCTTTTGGGATAATTTGTAGCAAGCATTTCTGAGTTGGAACACTATCTTTACTCAACAAAAAATAATAAGCTTATGAACAAACAATTTTCACAACCTTTTTCACAATTTTAAGGTGAAATGGTGTGATTGATTTTAATAAAAGTAGTGTTAGTAATTACTCATGCAAAAGTGATATTGCACCAATCACAGCTTATCACGTCACCAGTTATGGAAAAAAGTTGTATCTTTAACGATACTCAATTAAAAATTCCACTAATTGGATTTCATTTATTAAGGGGAAGTCAGGCCTACACGTGTGTACTTAACAGTATCACCTGCAGTAGCACTAACTTCCCTCTCTCCATTAGATGTTGTTGATAACAGGAATCTCACTGGTTTACACTTTTTCTGGAGGTGAAAACTCTTCAAAACTAGTGTTTTTGTGTGTGTGGGTGTTATGTAAGTGAAGGTGAACTATGTGTTTTGGACAAATGGATTTACAGTTAATTGCATTGACTGTGCTGCTGATGAGGCCTTGGGTACTGAACAGTGTCAATGATGATGAAGATCTTCACTTCCGAAGGCTGGTATACAAGCCTCCTTGCTTTGGTTTAACTTGTAGTATTTTATTTTATCAGCATCATCGAATTCAGAAGCTTGTGTAATATAGAGTGTGTTACCAAATGAAAAAGATTTGCACGTGTTGGTTTTACAATATATGCACATTATCAAATTATTTTATAAAGTCAAAAACTTGGTTTGATAATTAAAGAAATTTATTTCTTGGTTTAGTTAAACAAGCAAACATTAGGGTCAATGAAGCCGTTGATGTCGTGTGTTCAAACATGGACAGATTATATGGACCATAGTATACTTTTGGTGTATGCAACTCAGTTTGAATAAGGGGAAAGCCTAATGTATGAGGTTGGACATTTGGGTAGGTCTCAGCCTCTTAGGTGCTACATTTACCACATAAAAGAGGGAAAAATAATATGTATTATATGAAGTCTTTTGCAATTTGTTTAAACTGATTCTGGCCACTTTATAGAGTTTGATCGAGAGGGTTGTCCACTTGACTGTTCAAGGCATTGTGAGATTGTTTGTCCTGCTAGTGCAATATCACTCAATGAAGGAGACTTCACATTTAGAAGCTTTCGGATGGTACCAATACATCTAGAGTTTTAAAGGTTTGCATACCTGATTCAATTTGATAAGGTTTCTGACTGCACACCCTATTGTATGGTGGATCACATTTACGATTTGTAATTTAAATTATTGTGCAGGGGAGAGTTATAACTGAAAGTTGTTACGGCTGTGGCTGTTGCTATTTCACCTTTTTCTCAATTTCTAATCCGATTTTCGTGCTGCGGTTTAGAGGCCTTTCCGAGTTCCGATTTCTTCAAACAAGCCATCACCATTCTCTAGGCAACATACTCAAATTGTGCTTAAAACAATGTTTAGAATCCATTTAGAAAAAAGAATGAGAGCCACATGTCCCTCTCTTATCCCTATAAACATCTCCCCCCCCCCCCCACCCCCCCTCCTCTTGGAAATACATGCTAGAAGACATAAAATTTCCTACAAAAATTCTCTAGAAACCCCCCCCCCCCCCTGGAAATAGATGCTACAAGACATAAAATTTCCTACAAAAATTCTCTAGAATAGAACTCTCTCTCTCTCTCTCTCTCTCTCTCTGGTTTTTCCCTAGGTAACCCTCTCAAAATTTCCAGCCCCTCTTTTTCTTCATTATTAAAAAAAAAAAAAAAAAAAAAAAAAAAAAACCCTTTTTGGGCAAGTGGCTAAGTTGTAAAGGAATGGGTTTGCTTCCATATAGCTATACCCATTCCCCTTTTCTCTTTTTCTTATAGTTGTCTCGTCTCAAATGCTATGAGAAATGAATATACTTCACTGCAATACCTTATAAGAGACAGAGAACTTTTTCTTTCACCTCAAATCCTTAGGAAATATCAAAATGTGACTATCTAATCGAGTTTCATCCAAATCTAGCCATTGACGCACTGCATGAACTAAACCCTTCTGTAGGCAGACTGCTGGCTTGGGAGATTCAATTGGACATCTGAGACTAATAGCAGTAAGCATGGGACCTGTCCCCTGTTGTCTTAATTTGTGTGTGTGAATGTTTGACGCTAATTAAGCTGTAAAGCAGTTTCCTGTTGAGTGTCTTGAGGATTGTGAATTAATACATTCTGGATCCAGGTCAGCTTACCTGACGTTGGGGATTCAACTATAACCTCAATGAACTCAATGTACTCTTTTTTGGAACCTAATCTACATTGCTGCAATTTGTGGCTGGTCTGTCTTCTCTTACCTTAAACCCTTTTAAATTGTTTAAATAAGTTTCAAATGATATAATCATCAATCCAAAATTTAGTATTTCTTTCAAACAGACAATCCATCTATCTATGTAGTTCAAATGAAGTTGGATGGCTGCCCCATGCCCCCAATAGAAGAGATATTATGAGTTGCCACAAGGGAATCAATTGCCTTCGCTGTTCAATTGGCTGCTATAAAAGATAGGTCTCCTGGTTTGTATATGGATTCCCTTAGTTCATAGAGAATGTGTTAAGTTTGTATTGTCTTTTGGTATGGTGCGCTCTTTACTATTTTCAAACGGTAGGTTTTTCTTCAATTGGCGGGTGGCACCAATGCTCACACAGTTGACAGATTAAAGAAAATGGGACTTTTCAAAACATCCAATGCTAGTAATTTTATCGCATCTTTTTTCCTACTTATTTTTAATTGTTATTGGAGAAAATAACATTGTTTGTATTTTATTGATTTGTTAAAATGTGAAATTAAAAAAAAAAAAAGTGGTTACATTAAAAAAAATGTCCAAGCAAGATTTATCGGACAAGTTAGTAGGACCAAAATATGAATGCCCTCCGGAATTAACAAAGTTAATTATAAAACAAATAGTGCAAACAAAAATATAAATATGGTATTTAAAAAAAAAAAAAAAAAGGAATATTAAACAAACTGCACACTCACATCACGTGCAAAAGAGGCGGGGTTGTCTAATTATATTTATGGCATGGCAGCCAAGCTCCATTCCATTACCCATTTTTAAAAAAATGGGAGATTATGTAGGCGGGATGATGGGTTACACAGCCCAGCTGATCACAATTTTTATAAGAAATTATGTTTTAAGTCAAGAGCATTATGTACTTATCGTTTAGATGATGAAGAATGGAATGTCAGGCTATTAGCAACAACACTGTCAGATCTTCATTTCCAAGAAAGAATCACTTCTTGCAAGAAACAATATGTGACGTCTTTTCCCAGTGAACCTTGTGAACTATACCAATGTGTACTTGGAAGCAAATTACTTCTCGAAAAGCATTATGTGATTATCTTTTTGTACTGCATGTCAAGAGACCAAGGTAGCAGGGGAAGGTTCTACTCAAAGAAAGGACAAAAATTACATCATTCGGTCATGGCCATATGTTAGTAACTACCCCAAGTTCATTTTTCAGCAGCATGTTATTCCAAGATCGCTGTCATTGCTGGGCTTAATCCATCTTGAGGATTTAATGGTGTGGCCAACATGTCTCAAAGGTGATAAAATCAATGTGACTGTTTCAGTTTATTAATGGGCTGTGGTTAATTGCTTGGAAATATTTGATGAGTTCAACGGTCAATATGCTTTAGCGTATTGAATTAGTAGTTGGTTTCCCCTCATGAAGGTGTTATTCAATAACAATACCTTGTGGGCAAGGTGTTTTCAAGGGGAGAGAAACGTGAGGAATATGAAATAATTGTTGTAATCCCTTTAATTAGGTAGTTAGTTGAGATTAAGATGAGTTAGAATTTAAGCACATGTAGCTCATTTAACATATGATTTAATTAATAAAGCACATGTTGAATTAATTAGCCAATTATCTTGAGTCATGTGGGCCAATGAGATTAGAACTAGTCTCCTATAAATATATAATTGTAATTCAACATTAAATATCATTGATGAATAAACCAATTTAGTGCATCTCTCTCTTTCTCTTAATCTCCTTCTTTCTCTACGAAGGGTGACTATCTCGAATTAAGTCAATTTCCCTACAAGTCCGATTAATTCCCTTACAATTCATATCTATCCCCATTAGGAACCTACATTAGGAACCTCTAGGTTCCTAATGTGGAACATGTGGTTGAGTAAAATAACCTCTTGCCACTTGCACCACTCAAAGCATGTGCTCAAGTGCATGCTCAGAGGTTTTTCTAACTTTTTAGGTAAAAATCAATAATTTGCATCTATTATCATTTTGAGATTACTACATTTTTTAATCACAGGAAAAACCAGGGGTATAATGAAATATTATTTCACTTGCAAACACATAATACTTATCACACCCTTAGGTTTTTTTTGTGATTGAAAAATGTAGTAATCCCAATTATAATAAATGAAAATTATTAACCTTTACCAAAAAAAAAAAGAGTTTCTGAGCACACGAGTGAGTGCATGCTTAGAGGCTAGTATTCCGTAATTATCATCCGTTTTTTGGCAATTCTGTTAATGTTCTAATCAATGTTTCAATGATTGGAAGATAATGCTATAATTCAATATTAACCTTTAGGGGATAAAAAAAAAAAGATCCTCTGAGCAAATCTTATAAATTTACATATGTGAAAATGTATAATAATGTTGTAAATATCTAGGCGTGTGATGAGATGTAGTACCAAAAAAAAAAAAAAAACCCCATATACGCATTTATAGGAGTGCAAAATGTTTTTATTTAAGAGTCTTTATAGGTGTGTAAAAAATTCATTATAGTTTCTTATAAAGTTTAAGATGTATTTTATTTTATTTCTAACCTTTTATATTAAAAAAAAAGTTTTATATTTGAAATTTCAAATGAAAATGACAAGTTCACGAATTAATTTGAGTAACATACTACAAACTATCACTAACTCACTGTCTCAACATCATGCATTATATCAACATCCATTATAAACACCGTCAACACTCTGCTTTATCCCTCCATAATATCCAGATTTGACAACATTAATATCAAGAGGGCAAAATGGTCGAATATCACTATTTGGGAAAAATGTATGGATCTACCACTGTTTGCAAAATATTTAACAATCTACCACATTTTAGAAACTCGAGTTCTTTGAAAAAATAACTTCCAAATTTGCCGTGCTATTATTTATGGAACTCGAGTTGCATAAAAAAATTTCAAAATTTTTCCATGGTACTTTAGTTCCATGAACTCAAGTACCATGGAAAACTTGAGTTCCCCAAACTCAAGTTTCCAATTAGTAGTAGATTCTTACATATTTCAGAAATAGTATTAGATTGCAAAATATTTTCAAAAACAGTAACATTTGGCCATTTTGGTCAATATCAAGGAGTCAAATGTTCACCATCATAGGGTGTGGCTCGGTGGTAGGAGTTTTCGTATCATTTTACATAATGTTTGGCAAGAATTAAGCAACTAGAGTAGTGACGATTCAACGAATGTGTTATGCCGACAATGTTAGCCCAATCAAAGCCTAATGGTACACATGGAATAGGATTACTTGACCAAATAGAATCAAAATAGCTCACGATCTTATAAGAGAAACGAAAAGTCAAACCAGGTGTGGTACCACAACTTGACAAATGCATCATTTTTTTTTTTCTCAAAAAAAAAAAAAAAAATTACGACCTGCATATTCCAAAACTACTCACCATACTTCCATTCTACTAACATTTACATTCATTAATTGATCAATAAATTAGCCCAACAACCCCAATACCCAAAAAAAAATTTACATTAATTTTTGAAAAACTAAACCACATCTTGCCTTTATAACAACAACAACAACAACAACAAAAATCCACGCCTAGCTTCACTTGTTTGTTGTTTTTCTCAGCCTTTCGATCATTTTCTTACCAGTTTGAGATTGCGGCTTTGAATACACTGATGAATTGTTAAAGTAAAGAGAATCGTGAGTTCTTGAGGATGCCTGCACTGGATAGTCCTTGCATGCTTCGTAAACAAGATATTAGTTCCATTTACCAATTAATTTACAAAGTAGAAAAAATATTAAAAATTAAAGATAGAAAATAAAAATTCAAAACATATCATATTCATGTTTTCAAGTGGTATAGATAAAAGAAAAAGAAACCAAAACATTTCAAATTTCACGTCTTCATCTATCCATTTATTAAATCCATAAAAGAAATTGTAGCCGTGCTGAGGATTAATTTATCATCAGTTGAAAATTCCCTTTGGATTATGAAAGCCAGGTTTTTGCCTACGTACCCCAATTGGCTAAAGAATTTATGAACCCTGAAATTGGTATTAAAAAATTAAAAAAAAAAAAAAAAACTACCGTAAAAAAAGCCCTATCAAATGAGTGTAAAATATATGTTAATGCAATTCAATAATAAGAAGGAAGAAATGGATCCAGGGCAATGTACCTTGGACAAAGAAATAGAAGGAATCGATTCCAAAACTAAGATTCAATTCTTTTGCTTGTTATATATAAGTAATCCAAGTAGTAGATCATACCTACGGTGTATGGTCCATCCATTGTGTTTTGCGATTAAAAAAAGTACTTTTTTTCCTTGCAAAAACTGAACTCTCTAATATAAGAGATGAGGAGATTGTAAACGGTTAAGAATGTGAATTTAGTGGGAGGTTTTAATTTGGATGATAACTGATGAGCTGGTATAGAGTTTTAAAAAAAAAGTGATATATATTAGAGAGTTGGAACTAAAATTTAGGAACAAATAGTTGGTAAATTGCTTAACCTTAAGAAAGATATATTAGAGAGTTGGAACTAAAATTTAGGACCAAGTAGTTTGTAAATTGCTTTTTTAAATTTAACTAAAATTTATGAGTTTTTAGATTAGCAAATTTACATATATAATCCTATTATTTAAGCTTTATAAACTGGTAAATTTAAAGGTATTTTGGGTATCAAAATCGAGATCCTAAACAAAAGAAGTACCTTAAATAGTAGTACAAACAGGAGAAACCCCTTAAATAATAGTACTAGCCTCATCATATTAAATGGTCAGTTGAGAAAAAGAATGAGGTACTCGGTTTCTTCAATTTCTCTATAAATTAGAGAAGGCTTCAGCAAGCAAAAGGAGGGGAAGACAGAAAAAAAAAATTAATAATAATAATAATAGAGAGAAGCACACATGGATAGAGCAACAAAGAGGAAACAGCAAAGGAGAAAGTGAGAGCAAGTGAAAAGAAAAAGAAAAGGACGTAGAGGCTTGGAAAAATTTCAACAATAGGTTTGTATGTGGGATTTCACTAGTCCCATTTTCTCTAAATCTCTCTCTCCCCCTCTTTCTCAAAACTAAATTTTTGTTTGGTAAAACAAATAGGGTCGGGTTCATGAGTAGTTCCTAACTCCATAAATGAAACTTGGAGTATGAGTCCCTAACTCACAGATCCTATTTGAGGATTAACAAATAAAAATTCCTCAAGCTTTTGTCTAATGTTTTCTCAATTAGAGTCCTTGACTCTACCAAAATAAACAAATGAAGTCCTTGACTCTATTATTATGAAATAATGGAGTCCTTGACTCTATCAATTTCAATATTAGAGTCCTTGACTCTACCATCATAAACAGATGGAATCCTTGATTCTACCATTATGAATTAATTCATTAAAGTCCTTGATTCTACCAATTTAAAATGAAATCCTTTTTTTTTTTTGAACGATAAAATGAAATCCTTGATTCCACCATTATGAATTAAATAAATAGAGTCTGACTCTACCAATTTAAATATTAGAGTCCTTGACTTTACCATCATGAACAAATGGAATCCTTGATTCCACCATTATGAATTAATGGAATCCTTAACTCTACCAATTAAACAAACCATTATGAATTAAATAAATAGAGTCCGACTCTACCAATTTAAATATTAGAGTCTTTGACTTTACCATCATGAACAAATGGAATCCTTGATTCCACTTATGAATTAGTGGAGTCCTTAACTCTACCAATTAAACAAATTAAAGGAGTCCTTGACTCTAACATTATGAATTAATTTTAATGGATTGGAATATTTAACTCCACCAACTAAATAATTTGGAGTTCTTCACTTCACCAATTTGAAATGATATGATCCAATGGAATCCTTGATTCTTCAAATTATTTTTAATGGAATGGAACTTCTAATTCCTTCAAATTAATTCAATGAAGTATTTACTTCCAACATGATTAAGTCTTTGGGATTCCTAATTCCTCAACCAAAATTGGAGTTGCTACTTCCCAAAATAAAATGATCATAAAATTGATTTGAGAAAAATTTCCAATTCCCAATCTCTAAAAATGTTCATAAAAATAAAATTGCTTCAAATGAATTTTCAGTTCCTCAATTAATTTTGGCGACTTTAATCAAAATATCATTACTTGTTTAAATTCCTACAAAGAAGCAAATGAAAGAAAGGAAAATTTGTTTGGACATTCAGTTTCTCAAAAAGAGAGCCTTTGGTTCAATTTCTATAAAAATATGGGTTTATCTTGGGATTAAAATGAATTATCTCACCCAAAAACAAATTAAGTCAATGCTTAATTAAATGCCTAGTATTTGACTTAAATGTCTATCATTTAGAGTGGACAAAATCATATTTGAGGATTTTAAATCTAAAAACTCAATTAAAGAATTACTAATTGGCTTGATCCCCACCAAGGGTACGTTGGCAACATAAATACATTATTAGGTGCAACCACAAATAAATAAAAACACATATCCCCTCAAATACAAAAATAAATAAACTTATGTTCAAAGGCAATGTGGTTGGAATCAAAAGGTCTTCACTTGAAACAAGGGATTGTAATTAAGAGATAGATTATCTTTAATGAGCACTACTTACATCAATAAAAACCCTTATGCCCAAATGTTTGCGGCTGAAATTATGTTTGGTGGATTTTACTATATAACAATTTTTGTCCAACATGGTTAATACAATCATGTGTTTGAATTTATTTAATAAACTTAATTTATATCTCCTAAGAAACTATAGCTAGATTTTGCTTTTTTTTTTTTTTACTATAGTTTAACTTGGGTGTCATTTGTAGTGGTTGATTTCGCTGCGGGTAGTTGTGGGTGTTGCCTTTTTGGGCATTGGGGCCATAGGTCGCTCGGCAGGGGTGACTCATGGGTTATTGGGTATTAGTTGGAAAGCATGAACATGGCATTTGGGCTGTTGTGCCCACGTCCAACACGTATAAGACACAAGAAACACGTTGGACATCACACGTGCCCTAGCTTCTTCTTTTTCTTTTCTTTTTTTGAAAAATGACGAACAGGGCGGTGACATGGCGGGGACACGGCCTGTGCCCAAAAAAATAAAAACAGAAATGCACTACCTCTCACAACACTCTCCTCCCCCGCCGGTCTTCTTCTTCTCCCACGTGGATCTCTTCTTCTTCTTTAGCTCTTAGATCTATTTCTCTTTTACAATTTTTCCTCTTTGCACTTTTTTCTTGTTTTGTCGTGCCTTTTTATTGTTTTGTCTACCTTACAGTGTCACACATAAATAGCTCTTTTATCTCCAGCCACACACGTTAACAAAATATGTGTAAATAGCAGTTCTTTTCAATTTTTTGTCTTTTATGAGTTAAAGTTCACCGCCTATCAAGCCAGGTAGTTTACTTTTTACAATTGTTTATTCATATTCATTATCTATGTAGACAGTAGACGTGAATATATTATTAGTGGCTGTGCTTTAATATGCTTCTAAAAGAATTTTGAAAATTTTTTTTTTTTTAATAATATTTTTGTTAAAAAAAATATAAGCTTTGAATATATAATTAATTAATTAATTAATATACATATCTCCATCATATTTGTGTCCTAATTTTTTAAAAATTACCGCGTCACCATGTTGTATTTGTATTTGTGTTTGTGCATAGCCATGGATAATTAGGCATTGGGCTATGAAAAAATATATAAATAAGTAAATAAATACTATTTTAGAATTTATTACTAGGATGTATTATAAAATAAAGAATGAGATATGTAGTGCATTTTTAAAGTGAATAATTAAAGTACAAAAAGTGAATTTTTGAAGAGGTAATTTATGCAAATGTTTTTTGGTTTCATTGACCAAAATTTATATTGCCTTTTTGGATAACATGTCACGCCCCAACTCCCAATTGTGAAGATATTGTTTACTTTGGTCACATATGTTGCACAGTTTTATTCTTTCTGACGTGACACAACCTCGTAGGAAAATGTCTCTCTCTCTCTCTCTGTGTTTAGAGTCCAAGGCATTAGGGGCAAAAAAAAATCACCCCCTATCTAGGCAACCTTACCAGTGACCACTGTATCTCATGTGAGGAAGAGCAAAAAAGGCCTCTTAAGCATAGAAGGTTGACTTAGTTAAAGAATTGGTTCATTAGTTCAACCAGTAGTTCATTAGTTGAATTGTAAGTTTATTAATTAATTAAATAATATATTTTATAATTATAAAAGACAACTAAAATAAAATAAAAATACTCCATTTAAGTAAATTAATAAATTATAATAATTGTATCCCCACTCTAACCAATATATATATATATATATAACAATAAAAAATTACATTATATATATAGCCAACACTTAGAGAAAATCCAATTAGATTTTAATTAGATTCTCAATTTTGTGTCACGTGTCTCATTTAATTTTTAATTTTGTGCCAAGTTAATTATTGAGTGTAAAAATCAAAGAGTCTAAATCCATTAGATTTTAAATTGAAGTCCAATTTTTCGCCATGTGTCCGTCTAAGTTTTTAATTTTTGTAACAAGTGAATTATTGGATACACAAACCGAAGAGTCTAAAATCAATTAAATTCTAAATCATATATATATATATATATGAGAAATCATTACATATTTAGAAATATATGGTATAAAAAAAATGTAAGTTAATACCACGTATAATTTAAACCATATAATTGTGATTATTTTTAATTGTACTCATGCATATGCACGGGGCTACACACTAGTATGACAAGTTAGAGAGTAAAAAAAAAAAAAACCACACACACACACATCATTCACGTAATTCATCCAATAAGCAAGTTATATAGTTCAAAAGTCTTGAAACAAAATATCTAATAGATATTCAAAATAAATTTTTAGTTTAATCATTAAATCCTAGAGCATGACAAAATTATTTAAATCTCCAAATACAACAAATGATTAAAATCTTGCTTGTGTTCTACGTAGACCAATCAATATTTTTTTTGATTTTATCCATTTGTTAAAAAGATTAACCCATACAATTTGTCAGGTCGTTGCATATACGGTATTTTACACCAAACCATTCGGATACTTTGGTTCACGATTTTCGCCTTTTGGCCTTCCTTTTTGATAATTACACCTTTCAAAACATTGCCCATCCAAAATTGCACTAACTTTGGAAGTTGGTGTTTGACTCTAAAAATGTGCACGGCAAAGCAAACTTTGTGACTTGCTTGGTAGGGTGCGCCAGGCCTGAGTTGTAGTGCAGCACAAGGGCAGCGCTTAAGAACCACAGTACCAAGCTACCGAAACAGGCCCTCCCCCATTATAAGAACAGATGCTACACTTGATCTTAGCCGAAAGGCCGAGAAAAGTATGCTTAGGAATGTGCTTTGCTTCCTTTCTCCTTGTTTCTTTGCCTACCGATGTGGGATAAAAACCACTTTGCAAATATCCCACCTCACTGAATGTAAAGTTGAACTTTTCAATCGCTAAAATGGTATCTTTTATCTTTCTTTCTTTTTTCCTCTTAAACATGTAAGGTACAAAGAGATGTGGACATATACAATTCTTTTTCTCTTTTTGTTCCTATACATTCCTTTAAATATTCGATCTAAACACTTAAAAAGGGACTCGTATAAATTGATATGTTGAACTGTGATGGATGCCTTACCCAAAAAAAAAAATGTTTAAAATTGATGTATGAAAATTAAAAGGTCTACTATGGCAAGCATATTTGATCAAATAAAAGACCAAAATTCTCACAGAATATATATAGCGCTATAGGAATTGTCTTGAATTTACTTCGTGTCATGCTGGTTTGAAATTATAGGCGCAGTCTTAATTTGAAAATAATAATGTCAATCAGCATTCACAATGGTCTACCCATGATAAATTGAATGGAAAAATTAGATGGACAGCAGTCCTGTTAAGCTACAAAATAAACTGAATGAACAAATTGACAATTGCGATGACCCGGCATCAGCATTCACAATGGTCAAACTATGATACCTTCAATTAACGCCATATATTATATTGCTCGCCTAATTCTAGCATTGCTAGGCTCATAAAAAAATAAAAATGTTGACATTGTAAGTTGTGATTGAATTAATATCATTTTTAGATAAACGACTAAAACTAACACAAATTTTATTAGTATCAATCACATCATGATATCTTAGAACAATTGTGAAAAAGATCATAGAAATTATTGTATCTCTAAACAGATTGTTTACATTTTTCTTAAATGCTTTCCCCTTTTGCATGCATTAAAAAAGTTTCTGTTTTTCATTATGTCTTACTTGTTATTTTGGCTCAATTTCATGTTTGGACTTTTATGGTATGTTTGGATTGAGGGAGAATAGAAGGAGAGTGAAAAGGAATAGAATAGAGTTGGTTAAAAATAACCTAATTTTGGCTAGAACTTCATTTATAGAACATCTCTCTTCTTTTCTTTTTATAATCCGAAAAGGAGGGAGCTTGTGCATGTGGTAATTGTCCTTCACCCACTTAATCCTAACTCAAATCCACAACTTCTAAACTCACAAGTATGATAAGTCACAAGAGTTTCCTAGCACTAGACCATGCACTAAGATGGTATATAGATCTCTTTTTGTATAGTTTATTTTGCTTAATACATTACATATTTAATTCTCCTTTTACACGCTTGAACAAAGTGAATATTGTCAATATAGAGTATAGCTGTAGATCTTGATAGCTTCTGATTAATTTCTTGTGGCACTCTTGACTCTGAGAGTTGAGACTCAAACTCATGAGATCTCACATGTTTGAGTAATTGAATAGATGGTTGGTGGTTGTACTTGACAACTTGTACCAACATGACGTTGCTGGTGGAGGTGGGGCCAAATGAAGAAAAATGCCAAGTATAATTTAGGTTGAACGTTTCAGCACCTGTCTATTGAGTACAGTTGCAGCTATATCTCTTATATGATTTAACGGTTAATGATTCAGCCCCAATTAACTAAAATGCAATTACAGAAAAAAGTGAGTCGTGGGCTTTGCTTGACCTTTTATTCCCAGTGCTGGTGATGAGCACTGTAAGGTCTGTGACTGACTGGGCAACTTGGCAAAGAATCTCTTCAACCAATTGTTAATTATAAACCCAGTTTTCAAATTGGGATTTTACTAATCTGTATCTTTTTTAATTTTATTTTTTTAGGTCATTTTCCAACCTCTATCACAAGCACCAACAAACAAGTAAAGTCCATGACTTATTCGATTATGATATTGAAATTGACTCTTTTGCTATATTGACCAAACCGTCATAGTGGCGAGCTTTACTGGGGAAATTGCTGGAGCAGTACTAAGTTGATTTTATACCTAAAAAAAAAACCGTTGATTTTATACCTAAAAAAACAGGATTTTATTTATTTGAGAAAGGAACAAATTGACTATGAAACCTCACATTATTTATCTGATGTAAACTCGCCTATCTTATTTAATCTAATAATCTATATCTATCAACTAACGTTTTTATTTTGTCTTTTTTTAATCAATCGAAGGATATATTGGTAACCTCAAGCCTTTTACTACAGATACAAGAAAAGAAAAATTGCATGTATATAATTTATAGAAAAGAATTATTGCAATATATATATATATATATATATATAAATTTAATAAATTAAGGACCATTACTTTCGTAGTCTAAAAGGTTTCTCTTGTGTTGGTTCACGCTTTGATTTTCTACCGAATCATTGGGTACCCATTCCTCTACGCTAAGCCACTTAAAGACAAACCATTCAAGATCTTACACCTACAGCCTCTATTTATTTATTTATTCACATTCACATCCATGTTCACATTTTTTATATTTGTAGCCCCCACAATTGACTACGTACTTGTTGGGTGTGTCATGTGTGGAGTGTGGACTGGTGCCGTCAGCCGTGGTGCGTGTAAAACATTTTTATTTCATTATATTTTCTAAAAATTAGAAAAACCCTATTTCTAAACAAGGATGTGAAAATTGATTGCGATATTATATATCATAGAAGGTGACACTTTTTTACCATGTATTTTAAGTCCAAAAAATTATAGTTTGTGGTGTGCTATTATATTAGAATTCCTTTCTTCCTTCATTGTGTATGTGTTTGTTTCTCAATAAATAAATAAATAAATAAATAAAATCCAAAAAACTATACCTCAGAAAAAAAAAAAAAAAAAAAGTCACAAATATAACTCCAATGAATTATTTTAACCTAATATGACATAGGATAAGAATAATAATAAAAAACAGTAAAACCTAAAAATAACTCTATCTATACTATATTAAATAACGAGCTCTTTTAAGATTAAGACTCATCATGATTCTAAAAAAAAAAAAGACTCATCATCAATGTCATGAATTATCAAAATGTCTTTTTTTTTTTTTTTTTTTGAAAAACAAACACACACACAAGGGATAGGGAAAGAAGTTCTAACACAAAGGCACACCACAGCTCCAATCTATGGCCATAAACCAAAAGTATTTGTCAAACTGTACTTTCATATATATATATATATATATATATATATATTTTTTTTTTTTCATATGCTAATATATAAATTAAGAAAGAAGAGTGGATGAAGTGATTATAATTTATAAACGTGAGTGTCAAGCACATTTTAAAAGTACCACTATCCTCCATGTAATTTAGGTATGACGTGTAAATAAAACAAATTCTATGTAAATGAAAAAGGCAAATTATAAAATAATAATAATAATAAAACTTTTTTTTTTTGAAAAGAATGTTACAGGTTTTATTAAGGTAAATTAGCCAAATTGGCTATAATTAGAGTACTAAAATGTGAAGGAACATCCTCAAGAAAACGACAATTTTTCCCTATAACTATTGAGGTGATATATAGTAATTGATACTAATAAAAATGATCTTAATGATGTAGCTATGTAGAAGTGATATATATATATATATATATATATATTTATATATTATTGGTAGAAATGTAAAAGTGTCATTAATCTAATAATAACTTATCATGTTTATAGGACCACCTTCAAGAGATTATTCTTTGTAATTACTCGATACGTGTGTGATGGAGAGATTGCAGATGCTCAAGAGAATAGTTAAATATTTAAAGAAGTCTAGACACCATTGTTATGAAAAAAGAAAACTTATCATGTTTATAAATATTTTAAAAATTTTGAAAAATAACATAACAAATTTAGATTTGACTTCATGACTACTAGTGTTGTTTGCTTGTTTTAGTGAAATTTCAGAAGATCCTCTAACAATTATGGTGATAAAAATGGGGAATAGATAGGAAGGAAGTTTCAATAATTGTAAATTTGAGGTGCTAAGTTGGTTGAAGTGACTTACATAAATTACATCTGACAAAAGTGAAAATGACTTATATATAAATTATATAATTAACAAAAGTGTTAGGTTCCCTTCAAAAAATAAAAAAACAAAAGCGTTAGGTACAATTTCCCCTAATGTTAGTTACCCGGCTGTTGGACCAATATGCCCTTCCACTTAATTGGATGTACAAATTGGTTTCTGAGTTTTGTTTGTGTCAGAAAATTTTGATGAACAATTGAAAAAAATTGAAACATGTTGATATTTATTTATTTTTAATTTCTACAACTTATATTAATTTGCAGATATATTAAAATTTTTTTTTTCCTACAACTTACATGCATTAGTTTATACTTTAGGCCTCAAAAAATAAATAAAATAACGTTGCTCCATGTTGACTGCAGGCAGTTGACTATGAAGATTTTTTTCTTTTTCTTTTTTTGGGAAGTTATAGTATATACTTGCAGCAAATCATTTTATTTCTTTGTTCAGAAAAAGAAGAGGTCAATTACTTTGACTTTGCACAAGGTATATAAATTAGGGTGAAGACGCACATTGCTTGGATTATTAATTTTTTAAATTGAATTCAGTCATAGACGACATGCAAATGGCAATTACCCATTCAACTATAGCATTATATCGCTTGTCAAGGGAATTTCTTCTAATGATTTTACCCTTTTTATAGAAATAATAATAATAAAAATAAATTAAAAAATTAGAAAAGAAGAGGGAGTGGATGTGGGGGTGTCTTTGATTCAAATACTTGAGGGCAAGTAATGTTAGTTGAGGTATAAGGCTTTTGACATTAAAATATCACTTGACTCACTTATTATTATTATTATTATTCAATATAAAATTTTACCTTATAATCAATCAGTCATCTCACACTTGAATATTCTAACATACTCGGTATAATGTTAAATTTTTTATGAATTGTGTACATAACATATTTTATCCTTAAACTCAAAAATGAAAAAAAAAAAAAAAAAAAAAAAACCACTTGTGAGTTAAGTCGGTATAGTTAGATGGTACCTCCCCATGCCTTAAGTGCATGGGGAACATAGGGGTCTCATAGAGAGGGGTGAGATATTTACATAGTAATATTTCTAACCAGTTAAAAAAAATCAATAAAAAAGGGAGAAAAAAGCTATGATATAATGGTAAAATCAATTCCATTTTCTCTATTTTTCTCTTCTAAATACCCAATTAATACAAGATAAATTTTCTAATCATTTTTTTTTCTTTTTCCTAGGCCAGACATTATTCTCTCATCCCTTTCTTCAAAACTTCAAACAATAGAGTTAGACAAAGAGCAATCCATGTAAACAAATCTTGCACTAGTTTCTTAAAATTTAATCAAATATATTGTTTTTACCTTTAAATTTTATATGAAGTTCATTTTTCATCTCTAAACTTTAAATTTTTTTTTTGGGCCCTAAACTATTGAAAATATTACATTTTCAGTTACTATTGTTTTTTTTTTTTTTTTTTTTTTTTAAATTAAAAAAAAAAATCCTTAACTATAGAAAAAAAAAAAAAACTTATCTTTTTTGGATTTAAGCTTAAATAACATTTTTATATTGTGTGTGTAGCCAATAATTTTGTACCATCTATTCACCACATGTGTGTTCTTTCTTTATTTTTTATCTCATGGTTATAATAGACATGTCAAATTCTCTAATGCCAATAATAGTGTCACCTAGTTAGGCACATAAGATAATCAAGAGTATTGTAGCTAAATGGCATTGCATAGTCTCCCTTATAAAGAGAATTAATATTTGAATTTCCCACTTTTCTTATATATATATATATATATATATATATATATAAAAGAAAAGTTAAATATGGTGGATGGATTGACAAAAAGTGTAACATTTATACTAGTTTTGTAAAACAGTATTTTTGTCTATAACTTAATCTTGTAACAACGTGGACACATGCAATATGTTTCTTTATTAAACTTGAAAGAACTTCCATTTAAATCAATAATAATAATAATAATAATAGTTGTTGTTGTTGTTGTTGTTATTATTATTATTATTATTGAGTGTTGACATTATTTTCTAGGGTGTGGTTTGGGTCTAGTATCCAGTTGCACTGGACCCGATGAGATAATAATACATATTCACTTTTAAACACGTGTCACCATATTGTACAAAAATCATAAGTAATAAATGTATCATTATTTCGCAAATAAATTATCCTTTTTTAAAGAACTAGCTCGTAGGAAATGAGACCACATAAAACATTAATAGTGTCACAATAATGTCTGAATCAGGAAATCCAAGCCACTCCACGTGAAAAATTAAGCTCAAATTGCTTTTGAATCTATAAGCACCCATAGCAAGCTATTGGACCAACATGGAAATTGTTACATTTAAGGCTATGTGACAAAAAAAATACCATCCTTTAAAGAAGAAAACCAATCCAAATTTCAGAGAGTTTTTGAATCTATAAACGCTTTACCTTAAGACTACTATAATATAAGTTTTTCGTTAAATTTGATGAAAATTTTAATGGTAGTATCAAAGCGTTTATTAGGTGAATATTGCTAAAAGAGTTAGGAAAATATTGTAACTATACTATATATACCATAGTTAAAGAGAAAGATACACTATGCACTAAGATTAAAAAATAGTAACTCTCTATGCATCTCTACTATAAACTGGCTAGTATTTAAATCCTAGCCAAGAACATATAATTCTGCCACTACTCTAACTAAGCAAACCAATCTAGCTTTTACCGAAGAGTTGCACAATTCATGCAACATAACGTGAGCAAGAATTCTTTTCGCTAAATTTAGTAAAATCTGTAATATATTGTCTCAAAAAATGCTCTATACATATTATTTTTACAACAATTTCACGATAAATTTTAAGTGATAATTTATTATTAATAATGACTAATGTGCAAAAAAATAATTTCAATAATGAGACCCAAATTAAAATTAATAATAATTGGGTCATGTTAATGGGTGCACCTAGGACAATTGTTAGTAAACCATATTAAAAAAGTTTTAACACTATTTTCATGAGAAATATAAAAAATTGTCAACAAAATTAATTGTTTTATTATTTTTCCATAAAATGTTTCTAAAAATAATTCTTAAACTAATGTCTTTAAAACATTTGTTAACATTTTTCATAATAATTTACTAGATAAAATAAAAAAAAATTATTATAAAAAAATTGTGTATGTATCCACTAATTACTATTAATGTCTATAAATGTTTATTTAGTATATTCAAATAATTCATGAGTCAAGCCGACAAGTGAGAACGGTAAGAAGTCGACAAAGAACGTACATGGATGGGTTATTCAAATTTTCTAGTTTTAATGGCAGCTTAGTAGTAAACGCTTCATTCAAGGGCCATTCACTAGTTGGCATTCATACCTTCTCTTCCAAAATTGAAAAAAAAAAAAAGCCAAACCTTTTTTTTGGGGTCAAGCCAACCTTTCGATCGACGTCCACCTACCCCACACACACACACACACACACACACCAGACAACCCCACTGGGCCCAGTCCTCGTTTCTCAATTCTCTCTCTCCAATGGAACCGTTACAACCAAAAAGTAACTTTCTTTTTCTTTTTCTTTTTTTTTTTAAAAAACTTTTAATATAGAGTAAAGATAGAGACATATAAAAATGCACAATTTTATACCATAATTCTATATATTTTTATGTATCTATAACATTACTCTTGAATGTATAGTCAGAAAGCTACTTCTATTTTTTATTTATATTTTTTAACTTGACTTATAAACTGAAATCTTAATGAATATGAATATGATACTTATAATCCATAATAATATATATAATTAAAAAAACGTTTAACTTTTGGTCTATTTATAAGATTTTGTCATATAAGCTTTAACTATCATTATTCTATTCTATTTATTTTTTAATTAATTTTAAATTATATTCCATATTTAAATAATCAATTAAACCTTAACAAATTATATAAAAAATCATAATATATACATAATACCTATGAATAATTATCATAATTATTAAATTTCATATGTAAACAAAAAATAAAAGAGAAAAAAAAATCATATATTATTAATTTTTCCATGCATTACACATGTTATTAACTAGTGGCATTATTTTTAGCATTTGAGAATTATTTTTAAAATAAAAAGATTGAACATGTGACACCAAACAATTGATTACACACAAGATATGAAATATTTTTTTAAAGATTTTGTTATTGGATGTTGTAAAGGAATTTGTTAGTGAACAATTTTAGAAAAGTTTTTGCGGAAAAAAAGTGGAATCAAAACTTTTTTAAAATAGTTGTTTATTAACAAATGCCTTAAGAGCAGTCTGAGAGAGGAAAAAAAAAACCTTATCTTAAAGCCTAATATATATATACACACACACACACATATACACACTAGCCTCTTCGCTTTGAGGCTTTATTTATTTATTTTGGGTTTAATGTCATAATTTTTCCTTTTTTTCAATTTGAAGTTTACACATTTTTCTACTAATATTACATACCTCTTTGAAAAGAAAAATGGTGATGGAGTGAGAAAATTTTTTGTGAAGATCAAAGGAACTGTGGAAAGAGACTTGAGAAAGAGATAAAGAATAAGAGATTAAAATAAAAGATTAGTAAAAATAAAAAATAAAAGGCAAAATTAAAAAATAATTATATCAACAATATAAAAGGAAACAAACCTTTTTGAAATTAGAGATGGTGATGAAGTGAGTAAAAAATTAAGGCAATCCAAAAGCTAGTGCAAAGAAACTAAAAAAGTGATGTGTGAGATATATCTAATAGAGACAGTGTGTATTAATTTTTAGTAAAAAGATGCATCAAACGTAGTTTTTTTTTTTGTCGAGGAAATGTCTCAAACGTAGTTATTGGCTTGTTTCTAACCGTATATAATTTTTTTAAGGAAATTAAAAAAAAATAAATTTCAATATTAAAAGGGGGAGAGATAAAAGAGGTTCAAATTTAGGAGTTTTAAATTTGAAATGTGGAGAGTAAAAAAGTAGATGAGAAAGCTGTTTTATTTATTTATTAATAATTTATCAAAAATTTAGGAGTTTTAAAATCAATGATTTTACATGTTTAATTCTTTAATTTAAACTTTTTAACATTTGAATTTTAGGATATTTTAAGTATAAAAAAGTATAAATACAAATAGGAAAAACTCTTTAAATACTAATTTAGTACATATACCAGTTGTTGTAATTTGATAAAAAAGAAAAAGAAAAAAAAAGAAGGTTGTTGTAATAAAAGTTCAATCATAGTCATGAGCTAACTAACAAGCGCCACGTGCGCAACTCACCTCTATGCGCATCAGTATGTTTAATGTGTAGCTCGTGTTGTGGTAGCTCCAGTCTCTCTCTTAACTCTCATTTTCTATATAAACCCATCTACCCATCCCTCCGTTTTTCCAGCATTCCAATTCCCCATCTCATTGATTCAACCACCACCGCCTTTCCTAACCAATTCCAACGAGGCCTTTCACCCAACCCCCACTTTTCTTCTCCGCCAGGTACAATCCCATTTCCCAAACTTTCTTTCTTTCGTTTCTTGGTTTTTGTTTTCGTTGACCCAACTTTGACTACTGCAATTCTTATTCCGGATCTGGGTTTTTTTTTTTTTTTTTTTTCTTTTCCATTTTCTCGTGGATTCCAATTCATGTTTGTATTTCAACTCCAATAACTTAGATTATTCGACTTTTTCGAGGTTGAGAGAAAAAATGCTCTGTTTTGTTTGTTAATAGGCTGTTTGGAGGTTTCAAAATTTTGGTACTGTTTAGTATTTACTTATAAAAGCGCGAGATCTGGCCGTTGTTTTGGAATTGTTTCCAATAGTGTTTCGTATGAGCTAAGTTTGTTGGATTCTATATTGGGTTTCGTTAACACACATTGTGTGTTTCGCTTATTGAATCAAAAACTGGGATCTGGGTTGGTTATAGTTTAAAATTAGGTGCACTTTCTTTCCCATTTGTATTTTTTTTTTTTTACTTTATTGTTACAAAGTTCTATACTATATTGTTGTTTAGTAACAGAACTTATTCGAATCTGGTTGGTCTTTATTCGAGAATATGGTCAATGGATTAGAGATGGATAATAAAGTGCTAGCCTATGAATATCCTGGAGCAATTTAAATAATGTTTCATACACCAAATGAAGATTGGAGTTGATAATGAGTTAAATACAAGTGTGATCTGAAGTGTTTTCAGCAATTTTAGATATAATTGTGGTAACTTCTAATGCTCCTTCTATATTTGATTGACTTTCCTAAAGTATATATCTTGTTCTTAGGTGTGTAAAGGCCTCTTTGACTCTACACCATGGCCACTGGACAGCTATTCTCCCGCACCACACAAGCTTTATTTTACAATTACAAGCAACTTCCGATTCAGCGGATGCTTGATTTTGACTTCCTTTGCGGTGTGCATCAAATCCCTTCTCTCTTTCGTTTTGCAGATGTTTATTTATTTTAATGAGGATATAATGATATGGTGATTGAATTTTCGTTAGCGTCATGGATTAGTTTTCCATCTTTGTTGGTATTATTGGATTTTGGTGTTAATAGAGTGTTCATACTTGTATCTTTAGGGAGGGAAACACCATCAGTTGCTGGAATCATTAACCCTGGTGGCGATGGATTTCAGAAACTTTTTTTTGGTCAAGAGGAAATCGCTATCCCTGTGCACTCAGCGTATGTCATGTTTCTTGCTTTCTGTTTCTATGTTAAATCATTTTTCAATTATTATCAAATTTTGGATTTAGTATAGGTGACTACTTATGCATAACATATCGCTCACATAAAATAATCGATGTAAGGAACTACTTGGTATTGATAATTTATGCATAGAAATGACTCATTATAAATAACGGAGTACAATTTATATCCACACATATGGGACACAAATGGAGTTTTACTTGTATTAGTCCTAAGTATTGATGTTGCATGCAAAATGTCTAAAATGTTGACCATAAATCACAAAATTGCAATAGGCAAACAAAACTTTCAATACAATAGGAGTTTTGAAGATTCTGAGAGATCCATTCCTGACCTCAAGTTATTTTTCTTTAGAACTTTTTTGGATTAGTTGTTTGCCTTGCGAAACAAATCATTCTCTTCTATCTTTGATTTTCTTGATTCTTGTAATTTCTGTACTTGACCCCTGTACACTCCCTATGTACTAGGGTGTCCTTTTTTGATATCAATAAATATTATTACTTATCAAAAAAAAACTTTTGATACAATGAACATACTTGATACTACTTTTTATATCCATCACATTTTCATTACATGTTAGAGAATACAAAGCCGCTTAATTGTGGTTTCTGAACAATGAACTTGAATTTCTGAATTAAATTCTCTCACCTTCATGTCAATTTCTTTCGCAGCATTGACGCCGCTTGTGCTGCACATCCCACTGCTGATGTCTTTATCAACTTTGCATCGTTTAGAAGGTTAGCACTTATTGGATTAACTATATTTTGAAGTGCCAAACTTCTTTAATTTTATTTTATAATTAATCATATATTGATGAATATGCAGTGCCGCTGCTTCATCTATGGCTGCTTTGAAGCAACCAACCATTCGAGTTGTAGCTATCATTGCTGAAGGTGTTCCTGAGTCAGACACTAAGCAATTGATTGCATATGCACGGGCAAACAATAAGGTGAGAGGAATGTTGCATATTTAACCAGATAAAGAGAATAACCAAGCAGTGCTAATTTAAATGCTGCTGCTGCAGGTTGTTATTGGCCCAGCAACTGTTGGAGGAATTCAAGCTGGAGCTTTTAAGATAGGCGACACTGCTGGAACTATTGATAATATAATTCAATGCAAGCTGTACAGGCCTGGATCTGTTGGTTT
The DNA here is from genome assembly GCA_030445155.1 of Quercus variabilis. Classification (NCBI taxonomy): domain Eukaryota; kingdom Viridiplantae; phylum Streptophyta; class Magnoliopsida; order Fagales; family Fagaceae; genus Quercus; species Quercus variabilis. Next base: position 10,871,445 of record CP129450.1, read on the forward strand.
TGTCTCCAAATCTGTATGTAGTCGATCCAGCATTTTTTCTCTTCCTAGCTCGTATAGTTCTCGTATTATGGACAGCTCTGCCCTGAACTCCTTAGAAACTTCCTAGTAATAAGTACAACTTTCATGCTGCTCCATGGTTTTCTTATGAGAAATCTAGAACAGCATAATGTGCTTTTATGTGTTAAACCAGTTGCATGATGGGTTAAATTAATTCTCAAGTTCATTCTTCACCTTCTGAATCCTGTGTCTGATGAGGTTTGTTCATATCTGTTGTGTACCCATCAACTTAAAATACAATACTTTAACCTCATTTATGCTCTTTGTCCTCTTAATTCAGATGTTAGTAGAGATGTAAAAAATAGTATAGAACAAGGATTCTGTAGGAAATATAGGGTTGAGCAGCTTTTATAGCTAGGTCTTGAACAGACTCTAATCTATGAAGCACAATTTACTACTTTATTTGGCAGATGGACTTGTGCAATCTTTAAAAAGGTTGTCCCAGTGCACAAAGCTTCCACTTGTGTAATCTTTAAATTTGCTGAAATTTTATTTAATCTTTGAATGCAAAGTGAGATTTAATGTCATTTTTACATGACTAAAACTTCCTCTGGACTTGTTCAATTTGGTTTTCTAGCACTGAATACTGTTGTGTTTGCCTAGAATGTCATGTGGGTGTTGATGCTTAAACAATTTCTTACAATTACAGGGTGGGATGTCTAATGAATTATACAATACTATTGCCCGTGTTACTAATGGAATTTATGAAGGTATGCATATGCTAGCTATATTGTTTAATTTTTTCTTAATTTTGGCCTTAATCTCTGTGGATTTAGGTTGTAATTTAAACTTGAATGTGTTATTGAAACTGCTTCAGGTATTGCAATTGGAGGAGATGTGTTCCCAGGCTCCACTCTATCTGATCATGTTTTGCGGTTTAACAACATCCCACAGGTATGTTATTGCTTTTATTTATTTCCTTTTTGGTGCCCTGCCAACTGTTTCTCACTGTATGTGCTGTTATCCTTTGTGACAAGCAATGAAGCCATCTACGTATTTGAATTGTCTTGCTTATTTACATTCTGCATGATAAGTCCATATTTTTTGGACCAAAAATTTATGTTCTCAATATCACGTGTATGCAATTTTCTATTGTGAAAATTTGTAGATTCTGTACTTTGACTAGCATGAAAGCTAACAAAATTTATGACGCTGTAACCAAGTTTTCTTATGTTGGACAATTTACATTTTTTGTTGTACATCTATCTGAGCTTTTGGGGCTATGGCTTCCTCAGATTAAAATGATAGTTGTACTTGGGGAGCTTGGTGGGCAAGATGAATATTCCTTAGTTGAAGCCCTGAAGCAGGGAAAAGTAACTAAACCAGTGGTTGCCTGGGTTAGTGGAACTTGTGCACGACTCTTCAAATCTGAAGTACAATTTGGTCATGCTGTAAGCAACTACCTCAACTGTCTTTTACTAATCTTTGGTTAATGCAAGTATTCTGTAGCATAAGAGGGGCATTATTTCTAAGTGAAAATATTTTTGGTATTGTCTAAATTCAGGGTGCTAAAAGTGGCGGTGACATGGAGTCTGCGCAAGGCAAAAATCAAGCACTAAGAGAAGCTGGAGCTGTTGTTCCCACATCATATGAAGCTTTAGAAGCTGCGATTAAGGAAACATTTGAGAAACTGGTTAGTTTATTTGTATAATAAAACCAAAGGAAAAAGGGTTACATGAATTCTCTTGGGCTCTTCAACTAGCTGTAATTGGCTTCTAAAAAAAAAAAAAAAAACTAACTGTAATTGTATTTTTTTTCCCTGATAGGTTGAAGGAGGGAATATTACAGCAGTAAAGGAAGTTACACCTCCACAAATCCCTGAGGATCTTAACACAGCCATTAAGAGTGGGAAAGTTCGTGCTCCAACTCATATTATTTCCACAATCTCTGATGACAGGGGTACCTTTCAAACCCATACTATTCTAATTTAGCATTCACGTGTTTTATAGCTTAGATATCATTTGCACTAAATTCTTTTTTCAATCAATTTGCAGGTGAGGAGCCATGCTATGCTGGTGTACCTATGTCTTCCATTGTTGAACAAGGTTATGGTGTTGGTGATGTTATCTCTCTTTTGTGGTTCAAACGCAGCCTTCCCCGTTACTGCACAAAATTTATTGAGGTAGGTTGCTAATGACCGTAGACATTAGTGGGAATATGAAAAATTAGGGTTAAGAGAGAGAGAGAAGAGAAAAAAGGTTTAGGGCTTGATCGGTTAGTTCCTTACTGTAACACATATTTATATCAGAGTGATATGGCAAGATTACATAAATATCTCCACGCTAATATAAAATAACAAGAGTAACTCCAACAAGATTGTTTTTGTTTGTAAACTTGTATTTGTTTAAAGTTTTTACTTGATTTAGCTGAGTGTCCTGCTTGTTTTCCATTTAAATAAACACTTCTTCTGAAAGAACATGCGTTTACTTGTCCTTTCTCTAATACATATGGAATTGGTCAGATATGTATCATGTTATGTGCCGACCATGGTCCTTGTGTCTCTGGTGCTCACAACACTATAGTAACAGCAAGAGCTGGAAAGGACCTTGTTTCAAGCCTAGTCTCAGGTATATAGTTTGCCATTTGGACTTATTTCTTAAAATTGTTGAATGGACTTGTTCCTGTGAGCTGAACTGATTATGGAATAGTGAATGATGAACTTGTTAAACAGGTTTGCTTACAATTGGTCCCCGATTTGGTGGTGCCATCGATGATGCTGCTCGATACTTCAAGGATGCTTATGACAAGGTGAGACTTGATGGCACTATGAGGGAAACTCTTTTTTTTTTTATTAGGTGGTTAGCAAATACTATGATGATTTGGGGATTTTAATATGCTATACCCCTGCTGTGTTTGCCAGAATTTGACACCTTATGAGTTCGTTGAAAGCATGAAAAAGAAGGGCATTCGTGTACCAGGAATTGGGCATAGGTATGGAGAGATTTTTACTGTCAGTATGTTTTCAGATTATGCAAGACTAGAAACCATGGAAAATTTTATAAAAATTATGCTTTTAATGGCTATATTGCAAATCTGACTGTTTGAAACTCTTGTTTGCTGCGGAAAGGATTAAGAGAGGTGACAACAGAGATAAGAGAGTTGAGCTGCTACAACTGTTTGCACGCACAAATTTTCCTTCTGTGAAGTACATGGAATATGCTGTGCAAGTTGAAACCTACACTCTCTCCAAGGCAAACAACCTGGTGCTCAATGTAGATGGTGCAATTGGGTCCCTTTTCTTGGATCTCCTTGCAGGTAGTGGAATGTTCACCAAGCAAGAGATTGATGAGATTGTTGAGATTGGCTATCTGAATGGACTCTTCGTGCTGGCACGCTCCATTGGTCTGATTGGGTGAGTTAGATTACGCTAAATATTTTCTTATCCAGTCCTTTGGGTTATGTTTTGTGTTGCTTATTAAGGTACAATCAAATCCTTGATATTGACACATTGGCAGTTGGAATACTGACCCATCTAGCCTTTTATCCACAAGGGTGATATTGTCCAACATTATATGGTCCCATAAGAGACTAGATGGTCCTATTTTTTACTAATACATACATGACTTGTTAGTGACTAGAATGTATACTTCCAAAACTTTGAGTATCTAGTTTCCATTATGCACCTAAATGTGGCCTACTAGGACCAAAAACAAAAGGTGAGCAAAGAGGAGGAGGAAAAAAAAAAAAAAAAACACCAGCACTATAGTACAAACTATAGTGGTGATTCAGATGAACACGCTAGGGTGGGGGAGGGGGGGGGGGGGGGGTCAGCATGTTCTTCACAAACATGTGGATTTTCTTTTAAAGGTCTTATAGTTCTATCTCACTGATTGCTCCTTATTCAAAAACAGGCACACCTTTGACCAGAAGAGATTGAAACAGCCACTATACCGCCACCCATGGGAGGATGTTCTCTACACCAAGTGAAAGCATTTTCAATTTGCCGGAACAGCTCCAACGGTCCAACCTGCTTTTAAGTAGCAATTTATTGTTGAAGTTTCTACAATTGGCTGAAATGATCGTCTGTCGTTAGACTAGTGTTTGTACTTTGTATTACCAATGTCAAGTTAAGTATCTTCATTTGTAAGCTGTATCAAAATTCATAAGAGTGAACTCTCAAACCACCTTGTTCAACGAAGTTACATTTCCATTAAGAAATCCTGTTTTCTGTTTTGTATCAAGAAGAGATAATGGCATGTAAGTGAAATTGTGCAGAGCATGCAAGTCATTATATTCTTCCCATTTTGGGTTATGTTAATTATTTTAATATGAATAATACCATTTCTATATCCTTTCTCGTCCACATATGAGACGGATCATTTGAAAGAAGCTTGAAAGTTCCTGAGCATGAAAATAATGTCTTCCTTAGAAGTTTTATATAATTAAATAAGATTGAACATTGAAATTTCTGTTTAGACCCCAATGATTAATTAGCTAAATTATCAAATTATATTGGTGAAGTGATCCACTCTGACAATTAATTTTTCACTATAATTAAGCAATTAACAAATCAATAAGTAATATAAAAAGCACAATTAAACATTTGGTGACGAAGTGGAAAATCAAAGAAGAAGTGGAAAATCAAAGAAGAATATTTTTAATGGAGAAACCACTTTGGGGATACAAACAATCTTGAAGAACATTCACTGAGATGAGAAGAGTAGTTACAACGATATACTTACAAGAGTTCTGTACAACTAGACCCTTTATCGTAATATATGCAAATATTCTGCACTCCAAGGGACATCTTTAAAGATTTTGTTGTAGTGAATCTCATTGAAAAAAGACAATGGTGTCAATCTCACAAGCTTCACTTTGGAATGGCAAGTAGAAGCAGTAAACAAATGTTGTTTTTTATGAAGCACAAATAAAAAAAAAAGCACAAAGTTTTCTCTCTGAGTAGCATAGGCCATGGCATTCTTTCCCCTTTATTGAAAACTTGTGCAAAGCATAGTTTATATAGTTGCACAAATAGGGTTTAAAAAGACGACATAAAACTTATTTGTAAATAGATTAGGAAACTTATTTGTAAATAGATTAGGAAAGTAGATTTTTACGACCTCACTCAAGCGAGAGACGTGCAAAACTCTCGGACCTTTAATGTTTCACTTAAGCAAGTTTACCATCTTGCTTGAGCACACCTCACATTGCACTTAATTGATCTCGACATTCGCTCAAGCAAACCTCTTTAGTAAGCATTTCTTTGAATAGCTCTAAATATAAACTAAAAAACTAACTAGATTTTCAAATGGATAAAATTACATCAATAAATTTGAATTTATTACCATAAAATGTTATGGAATGGACCAACACTAAAATCCTAACACACACGATCTTAATTCATAGTGTAATCAATAAGCTTACTGGCACAATTAAAAAAAAAAAAAATTCCATAGTTGTTAATATAGCCTGTTATAATCGGTTCATAAGAAAATAGTATCAATGATGAGTTTATGTGAAATTAAAAAAATGATTACTTGTATGCTTAATGTGGATCATGGACATATATAGAGAGCTAAGAGAGGTGATCAAAAGGATACTGTTATGGTGTTGATCACAAGGTCTTAGATATTTAAATTAGTGAATTTCTCTCTTTTGAAAAAAAAAAATTCTCATAATAAATAAGTTCTTTAATCATAATAAGAAGATTCATTTATAATGATTCTTGATGGCATATTATGGATGCAAGATTTTAAAGAACATGTTTATCATTGTCATGTTTAAATTGATTGGTCTTTGAGTGAGCCGAGTTGAAATCATGCATGGTCACCTTGACTTGATTCAAATTAGGTTGATTCTAATATAGTGTATGCAAACTGAGTAGATGACATAGAAATTTTTATGTTTAATAACCGAGTAGATAACACCTCTTTTATATGAAGTACATCCTCATTACTATGTTGATCTTTCATACAAGTAAGAGAGAGTTTTGTTTTGTGTTAAAGGAGTTGATGAGATGTGGAAAATGTTTAAAATATTTTTGGCTGTAAAACATTTTCTTGCGCTCAAAATTCATTTTCTTGGTCAACTGAAAATATTTTTGGATTAATTAAAATTTTATATCAAATAAACACTTGAAAATATGAAAAACATTTTCTAACAAAACAAACACAATTTTATAAAATAAATTTTTTTAAAAAAATTTGCAAGTAGAAGAACCATTAACTCCAAATCAAATGCATCTCCCTCCCTTTTTCACATGATAATTAGTGGAATTATAAACTCAAATAATACTATTATTTTATTTTCATCACTTATTGCTTGTCACCTAAAAAAAATTTGATGCGGCCCAACAACAGAAAGTAAAATAAAAAATTTGCAGTTTTTTTAATGCATGGGCATGGCCCCACTTCCCAAACAACAGAGCATGACCACGAGTCCAAATGGCCTCATATTCCCACCAGCGTTAGCTTTTCTTATACCCACAAGTATTTCCAGCACAGCAAAATGAAAATGAAAAAGGAAAAAAAAAAAAAAAAAACACAAACAACAGGAACAAAATAACAGCAACCAAAGCAAAAAAAAAGACAAAAAACAAAATAAAACAAAAGGTAGAACAAGAGCCCTCAAAATCAGAAAAGCAAAGAAAGACCTCAATCAAAAAGAAGTTCAATCAAACCCCAATTTTTTTTTTCTTTGCCTTTTCGCACTTCTCAAAGGGCATCACATAATGCAACCACAACAACAACAACAACAACAACAACAAAAATAGCAACACCAAACACCAACAACACCAAATTTAGCAAACCTTGAAGCAAACACTTTTTCACTTAAAAAAACCTTAATCATACCTTAACAATTCTCTAATCAGCACTGAGAAAGTGAGAATTTTTCCATGCTCATGTGGGTTTTTGAGTATTTTAAGGTTTGAGGTTATTTATTTTTCATCACCAAATCTAACAAAATCTGAAATCAACTGGGAAAAAAAGAGAGAGACCAAACTCATCAATGGCTTCAAGTAGCAGAGCTACACACTCACACAGCACCAAAACCAACACCAACACCAACACCAACACCAACACCAACACCAGCAATAGCCAAGCTCAAAACATGAGGCTTCAACAAAGTGAGTCCACAATCCCCAAAGCCATTGCACAGTACACAGTGGATGCTCGTCTTCACGCTGTGTTTGAACAGTCTGGTGAGTCAGGTAAGTCCTTTGATTACTCTCAGTCCATTAGAACCACAACAGAGTCAGTTCCTGAGGAACAGATCACAGCTTACTTGTCTAGAATCCAAAGGGGTGGTCATATCCAACCTTTTGGTTGTATGATTGCTGTAGACGAAGCTTCTTTCAGTGTAGTTGGTTATAGTGAAAACGCACGCGACATGCTTGTTCTTTTGCCTCAGTCAGTTCCCAGTTTAGAAAAGCCTGAGATTTTGACAATTGGGACTGATGTGAGGACGCTCTTCACGCCCTCCAGCTCTGTTTTGCTTGAGAAGGCGTTTGGAGCTAGGGAAATCACGTTGCTGAACCCGGTTTGGATTATTTCCAAGAATTCTGGGAGGCCCTTTTACGCAATTTTGCATAGGATAGATGTTGGGATTGTGATTGATTTGGAACCTGCAAAGACTGAGGACCCAGCTCTGTCGATTGCCGGGGCAGTTCAGTCGCAGAAGCTGGCTGTCCGGGCGATCTCGCAGTTGCAGTCACTACCTGGTGGGGATGTTAAGTTGTTGTGTGATACTGTGGTGGAGAGTGTGAGGGAGCTTACTGGGTATGATAGGGTTATGGTGTATAAGTTCCATGAGGATGAGCATGGCGAGGTTGTGGCAGAGAGTAAGAGGCCGGATTTGGAGCCGTATATTGGGTTGCATTATCCGGCCACGGATATACCTCAGGCGTCAAGGTTTTTGTTTAGGCAGAATAGGGTTAGGATGATTGTGGATTGTCATGCCATGCCGGTTAGGGTGATTCAGGATGATAGGCTTATGCAGCCTTTGTGCTTGGTTGGTTCAACGCTTCGTGCTCCCCATGGCTGTCATGCTCAGTATATGGCTAATATGGGCTCGATTGCCTCATTGGCAATGGCGGTTATTATCAATGGAAATGATGAGGAAGGAGGTGGTGGGCGGAGTGCAATGAGGTTATGGGGTTTGGTGGTTTGTCATCACACTTCTGCTAGGTGCATTCCATTCCCTCTTCGCTATGCTTGTGAGTTCTTAATGCAGGCTTTTGGACTCCAATTGAATATGGAGTTGCAATTATCATCACAGATGTTGGAGAAACATGTTTTAAGGACGCAGACCCTCTTGTGTGATATGCTTCTTCGTGACTCACCTACTGGGATTGTTACTCAAAGCCCTAGTATTATGGACCTTGTAAAGTGTGATGGGGCAGCCCTCTACTATCAAGGGAAGTACTACCCTCTGGGTGTGACCCCAACTGAGGCCCAGATAAAGGACATAGTAGAGTGGTTGTTGGCTTTCCATGGAGATTCCACAGGTTTGAGCACAGACAGTTTGGGTGATGCTGGGTACGATGGAGCAGCCTCACTTGGAGATGCAGTTTGTGGAATGGCTGTTGCTTATATCACAAAAAGGGATTTCCTGTTCTGGTTCCGGTCCCACACTGCAAAAGAGATCAAATGGGGTGGCGCAAAGCATCACCCTGAGGACAAGGATGATGGGCAGAGGATGCATCCACGTTCTTCTTTCAAGGCATTTCTGGAAGTGGTAAAAAGCCGCAGCTTGCCATGGGAGAATGCAGAAATGGATGCAATCCACTCTCTGCAGCTTATTCTGCGAGACTCATTTAGAGATGCTGAGCCAAGCAATTCTAAGGCTGTTGTACATGCCCAGCTTGGGGACATGGAGTTGCAAGGTATGGATGAACTCAGTTCGGTTGCAAGAGAAATGGTCAGGTTGATAGAGACTGCAACTGCTCCTATATTTGCTGTAGATGTTGATGGCTGTATAAATGGGTGGAATGCAAAGGTTGCAGAGTTGACAGGGCTCTCAGTTGAAGAAGCTATGGGGAAGTCTTTGGTTCGTGATCTTATTTATAAAGAATACGAAGAAACAGTAGACAAGCTTCTTTCTCGAGCTTTAAGAGGTAGTCGATTCACACATAATGTCTTTGTTCCTGCCAGTTTTAAAAGTTTAATAAGGGGCTTGTATTGGCATCCTGTAGAAATGTTTTGGTCCAGTTCATTCTGTAATGCATCAAAAGGCACAAAGAAAACCATTGATCTTAAAATAATTACAAAAAATGAGTTCTTTGCAGACAATAAAAGTTGCAAGTATGTTGCATTAATTTTGATTTTTTTTTTTTTTTTGGAATCTGAAGTGCATGTTGCGGATTAGATTTAAAGCAAGAAGTTGCTCACTTTCTCTATGTATGCTGTGATGGCTTCATTTGAATGGGATGTCCTAAATCTCATCAGTTGACCATTATATGTTAGCTTGCCTCTTCAATTATTCTTCCCATTTGACAGAGTAAATTTGTAAACTGCCAAAAGTTTAGTTGTTGCTTGTGCTGTGTCAATATATTTGCATTATATCTGCAAGATATTAGGAGATTTGAAACCATCCCTTACTATAAGTAGGTTTTACTAAAAAGTTGAAGTTTCCACTATGTTCTCCTTAAAAAACCTAATGGATGCCCTATCATGCGGTTGCTGATCATGTTGCTAGCATCCTGACATGGAGAGTGGCATGATGTCCAATATACATAAGAAATGCCAACACAGTGACAAAACTAAAATAGACCTGAACATGATGTTGGTGTTCAAAAATGGATTCTTGTGCCAAAAAGAGAAAGAGAAAACTATTCATCTCCATGTTTTATGGGTTGGGATGTTAGAATCTTATTCGTACTATTGGTTTACAATATATTGATTAGTATCTGAGCTTAGTAGCAACCTTCTATCTGTTGATACATAATATTTAGTATTTGCCTTGGATGGGAGTTGGTTTTGATAACATTTTGTATATCACTTTAGTTTAATCAATGCAGGTGAAGAAGATAAGAATGTAGAGATAAAACTGAGGACATTTGGCCCTGAGCATCATAAGAAGGCTGTATTTGTGGTAGTCAATGCTTGCTCTAGCAAGGATTACACAAATAATATAGTAGGAGTTTGTTTTGTTGGTCAGGATGTTACTGGTCAAAAAGTGGTGATGGACAAGTTTATCAACATTCAAGGTGATTACAAGGCTATTGTTCACAGTCCCAATCCTTTGATCCCTCCCATATTTGCTTCAGATGATAATACGTGTTGCTCTGAGTGGAACACTGCTATGGAGAAGCTCACTGGGTTGGCTCGAGAGGACATTGTAGGAAAAATGTTAGTTGGAGAGGTTTTTGGCAGTTGCTGTCGACTCAAGGGTCCAGATGCTTTGACAAAATTCATGATTGTCTTGCACAATGCAATTGGAGGGCAAGACACAGATAAGTTCCCATTTTCTTTCTTTGATCAGAATGGGAAATATGTACAGGCTCTTTTGACTGCAAACAAGAGGGTAAATATGGATGGCCAGGTTATTGGAGCATTCTGCTTCTTGCAGATTGCTAGTCCTGAATTGCAGCAAGCTCTGAAAGTTCAGAGGCAACAGGAGAAGAAATGCTTTGCAAGAATGAAAGAGTTGGCTTACATTTGCCAGGAAGTAAAGAATCCTTTGAGTGGTATTCGCTTTACTAACTCACTTTTGGAGGCTACAGACATGACTGAAGATCAAAGGCAATTTCTTGAGACTAGTGCTGCTTGTGAGAAGCAGATGTTGAAGATTTTAAAGGATATTGATCTGGAGAGTATTGAGGATGGGTGAGTTTTTCTTAAACAAATCACTTAAAACTATCAGTTTATGCACAAGAAAATGTGATGCATGTAGCAATATTTTTTGTCAATTGCCTATTAAAGTCTTACAAATTTATTTCATATGCAATGTTTACTAGTTGTAAGTTATTGACATCTCTGTATTGGCTTTACAGGGAATGTAAATCTAATGCGTCTTTCTGCCAATTATATGATATAGACAGCCAGATTGATATCTTGTCATTCCCTTCAACAGTAGCTTTTGTTCTAGATAAGCAAAAAAATATATGACTATATAGATGATGATATCCTTCATAGTACTGTAAATGTACTTAAAAAGTTTTGGGGATCTCAACAAATCTACCAATGTGGATCCCGGCTAAAGAAATGTGATTTTATCCAATTAACTTGATTATTTTCCCTGCTGGTTCCACAGATTGTGGTCCATAACCCTGTTTAAGGAGAAGAAACATTTAAGGAGAAGAAACATCATAATTCCTATCTGTTAAAATGTATAATGGCTCTAAGAATTGCCAACACATGCTCAATTTGTAATTCTGATAATAATGATTTTTTCGCCTTGCTTCTCCTTTTCATTTCCTTTTCCATTTCTCATTTTAAGCTCTATAGAAATGATTTTGAAAGGCTGCATCCCAGAGTCATGCTTTTAGAGTCTCCTTTTGGTTCATGACTTCGTTTAAAAGGTCCTTGATTGATGTGATAGTGTGCTATGATGTTGTTATTGATCCAAATCTATTGACTTCAAGTATCACTTGATTGCTGTTAGCTCATCAAAAACTATTTTGGCTGGCTATGTGGATTTTCTGAATTATCATTTCACACACACACAAGTATTATTACTGGTGTTAATTATAAGCTTTCCTGCTAGGATATGTTAAAAGAGGAAAATCCACACAATGTTCATGCTGATAGAATAAATAATCAGTTCTTTTATTTTAAATTTGCTTTGTGTTTTTGGCGAGTTCCATATTGTGCCCTTTGATTGAACATGATGCCTTTTATTTTTATCATGTCTTAATTCATTGCTAGCACGTTTAAATTCGTGTTTGTCTTAACATCTCATCTGAACTTCAATGTTATTTTGTTAATGAGAAAGATATGACTTGAGTTTTTAATTTTATTTTATTTGGAATCAGTTCATTGGAGCTTGAGAAGGGAGAATTCTTTCTTGGGAGTGTCATAAATTCTGTTGTTAGCCAAGTAATGATGCTGCTGAGGGAAAAAAATTTGCAATTGATTCGTGATATTCCAGAAGAAATCAAATCATTGGCTGTTTATGGTGATCAAATAAGAATTCAACAGGTCCTAGCTGATTTTTTGTTGAATATGGTGCGTTATGCACCATCACCAGAAGGTTGGGTAGAGATTCATGTTCGTCCAAGCTTGAAGCAAATTTCTGATGTACAAACTCTTGTGCATACAGAATTCAGGTATGTTGGATTCCAATTCATTTTTACATTTTTTCTAGTTATACCATGATGGATTATTACCTATTTATTAGAAAGGAATAATTCCTTCATTTTATTTTTCCCATAAGGTTGAGCTGGTCTCAATAATGTATATGTTTTGTCTGTGCGTGCACAAACATAATTTTGCTGGTTTTAATTAATGGTTGTCTTAATTTTGATTGTTGCTTCATCTCATTTTGTCCTTCAACACTCCTAACCATCAGTATACTCAGTTCTCAATAATATTTTGCATTCTTTTTTAAAAAAAAAGAGCAAGTGTCATATTGGACTGATTCAAACAAGTTAACCATTCAATCAGATCTGAAGTAGTTGAGTCATCGTGTGAGTTTAACAAAATCATTTGACTAACACTTATCATGTAGGTGTTTTATGGTGGCAACTATTGGTCCTAGAATGGATTGTTGTTTGTACTATCTCTGTAAAATTTCACAATATGATGGTTTAAAGTTGTTAGTATTCCTCTTACCTATAACATGCTGAGGCTTTTCCTTAGTTGTCCTTATCAGTGCCAAAGAGGCTTGTGACTTGGGTTTTGTTGATATATGACATATCCTTACAGTTTTCTTGAGGTCTGGAAGGTTGACTACACTTTAAGCTGTCGTGTGAGGTTCTCTAACATAATCTTGAGGTCCTATGAAACTTAGATGCCCTCTTAGACTTGCTTGCATCATCAATTTTTTAGATTTATGCTAATCCATCAACACTTTGTTGATTTGTTTGCCAACACTGAAATCCTGCTAAATACTGTTAAATGTTTGGGTTATTTTATTTTATTTTATTTTTTAATAATTAAAAATGTTAGGGTTAGACTAACCAGTCAGAGTTGCATTCCTAATATATGATAATTTATTTTTTTGGGGTAGAATTTATCATGTAAATCTCTTAGAGCAGCAATTTTACAATCATGTTCTTTAAGCAAGCTAGTTGCTTGACATTTGGTGAATAAACTTGTGTTACCATACTTATGATTCCCCTGTGCATTATGTTGGCATGGTCTTCTGATATGTGCTTTTGATTTAAATTTCAATTATGGATTCCTTGTTAGCCAACTTTTTTTGTAAAAAAAAGATTATATGGAAGCAATTTTTGATCACTTGCAAGTTGCTACTTATTTTATCTTTAAGTATATATATGTGTGTGTGTGGACATGGATCTTATTATTAATTTCTTTGCTATTGATTCAACTAATATTGATTTTATTTATGAAGGATGGTAAGCCCTGGTGAAGGTCTTCCTCCTGAACTGGTTCAGGACATGTTTCATAGCAGTCGATGGTTGACTCAAGAAGGCCTAGGGCTGAGCATGTGTAGAAAGATTCTAAAGCTCATGAATGGTGAAGTCCAATATATCAGAGAGTCAGAAAGAAGTTACTTCTTAGTTATTCTAGAACTTCCTATGCCTCGTAGAGGCTTAAAGAGTATTGACTAAATTATTAGCATTAAAAAGAGGCCCCAAAATCAAAGCCTTTAAGTTTCAACCCGAAATACTTCTTCTGGCATATACCCTTTGGATGGCTTCCATAACCTGGTTGGTTACAAGGATTACACTTGCACCAAAGTTCATTCAGCTGAGTATTGAATAAGATTAAGAACATGTCCTTCTACCCGCTTGGCATGTTACTCACATTGCTTTTAGGCAAACACCAGTCTCGACTTCCAAACACAGTTTCTACTTATATAAGATAGCTGATTGATTTCCATCTTAAATGTAGTCTTAAGAAGATCTCTCAGATATAGTTATGTGCCAACCTTTGTTGCATGGTGTGCCACCATGTGTATTTATCACGTGAGCAAGTGCAAGCGGGTGCCATTCGAGATTGGAATTGAGGATTCCATTGTGAGAAGCAGTACTTTCATTGAATTACGGCAAGATTGACTAGCATCTTTCTACTGCCATAAGCATGTGTTGTAGCAATTGTTTGTACTATATATCTTCCCAAGTTCCCAAAAATAAATGTAAAAATATTCTACTGCTTTTGGGTTACTCCTAAATATAATTTGTTGTATATCCTTTCTAATTGTGTAATAAAGCCAATAGTCCTGCTATAGTTAAATTTTTATGTTACAAGTTTTTTTTTTTATTTTTTTATTTTTTTTTTTTTTTGAGGGGGTTTATGTTACAAGTTGTGTGAATCTGATTAATATATGTATATGTTTTTGGTCCATTCGGTAGACAAGTCTATTTTTAACTCATGGTCTTGTCTACTTTATGAGTCACGGTTTGGCGAAGGCATCTCTTGAATAAAATTCCTTTGTCTCATCTCATGAATAAAATTCCCGTGTATCACTGCTAGTGTTCTAATTTATGTTTCATTAATCACAACTTCTCATTTTTTTTTTTTAAGAAAAAAAATCAATTGAAGTTTAAAAAGAAAAAAAAAAAAAAAATCAGACATGTGACAGACTATGATTAATAAAGCATAAAGTGGATTATTAAAAATGGGATAGAAAATTTTTATTTGTATTTCATGCATCGTGTATTATTCTTTTCACAATGTGTGAATCTCACATGGCTATGGAATCTACACATTGTGAAAGTGATGATGCATATATCAAATACATAAAATATTGTATTGTTCTGTTTTGTTGTGTTTTTGGGGTATATTAGCGATGGATGCCAAGCAATATGTGAGATTTGGTGTCAAGAACATCTTTGAGCATTTGGGTGGTCCATTCAGTTTGCCGTTGATATTCTGCAGTCATTTTTCCCCCCCATAAAGCCATTCTAAAAAAAAAAATTGGTGGAAGGAAAAAAGCCCTTTCCAGGGGTAAACCTGGAGAGATTATTCCATAGTGTAGTAGGGCATGTGAAAAGGGACAATGAACGATCACCACCAATTTCCCCATCTCTCTAGATGGGGATGTTCCACTATCCTTTAACATTATGGTATGGATATGGTAGCTCTATCAGATAAAAAGTGACCTATTATAAGTTTAAAGTTAGCTGACATGGTTTTGCAATTATTTTTTGGACTGTTGTCCAAGCTGCCAAAAAAGTTTGGTTTATTGGGATAAAGTGTACCCGGAGATATTAGTTTCAATAAAACATTTTAAAAATATGCTGAAGCACAAACTGTATAATTAATTGAAGATAATATACCTTTTAAAATTTATGTACCTTTTAAAATTGGGAATTGGATGTGACTGGCTGAAGCAATTTCAGAACTTGAATGGGTGATGAACTTTTAAGGTCAACTTTGATAGTTCGGTCTGAGTTCAAAGATCATGGGTTTGTATTATTTTTGTGGGTATATGGTGGAGATAAGGATGCATTGCAATGCCATCTTATAGAGCTTATTAAGGGCTTTTCCTTTAAAAATGATAAACGCTCAGCCACAACATAATGGAAGTGTCACTTGTTTCCCTTATTAATGGCAAAAGTTATCCTCTTAGTTGGGAAAGAGAACTTTGAGGATTTGATGCTACCTCTAGTTGTCTCTATCACACTCACAATTCTAATGTGCGTGCACGCCCTTAATTAAGCTGTGCACGCAAACAAAGTTCCAGCGAGAATAACAAAGTTTGAGAGAGAGAGAACCTTGTGTCTTGCTTTCAAGTTTCAACCGTGAAATCGAGAGTAAATTGGTAAAGTTTGGTTAACCTATACCTTTAAGCATTTATTAATCATCTATTTTAAAATTTTTTTTATAAGAAATTGAAAAAATTGTCAAAAAAAAATTTGACAACTTTTTCAATTTCTCATAAATTTTTTTTTTTTAAAATGGTTTACTAATGTATGCTCTAAGGACATACGTTAGTAAAATCCAATTAGTAATACAAGGAATATCAAAATTTGCACAATTGTTGATATGGTATATTGTGATTGGAACATTACTCTTATTTGTGTCTACTATTAATATTATTTTTATTATAACAAATGCAGTCCTAAACTGGATTTAGGAAGGGAAACTAAGTACCAAAAAAAAAAAAGAAAGAAAGAAAGAGAAGACATTCTTAGGAGTTAGGGGGACAATTAATAGAGAGTCCAAGGTTAAGAACACAAAAAAGATAAACGAAGTCATATATTATATGTTTTCTATTTTGTTTGTTTTCACTTGCATTAATAAAGCCTCTGTGTATTGAACTTTGGCGTCTTGGTGAAAAGAGGTAACAAACAATTTCTTTTATCGTGGTCCTCCCAGTGTTTACTTATACCTAAAATGTCAACAAAGCCAGATGACTATGATCTAGACAGCTTCTAGATACAAGCAATTTGAATTCTTTCTGACATGCATGAACCTTCATGCGTATTAACTCTCATGCCTAATTACATGATTACATGCATTATCTAGCAAAACTAATTGAATTTCCAGCTATACAAAAAACTAGAAGACCTGTTTTTTTTTTTTTTTTTTGATTGAAACTAAATAGGGGTGGCCTAAGTCAGTCCAAGGATCATGAGAATTAAGTAATTTAAGCCTAAAATTAAACAAAATTCATATAAATTTTTTGGGTAAATTACACAAGGTTTCATGAAATGTAACTATACCAAACTATGGACAAAATGATGCTCCACTTTTAGGTCTATATTTGTATAAATATGATAGATAAGTCCATGATTGACACTTTCTAATGGAATATTCTACTTTGAAAGAAATATCTTTGCTCAAACTATGAGGAGCGGGGAGAATGACATTCTCTTGAGTTATAGATAAAAAATATTTTTCTCAAAAACATTTGCTAAGGGAGATGAAAACGTCATTTTATCCATAATTTGGGGTTTGAGAAACTCTAGCACTGGTGTGTATATCATGGTGCATATGTATCCTATTTAAGATTCGCCTTACAGTTGTGTTTTTTTTTTCCTCTTACATTATTGTTTTATTTTGTTTTATTCATTATAATTTTTGAGAAAGAAAGAAAAATATAAACAAATAATCAAATAAGTGATTGAAAAGATAGAGAGGGATCAAATCGGGACTGTTGGGCTATGACCACAATATTATCAATTAACTATTAGCAGAGATCAAAGTCACAATTTTATCTAATTGGAATAGGTACTACATAACAATATGATTAGTGATATAAATATTTTCATAATTATTGAGGTATTATATTCTATTCTCTTTTTAGGAGAGAATGAAAAAAAAGAAAAAATGTGGTTGAGTTAGATCACTGACTATAAAAATTCGAGATTAAATTGTTGTATTGAGGTAATATATTATAATTGATGCATTAAATATGAATTGTGTCTATATAAAAATAAAATGATATTGCATTCATTATAATTAACACTTAGGATTTGTTTAGAATCTGCTTATTTTACTTAAATTGAAAATTTTTTTGTTGAAAGTAAAAGTTAATTGAAATAGTATAGTAAAACTCATGAATAATATCAAAAAAATACAATGAAATAATAAATAATAATAAAAATAAGTAAAATAAATTGACAAAATTAATCATGAAAAAGAACACTTTAATAACAAATGGTTAACAAAAATTGCAAAACAAAAACCAGAATTTGCAGCCCAAAAGAAGGGGATGTATAGTATAAGATCGGACAGATAGAGATGGAGTGGAAGTGTAAAAGAAAGAGGAGCGGAAATGAACCAATAGGAAGAGATTCTTACTTAAGAGAAAGTATAAAAAAAAGAAATTCCCAACTCTCACAACAGTTCCTGTGGCAGAAACGCGCCTCATGTAATAGAACTATAAAAAAGAATCATGGAGCATTACTGGCTACGATTTTCCACGCGCTCCTTTATCACGTGGCTAAAACCATTCCCAATCTGTCTTTAGAATATAAATAATAACATCTGGTCTAAATAGTTTAGATTCAGATCATAATGATGACATAGAAAGAGAGGCACAAAGAGAGCGAGAGAGAGAGAGATGTAGAATGAGCAGAACCATAACCTAACAAAGAAGGAAGCTTTTGAAAGATAAAAAGGAACAGAGAGAGAGAGAGATAGAGAGCTAAAGTAGAGAACTCCTTGACCCCATCTCTACAGTTTTGGCAATTGACCAACACAGATTAGAGAGAGAGAGAGAGTGAGCGAGAGTCAGAGATAAGACATTTATAGAGAGAGAAAGAGATTCATAAATCTCCATATCTTATTAATTCCAACCCCATACTTGTTCATATCTCTGAAATTTATCAACTGGGTCATTTTCAGAAGAGAGAGAGAGGGGCACATGAATCTTCTAGATATGGTATCAGTTTCCATTGTGGGTATGAAGTATTTCACTATTTCTTGAAATTTTATCAACTGGGTCTTGTTCAGAAAAAGAGTGTGAGAGAGAGAGAGAGGCACATGAATCTTCTTGATACTGTGTTATTCCTAAGTGGGTGTTTCATAGTCTAAAGACAGAAACAGAGAAAACAAAAAGATTGCATTTTTATCACAAAATCACAACATGGGTACCCCACCAGCAGAGGAGCTTCTAAGGAAGATAGAGGAGCTAGAAGCAGGTCATGCCAATCTCAAAGAAGAGATGTCAAAGCTCATTCTCTCAGGGAATGAACAACAACACCACCACCATCACCACCACCACAACCACAATCAGCAGAGGTCGCACTCTGTGTCCCCACAGCGCTCTGGTCCACAGCGTAGGCGAGCTGGTGCTTCAGGATTGGACAGTGGAGCTGGAGGAGTGTGGAAGAAGGCTGGTTCGACGTCGTTTCGGCATTCGTCGCCGTTACAGAGAGAAAGCCGGAGCCGTGAGCCTACGAATGTGGATGTGGATGTGAATGTGAATGTGAGTGGTGGCGGTGGTGGTGGTGGTGGCGCCGGCGGTGGTGGGCCATCAGCTGTGAATTTCACTGATAGGCAGTACTTGAATATATTGCAGTCAATGGGACAGTCTGTACATATATTTGATCTTAATGGTCGTATCATTTACTGGTCAGTGGTTTTAGTACTTTTTTTGGTTAATTAAATTCTCTATTGCACGTTCTTTTATTGGTCTTTTGGTCATTTGGGTAATGCTTTGTTTTGGCAGATTTTAATGGAATTTATTCATTTGGGTATTGCTAGTTTTGAGAATGTTAGCAAAACTTAGGTACTGTTTTTTAGATTCCTCAATTTAAATTCAATCATGTGGTTGCGTTGACCAATGAACTACACTGTTGAATTTAAGCATTGGTTGAACAAAATTAGGGAACCAAAGTTAGGGCACCTAAGGAACTCTACCTAAGTTTTGCCATTTTCTTTTTCTTGTGTTTCGGTGTATGTTTGGTTTTATGTTGTTTTGAGTTTTAATTGGGTGGTTGTTTGATTGCAATGCTTGCTGGAACTGTAGATTGATGATGTGTTTATTGGAATTGAGAATTTGGGATTGACTCTGGGTTGTGATTCTGAAATTGGGTTGGTACTAATGACCAACTCTGAACTTGAAATTGCATTTTAGCTACTTAATGAATGTATTTTTACGTTGATATGTTATTTGTCTTATTGACTATATGAATAACAGCTTGGTTTACTTAATTTACCACTTTGGTCTTTTTGTGAATGTTCAATTTTGGCAGGAACCGAACTGCTGAGAATCTATATGGTTATTCTGCAGCGGAAGCCCTAGGACAGGATGCCGTTGAACTTCTAATTGATCCCCAGAACTATGCTGTAGCAAATAATATAGTACATCGGGTCTCCATGGGAGAGAGCTGGACTGGGCAGATTCCTGTCAAGAATAAGACGGGGGAGACTTTTTTAGCTGTTGCAACCAACACTCCGTTCTATGACGATGATGGTACTTTGGTTGGGATTATTTGTGTATCAAGTGATTCACGGCCCTTTCAAGAAATGAGGGTTCCGTTGACAGGTGTGAAGCACCCGGAACCAGATTCTAGTTATGGTCGTCCCAGAAGTGGTGTCTCAATCACAAATAAACTTGGTCTTGATCCTCAGCAGCCTCTGCAATCTGCAATTGCATCAAAAATTTCAAATCTGGTTAGTGTTTTTGTTTTCTCATTTTCCTGTGCTTTATTATAGTGTGGCATTTCTTGAATGTTAAACCACCAAAACAGGCATCCAAGGTGAGCAACAAAGTTAAGTCAAGAATTCGGACTGGAGAGAATAACATTGATCATGAAGGTGGGAGTGGTGATAGTCATCATTCTGATCATGCTTTCTCAGACACAGTTCTCTCTGACCATAGGGAGGATGCAACTTCAAGTGGAGCTAGCACACCCAGAGGAGATATACCTCCATCTCCTTTTGGTGTATTTTCTCATGGTGATGAGAAGTGGCCCGGAAAACCCTCCAGAGATTCTGGTGATGAGAGTGAAGGGAAACCTACCATTCACAAGATCATAACCTCAAAGGCAGAAGCATGGATGGGTAAGAAAGGGATATCATGGCCATGGAAAGGGAATGATCGAGAAGGTTCAGATGCAAGGACTGCCCGTTTGGCCTGGCCCTGGTTGCATAATGATCAAGAGAATGAATCAGTTCATCAGAAGACTTCCTCTTCTGGGCCAAAACCAGAATGCCAGGCAAGTGAAAGTAACCGGCCTGGCAATAACGAGGCATCAGGGTCCTGGTCCTCATTTAATGTTAACAGTACAAGCAGTGCCAGTAGCTGTGGAAGTACCAGCAGTACTGTAAATAAGGTCGACTTGGATACTGACTGCTTTGACTATGAAATCTTGTGGGAGGACTTGACAATTGGAGAACAAATTGGGCAAGGTAATTTTATATTAAGTGAACAGTATGTGTTTGTGAAATATGGATCACCCCACAAACCCCCCCCCCCCCCCCCCCTTCTTCAAATTCTGCCATTTAAGTTAATGATGGTAAAGCATGTGACTGAATGGCAAGAATGTCAATAAGTGTAAGCAGTTACCCATTATTGATCTTTCCTATTTTTCCTTTGAATTCATGCTTCTTTGTCCATAAAATATGTACCATGATATATTGCTTGGTCCCATACCAATCTGATTTTTTATTTTTTTACTGAATTTTCTTCTTCTACAGGTTCTTGTGGAACTGTATATCATGGTCTGTGGTATGGATCAGTATGTTCCTTGTTCTCTAGCTTTAGTAACTTCAATTTCATGTGGATGCATAAATACAAAACATGATTCCAATTATTTGAGATGAGATGCTGCAGCATTGACTTCTAAATAGGCAAGTCCAGGGCTTGTGTCCATAGGTTACGCATTGAGATTCCATCTCTGCATGTCATGCACATGAGGATACAGTGTTACATTAAATGTGGGTTACTAGACGCCACTATTCTACTCCTATAAACTGATAATGCTGTTGCATGAACTCAGATATTTTTTCCTGTTTTAATTACAAAAACAAGAAGCACAGTTGTGACTGGTCATCTTTGTGTGTTTGAAATTGTATCCATGTTATTGCAGGATGTTGCAGTCAAGGTATTCTCCAAGCAAGAATATTCAGATGAGATATTGGTTTCCTTTAGACAAGAGGTTGGTTTTCTAGTTATCTTGTTGTCATAGTTGCTCATGTAATTGGGACATAAAGTCATAAATGACATATTTTCTGGCCTCTTGTTCATATATAGAGCATGCTCCATATCTGGATTCTTCTTTGGTTTGTAACTTTTACACACCCACCCATATGCATGTCACATTTTTTCCATTTTTGGTGAGTACATTTTTTGTTGAAGACTGATGTCAAGATATGGTTTTTTGCTCTCAAGGTATCTCTTATGAAAAGACTTAGACATCCAAACGTTTTACTCTTTATGGGAGCAGTAACCTCCGCTCAACGTCTCTGCATTGTTACAGAGTTCCTCCCACGGTTCATCCTCAACTTCTCCTTTCAAAATACTATATTACAAATCTTCTGATTCATATTTCTCATGTTCATCCATGTAACTATATCCATATTGATTTGGAAGTTTTCAAGAATGTTGTATGTGCTGAAGGATATTTCTTGTATATATATATTCTATCAATGCAGTGGAAGTTTATTTCGCTTACTACAAAGGAATACATCCAAACTAGATTGGAGACGGCGTGTTCATATGGCTTTGGATATAGTGAGTTTTGGGTACTTTCTTGGTTTTTCATTTTTCTTATTTTTAAATAGTGAAGATCTCTACGTATGTTGGGCATAGTGGATGTGTTGGTTTGCGTCTGTTTTGTGCTATTGCTTTAATTTTTCAGTGATCCCTTTTGAGGTGTTCTCAAGCATTCTGTTTGCATTGTTACTTTTATTCTAGATTTGGGTTGCATGAATTTGTGTGCACAAGCTGGTCTACGGTCTTGTATTATCTTCTCCGGAGTGATTTATTGACTGTTACATTGTCTAATCCTTCTACAGGCTCGTGGCATGAATTATCTTCATCATTGCAACCCACCAATCATTCATCGAGATTTGAAGTCTTCAAATCTTTTAGTTGATAAGAACTGGACTGTGAAGGTCTGCCTTCTATTATGGTGTATATAATATATATATATATATATTTTTTTTTTCTTTCCCTATCAAGGCAAAGCATAATCTCATCGGTTATCATCTAAACAGGTTGGTGATTTTGGTCTGTCGCGTCTCAAGCATGAAACATATCTCACAACTAAGACTGGGAAGGGAACGGTATGAGGCTATGAGCTAGCGCTGAGCAATTTTTTCTTTATGGGTTATATCAATCTAGTCCTTCTAAATTTATCTTGCATGAATCTCCATAGAAATTTTCTGTTGACCTGCATTCTACTTTTTTCATGTTTTGTAGCCTCAATGGATGGCACCTGAAGTTCTTCGTAATGAACCTTCAGATGAGAAGTATGTTATGATCTCTAAGCTGGGTCAACATTTAACTTGATTTTGAATCTTGCCATTGAAGTGTTTCTTTTCTTCTCTTGAATCTCCAAGATTAAACGTACATTTCTTGATGCCTTAATTTTGGATACATTTAGGTCTGATGTGTACAGCTATGGGGTTATATTGTGGGAACTTGCCACTGAGAAGATCCCATGGGATAATCTCAACTCAATGCAGGTATTGTTTTCATTTAGAAAATATCAGGACATTCTATCCAAGAAAAAAAAAAGAAAAAACCACTTTTCAAATTCTTATGCTAGGTAAATATTGTGTTTAGAGTATATTCATCTGTTTTATCTGTGAAAGAATCTTTTTCCACGTGACCAAACTGGTTGTGACAAATTAAATTCCTCAGCACTCAAAAGTATATAAATTTCCTGGCAATAAGTGAAAATTGTGTTCTCCGTTGGGTTTTTTATATGGCATTTCTAAACAACAAGAATGTGCTGCACATATGAGCAACTTCTTTAGGATACTTGCAGGTGATTGGAGCTGTAGGGTTCATGAACCAACGGTTAGAGATTCCTACGGATGTGGATCCACAGTGGGCTTCTATAATTGAAAGCTGCTGGCACAGGTGTTTATTCTTTTTATGCTTGTCACTTTGTCTGATTTTGATTACCTAGAGCCACAAAAAAGGTCATACCCAATGCACAAGGCTTTCTATCTTTTGTGGGGTCTAGGTGAGGTGATTGGTAGGTAGCCTTATCCCCAATTTTGGAGAGGCTAATTCCTTTATCTAGAGCCATAAATAAACTTTAATCATAAGCAATGGTACCCTTCAAAAGAATCACTTGGATTAAATTGACATTTAGATCAATGTCTGAATAGATGCTTGTGCCTACTTTTATGTAAACTACTGGACATGCCACTCTATCCATTCCCTTAATATTATTTGATGATATCTTTTTTAGCTGAAATTTGCTTCATAGCCTCTGAATGTGTTCATGCATGACAAGAAGCTATGACCCTTAGAGCTAAATAAATGATTCATATAACTGGAGCACAAAATATTTGGATTGGGTTTCTACTAGTGAGTTTACATATCTTATGTATCCTATCCAACTTTAGAAGGTCATGTCAGATGCTTGGTTTTTCAATGGTTAAGTAGTTTGGCAGGTTTGGGTTAGGATGATATGGATTATGATAGGAATATGATTGTGACAATGATCAAAGCAGTTGTTTTCTTCTTAATCTCATTTTCTGTAGTTTTTATTTATTAAAGCATTTTTTTATCATTATCAACTTGCAAATCTGGGGAACATGCTGATCTAAAACTTTGTCAAAATCAGTGATCCAGCAAGCCGACCAACATTCCAGGAACTGTTGGAAAGGCTAAGAGAATTACAGAGACAATATGCCCTTCAATTCCAGGCAGCCCGTTCTGCAGCTGGAGATGGCGCTCAGTAGGAATTGTAGACCCAATTCATCGTGGCTTTGGATTTCGTGTGCAATATTGACACCTGTGGCATTTTTTCACAAATATTTGCACCCATTATTGGCGAGCATGTGGTGACCACAGATTGCCTTGATCAGCCCGTGGCTTTCGAACCACAGAGTTGAAAGTCAAATCCATCCTTGCTTACCACTAGGCCAGATGAAGAGTAAAACAAAAGGAGAAAGAGTGGTTGTCGTTCATGTGAGCTACCTAATTTTGGTGGTGATATGGGTTGATTATGTGATGCTTGTCTATTTACATGACATCATAAAGAAATCTTCATAATGCTGTGTAGTGGGAATCATGTTGGTTGGTATATGTCACCCAACTTGTGGTTTTATACGGAGAAATGTCAGGACCACTTAAACAGAAGTTGTACAAAAGAAACACAATTTTATATTTGAGTAAATAGAGTGCCATCAATTACTTTCTTCACTTGTATGATTACTAGTTTAGATCTTGTTGGGTCTATGTTTTGCCACCTTACTGTTTAAAGGGTGAATTAGCTGCCTTGTCGTCTTGAATCAACAGCAGCTTTTGGCTTTGGCCAGATGGAATAGCATAGATGGGCATGCATGATTCCTTCCAGAGTCAGCTTTTACGTTTTACCATTATGGTTGTCGAAATCGCGATCTGGATCGTAGAATTGCACGATTTTACGATCTCATCTCACTAAAACGTTTAGAATTGCACTAGGATCATAAAAATGGTAGGATCGTATGAAATCTTACTAAACCTACCCAAACATTAGTTTTTGGGTTTTTTATTTTTTAAAGGGATAAATTTTTGGTTTTGATGAAGAGCATCCGCTGTTGGGTTGGATATGGCAAATGTAAGATGAGTTTAGCATAAAGGCCTTAAAACAACACCACCAACAACGGCCCCACCCCCCCCCCCCCCCCCCCCCCCCCCCCGGGGCGGGGCTGGGCTTGTATAAAGCAAGCATTGTAAAAAAAAATTTGCAATACTGCTACAGTGCAATTCTATCTTTAGAATTACACTGTAGCACAATTGTAAAAAAAAAAAAATTTTATTCGGTTTTCTTTTATCAAATCCTCTCTCTAGCTTTTTTTTTCTTCTTCTTCTTTTTTAGTTCACTCATTCAATCCCTCCCCCTCTCTCGTCCCTCTCTTCCCTTTCATTTTTTTTCCTCTCTAATTTTTCTTGAATTAAGGTTTTGATGTGTTGGCAGATGGGTTTGATGTGGTGGAGCTTATGGGTTTGATGTGGTGGAGGGTTTCTGTGGTGGTGGGGATTGGTGATTGAGGGTGACGGTGTGGAGCTTGCTATCTGGTGTGGTGGAAATTGGTGTGGAGCTATGGGCGTTAACAATAGATCAGATTGGAGGGGAGGTGGAGAAGCACCAAGCCACAAATAGAGAGAGAGATGAGAGCGGGTTTTGCAGTGATGGGTTTTGTCGATTTGGGTTTTGCAGAAATGAGAGTGGTTTTATTTTATTTATTTATTTATTTTTTCACCGATCTGGGTTGATATAGACGATGGAGGATAAAGGAATGGAGTTGTGTGGAAGAAGGTGAAAAGTAAAGTTAATGGAGGAGTTTGGAAGGTAGCGTGTGGAGGAGAAAATTGGGAAAAAGCAAAAAAAAGAAAAAAAATATTTTATTGCGTAGAAATATTATTTTAATAAGTAGAATAGGAAAATAAAAGTTGGGATGTTGGGAGTATTATAAAATTGTATTGTATACTTGATAAAGTGGCTTTTTGGAATAGTAAAATAGGATGGGATAAAATTTCCGGATGTGGATACTCTAAAGCTTTAAAGGTTTTTATTTTTCTATGCTATGATGGTGTGGCTTTTTATTTTTATTTTTTATATAAAATTATGTTAATCTAAGCAAATGTTTTCTAATTTTTAGTTCACTTGTAATAAAAATGAAGGAATGCTTCATCATTTCTAAATGAAGAATTTATATTGGCTTTGCTACATTTTAAGCTATAATGTTGTCAAATTTGTTTGATCAATATACTAATTTGTGTTATAATATTACTAAAATGTTTTTCTTATACATAATTTTATCAGTATGCTTATATTTGTATATTGATTAATTGATTTTTTTGAGCAAGCTCTGTAATTGTTGTTGAGTAGTATAACTTGAATAGTTGAGTATGAAGTTGTATCTTGATCTCTTTTGTAGCTCTAGTATACAAATATACAATGTCTACATAGATGATAAAATAGTTGATGATGATTAGGATGGTGGTTATAAGAACTCGATAATAAGAATAATTAAATGTTCACTTTACCTTAATATTAAACTTACTTTTGGATTTCATATTTTAGTTAGCTAGTTTCCATTTGATAACTTATTTTGGATTTCAAACTTGGAACTTGGAAAATATTTCCATATTGTTGATATATATTTTGATATTTGGTTGCTAATTAAACATTTATTGAACTTTTTAGATACATTGGGTCAAAACGTAAATATATTTGTTTTGTTAGTATAGATGTAGTGATATATGACATGCAAATTACATCATATAATGGAAATATTTGTTTTTCTATGGATAAATTCATAATTTACATGATTATTCAACATATAAAGTCATTATCAATGTGTTTTTTGCTTTAAATATGAAAATATGTAAGATCTTATGATCTACGATCTCACCTACCTCTCACAATCCTACGTAAGATTCTGATTTTGACAACCTTGTTTACCATTGCTATTTTAAATTGAGTTACCATAAAATGCACTGTGGTGTTGGGACGTGGCAGTGTGCTTGGTTGAAAGAAGATAGGTTCTTTAGCAAAGCAGCAAATGACATGGTATTAATCTATTAATCCTCCCTCCATTAGTGTGCATTTGAATTGGCTTATTTGTTGAAAGTGGTATACAAGTAAGTTGGAAGTACAAAAAATAAAATAAAGCCCTTGTTTATTTGCTTTTGTTGGGTGGTTTACTTAAAAATGTGGGAATTTACTAATTTGCTGAAAGTGGTGTAGAAATGAGTAGGGTGTGAAAAAATATGCAGTTATTTTCTTTTGTCGGGTGAGTTAAAAAAGAATAGTGTTGCGGTATCTTTTATAGTGTTTCATGTTTATAGTTCAAAAATCACCTTCTACTCCCTGACTATCTATGTAAAAAGATAAAGAGCAAAAGCAAGTTAAAATGTTGAGGCTCACAAGGTGCAACTGCAACAATCAAAGAAGCCTAACAAACAGCCGAAGCAAATGCACATTAAAAAACATTGAAAAAGAGAGAAACAGAAAAAGAAAAGAACAAAAATTTCATTTGGAGGTGTGTTCATAATAGTATCGGGGTGAAGGCTTGCCTTGCTAGAAGAGGAGTAGGGGACGAGGATGTGTGTTCCATATGTCGAAGCAAGCTAGAATCCATAGTACATGCCTTGAGAGATTGCCCTCGGGTTAGGGCTGTGTGGCTTTAGCTGGGTGTTAAGGAGTCGAATCAAGTGTTTTGGGGGAGTAACCTTCAAGATTGGTTGGGTATAAATGGGAAAGTAGGTAGCAAGATGAGCAATGGGGGAGTGCCATGGAGTGTGTTATTTTCCTTTACTGTTTGGCTGATTTGGAAGAGCATAAACCAAATTATGATTTTTGGGAAAATGCAAAATCCCAAGTTGTCATTGGAGATTGTGAATCAAACAATGGAGTTCATGTGTTGTGTCAACTCCCCAAGAAATCTAGTCCAAAACAAGGTGAAAAGGATTTGCTGGGAGAAACCCCCTAATGGTTGGATGAAGTTGAATACTGATGGGTGTGTTGATGCCTGTTGGTAGTCCGGGACAAGCTGGTTGTGGAGGCATTGTTAGAGACAGCTATGGTCGTTGGGTATTTGGGTTTTCTAGCCATATAGGAATAACTAATAGTTTTGTGGCAGAATTGTGGGGCTTAAGGGATGAGCTGATTCTGTGCAACAATCTAAATATCATTTTCCTTCTTGTTGAACTTGACACTAAAGCCATTGTGGATATTTTAAACAGGTCAGATTATTTGAATAATGTGGTTTCCTTGATTTTGGATGATTGTAGGTTGCTGGCATCCTGGTTTCATCGGATCCAATTTAAGCACTATACTGCCAAGCAAATAGGTGTGTTGATGTGCTCGCAAAGAAGAGTGTTGGCCAGGAGCTAGATTTTGTGTCTTTTGAAAGTCCGCCTGTCGACATTTTTAGTGTTTTTAAGCAAGACCTTAATGGAATGACTTAATAGGCTGTGTCCTGAACCTGATTTAGTTTTTTAGTTTTTAATTAATCGTCGTTTTAACCACAAAAAAGAAAGGAACAAATATTCATGTTAAAGGACAATTGTATGGTACACTATTTTGTAGGGGTATTAGTGATAGAGATGCCAATATGGTGGTGCTGGATTGGATCACAAAGGTCTCTTTCCCATCTTGTCTCCTCCTTGGGGCAGAGAAAATACATTCAAAGTGGGCACAAGTTAGGTTGAGCTGGGACTAATGAAAACATTTTACTATCATTAATGAGATGGCATCGATGTTGATAAGAGAGAAGAAGGGGGGAGAGCAGTTGCAAGAGTATTAAGAAAGAAGGATAAGTATTTAGTGCTATTAAATTGTTAATTTTGATATTAATTGAGAAATTGATTTTCTTTGGCAAATCCATTTTTACAAAAATTTCACTCTTGAACTTCAATAGCATCTCCTTCTGAAACTCCTTTTGAATTTCTCACATTTCATGGGAAAAGATATGAATTATCAGCTATATGAAATTAAAATAAGGGTCTTCTTCAAAACCCACTTACACATGCTTCACATTTTTCCATCAAATGCCATTTGGTCATCTTCTAAGATTAAATTATGGATTGAAATGGAGTGTCTACGTAAGTTAAGACTTTTTAGGTGTACATTACAAATATTTTTGGACCCCATTCATGGTCTAGCTTAATGAACATGGAACGTTTTCAAAAATGAGAGGACAGCCCACATCACCTTGGGCTTCTAAATGACAATAGCCAATATTGATACGCACTGTCTTGAAGTTTTTATTGGGCCTTTATTTTGGTTTCTAAAGAGAAGATATTAATGGGGTAGTGGGGTTCAATCTCAAATCCATAAGGGGAACTAGACCAGGTTATGACACCAAAAATTCTAAGTAGGCCAATCATTTTGCTACCAAATTTAAACTAGGCAATACTAACAAGATTAACCTTGTTAACACTATGAGATTTTGTATCAAAGCCACTCGGGGTATAGTGCCTGAAATGGTAAATATTGGCATCCCACTTCAGAATTTTTACTTATCTTTTGGTATTGAGTAAGCAAGATTCATCATTACCAAAACAAAAATAACATGCAACTATGCAAACACGATTCATTACACAGAAACATGGTTTCAATACAAAAAATGTGGGTATAGCCGCGTTTTTTGTAGTGAAACCATGTCAGACCCATAGTCGTGGACTTTAGGCCGCGTCTTCAAATGCGGCTATAGAAAATGCAGCCATAGGTCAAATGGGGCTATAGCCGTGTTTTTAAGAGCTATAGTTGCGTTTTAAAAACGCGGCTATCTGACGCATTTTTTGTAGTTTTAGACACTTCCAGTAACTAAATTATCTCTGTAAGCATTAACCATTTCATATTGCATTATCATCAAATGATTCTAACAAAATTTGAAAATCCAAATTCCTGTAAAATCCTTAATGGCTCTCTATCGAAGCAAATGTAGAATGGCAGCTTAGCCCAATTTGGGTCTATCTCTTCTAGATATTGAAAAATAAATATATTGTAAGCCTTTGGAAGCCAAAGGAATATGTATATTAGAGAATGGATTTTAATAGGAGGCACTTACCTCTAGTTCATTTGCAATTATATCAACATTAACTGTCTTGATCTTAAGGGCACTTGTTAGCTTTTCTCCAAATAAAATACCATCTTTGCTTGAAATACAACCACAAAAAAATTGATAAAATAGAAGAGAGTGAAATGAAATCTATATATTACTAAAAGCTGAAGCATAGCGTTTAATGCTATTGCTCTCATGTTGCGCCACATCAGCTGCCACGTCATTTAAAAAAAAAATTCATACAATTTTAAAATGGTTTTTACAATTTTTAGCCCTATAAATACAACCCACTACTTATTTATTTACTTCTACTATCACTCTATAATAAATCCAGCCCACTACTTATTTATTTACTTTCATTATCACCCTGTAAATTAATCCAGCCTACTTCTTATTTATTTAGTTTTACTATTAAGCCCAACCCAGAGCCTTTTCAATTCAGTTTTAAGGTTTTGTGTGAGTCTTTTCAGCTTAAAAAAAAAAAAAAAAAAACAATGTTGAAGCTTTTCAAGCTTTAGGGTTTTTTTTTTTTAATTAATTAATTTATTTTTCTTTCCAATTTCCTATAATTGTTTTTAACATTTATTTTTTTTAATATTTACAATTCCCCAACATTTCTCTCTCTCTTACTATTTCATCTCCTCACTACTTCTTCAATCTTTCTCCCTCCCTTACCTTTTCATCTCCCCACTACCCTCTACATTAATATCATTCTTCCTCTATTTTTGTCTCTTCTTATTCATACACTCTTACTATAAATTTGTCACTATTTTTTCTATTCTATGCATAATTTTCCCTCACAAAAAATGGCTCTCTCTCTCTCTCTCTCTCTCTATATATATAAATTTTTTAGTGGATTTTTTAATTTTTTATTTATTTTTCTTGCATCTCTATTTTAGGTTGATAATTTTTTATATTCTTTAAAACTCTATTTTGGGTTAATGCGATTTAGTTTTGTTTTTTAAATTGTTGTTGTTGTTGTTTTTATTTTTTTTATTCTCTTTGATTGTTAAATGTTATCATATTGCATTGTAAAGAATTAAATATAGCATATAAAAATATAATATTATTATATTACATAGCATTATTTGAATAATTTGGTATTTATTATGTTATATATCATGATTTTTTATAGTGCTCAATTTAGACATTAAACTATGAGACTTTACTAATTTTTGTTTATTTTCTAATCCTTTGTGGTGGACAAAGTACTCCTAATAGTTGTATTAGAAGTACTCTATAATGCTATTCATTTAAAGAAAAGCAAATGTTAGCCAAACGAAAATAATCGAATAGGTGATAAATTTTAACTTTTGCAATTTTATTTTAATTTTTATTATTTTATAACAATGCATGTATAGAAATTTAATTCTTAGATTTTGCTAATAATTGTTTATTTGATAATATGTTTTGGGTGGCCGAAATTATAATTTCTACAAAAGAAATAACCTTAATAGATTATCAAAAATAAAATTTTATCTAATATTGGTTCAATTGATCATTGTTAAGTTTTATGAATTTTTGTTTTAGTTTACGTTTTTTTGGTGTTTTGGATTGTTCCTATATTATAATTATGATTGTTCCTATAATAAATAAAAATATAATTACGAAATAAATTACTCATTATTAGATTAGTTTAAGTTGTAAATTTTTTTTTTAATAAAACTACCATAAAAATAATTATCACACACAATGCACGGATTTGCGGCTAGTTTAAATAAAATTTCGTGCTACAATCCCCAATTAACAAAGTAAAAAATAAAAATAAAAATCCAGATTTGACCTGTATCAAGTAGTGAATACGAGTTTAGAAATATTAGGGTTTAATTTACAATCATATTACCAACATGCCCAATGTAAGGACTCAATTTGGATTGGACCCAGAGTATGAATGGGTTTTCAGTCCAACAAGCCCAAACAATAAATTTGTAGAGAATGGATTGAAGGTTTAGGCGCTGGCCGTTGTTCACCAAGCATGAACCCTTCTTTTTTTATATAAAAAATACTTATAACTATTTACAACCGGGGGATGCTCCTTGGCCCATGGCTGAGGAGCCCTTTTTCTTCTGCCTTTTCTTCCCCCCTTTCTTTACTTTACTCGCTTTTCTTATATAGTCTTCATCGTCCTATCTCGTTTTTCCATTTGTTGATCATCCATTCGCCTTTCTTCTGATTGCCCATCTCATCAGAGGTCTTATTAGCACTCAAGTGGTTCACTCTGATCAACGTTGCCCTGCTAAGGGGTTGTATCACCATTAATGCGGCCAGAGGGGTTAGGTGAATGCATTAAGTGTGAAGGTGACAGCTTGCCCTGGACTTGTCCCTTCCAAAAATTATCCTTGGCGTGCCGAGGACGAAGAGGTCCTCGGCGTAGATCCGAAAAAGAGGCTTTCCCCAATTTAGCCTCGGATGGTCAGTCTTCCTTGGCGTGGGCCTTGGGCCTACTACACGATGGGCTGAGGCTATCAGGCCCATGGACCCCACACCCAAAATTCCAGGATGATGAATCTTTTTATTTTTATTATTTTATATTATTTTTTATAAAAAATTATTATTGTTGTTAAGTCACATACAATCCTAATAGATTTTGAACTTATAACCTCACCCTCTATCTAAAATTTATAAGGAGAGCAGGAAAAAATTGAGTTAGAACTCATTGGCGATTCTAAGATATTACTTAAAGCTACGATAACGTGGCAAACACAGTGGAAATAAACATCCCATCTTCAGACCTGAAGAAAAATAAAAAAAGTCTACTAAGAATGG
Source organism: Quercus variabilis (assembly GCA_030445155.1). Lineage (NCBI taxonomy): Eukaryota > Viridiplantae > Streptophyta > Magnoliopsida > Fagales > Fagaceae > Quercus > Quercus variabilis. The sequence goes on from CP129450.1 coordinate 10,904,471, forward strand.
GAAAACAATATAATTGTGATTGTATCAAAAGATATGGCCAAAAATGGAGATGGTATCTTGCGTGCCCACTCTCTATGGAATGGGCCACTCACAAACATGTGGGTTCTGCTTCATAAAGTGGGCACATAAGATGGCTTTTGCCAAAATGAGTTCATCCATTTTAATTGTAGACAGCAGCATGTAAGCAAATGCCATTTTTACCGTTTTGCGAACACAGATATGGTGGTCTCAAGAGTGTGGTTGGGCTTATGACATTGGCTTTAGCATGTGCTTATGATTATGACAAGAGTCAACTATTGCACCATAGTTTGGCCCGTACGTAACTAAAGCAAAACTTAAAAAGTTTACCTAGTAATTGAACACACTTCAGAAGATTTTTATTTTTTATTTTTAATAAAAGTAAATGCTATTCAAGAAAAAGGAAAAGAAAAAGAAAAAGAAAACAAATGGTATGCAGTATGCACTAATATTAGCATTCTCAAGAAATAAAACTTTTACAATAAACATGGCTAAATTCACCTAAAACCAGTTTGCATCAAACTCAACAATTTGTAGACCAAATTTATTTATGAACAGTACCTCAATACAAGTATTGAGACATTGTTCATCAACAAAACACCAACAAATAATTTTATATTTCTCTCTCTCTCTCTCTCTCTCTCACACACACACACACACACACCTTAGACCACCACAATCCACCCTTACCACAGACCACAATTAATCCACACTCAAGTTGAAACACCTTCAACCACCACAAAATTCGACCAGTAGCGCATCCTAGTAGACTTTCTCAAGATCCTCCTTACATCAGTGAGCCCACTATCTTTGTTCATGTATGTCGTCGATCATCACATATACCAGTTCCCAACAGCATACGTGATTGAGTGAATTGTGGATTTTCTGGATTGATACAAGTGGAGCAGGGAAATCAAATTGGATCGATGTAGGTTGTATGGGGAAAGATTGGTTTTTTTTTTTCCAAGTTGAATGTGTTGTGGATATTTTTGAGTTGATGTGGGGTGAATGGAAAAATCAAATTAGTGTAATTCGAGTTGTGATTTCGTCTTGGAGTGTAAATGTGTAGTGAAGAATGAAATAGAGAATGAGTAGAGAGGTTGATGTCAGTATACCAAATATGTGAATAATGATAGAAAAAACGGAATTTTTATATTGGATTTCGCTAAAACTCTATTGAACCTAATAGTAATGGTCTAATTAGTCCTTCTACAGTGTCCCCCCTTCTGATATATAAACTTATTAATAAAATATTGATATTTTCGTATCCATTCAAGCATGCACTCCTTTAGATAAATAAAAATATTTAATAAAACATCGATATTACCATATCCATTCAAGCATGTCAAGCTAAAGTGACATCAAGAATGCCCTGACCATGCTACGATTTGGACCTGTATTACACGTTTAAAAAATGTTAACATGTAATCGCGGAAGGACATTGGAGTTATAGAGCTTAACTTTCACAGTATGCATAAAAATGAACATGTGAGGCAAAGCAAATACTCAAAATTACTCAGAGAACAGACTCCATTAACATAGAATGGAAGGGGCCATTGTAGTCAAACACACACACACACACATGACATGTGTACGCACAAACTTATAAGCTACTCGAGATATCAAGTCACATAATCAAGGTTTATATATCCTAACTCCACTTGTGTTAGCCTGCCAGGAAAGGACCAGACTTAGCACATGATTCTGCTGTTTATGATAGTCAGTCTATGTACATCATGTTCTTGCTTTATGACAATTTTGGCACGTACTATAAGAGGCTTTGTCCTACTAACTCATCTGCTTCAATTTAATCTATGAAGCTCTTTCGTTACCCAAAAAAAAAAAAACCTTTACTTGTGTTTATACTTAGAATTCGTTTGGCTATAACTTATTTTATTAAAAATTGAAAATTGAAAATTGAAAATACTGTAGCAAAATAATTTTTAAATGTATGAATATTGCCGTGGAACCTATTTTTAATATATTTTTTTTGAATAAAATGATTGTAAGTTCTGTGAATAGTACATGAACAGTGCTCCTAAAAGCTAAAATGCGTGCATAAAAAAAAAAAAAAAGTAGAAACACTAAAAACGCAAACGCGCAGCAAATAAGCCCAATTCAAAAATATCCTTAGTATCATATATTTTTTTACGGTCAATTCAAAGCTCGAAAAATGAAAGAAGGTAGCTTGACTAGCATAAAATTTTAGTTTTTTTTATTGTTATGAATAGATTTATTACATATACAACTTAGGGCATCGCCTACAAAATTATATATGACTAATTCTCATTAGTCTATTGAAGATCTATAGGTGATTCCAAAGTTTTGAAATACCTAAGGCTTGATTATTGTTGTAATTAAAGTTTAACTTTGTCACAATTTAGGCCAAGAGCCTTGGAGCTTAGAAAGAAAAATAGGTAACAAACTCAAAATACTAAAATTTTGACTCGAAAATTTTGGTTTAGTTTTGTTAAGAATGCAGTTAATAGCCGTAGTGGGGTTTTCAATTTCATGTTCATTAACCCAAGCAAACCAAAAAGACAATTCATTCTAATAATTCCTATATGTATATATACCTTCTAACTATGAATCGTAGAGTCTAAAAATTAATTCCATTTGTTTGTGAACAACAGGCTTCAGGAACGTTGGGATGGGTTTTTCTGACTTCGGAGAGTTTGGGCTTGGGAATAGAAATCTCGGCTTAAGTCAACTGATTAGAGTCTGTCGGTTGGGTCCGGTCAGTGACAGTGGACGCCATGTACGTACGATTCAGAAGTAGTTGGCAGATGAGGCTATTAGCTACTTCGATATTAATGAGTTCACCAGCCAATATGCCAATAAGCATTCATTTTCCCAAATCAGTTGAATATTCAGCCATTTCATTAAGCATTTCTTAGTTGGCCACAGTCGAACGTACAGAAATGTGAAGAAAACTGAGAACCCCTTTAATTACGTGCATTAATGTCGCCCTCCGTATTTGACACTATAAAGGCTACTGATACTCGTTGCTAATCTGTTAACTCAGCAAACATATCCTTTCTTTCTTGCACCGGTATTTGTTTCCTCTTATTCTAGAAAAGAAGATGGGGAAGCTTTCTAAGTACTGTGGTGTGTTTGGTGTGATGTTGGTATTGCTAGTGATAGCTGTAGGGACAATAGAATGTAGGAAAATTGAAAAAGATACATTTTTTGATGGCATAGGAGGTGGAGGAGGCGTTGGGGGTGGTGGAGGAGGGGGAGTTGGAGGAGGTGGTGGTGCCGGGGGAGGAGTTGGAGGTGGTGTTGGTGGGGGTGGGGGTGCAGGTGGTGGCAATGGGGGTGGAGGTGGTGCTGGTGGGGGTGTAGGTGGTGGCATTGGAGGTGGAGGTGGTGCTGGCGGGGGTGCAGGTGGAGGCATTGGAGGTGGGTCTGGTGGTGGAGTTGGAGGGGGTGCAGGTGGTGGCATCGGAAGTGGAGGTGGTGCTGGCGGGGGTGCAGGTGGAGGCATTGGAGGTGGGTCTGGTGGTGGTGTAGGAATTGGAGGTGGAGCTGGTGGGGGTGCAGGTGGTGGCATTGGAGGTGGAGGTGGTGCTGGTGGGGGTGCAGGTGGAGGCATTGGAGGTGGGTCTGGTGGTGGTGTAGGAATTGGAGGAGGAGTTGGTGGGGGTGCAGGTGGTGGCATCGGAGGTGGAGGTGGTGCTGGCGGGGGTGCAGGTGGAGGCATTGGAGGTGGGTCCGGTGTTGGTGTTGGTGGGGGTGCAGGTGGTGGCATTGGAGGTGGTGGCGGTGCTGGAGGGGGTATTGGTGGTGGATTTTAAACTAAGAGTTAAAAGTTTAAATCTAGGAATGTAATGTAATGTAGTACCATGCTAGTGCATGGATATTGCTTAAAAGCAATTGAAATTAATTGAAGAGCAAGAGCTTTCTCAATAGCTTCCTTCACTTCGTCCATGCAAATTATAATTCTTAAGTTCCATATAATCATATGAAGTAGGGACAGAGTCAGGATATTAATTGAGGGGCTGAAGTATGATTTTTTTTTTCCATGAAATACAATACTTCATTAAAATTACATGAATCCTTATAAGATTTTTGTTTTGTTTTGGTTTTTTTTTTTTTTAAGGTTAAAAATATGGCTTCTTGTTAGATTTGTTGTTGTCATTTAGGCTAGTTTTGTTGTTGTTTGGGCTATTTTTGTCATTGTTTGAGTTCATTTTTGTTGTCATTTGGACTATTTTATGGTTTAAGAGGTCAAAAATTATGTTTGATGATGCCAAGTTTAATTTTCTAAGGCCCAAATTTAAATCAACCTTTTTAATACACACAGAGATATATATTTATATATATATATATATATATATATATTTTTTAAAACCTGGGGGAGCAGGCATCCTTGAGCCAGTACGTGGCTCCTAAAGTAAAAGTAAATATAATTAGCAACTTACTTTTTATTTTTTCAAAATAAAATTATATAAAAAAAGGGGGAAAAAGACGAGCTGGCAAACTTGATAGCTTTTTGCCGTTTATATTCCATAGAAAACGTTTAAGATTTCAAAGCAGCAATAAAACAAGAAACAAATATATATCTTAGAGTTTTAAATTAAATGCAAAAGTTTTTTTTTGGTCTAAAGGAAAGTAAATAAAACTAACTGAAAGAAGGGGAGGTAGGTCAAAGCCTGCTACAACACGAGCCCAGTGAATCCGCCTCAACCAGAGGGATCAACTCCACAGGAGGAATTGAATGAACAATAAAATCCACATATTGATACAATCCTAAATTTGCTAGCCTATCCGCACATTTGTTTGCTTCCCGATAAGTGTGCTTAACACGAACCTGAGGGATTTGGTTAATTAAGAGTTTACAATCATCCAGCAGAGGAGAGATCACAGCATTGCTGTAAGCAGAGTTGTTAAGGACATCCACCAAAGACTTCGCATCAAGCTCTATCAAGACAGCACAAGCGCTCATTTGCTGGCAAAGCTGAAGACCATCACGGAGTGCCCACATTTCAGCAGCAAAGCTATCAGTTCTTCCAATCTTTCTAGAAAAACCTATCACCCAATTACCACCCTCATCCCTTATCAATCCACCACCAGTTGCTGTACCTATCGGACCCCTTGATGAACCATCAGTATTAAGTTTAAACCAGCCCGGTTCTGGTTTTTCCCAACTAACACGCTTCAGCACCAAATGATTATTACGAGTTGGGCGAGACATAAAACACAGAAATTCCATAGCTTGCTTGGATATCACCTTTGCTAGATTCGGATTGGCCCTCCTGTTGGAAAAATAACCTTGATTTCTTTGTTTCCAAATCATCCACACCGTACAGGGAAAAAGAATATTCCAAGGAATATCAGCTGCATTTTGGGAGGACTTGAGACTAGAAGAGATTAACCAATCTCTAATACCCTGAGAAAAAAAAGGAAGGATTCAGGCAGTGGGTTCCAAGTTGTTGCCAAACTGGTTTAATCAAGCTACAGTCCCGGAGAGCATGAGTTAACGATTTTGTATCAGACTGGTACATTGGGCAGGAGGTATCAAGGGAAATACCTCTTTTTGCTAAAACCTCCTTGACTGCAATACTCTTATGCATGCATCTCCAAATGAACATTTGGATTCTAGGCAAAGTATTAAGTTTCCATATCCAAGATACATCAAAGGAATCTGCTTCCATCAGATTAGTGGCCATAAGATATGCACTTCCCATGTCAAAACTTCCTTTAGGAGAGAGCTTCCAAGCCAACTTATCATTGTTTCAAGCTTGATTGGAGATCGGAATTGCTTGAATTTCATCTCTAATCTCTGAAGGGAGGTTGAAAGGAATCATCGACCAGTTCCAACTCCCCAAGAATATTCCATATATGACTGCACTCGCATACTGGAGATTCGTAAAATCCATACAATAATAAAAAACCAAACGGTGCCACCTAAATTCACCTAATTAGCCTAAAATTATAAGCCAAGAGTGTGTTCTGACTTTAAACAAGCATTGATTGAGAACACTAGAGTGCGTAATACATCAAATGAATCATATATAAAGTCATGAGACTTGCAGGGTCGCTGTGTTGCATGCATGCATGTCATTTGTAAATTGTGAAGCACTCCCCCAACAGTTTCTTCTACTTGCTAATAGTGACCAACTTCATAGCCACACTGGCAGCCATTTGCCCATTTGGTGCCATCAATGTAATCTATGGATACGAAGGGTGCAACTTCTTTGTTCAGCCAGTTTTCTTGACAAAGGAGCTCGCTCTTATGACTTTCCATGGCACTTAAACTAGTCCACATGTTTAGATTCCTGTTTAATTTACAATATTCTCGATGCTAGAACACACACACCGAAAAAAAAAAAAAAAAGAGTTCCCTGCACAGAAAAGAAATAAGAAGATTAGCGCCCTTGAAATTGTGTTATCTTGGACCACACCATCTATGTTTGTTTGGTTGTTTTTTTTTATATCCTAATTCCTTTGTTCTTATTTATAAATCAAGTATGATTGGAGATCCAATTGGGGCCAGTGGAGCTTGAGCTTTCTTACTCAGTGCCATCATAACTCCAGTTGGTCTAGCCTTGTGGTACAATGGTCTTTAGAGGTATGTGAGTATGTCTTTGCAGAAATCACTCATAGCGAAAATTCATGATAAAAAGAACAAAAAGAAAGTGAATTTAATGAATTACATGGAAGACGGATCTGCCACGGCCAAAGATAAAGTCAATTTAACCTTGGATGTAACAACTGTCATAGTAATGCCTGCCTTTGTAATCAAAGAGAGTGTTGTTTTTGATAAAAATTTGGACAATTTCTCAATTTATACTTGTCATCCTTACGCAGAGGCCAAGCTAATCTTCTCTGTTTCGTTTCAATTTCATCCGATGTCCCCAAAGGGATATCAAAGATAGTGTTATGTGTACTGAAGAATGTGCAATGATAAAATGCAATTTGGTCTGCGCAGCAACAACCGCAGCCACTGATTGATTTTGTGAGGTATAGCGATCGCAGTGGGGGCCTCATTCTGCATTGTTGAGGACAAAAAATAAATAAAGTTAACGCTGAACATTGAATGAGAAATCATTATTGGAAAATACAGAGACAAATTTAAGGTTGATGTTGAACTTGGTACATATTGTTTTCCCCGCTGGGCCGCTAGCTACCTTATAAATGGTTTATTAAAATATGATTAATTTTCCTTTTTAAAATATTATACTACCTCTGTTTTAGTTTATTTGTCCTCTATTTCATTTTAAAATGTCTCAAAATATTGTCCCAAATTTATTTAAGATAGTTTTGTAAACTTATACATTTTTATGAAGTAGACAAGATAATAAATAACGTTCACTTAAAAAGTTTAACTTTTTAAATAAGATAAACAAATTGAGACAGAGGAGTAGTACTTTATGTAATTTCAACTTCCATATGTTATTTTATGGCAATAGAACACAACTTTGTTTTTGGGCATTATTAATTACATACACTTTTACACAAGTCCATACGTATTCATGAAAAATAATTGAAATTACACATGTGAAAAAACAATTGAAATCATGCGTTGAGAAATTTTAGTTGTTTTTCGAGCATGTGTACGGACATGCGTGTGCAACAGGTTATAACTTATAACCTTTATTTTTTAGATTTAATAAATAGGTGTTTTTAAGGCATTTGTTAACTGATCATTTTAAGAAAGTTTTAGTACAACTTTTATGAGAAATATAACAAACTTAAAAGAAAAAAAAAATCAATTATCCTTTTTTTTTTTTTTCACATAAAAAATTTCTAAAAATATAGTTTAAAGCCTTAAACCAATGCTCTTGATGCACCTCTTAACTTTTTTTCTTATTTTTTTTACCCCTTTGTCAAAACGAATTAAATGATTAAGATTATAAGAGCATTCGTTTTGACTTTTTGACACAACAATAATGCTAATATGAGGCACCGCCACCAATTGGAATAAAATGAAGAGCTGTTACATGGGTTCACTGCATGCTTCCATGCAAAATTACATTTTTCCCAAACAAAATTACAAAAATAAAAAGAGAAAAAGGAAAAATTAGCAAACAAACTTGATAGCACTTTGCGGTTTATACTTTCAATTCAGCAATAGAAGAATAAACAAATATCAATTTTAAAATTTTAAAATTTCCTCTGGGAGGTTCATCATTTTCTTGGTTCCTGCCCAAACTTCCCATGCAAACTCACAGGTCCACAAACCCCATAAACATAAAATAGAAGGGGTCGTTGTAGTCAAACACACAGACACGTGTACGCACGAACTTATAAGCTTCTCGAGATATCAAATCACAGAATCAAGGTTTATATATCCTAACTCCACCTGCGTTATCTTGCCAGGAAAGGACCAGACTTAGCACATGATTTTGTTGTTTATGAATTATGATAGTCTGCCTGTGGAGATCTACATGTTATCCTAAATGACAATTTCGGCACGTAATATAAGAAGCTTTGTCCTCCTAACTCTCTTGCTTTAATTTAATCTATGAAGTTCATTTATTACCCAAAAAAATTCACTTGTGTCCATGGTTAGTGTCATATTTTGTTTACAATCGGTTCAAAGATCGAAAAAGGAAGAGATGTAGGTAGACAACTAACATAAAATTTTGTCATTTTATAAAGGTTCTACTCTATATACAAAGGCATTGACTACAAAATTGTATGTAACGAATTCTCATTACTTTATTGAGAATTTATAGATGATTCTAATGTTTTGGAACTAAGGCTTGATTATTGTTGTAATTAAAGTTCAACTTTGTTATAATTTAGGTCAAGAGCCTTGTAACTTAGTTCAAATTCCCCTTTCCCATTATTGTGTAACAATCAAATTTTGACCCCCCTCCCCAAAAGAAGAGCTTGTCACAATTTAAAGAGGAAATATAGGTTAGAAACTCAAAAGAACTACGATTTTGGCTTGACTGAAAAGTATGCAAATCATCATATAATTCTGGTTTAGTTCTGTTAAGAGTGCAGTTAAAACTTAAAAGCCATAGTGGTTTCCAATTTCATATTCATTAACCGAAGCAGATCAACCATTCTAATAATTCCTATATGTATATTCCTTCTTTTTGAGATAAAGATAGAAATTGTATTAAGATAACAAAACAACGAAAAGAAGTTTCCTTCTTTCACTTCCAAACCATGTGGTTACTGCATCATGATTTTCCAAGTGTTGTCCAGCAAGCTTGGTCCGAAGATAGAGCTTTGCAGGATGCAACTTCGGATTTTGTTGTTAGAGTCAGGAAGTGGAATTGTGAAGTTTTTGGAAATTTGTTTGCTAGAAAGAGGAGGGTATTAGCTAGACTTAAGGGTGTCCAAACAGCGCTAGCTAATAATCCTACTGACTTCCTTTTGGAGTTGGAATAACAGCTGATTTCAGAATATTCCCTAATACTCATGCAAGAAGAGGGGTATTGGGCTCTCAAATCTAGATTAAATACAGCCACTTTTGGAGATCACAATACTACTTTCTTCCATGTCTCTACGTTAGTCAAGAGACATAGGAACAAAATTAGGTGTATTAAGGATGTGGTAGGTAATTGGTTGACAGATGAAGTTGAAATTAAGGACTACATCAGAAATGGTTTTAAGAATCTATATATGATTGAGTTGAATATGACCTCCGTGACCTTAGATGTCTCGAAATTTTCTTGCTGTTTTTTGGAAGAGGAGGATAGGACCAGAATTGATGGGGATGTGTCTAAAGAGGAGATTAGATCTGGGTTTATGGGCCCTTAAGCCTTTGAAGGCACCAGGGCCAAACGAATTGCATGCTGACTTCTATCAACATTTCTGGATGGAGGTCAAAAATTCGGTTTGCAAGGAGGTAAAAAGTGTGTTTGAGAAAGACTGTGTGTCGAATTACCTTAATGAGACCTTAATTTCTTTAATTCCCAAATGTCAAAATCTAGAATTCTTGAGCAGTTATAGGCCTATTAGTTTATGCTACTCAGTCTATAAAATTGTTTCGAAGATTTTGGTGGCTTGGAACCATTGCTTGGTAGTTTAATTTCACCGGTACAGGCTGCTTTTGTTCCGGGTAGAAGGGGCACAGATAATGTGCTGATTGCCCAGGAATTGTTTCATGCTCTGGATAAGAAGAAAGGGAAAACAGGCTTTATGGCTATGAAGTTGGACTTGGAAAAGGCCTATGACAGATTAGAGTGGAGTTTTATTTACAGTGTGCTCCAAGCGTTTCATTTTCCCCCAGAAATTTCTAAGATCATCATGAGTTGTATTACGTTCACGAGTACCTCTATTTTGGTTAACGGGGGTGCTTTAGAAAAGTTTGAGCCTACTAGGGGCATTAGACAGGGGGATCCTTTGTCTCCATATATTTTTATTCTATGCATGGAGTACTTGGGACATCTCATTGAGCAAAAATGTGTAAGTAGAGGGCGGACACCTTTAAAGGCTTCAAAGAATAATGTAGGCTTTTCCCATCTTCTCTTTGTGGATGACATCATCCTTTTTAGCAAGGCTGATATTACTGGATGTGAAGCAATTTCAGATGTGCTTGATAAATTTTGTAGAGAATTTGGTCAAAAGATTAGCCATGACAAATCTAGAATGTATTTTTCTCCTAATGTAAGTGATGAGTTGAAGGAGGAAATAAGTGAAAGATTGGGTGTTAGGGAGACTAATAACATAGGAAAATACCTTGGTTTTCCTCTGAAACACCAAGGGGTTCCTAGGAATCCATACAAGTTTATTGTAGAAAGGGTTATGAGTAAACTTGCTGGTTGGAAAGCGAAAATTCTGTCCTTTGCAGGTTGGGCTGTTTTAATAAAATCAATCATGTCAGCCATCCCAAATCATATACTGCAAGGAGCTGTACTACCAGTTCATGTATGAGAGAAGTTGGATAAGATTAACCGGAATTTTTTATGGGGGTCAACAAATGAGAAAAGAAGAATGCACATGGTGGGTTGGAGTAAGATTGTAAAGTCTAAAGAAGAAGGAGGATTGGGAATACAAGAGGCAAGAGCTAAGAACATAGCCTTGTTATCCAAATTGAATTGGAGGATGTATCATGAAAATGATGCTTTGTGGGTGAAGGTAATCCTGAATAAACATTTCTCCCATTCAAGAATTACATCGAGAGATCTTGAAAAACTCCCATTGTCTCCTAATTGGAAAGCCATTAACTTGGGTTTCCCTATCTTCCAAAAAGGGATTTCTTGGGGGATTGGGAATGGATCCGGGGTAAAGGTGTGGATGGACAATTGGGTTAATGGTGATTCTCTAAGAGATATGATTGAAGGGCCTCTTAAGCAAGAAGAACAAAACTTGACAGTTGCGGATTTGTATTGTGGTCAAAATTGGAAATGGGAGTTGATTTCTTTTGATCTCCCTCAGCCCATTAAAGAAAAACTTAAGGCTGTCCTAGTTCAATTTCATGTAAGTGGAAGAGATACAGTGTTGTGGAAATTCTCAAAGAATGGAGAATCCACTGTTGGTTCAGCTTATCTTTTGGCAAACCAAGGTGAGGAGCCTGTCACACCATTCCATGGACAATGGATCTGGAAATTAGATATTTTGTCGAGAATTACATATTTCCTTTGGCTGTGTGTGCATGGTAGTGTTCCAATGAAGGAAGCTCTTGCGGGAAGAGGCATAAATTGTGGCAAGGTATGTCCTTTGTGTAGAGATTAGGATGAAACTATAGTCCACGTCCTACGTGAGTGTGTATTTGCTCGTAATTTATGGAGGAATTTGGAGGTTCCTTTGTCTCTTGTTAATTCCTTTACTGATAATGTTGAAGTTTGGCTAAAACATAATTGTTTGAGTGAAGTAAGGCATAAAGGGTCTATTCCTTGGTGCTTTCTTTTTCTTTTTGCTGTTTGGAATTTGTGGAAAAACAGGAATAAAGTTGTGTTTGAAAATCTATTCCAAACACCATGCTTGATAAGGTGTGTCTCAGCCAAGCTAGGGAGTATTTTTACTGTGTTAGTAAAGCCAAGCAAGTTACATCAAGGACTGTTATTCCTATTAAATGGTACAAGCCTAATCCAGGTTGGTACAAGCTTAACACGGATGATGCTTCGCTTGAGAATCCAGGTAGAGCTGGTGGTGGAGGATTAATAAGGAATAGTGATGGGGTGTGGATTACGGGGTACTCGAGATCTATTGGATACACCACAAGTGTTATGGCTGAATTGTGGGCTTTGAGGGATGGCTTGTCTCTTGCCATTCAGCTGGGAATTAGTAATTTGGAAGTGGAACTTGATGCTAAGGTAATTATGGAGATGATAAATAATGCTAACAGCTCTAACAAAAAACTTTCTCCATTGCTTCTTGACTGTAGATCACTCATGGCAAGTCTCTCACAAGTCTGGGTAGCTCATGTGTTTAGAGAGGCGAATAGGTGTGCTGACTATTTGGCTAAGAATGGATGCTATATGAGGGAGGCTTTTGTTATTTTTGATATTTCCCCCTCTAATGAATTAGACAACTTACTTGTATTTGATAGTAACGGTTTGTACTGCTATAGGCGGGTAGCCTCTACTTTGGCCTTTGTGGCCAATTTGTAGCTTCAGTTGCAGCATCTTTTGTTGTTTAATATAAAGCCTTTTAACCAAAAATGAAAAAAGAAAAAAGAAGAAGTAAAAGTCTGAGGCATACAAAAGTTAGGCCCAGAAAGACATAAAACAAAAAGAACCTCAAGGCTAACCCAAGTGGCCAAGGTGTTGTTTAGTTTTTGCGTTTTCATCGTCCATAATTTAGAATATGTAGGTTCCATAGTTGAGAAGTGTGTTTGACATTGTTTCTAATTTTTGTTTCCATTACTGATTTTTGAATAACGAGTTATAGAAATTGAAAACACATTTTAAGTATTTTCAAGTTATGAAAACAAAATTATGATAGCATTTTGGTAATTAAACATACACTAAATAATCCACAGTCAGAGCAATATCACACCAGGCGCTGCTTTTGATGGGTCTCTTCAACGGCTCTCTTCACTAAAGCAGATCGCTCTCATCTCTCGATCACGATCCGCATACAATGACAAACCAGAACAAGGAAATTAAGAAGTCTTTTGTGCTGCAGTGAGTTGTTGGGTATTCTGTCAAGAAGCCAGTAGCTCCATCGAAAGTGACCTTTGGTTTTAATTGGATTTTTCCGAAATAGTACTTGTTGCGTGCATTCCGTAAAGCCTAAACAACTACTGCCCAGGTCTCTAGCTCCTACTGTTCCAACTTATTCACCATACAGCGAAACAGTAAGAAAGAATTCTGATGCAGCATTGGAGCACTTCTGTATTCTTCCTCTAGCCATTGTCCAAACATTTTTAACAAATGGGCATTCCCATAGCACATGACACAGTCTCAGGCGTTGATCGCAAAGTCTAAAATTACAAAAAATCTAGTACCAGGTTGAGAAAAAATTGTGGATTTATATAAAATGAGAAAAAATTGTGGATTTATATAAAATTGGTAAGCAGTCAATCGCAATAAATTATGTAAAATAGTTATGGTAAAAATTGTTACTTTCAACGTGATATTAGAATTACTCCGAAAATTAATTCCAATTGTTTAAGAACAACAACAGGCTTCAGGAACGTTGGGATGGGTTTTACGAATTCGGAGGGTTTTAAAATGGGCTGGTGTCCGCCAAAGCTTGGGCTTGAATAGAAATTTGGGCTTAAGTCCACTGATTAGAGTCAGTCAATTGGGTCACTGACGGTGGGAGTCTGTACGTACGATTTAGTAGTTGGCAGATGAGGCTAGGCTACTACAATATTAATGATTTCACCGGCCAATGATCATTCATTTTCAAAACCAATTGAATATTGCGCCATTTCATTAAGCATGGCTTAGTTGGCCACAATCAAATGTACAGAAAAGTGAAGAAAACTGAGAACTCTTCAACTACATGCATTTATGTTGTCCTCCGCACTTGACAATATAAAAGCTACTGCTACTCGTTGCTAATATTAACAATTAGCAAACCTCCTTTTTCTTGTACTGGTATTTGTTTCCTTTTATTCTAAAAATAGAAGATGGGGAAGTTTTCTAAGTACAGTGGTGTGTTTGGTGTGATGTTGGTGTTGTTAGTGATAGCTGCAGGGACAACAGAATGTAGGAAAATTGAAAAAGACACATTTTCTGATGGCATAGGAGGTGGCTTGGGTGGTGGAGGAGGTGGTGGTGTTGGTGGTGGAGGAGGCGTTGGAGGTGGTGGAGGTGCTGGGGGAGGAGTTGGCGGAGGTGGTGGTGCTGGAGGAGGAGTTGGTGGTGGCTTTGGGGGTGGAAAAGGTGGTGGCGTAGGACTTGGGCAGGGTGGGGGAGCTGGGGGTGGTGCTGGAGGAGGGTTTGGTGGTGGAGGTGGTGCTGGCCATGGTGGTGGTGTAGGAGTTGGAGGTGGTGCTGGCCATGGTGGTGGTGTTGGTGGGGGTGCAGGTGGTGGCATTGGGGGAGGAAAAGGCGGTGGTGTAGGAATTGGAGGTGGGTCTGGTGGTGGAGTTGGTGGAGGTGCAGGTGGTGGCATTGGGGGAGGAAAGGGCGGTGGTGTTGGAATTGGAGGTGGGTCTGGTGGTGGAGTTGGTGGAGGTGCAGGTGGTGGCATTGGAGGTGGAGGTGGTGCTGGGGGGGGTGCAGGGGGTGGCATTGGGGGAGGAAAGGGCGGTGGTGTAGGAATTGGAGGTGGGTCAGGTGGTGGAGTTGGTGGAGGTGCAGGTGGTGGCATTGGAGGTGGAGGTGGTGCGGGTGGTGGTGCAGGTGGAGGCATTGGGGGTGGAAAAGGAGGTGGTGTAGGAATTGGAGGTGGGTCAGGTGGTGGTGTTGGTGGGGGTGCAGGTGGTGGTGGTGGTGTAGGAGGAGGAGCTGGTGGAGGTGTGGGTGGGGGAGCAGGTGGTGGTGCTGGAGGAGGGATTGGTGGAGGAGGTGGTGCAGGTGGAGGTGCGGGTGCCGGGGGTGGTGTTGGCGGCGGCTTTGGTGGTGGTGCTGGTGGGGGCATTGGTGGTGGATTTTAAACCAAAAGTTAAAATATATCGCTTGTAATGTAATGTAATGCCATGCTCGATCGTGCTGCGTGCATGGATAGTAGTTAAAACAAATGGAATAAACAGAAGAGCAAGAGCTTTTTAACTAGTTTTTTTTCACTTCTTCCATGCAAAATTAGAATTCTATCAGTTCCATATAATCATATAATTAAAGTAAAAGTAAGTTTTGTTTAGACAAACTAACAATCGTCACGGCACTTTCCGGTATATGTACCATTGAAAAAGTTAAGATTTCAAATTAAGTAGCAATAAAACAAGAAACAAATATCAATTTAATTAGAGTTTTAAATTAATTTCAAAAGTTACATTAACGAATGACTGAACTGCACTCGCATTGTACCTTCGTAATATCCATACAACAATGGTAACCAAACTGTGCCACCTAAATTCACCTAATTAGCCTAAAATTATAGGCCAAAAGTGTGATTTGAAACATTGATTGAGAACACTAGAGTGCGTAATACGTGATATGAATCATATATAAAGTCGTCATGAGACTTGCAGGGTCGCTGCATGCATGT
This sequence comes from Quercus variabilis, assembly GCA_030445155.1. NCBI lineage: Eukaryota > Viridiplantae > Streptophyta > Magnoliopsida > Fagales > Fagaceae > Quercus > Quercus variabilis. The sequence goes on from CP129450.1 coordinate 10,919,999, forward strand.
GTGCTGCATGCATGCATGCATGTCATTTGTAAAGCAGAGCCCCAACTGTACGTTTCTTCTACTTGCTTATGACCAACTTCATAGCCCAACACACTGGGAGCCATTTGGTGCCATCAATGTAATCTATTAATAAAGAGGGTGCAACTTCTTTTCTTGACCAAGGAGCTCGCTCTTTTGACTTGGATCCTGGTCCATGGCACTTGGAACGTACTCCACGTGGTATAGAATCCTGTTTAATTTACATTATTTTCAATTGTGTTTGTAGCACAGAAAAGAAGTAAGAACATTAGCCCTTGAAATTGTGTTAGCTTGGACCACAGCATCTATGTTTTATTATTATTATTATAATAATAATTATTTTTAACACCCTATGTGCTGGATTATAAATCAAGTATGATTAATTGAAGAACCCATAGGGGCAAGTAGAGCTTGAGCTTTCTTACTCAGTGCCACTATCATTAGTTCATTACTCCCGTTGGTCCAGCCATGTGGTACATTAATGGTCTTTGAGAGGTATATCTTTGCAAAAATCACTCTGCAATGGGTTCCTGATGAGGTACACACTACACACCACCAACACCATAGACCTATCCTTTGATAAATACAAACCCACTATATAGTCATTTCACTTACCCTGTTTTAAGCCGTACGTGACAGGGTCCACGAATCTTCACCCTCTAGTCTTGTCTCCAATCACAAGGATCTCACAGCTCTGCATCCAAAGTTGTACCAATTTTTATTTCTACATTTGATATGAATGATCTAGGTGATAAGAAAAAAAAAAAAGGTCGATTTATTCCATAGATTAAATATTACTAATCTTCCCATTAAAAAAAAAAATTACTAATCTAAAAATTTATCTAGTATCCTAGTTAAATACCGTGGGCTTATGTACATTATTAGATAAAAATAAATAAAATCTTTATCATAAAATTGATTCCTATAAACATGGCATCTAGGTATATAGCAAAACTTTTAAAATACAAAGAACAAAATGAAAGCAAATTTAAATAATTACGTGGAAGACCAATCTAACACGGTCAAAGATGAAGTCAATTGAACTTAGAATGAAACAATTGTCATAGTTGTGAAATTATCAATTCTCTAAAAAACTTATAAGTTTGTTAAAAAATGATGAATTTATTCATTTAATTTAACACTCTCCTTTCATGTGTGAGCCACACCTGAGCTGTTATTGAGTAAGGGACTAATAGGTGAAAATTTAAATAGGAGGTTAAGCAATAACAAGAGATTGAACGTTTTGCGTTGATACCATATTAAATTACCGATTCTCTTAAGAGATTGTGAATTTATTCATTTAAGCAAATAGTAGTAATGTCTGCCTTTATAATCAAAGAGAGTGTTATGTGTACGGAAGAATGCGCAAAGGCAAAATGCAATTTGGTCTGCGGAAACAAATGCAGCCACTGATTGATATTGTGAGTCATAAGCGATCCCAGTGGATACTTCAATCTGCATTGTTGGAGAAAAAAAAGAAATAAAGTTAATGCTGAACAAGAATGACAAATCATGACCATAAAAAAAAAAAAAAGAGATAAATTTAAGGTTGATGTTGAACTTGGTACATATATTGTTTTCCATTCATCAGAAAAAAGAGAACAATTTTATTTTTTGGGAAGTGATAATTAGTTGCTCACATTTTTTTCACACATCTGTACACAGCTGCGAAAAACAATAATTGAATTCATGTGTTGTACAATTTCAATTGTTTTTCACGCGTGTATACAGGCATACGTGGAAATGTGCGTTCGCAACACGCTTAGCCTTTATTTATTTTTTCCTCCTAGGGTCAAAACGAATTAAATGCCTAAGAGCATTCATTCGTTTTGACTTTTGATACACCAATAATGCTAATATGAGGTACCCCACCAATTGGAATAAAATGAAGAGCTGTTGCACACTTGCACGGCTAAAATTTCCCATGCAAACTCACAGGTCTACACCACTTGGGTTGTTACTTCTTAATTAATAATTATGTTATGGGTTTTGTAGGGGCTCCTTTTTCGGAGGTGGGCCCCGGACAATGAATTTGTAGAGAGTGGGGCAAAGAGTTTGGCTCCGGCCGGCTCATTTCCGGTCTTCTTTAGACTTCTCGTTTATTTGCTCTCCGTCTGGGGTTGCTCCTCGGCTGGGGTCCGAGGAGGCCCCCCTTGCACTAGGGAGGTCCTTTAACTTTTATACTCCCTCTGGCTCGATCCTGGCCTTACAGCTGTTGGCCATCCGGGCTAATGGCTCAGGACTTGTCCCATCAGGCAGGTTCTCTCCCATGCCGGGGGTTGCTTCCCCCAAGGCTTTTCAGTGAAGGGTCTTGTCAGCATTGATGGGACCTGGAGGGCCTGGCAGGATGGTTAAGTGTGGATGTGACTGCATGCAGTAAGTCTGTCCCCTAACCAGTTTAGGCTAGGTTCGCCGAGGATAGGTGTATCCTCGGCTCGGGCCTTGGAAGGATTGAATCCTTTAGGCCGACCATCCGGGGAGATCTCCTTCCTCGGCTTGGGCCCTGGGCCCGCCCAAAGGTGGGCCGGGGATTCTGGGCCCTTGGGCCCCACAATAGCCCCTCAAAAACCCTGCTGCACGTACCCTCGGGCGGGGAGGAGGGTTTTGCAAACCTCGGCCCCTATGGTCCGGAAGGCCGTCAGTTCAGCTGGTCCCTTCTTGAGTGGTCGGATCGACCGTTAGGCCCTTCATTAGGTAGTTAATTTCTTCACGGGAATGGATTCTTGGACCAAGCAGTACTTTGACCCTGTCGTAAAATAGGTAGCTACCCGTGTGCAGTCGTCGCCTTTTAGTTACGAGTGGTCGCTTTTAAGTACGAGTGATCAGCTCCCCGTAGGCTTGAGTCCGAGGACCATGCAAGACCTAGGTACAATTGCTGCCATCGTTTCCATGCGGCTAGATCCCCTTAGGTTTGGGTCCGCAGACCATGCAAGACCTAGGTACAGTTGCTGCCCTTTAAGTACGAGTGGTCAGCTCCCCGTAGGCTTGAGTCCGAGGACCATGCAAGACCTAGGTACAATTGCTGCCATCGTTTCCATGTGGCTAGCTCCCCTTAGGCTTGAGTCCGTAGACCATGCAAGACCTAGGTACAGTTGCTGCCCTTTAAGTACGAGTGGTCAGCTCCCCGTAGGCTTGAGTCCGAGGACCATGCAAGACCTAGGTACAATTGCCGCCATCGTTTCCATGTGGCTAGCTCCCCTTAGGCTTGGGTCCGCAGACCATGCAAGACCTAGGTACAGTTGCTGCCCTTTAAGTACGAGTGGTCAGCTCCCCGTAGGCTTGAGTCCGAGGACCATGCAAGACCTAGGTACAATTGCTGCCATCGTTTCCATGTGGCTAGCTCCCCTTAGGCTTGGGTCCGCAGACCATGCAAGACCTAGGTACAGTTGCTGCCCTTTAAGTACGAGTGGTCAGCTCCCCGTAGGCTTGAGTCCAAGGACCATGCAAGACCTAGGTACAATTGCTGCCATCGTTTCCATGTGGCTAGCTCCCCTTAGGCTTGGGTCCGCAGACCATGCAAGACCTAGGTACAGTTGCTGCCCTTTAAGTACGAGTGGTCAGCTCCTCGTAGGCTTGAGTCCGAGGACCATGCAAGACCTAGGTACAATTGCTGCCATCGTTTCCATGTGGCTAGCTCCCCTTAGGCTTGAGTCCGCAGACCATGCAAGACCTAGGTACAGTTGCTGCCCTTTAAGTACGAGTGGTCAGCTCCCCGTAGGCTTGAGTCCGAGGACCATGCAAGACCTAGGTACAATTGCTGCCATCGTTTCCATGTGGCTAGCTCCCCTTAGGCTTGAGTCCGTAGACCATGCAAGACCTAGGTACAGTTGCTGCCCTTTAAGTACGAGTGGTCAGCTCCCCGTAGGCTTGAGTCCGAGGACCATGCAAGACCTAGGTACAATTGCTGCCATCGTTTCCATGTGGCTAGCTCCCCTTAGGCTTGAGTCCGTAGACCATGCAAGACCTAGGTACAGTTGCTGCCCTTTAAGTACGAGTGGTCAGCTCCCCGTAGGCTTGAGTCCGAGGACCATGCAAGACCTAGGTACAATTGCTGCCATCGTTTCCATGTGGCTCCCGAGCGTGAGGACACAGTGTTCACCTCTCTGGGCAACTCAGTCTCACGTCGGGTAGGGGTCCATCCCCCTAGCCCCTTGCAGGGTGCGGGAGGAAGAGCTATTGTACCACGATTGCATCGTTGCCTCCAATAGGATTTTGTCCTCGGATCCGAGGACTTCGTTTTTGGCGGGGGTTATCCTCGGGTATTTTCCGTGAACTTTCTTTCCTTAGGTCGGCTCGTGACTTCGCACGTGGGGCTAGTCCTACCTCTGGTCCGTGCTTCCCATTTTCCTGGTTTACGAGGCGTCGCCTGGCCTTCCGCGCTTCCTGTTTGACGCTTCGGTGTCCGCAACACACCTCCATTAATGCCCTCGTGAATCGACACGCTGCGGGCGGCTGGCAATCCCCTTGGAACTGGGTGGGAATTAATTTCCCTTGACGATTCCCCTTCGAATTCTGCGCGGTTCAGCCCCCGTTGGCTTTCGCCCCCCCATAAAAGGCGTTCTGGGGGGAGCGTTTCTCCTCATTCAATGAATTCTCCCCCACAAACAGACATACACTCTTACATCCTTCTGAGCCCCTTTGATACCGCCACCAGGGTTGTGACCGCAGTTAGGAGACCTGGAGCCAAGTGCCGCCGTGGCCGCAGTCCCCACTGGGCTGCCGGCGCGGCAGAGTTCAGGCGTAACACTGGCCGAGTCTCTCATGGTGGCCAGGGGGGACGTCATCGAAATACCTAACGTCCTCCCCCAGAGTGCACCTCCGACGGAGGGAGCACGCGAACTCCCGTCATGGCCGGCGCCCGAGTATTGCCGTCTCCGACGGTCAATGCTCGTGTAGTTCGGAGGGGGTCGAGGAAGCATCACGAGAGAGGGTGTCCCGGGGTCTGGGGGCTCCTCACTTTGTTGAAGTTTTGGTTTGAAGGTGAGCCAGCCCCTAGCCCCCCGGCCCGTGCTCTTACTGTCAAGCTCTCCCATTCTCTTAACGCCAATAAGAGCACGGCTTGACACTTCCTTCATTCCTGACGGCAATTCTTTGCGAGTCTCTTGCCCAGCCAGTCCCGAGACCGGTCCGCCTGAGCCTCCGATTGTGGGATTAGCTGATAGGAGTTCTTGTAAAACACGCCTGTCTGAGCCTCTGATTGTATTTGTAATTTTTTTCTTTTTTATGAAATAATGAGAATTGCAATTGTAGTCTCTTGTAATTTCTTCTGAATTAATAAAAGACCTTTCTTTTACTTGTTGTTGAGTTTTCTTTTCGCACTGCCCTTCTTCTCTTCCTCTTTTCCTTTGCTTTCTCTCTTTTTTTTTTTTGCATCGTCAACTTCTGGGCGATAATTGCCTTAGAACGATCGCCGGTTGCGCTAGCCGGCACACTAACCCTCCCCACAGACGGCGCCAATTGTAGGGGCTCCTTTTTCGGAGGTGGGCCCCCGACAATGAATTTGTAGAGAGTGGGGCAAAGAGTTTGGCTCCGGCCGGCCCATTTCCGGTCTTCTTTAGACTTCTCGTTTATTTGCTCTCCGTCTGGGGTTGCTCCTCGGCTGGGGTCCGAGGAGGCCCCCCTTGCACTAGGGAGGTCCTTTAACTTTTATACTCCCTCTGGCTCGATCCTGGCCTTACAGCTGTTGGCCATCCGGGCTAATGGCTCAGGACTTGTCCCATCAGGCAGGTTCTCTCCCATGCCGGGGGTTGCTTCCCCCAAGGCTTTTCAGTGAAGGGTCTTGTCAGCATTGATGGGACCTGGAGGGCCTGGCAGGATGGTTAAGTGTGGATGTGACTGCATGCAGTAAGTCTGTCCCCTAACCAGTTTAGGCTAGGTTCGCCGAGGATAGGTGTATCCTCGGCTCGGGCCTTGGAAGGATTGAATCCTTTAGGCCGACCATCCGGGGAGATCTCCTTCCTCGGCTTGGGTCCTGGGCCCGCCCAAAGATGGGCCGGGGATTCTGGGCCCTTGGGCCCCACAGGTTTATTTATTAGAACATAATATTTCAGTACCAATCTATTTTAACATATTATTTAGAAGTTACTTAAGTTTGCATTAGATACCATATCAAATTATTAATTCAAAATCAAATAATGCACATTTTTAATATCATCATTACATAATATAAATATATGATGTCATATATATAAAAGTAAAGAAAAAAAAAATTATGTCGTATGTGAGTAAAATAAACAAGAAAAACACATTGTTAAAGGAAAATAAAAATAAAATTTTATGTATGAGTGAAGTAATAGCAAAAAAAAAAAAAAAAAAGTATTGAAAAAAATAATAATTCATTTACATATCGACTGAAAATCACCATACCGAGTAGAATATAGTGAAATGGATCAATACGGGTTGAATGAAGCAAAATGGGTTAAAATTTAGAATAAAATAAGGGACGGTTCATGCTAGGTAATTAATTGAAATGGAAAATTCTGGCGGTTTGGGTGGGGACATGGTGGAATTCAAAACTGTCTAATGCTGATCGAATGATGCTGAAACTAGGCTGGGTTGAACTCTGCCAACTGGCCAACAAGGCCCGCAATCAAGTTTACAAGACTAGTTTTATCCAGTTGTTTTACCTTAAATCAGCCTTGGTCCTTGGATGTGGAGGCTCATAGTTGTTTTACCTTAATATCAAGGTTATACAAATGTTTATTCACTATTTAATTTTTATATATTAATCATAATTATATGTTTATTACTTATTTAATATATAATTATTTAGGTAATATATAATAATATTAATTAGTTTTCAAAATAATATATAATTATTTGGTTAGATTTACGCTCATATCGGTGTTGCAAGGCAATATAACGTTGTACTCTATAAATACATTGATGAGACGTTTGGTTTGTTGTGGTTTGTCTTTTATGTGATATATATTATGATGATGTGATATTAAAATTTTTGGTTTATTTTATTTTTTATAACATTATCATAATTTAAAATTACAAAATATATTACACTACCTTAATGTTATCACATTCCTAAACAATGTAATGTTGTATTCTTGTATTGAGATTATATTAATGTAAGATTACAATAATATAATATTATGGTATAATGTAGCATCACGGTGAATTAAACAAATGTTTATTCACTATTTAATTTTTATATATTAATCATAATTATATGTTTATTACTTATTTAATATATAATTATTTAGGTAATATATAATAATATTAATTAGTTTTCAAAATAATATATAATTATTTGGTTAGATTTACGCTCATATCGGTGTTGCAAGGCAATATAACGTTGTACTCTATAAATACATTGATGAGACGTTTGGTTTGTTGTGGTTTGTCTTTTATGTGATATATATTATGATGATGTGATATTAAAATTTTTGCTTTATTTTATTTTTTCTAACATTATCATAATTTAAAATTATAAAATATATTACATTACCTTAATGTCATCACATTTTTAAACAATGTGATGTTGTATTCTTGTATTGAGATTACATTAATGTAAGATTACAATAATATAATATTACGGTATAATGTAGCATCATGGTGAATTAAACATCTTGAATATTTGAATAATAAAATAAATAAATAAAAAATTTATATTTACTACTACTAATTAAAAAACCCACCATTAAATATCCCAACCTTCCCTACCTATTACCCCCACTTCTTTCTTTATTTTAAATTCTGCTGAATAGCCCCCACTTCTTTTAGACTTCAGTTTCACTCGTTTTTTTTCATAGTCTGTTTCTCCTCTTTTGTCTTTTAACTCTCACTATGCTACAAATTTCAAGATTTTGCATCAGTGAAGTTGAAGATGCCAAAGGTAATCCACCTGAAAAAATTGTCAAAGATCACCTGCTTCTAATTATCAAGCACCATGCTTATGTCCAATTCTTTAAAACTTTAACACTTTATTGATGTTATCCAAACATGTGAGGAGGATGCTCAAATCATTAATTAAGAATTAAACGGTTGATAGCCAGTAATTTTCAAACCAAGAACCAATCTATTAATTTCACCTTTTTGGCTATACTAAGGGATGCCTTAATGCATTTCGGAGCCTAAAGTGAAAATTGAAATTGAGGCATTTTATATATTTAAATATAATTTTTTTTATTAAAAATAAATATTACTTAAATTCTATTATCTTGTTTTAGATGCAAAATTTCGTAGAATTACGTAGATTTTTATTTTTTATTTTTACAAAGTCTATAGACAAAAAATTTGAGAACTTTTCACACGTGTTGATGTGGCATATTGATAGTGGTAAATAAAAAAGTGATGCTAATTATGAACTTAAATAAAAACTAGTAAAGTTTGCAAACTCAACTTATGAAAAATGTTGTGAATTTTCGTTTATTGTGGTTTTTTTTTTTTTTTTAGAAGTACTACATTAACAATATTTTCACAATAAATCCTAAGTAATAAGTTGTTATTGGTTTTAATTTGAACCCATCAATGAAATTAAAATTTTGTCATCAATAATAGCCTATAACAACCTATCACTGAGGATTTATTGTGAAAGTATCATGAAAAATGTTGCGGACATAACATTTCTCTCCTGTCTTTGTTTTTTTTTTTATTCGATAAAAAATGTTATTTTATTTATTCACTAATATTGGAGCTTAATTAATACTATTATAATGAAAATTAATAACCTTATTGGTTAAAATTTGAAGACCTTTTTTTCTTTGGGCCTTAGGTGACCGCATTATTTGCTTTCACTGTTCAGCCGGCTCTGATACTAATTAAATGGTTGGTATGCCAAAATTTTTCAATATGAAGAAATTTTCAAGAGCAGAAAAGGATAATATCTCAATCCTATATATATATATATATATATATATATATATATATAACACGTGCAAATAAATGAAGAAAGAAGTGGGAATCTGATTGAACCAATAAAGGAAATCAATATTGAAAATGACCATGTGAATGTTGAGGAAGCTTACTAAGAGTCCTGCTGGCTTTCTGCACCAAACAAAATGAGAAAAAGTTGTGGTGGACCTAATGGTGCATATGTTACAATCAACAATTGATGATGAGAACCACATTAATTATCCTATATCCATTTCCTGTGTCATTTGCTTAGTTGGATTCCAATTTGAATTTTAAGTTATAGACCTGCATGGCTTATTTTTCCAGAAATAAATGTTACCAATCCATATCAATCCTTTGCATGGACATTGCACTCTTAATTACCAATTTACCATGTTGGTCCTTAACGTTTGCCACAAGTCTGAAAATAGTTTTGAAGTAAATCTCTTACACTTTGATATTGTTGCAAAATAGTCCATATGGTTAAATGGGTTCCAAATTTCTCCCAAATTTGTTTTGCAAACTGTAATTCTTACCAGTGCTTTTCTTTATCACTTTATCATATCACTAAACTACCTGATTCATTTGGTAATTTAAAACAGTAACGGCACATAAATCTCTCTCATACTTCAATTACCTGAATCAGTTTGTACTCCCTGCCTGTTACAAATATTGATAATGTCAAATTGTCATTCTCTTACTGAATTGCGTGAAAACATGTGGGATCTTTCAAACTAGCATCATCTTAATATTGGTGGAACTGGCTTGAATGAGTCCAAAAAGAATAAAAAAAACAGATAATAAAATTTTCAATCACTGTCTGACTTCATTGTGGGCAAAGAAAACGGTTCTAACAGTTAAAAGAGTTACTATGATACTATCTCCAATTTCTCCCAAATCCCTCAAAATCTCTTAAACGTTTAGGGATTTTCAGATCCTAAATGTTTAGGACTTTACGTGGATGGTCTTATTATTATTATTATTTTTTTTTGGGGGGGGGGGGTGGTGTGGTGGTGTGCGGTGGGGTGGTGTAAAATTAAGGCCGTATGGCATCTTAATTAAGTGACATCAAAATTAGTATTTTAATTAGCCATTGGTGCCAAAGACATTGTAATTGAATTGACACTTCTCCATGTACAAAGTGCTTGGAGTTTAGGGGAGAAAGGGTTCAAACTGCGGAGTTAACAGCATGTTGTAATTATTTCTTAAAAAAAAAAAAAAAAATAGCCATCGGTTATGTTAGATTTTTTTTCATCCATTACTTAGTACTCGTTTAGGTACAGCTGAAACGTAGTACGTCTGCGTTTCAGTTTTTTTTTTTTTTTTTTTCTACATTGAGAAGCATGTTTTAGTGGGTTTCTTGCACTGTTCAAGGAACCTACAAATCTCTTTTTTTAACAAAAATTTCATTAAAAATGGGTCATACGACACTATTCACAAATTTAAAAATTGTTTTGCTATATTGTTTTCAGTTTTCAACAAAATAAGCAGCATTTAAACGAACCCTTAATGACAATAATTATTTTGACACAATATCAAAAATTTAAGAAACTAAATATTGGCGCATTTTAAACGTTATGAACTATTTTAAAATATATCACAAATCTTAGAGCAACCATATCAGTTTGTTCAAATTTTCTATCTATTTTGCAAGAAAAAAGCTATTTTTTCTATTTTACACATCCACTTTTACACAACACCTACACTAGTTTATCTATTCTACACATTTATTCAATAAAATATTCAATCTTTTTACATTTTTTTTATTATTTCCTTCCCTCTCCTCTCTGAACCCTCTCATAGACCCAACACAAACCCAAAATCACCCACACCCAGCCGCCAGCCACCGTCTTTTCCATCGAGCTACAGCCACCGTCTTCTCGACGTAGAACTCGAAGCTCGACTGTGGATTCTCCGTCATCGCCAACATGTTGAAGAAGATCGAGCCCTTGGATACTTTGGTTGTATCCAAGGCTGTTTCTGATTCGGCCAAGGATTCCATGAAGCAGACCATTTCCACTATGCTAGGCTTGCTCTCGTACGATCAATTCTCCATCACCGTCTCCGTTTCCAAACGGCCAGACCCAACACAAACCCAAAATCACCCACACCCAGGCACCAGCCACCATCAACGATCAAATAGAACAAACCCGTTGGAATCATTGGCAAGTTCAACAGCAAGTTGAGATGATTGGAGAGGCTGATCGGCGAGTTCAATAGTAGTGCTAATCGACGAGTTCAACAGTAGAGTTGAGATGAGAGAAAGAAAGAACTGTGAAGAAATGAGAAAGAGAGAGTTGAGATGAGAGTAAGAGGTAGAGAGAAAAAAAATAAAAAAATAAAATACATGAGCTGCAGTGACCGTGCAAATATACACGGTTATGTAGTTGATAGAAATATTTAGACAAGTTTATACATTTATACACCTATTGATGTGGATGTTTTTTGACTCAAAATGTGTAAAATTTGTATTTTTTTTTTTTTTAAATTTTAGAAGATCATAAATAGACTGATGTAGTTACTTTTAAAGACCAAAATAGTAATTAAACATATTTATTTTAAGTAAGTAGTGAAGAAAATTACAATTATAACATGGTAGATGGCATTTAAAACATTTTAAGTTTAAAGCAAAAGATGCTTTAGAAGTGCAACTTTCACGGGATTCAAGATTAGAACTTACTTGTATTGTCATCACACGGAAAACGACTTTCCTTATGTGGTCGCTGGTCAGCACATTAATTGAGGCACATAGCAATTGCAGAAGCTAAGCTGTACAAGGCTCAAGCTCTTACTTTGAGTACAAATGTAACTATTCCCTCATTCAAGTAATGTTCACTCTTGAGCGAATAGTGTATCCTAAGAGAAGTCTCTTTTGACAAAAGCTTTTGGGCATTGATCTTGTTAATTACTTACTTATCCCCTACCAGACTTTTACAGCAAATTAGGATTTTTTTCTTCTTTTTATTTGGTTAATACTTCACTATTAAAATTTTATTTTTATTATATTAGTTTAATAAAGTATAGATTATAAAATGCCAGGTTATTTAAAATGTTAGATAACTTGACAAAAGATAAAATTTTATATTTATAATATTTAATTTGAATTATATAATAAAATAATTTCAAATGAATACGATCATTTTTGTTGAGATTTAAATAATTTACATATCTCTATTGTTCTCATTTATCAATTTCACTTGAAATAGAAAGTTTATTTTATGGTTAAGATTTACTTTTCATATTCTAATAATATACAAAGTGTCATGCTAAGAATTCATTATATGATTAAGAATTTATTTTCAGGAATTTAACAACATACATAGTGTCACACCATTTAATATATATTAAATTATGTGGCATTGGATACATCCTAATTTGATAATTTTTAATTTGCACAATCAAATATATTCATATCAAATAAAGACCATAAGGATTCATTTCTTCAACCACCCAGAGTAATTTACCTGTCCTCTTTTCTCTTTCAAGTAAATACGTAACTAGGGCAATTGATTTCTTTATTGCTTAAGTTAGAATTACAGTGGGTACTTACTTATCTGCTCATAAATAGTGCAAAGAGCATTTAAGTTCCCATGTGGTTTGGTGTTGGGATAACATGGATCTAAGAACTACAGTTTTAATGCTTCTTTTGTTTGAACTAAGAAATGTGGCTGAGGGGTAAGTTCTCCATTATAACTTTTATGATAACTTTTACAGCGATTTAAATTTTTTCCAGTATATTTCACGGTTAAATTTTTATTTTATGGTTTTAATAAATTATAAATTATAAAATGTCACATAATTTTATATTTTAAATTACGTACACTAGAAAATTTTTTATATTTATAATATTTAATTTGAATCATAAAAATATATTAATCTTCAATATTTATATTTATAATATTTAATATGAATAATGAAATAGATCTCCATAGAGGCAATCATTTTCTTTTTTTTCAAGATTTGAGTAATTTATGAATCTTCATTTTTCTTGTCATCCACTTCATTTGAAATGGAGAGAGTCTATTTTAAAGTTAAAATTTAATATTTGGAATCTAACAATATATATAGTTCCATGTCGAGAATTCATTTCACGGTTAGGATTCTATTTCCAGAATCTAACAACATACAGTGCCACACTTAAATGGTGTAGCAATTTGAACCATCAAATAGAGACCATTTCAAGTAGGGACCAAAGGATCCATTTCTTCAACCACCCACAGTAATTTGTCCATCTCCTCTTTTCCTTTTCAAGTAAATACGAAACTGACGCTCTCAAAAAAAAAAAAAAAAAAAAAGTAAATACGAAACTGCTAGGACAATTGATTTCTCTATTGCTTAAGTTAGTGGTACTGTGGTGGTTCTCGGATTATAAATAGTGCATATCTACATTTAAGTTCGCACGTGGTTTGGCACTGGGATAACATGGATCTAACAACTACAGTTTTGATGGTTCTTTTGTTTGTACTTGGGAATGTGACCGAGGGGGAAGTTCTCCATTATAACTTTTATGATAAGTCTTGTCCACAACTTGAGAACATTGTTAGAGCTGGCCTAGTACCTCTCTTTGTCACTGATCCCACCTCACCTGCAGCTTTGTTGAGGCTCATGTTTCATGATTGCCAAGTTCAGGTTCTCTCTATTTTACACGCAACTACATTTGGTTAGACTTAATTGTGACACTAACATATAGTAAATTGTTTCATAATTAAAAAGGGGTGTGATGCATCAATTCTTGTTGATCCAACTGAGGGAAATGTATCATCCGAAATGGCTTCAGTGAGAAATTTCGGAATTCGGAAAAGGGAGTTAATCAGTATAGTAAAATCAATGGTGGAAGCAGCATGTCCCCAGAAAGTTTCTTGTGCTGACATTCTCATATTGGCTGCTCGTGAGGCAGTTGCTATGTCCGGAGGGCCACATATAGAGGTTCCCTTGGGACGTAAGGATTCCTTCACTACTCCAAGCTATCAACAAGCTGATGCTTGGATCCCTCCTGCCACAACTGGAGTTGATGACATGCTTCACATTTTCACTAGTAAAGGAATGACCATTCAAGAATCGGTAGCCCTAATCGGTATATAATCAAATGATCATGAAATTTTCATTGCCATACATAATATGTACATGGACGCAAACATGAAACACAACAAGACACTAGACCAACAAGTCTTGAAAAATTACATAGCAGCGATATGAAAATTAATTAATATATTTTTAGGCATCTTTTTTTTTTATAAAAAAAATATATGTTTATTTCAAGATTTTAAAATATACATGTTGGCATGTTAATTTCCAGCTGTTAGGCATATACACATTGTTGCCTATCTTGATTTTCTTACCCTATGCCTTGGAATAATTGTCTAGGATTTTTTTTTTTTTACTTAAAGAAGATGGTTGTGAAATTTGCAGGTGCGCATACATTAGGAGTTACACATTGTGCAAGCATTTTGAATCGTCTGTACAAAGCTGAAGGTGACAAGGCTCATCAAGAAATGGAACCTGGGTATGAAGCATTCTTGATGTTAAATTGTCCTGAATGGTCTTTAACCTCGAACATAAGTTTTGTTCTTAATGATCCTACTGCCTTTATATTTGATAACCTATATTATAAGAATGCAGTGGGAGGCCGTGGTGTACTGAGAATTGATGCTGGAATGGTATCTGATCCTCGAACGGCTCAAATTCTGAAACATTTTGCTAGTGATCGGGATGATTTCTTTCGTGCATTTTCCTCGGCCTTTTTTAAGCTCTCTACTTCAGGCTCTCTGAATCAAGGTGTTATTAGAAAGCGTTGTAATGTATTAGACTAAGAGGTTTTGAACTACTAGAGATGATAGTTTACTATCAACTTATTTTATATTTACGTAGTCATGTGATGTAAATAAACATGATCCCTATATCTTAAAGTTCAAGTCTACGTTTAAAGAAGCTGACAATTTTATAGTCATGGCCAACTCATTATAAATTTGTCACAACGCTCCTAATTATTATAAGTAATGCTACAAACACATCTTTTACAATTGTTTTTTTTCTTCATAATTACTAATATGGTTTGTAACGAATAGAACAATACTACTTTCATACTTTTATATGAGTTCACAAATAACGTATTTTATCATGTACTAATCATAATAAATTATATTAGTAATTGTAAAAAAGTTATAAAAAATATTATGTTCTTATATTTGTTGAATTACTAAATTCTGAAAGATTTTTCTTTGGAATTTGAGCAAGCATTAAATAGATTAGTTGCTTATAGTTAGGTTATCATGTTTATAGTTTTATAAAGAAAAATCAATATTTATTATTTAATCTATCTTCTCTTATTAGATTAAAAAAGTCCAAAAGTTCAATTAAATAACTAAATGGGTTAATTCTAACTTTATTTGAATTGTGAGAGTCTAATTTAACTGTAACGATCGAAATTTTGTGATAAGATCTAAGATTTAGATCAAAAATTAAAAATTATCAAATTATTAGCTGTAAGCTTTAGGCATTCAGTGAGAACGATAGGACAAGACATAGGGGCTAGGGCTATAACGATAGGACAGGACATAGGGGCTGGGGCTTCAATCTTTTATCATCAGCTGCTTTTCTGACAATTTTGGGTGTGTTTGGATTGAACTTATTGTTGCTGAAACTGAAAATTGAAAACTGAAAACACTGTAGCAAAATAATTTTTAAATGTGTAAATAGTACCGTGGGACCCATTTTTAATATTTTTTATTACATAAACAGTGCATGAACAGTGCGTAAACAGTGCACGCACTGTTCATGCACAGCTTTTTTGTCCCCCAAAAGTAAAAAAAATGCGGCAAAAAAAAAAAAAAAAAAAAAGGAGGAAACGCGTTTGCTGAAACGCAAACGCGGAATCCAAACTCCCCCTTTAAGATATGAAACTTAATCCCATTACTGATTTTGGAGAAAAAAATTTGAGGGAATATTTGGTACAATGTAATGATTATTACATAAGAATATGAATAAGTATTATAAGGGATACATTAAGTTGAAATGTAATATGTATTATTATTTATTAATTTGATGAGCATTTAGAAATAAAATCCTAAATATACATTCACAATTTAATAGAGTATAAAAAAAAGATGTAATTAAATTATTTTTAAGTTAAATTTTTTAAAATATACTTATGTGGGGCTCGAGGGCCCAGAACCCCCGGCCCACCTTCAGGCTGGCCCAAGGCCCAAGCCGAGGAGGGCAATCATCCCAGATAGTCGGCCAAAGGGTTTTAGCCCTTCTCAGACCCGAGCCGAGGACACACCCCTCCTCGGCACACCTAGTCTAATCCAGGTAGGGGGCAAACCCAGAATAGGTGGTCACATCCACACTTAACGAGTCTGCCTGACCCTCCAGGCTACATTAATGATGACAAGACCCTTCACTAGGAAAACCTTGGAAGCAGCAACCCCCAGTATGGTGAGGAACCTGTCTGATGGGACAAGTCCTGGACCAGTAGCCCGGATGGCCAACAGCTGTAAGGCCAAGATCGAGCTAAAGGGCGTATATAAGGCAAAGAACCCCCCTTGAAAAGGGGGGCCTCCTCGAACGCCAGCCGAGGAGCAACCCCAAACGAAGAACGACAAAGAAAAAACGCGAGGAACAATCGGCGGGAGGCCGGCCGGAGCCAAACCCTTTGCCCCACTCTCTACAAATTCATTGTCGGGGGCCCACCTCCGAAAAAGGAGCCCCTACAATTGGCGCCGTCTGTGGGAAGGATTAGAGCACCGGCCGGCGGAACCGGCGGTCGTTCCAAAGTAGTTGCTATGCAAAGTTGGCGGTGCAAAAGAAAAAAAAAAAGGAGAACAAGAGAAGAGTTGCAGTACGAAAAGAAAATTCAACAGCGAAATAAAGGAAAAGTTCTTTATTATTTCAGAAAAGATTACAAGTACAACAATCTTTATTATTTCATAAAAAAAAAAAAGTTACAAATACAATCAGAGGCTCAGACAGGCATGTTTTACAAAAAATCCTACCAACTAATCCTACAATCAGAGGCCCAGGCGGACCGGTCTTGGAACTGGCCGGGCAAGAGGCTCGCAAAGAATTAATATCAGGAATGAGGGAAGTGTCAACCCGTGTTTTTACAGGCGTCCAGAGAATGGGAGAACTGGACAGTAAAAGCACGGGAAGGGGGGCTGGGGGCTGGCTCACCTTGAAACCAAAGCTTGAACAAAGTGAGGAGCCGACCCCGAGACCCCGGAACACCTTCCCTCGTGATGCTTCCTCGACCCTCTCCAAACTGCACGAGCACTGACCGTTGGAGACGGCAATGCTCGGGCACCAGCCGTGACGGGAGTTCGCGTGCCTCCTTCGTCGGAGGTGCGCTCTGCGGAGGGACGTTAGGTACTTCAATGACGTCCCCCCTGGCCACCATACGAGGCCCTGCCAGTGTTACGCCTAAACTCTGCCGCGCCGGCAGCCCAGTGGGGGCTGCGGCCACGGCGGCCCTTAACTTCAGGTCTCCTAACTGCGGTCACAATCCTGGTGGTGGTGTCAAAGGAGCTCAGGAAGGTGAAAGTGTATATTTCTGTTCGTGGTGGAGGATTCATGGAATGAGGAGAAACACTCCCCCCAGAACGCCTTTTATGGAGGGCGAAAACCAGTGGGAGTTGAGCCGCGCGGAATTCGAAGGGGGAATTGTCAAAGGGAATTAATTCCCACCCAATTCCAAGGGGATTGCCAGCTGCCTGATTCGTGTTAATTCACGAGGGCATTAATGGAGGCGCGTTACGGGCACCAAAGCGTCAAACATGGAGCGCGGAAGGCCAAGCGACGCCTCATAAACCAGAAAGATGGGGAACACGAACCAGAAGCAAGATCAGCCCCACGTGCGAAGTCACAATCCGACCC
Organism: Quercus variabilis; assembly: GCA_030445155.1. Classification (NCBI taxonomy): domain Eukaryota; kingdom Viridiplantae; phylum Streptophyta; class Magnoliopsida; order Fagales; family Fagaceae; genus Quercus; species Quercus variabilis. The sequence continues at coordinate 10,937,729 of CP129450.1, forward strand.
GAGGAAAAACAGTTCACAGGAAAAGACCCGTGGACGTCTTCACACCAAAGGCAAAGTTCTCGGATCCGAGGACGAACTCCTATTGAAGGCAACTGTGCAGTAGCGGTACACTAACTGTTGCTCCAGTAGCCTGCAAGGGGCTAATGGGACGGACTTCTATCCGACGTGAGACTGAGTTGCCCAAAGAGGTGAACACTGTGTTCTCATACTCGGGGACGAAGCCACTTACCAAACGATGGCAGCAACTGTACCTAGGACTTGCATAGTCCTCGGACCCAAGCCTACGGGGAGCTGGCCACTTGTACTGAAGGCAGCAATTGTACCTGGGACTTGCATGGTCCTCGGACCCAAGCCTACGGGGAGCTGGCCACTCGTACTGAAGGCAGCAACTGTACCTAGGTCTTGCCCGGTCTTCGGACCTAAGCCTACGGGGAGCTAGTCACTCGTTCTGAAGGCAGCAATTGTACCTAGGACTTGCATGGTCTACGGACTCAAGCCTACGGGGAGCTAGCTATTTACGACGGAGCCAAGGTACTGCACAGTCCGAAGACCTATTCCTGTGGAGAAACTAACTACCTATTGAAGAGCCTAAGGGTCGATCCAGCCACTCAAGGAAGAACCAGCCGGCTGAAGGCCTTTCGGAACATAGGGGCCGAGGTTTGCAAAACCCTCCTCCCCGTCCGAGGAGACGTGCAGCAGGGTTTTGAGGGGCTATTGTGGGGCCCGAGTGCCCAGAACCCCCGACCCACCTTCAGGCTGGCCCATGGCCCAAGTCGAGGAGGGCAATCATCCCAGATAGTCGGCCAAAGGGTTTTAGCCCTTCTCAGACCCGAGCCGAGGACACACCCCTCCTCGGCACACCTAGTCTAATCCAAGTAGGGGGCAAATCCAGAATAGGTAGTCACATCCACACTTAACGAGTCTGCCTGACCCTCCAGGCTACATTAATGATGACAAGACCCTTCACTAGGAAAACCTTGGAAGCAGCAACCCCCAGTATGGTGAGGAACCTGTCTGATGGGACAAGTCCTAGACTAGTAGCCCGGATGGCCAACAGCTGTAAGGCCAAGATCGAGCTAAAGGGCGTATATAAGGCAAAGAACCCCCCTTGAAAAGGGGGGCCTCCTCGGACGCCAGCCGAGGAGCAACCCCAAACGAAGAACGACAAAGGAAAAACGCGAGGAACAATCGGCGGGAGGCCGGCCGGAGCCAAACCCTTTGCCCCACTCTCTACAAATTCATTGTCGGGGGCCCACCTCCGAAAAAGGAGCCCCTACAACTTATTTTAGGGTGTTTAAAATAGAGCAAATAATTAACAATAAGGAAAATTTATTTTCTTTCATTTTAAAGATGTGACAACTAATGGTTTTTTAGGAAATTTTAAAAAAAAGTTATTACATAAGGTAAAAAAAATAGATATTCAGTATTTTTAATAAGTAATAGTTATTCCTTATTTTGAAGAATAGTTATTTATAAGGAATAACTATTTATTGTAATAAAAATATAACCAAACAACTGAATAATTATGCTATAAGATTATTTATTACATTACAGTGTCTATTATTGTTTACCAAACGTGCTCTTGAAGTCAAATTTTACTCTAAGTTCTTATTAGGGAATTTTATACGAAAGGGAATTACCTCTTTTTTTTTTTTTTAATAAATTTTTTTAGGAAACAAAAGAGGGAATTTCCAAACTTGGTTTCCTTTATTAGGGTTAATATGAAAATTTAGTGGAAACGTGGATTTGAAATTAACATCCAAATTCCAAATTCAAATTTCCTGGCGAAGTGTAATTTTACGGATTCTATCAATATTTCTTCTCTCATACCACTTATCATTTACATTGTAGCTGCCACCGTCATTGTCACTATCAATTTTGTAACTTCTACAATCACCATCAACATCACCATTAACGTAACAGCAACCACTACCATTATGGTTGTTAGTCCTACCAGCATCAACCATTGACTATGTTGCTATCACCACCAGCATTATACTTGTAACACAGAACAATGATAGTAAGGTTGGGCTAAATGGTCTGAATTTCTTAAGGTTCGGGTCTTTAGATTGGTTCCAACTTAAGGCTGGGCTGAGTCTCATAAAGTTTAGATGGTTTCGAGCTGGGCTGTTGGGCCGACTTTTAGTGCGTTTATAGAGTTGGATTTGTGATCTTGCATTTCTAAGTTCTAACCCGTCCATTAGATTCACAGCCTTTCTAATTTATCACCAAGCCTAAGAGACTCATAAGGATTTGAATTTTTTTTTTTTTTTTTTTTGGGGTTTATAGGGCAGTTTTATTTATTTATGGATAATTACAATATGCTGTTAATTTTATGGTTCAAATCATTTTCTCCTAGACCCCAAAGTAGTTTGTACATGGAGATGTACCAATTTAGCTACAATGCCTTTGGCTTATAAGGCTGCATTATAAAGACTAAATAAGAGTTATTACAAATTTACAAATGGATAAAACTTAAGTGGGGGCTAGGTGAAATTTTTGTTAGGGTCGTCTTTTCTATGTAATTGATTAATCATTTAACAAAATGCACTTTACTTGTAAATTGGGTAGATCTAAGTTGGGTTTGATACATATCAAGTGGTTGTATTAAATACATGAAGATTGATCCAAGAAACAAGTGAAGAAAAACTATTTTACTAAAGCTCGATAGATAGCTCGACAAAAAGCTGCTATCGAGATTTGCTGGGCAGCTCAACACAAGCTCGATCTGTCAAGCTTTACAAATTCAGAATTTTTAGATTTAAATTTCGGCCCATGCTGAAGTATTTGTTTAGGGTTTCTTTTTTCACAACCCTAGACATATATAAATATTATTTTAAGAGTTGGCTCACATGGATATAGAGACCAAGAGTTTATTTATTTATTTATTTTTTCTGTGAGAAGCTACTGCGTTTGAATGCCATAGAGTTTTGTAACTAAGTGCTTCTTGATCTTCATTGTTGATGAAATGAAGACCTTTGCGCTTGCTGGAGTTAGTCACTTACTAGGATCTGTCACTGTATCAATTTAATTCCTTCTACATTTAGTTTAATTGGTGATTTGTTGGTACCTCTAAGATTTGCATGCAATTTAACTTAATTAATCAACTTGGGTAATTGAATTAATTAACTAGGATCAAGCAATCTTAACCCAACAATTAAATTTTTTTTTTCTTATGATATTAACAAACAAACAAAAAGAAGAAGAAGAAGAAGAAGTTTGGAGATTTATTTTTTTTTTTTTATGTTTTGCTGATTTGTTTTGTTTTGTTGAAAATTGAAAAGAAAGAGAGAACAAACAAATTATCTTTTTATTATTATTTATTTATAGTATATTTTGGGTATTTAATTCGTTGGCCTCCTTTGTTTTCTTTAGTTTTTGGCCTCCTTTCCCCATATTTTTTTCTCAAATTTTACCTATTACTAATATTGTCAAAACGGGTCAAAATGGTTATAGACAATCAAATATTTATTTCTTTTAAGAAAGTATTATCTGTGTTGGTCTCATGAGACCTATGTCTCGTTGACCTGTGGGTCCCACACGCATGGGACCCACATGTCAATAAGACATGGGTCTCATAAGACCGTCGCATACAAGATTTTTCCATTTTTTTTTTCACAATAGGACTTAATTAGCTCTACGTGGGATATCAACCTCATGAAAGATTTAGTGATTTACAGTCCCTTATAATAATGACATATATATTTTTTTAGTGACAGCATGGTTTGAAAAATGTAAAACTAATTTAGCATTTGAGTTCTACTATTAAGCATAGCCAAGAGCTTTGTAGCTCAATTGATTGACACTTCTTGATATTTTCAATAGAAACATTTAAGGTTTAAATTCTCTCACTTTCAACAATCAAATTATCAAAAAAAAAAAAAAAAAATCCACCATTATGTATCAAGTTAGTGAGCCCAAATGTTCTAGCAAGGAAAACTCTATCTCTAATTGAGTAAAACTAACTGAAAAAAAAATATAATAATTGGCTTCCTATCTTTAGGGTTGAAAATGAGTTGAGCTAAGCCAAATATTAAAAATTTAGGTTTGCTTTTTTAATTTTATTTCAAACAAGAGTCAAGCTTGTTGGGTTAAACTAGATTCACCCCATTTAATTAATTTATTTACCCAAGTTGATTAATTATGTCAAATTAAATTCAAATCATGAAGGCACCAACAAATCACTAAATAAACTAAATACAATAGAAATAAATTTACACTATGATTTGTTGACAAATGGGGAAAACCTCTCGCAATGCAAAAACCTCACCTGGTGAATTTAAGGTCATCACTCCCAAGAATCCATTAATCAATAATCAAGCGGTTATAAGTATGAGGAATTTTACCACTACCTTGGCCTATTCTAAAATACTAACCTACAATTGAACCTTCGCTTCAATACCCAATTGAACTTAATTTTATAGCAGACTTCTTTTATTTGCATAAATCTCCAATCTGTGACTAACTCCTTTGCATAAATCCTAATACATGACTAACTCTAGCAACTTAATTGATTGTTGTTGGCTACAAAGTTCTTCACTTCATAAATGATAAAGATCAGGAAGCACATGGTTACAAAACCCTAAGGCATACAAACGCAGTAGTTTCACATAGAGTATATGAGTTTTAGGTCTTTGTTTCTATACTTGATGACTTTTAAAATAAGCCTTATATATGACTAGGGTTGTAAAGAGAGAAACCCTAATCATTCAAGTCATCATGGGCTAAAATTCAGATATGAGAATTCTGAATTTGTAGTTCTCAACAAATTGAGCGTGTGTCGAGCTTCTCCATTAATTCTTAATAGCAGCTAATGTTGAGTTTTAATAAAACAACTTTTCTTTACTAGCTTTTCTTCACTTGTTTCTTGGATTACCTCATGTCTTTAATGATATCATTTGATATGTTTGAACAACATACTTCTTGATACATTAAACCCAACTTAGATCTACTTAATTACAAGTAAAGTGCATTTTGTCAAAAGATTAGCAAAAAAAATAGAAAATATGACCCTAACAGAGCTCGAGCTTATCACCAAACAAGATTATATATTCAAACTTAGTTCATTTTCTTATCGCACAAACTTGACCTTGTTTGTGTGCTACTTGATTAAATTATATTTTTCCCCATATGTAAATAAACTATGACAAAAAAATTTTACCCCTTCACAAATCCATGTGTCTTTTTGTGTATGAATAAATTATTTATATTATCAATAAACCATTAAAAATAATTTGTATTATAAAAACTTTTTTACAAACTTATACAATCCAATCTCAAATTTATAGACATATATATATATATATATATATATATATATATATATAAATAGTATCTAGAAACGAATACAAATGTTTCCAGTGTTCATCAATGGAATTGGAGTAAACAAGAACATCATCAATATAAACAATGGTGAAGTGGCTAAAGGAGTTGAAAATATCATTCATAATATTTTGGAACCCACTAGGAGCATTCTTAAGACCGAAAGGCATAACATTCCACTCATAATGTCCAAAAGGAGTGGTAAAAGCAGTTTTGTACCTATCATTCTCACTAATCTGGATTTTCCAGAATCCTGATTTCATATCAAATTTTGAAAATACAACAGCCTCACACAATCTATGGACCAGGTCATTCTTGTTGGGAATAGGATACCGAATCCATTCCAAAACCTTGTTCAAAGGTTTATAGTTAATAACTAGACAAGGAGTTCCTCTCTCTATTTCAGCATTCTTTTGAATATAGAAAGCAGAGCAAGACCAAGGGGACTTGCTATTCCTAATAAGTTTTTTCTCTAACAAATCATGAATTTCTTTTTTGCAAAATTCAACGGTTTTAGCATTCATTTGAATTGGACGAGCCTTAGTGGGAATGTTTTTCTCGTCAAAATCTTTAACATAAGGCAAGTCAACAATATGTTTCTTCCTATGCCAAAAGGCATTAGGAATATCAGAGCAAACATCATCAACTAACAATTTTTGAAAATTATCAATTTTTGATCGCAACAATTTATTGGAAAGTTGTTCAGCAATTTTTTTGTATTTAACTTCTTGTTGAAGGAAGTTAAGATGTTTGATTTTAGCATAAAACAGATTGGAAGCATTATCAATATTAATCTCAGATTTTGAAATAAATTTGAATTTCACTTTTTGACCAAAAGGGTTAGTAGTAATGCCATCATGTTCAACAAGAAAAGGATACAAAGCATTTATAAAAGGCAAACCAAGAATCACTTTATCAGTCATATTTTTTACTAAAACAGAGAGAATCTTGAAACATATATTATCATGGCAAACATGAGCATTATTCAATTCATATTTAATCTTCATATGAGAACCATTAGCAGAAACCAATTTCTCAGTTGATTTTTCAAAATATTTTGAAGGAATCAATCCTTCTTGGATACAGTTTATATCCGCATCAGAATCAATCATAGCAATAACAAAGAAATGATAATCATGAGAAACAACAACTTTCACTTTAGTAAACCATTTTGGAGGAAGTGTTTTATTAACAAGAGCAAGTTGAGAATTATCAATATTACCTTTATCAGAAAGAAAAGTCTGTTGACTGGATACATCTCTATCCTTGTGCTCATCTTGTTCATTATCAGACTTATTTTGCTCACTATTTTTAAATACATGTTTTAATTCATTTATCTCTTGTTTAACAACATTAATTTCATGTTGGAAATCATTAACTGTTAAATCTTTCGGTTTCTTTTTATTAAATCTTTCCAAAGTTTTTTCTTCACTTCTAGTGAGAACATTAATAGTTTTAGTAGCATTACAACATGAGCTTCTACAACCAAGTTTAATATTAGGAGAATCAGAAGATTCATCAGTAGATTGATAGCAAGAATCAGTTGAAGAAGAAAAATCATCTTCCAAGGAATCAGACGAATTGCTTGATTCAAGGATTCTGAATAATTCTTCTTGATCATTATTTCCAATGTTTAACATGTTAAACTTGTTTTTCAACTTACCAGGTTTCTGTTTACAATCTTTACTAAAATGACTAGGTTTTCCACTGTTGAAACATTTACCTTTTCCAGATTTTTGGTTAACATATTTTTTTGAAACATTTTTCTTTTTAGCATAAAAATCATTAAAATTAGTTTTGTATTTTTTGTATTTTTTATGACTTTTATCATGTTTTTTTCCCTTTTGCCGAGAATGAGCAATCAGGGGCAAACCATATTGTTCACAAAAGTATTTTGAACATATATATATATATATATATATATATATATATAGTATCATATATAGTTAAATTAAGTCTCATATTCACAAACAAATTATTATGTTTGGGTTTGACTCATTTAATTATCAAGCCTAAACTTGATAGGCTATATGGAGCTTGGTTTTGTGTTTGATTTAGTTTGGACTTGACTTGACTGGGGAGCGTTATGGTTTTAAATGAGTTTTTTTTTTTTGGCCATTGTAGTATTCTCTTTGATATTGTGAACTCTGTGGACATAGCACTAATAGTGAACCTTAGATATTTTATTTAACCATTAGAAACTTTACCAGTAAAACTAATTGGAACTCACTAAATAAATCCTACAAAACTTAGACATGAGCCTTAGTTTGTTTGCTAAACAAATCAAACATAAACATATTTTTTTTCACAAGCAGAGCTAGAACTGCTGATAAACATTGGTTCCAAGTTCCAACGAGTGAATTATAGGCCAGCGGACTAGGCCGCCTTTCAGTTTCATAAAAGTCAGTTCTGCGCGGCATCATGACAACTCCCAACTGGTGCATAGATATTAATACAACACATAGACAAACTATCACCATCGTGTTTGATCTTTACTCATCGATTGATTGATTGTTGACTTTCAATAGGTAGCTAATAATTCCAATTATGCAATACTGCACCTCATGGACCACTACCAAAGTGTACCAGTCTATATACAACAATGACCTTAATTAATCTGGTATACTTAGAGCATTTCCAGCATATTCTTCAAATTGTTGTATTGTTTGGAGAATGAACAGTGACTTTAATCTTTTAACTACCCACTTTTTCAAATCCACTTTTCAACAGATTTTCTATCCCATTATCTATCTCATTTAAATATTGTTTCTTCATTATTTCTTTAACCTTTCTTTGTTCTTTTTTTAATATTTTTTTTTTAATTTTTTCTCTATTCATTCCCAACAGCTATATTTTTCAAATTCCTAACATCTATATTTTTAAATCTCCCAACAATAATATGTTTAAAGCTACACACACAATCTGAATGAAAGCCCCTGTATATGGGCAACACACACAAACATACACAATCTGAATTAGAGCCCCTATATATGGGCAGCACACACACACACACACACAACCCCTATATATGGGTAGCACACATGCGCGTGTGCGCGCACACACACACACACACACATAACCTCTGTATATAGGCAGCACAGATGCACACACACACACACACACACAACCCCTATGTATGGGTAGCGCGCGTGCACACACACACATAACCCTTCTATATGGGCAGCACAGACGCACGCGCACACCCACATAGCCCTTATATATGGGCAGCACGCGCGCGCGCACACACACACACAATCAGAACGAAAGCCCTGTATATGGGAAGTATGAAATTTGAACAAAAGAACAAAAGCTTTAATACAATAAGGTTGAACACCACCTTTTTTATTTATTTATTTTTATTTTTTTATGAACTATAATTTCATTAAAAGACTAAGAAGGACTACAAGCAGAGGCATCTCCCTTACAAACTGCCTTAAGTGAGAGGGGGGGGGGGGGGGGATTACCATCAGAAAAACAGAAGGGGAAAACAATGTTTAAAGCAAATTTCGCAGCTTCATGTGTTGCAAAACAAAATGAAATTACTTAGCTTCGTGTGCTGTAGAGATTGCCATCACCTTGGATATACAAATATAGTGCAATAGGATCACATTGTAGCAAAACAAAATGAATAGTGCAATAGGATCATATTGTAGCAAAACAAAAATGAGTGACCCAATATACAAAACAAGTTTAAAGAGCTCTTTTAATCATATACAAAATAAGAGCATTGATGATGATAATAGTCTAAGAACAAGACCTTCGTTTTTCAAGGATTTCCATTTGGCATTGACGAATATATTCTTGCTGCATTGAAGACAACATACTTACATACATCATCATAAGCTCTTTTTCTTCCTTCAGCTTTTCCATTCTCATTTTCTCCATTTCATTGTCCTCCTTCATTCTTGCTATTTCAAGTTTTTGATCCTTAAGTTGAATTCGTGCCATCTCATGCTCCTGGTCTACAAGACGTCCTTTCTCAATACAAGCGATTTTCATCTCACTTATTTTTCTTCTTTTTTCCATCATGACATTCAATATGTCTTCTATATGTGAAGTTGTGCCTTTTCTGGACTTTTGTTTCTTCAATCTTTCTTTTTTGGCCTTCACCCTTGGTGGTCTCTCCAAGTTTACAATTGGAACCTGTGGAATATCATCATCCTCTAAACTTATTGACTCTAGATTAGAAGGTGAAGATGCTTCAGATTTCCTTTTTTTTTTTTTTTTTGGTTGCTGATTGTTACCAATAGCCAACCATTTTGGTGAGTACTTTATTAAATTCTAGCAATGTTCATATTGAAATTTGTTATGCTACAATACTTGATAGAGCTCTTTTGCTACATTAAGCTGAAAAATTAACAAATATTTTATAGTTACTATCTTGAAATAGTTGGAACAAGTTAGCAAATTAACACAAATTTCTTTATAAGATGTACCTTGTCTTCATTAGTCTTACCACTTTCATTCTTTGATTCAATTTGTGCCAAACGCCCACAAAACTTATTGGTGCAAAGTTGAATCATTGACCATCGGTTTGTTAGAGAACTCATCGTACGCTTAGAAGTGAAGGTCTTCCACTGGTGATAATACTCCCAAATTCTTGACCAATATGTTGTGCGTTTTTGGTTAGTGCTTTGTACTACATCTTGGTTGACATTGAGAAATGCGGACACAAGAAGCACGTCTTCTTGTATGGAGAAGTTGCTACCACATTGTAGTTTCTTAGCTATGGATTCAACTTGGGGTGGAGACATTTGGCTAAATGCTTGAGCTTGTGGAACACTATCTTCATCACTTATATGTGAAGATCCTAACATATATTCATCATAACTATCTTCTAAAAGATTAGTGAAAGATGCGTCCCTTGGAATACTCAAATCCATTCCTAGTAACAAAAACAAAAACAATAATTTACATTCAGTTACATAGAAACAATAATTCTATAATATGTAAGGAATCCCTTTCATTCAGTTCATAGTTTATTGGCATCAAACTCCCAGTTCTATCACAGTTTCAAGAAATTAACAATAATTTATCTCAATTACACAGAAACCATAAGGAACAAAACTACAATGATCGCCACATTCTAAAAAACTCAACCTCAAAGCTGTCTATAAGTTTTTCATTCTCAGCTCAAAATATTACTAGCACAAGAGATCTCACAATTAAGATTGTACATTCAGAAACAATTTTCACAAAATCTCATGGAACCAAGCAACAAAAATTACCACATTCTAGAACTACACAACTCAATGCAACATGAACTCTTAGATTAGTCACTTACATTTTCATTCATAGAATTATTTACACACACACATTTCCTAGAAAACATTTTCCAAAAACCATTCTAATCACATAGATATCAAAAACCCACCAAGCAAAAATGACAAACATGCAAAACCCAATATGAATTCATCTATCAAACATCATTGCCATCACAATTTCAGCTACAAAAAAACTCAGAATTCAGATTCTCAACATTTCCATAACAAAAAAAAAAAAAAAAAAAATAGAGACATAAATATTACTGATAAACAATAAAAAATAATAGTTAAAGATGAATTCTTTTCTAAAAATAAAAAATTGGGAATTGAATTACTGACCTGATTATTGAAGAGGCAAAGGAAAGCAATGTATAAAGGCATGAAATTTGGGTTGGTGGGAATCAAAATTCTATTTTCCTTTTTGTTGTTTTGTTTGTTTGGGTTTTTTTTTTTTTTTTTTTGTTTTTTTTTTGTTTTTGTTTTTGTTTTTGTTTTTCTTGGTTTGGGTACCGATATTCAAGGTTGAGATTAATTTATTGACTCTAATAAGATTAATTAAATAGAAAAAATAGAGAAAAGATCAAGAATAGAGTGAAAGACAAACAGAGAAAAAAGAATCAAAAACCCAAAACCTAAACCCATATAATGGTGAAGAACAATAGAAAATCATTCAAAACCACCAAATCATCAACTCGTATGATAAACTAATAAATTCAAACATGACAAAAACCCTATTAAATCAAAATTTTGGGTACCGATATTCAAGGTTAAACCAATGTTTTCAGAACTCCATTCTTTGTCATAGGTGGTTGAGTGAACTTCGATTGAAAGACATGGTACGAGTTCTTTTGTGAAAGACACGGTGCAAGTTTTTTGTGAGAAAGAGCAGCAGCGAGGGTTGATTTTGTGAGAGAGGAGTTTTTGAATGAAGAGAAACCAGGCAAAAGAGAAGAAGGAAAAACGTTTGAATGAGAGAGAAAGAATTATAAATTAATACCATTGTTCAATTTTTTAAGATAAAATAAAGGGAATAGAGTTGCTACAGTGTTCTCTAAATTAAGAGAATTACTGCAGCAACTTCCAAAAAAATTTGGAGAATCTGTGTGTTTAGAGAACCGGTTGGAGTGTGAACAGTAGCATTTGGTGGTCCAAAAATAGAGATATAGTGATTGTTGGAGATGCTCTTAAGTTTGCATTCATGGGGTTGGTCCAATGGTCCTATAATGTGGGTGGGGTGCAGTGTATGCCAATGCGATTCAAGGGTATACTAAATTTGCTTTCATTGAAGTGGTATCATGTTTAGTTCGACAACCTTAAAGGGGGAAATATTCAAATTCAGAAAAAATAAAGTTCTTAATCAGTATATCACATTTGATAATGCTAAGATGGTATTAATTGAATATGATTGTTTATGGGGAAATGATACAGCGAAAGAAGGGTTAGTATATTACTAAACCCATAATCTTGAATTCATAAACCCAGCCTTTTTAAGGAAAAGATTTGAAATCCTACATATATATATATATATATATATATATATATATGTGTGTGTGTGTGTGTGTATTTTGTGGGAGAGGGAGAGGTGGTGTTTGAAGGACACCGCAAAGGATATTATTGCCACTAAATTATCATTTCAACAATTGAACCATATGTCTAAAGGGTTCAATTCCAATACTCTAAAAGTTTATTTTGTAACCAAAAATATATTATAATGGGAAATGTTAATGAGTGCCTTTAGGGCACTGGTTAATAATCTATTTTAAGAAAGTTTTGATACTACTTTTTTATGGAAAATGAAAAAAGCTGTCAAAATATTAATTATTTTTTTTTTGATTTCCCATAAAAACTTTCTTTAAATAGATTATTAACCAGTACTCTAAGGGCATTAGTTAGCATTTCCCAATTATAATTAGTATCCTACCAAATTAAAATTCAATTTTGACTAAGATATTCCTAAAAACTCTTCTAAACAAAGAAAAAAAAATCTTAAAAAATTAGAAAAATAAAAACAAAAGCGTTGTAATAAGTATGGGCATTTTATGTTGGAAAAAGAAAATTTAAGTGCATTTTGTTAGTACAATTGTTACTGATGGTGTACTATAAAATAGACCAACTCCAAGCTCGTCCATGAGGGTCATCTAGGGCAAGAATAGAAAAATGGACTTTGTATAGAACACTCATCCGTGACAAGGTTGTCCATCCAAAAAGAAGTTTGGACGACCTCCATATATTCTGAGAATATTTCTCTATACAAGTTTGGATGACCTCCACATTCCTATTTTGGAGCACAAGTAAAAATTGAGGTTCATTGCTACAAGCTGCTTCTGATGACGGTTATGGAAAATAAAATCAAACAATATAACTTCCATGGCAGTTATGGAAGTTAACTCTGAACCTTTTGACATCCTCAATGATAGGGGAAGTTATTAGACAAATAACCGCTTCAAGTGTATACTATATAAGCATTCATCTACATCAAAATAAGATAAGTCTTTCAAACACTTCCAAAGAGATTGGAATTCCAAAATTTGAGAGAAATAACTAACTTTACCATCGAAAGGTTCTTGGCCAGTCCTTCCTGGTCACCTATGATTGTGTGTTCAACCTTTCAAGTTTTCCAAGTGATTCTCTTGCCATTGAAGCCTGAAGCATTCAGTCTACTAATTTTACTTTGTATCATTAGTTACAACAAGTGGAGGAAGAATTTACAACCTGAATTTTCTTATAAAGTAGAACCGACAATAGCATGAGTTACAACAATATTGATGTGTAATATGTGCCATATGTCATGCACATATGGGCATGCATATATAACAATGGGATCAATTTCCTTTGATTTTGATATGACTCATATAAGCTGTGTAGTCAAATGCGTGTACGTCTCATTGTAGCATATGCCATATCACGTCATATTTCAGTGGTGAAAATGACAAAGTATAGAACGAGTGGTATAAATCAACATTAATCTTAAAAAACCAAAAAAGAGAGAGAAGATCAACATGTATGCCCTTATCATAACGTATACGGTTCTAAATTGGTGCTGCTGCAGGCTACAACTAAGAAATTGTTCACGCAACATATGTACATCGGCGATTTACTTTGTTGCAATGGGCTTAAATGATGCAATCTATCATGTATGAGTTCGGAAACTAGTCAGAAGAGTTTTTGCACTGTTAGAAATTATGGTTAAAAAATTAAGTTTATAATTTTTTAACAGTTTAAACTTTTGAGACAATCAGTAATACACATACATGCGCAGAGAAGGAATAATAATCCTTAAGTCGGTTAAGCTTCGATGTCTATTCAATTGGAGTGCATTGCATGCCTAACACAAACGACGAAGTTGGGTAGGAATAAAACAAAAGACTACTGTTGAACATAGTCCTTCAAATTAAACTAGAAACGAATTTCTTTTTTTATATAAATTTTTAATTCATTTTCCACTTATTCATGAATATCAATTAAATAAAGTTAAAATTTTGAAAAGTCTTGATTGAAACCCTAATAACTTAACTAATTAATTGACTAACTATGAGTAGATACATGATTAAGATTGAAGTTAGAAAATCTTTAGATTGTGCAATCACAATATTAAATTAATCACAAATATAGCACAATAATCTAAAGTAATAAAATCAGTAAAACATAAATTTGGTGATGAAATGGATAACCTATGAAAAATTCTTCGAAGAAAAAACCGCACTTGGAGTACCCAATTTCTTAGGAGATTTACTACATAAAAAAAGGTTACTAGAATTAGAATATATAAAACCATTGTAATCTAGATTCTTTATGCAATCTCAACAAACGCCATTTTTTGCCTCCCTCCATAGTGGCTTCGAAATTATGGAATTCTTCAATAAAATTTCTTGGAGTACCCAATGTCTTGCAAATTTTATGCTTGACTTTAATGGTCACTTAAGCAAATCCTGATTTTGCTTTACCGAACCTTCACATTTTCAATGTCTTCACTCAACTTTTTGACATACGTATACCTTCAAAGAGTTGTCACACAAAATTTGCCAACTCGAAACCTAAAAACTTTCACCTTCCTAAAGTTTATCAACAAAACAAATTATAACTCATCCTAATCAAACCAATTTTTTTTTTTTTTTTTTTTGGGATCAACACAAAAATGATCTATTATTATTTAACCAAAACTAATCAAAATAAGCTAAACACAAAATACTATGAAACTTAAATTAATAATAAATGGTGAAAGTGAAGCCTAAAATAGTTAGTTTAGCCTGATTTTAGAACTTATTTATGAAGATATAAGCTCTATAATACCCTTTGGGAAAAATATGAATAGTTTCTTAGTATTATATCTCAAGTTTTTAATTAAATTCAACAATTTGACTGCATTGAGCAATGTGATACAAATAATATTATTTTCTCTTAATGACAATTAAATTATTAAATAATTTTTGATAGTTTATTGGCCATTGCAGCCACATGATTGGAATGTAAAATGCTAAAAACACAAACTATTTTACAAATTTTTTAACAAATTGCTGATGTGGTAAGTAGTTATTGGTAAGTAAAAAAATGATGTTAATGATGGACCTAGATGAGAACTTGTAAGAATTTTCCCAATCAATAGTTTATAAAAAAAATTGTTAAATAATTTGTAATTGTAGTATTACTCGATTGGAATTGATGGAGAAATCTAAATTACAACATTTAAATAATTGTGCCTAAGTTTTACTCATAAGTCATACCCCTTCCCTGCTCTAACTCCTCCCTCTTCTCTCTTTTAACCTAAAGATACCCTTAATTTGAAGCTTTATCAAACCGCAACCTCGACTTGAAATCATGGGGTGCCATAATGCCATTATGATCGTGAGATGGGCTAGCATTTGGAGGCAACAAATTTTAAACCAACTTAACCAAACCCATAAGACAAGTATGTGCTGCAAAAGCCATAAATGCTGCTTGGCTCACTATCCAGTAATAGTGTCCGCTTCCCTGTGCCGCACGATAAGAATAATGATATATCATATATATGTGCGTGCTTCGTAGAAAGGTTTTTTCATCTTTCGGGCCAAAGTTACTATTTTAAGGGAACCTAACAGGTGCATTTAATTTCCAACGTGAGTTACCACGTTGGTTTGAATCCAAACAGTCATCTAGGTTAGTTGGCAGCTGTGAAAATTTAAAAAATGTTTACTATATATATCCGAAGCCCCAATAGCATAGTGTCAGCTAGAAGTATATAGCTGTTTTACTTTGGTTCTTTCTTCAATAACTTCCACTTTAAAACTTCGACAAAGAGATAGTTTAAGTTTACTCTCACGGGTTGGTGCTGAATGTGCTAGGGCATTGAATGTTTACACTTTACATCGATCCCATCCCTTAAATTTTTCTAGACAAAAAGAAATTTATGGGTCTGTTTGGAATCCAGTTAATTTGTTAAAACTGAAAAATTTTCTAGTTGTTGCTGCTCACCTTTATATTCTGAGTGAATATGCTTACTGTCTTTGCATGAAAACTTCGAACTTTATGCGTAACCTATTCTTTTCCTTTATGATTGAGCTTCCAAGTTCCAACTGAGTTTTTTTTTTTGGATACATCCAACTGAGTTTTCTTACTACTTTTAATCATTAAAATTTTTTCAATAGCTTCTCTTGCTTCATATAGTTTTAAGTGTGGTTAAATTTAGATAA
The DNA here is from genome assembly GCA_030445155.1 of Quercus variabilis. Taxonomy (NCBI): domain Eukaryota; kingdom Viridiplantae; phylum Streptophyta; class Magnoliopsida; order Fagales; family Fagaceae; genus Quercus; species Quercus variabilis. Next base: position 10,953,981 of record CP129450.1, read on the forward strand.
AACCAAGGGCCCCAAGGTTCTAACTGAAAGGCATACTTAGATTTCTATTGTTTGTAATGGCTTTCATGAACTTGGATAGACAAATCAATATTGGTGGGATTGTGCCCTCAATATTGACAATTTCCATACTAGTGGGAATGTGCTCTGCACAAATTGTTCCTGCTATGTTTGTTTTCGGGGATTCATTGCTTGATGCTGGAAATAATAACTACATTTTAACACTCTCTAAGGCTAATTATGTCCCCAATGGGATTGATTTTGGAATGCCAACAGGGCGATTCACAAATGGAAGAACAATTACTGACATTATAGGCAAGTACTAATTCTCTAGTACTTCGTACAAGACTACTGGCTATTGCAGTATTAGATATGCAAATGTTAATGGCATATTCTTTTTTTCTTCATAAAATTTTTCTCACCAGGTCAGGAATTGGGCTTTAAAGACTTCACTCCACCATACTTGGCTCCCACTACAACAGGATCTGTGGTTCTGCAGGGTGTCAATTATGCTTCTGGTGCAGGCGGAATTCTTAATCACACTGGAAAGCTCTTTGTAAGGCTTCTTTTCCACTTAATTTTTTTCCCCTAATAAGCACTAAAAGCCATCATTTTGAACAGCATTTCAGTACGTACATTGTGTTAGATGTAAAATAATCTATTGGTTTACATAAACAAGAAAATTTATATATAGGGAGGTCGAATAAATATGGATGCGCAGATAGATAATTTTGAAAACAGCAGGCAAGACATAATCTCAAGCACTGGAGCTCCTGCAGCACTAACATTGTTAGGAAAAGCAATCTTCTTTGTTGCGATGGGCTCAAATGATTTCATCAATAACTACCTGACACCTGTCATCTCTGCTGCTGAGCAGAAGTTGATCACTCCAGAAGTATTTGTTGGTACCATGATTTCAAGATTCAGGCTACAACTAACGGTAATCTTTTAGTAACCTATTATGTTAAAGCCACATTTGGTACTGTAAAAGTTAAGCTGAAATGTATGTTATTGATTCTGTTACCAGAGGCTTTACAATTTGGGTGCTAGAAAGATTGTTGTTTCAAGTGTTGGACCCATTGGGTGTATACCTTTTGAAAGGGATGCCAATCCGGCTGCAGGGGACAACTGTGTTAGTTTGGCAAATCAGTTGGCTCAATTATTCAATGCTGAGCTGAAAAGCCTTGTCACAGACCTCAGCACTAATCTTAAGGAATCAAAATTTCTCTATGCAGATTCTTATAGCATATTAGAAGATATCCTGCAAAACTACATTTCCTATGGTGAGTATGCTGTAGAATTCACTGTCAGTTCACATAGGATAGGAGTATCTTAAATTAGAACGTCATTTAAATTTATCATTTCCTAACAAATTAAGCTTTTGGTATAAGTAGAAGTTTATCATAACATCATAGTAGGTGATCCTCATGTCGCCACTCTAAAGAGAACTTGATGTTTTATTTAACAGGTTTTGAGAATGCGAATTCCGCGTGCTGCTATCTTGCTGGGCGCTTTGGGGGTTTGATTCCATGTGGTCCTCACTCAAAAATTTGTAGTGACAGATCCAAGCATGTGTTTTGGGACCCATATCATCCTTCTGAAGCTACTAATCTTCTCGCTGCAAGGCGTCTCTTGGATGGTGATACCAATGACATTACACCTATGAACATTAGGCAACTTGCTCGATTGTGATCCAAAGTCTAACGATTTTAACGGGATGCATTCAAAGATTGTTTTGAAAAGAGTTAGTAGGAGATTAGTTCTCTTTGAATGATAATAACTGGCGTATTTTATGGGAATTTATCAGAAAGAATAAAAGACGTACCATAAGAATAGTGACAAAGAAGATTATGGAAAACTATATAATATTTTTAGGTGTGTTGTATTGTTCTAGTTTTCTCACTATCAAATTATTCTTAGAAGTTTCTCGGTGTGGATGGAGGATGTTCCTCTACACTTGTACTCTGTTCTTTTTGTCGACCATGTACGGCTGATTTTCTTTCAATGAAATTCAGTCTTTAGAAGAAAGGATTATTCTTAGAGATGTATTGGATGTAGTAATGAAGGAATTCATTTCATTTCTATGACTAACAATAGTAGTCTGTAGCTGATTGAATTTTTTGAGGATATTTAAAGAAAAATATGTAAGTTGCTAGACGACATTATTATAAGGTAAAGGTGGCCATCAACTTCATTCGGTTCATTTCAATGACTAACATCTTAACTGGATCACACATTCTATAACTTATTTCACATTATATCTTTGTTGTAGCAGTTCTCAGACAGGCCGGCCATACCAAAAATCTATGGAAGTTAATTACTTGGAAAATTGGAGCCATCATCGATCAACATCTTTGATAAGTTCATACAAAATTTCATAAGTTACAACTCGCAAAATTTTCTAATTAGGGATACAATTCCTCTCCAATCATGCCAAATTCCCTGTTTTAGTGTGTACTTGGGCCATACTAAAACCATTCGGCACTTCAGCTAAAACAACACGAGCCCAAATGATAGCTATTTGCTACTTGGTAATTTCCAATTTGGTTAAAATGGCGCAAAGCTCATAGACTCATACATCTCACCTTCTAAATGCATCCGTTCAAATTTCTTCATAGACATAAAAATAAAATTAGTTGCAGACCCATGTGATCGCATGAGAATAAATAATTATTAAGTAAACTACAAATTTAGTCCCTATTCTTTTTGCTAAATGTCAATTTGGTTCCCAACATTTCAAATGTGTCAATTTAGTCCTTAACTTTTCGTTATTGGCTCAAATTAGCCCCTACCGTTAAGTGATGGATGAGAAATGCTGACATGGCTAATAGTTAAAATGAAAAATAATTTTTATACTAACTCAAATCCCAAGTGTGCTGATTAAACTTAAGAAAAATGAAAATAAAAACTAAGGGGTCTCACATTTGGATCAAGCCCTCTGTAGACACCGCATTTTTTACTCCTTACGACTTAAGCTCTCGTTCCCCAATGATGTTGAATTTTAAGACTCAAGGTTGGTTTAGGGCCCAATTAGAGGTTAAATTGACTTGAGAAGTGTTAAAATGAAAAATGTAACTTTCAATAAGCAAATAAATTTATTTTTGAAAAATAAGGCCAAGGAAACCCTCACTATGCGCATGCAACTTTCTGCATGTGTACGCAAGCCCAATCTTGCGCACACATAGCGATTTTCGAAAACTATAAAAGGCAATTTTTCTACATCTATGTGGAGGCTTGCAACAAATCCCACATCGTCTGGGAGTCGTTCCAAACCTCCTTTTTTTTTTTTTTTTAGACTATAAGTAGCCTTACATGATTTGACTGAGGGGAACGATAAAAAATCAAGCTTGAAGAGCTTTTCTTTGAGGTATTAGTTCGAACTTTGCTTTTTCCTTTTCTTTTCTTTTTTATGCTTTTAATCCTTCTGTTTGTCTTGTTTTCTCGTTGCAATATGCTTTAACATGTTTATCTAGCTTAGGTATACGGTTTTTGTATGTTTAAAATGCATGTTAGGGTGTTAGATTTAGTGTTTTAAGCTTGGTTGTGTTTCTAGGGTTTTTGGGCAGAAACATGCACACGCAGACTTGTTTATATGCATATAGGGAAGTTCATGCGTGTACATGAACTTGCCCAAAAACCCTAATTTTTATTTGTTTGTTTCTGCTTTTGTTTTCACATGTTTGTTTTGTTTGGCTTCCTTTTCCATGTTTTTATGCTTCCAAATTCTATGTTTCACATGTTTAATTGCTTGTTTGCTATCACATGTTAGAATTAGGGTTTTATGGTTTCAATGCTATGAACATGCATTCACATGCTCATGCATAATGCAATAGGTGCTAAGTTGCTGTAAGGTAAGTAAAGGTAAGTCATGCATTTGTAATGTTCATGCATTTGTGATATGATCTTGCTTTGATGATAGAGATGAATATGCTTGTTTGGTTGAGTTATGCTTAATCACATGTTTGCTTGTATCTTTTCTTATGTTTGTGTTTTTGCCTTGGTTTAATGTTACATGTTGCTACCTTGAATATGATATGATGCCATGCTAGATGTGAATGCTAGGATGATGTGATGAGATGTACATTAGGGTATGCTATGATGTAATATGATTTGTGATGAAGCATGCTTAGATGAATGATTAGGGTGTGATGTGATGATGCCATGTTAGATGTATGGTTAGGGATGTTTGATGCCATGATTGATTTTAGATGTATGTTAGTGTGTGTATGAGTTAGATAACAATGTTGAGTGTGCCTTTAATAGGGTTAAGACATAAGACACAATAATGAGAAGCCAATCTTAGGGTTAGGTGGTTTTGGGTGCCTAATACTTTCCTAAGACCGTACCTTAACTCTGAACCCATATCTATGGTAGTAAGATCAAAAGGTTCTTATTTGAGAGGACGCCATATATATGGTTCCTAGGCCATTGCAAAAACTAGGTGGAACTCCCACCCCCCCCCCCCCCTCGTCTTTTACGTCCACACCCCAAACCCAATCTGTTTCACGTTTTGGTCTAGAGAGAAGAGAACAGTGAGACCTCAAAAATTTCACATGCCTAACAAAAGAGAAATCCTTGCAAAAGGAGTTCAAAAGCAAGCGTCGGGGAAATCCTAGCAAAAGGAGTTTAAAGAATACTTTATGTCATTAACAAAGGAATTCAACAGATCTCAAAGTAGAGAACAATACCATTTGGTTCATTGGGGGGACATGATAGATTCAGCATACCAATACCATCCTTATCATCAGCCAAGACATACAAAGTTGTCCTTTCCAGCTTAGTTGCAAACCTGCAAGCCCCTCCCACACGAATAGTACCCATACCTTGTAGAGTAAAAATCCCATAAAAGCAAACATTTGAGTTGGAGATAAAAGAGTTTAATAGAGGGTTTTGATCGTAATCATCCAAAGAAGTCAATTGCAACTCAATTCCCTTCTTCCATGTCCTAGATCTCTACAAGTGTTAGCTTGTCTGGCATTGTTTGAGTATATTTGCTAAATGTGTTTTCAAGATTCACGTTCTCCTCTTTGGACCAAAACGTGTAGCAAATTGGGAATGGGGCCATGGGCATGATTGATTTAGGGATTTCGATCCCAACGTGAAACCTTTATTAATCTAGATTTTATATATAATAATAATAATAATAATAATAATCAATCTTAGTGAGCCATCCACATGACATTTTGATTTGGCATAAAAATTATTTTTTATTTTAGCTGTTAGTCATGTTAGCGGTTTTCATCCATCACTTAACAGCAGAGATTAATTTGACCCAATAACAAAAAAGTTAGAGACTAAATTGACACATTTAAAATGTTAGAGACCAAATTAATATTTAGCGAAAAGGATAAGGACTAAACTTGTAATTTACCCATAATTATTTTGTATTTGTGGTATAATGTATAATTTTTTCTTTAAATTTTGTGAAAGATCATTTGTTCATTGTAAAAATTAAATAATTTCTAAAATGATTTTCCATCTATCTAGCTCTACAAATATATCATTTTATTATTTTAAGTGTGTTTGATTGATATTATTCATTTTTGAGATGGTTTATATTTTTCTAAATTATGTTGTGGTACGTTATATTTTCATTTTTTTTTTTATAACTAAGCTCTTTAAGTTTCAAACATATTATTCTAATTTCTCATTCTTTTAAATGAGATTATCATAATAATCAAAACTTATCACATAATTACACTTGATATTACTTAAATAGTTGATAGGCACATTTTTTTTTTTTGAGTGAGAGTTGAGAGTTTCAACCTATGGCGTCCGCTCTTGATGATAGCTCTTTATCATCAGACCAAGACACCAATTAGTTTTTGGTGTAAGCGGGGATTCAGCCATAAATCTCTTATTCAACCATCAGAGATTTTATCAGTTGAGTTAACTAGAATTCATGTTGATAGGCACATTCAAATACATACTAAGATTATATTTTGATATAAATTCAAATTCTCACTTTCAATATAACAAAGGATTATGTTAGACAAAAATCAAACAAAAGCTATAAGAGGGAGAGAGAAGGCTTGTGATGGAGAACTCAAAAAACACACTACCAAAATCATATTAACCCAAAATTTTGTTATAAAAAAATATAATGATTCATCAACCTAAAGTAAAGTTGCAAGAAAGACTAAATGAGAGAGAGAGAGAGAGAGAGAGAGAGAGAGAGTAATCAATTTTTTTTTTTTTTGGAGAAACCTGAATTAGAAAAATTTATAGAAAATAAGATGAGAAGAAGAATGTCAAAATAAAAGATATAGTCACACCAAATTATCCAATTTATGCTATGTAATAGAATAATATAATACTCTTATATACTATCTTTATAACGCAATAGGATAATATTCAACAGTTAAAGAAAAAAAAAACTTAGAAACAAAAAACCAAATTGCATTAACCTAAAGTAAAGTTCTAAAGAACAAAAAAAATTCATCAACATAAAGTAGAGATACAAAAATTAAAAAATCACCAAAAAAAGAAAAAAGAAAAAAAATGAGAGAGAGAGAGAGAGAGAGAGAGAGAGAGAGAGAGAGAGAGAGAGAGAGAGAGAGAGTAATAATTTTGTGTGTGTGTGTATGTGTGTGGGAAAATAAGTATAGACATAGTGAATGATTCACTTCACTGCTGTTAATTGGGATTCTTTAGGGGCAGCATGAAACCGTGTACATACCTTGACACTGAATGCAATATCAGGCCTACTTGCTGTGAGATAGAGAAGACTACCAATCATACTTCGATAAAGTGTTGGATCGACGTCAACCCCGGTTGCATCAATGCTTAGTTTTGCAGAGGAACTCATGGGAGTAGAGGTATGTTTCTTAGAGTCCAGGCCAAACCTTTTGACAAGATTTTTGGCATACTTCTCTTGAGAAATGAATATTTCATCTTTCCGTTGTTTCACTTGAAGCCCTAGGAAGTAGTTCAACTCTGCCACCATGCTCATTTCAAATTCCCTTTTCATTTCTTCCGAAAATTCATGAGCTAGTTGATCAATTGTGGATCCAAAAACAATATCATCCACGTACACTTGAGCGACAAGGAGGTATTTCTCATCCCTTTTAACAAACAAAGTTCGATCTGCTTGACCTCTTCTGAACCCACGATCCAATAGGGAAGTGGTGAGACGATCATACCATGCTCTTGGTGCCTGCTTCAACCCATACAAAGCTTTCTTCAATCTTAGTACATGACTCGGAAAGTGAGGATCTTCAAACCCATTTGGTTGCTCAATAAATACTTCTTCATTTAGAAAACCATGACTCGGAAAGTGAGGATCTTCAAACCCCTTTAGTTGCTCAACAAATACTTCTTCATTTAGAAAACCATTCAAGAAGACACTCTTCACATCCATTTGGTACAACTTGAAATCCATGATGGATGCTATGGACAAGAGAATTCGAATGGACTCTAGTCTTGCTACCGGAGCAAACGATTCATCAAAATCTATGCCTTCCACTTGAGTATACCCTTGAGCCACTAATCTAGACTTATTTCGGACTACTTTACCATCTTCATCTGTTTTGTTCTTAAAAATCCACTTGGTGCCGATCACATGTGTATCTTCAGGTCTTGAAACCAATTTCCATACATCATTTCTAACAAATTGATGTAGCTCCTGGTGCATAGATTCTACCCAATTCTCATCTTTCAGAGCTTCTTCTACCTTTTTGGGTTCAAATTGAGAAAGATAACAGTTGTATGTCACATGGTTAGCACTATACTTTGGTCCTTTTCTCAAACAAAGTCTCTCGTTTACATCCCCAATAATATTACTTGATGGGTGATTGAGAATCACTCTTGATGAAGGTTTCTTGGAAGTTGAGAGTTCCTCATCACGAGAAATTGGAGTTTGAACTTCTGGAGGTGTGAGTGGGCTTGGAACTTCTTGTGTTGATCTTGTCTCTCTTCTTGATATAGGAGGTGTAGACTCCTTTCCGAGTGTTTCTTTCTCAACATCATCACTTAGGGACATATCTTCATCATTCTCATTCTTCTTGAGTTTAAGCCCCTTTCCATCATCCTCAATTTCCTTTTCTGATATAGTGTCGTCTATAACCACATTGATTGATTCCATCATTGTCTTAGTTCGCTTGTTGTACACTCTATAGGCTCGGCTATTTGTGGAGTATCTTAGGAATATTCCTTCATCACTCTTAGTATCAAATTTACTCGGATTTTTCCTGTCAATCAGAATGTAACACGTGCTCCGAAATATTCTGAAATACTTCACCTTGGGTTTCTTTTCTGTCTATATTTCATATGACGTCTTCTTTGTCCCTGCTCAGAAATAGATTCTATTGCCAATGTGACATGATGTGTTCACAGCTTCAGCCCAGAATTTTTGTGGTATGTTTTTGTTGAGGAGCATGACTCTTGCCATCTCTTGGATCACCCAGTTCTTTCTTTCAACCACCCCATTCTGTTGTGGAGTCTTTGGAGTTGATAATTCCTTCTTGATACCATGCTCTTCACAAAAAGCCTCAAACTTAGCATTCTCGAATTCCTTCCCATGATCACTTTTGATTTTGACTATGGGAACTCCTTTTTCATTTTGCAGTTTTTTGCATAGTCTTTGCATTTTATCACATACTTCGGACTTTTCTCTAAGAAATTCCACCCAAGAGTACCTTGAGAAATCATCAACTACAACCATAATGTATCTCTTTCCTCCTAGGCTGTCAGTTCTTGTAGGCCCCATTAGATCAATGTGAAGAAGCTCTAAACACCGTGAGGTAGCAATCACATTCACCTTGTGATGGCTTTCCTTTGTTTGTTTTCCCATTTGGCATGCTTCACATATAGTCTTCTCCACCTTTCCAAACTTTGGAAGTCCCTCAACTACCTCAAGTTTACAGACTTTACATACTTGTTTGAAGTTTGCATGTCCAAACCTGTGATGCCAAAGTTTCAGCATATCAACATAAGCACTTCTACACGAAATAGGTGCCGTAGGAATTACTTCGTAGCAATTATCAGTAGTCTTATTTCCCTCCAAGACTTGAATCCCTTTTTCATCAATGATTATGCACCCCTTCTTTGAGAATTGGACAAGAAAGTCTTTATCATATATTTTAGTGATGCTTAAGAGATTTGCTTTTAATCCTTTGATGTATAGCACATCTTTCAATAGAGGTAATCCTGGTATTTCAACCGTCCCTTTCTCGAGAACTTGAGCATGGCTCTCATCACCAAAAGTCACATAGTCACAGGCTTTCTCTTTAAGAGTCTTAAACAATGATTTATCTTCTGTCATATGATGAGAACATCCACTGTCAAGATACCATACGCACGAGTTAAAAACCGTCAATGAGGTGTGCACAAACAAACAGGCATGAGACAAGCATTCTTGACCATCAAGTAGAAATTCATCTTTATTTTCCATACTTTTGTCAGATTGAATTTTCTTTTTCAGATTATCAACCTTTTCACACAAAGTTCTATTTCTTCTTTTGTATTTCTCAATCAAAGAGTTAGACTCACATAAACTATTGTGTAGAATGTGGTTCTTATTTTCAAAGTGTTTCAGCATGTTAACGAACATCTTAGCATGTTTCTTGGATTTAATTAACTCTAAGAGTTCCTTTTTAGAATACCCTTCAAACATATTCATAGAGTTATTATCACAAACACCAAAACCACAATTTAACATGACCCTTTTCACAGCAGCATCCATAGCCAAGGGGTCTCGGATCGCACTCAAGTATTTAAACCATAACAAATGCACCCGCTCTGATACCAATTGAAAGTTCAATATGTGTGTAAAACACCCTTGAACGTTTAGACCCCCAATTACAAACTATCAATTCAAGTTTAATATCAAACAATTAATGTGCGGAACATGAACATAAGCTAAACATAGAATTGATAAACAATCTAAGCCAATTATAATCACATCCACAGCAGAAAATAAAAGGCAAAGATAAAGGAAGAGAGATCTAAACACAAGGACAACATGCGATGTGTTATCGAAGAGAAAACCGAAACTCTTGGCGTAAAACCTTTCCGCTGCCTTCTAAGCGGTAAATAATCCACTAAAGAATGTAGCTGAGATACATGAATAGCAGAAGACCCTTTAAGCCTAACCTACCCAGAGTACCTAAGCCCTCCAAGTTTCTTGCTCCAACGGGATTGCGTCGAACCTATTTCTTCTTTAGCTTACTGGATTCCGCTACTAAACCATAGCATCAACCAATACACATTGGTTTCTTCCAAACTGCTTCCCTTAGCACCAAATGTACCTTCTCACGGATGTGGGTGTGATGAGATAAGGATTTGGTTAATAGCCTCTCAAGGATGTATCAATGGAGAGGAAGAGAGTAGAGGAATTTGTAGAGTTTCTTTGGTAAATATTGGGGATGAGGAAATCTTGTTTTTCTCTAGGGTTTCTCTCACAAAATTCTCTCTGGAAGCTCTCTTGATTTCGTGGATATAAGGGTATATATATAGTGGTGTGTGTTTGGAATACGAAGAGTCAGTTTTTGCCAAATAGGGTAACTTGGCGGCTTGACCTCGCGGCTTATCTAAGTCGTGAGTTCAAGTCGCGAGGTAACGGCCTGGCCAGCCTGGGACTTTTGTCCTGTAGTGCGACAGCTGGCACGACCCTTCTGCTCCCCTATGTGCTTCTCACGTGCCTGCAGTTGGTGGCTTGTCAGTCGTAAGTCAGCCGTGAGTCCTAGCCGTGAAACTCTGCTTCTTTGCACAAACTTGAGCTTTTCTTCACACTCTCTTCACACACTACCCTTACATGAATCCCACCCAAATACAGGGTTTCTAAGTGCTAAATTACAAGCAAATTGACACAGAATAAATCCAATAAGATGGTTGATAAATTTCAACCTTACAGTGACATTAAGGTTAAGAGTAGTAAAGAAATAAAAAGATAAAATGGAGAAGGAAAGGTTGGAGGAAATATAACAGTAAGATACAAAATTAATAAGAAGAAGAAGAATGAAAAAATAAGAAAAAAATAGTTGGAAATAAGTGGATGATATGGCTACTAATGTGACTTAACAAAAGTGTAGCAACAATAAATGTTATACTTCAACTTATAGATATATATAGATATATGGATGAGACATGACATTAAATTGAGAAGGTAATTCATGTAGTAGCTACATGTCTACTCTCACATGTTTTAACCAGTATAGCTTACAACTTGTTAGGCTCACATGTGAGAGGTAGGAGTAAAATACATATAGTCGCTGCATAAGATTTTTATTATTATTTTTTTTCATACATCTTGAGTTCAAACTTCAAACTACAATCACTTGGCAATAAGGCCAAAAGGATTCATGGTTTATATTTCTCAAGCCAAAGGACAACAATTAAAATTTGGAAAACTATCTCATTGTTTGATTGTATGAAATTTAGTCATGTAATACTCCAAGTAATGGAGTTGAACACATTGTTGTTGTTAAGTGCAAAATAAATTGTCCAAAGTCAAATGACATAGTCTAGACGCAACCTTTAATACCAACACAAACAATTAGATATCGACATTTATAGCCAAGATCTATAGTTTCTCCCAGCAATAGACAAATAAATAGTCATTGCCACAATTAGGGCTATGCACGGGTTGGGTTTGTGCCCAACTTGAAACCGACCCACTGGAATCGGGTGGGAAAAAAATGCACCCGCTGCCAACCCGTCGGAGTAATTGGGTCAAGTGGTTCAAACTATTAACGGGTGGTGGGTGGGTCGGTCGGAGTCATAGATCTGAGAAGCCAACGAGAAAACAGTGAAAAAAACACAGATCCAGTGAAGAAACCCAAATTACGGCAATATTTCCCTTAGATCCGGTGAAATTTCGCCAGATTTGGTGAAAATCTCATCGAATTTGATGAGATTTCGACAGATCCGGTCAAAATCTCACCGGATTTAATGAGATTTCAACAGATCCGATCAAAATCTCATCGGATCGAAGGGAAATTTTGCTAGAATTTGGGTTTCTTCGCCGGATTCTGGAAAATTATTGCTAAATTTTGGAAAACTATCATCGGATTCTGGAAATTTTGGCCGGGATTTGAAAATTTTGGTCAGAATTTGGAAATCTTTCGGTCAGTTTAGGTTTTTCGGGTTTTAGGGGAGGAAAACCGAAACTGACCCACTGGAATCGATTTTTGGTGGTGAAGACCCGCTGCCGACCCACTAGAGCAATCAGGTTGGCCGGATTCGGGTCGGATCCGATCGGTTCTTTGGGTGGGTCAGGTTATCGGATCATGCTGGACAACCCTAGCCACAATTAATGAGATAGATGTTACACAAATATTATAAATGCACACCATTTATGGGAATTAATAGCCAAATGGCTACAGAGGCTTTCATGTAAAAGGAAACACCACTCCACATAGAAATGTATGCTTTACACGACTTACAATTATACTACACTGACAAAGGCATCAAAGGGCCTTTGGCCAACACCCATCAGTGTTCAAGCCATAACCTATTAGTTGTTCTCTTTTGTAGGATTTGTCCATCGAATCTTGAGCCCGGCTAGACGAAGAAATCTAACTATAGATTTTCACTTTAGCAATGGTAGTACTATTTTTGTGTGTCAGACTTATAGAGGTAATTTTGTGTTGATAATACAAGAAAGTTGGAGCTAATAAATCCTTCTATACTGGTGTAGGAGAAAAGCGTTTTTAAATAGTTCTTTGTTGCACCACCACACACCCTTAATGCAATGATCACTCCATAAGTATAAGTGCAAGTGTAGGGCGTAGGGGCAAAGGTCGGGGTTCAACTCTTCAGGTGGGAGCTTCACACACACATACACTTAGATTAAGTTAGAGTAGAATTTCTATATTGTATATATATATATATATATATATATATATATATAAAAGTAGTTCTTTGCAGTGATAATGATAGTGTGAAGAACATTTTTTTTTTTAAAAGAACCACAACTTTGGAATCGGTTTTCGTTTAGGCCGATTTATTTTATTATTATTATTTATTTTTTCATTTAAATATTTAGGTGATGGTAAACTATAAAATATGTAATCTTTCATAATTAATTAGGGTAAATTATACCTTTTCACCCTAAACCCCAATTATACTAAGAAACGTATGATCAACCTCTCAATTTTAAAAATACATTACACTTAACCCTTTGTAATCTATTTTGTCAACTCTAATGAAATTTAGTATTAAAAGACCAATTTACCTCTTAGTTGTTTGTTTTAGAAAAATGGGTAAATTGATCTTTAAATGTTAAATCCCGTTAGACTCAACACCAAAACAAACAACAAGGGAGGCATTAAAACTAAGTTCTAACTCTGGGGGATTAATCATGTGTTTTGATTGTTAAGCATTAAGTAAAATTGGGGTGGTTTCTCAACCAAAAAAAAAAAAAAGAGTAAAATTGGGGCAAGAGTTTAGGGTGAAAAAAAAATGTAATTTTCCTCATTAATTACAGGTAAATGTGAAATTAATAACTATTCTTTCAAAATTTTGGGTGTTAACTTTGTATTCAAAATCTAAATTAAAAAAAAAATTAAGATTTTTTGTTGTTGTTGTTGTTGTTGTTTATAATTTGATAGTTGGGAATTTGAATCCTAGATGTTTTCATTAAAAACACCAGGAGATACCAGCTAGTTAAGTTACAAAGTTCTTAGCAGATAAAACTTAAGATTCAACATTTACCATTCAAAAAAAAAAAAAAAAAGATTCAACATTTAATGTATTATCTTTTGTACAAAATAAATGACAACATAATATTCCATATGAAACTTTCTTAAGAACAAATATGTTTACTTTACGCAGAAGACAGTTTAAGTCTATCAAAAGTTTTTTTTATTTTATAAATAAAACTTTTTTCTTTATGTTGCATGACTCAAGAGAGTCAATTTCATATTGGAAGCCATTTTGCTTTGCTTAAGGAAATGAAATATTTCGGTACCAATTGGTACCAATGTATGAAATATTTGTATTAAGTTAGCATAAAATTTAAAATCCACATATTTTATAAAACTAAATATCAGTTTAAGTACATTAACCAATATATAAGCTTAAATAACATGTTTTGAAAAAAATTAAAATTTTAAAATTTTTAATTTTACCGGCCAAAATGCCTGAAATATGTCATGTATAGCCGATACAACTTGGTATATATTTTTTGGGCACATTTTAGAGGAGTATTGGAACTAGTTTAATGGCCAGTACAATATATTTTCCCATACAACCAATATGATATTGACTTCATTCACTTGATTTTGTACAAAGAATAACAAGAAGGACAAAATGTTAATCCAAACGTGGCAAGGAAGACTTAAGCCTATTTGTTTTGTGATGGATTATAGTTATTTAAGTGTTATTTTATATATAAAAAATAGTGTTCCTTTCTTTTAAACATCTATTTATTTTTTTCATACATAACAACGATGTAAGGGAGTAGCAAATGGGGTTAAATGACAAATGTATTATATATTACTCATTTACTTTCTATTTTTACATCTAGCTACCACGTACATCATGAATAAGATATTTAGTAAAATATTTGACACAGCAATAAATTTTTTGAATAGAATGAGTAGAGAACATTGAATTTGTTTTATTAGGTGTAATTGATTTTTAGTGTGTTTGTGAAGGGTGAAATTTGGGATTCAATTCATACCTCCTTCGATTTGTTCCTACCTCGAAATATTGATTAGTGTTGGGAAATTTAAACCTCGGTTGATAGAATTAACAAGTTTTAAACCTAAGTTGTTAATTAGATTTATTATGAATAAATCTTGTTAAAATAAATAAACATCAATATCATGTCAGTATCATGCATATCAGAATAGTAAATAAGACAAGATATGTTGACTCAGGAAAACCAATAAAACAAACTAGTTTCACTGTAAAAAAACCTGGGGAGAAACCTTCTCCAAAAGCAATCCACTATAATAAAGAGAAGTTTTAGATCTAGTACAAAACCTTTGTCTCTAGGCTCTACAATCCCTGTAGATGAATTTACAATAGAAACCTTTTACTACAGTAGAAACCTTTTACCGCTTCAGAACCTCTGAACTTTTTAATATATGAACGTCACCATTTTGCACGGATCCCAGTACGTGACTAACCAATGATGCACGACTTTCAGTACGTGACTAACTCACCAACTTGAAGAAGATTTTTGGTTGCAAAATTCTTCACTTCATCAATAATGAAAATCAAGAAGTACTTGGTTACAAAACCCTAAGGTGCAAAAGACACAGTAACTTCTTGTAAAGAGAATAAGGCACTCGGTCACTTTTTGCATGTGTTCTCTTTGTATTCTCTTATGTGACGGCCTTTAAAATAAGCCTTATATATGTCTAGGATTGTAAGAAAAGAAACCCTACACATACATGTTGGCATGGACCAAAAATTAGATCTGGAAATTTTGATTTCGTAGATCTCGATAGATATTTTTGTCGAGCTTTTGTCAAGAATCTGTCCAACTTTAATGAACAGCTTTTCTTCACTTGTTTCTTGGTCCAATCTTCATGGCTTTAATACTTGGTTTGAACAACATGTTTCTTGAAGTATTAAACATATCCTAGATCTACCCAATTACAAGTAAAGTGCTTTTTGTCAAAAGATTATCCAATTTACAATAACATACGTTCTAACAAGTTCCTTTTATGTCCTAACAATTAGCTAACTGAAAAATCATATAATGTAACAGGTACCCCAAGAATTGGCATGGGCAGTTTGGTTTAATTAGTTTATATTAACCAATGAGCTATAATAAATTGCATTTTTTTTTTCTTTTTGGTTTCATTTGAAGCATGCAATGCTAGTTGGTGCTTGTGAAGTCTTATTGTTGAAAAACACTAATTGTCAATGTTGGAAAAAAAAACTATTTCTACAGGAAAAAAAAGACTATTAATATAACAATAATTTTCTCCTTTTTTTTTTCTTGGGTGCAATAGAAAATTTTCTCTTTTTTTCTTGGGTGCAAAAATTAGATCTGAAAATTCTGATTTCATAGATCTCAATAGATATTTCTGTCAAGCTTTTGTCGAGAATCTGTCCAACTCTTTTCCAGCTTTAATGAACAACTTTTCTTAACTTGTTTGTTGGTCTAATCTTCATGGCTTTAATACTTGGCTTGAACAACATATTTCTTGAAGTATTAAACTAATCCTAGATCTACCCAATTACAAGTAAAATACATTTTGTCAAAGGATTAGCCAATTTATAATAACATATGTTCTAACAAGTTCCACATATGTCCTAACAATTAGCCAACTGAAAAACCATATAATGTAACAGGTACCCCAAGAATTGGCTTGGGTAGTCAGGTTTAATTAGTTTTTTTTTTTACCAAAGAGCTATAATAAATTGTTTTATTTTTTATTTTTTTTGGTTTCATTTGAAGCATGCAGTGCTAGTTGGTGCTTGTGAACTCTTGTTGTTGACAAACACTAGTTATCAATGTTGAAAAAAAAATACTATTTCTACAGGGAAAAAAAAGACTATTAATATAACAATAATTTTCTCCTTTCTTTTTTTTTTTTTTTTTTTTTCTTGGGTGCAATGGAAAATTTTCTCTTTTTTTCTTGGGTGCAAATTTAATGGGTAATTCACATCGATTTGCCAAACACAATAACCAATATAAACTGAAAAAATCCAGCATCAATCCCCTATTAAGATATCCATTTTTTATATAGAAAACCCTTAAATGAGAATGGAAAGACTGTGAGATCTAATTCAGTAAAAACTTGCACCATAAAATAATGATAATCTTCTCTTCAACAGTGCGCGCGCACACACACACAAAAAGAAAAAAAAAAGAAAAAAAAAGAAAAAGAAAAAAAAAAGGGTCAATAGTTGATTGTTTGTGGTTAGTTGAAGGAGAATTTCTTAGTTGCTGGACGATATTATGTGCTCAATATTCTTTTCGAGTTTATTTGGCTTCTGTACAACTTTTTTGAAGTATAATTCTAATTTTGAGCCACCTTATTAATAAACTCTTCCAAACAAGCATATGGCATCCTTTATATCCAATAATTGCTGGTACAACTTGCAAGCAAAATTAATTGTTAGTTTTTTTAGAGCTTTGTAAACTTAGATTATTTAACCTAATTTAAAGCCAAGTAATTACTTAGTTCAATTAAACAGATTTAGGTTAAACAAATATCAATCATATCACATAAAGTGGAAAAGTAAATGTTGGGTTAAGATTAACTTGACCTTGATTAATCAATTCAATTACCCAAGTTGATTAATTAGGTTAAATTGCATGCAAATCGTGAAGGCACTAACAAACCACCAATTAAACTAAATGCAGCGGAAATTAAATTGACATGGTGATTTGTTGACAAATAGGGAAAACCTCTTGTAAGGCAAAAACCTCATCAGGTGATTTTAAAATCATCGCTCCCAAAAATATACTAATCAACAATCAAGCGGTTACAAGTATAAGGAATCTTAACACTACCTTGGCCTATCTCGAAATACCAACTTACAGTTGAACCCTTGCTCCAATACCTAATTGGACTTGATCTTGTAGTAACATTCTTTCCTTTGATGCACAAATCTCGAATTTGTGAATAATCCTTTTACACGGATCATAGTACATGACTAACTCCAGCAACTTGAATGGATGTTGTTAGCTGCAAAGTTCTTCATTTCATCAATAATGAAGATCAAGAAGCATTTAGTTACAAAACCCCATGACGTACAAACATAGTAGCTTCTCACAGAGAAAAATAAACTCTTGGTCTCTGTATTTGTGTGTGACGGCTCTTAAAATAAGCCTTATATATATCTAGGGTACCAGTGAGAAAAGAAACCCTAAACAAATATATAAGCTTGGGCCGAATTTCAGATCTGGAAATCTAAAAATTGTAACTCTTGATAGATCGAGCTTCTATCAAGCCATTGTCGATCTACTCATTTAGTCTCAACAGCAGTATCTGTCAAGCTATCTATCGAGACTTAATGAAACAACTTTTCTTTACTTGTTTCTTGGATCAATCTTCATATCTTTAATACGAAAACTTGATATGCTTGAACAACATATTTCTTGATGTATTAAACCCAACTCAAATCTACCTAATTACAAGTAAAGTACATTTTGTCAAAGGATTAGCCAATTACATAAAATATAACCCTAATAGTAAAGAACACAAGCATTATGATGACCCAAGAAAACCAATGAAACCATCTAGTTTCAAGGTAAAAAACTTAGGAATAATTTAACCTAAACAATCCACAAGGCAACAATTTACTAATAAAATGTAAGTTTTACAATAGGCTTAACCCTAAATCTAATGCCATCTCTTGCAGTACTTACTCATGTGACCATATGCAGTTCTAAATCTATAGACTCTTCTATTATGAATTTGTTGCACAAAAATGCTCATGTTTGTGACTTTGAGAACCCACTCAAAGGTTTAGATCATCAGTAGTAGTTGATTTTGTTGTAGCAACTTATCTCCACCGATACTTGTGTTTGCTCTTCTTTCCGATAGATATATGCTTGTTGAGTAGGAAGGTTACAAAACCTCTCAGATCTCACAGGAATAACTCACAAGTCTTGAAAAATGAGTATTAAGGTTTTGCTTTTATACCTAGTAATGTTGGTCTTAAACCCTATATGTTTCGCAGGCTTTTGGACATGATTTAAAATCTACAGACATCGCAGTTCGATCGGTCGAGTCTGTCTCTCAATCAATCGAGATTCCCAGTTTCTGGATTCTTCTTTCTACAGTTTTTATGTTCTTGAATCTTGATTTATATCAACTTGAGCAATATCTAAAACAGTTCTAAGACATAAATTTCTTATACTAGACACGTTATTGTACTTGGTTTGCCAACATACATAAAATTAGAACCTAAACATTTAATCCTAAATATTTAGAACCTAACAAAAATGAGCTTACTCAATTTAAATACAACAATTCTTGCTGGTGGAGAAAGTCTAGGGACAAATTTTATGATAGAATTCTAAAATGGTCAACTATGAGTGGTGGAAAAAATGTAGTAAGTTTAGTGAAAGTAATTGTCCACCACTCACATCAACAACATCATCAAGTTGTGGCAAATGGTGTGGTTGTGTAAGAACTGTAGCAATAGCAGTACCCTTTAGGGAAGGGAAACAACAATGCCATCAATGATTCATGTCGCTAAGGCAAGGAAGAGGAAGATTTTTGGGCTTGCATCTAAAGTGCTTCACACACCCTCAAAAGATAATCTCACACGTTCGGTGTTAGTAGTGCACAAGCGGTGGTTCAATACAACGTAACTTTACAACAAATAGAAGCCATAACACATAACAAAATGATAACTTACATAGATAAATTCCAACTTGAGATATAGTCTTCTGTAATCATGCTGATAATTCAATTTAGCAGGTTTCATAGGTGTTGTTTTGGTCCAAGGGGTTCAGAAAATCAGGCTTAATCAACAAACTACTTAAATAATGACTAAACTAGATCACCGTACGTGTAAGATCCTACCAAAAACAAATTTGAAGGTTACCATTTTTTTAGAAATACAACAATAAAATCTTTGATCCATATTGAAAAAGAAAAGAAAAGAAAAGAAGGATCTTAAGAACACCCAGTCTAGCTACAAATACTACAAAAAAACAGTATTGCGACACTTCAAAACTGCTGCTAAAACTGTCTTTAGCAGCAGTTTCTATTGTGGCGGTTCAACCGCCACAAGTAGAGGGTCGCCTACCTCTCCAAAAATACTTTTTCTACCTAAGCTTTTGAACATTCGAAGCAACAAATTTTGAGTTTGATGGTGTTTTTGTGTATGTGGTAGTACAGTACTACTCTCTCTATCTCTCTTCTTCATCCTGCTGTATTTATGACTAATAAAGATTTGAAGTATTCTTTTGTCTATTTTTCCCTTTTGTGAGCTAGTGCCCTTGAATCTACCTTGGAACATCTGAATCTATTTGACAAGTGAGTTTTGGACTTCTCTCTTTCTATTTTTTAAAACCTAGGTTGATCAACAAATATCCATTTTATTTTTTTTCCAAAAATAAATTCTGACATTTTCTGAGTCAAGAGGTTGAAGTTGAAGGGATCAAGACAAGGAACGAATAAGCGAAAATATAAAATATAAAATATAAAATAAAAATAAAACTCTTGATAACAAGAAGGCGAAGCTCCCTTGTGATGCCCTTCTCTTAACCCAAGATTTTTTTCGCTCTGCCTAGCATTTGGAGGCAACAAATTATGAACCATCCTACCAAATCTATAAGCATGTGTTGCAAAAGCCATAAATGCTGCTTGGTTCACTATCCAGTCATAGTGTCATCTTCCATGTGCAGCACGAAAAGAGTAATGCTATATATGTGCGCCCTTGGTAGAAAGGGAACATAAATACATAATGAGTGCATTTACTAATAAATAAAGGGTTATAGTAACATATGTCCTTAGGGCAATTGTTAATAAACTTTAATAAGAAAGTCTCGACATTCACTTTTATGAAAAATATAAAAAGCTGTTAACAATATTTATTGTTTTATCATTCTCCTAATAAAATATATCTAAAAATAGTTTTTAAACCAATGCCCTAAGGGCATTGGTTAATATTTCCCATAAATAAAAAGAAAAGAAAAAAATGTATTTAATTTCCAATGTGTTATCATGTTGGTTTGAAACCCAAACCGTCATCTAGATTAATTGGCAGCTGTGAAAATTTATAAATGTTTACTCTATATATCCAAAACCCCAATAGCATAGTGTGAGCTAGAAGTACGGGTGGAAGCCCCATAGCTGTTTTACTTTGCTTCTTTCTTCAATATTATTCACTTGGAAACTTTTACTACTGTCGGTCCTGAATGTGCAGGGCATTGAATGTTTTACACGATTACAGCCTATCCCATGAATTGTTCCACACAACTTGACTGAAAAGCTCATATAGCTTATGCTTACCTTCTTTACATTAAAACTTCCAACCATATAAGTAACATATTCTTTTCCTTTTTGATTGGCCTTCCAACTGAGTTTTCTTGGCTTCTTTTAATCATTACGTTTTTTCAATAGCTTCTCTTGCCTCTTATAGGCACAATCCCCAAGTTCCAAACTGCAAAGGCATATTTAGATTTATATTGTTTGTAATGGCTTTCATCTTGAATAGACAAATCATTGGTGGGATTGTGCCTGCATTGTTGACACTCTCAATACTAGTGGAAATATGCTTCGCAAAAAATGTTCCTGCTATTTTTGTTTTCGGGGATTCCTTGGTTGATGTTGGAAATAATAACTACATTTTATCACTTGCCAAGGCTAATTATATCCCTAATGGGATTGATTTTGGAATGGCAACAGGCCGATTCACAAATGGAAGAACAACTGTTGACATTATAGGCAAGTACTAATTGTCCAGTACTTTGCATGCCTAGTTCTATTTTGCACAAAGTAGAGGCTATTAAAGTATATGCAAATGTGAATAGTATTTAATTCATCAAAATTTTCTCACCAGGTCAGGAATTCGGTGTTAAAGACTACCTGCCTCCTTACTTGGCTCCCACTACAGCAGGATCTGTGATTCTGCAGGGTGTCAATTATGCTTCTGCCGGAGGTGGAATTCTTAATTACACTGGAAAGATCTTGGTAAGGTTTCTGCTCCACATGTATAATTTTTTTCCCGTGTAAGCACTATAAACATTGAAGTTCCAATGGTTATGAAGACTTCTATTTTACTTGACATACAAACAACGATTCTCATCAGTATTTCAACGATGTTATGAATCACTGAACAAGATTAAGTTGTATGCTTTCAAGTAAATTAACCTGCTTCACCCGTGCAATATTTACCCTATCTTGGACAACTATGATTTTCAAAGTCATTTTTAACAGCATTTCAGTACGTATATTGTTTTAGATGTACAACTAGCTACAGGTTTACATAAACAAGTAAATTTGTACATAGGGAGATCGAATCAACATGGACGCGCAAATAGACAATTTTGCAAATAGCAGGCAAGACATAATCTCAAACATTGGAGCTCCTGCAGCACTAACATTGTTAGGAAAAGCAATCTTCTTTGTTATGATGGGCTCAAATGATTTCATCAATAACTACCTTACCCCTGTCATCTCTGCTGCTGAGCAGAAGTTGATCACCCCAGAAGTATTTGTTGGCACCATGATTTCAAGATTCAGACTACAACTTACGGTAATCTTTTCATAACCTATTATGTTAAAGACACATTTCCGACTGTAAAAGTTAAACTGAAATGTTATTGATTCTGTTACCAGAGGCTTTACAATTTGGGTGCTAGGAAGATTATTGTAGTAAATGTTGGACCTATAGGGTGTATACCTTATTTAAGGGATACCAATCCAGCTGCAGGGGACAACTGTGTTAGTTTGGCAAATCAGTTGGCTCAATTATTCAATGCTGAGCTGAAAAGCCTTACCATGGACCTCAGTGCTAATCTTCAGGAATCAAAATTTGCCTATGCAGATTTTTATAGAATCGTAGAAGATATCCTGCAAAACTACATATCCTACGGTGAGTATGCTCTAGGTTTTACTGCCAGTTCACACAGGATACGTCATAGGAGCATCTTAATTATCACTCTCATTTAAATTTATGATTCCCTAACAAATTAAGCTTTTGGTATAAGTAAAAGAATTTTGAACCATGTCTTTATTCTAAAGAGAACTTCATGTTTTATTTAACAGGTTTTGAAAATGTGAATTCCTCGTGCTGCAATCTTGCTGGGCGCTTTGGGGGTTTGATTCCATGTGGTCCTCTCTCAAAAGTTTGTAGTGACAGATCCAAGTATGTGTTTTGGGATATGGCTCATCCTACCGAAGCTGCTAATTTTCTCATTGCAAGGCGTCTCATTGATGGTGACACCAATGACATTACACCTATAAACCTTAGGCAATTTGCTCGATTGTGACCCAAAGTCTTAACGATTGTAACAAGATGCATTCGAAGATTGTTTTGAGAAAAAGTTAGTAGGTGATTAGTACTCTTTTAATGACAATAACTGACGTAATTAAGTCGTAAGAATAAATAGAGGTACTCCAAGAATAGTGGCAATGAAGCTTACGGAAAACCACATAATATCATGAGTAGGTATGTTGTACACTGTTCTAGTTTTCTCACTATCATATTATTCTTAGCGATGTGTTGGATGTAGTAATAAAGGAATGCGTTTCATTTCTATGACTAACACCAGTAGTCAGTAGTTCATTGAATTTGTTGACTGTATTTGTAGAAAAATATGTTCTTGCTAGACGACATTATTATAAGGTGAAGGTGGCCTTCAATTTCATTCAGTTAAGGGGGTTAAGTAAAATTGGGGTGATAGTTTATGGTGAAAAATTGTAATTTGCCTAATTAGTTACAAGTAAATGTGAAATTAGTAACTATTTTTTCAAAATTTTGAGAGTTAACTTTGGATCCAAAATCTAAATTAAAACAAAAAAAAGTTTTTTTTGTTGTTGATAATTCGATAGTTGAGGGTTGGGGGATTTGAACCCGGAATATTCAATTAAAAATACTAGGAGATGCCAACAAGTTGAGTTTACCATTTACTTAAGTTTCAACATTTACCATTCAAAAAAAAAAAAAAAAGATTCAACATTAAATGTATTATGTTTTGTGCAAAATAACTGACAATATAATCCATTTGAAACTTTATTAAGAATAAATCTATTTACTTTACGTAGTAGATGAGTTAAATTTATCAAAATCTTTTTTGAAAATAAATTAAAAAATAACTTTCTTCTTTATGTAGCATATGAGCTTGACTTCGTCTTAAAGAAGGTACGAAGAATAACTAGAAAGACAAAGGTTAACCCAAAATGTGGCAAAAAAGACTGGAGCAGTAAAGCCTGTTTTGTGATGGATTACAGTTATGAAGCATGCAAAACTATATGGTGCTTGTGAAATTCCTAGGGGAAAAGAAAATACATACATGCTCACATGCAAAATTAAAAATAAAAATATACCGTAGTTGCTGTAAGAAACTCTTTTTGTTGACAAGTAAGGATGACAATTTCGTCCCGCTTTGATAAATATTATAATTGTAAATTTTTCATACTCTAAAACATTACTATTAAATAAACATATCAATGTTAGCTTATTTTATTCTATCCAACGTTGCTTTCTGCCTTTATTTTGTTGTTTGTTATACTATGAGATTTTTGTTTCTGTTGTGATATTCTCTTGTTAAACACTTTGATAATATTATTCAATTTTTGCTAAAAATTAGTTTGATTTGATGGGATAAATTTAGTTGTAATTTCAAGTATATTTTTTTTATTAATGAAGGATTTTTTTTTAAAAATTGTAATAGTTGTGGGGCAAATTAACAAAAAAATAAAGTTTTAAGGGGTGGGGTAGGGATGCAGGAAGAAAATTTTTCCCGTCATGCAAGTCGGGGGCAAAGACGACATCCTTCGGTCTCATCCCGCCCTCTTGCCATCCCTATAGACAAGCAGTAGTTGTCAATGTTCAAAAATAAACTATTTTCTACCCCAAAAAAAAAAATAATAAAAAAAAGTAGTTCTAGTACTACATAAAATATTATAATTTTTGTCACAACTATCTTATATGTCAAATTATGACTGACTATCTGTCACTTTCATATGAACTAATTCCACTACTCATAGTCTGTCACGTGGATAGTTATAGCACAAGTTGTGGTATTTTATGTGGTCTTAGAATTTTTGAAAAAAAAAAAAGACTATTAATATAAAAATACGAAATGGAAATTTGTTCTCTTTTTTTTTGGGTGCAAACTTTATCAATGATTTACGTCGATTAGCCAATCAAAAAAACCAATATAAACAAAAAATTCAGCATCAATCCCCTATTAAGATATCAAATTTTTATATAGAAAACCCTCCAATTGAGAATGGACTATGAGATCTAATTCAGTAAATACTAATTTCACTATAAAATAATGACAATCTTCTCTACAACAAATACTACAGGCTATCATTCTAAAAATAAATAAATAAATAAATAAATACTACAGGCTACCGAAACACCAGAGAGCAGCATGCACTGACACCAAAAAAAAAAAAAAAAAAAAAAAGTCTATAGTTGATTGTTTGTGGTTAGTTGAAGGTGAATTTGTCAGTTGATGGACAATATTAATTAATATATATATATATATATATAATCCAACAATGAGTTGGGTTCAAGTTACACATAGTATAACTTTAAACAATGTTACACCATCAATAACTTATTATTGAATTCATATTTAAAAATCCAACCGTTAAATTATATGTTTTATATGTTCTTAATATGTATGCCAATTTTCATGTCAATTAGATGTAATTTACTATACGATCCATAAATTCATATTGTATGCTGCCGTAGGTAACCAAAAATAAAACCTATACTCCTAAAAATATATGTAGTAGTGCGAGTAAGAATCGTTCCCACAGAGAGTATCTAGCCTAATTTTATGCTACGTGAACAAGGAGGGGAGGGTTTGAGTATAATGAAAACAATTTTAAGAAAAACAACTAAGTAACAATTCAAATTAAAGTATCAAAATCAATCAAGAGAACAAACCTTGGTCCAAGTCAACATCTACCATCGGAATTTTATAACTGATCATCGATGCAAGTATATATCAATTCACACTTTAACTATTCACCATTGGAACTATTTTCCTATCTCTCTTTAGTTGCAGTTAATTAGAAAACAAGCGATCTAATTAACCCTAACTACTAAACAACCCAAGACAAGCGCTAAAAGTTTAATTTAGTTGTAGCCGTAAGAATTAGAGAGATCGATGAAGTTAAACAACACAAACACAAGCGGTTGCATTTAATTTAGTCGAGCGTTCTTCCTAAGTTCTAATAATTTCTGACGCAGCAAATCATTAAATTTTGGTTGCTTCACAAGTTAGAGAGATCAAACAATTACGGATTTGATATCTAACCTAGCAGTAGATTGAAACGAATAATAAACTAGTATGCCTCCTAGTAATTAAACGAGATAATCATGAAAATAGGCAGAGAAGAATATCCGATATTCAAAGCATAAATTGAATAATAAAAATAAATTAGATCTCACACTTTTTTTGATTCCGAGGCTTCAGTTTCCTTCAACCAAGTATAAAAGTTTTAGCCACGCAGAGCCATGATAGAAAACTCAAAAGAGAAAATTAGAGAAGAGGGGAGAGAGAGGCGTGTGTGTGTCGGTATAATTCTGATTTCTCCTCCCCTTTTACATGTTAATTCCCCCTTTCCCAAGCTTACAAAATCTCCTAAAAATATTCTAAATAATAACATCCAAATCTGACTAATTAAGGAAAAATATTAAAAATAAAACAAAGTCCTAATATAACTAGGAAAGTGGTGTTTTTCAACTGGAAATTTCGTGCATCAGATTTGGAACCTTCCAAAAATAAACCACATCAGATCTGCATATTAGAATTTCAAGCAAAGTAACATTCCAAAACGTCAACAGTGCAGGTGCAGCAATTTCAAGCCAGATTTCTACCTTGATGCGACCTGTATCTCTCAAAACTTAAAACATGAAAGTTGTAGAGCTTTGTCTTTGCATTCCATAGCATCTTGAATGATCTCAATCGGAGTTCAGATGAGAGAGTTATGCCCAGATTACGAAATGATGTCAAAGCTGTCCAGAATCACCTAATTAACTACGTTTTGCACTTTATGCCTCCATTTGCATCCTAAATCAAAATACAAGAATAATGAGTATATTTAGGCACCAAATAAATATAAAAGACTAAACATTAAGGAATAAAAATATGACATTTTGCATTCTCATCAGTATTAATTATTTTAACTATAAAACCTTGAATTTAAAAAATTAGTTAATAACATAGCTATTGATCTTTGATATCATCTTTAAATTTTGTAAGTATGTAGAATATACAAAAATAATGTAATCCAACAGTGGATTTATCAAAATTCACATCTAATTAAAAAATATTGAGTGGTGTAACATTACTTAAAGTTACATTAGGTGTAACTTGAATCTAAACTTATATATATATATATATATATATGAGTTTATTTGGCTTGAGTATAATTTTTTTTTAAAAGTATAATTGTACTTTTGAGCCACCTTATTAATAAACTCCCCAAACAAGCACATGGTCCTTTATATTCAGTAATTGCTGGTGCAACTAGCAACAAAAATGAACTTACTCAATTTAAATATAACAATTCTTGTAGGTGGAGAAAGTCTAGGGATAACTTTTATGATATAACTTTAAAGTGATTGACTATGAGTGGTGGAAAAAATGTAGTAAGTTTGTGTGAAAGTGATTCTCCACCTCTCACATTAATCACATCATCAAGTTATGGCAAATTGTGTGGTCATATAAGAACTATAGCAATAGGCGAATTAGCATTAGCCTTTAATTACGGAAAGGAAACAACAGTGCCATCAATGATTCATGTGGCTAAGGCAAGGAAGGGGAAGATTTTTGGGCTACAATCTGAAGTGCTTCACACACCCTCAAAAGATAATGTTACACGTTTGGTGTTAGTAGTGCACAATGCACATGCAATTGCAGGCTGCCACACTGAATAACCCTTCGTTTCACAGATCTCCTACATTTCTGTAGCAATTGGACCCATTAACATTTGTAACCAAAATTGTCTGAGGTGGTGGCTGTAGGGAATTAACACGAAATTCTTAACCTGTGAGAAATAAAGAATAGAGAAAACATACGCTAAAGAAAAATAATTATATGCACAAGACAGTATTTACATGGTTCAACAATTTGCCTACGTCTATGAAGTTGCAGGAATTTCACTATCATCAGGAAAAAATACAAGTGTGATAGTACAATTTTTCTCTCTCTCAAAAAACTACAACAACAAACCCTAATCACCAAAAAAAAAAAAAAAAGGGTTTTCTACATCCTCCGCTCCATGGACTAAGCTTTAGAAAATCTCCTATTAAAATCCATGCAACATTATTTCAGGTTAGATCGGGTTGTCAATCGGATCAAACACAACTAGACTCCACAAAGCTCAACAGTGGCCTCATCCAACTGTTTATGGAGGAGACAAAACACTTTGATATAACAATTGAAACCACCACAGAGTTCGCCTTAAAGCCTTTAAAAAAAATTAAAAAAAGAAAAAGAAAAAAGAAAAGTAGGAGCAACTGTCTATGTAATTACGGTCTTTATAGGCCATTGTTCCAGTCAAGCACTCAATCACATGCAATTTGGATTTCAATGTGATCAACTCTCCCTTCTGTGCAACCTGATAAAAAAAATGGTATGATTTTCTAAGAATAAGATCAAAGGAATGGACAAGACCTGCACAAACGGTGGAGCATGTGGTTTAATTCGATACAATGTAACTTCGCAAAAAAGAAATTATAACACGTAATAGACTGATAACTTATAAGTTAACGATAACTTCCAACTAGAGACATAGTTCCTATGTATTGTAATCACACCGATAATTCAATCCATTTGAAATAAATTCTTTTTCTGCTTTAAATTAAATATGTCAAATTTAAATTTGTATCTAGTAACATTTCATATAAAATTTAAATGATCTGGCAATTCGTACTTTGTCACATCCAAAAACTCAAATTTTAACTATGAAATGGGTTTGTCCAATTCACTAGGGGAGGTCTCAGGTCTTGTTTTGTATAATAGTGTTGGTAAAAAGAAAAATATCACAAGCATATTATTGAGACTATTTTGCTAAAAGTCTTTCAAGGTCACAAAAAATAAGGCCCAAATCCCTTTTTGGGCCCATTATCTCTATTTGTGTGTTTTTGTGTGTGTATATATATATATATATATATATATTTTATGCATGGCTTGAGGCTAGAGCACATTAATTTGATGGGGTAAATATTGGCCAATTTTGGAGTTTATCATGAGCTCAAAACATAGAATTTGTCAAATAGGCTGGTGACAGTGGCAAAATAGGGGAGTCCATGAACAAGCCCATGTCTTGGGGTAACCACTTTTAGCGAAGTGAAAGCACTTAAGCACCTACCTAAATTTCTCTGACAGGTTTTGACAAATTTAGCAGGTTTTGTATTGTAGGTGCCGTTTTTGTCCAAAAGGGTTCAAAAAATCAGGCTTAATCAACAAAGAAGAGAAAAAGAAATCATGTTATATATATGACAAAGAAACATGATATATATATACACATACATATTTATGAGTTGAGTTCAAATTACATCTGGTATAACTTTAAGCAGTGTTACAACACTCAATAACTTGTTATAGAATTCATATTTTGAAAATCCTACCGTTGAATTACATATTCCATATGTTCTTAACATTCATGCCAATTGGATATTACTTACCATTTAATCCATAAACTCATCTTTTATGCATTATTTTAAACTACAAAATTTTGAATTTAAACAATTGAATGATGACATAATTATTAATCTTTGATCACTTTAAAATTTTGCAAGCATGAAGAATATATGAAGATAATGTAATTCAACGGTGAATTTCTCAAAATTCGCATCCAATTAAAAAATATTGAGTGGTGTAACATTACTTAAAGTTATACCAGGTGTAACTTGAACCTAACCCTATACATATATATATATATATATATTGAAAAGGAAATCATGAGCTTGATATTTTCTGAAACCAAATAATCAAACCTACATACATTTCATTTGTTATATACTTGTAGAAGAACAAAAATAATTGAAAAAGAATAAAAAGAAAAGCTATATAGTAATCAAGATGGACCAGGCAAAAAGATTAAAAGAATTACAATGGCCTTTAAATGTCAACTACATGAAATCCAAGGACCAAAGTGCAAACATGGCCTTAAAGGGAATTAAACAATGAATCCATATCAGAGCTGCTACTTTCTAACAAGGGATCTTGGATTTGAAACATATATCATAAACTAGTATTTAACAATAATTTCATCATACAAATATCATAATGCCACACATAACTACCCCCAATTTACTCAAAAAAAAAAAAAAAAAAAAAAAAAAAAAAAAAAACCAATCTGAAAGTCATAAACCCTAACTCATATCAAACAACCAATGTCAAAATCATCAAATAAATAAATAAATCTCACACAACCAAATCAATACCAAAAGACCCATATGAAAAATGATTAGAGATCAAATATGTGTAAAAATTCTGATTCATCAAAAATAAAACCTGAAACTTTGAAGTGTTTTTCAAGCAAGGAAAGTAGAGATCGAACCTAAGAAGAACCAGAGAAGGGTTAGAGATGAAGAATAACAAAAAGAGAAGGAGAAATATAATCTAAAAAGACATAAAATGTAAATGGCTTTCGTCGGCGATGGATGGTGCTAGCAGAGGCTAGAGCTTGTTGGTGGTGTCGAGTAGAGCTTGGAGCTAGTGATGGGTGCGAGGGTGGGATTGGAGGTGGGGGAGAGGGATTAGGGTGGTTGGGTTATGGAGAGAACTGAGGGGGAGAGAGAGCGTGAAAGGTAGTGAGGGAGTGATAAGTATCAAGATGAGAGGGAAAGTAAATGTAAAATGTTTTACCAAAATTTTAAATGTAAAATATTTTATACAAATTTGCCTAGGTTGATTTGGTTGACTGAAAATATTTTACTTTTGACCAAATATTTTACTACAAAACAAACACTGTAAAATAGGAAAATATTTTTTGTCGAAACAAACTGAGCATTAAATAGTGACAAAACCAGATCACCATAAGATCCTAGCAAAAGGATATATGAAGGTTGACATCTTTTTTCTAGAAATACAACGGTAAAATATTGGATCCTTATTCAAAAAAGAACACCTAGACTAGCTACAAAACCTTATTATCATTTATCAATCCTTGCATTAACAGGCCATTACAAGTTACAACTGCCTCACTAACAATACTTAGTCTACCTAAGAGTTTGAACAATATATAATAAGCAAAATATTTTAAGGGTATTTTGTGTATGTGGCAGTAAAATACTACTATAGGTTCCTCTCTCTTATAGTCTTCTCTATTTTCTTCATCTTGCTATATTTATGACTAATTAAAATTTGAAATATTCTTTTATCTATTTTTTCATCGACCTAGTAAAGCAGGGGCGGCACCATGTACTTATGAGGGTGGTCATAGGACCACCCTAATTTTTTTTTTTTAATATATCTTAAAAAATTTTGAGTTTTAAATTAATATAGGTCTTTTGACCACCCTAGAAAAACAACTTGACCACCCTAGGTTCCTTAAAGCCATTACAAACCATAGAAATCTAAGTATGCCTTTTCAGTTAGAACCTTGGCGCCCTTGGTTTTATCTATATTTAACTACACTTACAAATTATATGAAGCAAGAGAAGCTATTGAAAAAACTTCATGATTAAAAGAAGTAAGAAAACTCAGTTGGATGTGAAAAAAAAAAAAAAAAAAACACTCATTTGGAACTTGGAAGGTCAATCATAAAGGAAAAGAATATGCTACGTACAAGGATAGACCCAAGTGGAGGTCCAAGGGGGCTCGGGTCCCCCTAGGTCCCAAAAAAAAAAAAAATTTACTAGGTTAATTTTCAAAATTTTTTTGACTGCCCTCGAGAGTAGAGACTAGTCGAGACTTGAGATAAAGAGAAATTGAGAGGCGAGAGAGACCCATCTTGTTGCTGCCCACACCGTGACGCTGCCACCACACGAGACCATCTCATTGCCCACACTGCCACCATGAGACCCATCTCGTAGACACAGACCCAAACGGCCATTGGCCACAAGCCATAGCGTAGTAAGACCCATTTGCATTTTGCCGCTAGTTGCTCGATTTGCCTAGCCTAGCTTTGTTGCTCCAGCCTTAACAGTTCACACTTCACACTCAAGTATTTAATCTATCTTTCAAAACCTAATATAGTGTTTGTGAATCTCAGAATCTGTGCCTGTGGTGTTTGTGTTTTTAGTTTTTATTGATGAGTGATGATGGTGACTGTGGATTGAATATATGAATTTGTGCTTGTGGTGTTTTTTTTTTTTTTTTTTTGGCTTTGTGACTCTGTTCTTGTGAGTTGTAAGTCTTGTGACTCTTTGTGTTTGTGATTCTCTCTCTTATATTATATAGAAAAGATCATAAAAGAGAGAGTAGAGTCAGTAGAAATTAGAAAATATATTAGTGTTTGACTGTTTGTTGTCTGATAGTTGGTCAATAAAATTGGGATAAGTGACAAAAATAGGAATAGACTGAATAGTGATTCATCTTTCAAGAAATAAAAATGGTAAAGTTAGGAAAAGTGTTTGTTGGTAGTGCATAATAAATTCATAGCGCTGGTAGTAGGACTAGGTGAGTGACAGAAAAAAGAGATAAAGACTGACAAAAGACAAAGACAAAGCATATAATTTACTAAATTGTCACACAAATTCAAGAAAATAACAGTGATTCACTTGTGCCTATTGTTAACTCATAATATTATAACTAGTAATTTGACATTATATAAATTTATAAAATAGTGTTGAGTTCCCTTTTTATAGATAATGTACTAAGAAACAATAGCATTTTGTGTTTTTTGTTTTTCTTGGTAAGTGATTGTAACCTAATATATTAAGAAACAATGATTTTTGTATATTTGTCTTGGTTGATAGTTTGTTAATATTATATGGATGCATATTTGAATTTTTTTTTTCACTTACCTCCGTCCTCCCCCCCCTTAGCTTGAATTTTTGGGTCCATCCCTAGTTACGTATAAAGTTCAAAATTTTCATGTAAAGACAGTAAGCGTATTCACTCAGAATATAAAGGTGAGCCAGGGGCAGTGCCATGTACTTATGAGGGTGGTCACAGGACCACCCTAATTTAAAAAAAAAAAAAATATATATATATATATATATATATATATATATATATCTTTAAAAATTTTAAGTTTTAAACTAATATAGGTCTTTTGACCATCCTAGAGAAACAACTTGACCACCCTAAAAAAAAAAACTTAAACACCCTTAATAACAATTAAGCCCATTAAAAATAAAATTAAACCTCTTCAAAATTTTAGTCCATTGAATGTTGAACAAAAAAATTACAAGAAATGCAGTGTTCACAATATTTTTCGCAATATTTTCATAACAATCCTAAATAACAAGTTGTTACTAGTAAAAAAAAAAAAAAAATTCAATGGTAAGTTCAAATTAAAACTAGTAAAAACTTATCACCTAGGCTTTGTTGTGAAAGTTGTTAGGAAATTTAGACCCCGGTTGATAGAATTAACAAGTTTTAAACCCAAGTTGTTAATTAGATTTATTATGAATCAAACTTGTTAAAACAAACAAACATCAATATCATGTCAAAATCATGCAGCGGAAAAAAATAAATAAGACAAGATATGATGACCCAGGAAAACCAATGAAACCAACCAGTTTCACAGTAAAAAACCTGGGGGGAAACCTTCCCGAAAAACAATCCACTATAGTAAAGAGAAGTTTCAGATCTAGTACAAAACCTTTGTCCCTAGACTCTACAATCCCCGTAGATGAACTCACAGCAGAAACCTTCTACCGCTTCAGAACCTCTGAACTCTTCAATATATGAACGCCACCCTTTTTGTTGTTGCACGGATCCCAGTACGTGACTAACTCCTTTGCACGAATCCTAGTACGTGACTCACTCACCAACTTAAGGAAGAAGAATGTTGGCTGCAAAGTTCTTCACTTCATCAACAATGAAGATTAAGAAGCACTTGGTTACAAAACCCTAAGGCGCAAAGACGCAGTAGCTTCTTTCAGAGAGAATAAGGCATCAATCACCTTTTGCATATGTTCTCCTTGTATTCTCTTGTGTGACGGCCTTTAAAATAAGCCTTATATAAGTCTAGGGTTGTGAGAAAAGAAACCCTACTCAAATACATAAGCCTGGCCCAAAAATCAAAAAGCTAAAATTTTGATTTCCCGTAACCTCGATCGATCGAGAGGTGTCGAGATTTAATGAATCTTAATCTCGATCGATCGAGAGGTGTCGAGGAGGTGTCGAGGAGACAGAAACTTTCTCGATCGATCGACCAGCTATCGAGAAGCTATCGAGATTGCGATAAGAATTAGCTGAAGATCTCGACAGATAGCCAGGTGTCGAGGTAGCTATCGAGAGGTGTCGAGCTTTAAAAATTCTGCACTTCAACTTGCTTTCTCTTAGACAGACTTGATGACTTCAACACTTAACCTTGAAACATTGTTTCTTGAAGTATTAAAAACACCTAGAACTACCCAATTACAAGTAGAGTGCATTTTGTCAAAGGATTAGCCAATTTACATAAATAAGTGACATATGTTCTTAAACAAGTTAAAACATATATGTCCTAACAATCTCCCCCTTTGGCAATCCGTGACAAAACCACAACAAACAAATGAGCATACGAGAGAAGTCATAAATCACTCAACTCATATTCACTTGTTGAATACAATAAAATCTATCCTAACACAAACTCTTGAAAAATTTTGCAAGAAGAGAGTTTATGGCAAGTAGACTTTGACAACCTGTATTTCTGAAACACTTTAAACAAAACTCATCAAGGCATCTTAGTGTGAAACAGAAATAAATAGATTGCATACAAGTATAAAGAACATGTGTATAAAGATAGAAAAGAAACAACACATGA
Organism: Quercus variabilis; assembly: GCA_030445155.1. Lineage (NCBI taxonomy): Eukaryota > Viridiplantae > Streptophyta > Magnoliopsida > Fagales > Fagaceae > Quercus > Quercus variabilis. The sequence goes on from CP129450.1 coordinate 10,988,462, forward strand.
AGAGATAGGTGAAAGAAACATACATCAGCATATAAAGAAGATAAGCACAATGTATGTAAACATGGTCACAAGACCCAAGGTACAAGAAGAAGGAAGTAAACACTCCCCCTAACAAAATGAAACACATCTCCCCCTTACAAAGGAATGTATTTCTCCCCCTAACTTGTAGAATCTTAAACAGAAACCACAAAAGTTTCCACAATTTCTCCCCCTTTTTGTCATGATTGACAAAGGATACAAGAAGCTAGAAAGCTTTACCCGAGAAACATAAAGATGATCAAGGATGATCAAGGGGCACAAAGAAATCCATATAAATGCATGAATGTAATGAAACAAGATGCTATGGATGACAAGATAATAGAAGGATGCAAAACATGTGAAAAACAAGAAAAATGTTAAGCACATAAATCCCAAAACACACACACACACACTAAACAAGTCTAACCAATTTTATATTTCAAAAACAAGTCAAGACAGTTTAGTGAGTATACATTAGCACATGTAAACACTTGTGATGGCCAAATCACATTGTACCTGCACTTGTATCAAAAGTAGCAAAGAATATTGCGTGTTGTGTGTGAAAAACATCGCAAGATTGCATATGTGTATAAATGTTAGGACGATCTGAGATATGAGAAAATAACTTTTAACTCACACACAATCATAACTGTTTGATGGGGACTATCACCTTCGAGGTACATCCTATAACTCCCACATCTCCTAGAATACACGCTTGCAACCATATTTAAAGCATTTTTTTTTAATCTTTTTGCTTTTTATTTTCTTTGCATGTTTTCTTTTATTTTAGCATATCATACATGGGTATATAAAAGAGAGAAAAGAAATACCCAAGATGTTAAGCATTTGACATCGCACTTTTGCTATGCCGAAGCATACGAATGTCTTTGACACTGCACTTTTGCTATGCCGAAGCATACAGGTGTCATATTATGATTGGCGGGCACCAGTGATGAGATGATTATTTATGCCTTTCTCTTAGGATTTTCTAGTCCTACCCGTCAAAAAGAGTGATATGAGTGTTAAGTTTTAAGAGATAACCTAATCTTACTCATCACAAACAAGAGCCACAAAGCTCACTTGCTTAGTTGTGCAAAGAGATGCTCATCTAAGCTACAAGAGATACAAAGTTTAGAAAATTTTGTTTCATTGGCCATCCAAGGTACACAAATACCAAAGTACACATAACACACACTGTTTTTGTATTTTTCAGTTTTTCAATTTTTTATTTTTATTTTGAAAACAAAACCAAATAAAAACTAAACAACCAAACAAAAACAGATAAACAACATGTATGCATGAAAGAAAGATGCATATGCATGAAAACATGATAGAAATATGCAGATGCATGAAAAGCATGATTCCAAGAACAGATAAGAAATCAAGCAAGGAAGTCCTACTTTAGATAGAAAGAATTAAAGCAGAGGACAAACAGAAAAGACAATTAAGTCTTAGGCTCCTTTCTCACCCACACAGCACGAGTCTTTGGCTGTGAAGATGAAAATGCACGTGTCCTAGTATGTCTACTAAAGGACATTAAAGAATTAGAATTCTCCTGAAATTGAGTTAAAAAGCTCAAGACTTTTAATAACTCTCCCAACAAATGTGTACGTCCTTGAGAGGAAACTTGTGACCATTTGGAAAATTGCTTATAAGGATACAACTTAAAGCAATTAGGACGAATGTGTCCAGCAACACCACAATGGTGACAAACATGAGGTTTAACAAAGGATTTAGAATTAACCAGAATAGTTTTGGATTTCATACCTTTATTACCTTTCTCAGATTGTGGCACAAAGACAGTCCTTGATCCAGAAGCCGTGGAAGAGGAAGGGTTGGAGGAAACAACATATCTTAAGCCAGTCTTATCAGAGGCTTCCTGAAGGGTCATCTTCTTAGGTACTTCATCATGAGAAGAATCCTCACTATCACTAGCACTCTCCACAATCACCTTATCGGTTGTGGCAGCAAAGGCCATAACTTGACGACATTCATCTACAAACTCATCAGAAGAGTCATCCTCAGTATCACTCCAGGTAGCAACCAACCCTTTATCTTTTGCCTCCTTGGTCTTTTCCTTCATGAGGTAGTTTGGGCACTCTATCCTCATATGACCAAAACCTTTGCACTCATGGCATTGGATGAGGGATTTCTCATTCTTGCCATTTCTTGAGGATTTAGATTTCCTAGGAGGTTTGCCTTTATCCTTTTTCCTAAATTGAAGAAGTTTGATAATCTCATCAGTTATGAAGGATAGATCTACATCCTCATCATCATCTTCATCTTCATCTTCACTTTCAGAGTCCTCAATCTCTTCCTCTATACCTTTACGAGCCAAGTTTTTGCTCTTTCCACCTTTTCCCATTGAGCCTAATCTCATCTCATAGGTTTGAAGGTTCCCTACAAGCTCAGTCAAAGGAATTTGATCAATGTCCTTGACTTCTTCAATGGCAGTGAGCTTAGCATGGAATCTTTCAGGTAAGGACCTAAGGATTTTTCTAACAATTTTGGATTCTGCAATATATTCTCCAAGGTTGAAGGCAGAATTCACAATATCCTTGAGGTTGGCATAGAACTCATCAAAGGTCTCATCCTCCTCCATTCTTATTTCTTCAAAACTACTAGTGAGTTGTTGAAGCTTCACAGTCTTTACTGCCTTGGTACCTTCATAGGTGGTCTCAAGAATGGTCCATGCTTCCTTGGCAACTTTCGTAGATGATATTTTCTTAAATTCTTCATTGGTCACCCCACAGAACAAAGCATTCAAGGCCCTACTATTGAAATTTGCCGCTATAATTTTTGCATCATCCCAATCCACTGGCGCTTCCTTTGGCTTAATCCAGCCAATCTCTACAGCTTGCCACACTTTTTCATCTAAAGACTGCAGAAAAGCTCTCATGCGTACTTTCCAGTATGCATAGTTAGTGCCATCAAATAAAGGAGGTATAAATAAAGATTGTCCTTTATCCATGACAACAGGGGTCAATGGATCACACTCAGGAAATTAATCCAATCAGAGTGAACCCGCTCTGATACTACTTGTTAGGAAATTTAGACCCTGGTTGATAGAATTAACAAGTTTTAAACCCAAGTTGTTAATTAGATTTATTATGAATCAAACTTTTTAAAACAAACAAACATCAATATCATGTCAAAATCATGCAGCGGAAAAAAATAAATAAGACAAGATATGATGACCCAGGAAAACCAATGAAACCAACCAGTTTCACAGTAAAAAACCTGGGGGGAAACCTTCCCGAAAAGCAATCCACTATAGTAAAGAGAAGTTTCAGATCTAGTACAAAACCTTTGTCCCTAGACTCTACAATCCCCGTAGATGAACTCACAGCAGAAACCTTCTACCGCTTCAGAACCTCTGAACTCTTCAATATATGAACGCCACCCTTTTTGTTGTTGCACGGATCCTAGTACGTGACTAACTCCTTTGCACGAATCCTAGTACGTGACTCACTCACCAACTTAAGGAAGAAGAATGTTGGCTGCAAAGTTTTTCACTTCATCAACAATGAAGATCAAGAAGCACTTGGTTACAAAACCCTAAGGCGCAAAGACGCAGTAGCTTCTTTCAGAGAGAATAAGGCATCAATCACCTTTTGCATATGTTCTCCTTGTATTCTCTTGTGTGACGGCCTTTAAAATAAGCCTTATATAAGTCTAGGGTTGTGAGAAAAGAAACCCTACTCAAATACATAAGCCTGGCCCAAAAATCAAAAAGCTGAAATTTTGATTTCCCGTAACCTTGATCGATCGAGAGGTGTCGAGGAGGTGTCGAGATTTAATGAATCTTAACCTCGATCGATCGAGAGGTGTCGAGGAGGTGTCGAGGAGACAGAAACTTTCTCGATCGATCGACCAGCTATCGAGAAGCTATCGAGATTGCGATAAGAATCAGCTGAAGATCTCGACAGATAGCCAGGTGTCGAGGTAGCTATCGAGAGGTGTCGAGCTTTAAAAATTCTGCACTTCAACTTGCTTTCTCTTGGACAGACTTGATGACTTCAACACTTGACCTTGAAACATTGTTTCTTGAAGTATTAAAAACACCTAGAACTACCCAATTACAAGTAGAGTGCATTTTGTCAAAGGATTATCCAATTTACATAAATAAGTGACATATGTTCTTAAACAAGTTAAAACATATATGTCCTAACAAAAGTGTTGCAAAAATGTTGTAGATATAGCACTTCTCAAAAATTGCCCAAACAAACAAATTAGCCTAAAATCTCAAATCAAACGTTTAATTGTGATTTTTTAAATTGTGTTTTGAAATGACATATTTTAATATCGCTACTTTTTTATATAAAAAATGCACATCTTTTAAATAGCTAGTATGTTAGTGCTTGCTTTAGTCTTTAGCCGAATTTGTTGGATTTATGTGATTTTTTTTTGAAAAGATAATGCATTTTGTTTATATTAGTACTTATTTAGGAAATATGTTAATAATTGAATAAGAGATCAGTGGCTAAATAATTGCTTTGTCATGTACATTAAAAAGGATGTAGTTGATAACATTGATATTGGAACTATCATATTACACAAAGATTTCAAAATATGAAAACTTGCGAAAAGAAATTTTAAAACTTTATGTATTTGCATGTGCTTTTATTTTGTGATGTTAATATATTCAAGTTTTATTATTATTAAATTTTTTAAAATTTAATTGTTTTTAATGACCACCCTAAAAAGAATTTCTAGAGTCACCACTGTAGTAAAGTGGAATACAAATCCTCTGTACCACTTGTTGTGTACCATTCTATGTTCCACCACTCACGACTTACCATTTATTGATTTTACTTTTGTAATAAAATAATTGAAGTTTAAAATTTATTTCTTAGAAAGATCAAAATAGTTTGGACTTAGACTTTATTTTTTTTAAACCTAGGTTGATTGGACAAATATCCAATTTATTTTGCCATTCGAAAAAATCGACCCTGGCATTTTGGTGGCTCCTCTAGGGAGTCAAGATGTTGAAGTCGAAGAGATCAAGCCACCAAAGGCAAGAAACTCATGAAAAAACAAAAATAAACTCTTGGTAGCATGAAGGCGGAGCACCGTTGCGATGCGCCTCTCTTAACCCAAATTTGGCTTCACTGTGCCTAATATTTAGAGGCAACAAATTATGAACCAACTTACCAAACCCATAAGCATGGTAATAGTGTCTTCTTCCTTGTGAGGCACGCAAAGAAAAATGATACCTGTGTCAATGTGTGTGCTTGGTAGAAAGGGTTTTTTTTTTTTTTTTTTTGTGTGTGTGTGTGTGTGTGTGTGTGTGGTCAGAGTAACCATTTTAAGAGAACCTAACAATTGCAGTTAATTTCCAAGGTACGTAATCACGTTGGTTTGAAACCCAAACCATCTTCTAGCTTAATTGGCAGCTGTGAACATTTATAAATGTTTACTGTATACTCCAAAGCCCCAATAGCCCAGTGTGAGCTGGAATACATAGCTGTTTAACTTTGCTTCTTTCTTCAATATAATTCACTTTGAAACTTTAACAAAGAGATAAGGTTTGGGGCTGAAGGTGAAGGGCATTGAATGTTTTTCTTTCCCATCCATTAAATTGTTCCACACAACTTGACTGAAAAGCTCATATTGCTAATAGCTTTCACACTAGTGTTTTATTTTGATCTTTCTTAAATACAGTCCTAATGAATGAGGATGGGCCACATCTATTCTCAATTATATATTTCTTTGTTCTAGGGGTTTCTGTTGAACTTTATATTCTGAGTCCTAATGATAACTCTCTTTACATGAAAACATCCAACTATATAAGTAACATATTATTTTCCTTTTTGATTGGCCTTCCAACTGAGTTTTCTCGACTTCTTTTAATCACTACGTTTTTTCAATATCTTCTCTTGCCTCTTATAGGCACAACTCCCAAGTTTCAAACTGAAAAGGAATATTTAGATTTATATTGTTTGAAATGGCTTTCATCTTGAATAGACAAATCATTGGTGGGATTGTGCCTGCATTGTTGACAGTCTCAATCCTAGTGGAAATATGCTTTGCACAGAATGTTCCTGCTTATTTTGTTTTTGGGGATTCCTTGGTTGATCCTGGAAATAATAACTACATTGTATCACTTGCCAAGGCTAATCATATTCCTAATGGGATTGATTTTGGAATGCCAACAGGCCGATTCACAAATGGAAGAACAATTGTTGACATTATAGGCAAGTACTAATTCTCCTGCACTTTGCGTGCCTAATTCTATTTTGCATAAAGTACAGGCTATTAGAGTACTAGATATGCAAATGCGAATAGTATTTTATTCATCAGAATTTTCTCATCAGGTCAGGAATTGGGTTTTAAAGACTACCTGCCTCCTTACTTGGCTCCCACTACAGCAGGAGCTGTGACTCTGCGGGGTGTCAATTATGCTTCCGGTGGAGGTGGAATTCTTAATGACACTGGAAAGATCTTTGTAAGGTTTCTGCTTCACTAGTATAATATTTTTCCATAGTAAGCACTAAAAAACTTCCTGTGGTTATGAAGACTTTATTTTGCTTGACGTACACACTACTAGAGAAGATAAGGTTGTAAACTTCCAAGTAAACTAATCAGTCCCTTTGCAGTTTTTGTCCTATTTGATAAATATGGAATTAAAAATAATAGATTCAGTATCTTCATTGTGTTAGGACATAGGTGTACAGCTATCAATAGGTTTACATAAACAGCTAAATTTGTATATGATGCTTAGGGAGGTCGACTCAACTTAGACGCGCAGATAGACAATTTTGCAAACAGCAGGCAAGACATAATCTCAAGCATTGGAGCACCTGAAGCTTTAACATTGTTTGGAAAAGCAGTTTTCTTTGCTACAATAGGCTCAAATGATTTCCTTGATAACTACCTGACACCAGTCATCTCAGCCGTCAAGCAAAAGTTGGTCACCCCAAATGTATTTGTTGGTGTCATGATTTCAAGATATAGACTACAACTTATGGTAATATTTTTGAAACCTATTATTTTAAAGCCACGTTATTTCAACTGTAAAAGTTCAATTCAAATGTTATTGATTCTATTACCAGAGGCTTTACAATTTGGGTGCTAGAAAGATTATTGTGGCAAATGTTGGTCCTATAGGGTGTATACCTTATCAAAGGGATATCAATCTAGCTACGGGGGACGAATGTGTAAGTTTTTCAAATCAGTTGGCTCAATTATTCAACGCGGAGTTAAAAAGGCTTATCACGGACCTCAGCACTAATCTTCGGGGATCAAAATTTGTCTATGCAGATGCTTATAGCATCGTAGAAGATATCCTGAAAAACTACATATCCTATGGTGAGTATGCAGAAGATTTTATTGCCAGGTCACATAGGATAGGAGTATCTTAAATTTTCATGCTCATTTAAATTTACAATTTCCTAACAAATTAAGCTTTGGGTATAAGTAGAAGAATTTGAACCATGTCTTTGCACTAAAGAGAACTTCATGTTTTATCTAAAAGGTTTTGAGAATGCCAATTCCCCATGCTGCTACCTTGCTGGTCACTTTGGGGGTTTGACGCCCTGTGGTCCTCGCTCAGAAGTATGTAATGACAGATCCAAGTATGTGTTTTGGGATCCAGCTCATCCTTCTGAAGCAACTAATGTTCTCATTGCAAGGCGTCTCATGGATGGTGACACCAATGACATTACACCTATGAACATTAGGCAATTTGCTCAATTGTGATCAAAGCCTAACAATTGTAATGAGAAGCGTTCAAAGATTGATTTGAGAAAAGTTAGTAGAAGATTTGCACTCTTAGGATGACAATAACAGGCGTATTTGATAGGAATTTATCAGTCAGAATAAACAGAGGTACCCCGAGAATAGTGACAATGAAGCTTATGGAAAACCATGTAATAATTGAGGTGTGTTGTATAATGTGCTAGTTTTTTCACTATCACATTATTCGTAGAGATGAATTGGATGTAGTAATGAAGGAACTTGTTTCATTTTTATGACTAATGCTAGACGATCGGCTTCATTTGTTTCATTCCTATGACTAACATCTTAAATGGATCGCACATTCCAAAAATTGTTTCCGATTATGTCTTAATTTGAAGGTTGGGTAGCAGTGCTCAGAGAGGCCATACCAAAATCTATAAAAGTGATGTTGCGGAAGCTTGAAAAAAGCACACAATGTTTTCTTGATGAAACTAAAACTAAACTGTTAGTTTCTGGAAGTAAACCTCGAATTCACAAGGGTTTTCCTAATTCCACAAGGATAAGAAAACTAGAATCCACCAAAAAAATAATTTGACAAAAAGTTTGTGTTTATTGATAACAGTTTGATTTGCCTCTAACGGCTACAAAACATATAAATACTGAGAAAAAACATCTAAAACCCTAAAACAAATAAATACGATTGTAACCAGATGCGTTAGAAGATTGTTTTGAGAAAAAGTTAGTAGGAGATTAGTACTCTTTTAATGACAATAACTGACGTAATTAATTCGTAAGAATAAATAGAGGTACTCCAAGAATAGTGACAATGAAGCTTACGGAAAACCACATAATATTTGAGTAGTTATGTTGTACACTGTTCTAGTTTTCTCACTATCATATTATTCTTAGCGATGTGTTGGAACTTGGATGTACTAATAAAGGAATACGTTTCATTTCTATGACTAACACCAGTAGTCAGTAATTCATTGAATTTGTTGACCGTATTTGTAGAAAAATATGTTCTTGCTAGACGACATTATTATAAGGTGAAGGTGGCCTTCAATTTCATTCAGTTAAGGGGGTTAAGTGAAATTGGGGTGATAGTTTGGGGGAAATTTTGTAATTTGCCTAATTAGTTACAAGTAAAAGTGAAATTAATAACTATTTTTTCAAAATTTTGAGAGTTAACTTTGGATCCAAAATCTAAATTTAAAAAAAAAAAAAAATAGTTTTTTTGTTGTTGATAATTCGATAGTTGAGGGTTGGGGGATTTGAATCCTGAATATTTTTGTTAAAAATACCAGGAGATGCCAACAAGTTGAGTTTACCATTTACTTAAGTTTCAACATTTACCATTCAAAAAAAAAAAAAAAAAAGATTCAACATTAAATGTATTATGTGTTTTTTTTTTTTTTTTTTTTTTTCTTCTTGAGAAGCAAACTGAATCGACTTTTATTTAAAACGTAAAGTTAGCCAGCTTCCGCTAAAAGTACAGGTAAAATGTGGGAGGGAACCTCCTCCATCCAAATCACTAAACCGCTGACATGTAAAATGTGGGAGGGAACCTCCTCCATCCAAATCACTAAACCGCTCACATGTCTAGCATGTCGAGCAAGGCTATGAGCTACAAATTCCCTTTTCTTTTAACATGAGAAAATCTAACTTTAGGAAAAGAGTTTGCATGTATTTTAATCTCCTCAATGAGATTACCATAGGAAGCTAGGGACTGCTCCTCCGCTTGAATTGCTCTGGTGATGATCTCCGAATCTCCCTCAAGTATTATGGAGTTAAGATTAATATCTCTTGCAAGCAATATGGCCCTTCTTGCAGCAGCTGCTTCCACGTCTGCCACTGTCTGAGGGAGAGGAATTTTCTCTGTTAGTGATGCGAGCACCCTGCCCACACTGTCACGGATCACAGCACCTAAACCTGCACAATTGGACTCCTTAAACACAGCCCCATCATAATTTATCTTCATGAAAGGGGCTCGTGGAGGGGACCAGGTTGCAGCTGTGTGGACAGTAGTCGTTTGGATCGCTGGCTTCACTGGTTGCACCCGATTATAGTCAAGCAACTGTTGTCGAGCACAAGCCATGATGTTGCCGAGCGGAGTAGCTGAAAGACCCAATCTGACCTGGTTTCTCCAATGCCACATCAGCCAAACAATCATGGCAAACAAATCCAAGTTGAGCCCAGCCTCTTCCATATGCAGTATGAGCTTTTGAAAGTCATCCCAACGTGCTTTGTTTTTGAAGTTCCAAACTGTGTCAGCATCCTAGAACTCGTTCAAACATGAACACATCCACAAAGCATGAACAACGTCCTCTAAATATGCTTTGCAATGATCACACACATCTTCCTGTAGCACCTGCTGTTTGAGTAAGTTTGTTTTGACAGGAATGACATTTTTTGCAGCCCTTCATATAAAGTTTCAAACTTTTGGTGGTATCGAGAGACTCCAAATAATCTTCCATAACTTCTGTGATGGGGCAGGATTAGTGTTAGAAGTGTCCGAATCTTCCTTTTCCTTTGACAGTAGATAATAACCTGATTTAACCATGTAGGTACCAGATTGTGTATGAGGCCATATCAATCTATCTCTAGTTGAGATATCACCAAGTGTAATGCCCTATATCAGCTGAACCTCCTCTGGCTTGAACAAAGCTTTTAACAAGTCCCCATCCCAGTTTCGATTTTAGGCATTGATCAAGGAGCTTACCCTCACTTCTGGAAAATCAATTCCCATTGGATTGTTGACCCTTGGTGTAGGAATGATGGCAGCCAGGCATCACCCCAAATGCTAATATCCTTCCCATTACCCACCCTCCATTGCCCTCCTTTTTTCAAAATAAATGACAACATAATCCATTTGAAACTTTATTAAGAAAAAATCTATTTACTTTACGTAGTAGATGAGTTAAATTTAACAAAATCTTTTTTGAAAATAAATTAAAAAATAACTTTCTTCTTTATGTAGCATATGAGCTTGACTTCGTTTTAGGGTGTGTTTGGTTGGGGTGAAAACAGGGAGGATGGAAAATATGGAAAAGAAAATAGGGTGGAAAATGTCATTTTTTACTTTTTGGTTGAGGAAAGAAAATAAAAGAGACAAAAAATAGGGGAGAAAGTTTTCCCTCTGGCGCCCACTTTTTTTATCCTCCCAATTTGGGAGGAAAATGGGAGAGAAAAGTGGTGAGAAATGCATTTTACACAAATACTCTCTCACCTACCCCTCACTTTATTTGTGATGACTTTTGCCTCTTCTAGTAACGTTGTTTTGGCATCTTTGTTTCTTGGGAATGTTGCCTCTTCTTTTTTTCTTTTGATTTTCTAGGTTGCCTTTTTTCTTCTTTTGGGCAGAAACGTTGTCCTTTTTTTCTTTTTTCATTCTTCTTCCTCTTCTGGCAGTAAAGTTGCCTTTTTTTTTTTTTTCCTATTCTTTTTTTTTTCTTTTGATTTTCTATGGGCTGGGCGTGAGTTTTTTTTTTTTTTTTTGTCTTTTTGTTTTTTATTTTTTAACTAGACGTGATTTTTTTCTTTTAGGACATGATTTTGATTTTTTTTTAATAAATTTGAGAGATTGTTCTTTTTGTGTGGTTATTTGTCGCTTTTTTTGTTTTAATTGAGCATCATTTTTTAACAAGAGTATATGAGTAAATTTGTTCAAACCCATTTTTTCCATCCCTTCACTTTTCCACTCTCAACCAAACAAATAGGAGAGAAAATAAAATATTTTTTATCCTCTAACTTTTTCATCATCCCATTATTTTCTATCCTCCCACTTTTCCACTCTTCCAACCAAACGGGCCCTTAAAGAAGGTACAAAAAATGACAAGAAAGACAAAGGTTAACCCAAAATGTGGCAAAAAAGACTTGAGCAGTTAAAGCCTATTTTGTGATGGATTACAGTTATGAAGCATGCAAAACTATATGGTGCTTACGAAATTCCTAGGGGAAAAGAAAACACATACATGCTCGAATGCAAAATTAAAAATAAAAATATACCGTAGTTGCTGTAACAACCTCTTTTTGTTGACAAGTGGGGATGACAATTTTGTCCCGCGTTGATAAATATTATAATTGTAAACTTTTCATACTCTAAAACACTATTATTAAACAAACATATCAATGTTAGCTTATTTTATTCTATCCAACGTGGCTTTCTGCCTTTATTTTGTTGTTTGTTATACTATGAGATTTTTGTTTCTGTTGTGATATTCTCTTGTTAAACACTTTGATAATATTATTCAATTTTTGCTAAAAATTAGTTTGATTTGATGAGATAAATTTAGTTGAAATTTCAAGTGTGTATATATATATATTTATTAATGAAGGATTTTTTTTTTTAAATTGTAATAATTATGGGGCAAATTAACAAAAAAATAGAGTTTTAAGGGGCGGGGTGGGGATGCAGGAAGAAAATTTTTCCCGTCATGCAAGTCGGGGGCAAAGACCACATCCTTCGGCCTCGCCCCACCCTCTTGCAATCCCTATAGACAAGCACTAGTTGTCAATGTTGAAAAATAAACTATTTTCTACACAAAAAAAAAAAAAAAGTATTTTTTTTTTTTTAATGTGAACTATGACAGTTTTATTAAGAAGAAGAAAACATTACATTATAAGTCACTAAATGCTCCACAAAAGGAGGGCAAGTTTCTAACCAAATGACAGACTCAGATAAAGACTTTGCATGCTGGTCTAACCCATGTGTTGCTTTATTACCACACCTTGGCACAATAGAAAACAAACATTCTCTGAACCGAGTAGCTTGAATTAAAGAGCTAGAGATCAAATTGCAGATACTGGCAGGAGAATTGATTGATCCAGTGAGAGAGAGTTATGAACCACCATTGAATCGCCTTCAAAGATAGTTGAACTGAAACCATGATCCCAAGCAAACCGCATTCCTTCCTTCATTGCCTTGGCTTCAATCTCCAAAGAACCCAAGGGAGTGTGGATCTTCATGCTCAGTGCAGCATACACCAACCCGAGATGGTCCTTGATAACGACACAAACACCTGCAACTCACTGTCTCTTAAAAATTGCACTGTCAACATTGACTCTGAGCCACAGTTGCTGAGGAAGAACCCAGCCAACATCTACCTCTGGGGTCTTGATCTTAATACGATGGTTTGCCATTTAAAACTCTTCCAAATACTCCAACGTCTAGCCAGCAATACCAGAAGCCGATTTACGAGGTCCCCTTACCCGAATCTTATTTCTATTGGACCAAATGCCCCAAGCCACAAAAAATAGGCGAGCCAACTCCTGGACAGACCACCATTTCACGTTTCGAGCATACCAGACCAGATCGATAAATTCCCTCACTTCTCCCATGTCTAAACCGAGATCGATATTCGCAACTGTCCACATCTCCTTAGCTTTAGCATAAAACCAAAGCACATGAGCCATGGACTCTACAACAGTCCCCCACTCATCACAAACATTATCCTAGGTTACTTTTCGAGAAAACAGATTGGCTTTCATGGGCAAAATATTCCTACAAGCATGCCATGCAAAAGCTTTGATTTTGTTGGGCAGCGACAACTTCCAAATACATTGCCAGAAGGACACCAAGGCTATGAGGATGAGCTTTCTCCCTAATGAGTATCACATCGAGCTTGGCAAGCTACTTGGTAAGCACTACTCACAGTGAATCGACCTGATGGAGTGGAAGCCCAAATCAGCCTCTCAGCAAGCAAGGACAGACTAAGAGGAATAGAAAGAATAGCTTCGGCATCAAAAGGAAGAAAAACCTCATGGATTATATCTAACTTCCAAGTTGTTGTCTCCGGATAAATGAGGGCAGAAACTAAGGCATCATTAGGGAAGCAATGAGGAACAGTTGCAAGCTTGTGCGATGGCAGGGAGGGCAGCCACTTATCTTTCCATAAGCTAACTGAACCTCCATTTCCAATCTGCTAGCGACATCCTAATTGAACAACCTTTTGAGCTTCCATAAACTTTGGTTTTCACTAACAATGCTAGACAAAACAGTTTTAAGCCTATTAGCTACAGTCTTTGAAGCAAGTTTATAAATAACATTTCAAAGACTTAGAGGCCTATACTCAGTAATTTTACGGGGATTCTTAACTTTAGGGATAAGAATAATATGGGTGTCATTAAAATTCAGTGGAGTTATCCCATGATTCAAAAAATCCAAACCCACAATCACCAAAAAGAGACCAGAAGTTTTGATAAAAGAGAGGGGGCATACCATTAGGGCCAGGGGTCTTTGTAGGATGCATCTAATTAAGAGCTTGTTGCACCTCCATTGCCTAAAAGTCACAGCCAAGCAAACTGTTCATAGGATCAGAAACCACGGCTTGCACTGTATCAACTACTCTCCCAATATCAGATGGGTTGGAAGTGGTGAATAGCGACGAAAAATAATCTATGACAATACTCTCAATTGCTTCAGGAGTTTCCTACCAAGTACCCGAACTATCCTTCATGCCTTCAATCAATTTTTTTTGATTTCTATTGGAAGCTTTGACATGAAAAAACCGAGTGTTCCGATCACTAGCCACTAAGTACATATTCTTAGAATGCTACTCCCACATGACCTTTTCAGTGTCTAGCCATGAACCCAACTCCTTCCTAACACTTCGAATTTCCTCACCATGAAGCTCGAGTTGCTGCTCTAATTGTTGTAGATTGGTTTGTAAAGCCGAAATACAATGCCCCACATGGCCAAACTCCACCTTATTCCACCATTTCAAAGCCCCCCTACAAGATTGCAAGCAATTTTGGATTGGAAAACCCGAAGAAAATGAAAGTCCACGTTCCCAGACCTCACTAACTACCTCTAGACAACGAGGATCACGAAGCCACATGGCTTCAAATCTAAATAACTTCCTAGTGTCTCAGCCTCATTGGAGGCAAAGCATGCAATGATTAAACTCTACAGTTGATATATGGGCCACTCTAGCATTAGCAAACTGTCTCATCTACTCCTCATTAGCCATTGCATGATCCAATCGAGCCTATACACTATCTCCATTCTCAAAATGTCTTGACCAAGTATACCTTGCACCCGTATACCTCAAATCCCTAAAATGGCACCCATCCACAACTTCCCAAAATCTATCCATCTGTCTCTTTGGTCTAAGCTGTCCCCTCAATTTTCTAGAATTGTTGAGGATCTCATTACAGTCCACAATCCACAGCCAAGGTAATGTATTGCTACGTTCAAATGCTTCCAGAATTTACCAAGTTTCCTCCCTCTTACTAGTATCTGGCTGGCCCTAAAAACTTGTGAAGCGCCAGCTCCCTTGACCATTGCTACAAATGATCTCAGCATCAATAAACTACTTCGAATAACCCTTGATATTAACAATAGTTTCAGGTTTCCAAAGAAGAGCTAAACCCCACTCCGACCCTCACTAGTAACAATTAAACCTTGAGTAAAACCAATGGAATTCTGAATTTCCTTCTTCTTATATTGTTGCTTTCTAGGAATCTTAGTCTCCATAAGGAAAACTAAGCTGGGAACTTCTCTCTCCACGGTGCTCCGTAGAGCCTGAACTGTGCGGTGGTTCCCAAGCCCCCGACAGTTCCAACTTAAAATACTCGTCGCTTCTGGCGGTGCTGCCTTGCAGCCACCACCGATCCAAATTCATTTTTCAACAAATCACTCACCACAAGAACTTCATCATCACCCTTCCTTTTCTTCAACTCAGGAATTTCAGAACACTTAGACAAATTAAGATTTGCCTTATGTTTACATTTAGTGCCCACCTCCACATCATTTGAACTTACAGACCCACAACCTTGGCTTCGACCTGCAGCCTCTTCCAAGTTCTGGTATTCGGCCTAATTACACTATTGGACTGGCCCAAATCCACTGATAATGTCCTTGTCTCATTTTGGTCATGTTCCACCAAATCTGTGTGAATTGGCTGACAGCCATCTACCTGCTCCATCTAAGAACCTGCCTTGGTAACATCCATGCTAGGTTGAACAAAAGATGCCATCGCACCTGTACTAATATCAGCCACATTTAACTCCTCCAACATAAGTCTTACTTTTGCAAAATCGGCCTCACCCTCATGCAATTCCTTATCCTTGTGCATGTGCCCCTCCAATTCCATATCAATTTCCTTCAAGTGAGTTTGGAAAGCCTCCTCATTACTCAAAATATTTGATAAAGCACCTTTAGTTGGACCCACCAACCTTGAACCATTCACACCATCCAAATTCGGCTCAGACACCCGTTGTTCTTCTTATTGTAACTCAATTGAATCAGGCACTTCGGTGCTTGTGTTCATGGCTGGCCTCTCCATTACTGGTTGCCCTTGGCATGAAGTTGCATTAGAAGCCCCCATACCACATACCCAAACCTCCTTTTTCCTAAGCAAACTAGTAGTATCAGCTCTTAACCATGATCCATACTCCTGCAATTCTATTCTCAACTCACCCTTACTTTGAAGCCACAAGTTGCACTCCTTAGAATCATGATTCAAAACTCCACACCAATGGCAAAATATAGGTAGCCGTTCATATCAAAACAACACCCAACCTTCCCTATCCAGACAAAAGCAAACTCTCCTCCCTTTGCACAATGGTTTATGCACATCGACCTCCACCCTTATTCGCATAAAATCACCACACTCTGTTTCAGATCTATCATTTGAATGGATCACCTTTCCCACCGATTTACAGAGGCTCTTTCCATAACCATATGATGAATCGGTAAACCATGTACCTGAACCCAAAACTTTACGGTATCAAAGCGGAGCCTCCGGAGGGAACAATCATCCTCATACCTACGCTGCACAACTAATACTTATCAAAACTCCAAGGTTTCCCCAGCAAAACTCAGTTGGCATCTAGTTCATTCTCAAAAACAAAAAGAAAAATATGATTGCCCATAACTTGGATCTCAAAATCCTGTTTAGTCCTCCATAGAGGTTTAAGGGTATGCGCCATGGCTTCAATATTGAGGGCACGCTTCGTAAAAAACTTCGCTATGAGCGTATACTCCTTCCTGCACACTTTGGTTTCCAAAGTTGAATACTTCGCCCTCATGTTCAGACAATGATAAGCAAGTCCAAGCCTCTTCAAGATTCTCCATGGCAGCGTTACTCACCTTCCTTACAACAGCAGCAAAAACCCTAAGCCCTAATGCAGTAACCTACGTGAGGGAACGTAATTCCTACAAAGTAGGAAACTATGTTCTACAAACCAAAGTCTAGCACAGCCAGACCTAAGTCAGAGAAACTTCTTTTTGTTTGTTGGTCCGACAGAAAATTCGAATGCATGGCAAAAAAAGTAGTTCTAGTACTACATAAAATACTATAATTTTTGTCACAACTATTTTATGTGTCAAATTATGACTGGCTGCATGTCACTTTCATATGAACTCATTCCACTACTCACAGTCTGTCACATGGGTAGTTGTACCACAAGTTGTGGAATTTTATGTGGTCTTAGAATTTTTGAAAAAAAAAAAAAAAGACTATTAATAGAAAAATACAAAATGGAAATTTGTTCTCTATTTTTTTTTGGGTGCAAACTTTATCGATGATTTACGTTGATTAGCCAATCAAAAAGACCAATATAAACAAAAAATTCAGCATCATTCCCCTATTAAGATATTGAATTTTTATATAGAAAACCCTCCAATTGAGGAGAAATTATAATATCCACATGGTAGACAAATGATGTGGTCTACCATTCCACTAAAAAATTGCTACTTGTTTAAAATTGTTAGTTAGAAATTTTTTTTTAATAGAAATTAATTACTGACTCAGCAATTTTAAACAAATGGAAGTTTTTTAGTGGAATGGCGGACAAGTGATGTAGTCCACCAAAGGACTATATAATTTCTCCCAATTCAGAATGGACTATGAGATCTAATTCAGTAAAAACCAATTTCAGTATAAAATAATGACAATCTTCTCTACAACAAATACTACAGGCTATCATTCTAAAAATAAATAAATACTATAGGCTATCGAAACACCAAAGAGCCGCACGCACTCACACAAAAAAAAAAAGTATATTCTTGATTGTTAGTGGTTAGTTGAAGGTGAATTTGTCAGTTGATGGACAATATTAATTGAGATATATATTTATAGATGGGTTCGAAAAATTATTATGTACTTCTTCCTCTCACATGAATGGTAAGTCCCACTAATTAAATTCATAGTGGGACCCACCATTCATGTGAGAGAAAGAAGTACGCATTTATAGTACTTCGGGCGTATCTAATAATTTTCCAATAGGTTCAAGTTACACTTAGTGTAACTCTTATAAACTTATATTTTTTTTTACACCGTAGATTTCTAAGAAATCTAACGGTTAAAAAAATTCATTAAATGCTATTATTTTTTATCTTATTATAATAATAATTAATACTAACATGCTCTCTCTCTTTTTATCTCTCCTTATTTATTGCTTTTCACCATATAATATTTTCTTCTATACAGTCTAACAAAAAAAAATTGAAAAATAATCCCATAATCATTGATTTCACAACAGTACCCATAATGAGAGTCAAATGACTGAGACAATTCACCCTTTCTAGTTGACCATTTCTTCGATATTAGACTGCCTATGCCACTTCACATTATTGTTGATATATTAAGAATGCACCTGTTTAAGTGGCATATTGGCATTATATATGTTTTGGTGCATATCCATGTGAAGCAGGTTTACGTGTTGTTTGGTAAGGATAAAGAGAGTTGGAAACAGTAATGGCTGAGACCAGCTAAGTTTCCATTTTTTTTTTTCCTTTTTAAAATCTTCTTTACGTGAAGGACAAAAACGGGTCTGGATTATCAGATTGCAAAAAGAACAATATAAAAGAAAAAGAAACGGTGGCACATTCCATTATAAACATGCCAGAATGACCACAAATGGCATAGTTTTCAACCTCTAAATTTTCCTCAGGCATTTCTAAAGCAAGTGGAGACTTTGGCTTGGATAAACCTACGAATTACTCCAAAGGGTCATAGCCTATCACACACTAAACAATCAAATCAGAGGTTTATCCAATGACCCTTTGGATAAGGTGAAACTGTAGAGATGATGGAGGCCTGAAAGTATACTGCAAAAAGAAAGGCGAGGAAGAAGATGATAATATGGACGAAAAAAAAAAAAAAAAAAAAAGAGTTAATGATGTAGTTTTCTTTTTTTTTTTTTTAATAAGAAGAGTTAATGCCTAAATCACTAATTTCTAAAGAGTAATAATGATACTACTATGAGTGTTTTTTGACCCTTAAATCTAATAGTAATCAATGGTTCATAAAAGGTGTAACTCTTGTGAAGTTACATCAGGTATAACGTAAACTCATCTTATATATATAATCCAATAATAAGTTTGGTTTAAGTTATACATGGTGTAAGTTTAAACAATGTTAAACCATTCAATAACTTGTTATTGAATTCATATTTAAAAATCCAACCGTTAAATTACATGTTCTATATGTTCTTAACATGCATGCCAATTTTCATGTCAATCGGATGTAATTTACTATACGATCCATAAACTCATATTTTATTCATTATTTTAACTATAAAAACTTGAATTTAAAAAAATTGACTAATGAAATAGCTATTGATCTTTGATATCATCTTTAAATTTTGTAAGTATAGAGAATATACCAAAATAACGTAATCCAATGGTGAATTTATCAAAATTCACATCTAATTAAAAAATATTGTGTAACATTACTTAAAAACATTACTTAAAGTTACACTGGGTGTAACTTGAACCTAAACTTATATATATATATATATATATATATTTGAGTTTATTTGGCTTGTGTATAGTTTTTTTTTTTTTTAAAGTATAATTGTACTTTTGAGCCACCTTATTAATGAACTCTCCCAAACAAGCATATGGTCCTTTATATTCAGTAATTGCTGGTGCAACTTGCAAAAAAAATGAATTTACTCAATTTAAATATAACAATTCTTGTAGGTGGAGAGAGTCTAGGGATAACTTTTATGATATAACTTTAAAGTGATCGACTATGAGTGGTGGAAAAAATGTAGTAAATTCGTGTGAAAGTGATTCTCCACCACTCACATTAACCACATCATCAAGTTATGGCAAATTGTGTGGTCGTATAAGAACTATAGCAAAAGGCGAATAGCATTAGCCTTTAATTGGGGAAAGGAAACAACAGTGCCATCAATGATTCATGTGGCTAAGGCAAGGACGGGGAAGATTTTTGGGCTACAACCTGAAGTGCTTCACACACCCTCAAAAGATAATCTTACACGTTTGGTGTTAGTAGTGCACATGCAATTGCAGGCCGCCACACTGAATAACCCTTCGTTTCAAAGATCTCCTACATTTCTTTAGCAATTGGACCCATCAACATGTGTAACCAAAATTGTCTGTGGTGGTGGCCACATCCAGCTGATTATGGAGGAGACAAAACACTTTTGATATAACAATTGAAACCACCACACGGTTCGCCTTAAAGCCTTTAAATAAAATAAAAAAAATAAATAAATAAAAAAAAGGAGCAACTATCTGTGTAATTACGGTCTTTATAGGCCATTGTTCCAGTCAAGCACTCAAATCACATGCAATTTGGATTTCAATGTGATCAACTCTCCCTTCTGTGCAACCTGATAAAAAAAATGGTATGATCTTTCTAAGAATAAGATCAAAGGAATGGACAAGACCTGCACAAACAGTGGAGCATGTGGTTTAATTCGATACAATGTAACTTCACAACAAATAGAAATTATAACACGTTACAGACCGATAACTTATAAGTTATAACGATAACTTCCAACTAGAGACATAGTTTCTATGTATTGTAATCACACTGATAATTCAATCCATTTGAAATAAATTCTTTTTCTGCTTTAGATTAAATATGTCAAATTTAAATTTGTATCTAGTAACATTTCATATAAAATTTAAATGATCTGGTAATTCGTACTTTGTCACATCCAAAAACTAAAATTTTAACTATGAAATGGATTTCTCCATTTCACTAGAGGAGGTCTTGTTTTGTAAAATAGTCTTAGTAAAAAGAAAAATATCACTAGCATATTGTTGAGGCTATTTTGCCTAAACTTTTTCAAGGTCACACAAAGCAAGGCCCAAATCCCTTTTGGGCCCATTATCTCTATTAGTAAATTTTTTTAATGCGTGGCTTGAGGCTAGAGCACATTAATTTGATGGAGGTAAATAGGAGAAATTTCATTTTATTACCCTAAATTATACTTTAGATTTCACTTTGTACCATAAATTATTCGGATACATAGCTTGCACCATAAACTATAACCATTGTTGCATTTTGTACCCCAAGTTAGTTTTACTGTTAATTAGGCAAAAATATGAAACATGTGACTTGTACATGTGTATTGCTTAAGTAGTATAGACTTAAAAGACCAAAACTCCCTCTTTCCAATTAATTAAAAGCAAAACTCTCTCTCTGGGGCTGTGTATCAACCCCTTGGCACACCATTTCTCCACCACTGTCTTAATTGATTTTTTTTTTTTTTTCATTTGTTTATTTGATACCACTACTACTAGCGTGGCTCACCCAAATTCCTTTACCCAAAGCCCCTTCTCATCACAAAAACTAAGTTAATTTCTTTATTTGATTGCAACTAGCGTGGCTCATTGTGTTAATTTCTTTCTTCTTCCTCTTTTTTTTTTTTTTTTTTTTTTGGTCCTTTCTGTATTTTAGAGCATGTCTACTTCCCACGTCCTTTTGTTGGCCCCATCAATTCTCTTCAATCTTCACCAATATCATTCACAACACCACCATGAGGACTATGACCAAACTATAACAACCTCATAGCAGCGTATACATACTCAAAACTACTAAATATAGTTTTGATTTGGGGATTTAGGGTTGTAAGGGATTTGGATTTAAGGAGAGGGGTTGATACGCCTGAGAGAGCTGAAAAAAAAATCTTTGTTTTTAATTAATTGGGAGGGGGGGGGGGGGGGGTTGGTCTTTTAAGTTTGTGCCACTTAAGCAATAAACATGTGCAAGTGTAACAATGGTCATAGTTTAGGGTATAAACTATGCACTCGAATAGTTTAGGGTGCAAAGCGTAATTTGGGGCATAGTTCAAGATGGTAAAATGTAATTTTCCAGAACAAATATTGGCCAATTTTAGAGTTTATCATGAGCTCAAGACATAGAATTTGTCAAATAGGCTGGTGACAGTGGCAAAATATAGGAGTCCATGAACAAGCCCATGTCTTGGGGTAACCACTTTTAGCGAAGTGAAAGCACCTACCTAAATTTCTCTTACAGGTTTTGACAAATTTAGCAGGTTTTGTATTGTAGGTGCCGTTTTTGTCCAAAAGGGTTCAAAAAATCAGGCTTAATCAACAAAGAAACAAAAATCATGTTATATTTATCACAAAGAAACGTGATATATATATATATATATATATCACAAAGAAACATTGAAAAAAAAAAAAACAAAAAAACAAAACAAAACAAAACAAAAAACAAAAACAAAAACAAAACAGGAACAACAACAATCCAGAGAAAAAGAAATCATGAACTTGATGTTTTCCTAAAGCAAATAATCAAACCCACATACATTTCATTTGTTATATACTCATAGAAGAACAAAAATAATTGAAAGAGAATAAAAAGAAAAACTATATAGTAATCAAGATGGACCAGAGAAAAAAGATTAAAAGAATTACAACGGCCTTTAAATGTCAACTACATGAAATCCAAGGACCAAAGTACAAACATGGCCTCAAAGGGAAGAATCAAACAATAAATCCATATCAGAGCTGCTACTTCAAATTCTAACAAGGGATCTTGGATCTGAAACATATATTGTTAGAAATTGAAAAGATTATGGATGGACACCCAAAGTGGGCATGTCCATCTGTATACCTTAGAATGATTGTAACATCTGGGAGTTATGGAGTAATGGTTTAGACCGTTACTTTACCCCCACTAAGTCCACTATTCCACTCAATATTAATGGAGTGGTGTGTATATAAACACCAAGAATGGTACCCATTGAACAATAAAAAACAAATTTTGCATTTCTCATAGTGTTTATAGAGTGTTGTGAGGCTCTTAGGTTGTAGGTTATGTTTGCATCACTTTAGTAGCGTGCAACACCGTCGGAGAAACGTTTTTGATCTGTGGGTTACACAAACTGGAATTCAAAACGTGTTTGGATAGCTGGTTTGTGTGAAGGCTAGCTCTAGACAGCATAGAACAATCTCAAAGCTCCTGTGTGATCATCGGTTTAGGCCAAGAGAGGTATGCCGAAAAACTGATTAGTTATATTCCGCTGCAAGTTTCTATTTCTTACATATATCATAAACTAGAATTTAACATTAATTTCATCATACAAATATCATAATGCCACACACAACAATCCCCCCCCCCCCCCCCCATTTACTAAAAAAAAAAAAACCCAGATCTGAAAATCATAAACCCTAACTCATATCAAACAACCAATGTCAAAGTCATCAAAGAAATAAATAAATCTCTCACAACCAAATCAACACCAAAAAACCCATATGAAAAATGATAAGAGATCAAATATGTGTAAAAATTATAATTCATCAAAAATTAAACCTAAAACTTTAAGGTGTTTTCCCAGCAAGGAAAGTAGAGATCGAACCTAAGAAGAACCAAAGAAGGGTTAGAGATGAAGAATAACGAAAAGAAAAGGAGAAATATAATCTAAATAGACAGAAAACGTAAATGGATTTTTCAGGCGAAGGCTAGAGCTTGTTGGTGGTGCCAAGTAGAGCTTAGAGCTAGTGATGGGTGAGAGGGAGGGATTGGAGGTGGGAGAGAGGGATCGGGGCGGTTGGGTTATGGAGAGAACTGAGAGGGAGAGAGAGTGTGAAAGGTAGTGAGGGAGTGATAATTATCAAGATGAGAGGGAAAGCAAATGTAACATGTTTTTCCAAAATTTTAAGTGTAAAATATTTTACACAAATTTGCTTAGGTTGATTTGGTTGACTGAAAATATTTTACTTTGGCCAAATATTTTACTACAAAACAACCACAATAAAATAGGAAAATATTTTTCGTCGAAACAAAATGAGCATTAAATAGTGACTAAACCATATCACCATAAGATCCTAGCAAAAGGATATATGAAGGTTGACATCTTTCTAGAAATACAACAGTAAAATATTGGATCCTTATTCAGAAAAGAACACCTAGACTAGCTACAAAACCTTATTATCATTTATCAAACCTTGCATTAACAAGCCATTACAAGTTACAACTGCCTCACCAACAATACTTAGTCTACCTAAGATTTTGAACAATATATAATAAGCAAAATATTTTAAGGGTATTTTGTGTATGTGGCAATAAAATACTACTTTATGTCCCTCTCTCTTATAATCTTCTCTATTTTCTTCATCTTGCTATATTTATGACTAATTAAAATTTGAAATATTCTTTTGTCTATTTTTTCATCGGCCTAGTAAAGTGGAATACAAACCATCTATACCACTTATTGTGTACCACTCTATGTTCCACCAATCACAACTTGCCATTTATTGATTTTACTTTTGTTATAAAATAACTGAAGTTTAAAATTTATTTCTTAGAAAGATCAAAATAGTTTGTACTTGACTTTTTTTTTAAAACCTAGGTTGATTGGGCAAATATCCAATTTATTTTGCCAATCAAAAAAATCGACCCTGACATTTTGGTGGCTCCTCTAGGGAGTCAAGATGTTGAAGTTGAAGAGATAAAGCCACCAAATGCATGAAACTCATGAAAAAACAAAAACAAACTCCTGGTAGCATAAAGGCAAAGCGCTGTTGCAATGCCCCTATCTTAACCCAAATTTGGCTTCACTCTGCCTAACATTTAGAGGCAACAAATTATGAACCAACTTACCAAACCCATAAGCATGTGTTGTAAAACAAGATTTTCAGACCCGGACCATTCATTGAACCGTAAAAGGGAGAGATTCAAGGTTTTTCAGGTTGAACCGGGGTCAAACCCTGATAATGTCATAATTAATTTAATAATTAATTAAATCCTAAATATAAATATTAAATTTATAAAACTAGCAAAATTGACAATATATCTATATATGTGAGGGAAATTTAATGATTTTTAACCATATATTTAATAATTAAATAATAAAGTTAATAAAATAAAATAATAACCATGAAAACATTAAAATTTTTGAAGTAAAGTTGAATATCTTTGAACGATTTTAATTATAATTTTTTTTTATTCCTTGTAAGAGATGGATAATTTAATTAAATAGAATAAAATTGAGTTAAGTTGTTGTTGTTGTTGTTTTTTTTTTTTTTTTTTTTTTTTTTTTTTTTAAATGCTAAGGGGTTGGACCACATGGTTCTTGCCACCGGTTCATTCGGTCCAACTCCAGTTTTAGGGGTTCACAGACTTAACTAAAAATTCGGTTCTTTATGCTTAAAAAACCTGTTTTCATCCTGGTTCCCAGTTTTCAACGTCCGACCTCCCAATCCGGTCTGGGTCTAAAAACTTTGTTGTAAAAGCCATAAATTCTAGTTGGTTCACTATTTAGTAATAGTGTCTTCTTCCTTGTGAGCACACAAAGAAAAATGGTACCTGTGTCAATGTGTGTGCTTGGTAGAAAGGTTTTTTTTTTTTTTGGTTAAAGTAACCATTTGTTGGAAAAGTAGCATGGAGTGAATAAGAAATTGATATTTTCTATGTTCACTTAAAGATGTTATTAAAAGTGGTAAAAATACTGAGTCCCACATAGCAAAGGAAAGAAGAGAGATAATATATGAGTTTATATGCTCATGAGTTGGACATTGGGTTGGGCCTTTGGCATATGTGGATCGGTCCTATTTGTCAAAATAATAATATTTTTATTATTTTAATTTTTTGAGTTTGTTAGTCTGTGCACATCAGTTATTACTAAAACAGAGTGTTTGTTCAGTAACATATAATTTTTTATAGTCCCTTATTCATAAAAATTACTTTCCAGAAAACTCTCCAGGGGAGTTCATTTTGTGTCAAAGAGAGAGAAAGAGACATTGAGTAATTCGCTGAGCACGACCTTGTGTGTTTCGTTTTTATGCTGTAGATCATTTTATCCTAGGAGGCATACGTCAGTTAGTCTCAAAACACCACAGTGATTGTGTGAGGGGCAAAATTTGCTTTAAGGAGATTGTATCAAACATAAGACTTGATCTAAATCATTCATCTTTCACGCATTTGGTTTGTAAATTTTTAATTATTTGCAGATTTTTTCTTATATATACCGTATCTATTTATTGTTTTGTCCATCATATCTATTTGCGTTATTGCTTATATTTAGATCTGTATGTTGTTCCTTTTGCTTAATCACAAAGTAAATTGTTGATATATGGTTTGTCATGCAATATCTACTTTGATCTATTATAAAGTTAGTGGTCTTTGTCTTTCATTACGTTTTGGTGTCGGTTTAACTTTGGATACTATTTGTGGATTTTTGTTTTCCGTCGGTTGAATTTAGATATTTGCATAGAATCATTGGATTAGTATTTTTCTATGTTCACTTGAAGATGTTATTAAAAGTAGTAAAAATTTTAAATCCCACATAGGAAAGGAAAAAAATAATATATGAGTTTATATGCTCATGAGTTGGACATTGGATTGGGTCTTTGGCATATGTGGACTGGGTCTACTTGTCCAAATAATAATATTTTATTATTTTAATTTTTTGAATCAGTTAGTCAGTACACAGTAGTTATTACAAAAATAGAGTAGTAACATATACTTTTTCATAGTCCCTCATTCATAAAAACTACTTCTCAAAAAACTCTCCAAGGGAGAATATTTTTGTGCATTTTCATTTTGTGTCAAAGAGAAAAAGAGACATTGAGTAGTTCACAGAGCACGACCTTTTGTGCTTCGTTTTTGTGCTGTAGATCATTTTATCCTAGGAGGCAAACATCCCTGAGTCTCAAAGCATCACAGTGATTGTGTGAAAGGGTGAAATATGCTTTAAGAAGATTGTGTCAAATACAAGACTTAATTTGAAACCTTCATCCTTCACGCATTTGATTTGTGAGTTTTTAATTATTTGCAGATTTCTTCTTATATATACAGTATCTATTTATTGTTTTGTTTATCATATCTATTTGTGTTATTGCTTATATTTAGATCTGTATGTTGTTTTTTTTTTGCTTAATCACAAAGTAAATTATTGATATATATCCAACAATCTTAAAGCAAACTTATATATTTTAATTTATTTTTGTAATAGATGGTGAAAGGAATTTCGGGTTGGTTGAAAATCGTTATCGGCAATATCTACTTTGAGCAATTATAAAGTTAGCAGTCTTTGTCTTTTATTACGTTTTGGTGTCGGTTTGACTTTTGATACTGTTTGTGGATTTTTGTTTTCCGTGGGTTGAATTTAGATATTTGTATAGAATCACTGGATTAGTGTCTTAGATATTTTCTAAGCATTTGATAAAGCTGATTTCGTGCTTGACAGTGTTGGTGGTTTTGATTATATTATATAATATTAGGCTTATTTTGTCTCTTACGGTTTATTGCTTGGCTTGGGTTTTTTTTTTTTTTTTTTTTTTTGAGAAACTTGGCTTGGCTTGGCTTTTTAGATTCTTATGTTTATAGTGTTTGTACTGTGCTGCTCTATTTCTGCAATTCGGTGTTGAAAAAAAAAAAAAAATTAGATGGATTGCACGATAGTGGGGCTGTACAGATCACCCTAGGCCAGAGATAATATTTATAAAATCTTAGAGAATTATTTGTATTGACATGGATACAGGATAGTTGTAATTGAGTAAATATAGCCTTATTTAATTATATACATGTATATATATTTTGGGCATGTGTGAACTTGATTGGATAGTAATGTGTTTAATCCCGGTATATGTGTTGTAATATTTTTTTGAATGAAATATATGTTACATGTCAAGTTGTCTAAAATGTGGTGTGCACAAGAGTCTGTTATGAGTGCTTATTAAGTAAGCAAGAATGAGACATTAGAGATGTCCATTTGTTATAAGAATGAAGTTGAGAAATAATTCAATGAATGCAATAAGTTTTTGATTACCATAGAAGCTATTATTTCCACTTTATTTTTTCATTGAAATGCCTTAAGAGAAGACCACTAAGACACCTTGTAAATTATGGAAAGAGTGGTCGCCTTTCTATAAATTGTGGGGGAGTTTGATGAAGGTGGTGATTCCTATTCTTAAAGGATAAAGAACCATTGATTGTGTTTTCATTGGTTATGGTCATAACAGTAGTGTATAGTGCTTTTCTAATTTATGAATCTATTATTCTTATATGCATGAAAATTAATTAAAATATATTTCAAGTGTTAAGCTTTCTTAAAAGAAAGTTTGAGTCTATGTTTAGTATCTCTCATGATCAAGAGTTGATAGAAGAGAAGTTGAGCCTAAGCATAGTAAAAGGATAAACGTCATATTCATTTGATCCAAATTTTCTAATTTAAATGTTAGAAGATGAACTTAAAATTTCAAAGAATCGATATTCTGAGGTGCCTTCTTGGAAAAGAGATTGTAAATAGTGCATTAAATCTATCTTAGAAATCTATGCATAGTAATTGGTGGATCTAGCACCTAAGTATTTGAGAGTTGATGGAATTATTGACTATTACAAGGCAAGACTAGTTGTAGAAGGCTACAAACAAAAGAAAGATGTGAGTTTTCTTGATACATGATAAAACAAAGGGGTTTATTGTTTTGTCTATCATATCTATTTGTGTTATTGCTTATATTTAGATCTGTATGTTGTTGTTGTTGTTGTTTTTTTTTTTTTTTTTTTTTTTTTTTTTTTTTTTTTTGGCTTAATCACAAAGTAAATTGTTGATATATATCCAACATCATTTTAAGAGAACCTAACAATTGCATTTAATTTCCAAGGTATGTCATCACGTTGGTTTGAAACCCAAACCATCCTCTAGCTTAATTGGCAGCCGTGAACATTTATAAATGTTTACTGTATACTCCAAAGCCCCAAGAGCATAGTGTGAGCTAGAATACATAGCTGTTTCACTTTGCTTCTTTCTTCAATATAATTCACTTTGAAACTTTGACAAAGAGATAAGGTTTGGTGCTGAACATGCAGGGCATTGAATGTTTTACATTCCCATCCATTAAATTGTTCCCCACAACTTGACTGAAAAGCTCATATTGCTAAAAGCTTCCACACTAGTGTTTTATTTTGATCTTTCTTAAAAACAGTCCTAATGAATCAGGATGGGCCACATCTATTCTCATTCATATATTTCGTTGTTCTAGGGGTTTCTGTTGAACTTTCTATTCTGAGTCCTAATGCTAATTCTCTTTACATGAAAGCATCCAACTATATAAGTAACATATTATTTTCCTTTTTGATTGGCCTTCCAACTGAGTTTTCTCGACTTCTTTTAATCATTACGTTTTTTCAATATCTTCTCTTGCCTCTTGGAGGCACAATCCCCAAGTTCCAAACTGAAAAGGAATATTTAGATTTATATTGTTTGAAATGGCTTTCACCTTGAATAGACAAATCATTGGTGGGATTGTGCCTGCATTGTTGACAGTCTCAATCCTAGTGGAAATATGCTTTGCACAGAATGTTCCTGCTTTTTTTGTTTTCGGGGATTCCTTGGTTGATCCTGGAAATAATAACTACATTATATCACTCACCAAGGCTAATTATATTCCTAATGGGATTGATTTTGGAATGCCAACAGGCCGATTCACAAATGGAAGAACAATTGTTGACATTATAGGCAAGTACTAATTCTCCTGCACTTCGCATGCCTAATTCTATTTTGCATAAAGTACAAGCTATTAAAGTACTAGATATGCGAATGCGAATAGTATTTTATTCATCAGAATTTTCTTACCAGGTCAGGAATTGGGTTTTAAAGACTACCTGCCTCCTTACTTGGCTCCCACTACAGCAGGAGCTGTGATTCTGCAGGGTGTCAATTATGCTTCCGGCGGAGGTGGAATTCTTAATGACACTGGAAAGATCTTTGTAAGGTTTCTGCTCCACTAGTATAATATTTTTCCCCAGTAAGCACTGTAAAACAATTATGTTCCTGTGGTTATTAAGACTTCTATTTTGCTTGACGTACACACTACTATTCTCATAACCATTCCAATGATGTTGTGAATGAAACACTGAAAGAAGATAAAGTTGTGAACTTCCAAGTAAACTAATCAGTCGTACGCTTGTACCCTTTGCAGTTTTTGTCCTATTTGATAAATATGGAAGTCAAAATAAATTTGAGCAGCATTTCAGTATCTTCATTGTGTTAGGACTTAGGTGTACAGCTATCAATAGGTTTACATAAACTGTTAAATTTGAATATGATGCATAGGGAGGTCGAATCAACTTAGATGCGCAGATAGACAATTTTGCAAACAGCAGGCAAGACATAATCTCAAG
Source organism: Quercus variabilis (assembly GCA_030445155.1). Classification (NCBI taxonomy): domain Eukaryota; kingdom Viridiplantae; phylum Streptophyta; class Magnoliopsida; order Fagales; family Fagaceae; genus Quercus; species Quercus variabilis. Next base: position 11,018,518 of record CP129450.1, read on the forward strand.
CATTGGAGCACCTGAAGCTCTAACATTGTTTGGAAAAGCATTTTTCTCTGTTACAATAGGCTCAAATGATTTCCTTGATAACTACCTGACACCAGTCATCTCAGCTGTCAAGCAAAAGTTGGTCACCCCAAATGCATTTGTTGGCGCCATGATTTCAAGATATAGACTACAACTTATGGTAATATTTTTGAAACCTATTATTTTAAAGCCACGTTATTTCAACTGTAGAAGTTCAATTCAAATGTTATTAATTCTGTTACCAGAGGCTTTACAATTTGGGTGCTAGAAAGATTATTGTGGCAAATGTTGGACCTATAGGGTGTATACCTTATCAAAGGGATATCAATCTATCTACGGAGCCCGACTGCGTTAGTTTTTCAAATCAGTTGGCTCAATTATTCAACGCCGAGCTGAAAAGCCTTATCACAGACCTCAGCACTAATCTTCAGGGATCAAAATTTGTCTATGCAGATGCTTATAGCATCGTAGAAGATATCCTGAAAAACTACATATCCTATGGTGAGTATGCTGAAGATTTTTTGCCAGGTCACATATGATAGGAGTATCTTAAATTGTCACGCTCATTTAAATTTATGATTTCCTAACAGATTAAGCTTTTGGTATAAGTAGAAGAATTTGAACCATGTCTTCACTCTAAGGAGAACTTCATGTTTTATTTAACAGGTTTTGAGAATGCCAATTCCGCATGCTGCTATCTTGTCGGTCGCTTTGGGGGTTTGACGCCCTGTGGTCCTCTCTCAAAAGTTTGTAGTGACAGATCCAAGTATGTGTTTTGGGATCCATTTCATCCTACTGAAGCTGCTAATGTTCTCATTGCAAGGCGTTTCATGGATGGTGACACCAATGACATTACACCTATGAACATTAGGCAACTTGCTCAATTGTGATAAAAGCCTAATGATTGTAACGAGATGCATTCCAAGATTGATATGAGCAAAAGTTAGTTGGATATTTGTACTCTTTGGATGACAATAACAGGCGTATTTTATAAGACTTTATCAGTATGAATAAACAGGTGTACCCTGAGAATAGTGACAAATTGACAATGAAGCTTATTGAAAACCATGTAATAATTGAGGTGTGTTGTATAATGTGTAGTAATAAAGGAACTTGTTTCGTTTTTATGACTAATGCTACTAGTTAGTGATGCGGGAGAAGCAAGAAGATTTTTATTAAGCCGGTAGTTTATTTATGTTTACAAGTCAATTATATTTTTATGTTTTAAGTCCTAATAGTTTATTAAGCTATGAGCAACCGCATCAGCTCTTGCAAATTCTTGCAAAATACAAAAAGTAACTTATTTTACACATTTTGACAAAAAAACACCCACATCAATGGATGTAAAATTGTGCATAAATGCACAAGTATTACAGTAACCGTACATATATGCACGGTTACTGTAGCTCTTCTATACATTATTTTAGTAATATTTCTCTCCCCTCGCATTCTCTCTTCCACTTACTCTCTCTCTCTCTCTTCAACTCATAAAATATTACTTATATAAAATATAGTGTATAATAGATGAACTGATGTGTGTGTTTTGTAAAAATAATGGTGTAAAATAGAAAAAGTAGGTTTTTGTGTAAAATAGACTGAATCTTTTAGAAGAACTAATGCAGTTGCTCTTAGTATTTTATTTTAGAAGTAAGATTATTTTTGTAATAAGTCAATTAGGTTTTTCTAGCTAATTAGAATTAGAGTTTAGCAATCCTTTATAAGCAATTTATTATACTCCTTAAAGAGATAGTTGATATTTTGATGAATGAAAAAAAAATTCCGTTTGGTCTGGTGCTAACTCCAAAGTCCATTCTAGGTGCTAATTCCAAGTGATTTACTGCTTGGAGCTAACTCCAAGCAAGACTTAAGTGCTAACTCCTAAATCATATCACTTTATTTTCCTATTATTTAATTTTGGTTAAAGTTTCCTATTATTTAATTTTGTTTTGGTCGTCTGCGTCATATATTTGGTATCAGAACAGTACTTTAAAAAAATAAATAAATAAATAAAAAATAAAACCATTCATCATATTTTTTTTTCCACCATTAGAAAGTTACCCATGAACCTAAGCTCTTAGACCCAACAACCAACAAACCTCACAATCAGACCTGGTCAGGTTCTTTCAAGAAGTTTCTTTGCACTCCACCACCCATTGGAAAGCTAACGCCGCCCGGCCACCCCATCAAACGATTGAAGCTCCATAACCCCATGTCCGTCAGACCGCATCACAGTGAGCCCCACCATGACCCTAACTTGCCTAGCACCATGTGGCCACAATCCCACCATCAAACTAGCAACTCCATCTCAAGGGTAACAATAACTAGCCTTTCCTATTAACTATATAAAAAGCACCAATGCCCTTACAATACACCTTTGGTTTAGTGAGTCCCTTTATTTTCTTTCTTTTTCTTTTTCTTTTTTTCAAGTTTTGAACAGTTGCTATAGTGCCAATTTGGTTTGTTTAATTGGCACTGCAGCTACAGTGCTTTGGTTTCAACCTCTACATTGTTGCTGCTTTCTTTTCCTCCTTTTCTTTTTTTTTTTTTTTTTCTTTTTTTTTTTTTGTTTTCCTCGCTGCTTTCTTTTCTTTTCTTTTCTTTTTCAACGTAATATCGTCCTGTCCACTCTTTTATATATATATATATATATATATATATATATATATATAAAGCTATTAGTTAAAATAATAAATTGTCACAATATTTTTACAATTGTTGATATATCAATTCCTTATAGGTTAAAATAAAATATCATACTAGAATCATCCACAACTAAAACTAAGGGTATTATGAAAAAATAAGTGCTACATCAACAACATTTTTTTTTCTCCCCACAAACCATAGTACGCCAGTTTTGGTTGTGCTGTTTTTATCTTTTTAAAAAAATATATTTATATGTGTATGTACAGTTACACTAACTTAAAAAATTGTTACAATATTTTCACAATTATTGACAATTTGCATTGTTCATTTGCCCTTTTTTTCACAATACACTGGTTTTGCTTGTGCTTTTAAATATTATATGTGCATACACAATTACACTAATGCAACAAATTTTTACAATATTTTTATCATTATTGAGGTGTCAATTTTTTAAAGGTTAAAATAAAATAATAAAATAAGAGACTGAAACCAATCACAACTAAAAATAAATGTATTATGAAAATGTTATAACATTTTCTTCTTGTCACAATATTTTCACAATCATGAGATCTTGGTTTCTTATAGATCAAAATAAAATAAAATAAAAAGAAATATTATGTCCACAACATTTTCACAATAATTTTGTAACAAATTTTATGTAGCAAGGTATTTTTGAAGGATAAAAAAGTGATATCAGTAGTGGGTTCAATTTAAATCCAATAACAACTTGCCATTTATAATTTGTTGTAAAAATGTTATTTTTTTGAGTTGATTCTAAAAATGTTATGGATGTAGCATTTCTCTCAGATAAAAGAAAAATATATCTATTCGGATCCTAAAAATAAAAGTATAGTGAAAATGTTTTAATATTTTGTTGTATTCTTAGACTTCTTTTTTAGTATATAAAGTCAAATTAGGTGAGCCAAAATTCACTGTACATTTCACGCACAATTTTCTTGTATTTTCTTTTTGTTTGTTTGTTTTTTTTTTTTTAATGCATAATTTTAAAACCAGTAATATTTTTTACCTAAGATTTGTTGTGAAAATGCTGTGGACGTAAAAATTAAATAATAAAATATCAAACTGAGACCTACCACAATTGGAAATAAAAAATATTATGAAAATGTTGTGACATTTTGTTATATTCCTAAACTTCTTTTTTGTGTGACATTTTGTTGTGTTCCTAGGCTTCTTTTTTTGTTTAGTCAAATTCAGTAAGCCAAAACTCATTGTTTTAGGCACAATTTTCTTCAGTTGCCTTTTTATTTTATTTTTAAATGCATGGTTAAAAGTGGTTAACCCAATTTAAAACCAGTAGCAATTTACCACCTAAGATTTATTATGAAAATATTGTGGACATAATATTATTTTAAAATAAAATAATAAAGTATTAGACTAGAACCCACCATAGCTAAAAATAAAGGTATTGTAAAAATATCGTGACTTTTTGTTGTATTTCTAGACTTCTTTTTTGGTTTATTCAATTTGTTGAACTAAAATTCATTGTTTAATGCATAATTTTTTTAGGTTGATTTTTTTTTTTTTACACATTGTTTCAAGTTTTTTTAAAAAATAAAAACACACACACACACATATTGTTTTACACACACATAACACACACACACAAATTGATGAAGTAACACTTTCCTCCTTTACATTCAGGGTAGTTGCATTACCCCCTTAAACTAAAGTTGAATAATTTATCATTTATATTTTGTAAATGAGTATATAGACCTATTGTTTCTCTTTTAGTTAAACCCTAACAAAATCTTATAATTCCTAAAATATTCCATTGTGCAATGTCTAATATACTCCTACTAAATTTTAATGTCCCAAAAAATTTCTTTGTGTATTTTGAATTTTATGCGGTAAACTAGTAGTCACGCTTGGAAAGATAGAATGATGATATATGGTGTTCTATCTGTTACCTAGAGAACACTAATTTAGTAGGTTTAAATCTTCTACACTTATAATTTAATCTAATAGAAACTTTGATGACGTATGTCTTTTGTTATTTTGTTACTTTTTTAATTTATTCTCCTACTTAAAAGGGTATTCATTAAAAATAAATAAGCTAAACATCATATTTAGACTCATAAAATAAAATAATGAAGAATGAAATATGAATAAAAAAATCTTCATTGTAGATGATTGCAAATATTTAATTTAATGAAGATCTTCAAAAAAATTGTAGCATATATTACCATTTATTACGAAAATTTAAATATTGTGGAAAGATGATAACATTTATAATCATTCTTTGTAGCATTTTTTGGGGAGTAGATATTACATTTGGTAAATAATTTCTAAGAAATTGTCATAGTTAGGGTTGTCCAGACCCGACCAGAGCCCGACAACCTGGCTAAACTGCCCGACGCCGACCCAATTCTTGCCCAAACCGAAGGTCCAGTTGGTTGGTAGCGGGTTTTCGTTCTCAAAAACCAACGTCGACGAGTCGAGTGGCGGGTTTGCATCTCCAAAACTCAAGCAACCCCAACCCGACCGGAGCTATAAAAAAATCCGGCCAAATCCTGCAAAAACAAGCTAGATCTGGCGAGATCTCGATCAGATTTAGAAAAATCCAAACAATTTTTAGCAAAAAAAAATGCAAATTTCGGCGAGTTTTTCCACTTTTCGACAAAATTTTCTAGTTTTCGGTGGATTTTTCTAGTTTCCGGAGAGATTTTCCAAATTCCGACAATGCTTCTTTTCTTTTTTTATTTTATTTTTTTTAAGATTTCGATGCCCTTTTTTATTTTGACGACTGACCCGGCCCAACCGACGCTCACCCTCACCCGAAACCAACTTGATCGATTTTTCCGACAGTTGGTTTCGGGTTCCTCTGCCCTCCACCCGACGCCTATAGGTTGAGTCCAGGTTGGGTCCAAAACCGACCCAGCCCAACCTGTGGACAGCCCTAGTCATGGTACATCGATATTCAAATAACTATTTTAAATTTAAGTACATGACTTCATACTTTTTCAACAAAAAAAATCTATATTAATTTTCTCACTAAAGGGCCAGCACGTGCAACCCACACTAGTATTTAATTTAAAACCCCAACACCTTCTTTTTAGTTCAAACTCTTCCCCACAATGTTTTCCCATTAAGAACAACTTGACCCGATCCACCTGAAATATAAAAAATAAAAAATAAAAAAATCCAAACCCATTAAACTACCCGAGTCTTGACCTAGTTAAAACAACAAACTCATTGTACAAGGTCACACAAGCTCCTTGACTTGACCCAATAGAAAAATACCAAATGCGGTCCATTTAACATCACAGGCCTAAGCCGTATCAATCCCAAAAAAAAAAAAAAAAAAAAAATAAGACCACTTCAACTCAGCTTTTGACCCAACCCAAACTTTCAAAAAAAAAAAAAAAAAAAAAAAAGAAAAAGAAAGAAAACATGAGGCACAGTCAAGCTTCCTTGAATTTCATCAGCTCAACGCCCACAGTATTGATCAGTCCAGTAAACATCAGTCGTTAAGATTCTTGTTCATTGACTTATTATGGTAATATCAAAAGCACCTTATTTTGATGGTTGTAAAAATAATTCATGGAATTTTGTCGACTAGATAAATGGTATGGAGCAATTCTTTGAGCAAGCAAATTTTGCAAATGGCATAAAAGTTAGGCATGCAAAGTTAAAGTTAACAAGAAGAGCACAAATGTTTTGAGAGGATCTTGAATATTTCCACTATATAAATTATGAACATGCCATTAGTTCGTGGAAAGATATGAAAGAGAAACTTTGTGAAGAGTATTTGTCACCATACTTTCAAGCTAAGTATCTACCCCAATCTCAGTGTGGTAATTTTCAAGTTGAAGCAAATACAATAAATTATCATCCCATTTCATGTCCTCAGTGCACTTTTGAACAATCTACCTTCTGTAGAGGCAAGGAATTAAAGGAATTATCTGAAAACTCATGAAAGGTGTTCAAGACTTGATTGATCAGTTGAAATAAATGAAGACTTAAACTGATTCAATTGGGAAGCCAAGGATATTAGATCACAATGTAATTATTGCTGCCCCCATAGAAGACAACATTGATGATGATATCTTGGTAGTGGAGAAACATCAAGTAACACCAAAACCTAATGTTGACAAAGACATATATGCCCCTACAAGTGTTGATTTAACATGTGTGCAACAAAATGAACCTATTGAAGAGTAGCAAGATGAAGAGATGATTTCTAAAGAGAGTATTATGTTAGAGGGTGCACATGATGTGACATTGGAAGTTAATGAATCTGCTTTTGATCAACCTTCCCTGGTACGCGAAGACAAACAATTTGCTAAAGTGGAGAATGTGGATAACATGGTGCTTCCAATGGTTCAAGATAATATTGTGTGATTCCACACATCAATTTGTTTTTCCAAAAGAGTTTGACATGGGGGAATTCAACATTTTTCTTTTCTTTATGCTCCCTAAGGTAATTCTAGACTTCAAGCAAGTGTTACTTGTTAGCATCCTAATTCTTCAATGCTTTAAAACTCGAGGTCGAGTTTTCTCCAACCAAGTCGAGTTTTCTCCAACCAAAGGAGAATGATGTGAGAGAAGCAAGAAGATTTTTATTTAGTATTATTGATGTTTGCAAGTCAATTGTATTTTTATGTTTTAGGTCCTAGTAGTTTATTAAGCTATTAGTATTTTAATTTGGAAGCAATGTTATTTTTGTAATAAGGCAATAAGAGTTTCCTAGCCAACTAGAATTAGGGTTTAACAATCCTTTATAAGCAACCTATTATACTCCTTGAGGAGATAGTTGGTATTTTGATGAATGAAAAAAAAAAATGACTGTTTAGTCTCTCTTTGGTCCGCTGCTGACTCCTAGTAGTTTTCCCACTTAGGGCATGTTTGGTAGACTGTAATAGGCGTTATAATGTAATAGTTATTCATATGGTTTAGTTATTCTTTAGTTTGGTTATGTTTTTATTACAAGGAATAGTCATTCCTGTCATTCTTTATGAATAACTATTCTTTAAAATGAGGAATAATTATTCCTCTTTAAAATGTGGTATTAGTTATTCCTTAGTAAGTGCAATAATTTTTATACTTAATATATTTCCAAATAAACAAACTTTCCATATACATCTAACAATTATAAAAATAAAAAAATCATAAAACATAACACATACCTCTTTTAAATTTAGAAATAACAATTTTTAGGGAGATATAATTGTATGAGTAAGATATTTTCTAAAATAAATGTTAAGTATCTTTCTAATGTTATAAGTTACAACCAAACGTACCCTTAGTACTGACTCCTAGGTCATATCATTCTTCTTGTCTTGCGTCAGTTAGTAGTGATTAAATTTGTTGAGGGTATTTGAAGAAAAATATGTTACTTGCTAGACGATCGGCTTCATTTGTTAGTAGCTGATTAAATTTGTTGAGGGTATTTGAAGAAAAATATGTTACTTGCTAGACGATCGGCTTCATTTGTTTCATTCCTATGACTAACATCTTAAATGGATCCCACATTCCAAAAATTGTTTCCGATTATGTCTTAATTTGAAGGTTGTGTAGTAGTGCTCAGATAGGCCATACCAAAATCTACGAAAGTTCCTTCGAATATTGGAGCCAGCAATGATCAAACTTCTGTAATAAGTTCATACAAAATTGAAGTTATAAATTATATAACTCAAACTAAACATTCCAATTAGAGATACAATTCCTCTCCAATCATGCCAAATTGAGTAAATTCATTGTTTTGATGTGTAGTCCAGACCAACTACAACCATTCAGCACTTCGGTGGAAACTTCGGTGAAAGCAACACAAACCCAAATGATAGTTTGTTGTGAAATAATATGTTTATGCAAAAATTAAAGAAGAGAAGAGAGAAATAAACACACAAGTGATGTGGTTCGACAATAAGCTTATGTCCATGGGAGAGAGAGAAGCTAATAATCTACTATATGATGAAAAAAAATGTTATAACAATGTTTATATACAATAAACCCTACCTGTATAAATTTTCCAATTTCCCTTTATTGTACCATTGGGCACTTCACGACCTATTATATGCCCCATTCCATTCCATTTGTTGCGCTCCAACTTAGTGACCTAATAACAAATATGAGCCAACTCCTACGTTGTTGTTTAGTACTCAGGTTAAAATGACACAACTCATAGCCTCACACATCTCACTTCCTAAATACATCCATTCCAATTTTGACATAGGCTTAAAAATAAAATGAGACAAAACCTATAGATTTTGAGGGTATTTTATGTGGTAGCTATATGCCCATATGCATTGCATCTACTCTCTCACATATTGTAAGTTGTAACTTGAAGGGCTCACAACTTGTAAGGCTCACAAGTTGAGAGTGGTGGAATACATATAATCGTTGCATGGGATATTTTTCTCACACATCTCAAGTTCAAACTTCAAACTACAATCACTTGGCAATAAGGCCAAAACTCACAATTTTAATTTCTCAAGCTAGAAAAACAACAATTATAATTTGGAAAATTATCTCAGTGTTTGATTATATTAAGGTTGTCTAGCATCTGACCAGGCCTGATAAACCCTCTCGACCCAAAGTCATCCGACCTGTAATCCATCTAATCCAAGCGATGGTTTGATCGACGACGGGTACAATCTTCCAATCTGATCAAGATCAGGTCGAGTGGTAGTTCTCCCCACCCATATATTCAACTATGACCAACCCGCCATATACATTCGTAGTTCTTCCATCTCTAGTGATTCACAACTCATTATAATGATGAAACCCACAAATTCAATGAAGATCTCCACAATGTCGAGATCTCCACCAGATTCAATAAGATCTCCATCGATCTGAGAAGCTTTGGTGCGATCTACCTTAGAGTCCCATAAATCTCTGCCACGCATCACGATCTCGAGGAGGAGGATGTGGCAACTTCGACCAATCTAACTATTGCAAATGTGAAACTTTTGTGGTCGACGACTTGTGATTCTATCAGTCGGCGAGGTGTTTGTGATTTTGAAACTTGATTAAGTTGGGTCGAGTATGGATTGATGGACAATCCGACCAAACCCAACCCATGAACACCCTTAGGTTATATGCAATTTAGTCAAATAGAACTCCAAGTGATGGAGCTGACTATTGATATGTAGGGAAAAAATAACGGATTACTCAATGTTTAGACAATGAAATATTTAAAAGAAAAAAAAAAAAAAAAAACCTTCCCTCCCCATGGAGATCTGCCAATTTGGTTTCCACCTCCAACAAAATTATAGACGATTTTTCCTTCTTCGGCAACTTTTATATGTGCTTCGTGCTCCTCACTTAAAAAGTTCCAATTTTTAATGTCAACTGTAATCTCTTTCCCCCTAAATTCTAGATTGTTTCTTTCTTTTGGTTTTGAAAACCTTTTCTTTTGATTTCTTTTAAACACAGTTGTTTCTCATTTTAAGATTTTCTGGTTTGGAAAATGAAATCAACCTACCACATTCAATATCGTTTGTTCTCTTGGGACCAAACAGGGGGATTGGTTTGTAACGTTTGTTCCTATTAATTTTAAGTTTTATTGTACTGAACAAAACAATCTCAATGGATCTGAATCATCTGATAAAGAGTGATGGTTTTTTCTTTTTTGAGAAACAAACACACACAAGGGAGAGGAAGAGGGATGAGAGAGGAAGAAGGAAAGAAGTTCTAATACAAATGCACATCACAAACTTCACTAAAAAATTTTGATAACTTTTAAACAAGTGTAGGGTAAATTATACTACACATTGATTGGGATAAAATAAACTTTCTTTGATTATGGGTTCTTTATATACATATACACACACACTAGCCTCATCACATGCGCTTTGCACGTGCGATAAGAGGTTTTTTTTTTTTTTTTTTTTTTTTTTTTTTAAGTAGTCCTATTTTGTAGAAAAAAAACTTGTGTTTTTATTTTTTTTATATATATATATATATATATCTTGAGAATCTAATTTATAAGTGTATAAAACAATTTGAAAAATAATGAGCCTTATTTTTTAGGTCATGTTTTAGTAGGAGTTAGAGTTGTATTTTTACCGGATTGTCCTTTAATTTTGTCTCAAACTAAAGAGTGTAGAGTCATTTTTAAACAAAAAAAATGAAGCATTTTTAAACATAATAGTGTGTGTGTATATATATATATATATATCTTGTGTGATAAATATCTTAAAGGGAAATTTGTTAAAACAAGTTGACTTCTTTTTTTTTTTTTTTTTTTTTTTTTTTTTTTTGTGGAGATCGTAGTCTTCAAAAATGTAATTTTTTGAGATGGAGTTTGGTGATTAATATTATTTTGTTTGTAATATTATTTTATTATTTTAAGAGAATAGTTAGTGAAATGTTGATATATCAAAATTTAAACCTTTAAATCATACCAAAAAAAAAATGGTTAGGATTGTAGAAATTTATTCGGTGGATTACCCCGAAAACGACACACCGCTTCTATAAATGGACAATGAAGATGTCGTTGTGGATAAAGCCTACACGCATCCCAAGGACAAATCACACCAAACCCAAAAATAAAATATAAAACCAAAGCCAAAATCTCAGACCCATCACCGTCCCATTTCGATAAACCAAAAAAAAAAAAAAACATGGAGTGGTCCGAATCGGAAAAGCTTATACTGGTAAAACGCGAACCGAATGGAATCGCATACGTGACGATAAACCGTCCAAAGTCACTGAACTCGTTGACCAAGTCGATGATGACGGACATGGCCCAAGCGTTCAAGTCCCTGGACCGTGACGACTCGGTCCGGGTCATAATTCTATCCGGGTCGGGTCGAGCTTTCTGTTCTGGCGTGGACTTGACATCGGCAGAGGACGTTTTCAAGGGGGACGTGAAGGATTTAGAGTCCAACCCGGTGGCCCAGATGGAGCGGGCCCGTAAGCCCATAATTGGAGCCATTGGTGGGTTCGCAGTCACTGCTGGGTTCGAAATCGCGCTCGCTTGTGATATTGTGGTCGCTGCTAAAGGTGCCAAGTTCATTGACACGCATGCAAGGTTAGTATTATTAGCTCAACCTCAGCTTTTCCTTTTCTTTTTCCTTTTTTGAAAATTTGTGATTCGAATCCGTATGTGTTTGAGGACGTTTGACGCTTATAATCTTCCGTTAATGTAATTTCAATATAAGGATATATCCTTACATTATATAAAAAGGTTATGAGATTAAGAAATTAAGATTACGTTATATATTTTGTAATTTTAAACTATGATAATGTTAAAAATAAAAATAAAAAATTTTAATCTCACATCAGCACATAAACAAATGCTACCTTAGTGTTTTGCTATAAGGTTTGGGAGCCCGCCTATACCAAAAACCAATTGATATTTTAGTTTGATGATAAACAGTAGAAGCGACGCTTAAAACTCTAATAAAAAAAATTTCTGTCCTAAATCCTAACGAAGGTCTGCTAGATTTTTTGTTTCAATTAAATCACAGCTTGCCACGTTAACAATTGTGAAAAAAGATTGTGAAAACTTTTGTGTCATAAGAGTTTAGAATAAAATGATATTTTGCCTTCTTAAACTTCACCAAAAGTTTGTTTTTCATCCATAAAATTAAAAGGTTCTTTTTTTCGTCCTTAAATTTTGTAAAGAGATTTTTTAATGGTTTAGTGACAAAAATAGGGATGAAAAATAAATTTTTGGTAAAGTTTAAGGACGGAAAGTATAACATTTTCTATAGTTTAGGAATGAAACACGAACTTTTCAATAGTTTAGGGATGGAAAATGAACTTTTAAAAGTTTAGGATAAAAAACAAACTTTTGGTAAAGTTTATGGCCCAAAATAGGGTTTTATAATAGATTTTATTGCTCAACAAGGCTTAAGAGTCAAGACAACATTTTTCATAATTGGGTCTGTGTTATTTTTATCAAGTAAGGATCATAGTAGCATGTTGTGTTAGCAATTGTGGAAAAAGTTGTGGAAATATATGTATCAATAGATATAAGGATAGAGAACATTTATGTACTACTAAAATGGCCTATTATGAGTAATGCATAATAAAAGTGGTGTTAGTAGTTGACCCAGATGAAACTGATGTTACTCTAATCACAATAGTAGTTGTGAAAAAAATTTGTCTTCCAACCATTATTACTCTTTATATTTATTGAATTATAGTAGCTAGGTAAAAGAGCACACTATATATGAAGGGACTTGGTGTTGACATTTGCAGTTGATATGATTCCACAAAATCCATTTTCTGATGAATTTTATTGGACATGATTTGCTTATTTGCTTGGTAGAGTTGATGTTTGAGTACATTCTTTTTGTTATATACAGTATTTCTTTTTGTTATGCTTGATTTTGGATATATTAGATCATATGGGTTGCTATCTCAAGTGGTATGCCAGTACCAAAAGCAAAAAATGATAATGCAAGAAACAATTGCGTAATTACGATGAATATAGTCCAATGACAATTTCCTTTATAGTAGGTGCTGCTAGTGCATTGTATTGATTGTAAGGGACTCAAGCCCTTGTTGATTGAGAGGAAATAATAACTGAATAAGCCCTTTGGGCCTCGGCTACTAATGTTATAATAAAAGGCGCTTCATTCTCAAAGACAAAATTTGTGCTTCTGGGAAATGGGATACATAGATATGATTTTTTTTTTTAAATTATTATAAATGAGATACTTAGATATGTAAATGAATGTGTACATGCGAAATTGTTCCTTGCAGGTTTGGAATATTTCCTTCATGGGGTCTCTCTCAGAAGCTTTCACGCATAATTGGTCCCAACAAAGCACGTGAGGTTTCCCTAACAGCAACGCCACTAACTGCAGAAGTTGCTGAGAGGTTGGGCTTTGTCAACTATGTTGTTGAAGAAGGTGAATTGTTGAAGAAAGCCAGAGAAATTGGTGAAGGCATTTTAAAAAATAATCAAGACTTCGTGTTGAGGTATAAATCAGTCATAAATGATGGCCTCAAGCTGGATTTGGGTCACGCTCTTGCATTGGAAAAGGTAATATGTCTATTTCATTGGTATACGTTTAAGAATGATATTATATAATGCATTAATATCAAATTGGTGTTATTCTTATGATGATTTACATGGCTCCTATCTAGCCTCTCTCTCTCCTTGTTCCATTTTCCTTTCTATACTAATAAACTGTTTTTGAAATTGATGATCTTAAAGTTGTTTTAATAGTTGGAGGCTTTCACCAAAATTTTCTAAGGTGCTGAGGTCTACCTTTACCCTGTTCTGAAGCATGGGCTTAATTACATGCATTTTCTGTGTACTATATTTTAAAAGATCGGGTGTATTTTAAATGGAATGTAGAGGTTTTTGGAAATGTTGAAGATCGGGTGAGAAAATTGTGGAGAGAGCTTAGTGATTTAGAGATGATTGAGGATAGTCAAGCTTTATTGGAGGAGGAAAGGCTGGCGTTGGAGAGAGTTTGAGGTGAATTAGAAAAAGTTACTTTGATGGAGGAAATCTCTTGGAGGCAGAAGTCTAGAGTCCTCTGTATTAGAGAAGGAGATAGGAATACCAGATTCTTTCATCGTATAGCTAACTCTCACAGAAGATTTAATTCCATTGATAGGCTTATGGTGGATGATGAATTGTCTTCAAATCCAGAGGCCATAGCTGGTTGTATTTCTCATTTTTATAGGCAACTATATGCTGAAACTGTGGCTCATAGACCTTTATTAGATGATATGGAGTTCTCTTGTATCTCGGAGGAAGATGCAGTTTGGCTAGATAGGCCATTTGATGAGGAAGAGGTGTTTGGGGTGATTAGTGATTTTAAGGGTGATAAGGCTCCTGGCCCGGATGGATTTTTTATGGCGTTCTTTCAGTCTTGCTGGTGTATTTTGAAGGCTGAAATTATGGCAGTGCTTCAAAATTTTCATACTCAGGCTGTGTTTGAGAAGAGCCTTAATGCTTCTTTCCTTGCTCTTATTCCTAAAAAGGTGAACGCTGTGGAGATCAGGGATTTCCGGCCTATTAGCTTAGTTGGTGGGATTTATAAGATTATTTCTAAGGTGTTGGCCAATCGTCTTAGAAGGGTGGCACATGGGCTTATTTCAGATTCTCAGAATGCATTCGTGAAAGGTAGATAGATATTGGACTCTTTTTTAATTGCTTCTGAATGTGTTGATAATAGATTGAAGTCAGGTGTTCCAAGAGTGTTGTGTAAGTTGGATGTAGAGAAGGCATATGACCATGTGAGTTGGGGTTTTTTAATGTATATGCTTCAGCGCTGTGGGTTTTCTGAAAAATGGAGAAAATGGATAATGTGTTGCATCTCTACCTTTAAATTTTCCATTCTGATCAATGGTAGTCGTTCTGATTTTTTTGGTAGTTCTAGCGGGATTCGGCAAGGGGACCCCTTGTCTCCGTTGCTATTTGATATTGTTATGGAGGGTTTGAGTCGTATGTTGGATGTGGTTGCTACTACTAGTCAGTTCTCCGGCTTTTCTGTAGGTAATATAGCTGGTACCTCGGTGATGGTGTCTCATCTTTTATTTGCTGATGACACTCTTATTTTTTGTGATGCTGATTCTACGCAAATAGCTAGTTTGAGAGCAATTCTGGCTAGATTTGAGGAGGTCTCAAGTTTAAGGATTAACTTGGGGAAATCTGAGTTGGTTCCTATAGGGATGGTGCACAATATGGATGTTTTGGTGGGGATGTTGAGTTGTAGGCAATCCTCTCTTCCTTTGACATATTTGGGGCTACCGTTAGGAGCTAAATTTAAGAAATTGTCAATTTGGAACCCTATTTTGGAAAAGATGGAAAGGAGATTAACAGGGTAGTAGAGGTTGTATCTATCTAAGGGGGGTAAGGTAACTCTTATTAAAAGTACTCTTTCCTCCTTACCTGTATACTTCCTTTCCCTTCTACCTTTACCTGGGAAGATGGCTAATCGTATGGAGAAGTTACAACGAGATTTTCTGTGGAGTGGTATTCATGGTGATTCTAAATTACACTTAAGCAGTTGGGCTCAAGTTTGTAAGCCATTGCAGGTTGGAGGGTTGGGTATTAGACGATTGAGGAGTTTTAATTCTGCCTTGTTAAGAAAATGGTTATGGAGGTTTGGCATGGAGACCGATGCTCTATGGAGGAAGGTTATTGAGGTGAAATATGGAAATGATTGGGGTGGTTGGTGCACGAAAAAGGTGACCTGTGCTTATGGTGTTACTTTGTGGAGACATATTAGGAGTGGTTGGATGAGTTTTTCTAGACTACTTTTGTATGATGTGGGGGATGGTACTAGAGTGAAGTTTTGGAAGCATTTGTGGTGTGGAGATTGTACTCTCCAAGAGGTGTTTCCGGAACTTTATTGTATTAGTAGAACAAAGGATTTTTCAATAGCAGAGGTGATGTGTTGGTCTGGTGGGAGGATTCATTGGGATGCTAAATTTCGTCGCCCTCCACAAGATTGGGAACAAAAATCCTTTGATTTATTTATGGATATGGTCTACTCTTCGACGGTACGGGGATTGGGTCCAGATAGGGTGTGTTGGAAGCTAGCAATGAATAGAGGTTTTGAGGTTAGAGGATTCTATCTTTTTTTTACCCTCCTACCATCTTATCCTTCCCTTGGAAGATGATTTGGAAATCAAAGGTTCCTCCAAGGGTAGCTTTCTTTTCATGGTCTGCCTTTTTAGGTAAGATTTTAACAACAGATAACCTTCGCAAGCGACGTGTGTTAGTTCTTGATTGGTGCTATATGTGTAAGAAGTGTGGGGAGTCAGTGGATCATCTTCTTCTTCACTGCCCCATTGCTTGTGAGTTATGAGTTGTGGTCGTTGGTGTTTTGTTTGTTTGGTGTTCATTGGGTTATGCCTCAGAAGGTTATTGAGTTGTTTGAGTCTTGGCAGGGTAAGTTTGGTTGACATAGAAATATAGAGCTGTGGAGAATTGTGCCTCATTGCTTGGTATGGTATATTTGGCGAGAAAGGAATGCTAGAAGTTTTGAGGGATGTGAACGCTCTGTGTTAGAGATTAAGTCTTTTTTTTTACACACGCTCCTCGATTGGAGTGTGATATTTTGTCGTTTTTCTTGTTCTTCCCTTTCTATTTTATTAGATCGTTGTAATTTTGGTTATTGATTTATGCCTCCATAGTACATTCTCAATGTACTCGGGTTGGCTGTTTTTAGTTTTTTAATAAAATTTTCGTTACTTATAAAAAAAAAAAAAAAAAGTTCACGTTTCTTGTAACGTACTTCTTTTTTGGTGGTGTGTGCATGCATATCAAATTTGTGTTGGTGTAGCTATTTCAGGCTAATAGATGTTGTGTACGGAGCTCATGTTTCTTGTGACATCACTTTTTCTCTGTGGCGTCTACAAGAATATCAAAACAGTGTCAGACTAATAGATGATATGTACGGAGCCCATATTGCCTGTAACATCACTCTTTCATGGCTCTGAGCATTTCAAGTTTGCATTATTTTAGGTGGAATGAACAACCACAATAATTAGAAGAAGAGCCTCTTCAGCTCTGGATTTGTATTTAGCTGAGTAAGAGAGATGTACTCAGTTTCAGTATGTCATTATTTTCTGTTCTGCACGACTATATTGAAAAATTCTTATGTTTCTGTCTTCTTTGTTCGTGACTAGTTGGAATGTTGTATCTGTTAAGAACCTAGTTTGCAATTTATTATTTCTCCTACTGTTTTATGACTAATTTGTGTGCACCACTGTTATTTTCAGGAGAGGGCTTATGACTATTACAACGGAATGACCAAGGAGCAGTTTGAGAAGATGCAGCAATTCATAGCAGGTCGGAGCTCAAAGAAACCTTCTTCAAAGCTGTAGATTTTCTGATGTGCACATCCTCTGTTGCAAAATAACTCCCAAAAGGTGGGAAATTATGAATCCTTAATTGCAGTTTCTTTTCCTCCAAATTCTTGGAACTTCAAAGTTTTTTGTATCAATAAATGTTTGGTCCAATTGTGAACTTCAATATATGATGTGCACAAAGCTGACCTACCCTATTCAAAAAATAGGAAAGAAGAAAAAGAAGGGCAGTATCTCTTTAGAAAGAAGAAAAGAGATGGTACAACTATGTAAATAAACTAGTGTTGTTTATTGTTAATAAAATTGTTCAAATTTACAACTATTATTTTTTGCTCAGTAGTTTGACAACTATTATTATTACTTGTTGGGGGAAATCGGATGGTATATACCAAAATTAAAACTTATTGAAAATTTGATGCAAAAAAGTCATAACAAATATTAAATTCATTTCCTTTTTTCTTGGGGGAAGACTATCATTATTATTCAGAAATAGGAAATGAAATTACATAATGGAGAATTTTCTTAAAATATATATATATATATATATATATATATCATCATCATCATCGTGGAGAAGAGTTTGTTCTAGAAAACAATGACTTTCTTCAATCAAAGATGGGCAAGTTTGTTATCTTGACTATGAACATGGGGAAATTCATCTCTACGAAAATCATGTAATGTGGATAGCATGCCATGGATAACTAGGGCCACAAATGAAGAAGTTGGGGATTCTTATCTTACATATATATATAACCGAAACCTCTGAAACTTCCACAATTTTTCACATCAGCACAATATTAAAAAAAAAAATGTAATAAAACTTTTCTAAACCCGATGCTCTGCCTCCCAATGCTCTGCCTTTCCCTTTCATGATGTTCTGCCTTCTCTTCTCTACATTCCTCTACTAGCTCCTCCTCGATCAGACCCACAGAAAACCAACAGCAAAGCATTGCATTGCATAAAAGACCCACAAATTCCTCAATCAAACCCACCATTACCCCCATACCCACCATACCCACAAACCAACAACCATCATCTTCCTTAGAATAGAGGTTGATCTTCTTCCTCAGAACACCCATTGCCATAAACCACCTACATCCAACTTCTACAACCCAAAAACGGCGCCCCATTTGTCGTGGGTCTCGTCCAGCCCATGGCCATAGATTCCTCAATCAAAACTCACCAATGGAGCTTATAGTCCCATACAAACCAAACCCACTTTTATTTTCTTCAGCTCCACTTACACACAACTCTCATTCTTCTCAAGCTCCCTAAGAACTCCAAGTCCAAAAATTCCCACCACTGGCCTAATTTTCATGTTCTAGCTTCTGTAAACTCAAATGGGTCTGATGGGTTTTCATGGCTGAGTCTGACTCGATCAATCCGGTGTGGCTCTATTGTAGGGAAAAGAAAAGAAAATTTTTTAAAAAAATGGAAAAGATAGGAGAGCGATACGGAGTGACAGCTAGAGAAAAACTTCTTGGCAATGTGTATGTAAATACCATTCCAAGTTTCCAACTGTCTCCCAATAGTCTTAATAAAATATGTGTTTTTTTTTTTTTTTTTTTATGGGAAAAATATGTGTTATTTATTTATAACTTCTACTCGAACAATAACTCTTATCCCCAATGTGACTCTATTTAGTATTTTTTTTTTCCTTTCTTTTATCTCCAACAACAACTCTAACCCCCAACGTGATTCTATTTAGTATTTTTGTTTTTTTTTAATATTTTATTTCAAAAAAAAAATTGTTTTTACAATTACTTGAATTTGGTGTGGTTTAATTTCTAGTCATTTTCACTATTTAACCCCCCCCCCCCCAATAAATAAAAATAAAAAATCCAACTTACAATAAAAGAACTGCCCAAACTATTGGAAATTTAGATGACATTTCATTTTTCAATGGGCACATTTTTAGTCAAAAGACACCTTTTGATATACCTAATATGAAGAGTTATGACATTTCAATAAGAATCTTTTGTAGGCACCTTTTTATTCAATAGTCACATTTTCAGCCAATAGACATTTCTTTGATTAACAGGCGCATTTTCGGCCAATAGACACTTTTTGGCATATATATTACAACCTATCTTTTATATACCTATATATACAACATTTTGTCTCTTATTCCTTCTCACAAAAAAACTAATAAATAAAACAACATTACTTTCTTCTACCTAACTAATAAAACTTTATGCTATTTCTTTCAATATCAATTTTTTTTTTTTTAATTTCACACATTTTTACTTACTACTCCAACTCAAAAATAATGGTTTTTTTTTTTTTTTTTTTTTCTTGAAACTCATTCAGTAGCTATTCTCGTGCATTGCATGGGTTAGCAACTAGTAGCATCTAAAAGTTAAGGCGTAGTATTTATTGTTATTATACTCTTGTTAAGCCACATCAACAGTCACATTATCTACACATTTTCAGCATTCTCTCTTATATTTTAAACTCTTTTATTTTCTTATTAACTTCCAAACTTATTGTTATATTTTCTCTTTCTTTTTACATTTTCATCTTCTCACTACTATCTATCTTAATATCACTTTTCCACTATCCCTTTTATCATTCTTTATTTTTTGCTTTTCTTATGCCCCTCCTCTTATTATAAATTTACAATTCTCTTTTTCATTCTATACATAGTTTTCCCACACACAAAAGAATATTTCTCTCTCTCTCTCTCTCTCTCTCTCTCTCTCTCTCTCTCTCTCTCTTTTGGTTTTTTTTTTTTTAATTTTTTTTTTTTTGTCTCTCTAATTTAGTTTGATGAATTTTTGTATTATTTGAAACTTTACTTTAGGTTGATGTGATTAAGTTTAGTGTTTTAAAGTTGTTATCTTTTTTACTCTGTTTGATTTTATAGATGTTATAATATTGCATTATAGAGACAGTATGTAATAAATTTTCCTAAAAAAAAAGTATATAATAATATAGTTATTTTATTACATAATATGACTTGAACAATTTGATGTTTATTACTTTTTTTTTCTTTTTTTTTTCTTCTCATATTATTTTCTATAAATTTCTTATTATTCTTTCTCACATTCTCTTGAAAAAGTGGTTAATCTCTCTCTTAATTTTTTATTCTTTCTTACAACTCTACTTTATATTGATGAATCATTGTGATTTTTAAAACTCTACTTGTGGACGTGAATAGGACCAATGTGGACCGAATAAAACCAATGTGAACCGAATGGACTAAAGTGGACCAAATATAACTTTAGTGGACAAAATGGACTAAATAGGGCCAAATTGGACCGAAAATGACAAAATTGACCAAATAGAACTAATGTGGACCAAATAAGACTATTGAATATTTATCATTTTTATTGCATTTTTATGGTTCATATTTCTAATTTCTAATGACTATTTTCTTTGTATTTTTTAACTCAAAAATAAAGAATTTAGCTCAAATATAATAAAATTTCATATTTTTCAACCCAAAAATTAAGGAAAAAAAAATTGAAATTTTGAGCTGAACTTTAAAAGAAAACCTACAAAAGAATCAACTCGAGGCCTAATTAGTCTAAAATAGAATGAAGGGACCAAAATTGACCAAGTGGACCGAATTGGACCTAGTGGACCAAATTGGACCGAAGTAGACTTAACTGGACCAAATAGAAATAGTTTAATTTTTAAGAAGAAAAAATTATCTTTAACAAATTTTAGAGAAAAATTATATATTTTTATTATAGTACAAAATAATTATTTAATCCTAAGCATTGTTTGGGTTTGCCACTAGTGGGAAATAAACAACAAGTCTCACCTACCCAAAAAGAATTGAATTATAAAAAAGAAAAATGTTGTGAAAATACACCCACTAGTGCAAGATTAAAGAAAGAGAGAAGAAAAATAGACACAAAGAATTTATGTGCACTGGTAGTGACAGAGAAAGTTTCACTATAAAATAAAGAGATTACAATAGTAACACAAAAACACTCTCACAAGACCCAATCTCTCACACAAATAATAAAGCATCCTATTGTATTTTCACTTGTCTTGTAGTGCTACACTTTCTCACACACAATATAATTAAATAAAATTGTAGCATAGTATATACATACATATATATATATACACTAACCAAGTCGAGCAATCAATCCTAGTGTAGGGTCACGTTTTGTGGCCCAAGCCCAAAATGTAAGGGATGTTGGCTCAGTGAGCCTA
The DNA here is from genome assembly GCA_030445155.1 of Quercus variabilis. NCBI lineage: Eukaryota > Viridiplantae > Streptophyta > Magnoliopsida > Fagales > Fagaceae > Quercus > Quercus variabilis. The sequence continues at coordinate 11,040,097 of CP129450.1, forward strand.
GCACAATAAATTTGTAGAGAATGAGTCAAAGAACTAGGTCCTAATGAATTTGACAATGGCTAGTATGGGTTCAGAAGATGATCAAACAAAAACGAAGAACATAGAACTGAATGAATTCACTGTCCGAGGAGGTAAATCTCCCTACGAATCAATTAAAATGAATACAAATATAACTTTGATTGTTACAGTATTCTTTCTTTCTTTTTCTGATCCCTCTCTCATGGAGGGTCTCTTACATTATATAAATCCCCTTGGACCATCTTGATCCTACACTTATTGATCATTTCAACCCTTACTTGAGTGTCTGTCCCATCAGACACCCTCTTTGACTTTCTGTGAGTTGTTGTAACTAAGGTAGTACTGTTCAGAGGTTTTCTCCACATAAATGTGGTCAGAAAAGTAGCTGCAGTGCATTTAATGCGGTGGTAGCAACTTTCCTTTAGATATTTTTGGGTTTCCTTTCTCCTTGTATGTTCATAGAACCTGTCCCTATCACTGGAGCTTCTTGAAGAATCACTCTAAGCGTTGGAATACATACTTGAGCTGTATTCATCATATCCAAGGAGGTGTTCTTCCTCGGACAGTCTTCCATTCATTCCTCACTTATGAGACTATAATCTGGAATCTCTCATAACTATTTATTCCTCCTTGGACCATTCACGTTCTTGGCCAAGGCCCAAGCCCCAATATATAATTTGGGCCCTTAACCCTACACCTAATATATACAACTAGGACTTGATTTCTTACATTGCTAGCCACAAAACCAAAACCAAGTAGGACTTGATGTCCTTGCTTTCCACGGCTGAAACAATCCTAACATAATTACATAAATGGGATTCGGTCGCCACCGACTCAACAACAACAACAACAGTAATAATAGGTGTAACTGACCAATATATATATATATATATATATATAGTTTTGGTCGTGGTGATGTCCTTACTCCGAAGGACACTTTGGAGGCAGTTTAAACATAGTATAATTCTAATTATTAGGTCATTGCACAGCCAAAAACAAAACAAATCTTATCTGATCCTATCCCATATATAAGAATAAAATGAGGAAGGACGAATTTTAGGTTTGGAACGGGTTTTAGCCTTACAAAAGAAAGAGCAGGAGAGCAAACATTTTGAGGAAAGGCATAATATATATAATATCTTCAGGTATGTGATTTCTAAGTTTTCATTAAACTCTGTGAATCCATTGGATGCTTATTGTTATATTATAACCTGTAAAGATGATTAAAACTGAGTTAGCTGAATATGCATGGTAGAAGAGACTTCTGCCTCTCCGAAATTGGGGTCCATGTAAATCTTAAAAAAAAAAAAAAAAAAAAAAAAAAAAAAAAAAAAACAAGTTTCAACCTTAACTAGGCCTTGCAGTATATACTATATATGCAGTGTCTGTGTATGTTTTTCCTTTGAAATAACTGAGATTAACTAGTCTGTGTGTGCGTTCTGTATTTTTAATATAATTTTACTGGATTTTTTCTTTGGTTGTTGGTGAAAAATACATACATATATATATATATATATATTCATCCAATGAAAAACAATTTACATATACTTAGTTGCTACAGAGAATGGAATTTATCGTGCTATTAATAAAACTGCATAATTAGTATTGACCACACTTTGATGTAACAAACAATTTACTAATTTATTCTTTGATTGGCCTTTTAATTTGTTTTATTTCTGTATCTTAAAATCATAAGGGTACGGTCATTCACAAAAATTGAAAACCAAATAATTATCTTTTTCTTCTATCACAATTAATTAACAACATCAGGAAATATTAAAGAGGCAGCTGCCACTACCAACGCTATCAAGGTAGCATCAGCAGAGAGAATGAAAGAGTTCAAACAATTTGACATTGTCTTAGACTATTCGGATCATTACTTTGCCTCCTCAAATTTGAGCTTGTTTGGCAAGAAGAACGACTGCTTCACAAATGCTAATTATAGCGTCCTCAAGAGGATCATGCAAGAATGGAAAATCCTAGAGAACAATCTGCCAGAAACTATCTATGTTCGAGTCTATGACCAAAGAATGGATTTGCTACGAGCAGTTATTGTTGGGGCTGCTGGAACACCCTATCATGATGGCCTTTTCTTCTTCGACTTTTCGTTTCCTCCTGACTACCCCAATAGCCCTCCAAATGCACATTATCATGCACATGGCATGAGGCTGAATCCAAATCTGTATAGCAATGGAAAAGTTTGTTTGAGCCTCCTCAACACATGGATTGGTGAGAAGGAAGCTAGATGGAACCCTCGTAGTTCCACAATTCTCCAGGTTCTTGTGTCACTCCAAGGACTTGTTCTTAATAGGAAACCCTCCTACAATGAGCCGGGTCGTCCTAGATTTCCTAATGAAAAGCTATCAAGGAGTTATAACAAGAAGATTTTTCTTTTATCTTGTAAGACAATGTTGGTCTTGTTAAAAAAACCTCCAAAGAGTTTTGAGGGTTTTGTCCCTCAACATTTTTGCACTAGTGCAAACTTTATATTACAAGCTTGCAAGGCATATATGGAGGGTCGTGCAATAGTTGGCTACTATCGAGATTATGGATCTCATTCCTCCTCTACCATTGAAGAGTCGGCAGAATTTAAGGCACAAATGGTAAAACTCTATCCGGACCTTAAAACCGCCTTGACTTCAGTGATCACTACATGGGCTTTGATCACTAATGACATGAAGATTGCAGCTGTAGTCTTTTACAAGGATATTTCGTGGGGAATCGGGCTGAGTACTATGATTTGTTTGGTAATTAGACTTTTAAGATTCTATGAACCAGGTTTCATAGCAAATGTTCTTGACGCAGCTAGCAAGTGGTTTTTGGGACACTAGCTAGAGGGTGGTTGAATAATTTAGCGGATTATGATGACATATTCAGGTCTAGAACTTTTTTTAGAGGATTATGATGACATAATTTAGAGGATTGTTTTCTTTTGATTTTTTTTTTAATTATTATTATTATAATTGAATAGTTGGAGAAAATGGGCTTTTGCCATTTTTATAAAAAAAAAAAATCCAATATTTTGCTCTCTTTCCTAAACTAATTAAGGAAAGGCCACTATTTTGAAACTCAATTTTCTAAAAATCGAGTTTTAATTTAAAACTTGATTTTTGGACAATTGAGTTATAACAAACTGAAAATTAAAAAAAAAAAAAAAAATTCTAGAGCCCTATAGTGGCGTTTTAAGGACCCTATAGTGGCTTTTTTTTTTTTTTTTTTTTTTTAAGAGTTTGATCACCCCATACCTATAGTGGCGTTTTAAGGAGCCTATAGTGACGTTGAAACTCAATTTTGAGAAAATCGAACTTCAAAACAGAAGCATTTTCCTAATTAGTTTGGGAAATGGGACAAAATACTGGATTTTTTGCACAAAATGGGCAAAAGCCAATTTTCTCCTTGGATAGTTATAATAAGAGAGGGGGATTTGACCTTGAATATCATGGGATACTAAAAGATTTAGTTACAACTAGAATATTTACATCTGGTTTAGACATTTAAAAGTTTCTTTATTTTGGACATTTAAAAAACTTTTTTCTTTTATTTAGTTTAAATAATCAGGTTTATAATACACCTACATTCTACTTGCTTATATCTTCTATCATATGTAATTTCTCTTTCTTTATTATTACTTTTTTGTTATTGTTTCCAGAAGCACGGTGTCATTTGCATTGTTGGCACCAAAAACAACAACAACAACCAAGTAGCTAGGATCCCTAAAATTTCTCAAAAAAAAGAAAAAAGAAAAAAAGTAGGATCCCTAAAAATTTGATATCCACTCCACTAAATTTACTTAATAAAATTGTAAGAATATTCATGTGTGAGTGTTGAATTTATTAAGTAGTTAAATCCAACATTAGATAATAACAAATTTTACATTTTATAAACAAATTATCCATTTTGGTTTGACCAAATCACAATTTAGTCGCAGAAACCTTTATATTTTCCCACATTTTTTTTTTTTGAACTCATTTTGCCACTTATTAAAATGAAATCATTTGGAATACTTTGGAACCCTTACTACTTCATTTAGTCCAAATCTTAGGAGGCCATGCTTAGCAATTGAACATTTGTGCATTAAATTGTGATATTGTTAAACCACTTGGAGGTAAAATGTAACTTTTATCTATTTTTTAATTAATTACACATCAATTTGTAAACTTCTATAGTAAAATTTGTAGTATGTCTCGCTAAGAATAATAAGAGTAACCAAAAGTCTAATAACTCAATTAGTCAAAAGTCTTGTAACTCAATTATATAACCAGCTAGTCTGGCTCCTCTCCCATTGAAAATCATCTCATTATCTCCCATTTTTATTCAAATTGAGAATACATGGCAATTAAAAATAAAAAAGTGCTACGTTTACAATATTTTCACAACAAATCATATATAAGTGGTAAGTTGTTATTGGTTCTAATTTGAATCCACAACTTAAATTACTTTAAATTACTTTGTTGCCTACCCATAATAACCTATTACTCAAGATTTATTATGAAAGTGTTGTTTGCATAGCATTTCTCATAATAATAATAATAAATAAATAAATAAATAAATCTAATAGTAAAAAAACATGCCATCTGACAATATAATTCATTTCTCACTTATGCACACCCTTCAACAAGGGCAAACCCATCGCCCATACACCAATTCCCTTGGCGGAGAATAGGAAGGAGCTGTTGGAAATGATGCCAAAGATGCCACCAGAATATGAGAAGTGTTGCCAGCGCTGACAAAGTTGCTACAAGTAAAACCTAAAAGTTATTGGATTTTCTTACAATGTACCAACAAAAACAGTATGTGCTCCCTATATTAGGTAAAAGAGGCACTAGAAATAAGCAAAACCATGATAAGAGGCACTAGAAATAAGCAAAACCATGATAAGGATGATGGGGACGAACCTATTGGAGAAGTCTACTGTAAGGACCAAAAATCTTGCGGTCTAAGCCCACTTAGAACAGTGAGTTGCACAATTAAACCTTAGCACAAATCAATAGAATTTGTAAAAGAGGGAAACGAAAAACAAGAAGGGACTCTACTCGAGGATCAAGATAGAGAAGAAAAGGTTAATCTTATAAAATAAAGGGATATATATCCCTCCACAAGCTTGCCTGAGGAGGCTAAGTTTGTACAAGTAGTTACACTGTTCACTCTCCTTTCTCTTTTTTCTTCTTCTTCTTCCCTTTTGTGCTTATGTCTTTTTGATACCTATGTTTCAATCCCTTTCTCAATGCTCCTTCTTTTCCTTATATACTTCTACCTCTATCATATCCCAACCATCAATTCTCACCTAAAATCTCTCCTTTCATGACACTTGTTGCTTTTAACATCTGAAGAAGATGGTGGAAGGAATCTGCTTAGCTGTGACTTACACTGTGCAGGTCACTTCCTCATCAATGCGACTGATAAAGCTGTTGCCCACCATTTAATGCAGATGCAACAGGCTATACCAGACTAAAAGCTTCCCTAATATCCACTAACTTCCTCTCTCTTCAGATTCCAACTCCCACTTAGAATACTATAGAGTACCTTGACTCATTTCTTCCTTTCCTCAAGCGGCTTTCTTCCTCAGGCCCATGGCCCATGGCATTCCCACACTAATGCTGCAACTCTTCAACTTCATCCTCAATCCTCGGGCACCCATAATAGCCCCCTAAATTGTTCGCTATTTGATTATGAGACAAAAGCGAAGTTTTAGTCTCATAGGTAAACTATGCACGTGCCATATGCGTTCCCGCATATTAACCATCCTTTCACCTACCTTCTGCACGCTCCTGATGCTTTGGAATCCACGATCTCACATTTATGGCGTCAGGCGACTACTTGTCTCCCCAAGTTCTACGGCTCAATCAAGATCCTACAGTCCTCATTACCCCCCATTTATGGGCGGGAATTTTACCGCTCACTTTTTCACTCCTATAAAAGGAAAACTTGGAGTTGGTTAAGATTCATTTTGAACATTCTGGCTATCTAAGTTGAAGAAAAAACTCTCGAGGAGCACTTTTTGCGTTAACTCATAGGTGTGTTGATTTCCCTATTTCTTTTTTCACAAGTTTAACATTTCACACCACAAAACTCCATGGTTAGATACGCTAAGTTAGTGGACACTACCGAGGCTAGAGCAGTCCCTAAGACACAATACAAGATCCCCAACAGTGTTGAAATCCAATACTGTGGAGAGGGTGAGTGGTTGGTCTTAAATAGACCTCCCAAATCCATGGTCATTCCTATGATTGCCTTCATCGAAGGCGGGATGGAGCTTCCCATGGGGAGGGTAACTAGGGACTATCTAATAAATTATAGGTTAACCCTAACCCAATATTCCCCAAATATCTTTAGGATCCTCGGGTGTGTAGATATGTTAAACTGTAGAATGAGGACTAACCTCACCTGGCACGATGTAAACTAGGTATACAACTGCCAGAAATGGAAAAAAAACCAAATACTACATGAAGTGTAGGATTCCCGCAATTAGACTAATCTCTTTCCTACCTAACTCAAGAAAAGGCATGGACGAGGATTTTCTTATTATCTCGAGAGGCTGGCATGATGGAATGCACTGCCCTACCCAAGAAGGGAAACCAGGTAGTGTTCCTAAAGATCGTGGTCACACATAGGATTTTACATCGCTTTAATAGTGTTAGTGTCTTCTTTAACAACCCCTCTTGTCTTATCTGGTAGATGAATACCACATTACCCCAGCCAAGCACTTGGTGAATTTTAAGGACTTACACCAGATTCTTAAGGTAGAGATCTTCCTACACAAGGACGGATAACTTCAAGCAACTCACGTCATTCTTGGTTACAAGTCGTCCACCAAGCGCTTTCAGAGACCGAGGAATGTTATTAAAGCCAGGGATCCCCGCTTAGCCTTAATTGACGTAGCCGTACCGGTTTTCCTTTTGTCAGAACCTACGCCAACATGGACTCAGGATGCTCAGCTCCCTGCTCCTTTAGCCGCCAGACTTCTTTATTCTCAAGAACCACCCATCCCATTAGACGACAAGGCCAAGGAGTCCATCCCCGAGCCCATCCATCAAGACGTAACAGAAAAAGAGTTCGAGGTTTTTTTACCGCAAAGATGCTCCTAGCACATCAACAGCTCGTAGTTCAGCGAAAATGGATTTTGAAGAGAAAACCCTAGATTTGCTTACCCTACTAACAACCCATACTGGGGGCTCTTCCCCAGCTGTAGAAGTGACACCCTGCCCTCCTACTCCTACCGTAACACGCACATCACCTGCTAATGCCGTGAACAAGAAGAGGAAACAGGGCCAAGGAGGCAAGGGCTTCGAGGATGCTGAAGAGGGGAGATTGCTGAACCCCTAGTCAAGGAAGCCCAAGTAGGGAAAGGGCAGCTAAAGAAGCCCGCACACACCGAGACTCCTAAAGAGGTTGGAAGAGACCAACCCAAGAAGGCCTTTATCTGGAGGACCATCTTTACCTTGAGCTCAGGCAATCTAGTGCTTGATGATGCCAACCTGAGGGACCCCAAAAAGGGTAGCTCAGGCTTGGTGGCAGAATGCCTGGAGAAAGCATTATGCCTGCTTGAGGACACGACAGAGTTGAGATCCTTTAGGAAGCGTGAGGTCTTCCTTGCTCTGAAGCAGGACCTGGCCAAGGTACATGACTGATCCCATCTAACCATACAGTTAGCTTATTCATGCGTTATATGATACTTACGTTGTTGTTGTTGTTGTTTTCTTTTTCTTTTTTTTGGGTAAGCCATCCAAACCACTTTCAACCACTCCCTGGACATGGCAAGAAAGGCTGAGAAAGGACAGGAGGCCACAGAAAAAGCCTACGCAGAGGTGGACAAGAAGTTGAAAAAGACTCTTGCCCAGTTGTCTGAAGTGGAGAAGGCTCATAGGAACGCTAAGTCCACTCTCAAAGGCTATGAGAGGTAGGCAGCTGATGCCTTGGAGGCCTAGAAGAGGACCGAAAATAAAATGGCTCTCACAGTTTTGGAGCCAAAAAAAATAAAGAAGCAACTAGAGACCAAGAAGGTTGAGAAAGCTCAAACCGAGCAAGTAGCATATAACGTGGGCATAACCAAGGTAGTTGAGAGCCTCACTGCCCAACTCAGAGATGTTGCTCGTGCCTTTTTCTTGGAGGTGTGGGGCCAAGTCTTAAACACTGCAGGGGTCAGCACTGAATCAGAGTTTCAGGCTCCTGATAACGTGTACTATCCTCCTACTCTGCATTTAGTGCCCACTCTCCCTCAACCTCTAGCAAACCCCAGCTCTGCTCCCCCTTTTTCCTCGACTTAGCCCGATCACGTTCCCTCTCTCACTTCGGCCAAGGGCAAAGAAAAGAAAAAATAGTTGCCACCTCCAGCTGATGTGCAGGATGTGGAGACCAAAAAGGAAGTGGCCAAGGTGGCACAATTGAAAAGGAAAAAGAAGGAAAAAGAGCAGGAGAAAAAGGGAACCAAGAAGAAGGAGCCAACTGCCTAGCTTAGCCTTAGTTTAGGAGATACTTAGGTAGTTTTGTAATGGGCTGTTGTATAGCTAGTGCCCCTTTTTTCCCTTTTTCATTGTATCACAGTTCACTTATCTTTAATGAAAAAAGTTTGAAGTTAACCTTGCTCGTTTATCTTTTACACTTGTGTATTTTTTTTTTTTACTGTTTACTTTATGCTAGTCATTTTACGTACTACGTTACCTTCCTTCCTTTATAACAATCACACCATGGAAAATTTTCTACTTTATCATAACATAAAGAGTAAATTAACCAATGGGTCTTAAGCAATTTTATCAATCAACACTTACTTGAAAACTTGCTGGCACTACTTCAAAAACCCGAGGAAATGCCCACAGCATTTATTTTTCTGTTCCTTCAAGCAACCTTTTTCAAGGCTGACTCAGTTCCCTATTTGTGACCTTAGCAGCTACGTCAGATTCAAACTCTATCCAACACTTGGAATATTTCATACAAAGTTAATTTACCTTAGGCTTGTAACCCGAGGAGCTAGACAATGCCTAGGTTCTATTTAACACTAAGAATATTTTCTGCAATGTTAATTTACCCTAGGCTTGTGGCCTGAGGAGCCAGACAAGGCCTAAGTTCTGTTTAACACTTAGAATATTTTCTGCAATGTTAATTACCCTAGACTTGTGACTTGAGGAGCCAGACAAGGCCTAAGTTCCATTTAACACTTAGAATATTTTCTGCAATGTTAATATACCCTAGGCTTATGACCCGATGAGTCAAACAAGGTCTAGGTTCTGTTTAACACTTAGAATATTTTTTGTGATGTTAATTTACTTAAAATATTTTCTGTAATGTTAATTTACCCTGGGCTTATGACCCGAGGAGCAAGACAAGGCCTAGGTTTTGTTTAACACTTAGAATATTTTCTACAATATTAATTTACCATAGGCTTATGACCTGAGGAGCCAAAGAAAGTCTAAGTTCTGTTTAACACTTAGAATATTTAATGGACCAATTGTCTCAACAAACACATCCATAATAAGATATAACCAAGCAAGATATGAAGGGTAACAAAAATTATTAATAATAATAACGTCGTAGATTGTTTACATTTCAAGGGTGGGGAATTACATTTTCGTCCAAATCTTCCAAGTAGTAGGCCTCAGTGCCATCAATGAAAGTGATCCTATATGGCCCTTCCCAGTTAGGGCCCACAGCGTGCTCCAAGCAGGGTTCTTAGCCGTCTCCACCACTTTCCTGAAGACTAGGTCTCTAGGAGCCAATGGCCTGAACTTCACCCCCTTATCTACCTCTGCTTAAGTTTATGTTGGTAATATGCCATCTTTACTGTTGCCACCTCTCTTCTTTCCTCGGCCATATCCAGGCTATCTAGGAGTAAACGGTTGTTCTTTTAAACATTGAACTAATTAGTTCGCAGACTTGGAAATCTAGATTCAAGAGGAATTACTGCCTCTACCCCATAAGTCATTGAAAAAGGGGTCTCCTCCGTTGATCTTTGGGGTGTGGTATGATAAGTCCACAACAAGTGAGGCAGTTCATCCACCCGTTTTCCTTTAGCGTCATCCAACCTTTTCTTCAGGCCAAACACTATAACTTTATTGGTGGCCTCAGCCTACCCATTCCCATGAGGATAAGCAGGCATAGAATAGCCATTCCTAATCCCTATCTTCCTGCAATATCTTTAGAAGGCTTTACTGTCAAATTGAAGACCATTATCTGAGATTAGTGTGTGAAGAACTCCAAACCTGGTGACAATGTTCGTCTAGATGAACCTCTTAGCATCCACGTCCCTAATATTGGCAAGGGGTTCGGCTTCCACCCACTTGGTAAAGTAGTCCGTGTCGACAAAGAGCCATCTTCAATTCCCTATAGCTTGGAGAAAGGGTCCCACTATATCCAACCCCACTAAGCGAACGGCTAAAGGCTAGACAATGGATTCAATATTCCCCCTAGCTTATGAATATTTGGGGCATACCTCTGACATTGCTCACAATCCTTCGCATAATCCTGAAAGGTTTTTCACATGCTAGGCCACCAGTACCCCTAGGTGAGGGCCCTATGTGCTAAAGACCTTCCTCCTATATGACTCCCACATATGCCTTCATGCAACTCTTCCAAAAAAGGTTCCACCGCTTCTAGATGTATGCACAACAAATATGGTTCAAAGTAAGAGCGTTTGTGAAACTTCAGCTCCTTAGACAGCCAGTAGCGAGGGGCACTTTTACATACCTTCTCTGCCTTACACTTGTCTTCAGGCAACAATCACTGCTTCAAAAAAGTTACTATGGGGTCCATCCAGCTCAGCCCCACATGGAGGTTGTACACCCTTACCAAAGGTACCCTTGTAAGACTTAAGCTATCCATCTCCTTGACAATAACAACCCGAGGAAAACTTGACTCTAATGAAGTGGCCAACATTGCTAGAGAATTTGCATGAGAGTTCTGTCCTCTAGTGTGAGAGACCACGTCCCCGACCCGTTTTAATGAATGTTGGGCCAAACCCACGTGAATGGGTGGAGTCGTGTTATTGCCTCTCAAAATGGAGGTTCGACTATTTATATTTTCCCCTTTAGATTAAGGGTTTTACAATGGAGTCGTCACTTATTTAATTTTTGGAATAAATAAGAAAACCATAATTGAAAAAATCGTCATTTTATTAATTTGAAATTGAATTTACATTGAACATAGAAAATTACATTGCTCTGGTCCTAGATACAATCTAAGATAAAGTACATGGCTTTGTTTCCTAGTTACAATCTAGAAATTGAAAATTACAAGGATAAGCACTTGATCTACTAACCCTTGATTTAAGTTCGGAGGCTATGTTACAAGGTGGGAAGGTGTTAGGCACCCACCTTGCCCGGTGAAACCGGTCTTCTAGACTATGGTGGCCAACAATCATATCATATCATCCAATATGTCAATCAATTTACATGTTGAATTTAATGTGTGTGCATGTGATAAACCCTAATTCAATTTATTAAACATTGCATTTGGATTGAAAAATAAAATTCTAGTGAATGTGTGTGGATGGTGATAACCTAAATTCAAGGATTTGAAAGAATTATGAAACAAACATGTTTTTCATATTTTTGATGTAAATTTAAGATCAAAACCAGTGATATGCATGAACATGTGATGAACAACCAAGAATATGTGAAGAACACATAAAAATATTCAAACATATTCAAGAGGATTCAAATAATTACTATCGTACTTTAATCTTAAATTCTCATCATGGTAACACAAAAAACAAGTTAGGGAAATGGATTATACCTTCATGCAAGATTCATACGGTGGAGGAGGAGACTCTTGGTGGAGGTCCTAAGGGTGGAGGAAAAAAGAAGAATTAGGAGAGGAAGAGTGAGTCTCACTCAATATCTTGAGTCTCAGGAAGACCAAGATATGACAAGACTACTCTACTTCACTAGAACTCAAGAGAGGAGAAGAGATGGGATTTTTTTTGGTGTCTTGAAATGAAAGAGGGGGAGGGTTTATATAGTAGTAGTAGAGGGAATATGAATGGAAGGCCATTTAATGAGGGTTGACAAGGATTATGAACCTAGACCTCATTTTAGCCTTGGAGAAAATCTAGTGCATTAAATGGAGAGATTGGTGGGAGTGGGGAGCAAGCCAAAATTCGGTTTTCCCGTAGCTGCTGTAACAGCTTGTAAAGCTAACTTCGAAAAATCATATCTGACCCAATTCTGATCAGAATTGTCTCGTTCTTATGCTCAAATTGAAGCCCCAGATGTCTAGTTTCTGGAAAAATTAACCACATTCATAGATTCAAAATATTCTGAGAGATATTGATGAAATAGTGAGCAGAGGTCATTTGTTAAAAAATGGTTTCAGCATAATTAACATTAATAGGTCCCAAATTAGCTCCCAATTAACATTAAATGGCTCCAATCACTCCCATTTCAGAATTAATTGGTTCCCAATTTACTCTAATTAAAAGATGATTACACAAATTACTCATTGAATAATTAATGTTTAACTATCTAATTAATTAGATGTATGCAACCTCACCATAAAATGTATTCCTAACCAATTAAATTATGATACATCATTGTTCTCAAATTGATTACACCTATAACTAATTGAAATCAATTGTTCATAATCACATATAGTCGGACTCAATTTGTGATAGTACATCTTAGCCATTAAAACTTAATTTGATGATAACTTTCAATCTAATGGTCCGATTAGGGCTTATGACCAGTCGATTTGATCGTTACAACATCAAGATCATTTTGGTGAAATGAGTCCAATGATCTAATGGCTAGAATCAATATGTATATTTTTAAAGTGAAAGTACCATTTTACCCTCCATATGAGGTTAAATGCGGGTTGCAAAATGGGGTGTCAACACCTAGGGATTTGCTTCAATATAAAACTCTTATACTAAGCCCAGGCATTCTACACTTTAGCAAGGTACCCCTGCATCCTCTCATCCCGAGCTTCAAAGTCTCCATTGACTTGGCCCACAACCATTTTAGAAGCCGAGTACAACTCAACCATTTCTCCTCTCAGCTGTTTGACCATAGTTATTCCTACTAACAAGGCCCCCTTTTGATTGGAAGCTCCATCCTTATAAACTTTCCATGGAGGAACAACAGTGGCTGACGTGATCAATACCCCTATAACTGCCTCCTCCTTCTCAGGGGCACCTTCGGTGAACTCTGCTACAAAGTATGCTAGGATTTGTCCTTTTATGGCAATCCGAGGCATGTACCTGACATCATTGACTCCCAGCTTGGTTTCCCATTTAGCAATCCTGCCAGTATAATCCAATTTCTTCAATAGAGCTTGTAAAGGGAGCTGGGAGAGCACCACAATGGTATGGGCTTGGAAGTAATGAGGAAGCTTCCTAATGACATGCACTACGGCTAACACTACCTTTCCCACAAGAAGATAATGTGTCTCAGCCTCCTGCAGGGATTTGCTAACTTAGTAGACGAGCCTCTAAATTTCATCCTTGTTTCTGACTAGGACGAGGCTAACAACGTAGTCTATGACTGCTAAGTATGCATACAACACTTCCTCCTTATCAGGCCTGGAAAGTATTAGTGGATTGGACAAGTACTGTTCGAGGTCCTTGAAAGCCGTTACACACTCTTAGGTCCATCAAAAATCCTTCCACTTGTGAAGCAGCTCGAAAAAAGGATGACACATGTCCGTAGATCGAGAGATGAACCTATTTAAGGCTACTGCCATCCCAGTCAACCTCTGCACCTCCTTGGGATTTCGAGGAGGATGCAAACTGTTAATAGTCTTAATTTGTTCTGGGTTGACTTTAATTCTGCGGTGAGTAATCATATAACCCAAAAAATTTGCCCGAACTGACACCAAAAAAACACGTAGATGCGTTCAGGCGTAGTTTATACTCTCTCAAAACCGAGAAATTCTCCCCCAAGTCGGCCAAATGCTCTCATACCAACCTGCTCTTAACTACCATGTCATCAATGTATGCTTCCATGTTCCTCCCAATCTATGACTCAAACATATGCGTCACCATTCTTTGATACGTGGATCCTGCATTTTTAAAGCCAAATGGCATCACTCGATAATAATAGTTCCCATTGGAAATACGAAAGGCCGTTTTCTCCTCGTTAGACAATGACAGAGGTATCTATGGTAACCCTGAAAGGCATCCAAGAAACTTATCCGAGGATGCCCTATTGTGGCGTCCACTAGTTGGTCAATTCTAGGAATGAAGAAGGGATCTTTTGGGCAGACTTTGTTCAAGTTAGTAAAGTCCACACACACTCGCCAATTCCTGTTTTTCTTTTTAACCACTACTGTGTTTACGCAATACCACCTTGGGATTTACATTTAGCTGGTGACACGCCAATCCAGGATCAATTCCTGGAACGTCGTAAGCATTCCATGCAAAAACATCAATGTTTACCTTCAAGAACTTCACCAACTCTCCCTTTTCTAAGGGTGGCAATTGAGTTCCCACTTGAAAATATTGCTCCCGATCCAACCCTATTATCACCTTTTCTAACTCCTCTGATAATTCTCCTAATGTCTCGATCTGCTGCCCCCTTGCAGGCGCCTTTAGTTGCTATAGGACTAGATCTTTAATCACCGTGACAAGACCTGAAGGCCGCCACATTATTGCTGACACCAGGCACTGCCTAGCCGTGGCCTAATCAGCCATCAACTCTCCCACTTTCCCTTAAGTAGGGTATTTGACCTTCAAATGTAATGTTGAGGGCACGACACCTATGGCGTGAAGCCAGGGTCTAGCCAAGATAACCATGTAAGGGGAGAACGCTTTTACTACTATAAAGTTAACCTAGACCTCCACATCCCTAACTTGTACTAGTAGTCTTATCATTCCATAGGGGACCACCATTTTGCCATCAAAACCCATTAGTGGTGAATTATACCTATCTAGGTCCTCGAGCCTCAAGTTTAGCCCCCAGTATAAATCTGGGTACATGATCTCTGCTCCACTTCCCTGGTTAACTAGCACTCTCTTCACATCGTAGCCCCCAATCCTAATAGTAACCATTAGAGCATCACCATGTGGTTGGAGAGTTCCTTGCTTATCCTCCTCGAAAAAACCCATGGTAGGGGTGACCATCACCCTTGCTCTTTTGGGAGCCTGATCGTTGGCCTCCATGTCACAACCTACACCTACTGACATAACCCTAGTGCTTGAGGTCCCATTATTCCCTGGCTTGGCGAGGATCACATTAATGGCGCCTCGTATTAGCATAAGGGAGCTACCTTTGTGAAATTCAGCTCCTGAGTGACCGAACTGCCTTGTAGGCTGATGTAGAAACCGGTTGAGCTTCCCTGCCCTCGCCAACTAGCTCAGGTGATCTCGCAGACTTCTACAATCCTCCGTAGTATGCCCTCGGTCTTGGTGGTTGTTAAGGACATATTTTATGTAATTGGCTAATCCTTTGACAAAACGCACTTTACTTGCAATTTGGTAGATCTAGGATGAGTTTAGTACTTCAAGAAACATGTTATTCAAATCTAGTATTAAAACCATGACGATTGGACCAAGAAACAAGTAAAGAGAAGTTGTTCATTAAAGTTGGACAGATATCTCAACAGTTGCTAATAGATATATCAATAGCTGCTCGACAGATAGCTATCTATCGAGGTTTAATGAGGCTCGACAGCAGTGGCGACTTCAGGAATTTTGTTCAGGGTGTTCCTATTCCACTTTGAAAAAATTTCGGGACATACTGGGAGCCATGCATCTTTTGATTAGTCATGTACTGAGATCCGTGCAAAAGAGTGGCATTCATATATTGAAGAGTTTAGAGGTTCTGAAGCAGTAGAAGGTTTCTACTGTAATTTCATCTACGGGGATTGTAGAGTCTAGAGACAAAAGTTTTGTACTAGATCTGAAACTTCTTTTTACTATAGTGGATTGCTTTACGGGAAGGTATCCCCCCAATTGTTTTACTGTGAAACTAGTTTGTTTCATTGGTTTTCCTAGGTCATCATATCTTCTTCTTCTTCTTTTTCTTTTTTTTCTTTTTTTTTTTTCCACTGCATGATATTGACATGATATTAATGTTAGTTTTATTTAACAAAGTTTATTCATAATAAATTTAATTAACAACTTGGGTTTAAAACTTATAAATTCTATCAACCGGGGTCTAAATTTTCCAATAGTGGTAATGGCAATAGAGGCTTTGGTTTCTTATAGACGGGTCCCCACCCATCTTATTGGGCCATTTGAAATAGAGCTCATTCTTAATTTTCTCTTGTATGTGATATATTGCCTCTTTAAACAATGAGTTGACCAACTAAGCTCCCGTGGATGGCACTTGATTAGGGAACTCCCCTCGGGGGTGATTGCCCTGGTATCCTCCTCTTCGTGGATCCCTCCTCTCGAGGACCATTTTAACCTTGCCCTTTCCCTATATCAAGTCCTCCTCTACTCGCTTATACTTATCTATGCGATCCATTAGTTGGCACATGTTCAAGGTAGACTTCATTGTTAATGACTTCCTTAGCTCGTGCTCGGCAGGTAGCCCGACCTTGAAGGTCCTCACGACCACGTTCTCAAAGTTTCCATCAATCTCATTGTAGGTTTCCCAATATCTGTCCGAGTAAGTTTTAAGGGTTTCTCCCTCCCTCATCGCCATAAACAATAAAGAATCTGTAGGTTTGGGGACCCTACTACATGTTATGAATCTAGCCTCGAAAGCTCTCGTCAGCTCCTCAAAAGATCCCATCAATCCTTCCTCTAAGGCGTCAAACCAATGCATAGCCAGACTGGAGGGGAAAACTTTGCACATTAGGGCCTCATCGTTGGCATGAACTGTCATCTTTTGATTAAAGTGGCTGACGTGCTCCATGGGATCAATCCTTCCATTGTAAATGGCAAACGTCAGCTAAGAAAATCGACGAGGGAGCCTAGTCCTGTTAATCCTTCTGATGAAGGGTGATTTAGAGATCTGCTGTAGGGCCTTACTCATTGCATCATTCCCCACGCCATGGTGGGAAGCCCTTTTCTTATAGTCATGACTACTCTTCTCCCATCTATCCTTGCGCAAAAAAGCTAAATAGAACTTACTAGAAGGAGTTCCCGACCTACAGTGGTAAGAACTGTCCCTACTTCCTCTAGAACCATCATTTGGTGGGGGAGAGGGGCTTCTTCTTTTACGTTCCCTGCGCCTCAACATGCTGCGCAGGCGATTTATTTACTACTGTAACCTCTGCGTCTCCAAATCATGAAAGGCATAACTCCTAGACTTTGAATGACTCTGCTCAGTATGTTCAGTGTGGTAAGACTCCACCACAACGCTTGAGGTATGTTGCCTATCTCTTCTCCGCTCCAGGTTAACAAACAGGTTCTCCCTCAGGAAGCCAACTAACTCCTCGTTATCTTGGCCTACGTTAGCCATGAGTACTCAGGACGGATCCACCACAACTTGTTATTCCCATAAACGACGCCAATTGTAAGGACCAAAAAATCTTGTGGCCCAAGCCCACTTAGAACAATGAGTTGCACAGTTAAATTTTAGCCCAAATAAATAGAATTTGTAAGAGAGGGAAACAAACAACAAGAGGAGACTTTGCCCGAGGATCAAGATAGAGAAAAAAATGTTAATCTTATAAAATAAAGGGATATATATCCCTCCACAAGCTCGCCCGAGGAGGCTAAGTTTGTACATGTAGTTATACTATTCACTCTCCTTTCTCTCTCTTCTTCTTCTTCTTCTTCCCTTTTCTGCTTATGTCTTTTTGATACCTGTGTTTCAATCCCTTTCTCAATGCTCCTTCTTTTCCTTATATACTTCTATCTCTATCATGTCCCAACCATCCATTCTCATCTAACATCTCTCATTTCATGACGCTTGTTGCTTTTAACATCTAAAGAAGATGGTGGAAGAAATCTGCTAAGTTGTGACTTACACTGTTCAGGTTACTTCCTCATCAATGCGGCTGATAAAGCTGTTACCCACCATTTAATGCTGATGCAACAAGCTACACCAGACCAGAAGTTTCCCTAATGTCCACTAACTTCCTCTCTCTCTTCAGATTCCAGCTCCCACTTAGAAATACTATATAGTACCTTGACTCATTTCTTCCTTTCCTCGGGCGGCTTTCTTCCTCGAGCCCATGGCCCGTGGCATTCCCACACCAATGCTACAACTCTTTAACTTCATCCTCGGTCCTCGGGCACCCACACCTACTATAATGAGGAACCAAACCCAAAGAGGATTAAAAAACTAAAGGATTTATGGCTAATTCTAAGGACTTAAATGAAAGGGAAATTTTTTACTTTATCTGTAAGTCATCATCTTTCTTCTTCAAAATGTTGTGCTAACTGAACCTTAGCATCACCTTTAGGTACTCATCCAAATCGCCACTCCTCCCCCCCCCCCCCCCCCCCAAAAAAAAAAAAAACACCCTTCTTTCAAAAATTAAAATTATTATCACTTTTTCAATTTAAATTTTTTTCATAATACAATTTTTCCCTATTGTCTTATTGTGCACATTTAGTTAATATAAGAGATCAAGTCAAACGTCCAAGAAGGTTGAAACCTATTGCAATGACAAGAACAAGGGTTACTGGAGCAATATTGAAAAATTACTAAATAACAATCGAAATTCCTCTTGATTATTATTGAATTATCAACCAAAAAAAAAAAAAAAAAAAAGAGAGAGAGAGAGTAACTAAAAGATATTAACAATATGGGACAATGTCATTGCTGTAATTATAGAATTCTTAATATATGCTATAATAAAATAAATAAATAAAAGAAAAATAGGAGTAGCTAACCCCCAAAAAAAAAAAAAAAATTATGAAGTTTGGTCCTGGTGATGTCCTTACTCCGAAGGACTCTTTGGAGGTAGTTTAAATAGAATATAATGCTAATTATTAGTCCATTGCTTACCAAAAACAGAACAAATGTTATCTGATAATAATTCATAACTAAATGATGAGGAAGGACGAAACCTGTGATTCTGTGAAGAACGGGTTTAGACTTTAGCCTTACAAAATGCCTTTTGGAGAGCATGATTTTGGAGAAAGCATAACGCCTTCAGGTATGTGATTCCTTGGCTTCATCAAACTCTATGAACACATCTTCATATATTATAACTTATTTGATGATTAAAATCGAGTGATCTGAAAATGGTAGAAAGACACTATAATATTCTTCTTCTCTGAAATTGTGGCCCTTGTAACTATCAAAAAGAAAAATAAAAAATTTCAACCTTAACTGTGCCTTGCACTATATATATAGTGTCTGTGTGTTTGTGTGTTTTTTTGCTTTGAAAGTGTGATCTATGTAAATCTCAACTCAGAAAGGTTCAATTAATGTACACTGGTGCGTGCATGCTGCGTGTGTTTGTGGTGTTTCTACTTTCTATATTGCTTGCACACATTTGTAAACCAACATAAGCGATGCCACTGGAGCTGAGAGAATTCCTAATAGACTAATTGATAAAGTTTTATTTCAAACGAAATAAATAAACCCAAGCTTCAGGTCAAATTAAAAAAAAAAAAAAAAAAAATTTCTTTCTTTAAATAAAAAAATTACTGGTTTGATTTTTAGATTATTGGTGAAAATTACAAATCTCTCCATACAATGAAAAAGATTCATAAATTCTATTTTGCTATAGAGAATGGATAAATTTTATTGTGCCCTTAATACAATTGTATAACTTGTATTGACTACACTTTGACGTAACAATTTATAACTTTTATGCTTTGATTGTACTTTTTAATATTTATTATGTTTCTGTATCTTACAATCACAATAGGGTCATTCGTGAAAGCCAAATAATAATCTTTTTCTACAGTCTCAATTTACATATACTTTGTTGCTATGGAGAAAGAAATTTATAATGCCCGTAATACAATTATATAATTTGTATTGGCCACACTTTAATGTAACACTTCATAACATTATGCTTTGAATGTACCTTTCTTTCTATTAATTCTGCGTCTTAAAATCACAAGGGTCACTCAAAAAAATTGAAAACCAAATAACCATCTTTTCCACAGTCTCAATCAACACATACGGCGAAATCAAAGAGGCAGCTGCCACCACCAGTGTAGCATCAGCAGAGAGATTGAAAGAGTTCAAACAATTTGACATTGTCTCAGACTATTCGGATCATTACTTTGCCTCTTCAAATTTGAGCTTGTTTGGCAAGAAGAAATATTGCTTCACAAATGCTAATAGTAGTGTCCTCAAGAAGATCATGCAGGAATGGAAAATCCTAGAGAACAATCTGCCAGAAACTATCTATGTTCGAGTCTATGACGAAAGAATGGATTTGCTACGAGCAGTTATTGTTGGGGCTGCTGGAACACCCTATCATGATGGCCTTTTCTTCTTCGACTTTGCATTTCCTCCTAGCTACCCCAATAGCCCTCCAAATGCACATTATCATGCACATGGCATGAGACTGAATCCAAATCTGTATAGCAGTGGAAAAGTCTGTTTGAGCCTCCTCAACACATGGATTAGTGAAAAGGAAGCTGAGTGGAACCCTTGTAGTTCCACAATTCTCCAGGTTCTAGTGTCACTCCAAGGACTTGTTCTTAATGAGAAACCCTACTACAATGAGCCGGGTCTTAGTAACTCTCCTAATGAAATGTTATCAAAGAGTTATAACAACTATATTTTCCTTTTATCTTGTAGGAAAATGTTAATCTTATTGAGAAAACCCCCAATGAGTTTTGAGGGTTTTGTCCATAAACATTTTTGCACTCGTGCAAAGTTTATAGTACAAGCTTGCAGGGCATATATAAAGGGTTGTGCAATAGTTGGCTACTATCAAGATAATGGATCTCATTCCTCCTCTACCATTGAAGATTCAGCAGAATTTAAGGCACTAATGGAAGAACTCTATCCGAACCTTGAAATCGCCTTGACCAAAAATACAGCTTCAGTCATTAAATCGGCTCTCACTACTGACATGAAGAATGCAGCTCTAGGCCTTCACACGACCATTGAAGATTCAGCAGAATTTAAGGCACTAATAATGGAAGAACTCTATCCGAACCTTGAAATCGCCTTGACTAATAATACAGCTTCAGTCACTACATCAGCTCTCACTACTGACATGAAGAATGCAGCTCTAAGCCTTCACACGACCAACAATGTAGGCTTGCCCCAGTCCAATTCATATTCCAAAAAAAATTGGTGGATTTTTGGGTTGGGATTCGTTTTTTATTTTTATTTGTTATTGATGTTTCGTTAATTCTGTGAACAAGGTTGCAAATCTTCTCGAGAGAACTGGTAAATGGTTTATGAGATACTGGCTAGAGCTAGGGTGGCTCAATAATTTGGAGAATTATGATGAAAAATTCAGGACTATAACCTTTTTCTTTTTTAATTATTTTTTATGGTTGCTACCTTTCTTTCATTTTGACATTGAGTACTAGAGTATTTACATCCAGTTTAAAATTTTAAAAAATTTTCTCTGTTTCAGACATTTAAAAGCTTTTTTTTTTTTTTTTTTTTTTAGATAACCAGTTTTACAAGACACCTAGTTCCATCCTCTAATCTTCTACCATTCTTTTTTTATTCAATTTTTTTTTTTTTTTTCCTCTTTATTTGTTCCAACAGCAAAGTGTCATCTCAATTGTTGCCAACAATTGAAAAAAAGTTGGAGCTCCAAAAAATTGATATTCATTCCACCATTAATGAGTCTTTTCAATAAAATTGTTAGAACATTCATGTGTAAGTGACATAATTAACAAAGCAGTGCAATCTCACATTAGATTATAACAGATTTGTATTTTTTAGACAAACAAATTACCCCTTTTGGTTTGATCCAATCACAATTTAGTATCACAAACCTTTTCATTTTCCCGCAAATTAAAATGAAATCTTTGTGATACTTTGGAATCTTAACTATTTTACTTTAAGCCAAATCTTAGGAGGTCAAATGTGTCGATTGAGAATTTGAAAGTCTATGAAAATCATCTCATTATCTCTCATTTTTATTTAGACGGAGAACACATGGCATATAAAAAAAATCTAATGGTAAAAACAGGTCATGTCACAATATAATTTATTTCACACTTATGCACACGCTTTGGCAAATACCCCTTGCAAACCCACTGCCTATATACCAATCGGAAGCAAATAGCAAGGAGTCATCGGAAATGATGTCGGAGACACCATAGGAATCTGAGAAGCGTTGCCAGCAGGAAGCCATTGAAAAAAGCTGGAAGTTATCAGACTATGACACTGTGCAACAGCGAAAACTGTATGTTCTATGAGGTACTAGGTCTCCTGGTCTTCTCCATCATGATCCGGAGGATTCAGGAGCATAATATACCAGAAATAAGTGAAGTCACGATAAGGATGATGGGGCTGGACCTAGTAGAGAAGGCTACTATAATGAGAAACCACAACCAAAGAGGATTCAAAGACTCAAAGATTTATAACTAATTCTAAGGATTCTAATAAAAGGGAAATGTTTGACTTTATTTGTAAGTCATCATCTTTCTTCTTCAAAATGTTGTTCTTCAAAATCTTTCATCTTTATTTGTAAGTCATCACCTTTTGACACTCACATCCCAAAAAAAAAAAAGTCCCTTCTATTAAAAAGTAAAATCATATGGTGTCACTTATTTATTTTTATAAATACTTTCTCGTGTTTGAATAATACAATTTTTTTCTTGTTGTCTTGGTGTACACTTTTATTTAATGTAAGAAAGGGATCAAACGTTCAAGAAGCTTGAAGCCCATTGTATTTTTTTTATGGGTCTGCTGCAAAGGACATTGGTGTATATGGGTTTGCCAAGGGAGGTTACTGAAAAGTGTGGTGTGGCTAAGAGAGAAATAAATTATATAGTGATGTGACTTGTTTTTTACCATTAGATTTTTAATATATCGTATCCTTCATCCAAAATAAAAATAAGTGATATTGGGAGGGGAGTCAAATCTTGCTCTTTTTTATTAAAATTAAGAGAACCAGTGAAAGGTCTTATAACTGAATTGACACCTCTCTACATACAAATAATAGGGAGGAAAGAGTTCGAGGTGCGGGATTAGCAACATGTTATAATTATTTCTCAAAAAAAAGTTTAAAAGAACCGAATCATTTTTCTCTCATTGTGGTTATTATCAATTTTAAAAAAATAAATAAATAAATTTAAAAGTAACTAAAAGAAATTGACAATAACAATATGGGATGATGTCATGTTGTGATATGGTGATGTCGTTGCTCCAAAGGACTCTAAGGAGGTAGTTTAAACAGAATATAACGCAAATTATTAGGAAATTTATCAACAAATTAAAAACAAAAAAAATCTTATCTGATCCCTAACAAATAACAATATATATTAAGGTAGGACGAAGCCTCTGGAGAGAGGGTTTAGATTTACAAAAGAAAGCGCAGGAGAGAATAATGATTATGGGGAAAGCATAATGTCATCAGGTATGTAATTCCTAAGAGTTTCATTAAACTCTTGTGAACATATTGGATGCTTCTTCATATACAATAACCTGTTCTGATGATTAAAACTATGTTTGCTGAAAATGTTATTGTGATCCAAGTAAATCTCAATAATTAATGGACTTCAACCTTAACTTGGCCTTGTAGTATATATACAGTTTTTGTGTATGTGTTTTTTTTTTTTTTTTTTTTTTTTTTTTAATTTTTTTATTTAGGGTAAACCTGGGAAATTCATTAAGACATTAACCAACAGAAGATAATATGAACGCTGCACAGTTTTGTACCGGTTAATGTAAAAATATGTCATGTTATTTATCCCATAATCAATCAAAAATGACCTAATTCATATAAATAAATTTCACTTTTATGCAACAGAAATTTAAATTCTAAACATAATTCAGTGGTTGAAAGAATTTTAATGGTTATATTAAAAATGTTCCTAACCCTTATACTCAAAAAAAGAAAAGAAAAATCATTTTTGCTTTATTTTTCTTGTACGGTATATAAACATGTTAAAATGGGTTGTAACATATCAATTTACTTAATAAATAAGTTGTGTTCAGGCTAAGCGGATTTGGCATAATTAATAAATAGGTCAAGGTTAGAGTTAAGCTTTGTATTCAAATACCTTATCTCCATTGTTTCTCCCAAAAAAAAAAAAAAAAACTTATCTCTATACGACACAAACACCACTCAAAACATGATATTTGAAAACCAATATAAACAATGCCATTGGGGATGAAAAAAAAAAAAAAAAAAACCCAATAGGCTAAGAGCATTAGCATTGATTGTACTAAAAAATCATATTGCTATTTTTAGTACCATTAATACTAAAAAGCATGCTACAATGGTGGAGGAAAAACTTTAAAAAATTGATTGTTGAGCTACAGTGCACATGCACTATAGTTAAGATGATAAAAAATATATATTGTTTATTGTAGTAGATATATTATTTTATTGTGTTATTTATATCATTTTATTATGTTGAATGTTAAAATAAAATTACTAATGTTAGGTAGTTTGTAAAGTAAAATGGTAAAATAGATAAAATGACTTTTTGTAGTGCCAAATTGTTAAATTTTTGGCATCACCAACATTGATGCTCTAACTGATAATGTTATATCTAAAAAAAATTTTAAATTATTAAAAAAAAAAAAAAAAAAAAAAAAACTTCATATCAAACCAAAAATTGATCTTCGTTCGGTTATAATTATATAGATAACATGTTGCTATGGAGAATGGAATTTTTCATGCCCGTAATATAATTATTATATAATTTGTACTCAACACACTTTAATTTAACAATTTTTAACTTTATGCTTGGATTGTATTTCCTTTTTTTTTTTTCTCTTTTTTTTTTGGGTTCTATTTCTGTATCTTAAAATCACAAGGGTCACTCACAAAAATTGAAAACCAAATAACCATCTTTTCCACGGACGGTTTCAATCAATATGTCAGGCGAAATAAAAAAGGTAGCAGCCACCACCAACGCCACCAATGTAGCATCAGCAAAGAGAATGAAAGAGTTCAAACAATTTGACATTGTCTCAGACTATTCGGATCATTACTTTGCCTCTTTGAATTTGAGCTTTTTTGGCAAGAAGAAAGATTGCTTCACAAACGCTAATAGTGGTGTACTCAAGAAGATCATGCAAGAATGGAAAATCCTGAAGAACAGTCTGCCAGAAGCTATCTATGTTCGTGCCTATGAAGAAAGAATGGATTTGCTACGAGCAGTTATTGTTGGGGCAGCTGGCACACCCTATCATGATGGTCTTTTCTTCTTCGATTTTGCATTTCCTCCTGACTATCCCAATAGCCCTCCAAAAGCATATTATCATTCACATGGCTACCACCTAAATCCAAATTTGTATAGCGATGGAAAAGTCTGTTTGAGCCTCCTCAACACATGGAATGGTGAGAAGGAAGCTAGATGGAACCCTTGTAAATCCACAATTCTCCAGGTACTAGTGTCACTCCAAGGGCTTGTTCTTAATGAGAAACCCTACTACAATGAGCCAGGTCGACGTCATTCTCAAAATAGAAAGTTATCAAAGAGATATAACAGCATGATGTTCCTTATATCTTGTAGAACAATGTTGGTCTTGTTGGAAAAACCTCCCAGAAGCTTTGAGGGTTTTGTCCATGAACATTTTTGCACTCGAGCAAACTTTATATTACAAGCTTTCAAGGCAAATACAAACTGTTCTGCAGCTTTTAGCCACTATCAAGATAATGTACCTCATTCCTTCTATGAAGGTTCAGTAAAGTTACATCAGAAAACAAAACTCTATCCGGAACTTGAAACCGCCTTTACCAAGAATGCAGCTTCAGTCACTAAATTGGCTTTCACTGATGACTCAAAGAATGAAGCTCTAGTCCTTCATACCACCAACAATGAAGGCTTGTACCAGTCAAAAGAACTTTGGGGGTTGATCGGGTTGGTACTTGCTATTGTTTGTTTGCCATTGTTATTTTCAGTATTCTTGGAACTTGTAGGCTAGAAAATACATGTTGTTGATGGAGTTGGAAGTGGTCAATGAGACACTTGCTAGAGGATGGTTGAATAATTTTATCTCTAACCTCTAAATGTCTTTCCCAATCCTAAATAAAATCATAAGCAACTCCATAATTTTTTTTAAGTACTAAATATTTTTAACACATACACGAGAAGATGAGAGAATTTCTTAAAGAAATTGACAGTGATGTATAATTCATTAATATTCTTAATACGCATGTCAAATTTCATGTTAGTCGAATCTTATTTATTATTTGATCAATCAACTTATTTTTTGAGCATAATTTTAGACTATAAAAATTTGAAATTTAAACATTTAATTAATAACATAGCTCTTAATTTTTTATTTTTGAAAAATTTTGCAAACATGGAGAATATAAGAATAATATATGATCCAATGGTGAATTTGTTAATATTCACATTTAATAAAAAGATATTAAGTGAAATTGTAACTATTGACTACAACTAAGTATATAGCCAAACTTTTTCCCTATTTTTGTTGTGCTTTGATTTTTTTTTTTTTTTTAAAGCATGTAATTATGTTGTATCCATTTTCAGGTTAAATTTTTTTTTTTTAATAATTCTTTTAATTATGTGGCAAAAAAAATTAAGTTTTTGTATTTATCCAAAACATTAATACAGCAATAAAGGAAAATTTTATAAAAACATTTAAGCCATTGTTTCTTTTTTAAAAACGCTTGCAATTCGAAAGGGATGCCATAGGTTGCTTTGTGCTGTAGTAACTATCTGTAAGTATCCTATCTAATTAAGTTCTCTGTATATTGATTTGATTACGATTAATTGTCTTATGCTCTCTATTGGGTTTTGCTTCTGTCATTAATTTTTGCTTACTAAAAGAAAGAAGAAAATTAGAGAGATTTCCCTTTCGAAGTATATATATAATGCTAGTTGGTGAAAAATATGCAAGTATTATCATATGCATGATGATTGGCAATTAGATGTGTTTTATTTGCATATATCGGGCCATTTGACGGCCTCATTAAGCACTTAGTGGTTTGTATAAAATTCGTTTTGGGATCTTGCAAGTTAGCACCTCCTTGGGATTGCTAGCTAGCTCATGCAGTTTATTTGATAAAATGCATGCTATTCTTGGATTTATGATTGAAATCTTGCCAGTGATTTTTTATTTTGTTTCTCCATTTATAAAATTTTCAAATTGTGTTGGATTTGTCGCTGAAAATCAACACCCTGAAATACACAGCTTAAATTCTCAAAGAATGAAACTAATTTCCGGGGGTAAAAAAGACAGTCCAATTGGATTGGATATTGGTTTGGTGAGACAGTGGTGGGGTTTAACCCAAAAAACAAAAGGCATTAACGGGGGCTAAAAGCCCATAACATGCAAGGAGAATTTCAAGTTTATAGAAAACTTTGAATTACAAATTATTTAATGCTAATCAGAATATCTTCTTTTTTTTTTCTTTTTTTTTTTTGGATAACGCGATAGTTTAGGGTGGAGTATTTGAACCCTAAATCACTGTTATAAATACCAAAAAATGCCAACTCATTGAGTTACAAAACTCTTGGTAGAAAAGCTTTTGTTAAATAATACAAAATAATTACATCAACAGTTTTCAAGTTTAAAGAAATTGCTTGCATTTAGCAACTGAACAGCTCTATCTTGATGAATTTAATTAGCAATAGGATAACTCCACCATGATAAATTTTAGAGCCAATTACTACAAAGGGTCTTAGTGAGCATAGGAGAGGGAGAACAGGCAGCATAATCATCAACAAAAAGTTTAAAAAAAAAAAAACACTTTGGATGTTTATGTTGGAAACATTAGGGCGTCTACTAGTTGAGTTAAAAGACTCTTGGCTAATCATCTAGAAAAAATACATTTCAAAAATAAAATAAGAAAATTAAATTCCATATAATTAGCAATAGTAATCTAAGCAACACAGAGAAGCTGATTTGAGAGCTTTATCTACGTGTAAAGAATGATTTGAAGGGTTTGTGACTTTGTGTGCCATTATCTCATTATCACAATCACATGAATTTTTATTTTTATTTATTTATTTTTTTTTTTTTTGGTTTAAGAAAAAAGGCAAAAGGATAAATGGCTTTGAAAGTGGAGGAGGATTGGAACCATAAACATTTTCGTTAAAAACATCATTTTGTGTCATTTGAGTCACAAGGCTCTTGACAATTGACATATGTAAGGTTAAAGGCCCAAATCATATATTAGGCCTTGGGCCTTGGCCGAGAGCAGTAGTAGTCCAAGGAGGAATGAATAGAAATAAATGGTTCAAACTCATGACTTAACTCTTAAGAAGCCGAATGTGGGATGGTGGTTCGAGGAAGAATATCTTCTCGGATAAGCTAAACACAAATCAGAGGTAGATCCTATAGATCAAAGTGACCTTCCAAAAAACTCCAGTGATAGGAACATGCCTCACGAATATGTGAGAATGAAGAGAACCTAAAATATCTTGGGGAAAGCTGCTGCTGCTACCGCATTGAATGCATTGCAACTACTTTTCTAGCCACATTTATGTAGAGAAGACTCCTAAATAGTACTGTTTTGGCTACCACAACTCACAAAAAGCCAAAGAGGGTGTTAGATGGAACAGACACTCAAGTAAGGGTTCAAATGATCAACAAATGTAAGATCAAGATGGCCCAAGAGGATATATATAATGGAAGATACCCTTCATGAGAAGGAGGTCGAAAAAATAGAGAATGAATACTGTAGCAATTAAAATTGTACTTGTACCCAACTGTTATCCATTTATATAACAAATTTTTCTCCTCAAACAGTGAATGCAATCAGCTCTATTCTCCTTGTTCTTGCTTGATCATCTTTTAAATCCACACTAGCCGTTGTTAAATTCATTAGGGTCTCACTCTCCAACCCACTCTCCACAAATTTATTTTACCAGGCTCACTGGACCAAGACCCCATACATCTTGAGTTTGGGATTGGAAATATAAACATTTTTGTTAAAAACATCATTATGTGTCATTTGAGTCACAAGGCTCTTGACATATTTTCCAGTGTTATATGGAAAACTTTTATTTAGTTTACTAGGTTGATACATGTAAAGAAGACTCACTAAGCTTGTAAAACACCCATATCTCAAAAGATTTATTGGTGCAGCATTTAATTTGTTAATGTCATTCGTATTTTGCTGGATTGTAGTGTTGATTTCTTTCTTTGCCTTGTTTTTCTCTCTTAGATTTTTTGAGCAGCATTGCATTTTGTTTTTATTATACTTCTCCCTTAGTATATCGATAACGCTGGTGTATTGGTTTTGTTTTCTTTCTAATAAAATTTTTCGTTGGTTTAAAAAAAAAAAAAAAAAAAAAAAAAAACTCTTTCTTTATAAAGCCATAACATTGTGATTGCAAGAGTCTTATAACTCAATTGGTATATCTGAGTGTTCCGACGAAGATGTCTAAGATTCAAATCGCCCTTCCTTAATAATTGAATTATAATAATAAATTATAATAGTCTAATTATTATAATATATGTTATAATGGAATTATAATATCTATATATATATATATATATATTTTAATTATTGACTTGTTTGCAGTAATTTGTTTTCTTTATTTTGTTTAGATATGAACTTTTAATAATGTGTAAAAGTAACCAAAATAGAAAGTAATAATCATGTCAATTTATCGAAAAAATCATAAGATCAAAAATTATGTATAACTTAACAAAATAATCATAAACCATAGTTTTGTGTTTTTTATTTTTCGTTTGATGCTTTTTTTAATTGGTAAATTTGAAGTTCTCCAATTAAATTCAAATACATTTTTATATTTAATTTAATTTTTCTTAGAAAAAATAATAAGTTTTGTATTGTGTTAATCAATACATCAATGTATTAAACTTAAGTAGAGTTGTAATATAGTTCCACTATTTCAATGTAACTTTTCCGTAAGGAACTGAAAATTAATTAAGTTTAAATTTTCAAAAACCGTAGCCCCATTCAAAAACCATAACCCTAGTCTAAATTTTACCAATGATACCTTCTCATGCACAAAGTACTTACGATTTAGAGAGAAAAATTCATGCATAGGATTCAAGGGGAGAGATTCATGCTAAGGGGTCAACAACATTTTAATGTGTACTCCATATTTTAGAATACCATTTTGGTCCTGACATTTTAGGGTCACTATCAATTTAGTCTTTGCATTTTGGTAGCAGCCAATATAGTCTCAATTATTATCAAATTGTAGTTAATTTGATTCTTATCTTCAACTCATTAATGGAAATTGACGGCAAATTGAAATTAACATTGACCAAATTGACTGAAACCAAAATATGTGGACCAAACTAACCATGATCCCTAAAATGTAAATACCAAAATAGTTTTTTTTTTCCTATATATTTTTAACCGTCTAAAAAATTTTTTAAAAAATTATAAAAAAAAAAAAAAAAAAAAAAAAAAAAAACTAAAACCCACTCATATTCAATTGTTAGTCCAAATTAACATCATTCTTTTGTGAACACATATGGCTTTTGGGTTTTCGCAAGTTAATTTGAAGATAGTTTTCTCATAAAGTTAAAAATTTAAAAATAAAATAAAATGAAAAACAATATCTAACATGTTTAATATTTCTTGAACACTTCCGAAAACTTTATTTAAATATTCTACGGAATGGAGTGCAAGAAGTAAAATAAATTTATATATATTATTTCTACTCTAGCAAATGGGAATGGAAAATTTTAAAGTGTCAAGTGAAAACAATGTATAAAATCATTTATATAAGCTAAAACGGAATAGTTTCTTATAAATAAATAAAAAATTGATAATTAATAATTGGAGAATAAATGTGTATATATATATATATATATATATGAGATCTGTCCGTCCCACACATTTTTCTTAATAGGAAAATAAATAAAAAAGAGAGTAGGAGATAGTACTTTTACGTGTGTATAATGTGAGTTCCAGTTACCTCAACTGGTAAAGTCTCTGACGGTTGTATGGAAAATTTTAAAGTGTCAAGTGAAAACAATGTATAAAATCATTTATATAAGCTAAAACGGAATAGTTTCTTATAAATAAATAAAAAATTGATAATTAATAATTAGAGAATAAATGTGTATATATATATATATATATATGAGATCTGTCCATCCCACACATTTTTCTTAATGGGAAAATAAATAAAAAAGAGAGTAGGAGATAGTACTTTTAAGTGTGTATAATGTGAGTTCCAGTTACCTCAACAGGTAAAGTCTCTAACGGTTGTATGGAAAATTTTAAAGTGTCAAGTGAAAACAATGTATAAAATCATTTATATAAGCTAAAACGGAATAGTTTCTTATAAATAAATAAATAATTGATAATTAATAATTGGAGAATAAATGTGTATATATATATATATGAGATCTGTCCGTCCCACACATTTTTCTTAATAGGAAAATAAATAAAAAAGAGAGTAGGAGATAGTACTTTTAAGTGTGTATAATGTGGGTTCCAGTTACCTCAACTGGTAAAGTCTCTGATAGTTGTATAAGAGATTTGGGGTTCAATCCCCGCTTACATCAAAAACTAATTAGTGTCTTAATCTGAAAAGCTATCATCAGGAGCGGAAGTCATAAATTGAAACTCTCTCTAAAAAAAAAAGGGTGTACAATGGTAGAACAAGGCCTTGAACCAAATCTCCAAGTCACCCTTCACACGCAAAATCTGGGGGGTTAAACTTCCTCGACGATTCACTCTGCCCACTTTCACCATGTACAATAGTAGAACAAACCCCGTCGAACATGTGAGCCACTTCAATCAGAGAATGGTTGTCCATTCCAAGGACGAAGCTTTAATGTGCAAGGTTTTCCCATCCAGTCTGGGACTCGTTGCAATGAGATGGTTCGACAATCTGAGGGTAAATTCCATAAGTTCCTTTAAGGAGCTCACCTAGGTGTTTGGTTCCCGATTCGTCACCTGTAGCAAGGTTCCTCGGCCCTTGGCTTCCATGCTATCTTTAAGCATGCGAGAGGAAGAAACCATGAAAATGTACTCGGACAGATACTGGGAGATATTCACGAGATAAATGGTGACTTTGACGATGTGACCATCAATACTTTTAAGATCGGCTTCCCGGCCAAGCATGGTTTGAGGAAATCCCTAACTGGCAAACCTGTCACCAATGTGCACCAATTTATAGACCGAATTGATAAGAATAAAAGGGTTGAGGAAGATCAGCAGTAGAGAAAAGGAAATGATAAGGTTATCCCTCATGAGATGAGGGATTTCAGATCGGACCGATATAATAACAACCGACCACAAAGAGATTTTGCTGGGCAATCAGGATTTACCAATCCTCAGGTAGTTAATGCTGTGTTCCGAGAGTCGATGCATCAAGTTCTGAACAAGATTAAGAATGAGCCATTCTTTAAATGGTCAAATAAAATGACAGGAAACCCTGCAAAGTGCAACCAAAACCTCTATTACCAATACCACCATGACCATGGACACACCACGAAAGATTGTAGAAGTCTGTGCGACCACCTAGAACAGCTCGTCCGTGAAGAAAAGTAAAAGTAACTCTTGCACCACTCTAGTGGCCATGGGGGCTAGACAAACTCAGAATCCTAGAGAGACGATTCTTCAAGACCCCCTTTGGGAACGATAAATATCATTTTCACTGCTTCAGGAAGAACTGGTTCCTGCCCTTCTAAAGTGATGTCTGTGGCTCAGCTATCCGCCGAGGACGCTAATCCAGAGCCAAAAAAGGTTGGAATGAAAATCCAACCGGTTCTGGGCCTCTCGAATGAGGATAAGATCGGAACCATCTAACCCCATGATGATGCTTTGGTGGTCACACTCAGGATTGGGGGGTATGATGTGAAGAGGGCATTGGTAGACCAGGGCAACGATGTTGAGATTATGTACCATGATCTGTACAAGGGGCTAAATTTGAGACCTGAGAACCTAGCAGCCTATAACATACAAGGTAAGTTTTGATGGGAAGGTTGTCATTCCGAAGGATCATATTAGATTGTCTGTACAAACTAGTTTAGAAGTGGTAAATGTGGATTTCATCGTAGTGGATGCTTATTCACCCTATACAGCCATTGTAGCCAAACCCTAGCTTCATACCCTAGGAGCCGTTTCTTCTACTCTGCACCGGAAAATGAAATATTCATCTGAGGGCCAAGTTAAGAAAATCCTGGGAAATCAATCTGTGGCTAGACAATGCCTGCTGGCCGTCATCTGGCATCAGCCCAAGGCTAAGTCCTCAGCCCATGTTGAGGGGGACTTATAGTAACTAAAAGCACCAGCGTTGCTTGTCGACGAGTCAGCCAAGGAGGCGAAATGTGAAGAATTGGTAAATGTTATTATTGGTGACGATCTAGAGAAATTCTTCCTGGTATAGGCTCAACTGCCCACTCTAGAAAATGAAAAGTTAATAAAGTTTTTTAGAAGAAACATTGATGTGTTTGCCTGGAATGCTTATGAGGCCCCAGGAGCGGACTTAAGCTTCATCTGTTATCATCTAAACGTCAATCCCTTTATAGCCCCCAAAAAGCAACCACCTCAGCACGCATCCAAGGATCATGCTAATGCTGTCAGCGACAATGTGACGAAACTTAAGCAAGCAAAAGCTATCAAGGAGGTGTTCTACCCAGAATGGCTGGCCAATACTGTGGTGGTGAAAAAGAAGAGTGGAAAATGGCGAGTGTGCGTAGACTTCACAGATCTAAATAAGCCTTACCCAAAATATCCCTTCCCTATTCCTAAAATAGACTAGCTGGTGGATGCAACTGTAGGCCATCCTCGGATGAGCTTCCTAGATGCCTTTCAAGGGTACCACCAAATACCGCTAGCCCCAGATGATCAGGAAAAGACCACTTTCATTTTCCCCGTTGGGAACTATCACTACAAAGTGATGCCATTCAGTTTGAAAAATGCTAGGTCTACCTATCAGAGGATGATGACTAGAATGTTCGAACCCCAACTAGGCAAAAACAGCGAGGTCTATATAGATGACATGGTGGTGAAGAGTAAAGTGGTGTCTGAGCATGTAGGAGACCTCGGAAACATCTTTAAAGTTCTTAGGAAACATAAGTTGCGTCTAAACACTTCCAAGTGCTCGTTTGGTGTGGGATCAAGCAAGTTCTTAGGCTATATGGTAACCCACAGGGGAATTGAGGTTAATTCTGATTAGATCAAGGCTATTAACAGTTTACAACCACCTTGGAATCCTAAGGAAATCTAGAAACTGACCAGAATGACCGCTGCCTTGAGCCGGTTTATCTCTCAGTCAACAGACAAGTGCAAGCCCTTCTTCCTATTGATAAATAAGTGGAAAGGCTTTGAATGGACCAAAGAGTGTGCCTTGGCTTTCCAGCAACTTAAAGAATATCTATCTCAGCCACCTATCATGTCCAGTCCTGAAGTGGATGAGGTCTTGTTTCCCTATATTGCTTTGGCCTCTCATGCTATAAGTTTGGTGTTGGTACGAGTTGATCGTGGTATACAACGGCCAGTTTACTACGTGAATAAGTCACTGCATGAGACCAAGGTTCGTTATCTACCACTGGAAAAAGCCATCTTAGCGGTAATGCATGGTACACGAAAGTTTCCCCATTACTTCCAAGCAAATACAGTTGTCGTCCTCACTCAGCTTCCACTTAAAGCCATACTTCAAAGTGCTGATTACACGGGAAGGTTTGCTAAAGGGGGCACAGTCTTAGGGGATTTTGAAATTAAGTACATGCTTTGTACCTCTGCCAAGGGCCAGGTCCTCGCAAACTTGGTGGCCAAGTTCGCCGAACCCCCCATTAGAAGAAGTAGAAGCGACACAGAACATGGATGGAAAATCAATTGACACAATCTCCTTGCAAGAACCATTATTTTGGAAGGTATATGTTGATGGTGCAGCAAATCAAAAGGGGTCCGGAATTGAGCTAATGCTGGTATCCCCTGAAAAAATCACTATTGAGAAGTCATTAAGGCTGGACTTCTCAGCCATAAATAACAAAGCTGAATATGAGGCTTTGCTGATGGGAATGGGCATGGTTCAAAAATGGGCGAAAAGGCAGTAGAGATATTCTCAAACTCAAGATTAGTTGTCGGCCAAGTGAAAGGAGAATTTGAAGCGAGAGATGAAAGAATGCAAGGGTACTTAAGTCAGTTCAAACGTCTACATTCAAGCTTTGAATATTTCAACCTGTTGCATGTCCCTAGAAGTGAAAACACACATGCTAATTCCCTAACCACACTTGTAACCTCCTCGGCACAAAGCTTACCCCGTGTCATCCTTGTGGAAGACTTGCACAAGCCCACAGAGCTAAACAGAGAGATGGGTTTCATGTTCACCATGTTAGAGTGGGGCCTAGCTGGATGGACCCCATAGTACTATTCTTGAGGGAGGATATCCTACTCGAGGAGAGATCAAAAGCTGACAAAATACGAAAAAAATGCTTATCGCTTCTGGCTGTCCAAGAATCAGAAATTGTATAAACACTCCTTTTCTAAGCCGTACTTACTATGCATACACCCCGAAGTAACAGAGATACTCCTTGAGGAGTTACATGAAGGGATTTTTGGAAGCCACAATGGAGGCAGATTTTTGGCGCATAAAGCCATCACTCAAGGCTATTGGTGACCAAATATGCAAAAGGAAGCACAAGAATATGTAAAGAAGTGCGACCAGTGCCTAAGATTCGTGCCAAACATACATCAACCAGGGGGAGTCCTTAATCCTCTATCCAGTCGTTGGCCATTCACTCAATGAGGCTTAGACATTGTGAGCCCTTTCCTCAAGGCAGTAGGAAACAAAAGATACATGCTGGTCGACATGGACTACTTCACTAAGTGGGTCGAAACTGAACCCCTAGCAAACATTAGAGATGTGGACGCCAAAAAGTTTGTATGGAAGAACATCGTCACACGATTCGGAGTCCCTCATACCCTTATCTCGAATAACAGCCTTCAGTTTGATAGTAAATCTTTCAAAAGATACTGCTATGACTTGGGAATTACAAATATATACTCTACCCCAGCTTATCCCCTAGGGAATGGACAAGCTGAGATTGTTAACAAGGTTATGATCCAATTAGCATACTACCAACATAAGCTCAAGCAAGGTTATGATGCCAATGTGAAGTTGAGATCATTAGCACCTAGTGATTTGGTGTTGAGAAAATTTTTGGGTACTGCAAAGAACCCAGCGTGGGGAAAGCTAGGGCCCAATTGGGAAGGACCATATCACATCACCTCGATGGCTGGTATAGGAGCGTATTTTCTCTAAGACTTAGATAAGCATGAATACCACAGCCTTAGAATGTAAACAACCTAAAAATGTATTATTATAAATAGCAATTTTCTTTATCAAATATGTCCATATGTTATATAAAGGCATCATACTTCCTATTATTCTTCTCTTTATAAGTGATTAAACAGAATCTTAGTCATGTCTAGGTCCCTGGATCAGATGCTTTAGGGAAATTAATACACTATGACATCTTTTGTAAGTGTTTAAATAGAACTTTAGTCATGCCTAGGTCCTCGAACCAGATGCTTTGGGAAAATTAATACACTATGACATCTTTTGTAAGTGTTTAAACAGATTCTTAGTCATGCCTAGGTCCTCGAACCAAATGCTTTAGGAAAATTAACACTTTATGACATCTTTACAAGTGTTTAAACAGAACCTTAGTCATGCCTAGGTTCTCGAACCAGATGCTTTGGAAAAATTAATACACTATGACATCTTTTATAAGTGTTTAAACAAAACATTAGTTATGCCTAGGTCCTTGAACCAGATGTTTTGGGAAAATTAACACTCTATGACATCTTTACAAGTGTTTAAACAAAATCTTAGTCATGCCTAAGTCCTCAAACCACATACTTTGAGAAAATTAACACTTTATGACATCTTTACAAGTGTTTAAACAGAACCTTAGTCATGCCTAGGTCCTCGGACCAGATTCTTTGGAGAAATTAATACTCTATGACATCTTTACAAGTGTTTAAACAGAACATTAGTCACGCCTAGGTCCTCGGACCAGATGCTTTGGAGAAATTAACACTTTGTGACATCTTTGTAAGTGATTAAATAGAACCTTAGTTGTGTATGCCTCTTCGGATCACCCACTTGGGGGAAATTAACATTCCATGATATCTATTCGTTTCTCACTAAGTGTCAAGACAGATCTAAGATTATAGCCAACTCCTCAGATTGGTAGCTCTGAGTAAGCTAAAATCCTTAATTATTTATTCAAGTGTAAGTTTATTACTTGTCTTTATTAGATTCAGCCCTCATTATAGAAAGAGTAGTTCGTAGTGCAAATATAGGGTAAATCTCTTCATTGTTGGTACTTAGTCAAATTACTTACATTGGTGGAAAGGTATTGTTGTTAGTTTTTATTAAAACTAAAATGGCAACAGGTCAAGTTTATTTGCAAATGACAGTAAGCTTGAAAGCATGTAAAGCAAAGACACAAGAGATAGAAAGGAAAGCCCATTCATTAATAAATAAAATAAAATAAAATAAAAAGAGGAATACATTATACACATTAACAGAATGTCATTAAAAAAAAAAACTACTACAAAAGAAATTGCAAATCAAATCCTAAGTACCACTTGGCCTTGGAGGGATCTTCTTGTTGGCTCGACTATAAGGCAGGAGCATCGTTGGCCTAAGGGACAGTCTTCTTGGTCTTAGCCTCTACCTCTTTCGCATTGGCCTTAGCAACATCCTTGGCCACTAAGGAGGACTTAGCCTCCTTGCTTTTACCCTTGTCCTTAACCCCCTCGGCCCCTTGGCCTTGATCATCAACTTGGCTGGGCCCTTTTGAAGCCTCAAGGAGGGGTAGAGCAGCCTAGGCAGCCAAAGGCTACTTTGAGGAATCCGGAGTAATCCGGAGAGGGGATAGCACCTAGAACCTTGCGAATATTTGGATGGTAGTATCTGCTCCTAGGTTACCTCCATGCTGAGTCTGCAAGGACTCCTGCAATATTTAAGGCCTCATCCCATGTTGCGTCACAGTAGTCCCTGCACACCTCAGCAAGCTCCTCAATAAGCCTGGTCTGTGTTTGCTCCACGCCAAGGGCATAAGCTGCTTGCTTTTCGACCTCTGTTGCCTTCTTAGCCAATTGAACCGCCTCCTTGGCCTTCTGCAACTCGGTCTTTAGATCTATGACCAACTGCCTTTGAGTGGCCAAATCTATCTCAGTCAGGTGCAGTTGTTAGCGCTGATCCTCGACCTGCCTCTCGGGGTCTTCAGACCTGCCTCGGCACTATTTCGAGCCTAGACCGCTTCCTTTAGCTTCTTAGATAATTCTTCCTGTTCTTGTTCCATGGACTTCTCAACCTCAGCACAGGAGAGGGCCTCAGCATTAGCCTCATTACGGGCGTCACGTGCCCATTCCTCGACTACAAAAACTTGTTGAATAACTTGCACAGGAACAACATAATAATAATCTGAATGAAAAAGTAAGGGAAAGACAAAAGTACAGCTTTGCATTTAAGTTCAAGGGTATGACAAATTGCTTACCATAACAAGATCCCTCCTCAAGGACAAGAACAGGTCATTCTACTTTAAACGCCTATAAGCCTCCATGTCTCAGGGAAGGAGAAAAAGCTGCTCTAAGGCTTCAGCAATGTAACCAGCATGGCCCTTTTGGAAGTCCCTGACCAAGGCATTCCAAGGGATGGCAACCCCATCTACCTCCAACTGAGGGAACCAGGTTCATTGTGGGAGGTGCACCTCGGCCCTATTTTGCTCTTCCCGACTATCCACAGAGGTGGACCCTTGTCATGGGGGTCTTTAGCCACCTTTTGTTGCTAAGACCCTTTCTAAGGACCCACCTCCCTTTCTTCAGGCTCCTAAAGTGGCATTTTCTTCTTCAAGTATGGAATGGCCTTTAACTTGAGATCGGTGGAAATTGGAGGAGTAGGAGGAAGTGTAGGCAACACTTGGGACTTAGTGTTTTCCTTTGAAATTGAAACTTTTCCCTTTGCGGCCATGAGGTCTTTTAGACTCTTGTTACCTTGGTTTGAAGCCATCTCACCTTCCTCTTCCTCGGAAGTATCGTTTGGACAAGAGATCACAAGGATGGGGATGTGGATGCTAGAATGCCTATCGGGTTCGTCCTCAGTGTCCAAGACTGGAATCACTTGTACCCCTTGAGTCTCCTCCTCTTCAAAACGAAATTTGTCAATTTCCTCTTCAAATGAGGAATTCGAGGAGGCAATCTCTTCTCCTGTTGCTGTTGCTTCAGGTAGAACCTACTGAAATGGTTGTACTATCAGTGGAAGGTTCTGTTGGTATAGGTGCACAATTGGTGGAAGATCATCCCGGGATAGAAAACTGGGCTGTGACACGTCAATCTGGGCCAATATGGGGTCACTTGCCCTTATGGCATGGCCTATCTCTTGATATATTTCTAAGATAGACTAAAAGTCCAAAATCAGGTGGACGGCTCGGAGCTGTCTATCCTCACTTACAAAGATTTCTAATCTCAACAAGTAATTAAGAGCTGCAACGTTGGTTAAGCTAAACCTAAGAGCTATCTGCCTCTTATCTGCAAAAATAGCCAAGGAGTGGAACATGATTAGAAACTTGAAATCCATCATTAGAAGAAATAAAAACAAAAAGGAGCAAAACATGGTCAAAGTTAGAGAGTCTAAATCTCTTGCTAAAGAGCCTAACTCTAAGGTACCCCACCTGGCACTCACTCATGGACGGGGCAATGAAGGCCGTCATGCCACGCTCCCGAGGCTATTAGATATTTGTCTTTCATACCCTTGTTAGACTTGGGTAGACATGATACTAGTCTGACAACATCTGAGCAGGACTTGAGATAATATCCCGCATTTTTCAAGGAGTGGCACTCATACATATGGACCATATCATGTCAGGTGAGCCACAGACCCAGATGCTCATTGAGAGCATCAACGCTACCTAAGATCCTAAATAGGTTAGGCGCGCATTGGTGGGGGCATATCTTATGGTTGATAAGGTAGTCTCATGTTATCCTACCCATAGGGAGGGTCATTCCCCCTTCAAGCTTTCATGGGGATAACGACTTCTCCCTCTTCTAGGTTTCTTAGTATTTGTTCTAGGGAACACTATCGCAGGGCAACTTCCTGTGATATGTGGTATTTTTCCTTAAAAGCCTCTATTTTAGCAGGAGAGTTCACTAAATACTTAAATCTACCCATTTAGACAAGCTAAAGGGAAACCACCAAAAGTGATAAATGGAGAAACAAGAACTGGAAGGCCGAGGAGAAAAAGAGAGGTTTAAAGATATAAAAACTTACGAAAACTAAGATGTGTGATAGTCCCTGAAACCTTTAGGGAAATATTCAAAGATTTCTTGGAGAAAAGGTGTGGAAAGCTTAGTATCTTAGAAAGCTTTGTGAGTTTGAATGCTTGGGATTTCTGAAGAGCTTAAGAGTTCATAAAAATGAGGGGAAAATGATTTCCTTCAAGGCTTTATATAGGGGTGAAAATGAGTGAAATTTATCCCGCTCAAAATTCCAAGAAAAAGATCAACCATTGGATCTGCGCCTCACTATTAGTTATGGGGAACAAAACGCCACTTGAAGCAATTAATGGCACCTCGTGAGCTTCACGGCGTCAGTAGCAATTATGGGGCGCATTGAGCGGCACTCCCACACGTATGAATCAAGAAATCAGTTGGTGTTATCTTTCAAAATTCAAAATCCCAATTTTCTCCTCGAATGAAAGGGAAAAATCGAAATTTTGAGGGGCTATTGTAGGGTTAAAGGCACAAATCATATATTGGGCCTTGGGCCTTGGCTGAGAGCAGTAGTAGTCAGAGGACGAATGAATAGAAATGAATGGTTCAAACTCATGACTTAAGGAGCCGGATGCAAGTGGGATGGTGGTTCAAGGAGGAATACCTCATCGGATAAGCTAAACACAAATCAGAGGTAGGTCTTATAGATCAAAGTGACTTTCCAAGAAGCTCCAGTAGTAGGAACATGCCTCACGAACATGCGAGAAGGAAGGGAACCCAAAATATCTCAGGGAAAGCTACTACCACCACATTGAATGCACTGCAGCCACTTTTCTAGTCACATTTATATAGAAAAGACCCCTGAACAATACTGCCTTGGCTACCGCAACTCACCAAAAGCCAAAGAAAGTATCTAATGGGATAAACACTCAAGTAAGGGTTCAAATGATCAACAAATGTAGGATCAAGATGGCCCAAGAGGATCTATATAATGGAAGATACCCTTCACGAGAAGGAGGTTGGAAAAATAGAGAATGAATACTGTAGCAATCAAAATTGTACTTGTACCCAACTGTTATCAATCTATATAACAAATTTTTCTCCTCAGACAGTGAGTGTAGCCATTGTCAAATTCATTAAGGCCTAACTCTCCAACCCACTCTCTACAAATTTATTGTACCAGGCTTATTGGACCAAGATTCCATACATCTTGGGTTTGGGATTGGAACCATAAACATTTTCGTTAAAAACATCATTGTATGTCATTTGAGTCACAAGGCTCTTGACATATTTTTCAGTGTCGTATGGGAAACTTTTATTTAGTTTACTAGGTTGATGCGTGTAAACAAAACTCATTAGGCTTGTAAAACACCCAAGGCGGAGCCAGGGGGGGTCGAGGGGGGGCACTTGCCCCCCCTGGCCCGCCAAAAAAAAAAATTAGGCACTTAAGAGATATCCTAATTTTGCCTTGTGATGGTTTCATTTTTTTTTTCTTCCGTCCTAAACGTATAGGGTACATGAAGAGAACTTGATCTAAACTCCAGGAATGAGACCAACACTTTTATGACTACTGGGTATTAAAATTCTTTGAAAACTGAGCTATATTCTCCTAGAGTTACACATGTTTTCTTTTTTTCTTTTTTTTTTCCTTTAGTGCAACATGTCTTAGTCTCTTAGGGTGTTAATCTCGGTTAGCAAGTAGGCTATGATATACTTTTCTATAGTATACTCTATTTTTTAAGAAGTAATAGTATTATTTTATTTTAAATTATGTAGGTCTTATTACATTAAAATATCACTAAAATATATGTGTATTGTTCTTTTTTATATCAAGTAATATACATATACATGTCCTAATGAATGTTCATAGTGTATATAAATTTTGCCCCTCCCAAAGTCAAATCTTAACTCCGCCACTTAAACACCCATACCTCAAAAGATTTATTGGTGCAGCATTTAATTTGACAAAAGTACAGCTTTGCATTTAAGTTCAAGGGTATGACAAATTGCTTACCATAACAAGATCCCTCCTCAAGGACAAGAACAGGTCATTCTACTTTAAACGCCTATAAGCCTCCATGTCTCAGGGAAGGAGAAAAAGCTGCTCTAAGGCTTCAGCAATGTAACCAGCATGGCCCTTTTGGAAGTCCCTGACCAAGGCATTCCAAGGGATGGCAACCCCATCTACCTCCAACTGAGGGAACCAGGTTCATTGTGGGAGGTGCACCTCGGCCCTATTTTGCTCTTCCCGACTATCCACAGAGGTGGACCCTTGTCATGGGGGTCTTTAGCCACCTTTTGTTGCTAAGACCCTTTCTAAGGACCCACCTCCCTTTCTTCAGGCTCCTAAAGTGGCATTTTCTTCTTCAAGTATGGAATGGCCTTTAACTTGAGATCGGTGGAAATTGGAGGAGTAGGAGGAAGTGTAGGCAACACTTGGGACTTAGTGTTTTCCTTTGAAATTGAAACTTTTCCCTTTGCGGCCATGAGGTCTTTTAGACTCTTGTTACCTTGGTTTGAAGCCATCTCACCTTCCTCTTCCTCGGAAGTATCGTTTGGACAAGAGATCACAAGGATGGGGATGTGGATGCTAGAATGCCTATCGGGTTCGTCCTCAGTGTCCAAGACTGGAATCACTTGTACCCCTTGAGTCTCCTCCTCTTCAAAACGAAATTTGTCAATTTCCTCTTCAAATGAGGAATTCGAGGAGGCAATCTCTTCTCCTGTTGCTGTTGCTTCAGGTAGAACCTACTGAAATGGTTGTACTATCAGTGGAAGGTTCTGTTGGTATAGGTGCACAATTGGTGGAAGATCATCCCGGGATAGAAAACTGGGCTGTGACACGTCAATCTGGGCCAATAT
Source organism: Quercus variabilis (assembly GCA_030445155.1). NCBI lineage: Eukaryota > Viridiplantae > Streptophyta > Magnoliopsida > Fagales > Fagaceae > Quercus > Quercus variabilis. The sequence goes on from CP129450.1 coordinate 11,083,054, forward strand.
GGGGTCACTTGCCCTTATGGCATGGCCTATCTCTTGATATATTTCTAAGATAGACTAAAAGTCCAAAATCAGGTGGACGGCTCGGAGCTGTCTATCCTCACTTACAAAGATTTCTAATCTCAACAAGTAATTAAGAGCTGCAACGTTGGTTAAGCTAAACCTAAGAGCTATCTGCCTCTTATCTGCAAAAATAGCCAAGGAGTGGAACATGATTAGAAACTTGAAATCCATCATTAGAAGAAATAAAAACAAAAAGGAGCAAAACATGGTCAAAGTTAGAGAGTCTAAATCTCTTGCTAAAGAGCCTAACTCTAAGGTACCCCACCTGGCACTCACTCATGGACGGGGCAATGAAGGCCGTCATGCCACGCTCCCGAGGCTATTAGATATTTGTCTTTCATACCCTTGTTAGACTTGGGTAGACATGATACTAGTCTGACAACATCTGAGCAGGACTTGAGATAATATCCCGCATTTTTCAAGGAGTGGCACTCATACATATGGACCATATCATGTCAGGTGAGCCACAGACCCAGATGCTCATTGAGAGCATCAACGCTACCTAAGATCCTAAATAGGTTAGGCGCGCATTGGTGGGGGCATATCTTATGGTTGATAAGGTAGTCTCATGTTATCCTACCCATAGGGAGGGTCATTCCCCCTTCAAGCTTTCATGGGGATAACGACTTCTCCCTCTTCTAGGTTTCTTAGTATTTGTTCTAGGGAACACTATCGCAGGGCAACTTCCTGTGATATGTGGTATTTTTCCTTAAAAGCCTCTATTTTAGCAGGAGAGTTCACTAAATACTTAAATCTACCCATTTAGACAAGCTAAAGGGAAACCACCAAAAGTGATAAATGGAGAAACAAGAACTGGAAGGCCGAGGAGAAAAAGAGAGGTTTAAAGATATAAAAACTTACGAAAACTAAGATGTGTGATAGTCCCTGAAACCTTTAGGGAAATATTCAAAGATTTCTTGGAGAAAAGGTGTGGAAAGCTTAGTATCTTAGAAAGCTTTGTGAGTTTGAATGCTTGGGATTTCTGAAGAGCTTAAGAGTTCATAAAAATGAGGGGAAAATGATTTCCTTCAAGGCTTTATATAGGGGTGAAAATGAGTGAAATTTATCCCGCTCAAAATTCCAAGAAAAAGATCAACCATTGGATCTGCGCCTCACTATTAGTTATGGGGAACAAAACGCCACTTGAAGCAATTAATGGCACCTCGTGAGCTTCACGGCGTCAGTAGCAATTATGGGGCGCATTGAGCGGCACTCCCACACGTATGAATCAAGAAATCAGTTGGTGTTATCTTTCAAAATTCAAAATCCCAATTTTCTCCTCGAATGAAAGGGAAAAATCGAAATTTTGAGGGGCTATTGTAGGGTTAAAGGCACAAATCATATATTGGGCCTTGGGCCTTGGCTGAGAGCAGTAGTAGTCAGAGGACGAATGAATAGAAATGAATGGTTCAAACTCATGACTTAAGGAGCCGGATGCAAGTGGGATGGTGGTTCAAGGAGGAATACCTCATCGGATAAGCTAAACACAAATCAGAGGTAGGTCTTATAGATCAAAGTGACTTTCCAAGAAGCTCCAGTAGTAGGAACATGCCTCACGAACATGCGAGAAGGAAGGGAACCCAAAATATCTCAGGGAAAGCTACTACCACCACATTGAATGCACTGCAGCCACTTTTCTAGTCACATTTATATAGAAAAGACCCCTGAACAATACTGCCTTGGCTACCGCAACTCACCAAAAGCCAAAGAAAGTATCTAATGGGATAAACACTCAAGTAAGGGTTCAAATGATCAACAAATGTAGGATCAAGATGGCCCAAGAGGATCTATATAATGGAAGATACCCTTCACGAGAAGGAGGTTGGAAAAATAGAGAATGAATACTGTAGCAATCAAAATTGTACTTGTACCCAACTGTTATCAATCTATATAACAAATTTTTCTCCTCAGACAGTGAGTGTAGCCATTGTCAAATTCATTAAGGCCTAACTCTCCAACCCACTCTCTACAAATTTATTGTACCAGGCTTATTGGACCAAGATTCCATACATCTTGGGTTTGGGATTGGAACCATAAACATTTTCGTTAAAAACATCATTGTATGTCATTTGAGTCACAAGGCTCTTGACATATTTTTCAGTGTCGTATGGGAAACTTTTATTTAGTTTACTAGGTTGATGCGTGTAAACAAAACTCATTAGGCTTGTAAAACACCCAAGGCGGAGCCAGGGGGGGTCGAGGGGGGGCACTTGCCCCCCCTGGCCCGCCAAAAAAAAAAATTAGGCACTTAAGAGATATCCTAATTTTGCCTTGTGATGGTTTCATTTTTTTTTTCTTCCGTCCTAAACGTATAGGGTACATGAAGAGAACTTGATCTAAACTCCAGGAATGAGACCAACACTTTTATGACTACTGGGTATTAAAATTCTTTGAAAACTGAGCTATATTCTCCTAGAGTTACACATGTTTTCTTTTTTTCTTTTTTTTTTCCTTTAGTGCAACATGTCTTAGTCTCTTAGGGTGTTAATCTCGGTTAGCAAGTAGGCTATGATATACTTTTCTATAGTATACTCTATTTTTTAAGAAGTAATAGTATTATTTTATTTTAAATTATGTAGGTCTTATTACATTAAAATATCACTAAAATATATGTGTATTGTTCTTTTTTATATCAAGTAATATACATATACATGTCCTAATGAATGTTCATAGTGTATATAAATTTTGCCCCTCCCAAAGTCAAATCTTAACTCCGCCACTTAAACACCCATACCTCAAAAGATTTATTGGTGCAGCATTTAATTTGTTAATGTCATTCGTATTTTGCTGGATTGTAGTGTTGATTTTCTTTCTTTGCCTTGTTTTTCTCTCTTAGATTTTTTGAGCAGCATTGCATTTTGTTTTTATTATACTTCTCCCTTAGTATATCGATAACGCTAGTGTATTGGGTTTGTTTTCTTTCTAATAAAATTTTTCGTTGTTTTAAAATAAATAAATAAACTCATTCTTTATGAAGCCATAACTTTGTGATTGTAAAAGTCTTATAACTCAATTGGCCGTATATCTGAGTGTTCCAACGAAGATGTCTAAGATTCAAATTGCCCTTCCTTAATAATTGAATTTTAATAATAAATTATAATAATATATGTTATAATGGAATTATAATATCTAAATATATATATATATATATAGATTTTTTTTTTATTGACTTGTTTGCAGTAATTTGTTTTCTTTATTTTGTTTAGATATGAACTTTTAATAATGTGTAAAAGTAATCAAAATATAAAGTAATAATCATGTCAATTTATTGAAAAAATCATAAGATCAAAAATTATGTATAACTTAACAAAATAATCATAAACCATAGTTTTGTGTTTTTTATTTTTCATTTGATGCTTTTTTTAATTGGAAAATTTGAAGTTTTCCAATTAAATTCAAATACATTTTTATATTTAATTTAATTTTTTTTAGAAAAAATAATAGGTTTTGTATTGTATTAATCAATACATCAATGTATTAAACTTAAGTAGAGTTGTAATATAGTTCCACTATTTCAATGTAACTTTTCCGTAAGGAACTGAAAATTAATTAAGTCTAAATTTTCAAAAACCGTAGCCCCATTCAAAAACCATAGCCCTAGTCTAAATTTTACCAATGATACCTCCTCATGTACAAAGTATATGGGGGTTTAGAGGGAAAAATTTGTGCATGGGATTCAGGGAGAGAGATTCATGCTAAAGGGTCAACAACATTTTAATGTGTACTCCATATTTTAGAATACCATTTTGGTCCTGACATTTTAGGGTTACTATCAATTTAGTCTCTGCATTTTGGTAGCAGCCAATATAGTCTCAAATATTATCAAATTGTAGTTAATTTGATTCTTATTGTCAACTCATTAATGGAAATTGACTACAATTGAAATTAATATTGACCAAATTGACTGAAACCAAAATATGTGGACCAAACTGACCATGATCCCAAAAATGTAAATACCAAAATAGTTTTTTTTTCCCCCTATATATTTCTAACCATCTAAAAAAATTCAAAAAAATTCAAAAAAAAAAAAAAAAAAAACTAAAACCCACTCATAATCAATTGTTAGTCCAAACTAACATCATTTTTTTGGGAACACATATGGCTTTTGGGTTTTCGCAAGTTAATTTGAAGATAGTTTTCTCATAAAGTTAAAAATTAATAAATAAATAAATAATAATAATAAACAATATCTAACATATTTAGTATTTCTTGAACACTTCCGAAAACTTTATTTAAAAATATTCTACGGAATGGAGTGCAAGAAGTAAAATAAATTTATATATATTATTTCTACTCTAGCAAATGGGAATGGAAAATTTTTAAGTGTCAAGTGAAAACTATGTATGAAATCATTTATATAAGCTACAACGGAATAGTTTCTTATAAATAAATAAAAATTGATAATTAATAATTGGAGAATAAATGTGTATATATATATATATGAGATCTGTGACCATCCCACACATTTTTCTTAATAGGAAAATAAATAAATAATAGAGTAGGAGATAGTACTTTTAAGTGTGTATAATGTGGGTTACAGTTAGCTCAACTGGTAAAGTCTTTGATGGTTGTATTAGAGATATGGGGTTCAATCCCTGCTTAAACCAAAAACTGATTAATGTCTTAGTCCATAATATAGGGCTATCATCAAGAACGGAAGTCATAAGTTAAAACTCTCTCTCAAAATAAAAAGTGTGTATAATAGATCCCAAAATTTCTTAATCTTAGTTAGAGATGATGTGCAAATCCCACTTTCTATTTATTATAATAGGAGAGACAATTTCATCAAAATAATAATAATAATAATAATAATAGGAGAGACAAAGATAATTGATTTTAAAAAACTGAGAGCAAACTATATCTAATATGGAATATATTAATATAGAGACAAGGATAGACCCAGAATTTTAAACTAGCGAAGGCTAGAAAGAAGAAAAAAAAAAAAAAAAAAACTCCAAATAGTCATCCATATAGTATTAAAAAATTATAAATACTTAAAATCGTTGTTAATTTTTAAATACATTAAGATGTAATTATTTACCATCAAAGACAAACAAAAACAAAATAATGTCTTTTTCTAATACTAGGCTAGCTAGGTTTTTTTTTTTTTTTTTGGTTGAAGTTAGAGCATTCACATTGGTTGTGCTAAAAATTTTAGCTTTTAGCATATCAAAAAGCTATTTTATATATTTTATCACCTCACTTTACAATGCACCCAATATCAAATGTTCTTTTTTTTTTTTTATAACTTCATTTAAAATAATATAAACAATTCATTAAAATAATAAAAGAAGCGATGAAATTTGAGTTTTTTAATTGAATGAAGAGATATAATCTTAATAAAATATTTTATTTTATTTTTAACAACTTGCTACAGTCAACTAGTATTTATTGTAGTTGCAAAAAAATTAGTTTTAGCTTCTCCAATAATACATGATTTTTTGTTCTTTAGTAGTAAAATAGTTTTTTTTTTTTTTTTGCCAAAATAAAATCACCATTGTGAATATTTTTATTATTTTTTTTAAGTTTTTTTGTTAAATAGTTGCTATTTGGGTGAGGCTAGTTAGGCTTATTGTGGAGAAAGGGGGCTAAGGTTTTGGAAGGGGGCCTAACTACAAAAATGAAAAATATTATAACTAAAAAATAAAATTTGGATCCAGGGAAGCTCGAACCCCCTTGGGCCTAGAGGCAAACTTAGGATTTTAAACAAGCGAGGATCAGAGTAAAAAAAAAAAAAAAAAAAACCCTCCAAATAGGCATCCATATAGTATTAAAAAATTATAAATACTCAAAATTGTTATTTCTAAATACATTAAGATACAATTATTTACCAACAGAGACAAACAAAAACAAAATAATGTCTTTTTCTAATACTAGGCTGAGTAGGATTTTTTTTTTTTTTTGGAAGTTAGAGCATTCACATTGGTGGTACTAAAAATTTTAGTTTTTAACAATCAAAAAGTTACTTTATCTATTTTACCACCTCATTTTACAATATATCTAACATCAAATGTTATATATTTTTTTTTATAACTTCATTTAAAATAATATAAATAATTCATTAAAATAATAAAGGAAGCGATAGAATTTGAGTTTTTTAATTGAAGAAATAGATATAATCTTAATAAAATATTACTCCAGTTTACTATAGTTGCAAAAAAAATTAGTTTTAACTTCTCCAATAATACATGATTTTTAGGTTCTTTGGTAATAAAATAGTTTTTTTTTTTTTTGCTAAAATAAAATCACCATTGTAAATATTTTTATTATTTTTGTTAAATTTTTTGGTTGGATAGCTGCTATTTAGGTAAGGCTAGTTATGCTATTATGGAGAAAATGGGTCTAAGGTTTTGGAAGAAGGCCTAACTACAAAAATGAAAAATATTATAACTAAAAAAAATTGGACTCAAGGGAGCCCAGGCTCCTTTAGGCCCCCATCTAGGTCCGTCCCTATATAGAGAATTGTACCCACTCTTTCATCAATGCAAAATTTTATTTGTAAATAGTTTCAATCGTTTAATTTTCAAATGAGAGGAGTATGAACACAAACTATTTTTTGACATGTAAACTTCTTCGGCTGAGGGATGGTGTGTGAAACTGTGAATGGAGATTGGAGAGTCTAAAAGTTATTCCACACGATTCCGTAGCAACATGGTAATCATTCACAAAATAGCCGATCTCCGAAGAAAATGAAAACGTAAAATTGATGAAGTTTATCCTTGCATTTCTTAGATTCCTTCAACCAAATGTAGAAGTATCGTGCATTGTCACACACTCCGTGCTCGTTTATTATATATTGATTTGCGTTTCAACTTTCAAAATACCATAAAATATTGGGAAAATCTAGCCTCTACTAATAATTTTCCTCTTTCACCTGTCATTGATGAGAACGCCAAATAAAATAAAAAGGTATTTGCTACGTTTAGTTTTCGACTTGAGAGGGATGGGATCAAAACCTAAATGTTTCCGCTAAGTAAAAATATCTTGTGTATGCATACCATATACATTATTTCCTTCACAACAATTTAGTGTCACATAATTGTGGGATTCCTTATAAAAAAAAAATAATAATAATAATAATTGTGGGATTCATATATCATAAGAAAGATAATGAATATGTCAAATACATGAAGATGCCTAACTTTTGTTTTTTAGAAACGATTTAACCTATGACTTTTGTTTCTAATAATTGCTCTTTGTTAGCAAATCAAGACAATAATTGATTTTTTATGTAAGTAATAATCAAAACTCAGATCTTTTATTCAAATTTACTAGTTGAATTAATTGAAACCCACATGAGATGCCAACTAATCACACTATATGGTCATCAGCCAAGCAAGATCTGGATCCAGTGCACTATTCAATTACCCCTCAATGTGAGAGAGGAAAGTTAAACAAGTAAAAAGGTAAAAGTTCTATAAAAATATATATATATATATATATATTAAAATTAAATATTAAAAAAAAATCCAGTGCTAGGATTAAGTGTATGTTTGCGTTTGGAGTTTTGCGCATCCAGCATTTTTAGTGGGTCCTGTACACTGTTCACAGGACCCACAAGTACTTTTTTTTTTTCATAAAAATAACTTTAAAATTAGATCTTATGATATTATTCATACATTTAAAAATTATTTTGCTACAGTATTTTCAGTTTTCAATTTTTAACAATAAACGGTATCTAAACAAATCCTAAAGATCCACTTATTTTGCTGAAACTGAAGACTTTTTGCTGAAAGTATTGTAAATAAAAATAAAAGTTAGCTGAAATAGTACATTGGAACATTTGAATAGTACTAAAAAATACAATGGAACTCATGAATAATAGTAAAATTAAGCTAAATAGTAAAATAAGTGAATCCCAAAGTTTTCAGTTTCACTTTTCTTTATCATACTCGATCCTCATGTACGTTTTGTTTACATTTTCTTTACCACTAAAACAAAAATTAAAATGCAATGATGATAACCAACACTTTTAAATGGTAATTTGGATGGTAAACTAAATACTATATATGAAGTTAGTTCACATAGTAGCACCACCCTCATAAATAGCGTAATTGGCAACGGCTCTTTTATATGTCTTTTACTTTAATCAAGCAGTGGAAAGCTAAAGGCCGAACAATGTGCTTTCTTGCTTGTTAAGAATATATACATCATGGAGGCACACACACCTTACACATAATTGTTGTCCATATATTGTATTTGTGGGAGAGAATATGCACGTACCAAATGTATGAAATATTTATTGCACTTCAATCACATATATAAATGCCCATCTCCTAATAATACATAATGGATCATAGATAAGTAAATACTCTCTTTCTCTGCCCACCAAATATGCTCTCCTATATTGGGAAAACCTTTTTGGGTTTACCCTCACATTTATCAATTCCATTTTTCAATGCTCATTGCTCATAGCAATTTAGCTGCAAAATAGAATGGAATTCGTCGAAATTATAGAGAAATTTGACTCGCATGAAATTCATACATTGGTCAAGCCATTTTATTGGCATGAATCATTTGCTTGTCGAATCAAGTTGAATTTAAAGGATAAGTGATAGTTTGCCCAAGCTACCACGGCACCTAATGACAAGACCATGATTTTTATAATTCCTTTTTCTTTTTTTCTAGCTTTGAAAGTTAAATTAACTCAAATAGAAAAGTGCCGAGTGAGAGGAGCTATATCCATATATTTTCACCCGATTTGAGATTAATTGAATAATATTCAGAATAGACAAATACTCTATTTTTTAAATTTTATAGTTGGGACTTGGGGGTTGAGACATAAATGCGTCAAGGTTTGTCGAGTATTGAATACTCAAATTTATTTAGATAACAAATATAAAATTAATATTTAAACTCGATTTAAACTTTTGAATCAAAACTTGATTTAAACTTGAACCAAGCCTACAAATTATGTTTGAATTTGTGCTTATCATATGGTTCAAAAGCTTGAACTTTCTTGGTTTGGCTTGATTTATAAGTCAATCTAAGATTAAGCTCAATTTCAGCTTTTTAGCTCAAGATACAATACATGTACATTATCAAACTCAAGCATTATATCAAACCCATTTGATTTAGACATGTGATCCCAACTCCCAATTAATTAAAAGAGTTTAGTCAAATATTAGTTTTTTTTTTTTTAAAGCCCATATGCAAATCAATCTTATAATTAAGTATTAGCAAAAAATAAAAATCTTATTACTAAGCTTATAAACCCGCCTAAGCTCAACTTGTTCTTTATCGAGCCCTATTGCCCTATTGTTCATGACCATGTTCATGAACTTTTTTTCTTTCTTTTTTTTTTTTTTTTTTTTTTGCTTGGACTTGACTCATTTATAAAACTAGCCTAAAACTAAGGCTCAAATTTGACCTGTTTATAAATAAAAAAAATATTAACAAATTTTTTTATCAAGCCAAGTTAAATGACTTAATTCATTTACAGACTTAGTTGAGGAGGAAAAATTTGAACCCTAAACATCTCACTTAGAAATAACAACAAATAAAGTACTTGGCACAAATACCATATTTTTACTTAGAAGGATTTGAGTGGAAGATTACACAAGCTCTGAAAAATAATTAGTCTTTGGATACAAATAAATTTCACAATTTCTTTTATAATAATTGAGGTAGTACGTTATAATTCATATACAATTAAAAATGTTGCCAGTTATAGACTCTAATGAAAGTGATGCTAAACCAACCATAACTTATCATCTCGAATTGTGAAATTTTTCGTCTCATTAGCATTGCTCTTTAAAATTAATCGAGTTTAACCTAAAGTGAAATTCACATTACAGACACACTATATTCTTCCACGAAGAAACAGGCAATGGTACCCACAATGTTGAAAAATACTCCACATAAGAACATGAACAGTAGTAGGCAATTAAATCACCAGTCTACCCATTCCATCAAGCCAACGACCCTACCAAATAAGATAATGGTCTGGTCCCACATTTCTGTTTTAGTTTAACCCAATATTGGGTCTATTCCCTTTATTTATTTTTTTAAACATAAACAGGATATATTCTCTTTTCCGTCAAAGGTAATGCTGCATTGGGGTTGATAGATACCCCATTTGTTCTATATTACAAATAAAGGAAAGTTGGATCCAATGAATGGGTTTTTTTTTTTTTTTTTTTCACATTAATTTAATTTTGATAAATTTTAGGAATTGTTGAGGCTATCATATGGTTTTCAATCATTGTCATATTTCTAAATACATGAATTTGAAAACTTTAATCTTTCTCCCAAAAAAAAAAAAAATAATTGAAAACTTTAATGAGCATCCTAATCATTCAAAAGAAGCTTATGCGAAACATATATCAAACCTCGCATAAAGTTTGTAACTCAAAAACATTTAAAAGTACATTATAAACAAAGCAATAACCAATAAGATATTAAGATTAGCTAATTGTCTGGACGTTTAGAAAAAGGGACAATGACGCTTAACATAATTTAAAGCCTATGCGCTGATTAATGCAGCATTAACGCTGAGATTCAAAGAGATTTGATGAAAGAGACTCATCAATTGCCAGCATCAAACAGAAAAGATACACCAACCCATAAGATTAAATACATGACAAGAACTCACTACAAATTCACAAACTCTTCATGATCATTTCACTACAGATATGCTTGAAAGGGCATTATCAGTAAAGTGGGATCAATTAGCTCCTATGGAATCATGAATCTCTTTCACTTTATCTAAATGAAGATGATGGAAATTAAATCATAAAGGCATACCCAACATAAGGAGGAGGTATCTCATGGTTCATGCCTTCATGTACTAGTCCCATACTTCCCTGAATCTATCCTATCATAGTTCATAGAATTTACATACATGTGAGTCTCATGCTGTGAGAGAGTGATTTCATAAAATAAAATAGTATTCTTACCATTATTATGGTGGAGATACTAATAAATCAAGAACTTATTGGCCTAATTCTTTCTATTGGTTAAAAAAAAAAAAAAAAAAACGGTTAGATTCATGATATGCACATGAATATTAATCTAACCACTAAAAAATAAAAATAAAAACTAGCGCGCGCATATATATATATATATATATATATAAATTTATTAAAGAAAACTAATTATTCACATACAATAAACTAAGATTTTTAGCATCAGAAAAAGAAACAAGTACTTGTTTAAGAGCCTAGGACAATTTCGGGCATTCACAAAACTAGTTGAACGGCACAAAAACCAACAAAAATGAAGTAACCTTATCGCTTCGCAGGTAAAGGTGCAAAATCCGCACCGCATCACACCTCTCTCTCTCTCTCTCTCTCTCTCTATATATATATATATATATATATATTAAAACCACACCATACCGTTTTAAGATATTCAAAAAACTGTCCCACACTGCACCTAGAGCATCCGTTAACCTTCTCCATCATTTATTAGTTTATCACAATTCGGAGGTTGCTCGCGTCTGGAGGAAGTTTTCTCTTTGGAAACCTGCTCTAGAGTGTAGCACTGTTGTCCCTTCCTTGGAAGGTGAGAGTGTCCCTTGTGATAACAATGTTATTGCAAGGCTAGGGGTCTTGTTTCTTTCTGGGTTTTGGGAAACACTGTGTGAGTTCTATAGGTTTTTCTGCCAAGTAGTATGGAAGACTTGACAAATCACTGGTCCTCTCTATCTTTATCCGAGAGAGAGGGCCACGGTCTTTGCCTGAAGAGTGACCAAGCCACCTCCGAGCATGGTATTCTGGCCAGGTTCCTTACAAAACGACCGCTAAATATCGAGGCCATCGCCAACACTTTCACCCCGCTTTGGAGATCTAGATCGGGGTTCAAGGTGAAACTCTTAGGGAACCATCTTGTCCTCTTTTCTTTTGAAAGTGTCAATGAGGTTGATCGTATTCTCTCGTCGGAGCCGTGGAGCTTCGACAAGCACATCATGGTTCTCTCACGCTACGACAAGGACATCTCGGTCAAAGAGTCCGAACTAACAAAAGTTTCCTTTTGGGTCCAAGTTTTCGACATTCCGCTTCGTTTCAGGAATAAAGTGATTGCGGAGCAAATTTGCGAGCCAGTGGGGGAAATTCTAAAACTCAATGAAACTGAGGATTGGGACGGCGGCAGCTTCATAAGGGTTCGAGCGCTAATCGATATCTCGCACCCCCTGTGTAGAGGAAGGCTTATCACGCTGGAGGATGGGAAAGACCACTGGGTCTCCTTCAAATACGAGCGCCTTCCCAATCTCTGCTATTGGTGCGGTTGTCTAACGCACAGTGACAAGGACTGTGAGACGTGGATTGAAAATGAAGGCAACCTTAATACTCTGAACCAACAGTTCGGGGCTTGGCTCAGAGCCCCTCCGTTCTTAGCAACAAGGAAGAAGGTCATCTCTGTCCCAGGTTTCTTTGCCATGAAAAGATCTGGTAGCTCCTCCCATACCTCCTCCAACACACCTTTCCGACCTCCAAATGAACATCAGCATGACACGATAGCACAGCAGAGGGTCACGGACCATACTCCTTCAAAAATGACTGATGTGACCTCTGACAATCAAGGAGCCAATGCCGTATGTGAGGGAGGTCGCTCTACCCAAAGTATAAGTGAGGGAAACAAGGCTGTTCCCTCCACACAAATCGCGCTGAATGATGACTTTGAACAACTAATTCAAAATTTAGATAACGAGATCAACTGTTATGATGGGGTGACGGATTTGCAAGGCAACAGGGAGAATCTTTTACCGGTTTCTACGAAGGCCACCCCAGCTAATGAAGGCCCACTTTTAGGCCCAAATTTTAAAACTTCGTCTCTGCCAACATTTGAGCCCACTCCACTTCGCGATCCATCCAAGATGGATCACGAGCCCGTGCAAGTCAAAGCCCAAACGGAAGGGAAGTGGTTACGCATCCAAAGGCCGACCCAGCTCAAGGAAATTCAGAATTTTGAAGTACACTTAGGTAAGCGTTGTCCTTCAAACAAGCTGGTCCCCCCTCAACCTCCTAAACGCAGAGCTCAGGGAGGCGTTGTAAGTGATGAGAACTGCCCACCAACGGCGGAGGCTGTTTGTCAGCCCCGCCGAGAAAGATGAGTTGGCTATGCTGGAACGTGCGGGGGCTTGGGAACCCCCGTACAGTCCGAGAGCTCGAGGTTGTGACTCGGGCACAAGACCCCTCTGCCCTTTTTTTGGCCGAAACTTGGGCAGGAGAAGCTAGGCTTAAGCAATTGTGTGGCGAGCTTCGGTTTGATCACTACTGGGTTGGACCCAGCGCTGGTAAAACGGGCTGTTTAGCCCTCTTTTGGAAGAAGTCGATTAAGATCGATGTGGCCTCATCCTCTCCCAATCACATCGATGCCATCATTGGTGATGTCTCGAACGCTCAGTGGAGATTCACCGGCATTTATGGTCATGCCGACCCCTCCAGGAAGCATGAATCTTGGTCTCTTCTCCGGAACCTTCATCGGCAATTCTCCCTCCCTTGGCTGTGTGCAGGGGATTTTAATGAAATTATGTGGTCTCACGAAAAGCTTGGTTTGGGTCCAAGGAAAGAAGCCGTGATGAGGGACTTCCGGGATACTCTCGATGAGTGCGGGCTCATGGACCTTGGCTTTGTCGGGGATAAGTTCACCTGGAGAGGTAAGCGGGCTGCTGGGTTCGTCCTTGAGAGGCTTGATAGAGCTGTGGCGGATAATCGGTGGTTTGCGCTCAACCCGGGCACTAAGGTACAACACATCCTTACTCACTCCTCTGATCATAGAGCTATACTTATTAATCCTGATGGGATCACTCCCTGCCTAAATCGTCCCTTTAAGTTTGAGCAGATGTGGCTTCGCGACGCAGGTTGCAGTGCTACTGTAAATAAGGTTTGGGGCTCTCCCTCCCCAAATGCCTCAATGGTACTCACGGCTAGAAAGATTAAAGCCTGTGGGGATAGTTTGCTGGTGTGGAGTAGACAATCTTTTGGTAATGTCAAAAAACAATTGGAAACATTAGGGAAAAATCTCTCGATGGCCGAGAAAAGGGCTGCCAACGGACTGCTAGATTATGCGGTAGTTAAAGGCTTAAAAAATGAAATCAATGAGCTTCTCGACAGGGAGAGCCAAATGTGGCAACAAAGGTCTAGAGCCCTCTTCCTTCAATGCGGTGATCGCAACACAAGCTATTTTCACAGTAAAGCCTCCCACAGGTTCCGTCGAAACAGAATTATGGGTCTTAGGGACTCCTCAAACTCCTGGTGTACTGAAGATCAACAGATAAGGGAAATTGCTTGTGACTACTATCGATCCCTATTTACATCATCCCAACCTTCAGAGTTCTCTGATATTTTGGAGGCTGTTAAGCCAACTGTCACAGAGGAGATGAATGCAAAACTCCTAAGGCCGTTCCTCAGAGATGAAGTTGAAGAAGCCATCAAGCAAATGAAGCCAAACTCTGCTCCCGGCCCTGACGGTATGCCGCCTCTATTCTATCATTCTTTCTGGTCTTTGATTAATGAGGATATCTGCTCTGCTGTGTTGGATTGCTTGATTAACTGCAAAATTCCCAAAATAATTAATTGTACCAACATCACCCTGATCCCAAAAATTAAATCCCCGGAATGCATCACTGACTTTAGACCAATCAGTCTCTGCAATGTAGTGTATAAGATTGTTTCGAAGGTCTTAGCAAACAGACTTAAACCTCTGTTGCCTGCTGTGGTTTCTGAGAATCAGAGCGCCTTCCAAGCTGGTAGGGTCATCACTGACAATATCCTCATGGCGTTCGAAACTCTCCACTACATGAAACACCAACATAATGGTCGAACAAGCTTCATGGCTCTAAAGTTGGACATGAGCAAGGCTTATGACCGGGTCGAGTGGGGGTATCTCGGAAACATTATGAGGAGAATGGGTTTTGCTAAGGAGTGGGTGGATTTGATTATGGAATGCATTTCAACTGTCAGTTATTCCATCCTCATTAATGGCGAGGCATCGGAGGTGATCCACCCATCGAGGGGTTTGAGGCAGGGTGATCCTCTTTCACCCTACCTCTTCCTTCTCTGCACAGAAGGCCTTCACAGCCTCCTTCTTCAAGCAGCGGTTGCAAAGCAAATCCGGGGGGTTTCAATTTGTAGAAGGGGCCCCAGACTGACTCATCTTTTCTTTGCGGACGATTGTGTGGTGTTTTGTAGAGCCTCCCTCGATGAATGCAAGAAAATCCAGTCCCTATTGGATTGTTATGAGAAGGCCTCGGGGCAGAAACTGAACAAAAACAAGACGGGCTTATTCTTTAGTAAATCCACCCCGGTTGCTACCTTGGACCAGATTAAGGTTGCCCTTGGGGTGCAAGAGATCAAGCAATATGAAAGGTACCTTGGTCTTCCATCGCTAGTGGGCAGGAATAAGAAAGCCAGCCTTTTATACATTAAAGAGAGGGTGGGGGCTAAGCTTCAAGGGTGGAAGGAGCAGCTCCTTTCCCAAGCTGGGCGGGAAGTGCTCCTCAAAGCTGTGATCCAGGCTATCCCTACCTTTGCGATGAGCTGTTTCAAACTCCCGATCTCCCTGTGCAATGATATTGAGGCTTCGATCAGGAAATTCTGGTGGGGTCAAAGGGGCAATCAAAGGAAAATTCACTGGGCCAAATGGAGCTCTCTCTGTCAGCCAAAAAGCTTGGGTGGGTTGGGCTTCAAAGACCTCCAAAACTTTAATATCGCCATGTTAGCAAAGCAGGTTTGGCGGCTGCTAGATAACAAAACCTCCCTCTTCCATAGATTCTTTAAAGCAAAATTTTTCCCAAAAGGATCCATCCTAGAGGCTAAAGAAGGTAATGGCTCGTTCGCTTGGAAGAGCATTCTAAAAGGCAGAGATGTGATTAGAAAAGGCATGCAGTGGCGGGTGGGTAATGGCTCTTTGATCCGGATTTATCATGATAGTTGGCTTCCGGACCCCTATAACAAACGGGTGGTGTCTCCTAGGGATTTCCTTGGCAACGATGCCTTGGTCTCGGTTCTAATAGACAGGGACAGACGTGGCTGGGTCAATGATGCTATCGACAATACATTCCTGCCTCATGAGGCTTCTTTGATCAAAGCGATACCGCTCAGCCTTAATGAGTGTGAAGATAAGATTTTCTGGCCCCATAATGCTAATGGTACCTACTCAGTTCGTTCTGGCTATAGGCTCCTCTCGGAGGACTCTTCAAAAGACTCCCCTTCTGTGTCGGACCTGGCTCCAATAAAAAGGCTCTGGAAAGGTATTTGGGGATTAAAAGTACCCAACAGGGTCAAGACTTTTATGTGGAGGGCCGGAACTGATTCTCTTCCTTCAAAAATGAATTTGCTGAAGCGGAAGGTACTGTGCAATGATCTCTGTCCTGATTGCAAGCTGGAAAGTGAGTCCTCCTTTCATGCTCTCTGGACTTGCCGAGTTGTGACCCCTGTTTGGAAATGCAAATTTGAGTGGCTGCGTAAGCTTGCGGTTAGATGCAGCTCTTTCCTCGATGTTATCAAGCTTTGTCAGGACCACAACGGCCTACTAGACCTGTTTGCAATAACCGGGTCTCTGCTTTGGGCTCGCAGGAACCAGCTACGACTTGGCGAGAAGGTGATTCCGCTACATTTGATTAATTCCATGGCCTCTGATAGCCTGGTGGAGTTCCAGACTGTTTCGGCTGCTCCTTGCCCTGTTGTAAAAGTGGCATCCCCGGAGAGGTGGCTTCCTCCTCCCAAGGATTGGGTGAAAGTAAATTTCGATGGTGCCATTTT
The DNA here is from genome assembly GCA_030445155.1 of Quercus variabilis. Taxonomy (NCBI): domain Eukaryota; kingdom Viridiplantae; phylum Streptophyta; class Magnoliopsida; order Fagales; family Fagaceae; genus Quercus; species Quercus variabilis. The sequence goes on from CP129450.1 coordinate 11,099,820, forward strand.
TCAAAAGGAGAAGCTTGCTGGTCTGGGCTGTATTATTCGAAACGAAGAAGGTCTTGTTATGGCTGCCTTTACACAATGTATTCCACTGCCTACTTCGGTAGAGATGGTGGAAGTGTTGGCGGCGCGCAGTGCCATTGTTTTTGCTCGTGAGCTGTGCCTAAGTCAGGTGATCCTTGAGGGAGACTCGGACACGATCATTAGTGCCCTTTCCGGTGATAATTTTGACTCATCAAGCTTCGGCCACATCGTTAGGGACATCAAGTTACTCTCCTCTGTTTTCCAGAACCTTTCTTTTTGTCATACCCGCAGGAAAGGAAATAGTGTAGCTCATAGGTTAGCAAGATCAGCGTGTAAGTTTTCGCATTTTCAGATTTGGATGGAGGACTTACCCCCTGATATTGTCCCTGTTTACCTTTCTGAGCTTCCTTAATATATCTCCCCCCTCGTTTTGGGGTGGCTTCTCAAAAAAAAAAAAGTTTATCACAATTCTTTTGATTGAAATAAATGTAAAAAAAAAAAAAAAAAAAAACCAAAAACTATTAGTTGCAAATTACAAATTACAAATTATCACCTCTCATCATACTTGTTGAATCCGTGAGAGTCCATCCCCATCAAACCACCATCCAAAACAATCAATCCATGGATCACCGAAAAACTTTCATCACTAAGTGGTGGACCCACTTACTCCTAGTTGTTAAAACTAAGGATAACATAAAAACAGCAACACACTCCCATTCCTATAACATCTCTTTTTCTTTTCCATTATTTATGATAACTTTTACTTTGTCTCACTCAACACGCATCATCATATTCATATACATAAAACATTAAAACTCTTAAACCAAAATACAAAACCCTCCCCCACACAATCATTCAACAAACAAACACTCTCAAACAATGTCAACACCAACAACAAAAACAAAATCCACAACCTGTAACGGCGAGATTGAAGAAGAGCTGAAGAACGCGTTGTCGTTCAAGCAATTCGACGTCGTTTCAGACGACTCTGACCACCACTACCTCCACTCCCACAACAACAAAAAGGACGGTCGAGATTGCATCATCGCACCATCCAGTCAGACCCACAAGAAGATCGTTCAAGAGTGGCGAATCCTCGAGAAAAATCTCCCAGATTCGATCCTCGTACGCGTGTACGAGAATCGCGTCGATCTCCTCAGAGCTGTAATCGTAGGCGCCGCGGGTACACCGTACCACGATGGACTCTACTTCTTCGACTTCTCTTTCCCACCCGATTACCCGACCCGACCGCCCCATGTCTACTACCGCTCTCACGGGCTGCGACTCAACCCGAATATGTACGCTAATGGGAGAGTGTGTTTGTCACTGCTGAACACGTGGACTGGCAAGAAGAGTGAGAAGTGGAACCCGAATGAGTCCACTGTGTTGCAAATCTTGGTCTCGATCCAAGCTTTGGTTCTGAATGAAAAACCGTATTTTAACGAACCGGGTCACTCGATGTTGGGTCGGGCTATATGGGAAAAGAAGTCACAAGCTTATAACGAGGATGTTTTTGTGTTGTCGTGTAAGACAATGTTGTTTTTGCTTCGAAGGCCACCGAGGAATTTCGAGGTTTTCGTGGGCAACCATTTTCGAGATCGAGCTGATTCGATACTGAGAGCTTGTATTGCTTATATGGATGGGTTTGTGAGAGTTGGTTATTATGAGAATAACAACGATAATGATGGGTCGTCGTCGTCGTCGTCATCATCGAGTGTGGAAGTGTCTGATAGATTTAAAGCTTCGATGGAGAAGTTGTATTCGGAGCTTTTGATTGCGTTTCAGAGAAGTGGAGCTTCAGTGGGGAATTTCGTCGAACGGTTGAAGGTCGAGAAGAGAACGACGCCGTCAAGGGCTCCTCAAGTGGCTTTGAAAAAGAAGAAGAAGCAGTCTGGGATTGCGAAGAAAGTGATTTGGAAATTAAAGAAGGTTTTGGGAGTCGGCAAAAGTAAAGCAGGTGTGGCAGCAAATGGGATAGTGGGGACTTAATTGGGATTTTTATTCTCATTGTGGGGGCACTTTAGACAAGGTAATATATATAGGAGGACTTAACACTTTCATTAAAGGTTTTTCTTTAGATTTTGAATGATGATTATGCAACATAATTTACTAACAGGAACAAAATTTGATGCTTTAATAAATGTTTAAAACACTTTATTATATGAATTATGCTTGGGACACTATTTTTTGTACAATTTTGTACTACAACTCACCACATAATGAGTTGTGATTGGTAAAAGTATATCAGTGAGCCATGTAGAGACATACCTTTACCGATCAAAGCTATATCCAAAGTTATAACCTTAGCATAATTCTAATTATATGGATGGCAGTCGTGGCACAATGTTTCTTTCTCTGATTTTTAATTTTTTTAAATTTTTTGGGAGTGTCATAAAGATGTGTCTTATCTTATGTTAATGTTTTAGTTGAAGTCTTTGGGTTAAGGAATGACTTTGAGCTTAGTGAAAAAGCGTAATTAAGTGTGTGCTTGAATTTAGCGGTTAGTTTATTTCTTAAAAAAAATGTTTTATTGGCTCATGTGTTGATGAAATATGCATTATAAGTAGTTAATATATATATATATATATACCTCAAGGATATATATATATATATATATATATATATATATATTTATCAGAAGTAGTAGGTACTAGATAACACATAAATAATATAATAAATAAATAATTTTTTTTTTGTTTTATATATAAATGTTGACATATCATTTGAAAATTTTATGTGATAAATTTTTTAGTATTTGTGATATTGTTGTTTTGCCTTTGAACTCATTAGATGATATCATAAATTTTTAATTTTAATGTCATAAGAGATAACATTACAAAAAAATAAATCCAAACCTCTCAAATAATTAATATAGAGCCCAAACTTCTCTTTGCTGGTGTACAACACCCAGGAACATTTTATTTGATGTTGTGGTTTCAGTCCTTTTTTATTTAGAAAATGGGTGTGCATTGTCAAGTAGCATTGGCCCGTAATTTGTTCGAAGTTATTTATTTGTGTCTTTTTCATTAAGCATTCCTTTTTTTTTTCTTTTTCTTTTTTTTTTTTTCTTTTTTTTTGAGGAACTTTTCAATAAGCATTCACTTGTGAATTAATTAGAGTGGGAGTAGTATACTTGCCTTTCCAGACATTATAGTATAATATTTAAGCAGCCTCATACAACTATTTTTGAGTATATAAAATAGGGAAAAATTAACAAATGTTCTAAGATATTTAGTTTAAGAATTTTTTTTTTTTTTTTTAATTATGACTAAAGAAAAAGTAATTAATTTTTTTTGATGGTTTTTATATTTCACATAAAAATTTAAAATAATTTATGAACAATTACCCATTAACATGACCCTATAAAAAAAAATATTTTCATATTTGTAAATAATTAGCCTTTCAATTGACAATGGACAGGTAAAAGAATATGACATAACTTTTTGTTCAGTAGTATCTTTAAGATTTTTATCATGATTAGTAACCATAAAACATTAAATAAAAAATTAAATCTTTACATGGGCAAGGCAAAGGGTGTGATGATTCGGAAGTGGAACATATAACACAACAGACGTGTTCCACACTTTTCCTCAAAGCTTTTTCATCCATTACATGGAATTTGTGTATCTTATTGTCTTTTTTCTTTTTAATCTCATAATATAGGTGTTCATAATTCTTAAAGCACTAAATTAATCTCTTAAGGTGTGTGTGAGGTATTGTGTCTCACACACGTAGGGTATGAAGAATAATTTTAAAGTAATCCCTTGAAGGGGGTCTCTAAGTGTTGGTTAGAAAACATGAACCAAGAATTTTATAAATCATATGAGACTTAAAAATTACTAGACCAATTCCCTTACTTTTGTTGTCGTGGTTTAAATTCTTCATGATTCATAAAATAGTAGACTGTACCAGCAACTCACAGGCATCAATTTGGACCAAATTAAAAAATTGTTACACTTATATTGCCCTAGATTATGAATCTCAAAAAACCAAATATTATAGCAAAATTTACGAAGTGAAGAATTTCTTGGAAACAAAATGGGAAAGAAAAGAGAGAATTCACTGATTAACCAATCCTAAACCAAAGAATGGGTCAACTCTCCAGGTAAAGAATTACTCCTTCACAATTACAAGTTGCAGAGGAAGAAAAATGATAAAAACCACAAATCCAAGAGATTCCTTACCTAAATACTAAAAGGAAAATATTAGAGCATTCGTTAATAATCCATTTAAATAAAGTTTTTATGGGAAAGAAAAAAGTAATTAATGTTTTGATAGCTTTTTTTATTTTCCATAAAAGTTGTATCAAAATTTTTCCAAAATGAATTATTAACCAATGCCTTAAGGACACTCATTAGCATGACCCATACTAAAATATTGTTAGCTTCTTTGTAGCTTTGTCTTCAAAACTAGGACATGATGTTAGGAATCTTATATTTATTGTAATATACTAATACTTCTTGTAGACTAGGAGTAGTAATTTTTACCCATATCCATGAACCCACCCATTACTCATCTTATTTGGATAAGTTTTAACCCAACCCATTTGAATATTTGGGTTAAATGGGTAAAGACTCATTTGGTTATTTAATTAGATGGGTCTAAATAGATATATCCACTAATACCCACTAAATCCATCTAAATTTCTAGAAAATGACCAAAATACTCTTGAAACTTAATAAATGACCAAAATACTCCCAAAATCCAAAAAATTACCAAAATACCTCCAAAACCCAAAAAATGAGCAAACTACCCCCCCCCCCCTCCCAAAAAAACCTAAAAAAGTTACCAAAATACCTCAAAAACCTAAAAATGACCAAAATACCCCTGAAACCAAAAAAATGAACAAAATACCCTGTAACCCAAAAAATGACCAAAATACCCCTAAAACCTAAAAATGATCAAAATACCCCCAAAACCCAAAAAATGACCCAAAAACCTAAAAATTACCAAAAAAATGATCAAAATATCCCCGAAACCTAAAAATGACCAAAATATCCTCAAAACCCAAAAAATGACCAAAATGCCCACGAAACTCAAAAAATGACCAAAATATCCCCGAAACCTAAAAAATGAACAAAATACCCCCCAAACCTAAAAATTACCAAAATACCCCAAAAACCCACAAAATGACCAAAATACCCCAAAAACCTAAAAATTACCAACAAACCCCCAAAACCCATAAAATGACCAAAATACCCCCAAAAACCTAAAATTACAAAAAAAAAATGACCAAAATACCCCTGAAACCTAAAAATGACCAAAATACCCTCAAAACCCAAAAAAATGACCAAAATGCCCCCAAAACCCAAAAAATACCAAAATACCTCTAAAACCTATAAAATGACTAAAATACCCCCGAAACCTAAAAAATTACCAAAATACCTCCAAAACCTAAAAATTACCAAAATACCCCCAAAACCTAAAAATGACCAAAAAATAACCACAATACCCCCGAAAACTAAAAATGACCAAAATACCCTCAAAACCCAAAAAAATGACCAAAATACTCCCGAAATCCAAAAAATACCAAAATACCTCTAAAACCTATAAAATGACTAAAATACCACCGAAACCTAAAAAATGATCAAAATACCTCTGAAACCTATAAAATGACTAAAATACCTCCGAAACCCATAAAATTACCAAAATACCCCCTAAACTTAAAAAATGACTAAAATACCCTGAAACCTAAAAAAAGGACTAAAATATCCCCCCTAAAACCTAAAAATTGACCAAAATACCCCCAAAACCTAAAAAAATTGACCGAAATATACTCGAAACCTAAGAATTACAAAAATTCACCCTAAACCTAAAAAATTACCAAAATGCCCCCTAAACCTAAAAAATGACTGAAATACCCCTGAAACCTATAAAATTACCAAAATACCTTGAAACCTAAAAATGATCGAAATATCCCAAGACCTAAAAAATGACTAAAATAACCCCAAAACCTAAACCATTGACCAAAATACCCCAAAAACCTAAAAAAATGATCGAAATACCCCCAAAACCTAACAATTACCCAAATACACCATAAACCTAAAAAAGTACCAAAATACTCCCTAAATCTAAAAATTGACTGAAATACCTCCAAAACCTAAAAAATAACTGAAATACCCCCGAAACCTAAAAAAGTGACCAAAATACCTTGAAACCTAAAAAATTATCGAAATACCCCAAAAACCTAAAAAATGACCAAAATAACCCCAAAAGCTAAAAAAAATGATCGATAAAAACACCTAAAACCCAAATTATGACCAATATACCGCTAAACATGTAAGATGACCATAATACACCAGAAACATATGAAATTACTGAAATAGAGGTTTAGGGCATTTTGGATGTTTCGAGGATATTTTGATCATTTTTTAGGTTTCAAGGGTATTTTGATAATTTTTAATGGTATTTTGATCATTTTTAGGTTTCAAGGGTATTTTGGTCATTTTTGGGTTTCGGGGGTATTTTGTTCATTTTTTGAGTTTCAAGGGTATTTTGGTTATTCTTGGGTTTCGCGGATATTTTGGTCATTCTTTGGTTTTGGGGATATTTTGGTCATTTTTTGTGTTTCGAGGGTATTCTGGTCATTTTTGGTGTTTCGGGGGTATTTTGGTCATTCTTAGGTTTCGGGGGAATTTTAGTCATTTTTTTAGGTTTCGGGAGATATTTTGGTCATTTTATGGGTTTTGAAAGTATTTTGGTCATTTTTCGGTTTCGGGGGTATTTTGGTCATTTTTTAGGTTTCGGAAGTATTTTGATCATTTTTTAGGTTTCGAAAGTATTTTAGTCATTTTTTAGGTTTCGAGGTTGATGAATCCTTGGAAATCAGTGGGCTGAAAGGTCTTCGGGTGTTGAAGATCTTGAAGGACGAGTCCTGAAAAACCAAAGAAGATCAGAGAAGACCAGTGGAGGCCGGTCTCGAATCCTCTGATGGTAAAGTTACTGGATTGAAGAAGAAAGGAAAGCACTTCAAAGACTTCACCAATCTTTTTTAGAATCTCCAAAAAAGTGTCCATACCTCTGCGTAAAAGGGTCTTTATATAATGTTAGCTTGACGGTTATTTCTCCTATTGTCGTAGAATTTGGAGGATTCGGAGGTAACTTCCATAACTGTCATGGAAGTTACCTCATTAGGACTTGTGCTCAATAGTGAACAGACGGCTTGCTTCGCAATAACATGGTTCTGGGCTTTTGGAAGTGTCATGACTCTTAGTGAACCTTGTTTGTCCATCATAAAGGACGGACGAGGTTCGCTGCTAGTACGTCCTCTATTGGATGAGTGAATGAAGGACGAGTGTAAGAGGACGATAAGAGAGGGACGAGCGTAACAGCCATTCATTCTCCACTTTGTACGTTGTTATGGACGGCCATATGGACGAGTGATCAACTTCGCGTTTTTCTTACACCATCAGTTGCCCCCTCGTCCATGTGTTGTCCAAGAAAATATAGTAATTTACTTCTCTGGACGAACGAGCTTCTTTCAACAATCAGAGATGCCACATGTTACAATGTAATTGGTGGTTCATTTCGTCAATTCATTTTTTTGAGACAAAGACCACGTTTCATCATCTGGTTGGTTGTGTCGTTTCACGTGCTTAGGCCAGCCATCTATAAATAGTGGAATGCCCCCACTATCCTCCTCACTTCTGAGATTTTCCTTCATTGACATTCATCGTCTTGAGCCTCGTCTAAGAGTTTCCTCAAATTTTTTCATAAATCGCATAATCCTTCTAAGATACTTCCTCATTCGTTCTTCCTTAGCCTTGTACACCCCATTCACCTAGCCCATGATTAGCTGAGAATCTCCCAAGACGAATATTGACTTAGCTTCCACGGACTTGGCCAATTCTAGTCCTTTGAGAAGAACTTCATACTTAACTTCATTATTGATTGCTTGGTACTGCAGGCGAACTTTGTATTTCAATTTATCCCCTTCTGAAGATTGCAAAACCACAACTATTCCTCCGACGTGCTGCGTAGACGATCCATCTACATGGACGATCCATTTCTGGTCACCTTCCATCTTACTTACATCATCATAACTTGGGGTGAACTCCGCAATGAAGTCTGCCAGTGCTTGAGCTTTTATAGAATGTCTGGGTTGGTACTTTATGTCGAATTCACTAAGCTCGACAGCCCATTGAATCAATCGTCCTGCAACCTCCAATTTGTTCATTGCCTTTTTGAGTGGGTGGTTCGTCATGACGTTGATGACATGAGCCTAGAAGTAATGCCTTAATTTTCTGGAGGCCGTTATTAGTGCGAAAGCCAACTTCTCCATTAGGGGATATCGTTCTTCCGCTCCCCTCAGTGCTCTGCTCGTATAATACACTGGCTTTTGTATTTTCCCTTCCTCTCTTATCAATGCCGAACTTACGACATGCGAGGTTACTGCCAAGTATAAAAATAGCTCTTCTCCTGCCACGGACGGACTCAACAACGAAGCCGTAACGAGGTACATTTTTATGTCTTGGAAGGCTCTCTGGCACTCATCCGTCCACTCAAATGCTTTCTTTAGAAAATTGAAAAATGGTAAGCACTTGTTAGTAGTTTTAGAAACAAACTTGTTAAGGGCAGCAACTCGTCCGGTAAGAGACTGGACTTCTTTGATACTTTGAGAAGGCTTCATATCTAGAATTGCTTTTATTTTTTTCGGGTTTGCCTTAATCCCTTTGTGCGAAACCATGAAACCAAGGAATTTCCCCGATGAGACTCCGAAAGCACATTTGCTTGGGTTTAATTTCATGTGATACTGCCTTAGGGTGTCAAACGTCTCCTACAGGTCGTCTAGATGCCTTCCCTCGTCCTGAGTTTTCACCAACATTTCATCCACATTAACTTTGACATTCCGCCCAATCTGTGGACGAAACATATAGTTCACTAGTGGTTGGTATGTCACTCTAACATTTTTCAATCCAAAGGGCATTACTTTATTAAAAAAATAATCCCTAACTAGTGACGAAGAATGTCTTCTCTTGGTCGGCCTCATTCATCCTTATTTGGTTGTACCCTGAAAAAGCATCCATAAAGCTGAGTAATCTATGGCCTGCAGTAGAGTCCACCACTTGGTCAATGCGCGGCAATGGATAACTATCCTTAGGGCAGGCTTTATTAAGATCAGTAAAGTCCACACACATCCTCCATTTGCCGTTCGCCTTTTTGACCATCACCATATTGGCCAACCAATCTGGATAATATACTTCTCTTATGAATTTTGCCGTCATCAACTTCTGAACCTCGTCTCTAATTGCATCGTCTCTCTCCAAGGCAAACACCCTTTTCTTTTGTCGCACCAGCTTTAAGGAAGGACATACATTTAGATAGTGGGTGATGACGCTAGGATCTATACCCGGCATGTCCTCATGAGTCCAAGCAAATACATTAGTGTTTTTCCTCAAAAATTGGACGAGGTCCTCCTTAATTTTTCCTTTTAGATCCGCCCCAATTCTGGTGCACCTCTTCGGGTTTGTCTCGTCTAAAAAAACATCTTCTAACACTTCAGTAGGTTCTGCTATGACTCTCTTTTTCTCAATATTCATGGTCTGAACTTGTTCGTCCATGGCCAACATTGCTAAGTAACACTCTCTTGCTGCTAGTTGGTCTCCATGCACTTCTCCTACTCCTTACTCTGTTGGAAACTTAACCGACAGGTGATAAATGGATGTTACAGCTTTCCAACTATTTAACGTCGGCCTTCCAATTATAGCATTGTAGGAAGATGAACAATCTACCACAAGGAAGTTCACCTCTTTAGTAACTTGCTGCGGCTATGCCCCTACTGTCACTGGTTACGAAATACTACCCATAGGTTGTACCTTTATTCTGCCAAAACCTACCAGGGGGGAGCTCGCTTGCCGGAGCCGATCTCGTCCTATCCTCATCTGCTGAAAAGTTGGATAATACAAAATATCAGCCGAGCTTCCGTTATCTATCAACACCCTTCTAGTCTTGTAGTCAGCAATAAAGAGGGTGATGACAATAGCATCGTCATGAGGGTGATGAATTCTCCCTGCATCTTCGTCCGTGAAGGTGATCGCTTGCTCATCCGTAGTCTTCTCGCTCGATGATCGTCCAAAGAGTCGAACGTTCTGCACTGCTTTCAAGTATGCTTTCTTTGATTTGGACGACTATCCTGTAGAACTTCCCCCTAGGATGATTCTTATTTCTCCGAGCGGTGGTCGTGACGATTCCTCTACTTTCCCTTTCAATTTCTCATCCTTGTGGTCTCGTCCAAGGAAATTTATCAGCTTCCCATGCCTGATAAGATTCTCAATCTGCTGTTTCAAATCGAAGCATTTGTCAGTGTCATGTCCATGATCTCTATGAAAGCGACAATATTTATTCCTATTATGCTTGTTGGGATCTCCCTTCATCTTCTCTGACCACTTCAAAGAAGGCTTCTCCTTGATTTGTATTAGGACTTGCTCAAGTGGCACGTTCAAAGGAGTGTACTGTTGATTCCGTGTTGAAGGACCTACTTTCTTCTCTCGATCCTTCTTATCTTATGTTCGTCCCTTCTTAGGACGAGGTCCTTATTCCGACTGATGCATTGGGTTGGCTTCGACTTTCTCAACTCTCTTCCTCTTCTTGGCTATGATAGCATCCTCCGCATTCATAAAGTTCTGGGCTGAGTGAACTGTTCATATAACTTGTGGATAAACAAATCAAAATGAACTCCATTATAAAATGCCGCCAGAAGGAGCTTATCATCCACCTCGTTCACTGCCAAGGCATCCCTATTGAACTGCGTGATGAAGGACCGCAAACTTTCATTCTCCCCTTGATCTATGGTTAGCAAGCTAGACGAAGAGCGTTTGTGCCTCTGCCCTCCAATAAAATTGTTGACGAACAACTTGCTTAACTCTTCAAAGGATGTCACTATGTTAGGAGGTATTTTGCTGAACCACACTCGTGCTGGTCCTTTGAAGGTAATAGGAAAAGCTCAGCACATTATTTCATTAGGAACTCCTTGAAGGTGCATAATAGTTTTGAAGGTGGCAATATGATCAAATGGATCTCGCGTCCCATCATATGAATCTAAAGGAGGCATCTTGAACTTAGGCGGCAAAGGGTGAGCGTTGATGGAAGCCACAAAGGGGGAATCAGTCCTGTGAACTAAGTCCTCTACAGGGTTCGTCTTCCTCATATTCTCCCTCATCTCGTTCAAAACCCTTCTCATTTGATCCATTTCCCTTTCCAAGTGAGGTACCCTCCGTAAAGCGATACCCCTTAACTAGTTTTCAGGTTCAACATTCCTTTCCTCTTCTTGACTTTGGGCCCGTTCTTCGATATTCCATTCATGATGCTGCTTCCTTAATTCAAGTTGTCTGACCAACTCCTGGTTCTGGCGAGTCAACTCCGCCATAGCAGCGGCCATGGATTGCATGTGTTGGAATGAAGATGGTTGCATGGTAGGTGCTGATTGACGACCGTGATGAGGGTTACTGGAAGCGTCCCTACTTTGTTGAGGGCTTGGACTAGTAGCCCTAGATCTTGTCCGAACCATTTCAACCCTTTATTGGAAAAAGAAATTACAGAATTTACCAAGTTCAAAAGACAACAAATTTCTTACTCTTCCCACAGACGGCGCCAACTGATGAATCCTTGGAAATCAGTGGGCTGAAAGGTCTTCGGATGTTGAAAATCTTAAAGGATAAGTCCTGAAAAACCAAAGAAGATCAGAGAAGACCGGTGGAGGCAGGTCTTGAATCCTCTGATGGTAAAGTTAGTGGATTGAAGAAGAAAAGAAAACACTTTAATGACTTCACCAATCTTTTTTAGAATCTCCAAAAAAGTGTCCATACCTCTGCGTAAAAGGGTCTTTATATAGTGTTAGCTTGACTGTTATTTCCCCTATCGTCGTAGAGTTTGGATGATTCGGAGGTAACTTCCATAACTGTCATGGAAGTTACCTCATCGGGACTTGTGCTCAACAGTGAACAGACGGCTTGCTTCGCAACAACGTGGTTCTGGGCTTTTGGAAGTGTCATGACTCTCAGTGAACCTTGTTTGTCCATCATTAAGGACGAACGAGGTTCGCTGCTAATACGTCCTCTATTGGATGAGTGAATGAAGGACGAGTGTAAGAGGACGGTAAGAGAGGGACGAGCGTAACAGCCATTCATTCTCCACTTTGTACGTTGTTATGGACGGCCATATGGATGAGTGATCAGCTTGGCGTTTTTCTTACACCATCAGGGGGTTATTTTGGTCATTTTTTGGGTTTTGGAAGTATTTTGGCCATTTTTAGGTTTCGGATGTATTTTGGTCATTTTTGGGTTTTGGAAGTATTTTGGTCATTTTTAGATTTCGGAGGTATTTTGGTCATTTTCTAGGTTTCGGAAGTATTTTGGTCATTTTTTGGGTTTCGGGGTTATTTTATTCATTTTTTGGGTTTTGGAAGTATTTTGATCATTTTTCAGTTTCAGGGGTATTTTGGTCATTTTTTTAAGTTTCGGGGGTATTTTGGTCATTTTTTGGACTTTGGAAGTATTTTGGTCATTTTTAGGTTTCAGGGGTATTTTGGTCATTTTTTAGGTTTCGGGAGTATTTTGGTCATTTTTTAAGTTTCGGGGCTATTTTGGTCTTTTTTGGGTTTTGGAAGTATTTTGGTCATTTTTAGGTTTCGGGGATATTTTGGTCATTTTAGAGATTTTGGAGGTATTTTGGTCATTTTAGTGGATTTTAAGCATATATGGTGATTTTAGAGATATCGGGGGTATTTTGGTCATTTTAGAGGTTTCATGGGTATTTTGCTCATTTTAGAGATTTTGGGGATAATTTTGGATGTCCAAGGGTATATTGGTAATTTTGAAAGTGTAGGGGTATTTGTATCATTTTAGGTATTTAAGGGTATTTTGGTAATTTTGGAGATCAAGAGAGTATTCAAGTAGTTTTAGAGGTATTTGAGTCATATTGGGTTAAATGGGTAGGTTACTAATTAAATGGATTGGATTGGTAATGGATAATTAATTTATATATAAACGGGTCATAAATGGATAAATGAGTAATTACACACCCAACCCATTTATGACTTAACCCATTTATAATCCAACCCACCCATTTGCCACCCCTACGTTGTAGTTCCATCTAATACTTCTTGTAGTTCCATCCCTTCAATTAGTCATTAGTCTCAAGACAGGATTGAGTTAGTTAGTTAGTTACACATGTTTCATTACTAAGCCAATAAGTTTGGAGCTTAAGTTCTATAAATAGTGTATGTAACAATTATTTGAGTTTTTTATAGGAAGTGCACACGTCAAATTAAGTCAATTCTCACACATTTCCTTACAATTCTCATGACCAATTTTTTGACTGATTGATGAACACATCAGATTAAGTCCAATATTCCCCTTTAAAGTCGGTTTGTGATAGACTTTTGTTTCTGTTTTTGTTTTTGCTTTTTTTTTTTTTTTTAAACACTTTTGTTCTTATAAGAGAGTGCCGCATTATTGTCATTGGAGTAATAGAATTCAAGCCGTGGCAGAGAAATTGAGATTTCTATTGCCATGTGTTTTTGGAGAGAGACTTTTTTGGGTGGCATTAGTTCAGATAGAAATTGAGGTTTCTCTTGTCATGTGTTTTTGGGAGAGAGTTTTTTTTTTTTTTTTTGGGTGTATTTAGGATTTGAATTTTATTAAAATATAAAATATTGCTAAAATTCCTTCTTTCATTAGTCAAACTTTCACATAGAAAGTTTCAATTGTTAAAATAAATTGGTATCAGAGCTTATGTCAATGGCCCTCCCAGCAAAACCCTCAAGGGGCACAACACATAACTACGAGGTAGAAGGAAAGCTGAACGCGTTATCGTTCAAACGATTCGACGTCGTTTCAGACGATTCAGACCACTGCTTCAGCAAGAACGGTCCAGATTGCATCATCAAAACTGCCAGTAAGGCCCACAAGAAGATCATGAAAGAGTGGCGAATCCTAGAAAAACATCTCCCAGATTCAATCTTCGTACGCGTGTACGAGAATCGCATGGATCTTCTAAGAGCAGTAATCGTAGGCGCCGCGGGTACACCATACCACAATGGACTCTACTTCTTCGACTTCTATTTCCCACCAAATTACCCGACCCGACCGCCCCATGTTTACTACCACTCTCGCGGGTTTAAACTTAACCCGAATCTGTACTCTGATGGAAGAGTCTGTTTGTCACTGCTTAACACGTGGCCTGGTAAGAAGTTCGAGGTGTGGAACCCAAATGAGTCCACCGTGTTACAAATCTTGGTCTCGATCCAAGCTTTGGTTCTAAACGAAAAACCGTATTTTAACGAACCGAGTCATGGGATATTTGGTCGGGCTATATGGGAAAACAGGTCGAAAGCTTATAACGAGGATGTTTTTTTGTTGTCATGTAAGACAATGTTGCTTTTGCTTCGAAGGCCACCGAAGAATTTCGAGGTTTTTGTGAGAAACCATTTTCAAGATCGAGCTGATTCGATATTGAGAGCTTGTATTGCTTATATGGATGGGTCTGTGCGAGTTGGGTACCATGGGAATAACAATGAGAATGATGGGTCATCATCATCATCATCATCATCATCGAGTGTGGAAGTGTCTGAGAAATTTAAAGCGTCGATGGAGAAGTTGTATTCGGAGCTTTTGGTTGCGTTCCAGAAGAGTGGAGCTTCAGTGGGGAATTTCGTCGAACGGTTGAAGGTCGAGAAGAAAACGACGCCGTCAAGGCTTCAAGTGGTCGTGAAAAAGAAGAACAACAAGCCTGGAATTTCGGAGAAAGTCTTTTCGAAATTAAAGAAAGTTTTGACCTTTCTGGGATTCGGAAAAGGCAAAGCGGATGTGAGATAAAATGGGATAGTGGGGACTTAATTGAGAAGGTGAAGTGTGCTGGGGCATTTTAGACGAGGTGAAGCGTGTGTGTGTGCGAGAGAGATTTTTACTTGACACTTCCAGGGTTTTTCTTTAGGTTTTGGATGATGATTATGCAACATAATTTACTGGAACAAAATTTGATGCTTTAATAAAGGTTTAAACACTTTATTATATTTGAGTTCCAATTAGCTCATGTAGTAAAATCTTTGATGATTAAATAAGAAATTTATGGTTCAATTTCCATCTACACCAAAAACTAATTGGTATAAGAATTATTATCAAAAGCGAACGTCATAAGTTGAAATTATTTCTAAAAAAAAATATAAACACTTTATTATATGGATGGTACAATGTTTCTTTCTCTCCCCTCCCCCCCCCCCCCCCCTCTTTTTTTTTTTTTTTTGTTTGAGTATGATAAATATGTGCTAATGTTAATGTTTTACTTGAAAGCTTTTTCATCATTACTCTACAATCTCTATGTATAAATTTCAATTGTTTTTTTCACTTTGAAAAATGTTGAGTTTTATAAACTCAAAATTTTAATGAAATATTAGCATTATAAGTAATTGATTAGTGATAACACATAAATAATATAATAAATAAAATTTTGAATTGTTTTTTGTTTTATATTTAAAAGTTGACATGTCATTTTAAAAAGTTTATGTAGTAAAATTTGTAGTATCATTGTTTTTCTTTTGACTTCGTTGGATGATTTCATACATTTTTACTTGAGATAATTACAATAAATCTACTTGTGGTCAGGCAATATTCACTTTGTCTATTCATGGTTTAAGAATGTTACTTTACTCACTAAAATTTAGTTCCATTTGTATCTCATAATTTATCTTCATTCAAAATATAAATAAATATGTATTTTTGCTCTTTTTTTAAGTCTCTTTCCTCCTAAAAAAAATACATAATTATAAATTTTAAAAAACAAAACAAAACAAGAGAGCACAAGATCAAAAGTTCTGCGGGTAAAATAATTTATGCAAATCTTATAATGTGGCTCAAAGAACTTCAATGAAACACAAGAACAGAAGATTCAAACCCAGGAAAATACTGACCCAAATCCCTTGACTCAAAGTCAAACAACCACATACATAACCAAAAGCCCTCTCATTTTTCAAACTCAAACCGTAATCAACAAGGATTAGAACCCAATTACAGATCAAACAGAAAATAGAAACAAACCAAAGAGAGGAACTTTCAATCACATGCATGGGTGATTGCATGTGTACCAGAAAGAAAAAAAATTCAAACCTCTCTGAATAATTATATAGAGGCCAAACTTCTCTTTGCATGCGTACCACACCCGGGAGCATTTGATTTAATGTTATGGTCTCCGTTCCTGTTTGATTTAGAAAATGGGTGCTCATTGGCAAGTAGCATTGGCTCTTAATTTGTTCTAAGTTATTTATTTGACTTTTTCATTTTTGTTTTCGGTACCTAGTGTTATAAGAATATTTTTTGAAATAGTCATTCACTTTTTTTTAACATAAATAATCATTTACTTGTAAATTAATTGGAGTATACTTGTCTTTCCATACATTATAGTATAATATTTAAGTAGCTTCGTACAGCTATTTTTGACTATATAAAAAATCCTTCATATTTGTAAATAATAAGCCTCCCTGTATCTTCTATCTATATTATATAAAAAAAAAAAATAATAATAATAATAAAATAAAATAAAAATTTGTCAATAAACGGATAAAAGAATGCGACATAACTTTTTCTTTAGTAGTATCTTCAGTTTTTTTTTTTTTAATAGCTTCTTTCTTCTTCTTTTTTATTCATGATTAGTAACCATAAAATATTTAATAAGAATTAAAATTTTTCATGGACTAGGCAAAGGGTGTGATGATTCAGAAGTGGAACACACAGCACAATGATGTGTTCCACACTTTCCCTCAAAGCT
Organism: Quercus variabilis; assembly: GCA_030445155.1. NCBI lineage: Eukaryota > Viridiplantae > Streptophyta > Magnoliopsida > Fagales > Fagaceae > Quercus > Quercus variabilis. The sequence goes on from CP129450.1 coordinate 11,116,596, forward strand.
TTTTCATCCATGACGCGAAATTTGTGTCCTTGTTTTTTTTAATCTCATAATGTAGGTGTCCATAATTCTTAAAGCACTAAATTAATCTCTTGGGTGCGTGTGTGGTATTTCACACACATGGGGTTTAAAGAGTAATCTCAAAGTAATCACTTGAAGGCCGTCTCGAAGTGTTGGTTAGAAAACATGAACCGAAAATTTATAAATCGAGACTTAAAAATTACTAGACCAACCCTTTTACTATTATTGTCGTGATTTAAATTCTTCTTGATTCATAAAATAGTAGACTGCATCAGATTTGGACCAAATTAAAATAGTTACACTTGTATTATCCTAGGTTATGAATCTCAAAAAAGCCAAATATAATAGCAAAGTCTATAATGTGAATAATTTCATGGCAACAAAAAGAGTAAAGAAAATAGAGACTCCACAAATGCGAGAAATTCCTTACCTAAACTACTAAAATATTGTTTTTTTTTTTCTTTTATTGTAGCTTTGTCTTCAAAACTAGGAAATTAGGTTAGGAATCTTTTTTTTTTTGGGTAATATCCTAATATGCTAATACTTCTTGAATTTCCATCTCTTCAATTAGTAGTTACTCCCAATATAGGATCGAGTTAGTTAGTTAGTTAGTTACACATATTGGAATAACCCTTCAATTAGTAGTTACTCCCAATATAGGATTGAGTTAGTTAGTTAGTTACACATATTGGAATAAGGATAGAGTTAGAGCTATGTGCACAAGTAACACTATAATCACATAGCTTAATTGGTAAGACTGCTAGATCACACGCTTAAATTGCTTAATTGGTAAGATTGTGAGAGCACGCACTTAATTACTAAGTGAGTAGAAGTGAGTCATGTAAGGCCAATAGGATGAGAGCTTAAGTTCAATAAATAGTGCATGTATCTTAAAGAAGAAGTCAATTAATTACTTAGTACATTTTCTCTCTCTTTAAGTATTTCATTATAGAAGATAACTAGTCGCTAACCTGTGCATCACACGGGAAAGCTACCAATTTTTTTAATTACAAATAAATAAAAATTAAGATGAACCTCCAAATGATGTGACATTAGCTATTGGAATCCATCATCAATTCTCTAGTAGCACATTCTTAGTAAATGGAAGTTTCACTGGGTGAGCAAGTTTATTTTTCAATTTCATTTATTTCATGTCTTCCACTAAATATTCAATGTATTCATTATATTTAAAAAAAAAAAAATAACACTAAAGTAAAGTTGTATCCTCAAATAAGTAAATATAAGAGTTTAATTCCTCTCTATTTCAATTTAAAACCAAATTGTGCATAAAAGGAAAAAAAAAAAATTCCTTTGTTCCAATACGTCTTTAGTACCAAAATCACAAATTCATTAAAACCAAATTGTGCATAGAAAATCTTAGAGATTGAAAGACAACTTTAAAGTGTTTTTTGTATCTTCTTCCTTTCTTGCTTTGTAGTAGTCCCGGCATATGCCCTTTTGTTTTCCTTGAGTACAGATGTTGGTATGAGTTGCACATTGCTTTGAACATCAAGTTTTTGAAATTTTGTACAATCACCATCTTCTTCAATTGATAAGTTGTTGCTACATTCATTTGAAGTATCACTGATGTAAGCCTGGCAATAGAATAGGTTGAGGAATGTATTACAACATATACATCTTAAATATCATATTTCTAATTTTGCTAAATTAAAGAATACTTACTTCTGTCATTTTATCAAGCTGAATTGCTTTGTCAGTTTCTTCAAAAGAGTAAAAAAGTTTATTGACGGTGTAGAATTCCCATCCGTAGTTGAGATTATAGTCATTTAGTTGTATTTGGAAAACAAATTGTTTTCCTTTCAGATTTACTATTTGCACAGGAAGGATGACTTCATCGGGCTCCTAACAAAAGTAACATATTTCAAATTGTACACTCAAGTAAAGTTTAGTAAATATTAAATACTAATTTTATCTTCCACATTCTCACCTCTAAAGATTTGTTCAAAAGGTCTTTGGCTGATATGTTGAGTAATTTTTCTGCTTTTGAATCAAATAAAATGAATGTGGCCATTCCTGAGCTATCTTCAACCTTTAATTGAATTCTATACCTCATAAAAGATATGACATATATAATGTTAATATCATATTAGTTGTGTATTTTAATATAAAAAGTAAACATTTTCATTTTGTGTACCTTGTGATTGGGAAGCATGCCTTTTTGTTGCAATTGTCGCACCATAAAAATTTATCTCTTGACTTTGCCTTTATACAACATACTTCGCAAGAGATAAAGTACCAACCAGAATTATCTATGTCAATGTTTATAATCTTTCTTTGACAGGTAAAGATAGTTTCCTAGAAATTGAATTTAATAGCAATCAATTTATAATTTTATAGTTAACTTTTGTAAAAGCAAGTCTATAGTACATAAAGCAATGTTAAGGACACAATGTTATTGTTGAAGGTATATTTTTTTCTTAGTAAAAGCAAGTCTATAGTACATAAAGCAAGTCTACATAATTTTTTTATTTCACTTATGCTTCTTCTATCGATGTTCATCTCTTCTTAAATTGTTAATTGTGGTTTGAATTGCTTTGGCATTTGTACTATTGGTTGGTTATTTTCCACCAGCCTATTATATTACATAAAGATATTAGACATAGTATTGTAGAGACTGTAAATATTTTAAAAATGTGAATCCAAGACAAAGCACTTACTAATCTTTGAATTCAGTAGTCTCAAGAATGTCCAAATCAATATAAACTCTCGTTCCACTTGTTGACGATAAGTTATACTCTCCTGCAACGCACAGGATTCATTAGAAAAAAAAAAAAGTACATTGAAGTTTTAATGGAATCATTACTGTAACAGAGAAAGGTCTAGATTAGAGGGCATAGTATCTTGTAGACATGTAAAGGGAGGGAATGAATCCCCCAACACTAAGTGATGAATATCTTTTTAATTCTTATACATTGAAATGATTTTTCTCAGCTAAATAATTTAGAGACATCATTATCTTGATTCATCAAAGGTACAGTAACTGGGATAGAAAGCTTAATTTCAAACACAACAGCCAGAATTGAAGAAGAATCTGTAAAAGCTTAAAGGGAAAAATTCCTTTCTGCATCTTTATGGTAAAAATTAAATTGAGTGAGGCATCCATGCCAACCCATACAAAGTTTGATGTCCATCATCTCTTCCTCAATAGGATTATGTTCTAGGCCCCATACCGGCTCCCACTCCAAAATTTTGAAGTACACAAATAATAATTAAAATTTCCAACCAAATTTAAAATTATAAAATTTACAGGGCATTCAATAATCAAATAGAAAATAGCAAACTAAATATAAGTTTCCATCCAGTTATACAACTTCTTAATTGGATGCTTACATAATAATTCAGCCAAAATACTTTGTATTTCAAACAATTGGATGATTTCTATATAGTTCAGAAGATGGTTATAAAGAGAAATAGAAAAGATAAATGAACTTGCTTTTAAAAGTCTTGACAGTCAAACATGTAGCAATTATGATAAAAGGGCCTAGATTTTCAGTAAAGAAGCTCTCCTCAACTTCATTTGCAACGGATCCCCAAAGTGTGAGCTTTATTTCATTTCCTCTATTCAAATTTTCCAATGTTACAGTGTTAGTTCATATAATATAAGTGCATGTATTGGCTTATCAAAAATAAAATAAAAATAATAATAAAAAGTGCATGTATTGAAAATAATTTCTTTTTTAAAAAAAAAGACATACTCTATAGTTATGAAATTTATGTTTCTCATTGAGACATTTGATCCTTTGATGCAAGGTTACTCAATCAGTCCAACACCAATCACATTTGCAATGATATCTAGGCATTACAAAGGTGTGGATGTAATTATTTTCATATAAAACAATAATATAATGCATAATTATTAACAAATTTAATATAACGCATAATATATATAGAGATACCTGATAGCTGGACATGTTTATTAACGTGATCATGTATTTTATTTAGTCAACGAATCCGAATTTATGACGCGGTATATCAACATCAGTCTCCTTTATTTTCTTAATGCTATTTTTCAATGTGAACATGATCTTGATGTCATTGTCTACTTGTGTATACAATGCATTGCCATCAACCACTTGAAAATAAGAGAGTTCATACAATTTTTGTTCTTGCAGAAGAGGCTTGAACATTTTAGCAATATTATTTCGAATGATTGCATGTATTGAATTATTCTGCAAGTAAAGTGCATCAATTTTATATAGATAGAGTTCATGGTATATATAATGATCAAACAATATTAAAAGCTATAGAAGAAAAAACAAACCTACTCATCGATTAAAATCATATCTAAACTAATAATATTATTATTTTTTGAGCTGATTGCATTCCACACCCTTTATATTCTGATCTTGGCTTTCCAATTTTCTTTGTGTTTGTCTATATAAAGCTGATTAAGGAGAGAATATTATTCTGATCTTGGCTTTCCAATTTTCTTTGTGCTTGTCTATATAAAGCTAATTAAGGAGAGAATATTGCATCATCTTGGATCCCTACCTGTATAGATTAATAAATTTGAAAGTTTATAAAAATTCTATCTTTCATTTAGATACTTCGTAGAATAAAACAAAACAAAGCAATATAACAAAGACACCAAAAAGTAATTAGCATGTATTCAATTACCTTATAGACATGAAATTTAACAAAACAGTAAGCATATACGAAGTGGCTAAATCAATTGGAGGAGATAAATAGAAAAATAAATAATATATAAAATTATGTTACCTTTATTAGTTGGTTTCTTGAGTCAAAGATTGGTAAAAACTTCTTTATACACAATATTTTTTGTTTTAGATTTGCTTTCAGTCTCATTGTTAATGATGAGGAATTTTAGTCCATATCTACTTGTAACTCTAGATACTGCAACGTACAATTGCCCATGACTAAAAACATGTTTTGGCAAATACACTCCAACATGTTTCAATGATTGTCTCTGGCTTTTATTTATAGTCATTGCAAAGCACACTGAAATTGGAAATTGTCATCTCTTTAAAACGAATGGCCATTTTGAATCACTTGGAGATAATGTTATTCTTGAAATGAACACACGTTTGCCTATATTAGTGCCAATTATGATTTCTACTTCTATCACCCATGTAGCCAATCTTGTTATAATGAGTCTTGTTTCATTACAAAGACCTTCATTCTAATTCATGTTTCTAAGCAACATTACAGGCAAACCTATTTTTAATGTCAGTTTATGGTTTAGCAATCCTCGAAATCTCAACGTGTTCAAAAATTCAACAGTATACAGGAGATCTTGGTCAGGAACATTTGAAGAAGCCTTGCATATAGAATCTGAACTTAGATATTCATGAACTTCTCCATTTAAGGATGACACAATGTAGTCATTTAGTTCTTCTACAACTTCATTTGTAGGGGTGAGAATTGTCCTATCCTATAGGTAACTTGGATCTATGTATTTATTTTCCAAAACTAGATATATGTTGTCAATAATATCTTGCATTGGATTCTCTAAAGGTTGGATAATCAAATCACTTGGAATTGAAATGTTGTAATCCCCATCTCCTTCTCCCAATTCACCATTACCTATTTTAAGAATTTACTCACTAAAGTCCTTTATTGATGATGTTTCTATTCCACTCATATTGTTTTGTAGAAGCCTCATATTTGTTTGGAGTTTAAAAACATGACAATCATTCCATAGATATGACTTGCTAATTGAGGATGGACTATATCTTCTCGTCTTCCCTTTCTCACAACTAGAAGTATTTGTCAAAAATCACCCCCTAGAACTACAACTTTACCACCAAAAGGTTTTTCAACATTTTGAGGATCTTCAATTTGTATTATATCTTGTAACGTGCGGTCAACAGCTTCAAAACAATTCCTATGTGCCATCGTTGCTTCATCCCAAAGTATAATACTTGTTTTTTAGAGAAGTTCCGCTGCTTGTGTTCTTTGCTTTATGCCACAATTAGAGTCATCATTTACATTAATTGGAATATGAAATCTTGAGTGAGCAGTCCTTCCACTAGGAAGCAACAATGCAGCAATTCCTGAAGATGCAACAACAAGAACAATTTTGCCTTTTGATCTTATACCAGACAGGATGGTTCTATAAAGATACGTTTTACCTGTTCCACCATGTCCATAGACAAAAAATATTCCCCCTCTTTCAGTTGCAATAGGTTCCATTATAGAATTGTAGATTATTCTCTGTTCATTGTTTAAGCCAGAAATTAGGATCTTATGTTCTCTTTTCAAACTTGATACATCATACAACATTTCTTCTTGAATAAGTCTATTCCCATTCTGAATAAGATCCATATCTGGCTGGGGCATTTGTGGATAATCTCTAAGTGATCTTCCGTATTGTTGGAGGATTTGTTCAATTTCATGCAATCCATAATTTCTCAATTGGTCATCTGATAAGATTAGTTCTTGGAATTGGAGGATACGCCTTTGCCTATTTAGTATATCTTCTGTAATTAGTTTCCAGTTGGATTCCCAAAGACTTAATGGATCAGCTACTTCACAAAACAATAGCATTGTAACAAATAGTTGACGCAATTGTTGCCCCCTGGCCCAACTCGAAGCTTCAATTAAGGAATCGTGCCATTCTTTGTCATCATCAAGAAGTCCAAGTGCATAACAGGCTTCCTTATAAGTTGGATAAGTAACATCGTTTATAGTTCTTAATTCTTTAAAGTTTCTTGGACCTTTGACAATGTTAAGCAACATTCTCAAATAAAACCTTTCTCCACTTGAAGGATGTGCGTAATACACTCTTTCAATACAATATTTAGATTTCCTTCTTTGCCATTGCTTGTCATTACTATGCCATATCCATTTTGTAGGAAATTCAGCATAAGTTAACTCTCGAGCATCTTCAAAAGCCTCATTTGTTTTCATCCATTCTGCAAACTTTGTTTCTTCAATACCAGGTATATTTAAAACATTATCCAAGCTTGTATTTTTTAGATAAATGATGGGATGTTCATCTTCCAAATGAAAATTTAATCTTTCAACAGGTGGATATCGAAACTAAATTGGAAATTCAAATTTTCTCCAACATGTTTCAGAAGTTGAAATATATCTACAATCCAAGTATGCTTTTGTCTCATCAACAACAACGTTGGTCTCTTGTCCATCACTCCCAATATTTGGCAAATTCTCTTCTACAACAACTGTTGCTCTATCTGATCCCTTGTTTATATATTTAAACAAATATTTCTTCTCTATTATTTTTACATCATTTCTCCTTCTATATACTGGAAAGCCTTCTTCATCAATTATTGTTTCTTCGTAAAATCTTTTTGGAAAATGTTTTGTACATTTACCATTTATCATGCATGGTGATTTCGGTTTTGCAGATCCACATGGCCCATGCATCATAAATTGTTTTACAGCTTCATTAGCAATAGGATCCTCATCTGGATCTGGTATCTTAGCCATAATGATACCCTTAATGTTTGTTAGACTTGGACACTTATCCTTTGGATCCAAGAATAGAATAATATGTGCATGTGGGAGTCCTCTTTTTGGAATTCAATTGTATACACAATTGCAATAACTCTTCCAAAATGAGATTTATGCCTCAAATCATGTAATAGTTCATCCAATTTTATCTTAAAAACTCTTGCTACAATATCTAGCCTATCCTCATATTTCAGGCCTTCTATAAATTATAAGGAATGATTGATTTCTAGCCATTTTGGATTGCAAGTAAATGTAAGAAATAAATCTGGGTATTCTACCCATCTACATATCGTTGTTGCATCTTAATAATTTTGAACCATGTACCTTGGACTTTTAGTAAATGAGGATGGTAGGAGTATTCGTTTGCCTATAGTAATGGAATATGTATCACCATGAAGAACGGCATCTTTCAAATCATAGTACAGCTTTGACCTCAATTTTTTTTGATTGAATCTAACCCATCGTAGTCTTTCTTCTTCGATTAAAGTGTATGCATTCACTATACATTGTTGAAAAAGCCTTCTACCAAGCAACAGCGTCTTGCCCTCATGAAAACGTTGTTAAAGCCTATAAGTATAGTATTCCCTCATTGTTATTGATTCCCTTTTTCTAGAATTGCTCCCATTCAAATTCCTATGAGGTATACCAAGCATATACCCATCCTCACCATATGGAAAAAGTAATGGATATTGCAATGCCATAAAGCTTGGATGACTCCCATTTATACGTTGCAATTCTAAACTTCACTTCTCAACAATAATATCTCTATCAGAACTTTCAATATTAAAATCTCCAACAATAAGAGCAGCTATCTCAGACGTTACAAGTAAGTCATATTGTCTTTCACCAGAATTGCGACTTCGTATTAAACGAATTCTGACATTATGTATATTTGATTCATCAAATCTATCCCTGACCATTCTAAAACATTTAACTAATTGGTTGCACTGGTCTAACATTTCCATCAACTCGGTAACAATATCTGGATCCACATAATTTCTATCATCTTCATGTATAACTGCATCAATTCTATTTTTAACTTCATTATCAGTTTCATAAATATGAAGCTGTGCATACTTAGGTTTTTGGCCATGGACAAGAAGAAGTGATCCAATTCTATGATGAGTTTGACCATTTACACGAAACACATGTGAACTAGAACCATTAGTCACTGATCTATCAACATTACCCCCCAAAGAAGTAAAAGCAAAGAGAGAGTTGTAGGTTCTTATCCCTAGTTGAAAGTTTATTGATCTCTAATCACTATTAATATTGAGTAAGTTTCCAAGAAAGGGTGGAGGTTCTTTCAATAGAGGGAGTTCAACTCTTCCTTCAGAACAGCAAAAACTAAACTTCGGTTTTGTAGGCGTTTTTTACTTTACAGTTCTCTCTTCATACCAAAGTTGAGCTCCACAATGTTCACATACTATTGTTGGAAGTCCTAAATCCAATGGTTCTATAAATTTTCCTATGAAAACAACAACAAAAATTCACTTTTTCTTCCTAATTTTAGAACTTTTTTGGGAGAACTAAAAAATTTAGCACTTACGTTGTTTTCTGCTTTCATCATTAATGCTATATTGTCTACGTTGAATACTTCTTTCAAATGGCTTGTCATCTCTTGTTCTTGTTTGGCCTAGGTTACATACTAATTATGAGTTTTTTAAAGAAAAATATTTTTTTAATATCTCAATATCGTACCCCTTCTATTTCTCTTTTCAGATAAAATTAATCTTCGTCTCAATCTTGCATAGAAAGCAGACTCCATGCTTGGGGAATAAACTAAAAAGCAAAGCATTCACAAAATTTTAATTCATAAACATAACTATATAACAAAAACATATATTACAAATTAACAGTTAGATGTTATAGAAAGGGGAAAAATTGAAGAAAAATATAGCATTCACATACTAACTTAAGAATTTAAAAAAAAATGATTATTTGGTAAAATACAAATTATACATAGAAGTTATTAAAACGATGGAAATCTTGAGATAAAACAATTAAATCAAACATAAAACCAAGTTTGAGATAACCAAGAAACTTAAATATGCAATCATATTCCAATTTCAAATTCTCTCTACAAACATATTACCAATAAATATGCAATAAACAGTACAGAATAAAGGAAAGACCGGTAAATACTTGACTTCCCTCATCTTGTAGTTGTATTACCAAATAAGCTAGATATCAAAATGCTAAATCCCTACTTGCAAAATAGTAAGAATCCAATTTTCAGCCAAGAATCATTAATAGAAGAGAAATAGTGTAGTGCAGAAAGTTTGAAATAGTGCAGTGTAGTGCAGATTTTAATGAAACAGTGCAGTGTAGTGCAAATTTTTCTTTTTTAATCTCCTTCATATCATCAAACAATTTCATATGAAGCTTGCATAAATAAATAAATAAATAATTATCAATTCCATCTTCCTCTTCTTTTGCTTAGAAATCATAAAATCTATAATATGATTACCATGGATAATCAACATGCACTCTATAGACATGATATCATTAGTGTAAAATACTTACTTGAGTTATTTGAAAAAACCAAATAAAATAAATAAATAAAGAAGGGAAAAGAAAAAGAAACAAAGGATTGAATAAAATAGCACATCATTGCTATTAATAATGAAAATATAGATTGACATATGACACATGCTTCTCAAACCAATGATAGAAACTTCGTTGTCCATAATCAACAAATACATGCAATTACTAATATCTAATTTATAATCAAATACGCGTCACTACCATCAATAATGAAAAAGAAATGGATTGACAAATGACACCTGCTTCTCAAACCAAAGATAGAAAAACAAACTTAATACATATCATATATATGCAATGATATCTATCATATTTCATTATTAAGATTGAGAAATCAATTGTATTCATTAATTAAATCCACTTGGTGAACTAATTGATGGAATTGATTACAAACATCACCATCATTACTTTCAGCCATGGAAATATCCAAAATAAACATATTCCCATAAATAAATAAAAAATTCTCACCGCACACATACACAAATTAATATAATAAGCAGTATACTATCACCCCATTACACTATACACATATATACAGCAACTTCTTCATCACAAATGCAAAACGAAAAAGAAGAAAAAATCCATTGCACCATATTGAAAGATCATTATTAAGAAAAAGAATCCAAATTTGTGAACAAAACACTACAATATACTATGATATTAAAACTCCAAGCATAAAAGCAAATTTAAAATTTGAGAATGCTCTTTAAGAGTGACAAACCACATGTGCAATATAAACCACTCCAATAAGAGCAATTGATGAATTTTGAATGTTTCCTAAATCCTATATTAGACATTGTTACAATAGTGCAGCCAACAAAAAAATTAGTACAATACTATCAACTATTACCAAAACTATCTAAATGATGTTTTCTACAATATAAACCTATCCCACCATCAATACCAATCCTAATATCTAATATATCAATCATAAAAAATTCAAACTCATACCAATCCCAATATCTAACATATGAATCATAAAAGAATTTCAAATGTTGTTTTCTACAATATAAACCTATCCCACCGTCAATACCAATCCCAATATCTAACATATCAATCATAAAAAATTCAAATCCATACCAATCCCAATATCTAACATATGAATCATAAAAGATTTTCAAATACACAATATCAAAGAATTAGAAATTAAAATTCCTTATGAATTTCGAATTTAAATCCCCAAACTATACACTAAAATCAAGTTTTGAAGCGGTAGTCACATGAACCCAAATAAAAATTCACAAACAATGTAATGAATAACTAACCTCAACGTACTCCACACCAATTTCGCTAAGATTATCAAGAAGCAAGCTGATAACTCCACCTCACTCAATTTCCACTAAACAAATTCAAACCCATAGCTCAGTTTCCACACAAAAACAATTCAAATTGACCATAGCTCAGTTTCCACACAAAAACATATATTCAAATTGATTGTCTAAGTGTGTGCACAAACTCAATTACAAATACAAAGAGAAGCACAGCTAAAACTACAATTCAATCAACTCTAGAATACAAAATAGGCTGGTGTAAAAAATAAACCATGAAGTTGTATGCTAAAACTGATATAACTAAACTAAAATTCAAAAAAAGCTAAGAAATCCACACTAAAATTAGATGTGCATAGATTATCACAGAGTCTCCTAAATAAATAAAGAACTCTCACCACACACATACACAAATTAATATAATAAGCAGTATATTACCACCTCATTACACTGTACACATATATACAGCAACTTCTTCATCACAAACGCAAAATGAAAATAAGAAAAAATCCATTGCCCCATATTGAAAGACCATTATTAAGAAAAAGAGTCCAAATTTGTGAACTAAACACTATAGTATACTATGATATTAAAACTCCAAGCATAAAAACAGATTTAAAATTTGAGAATGCTCTTTAAGAGTGACAAACTACATGTGCAACATAGGCCACTCCAATAAGAGCAATTGATGAATTTTGAATGTTTCCTAAATCCTATATTAGACCTTGTTAAATATTGCAGCCAACAAAAAAATTAGTACAATACTATCAACTATTACCAAAACTATCTAAATTTTGTTTACTACAATATAAACCTATCCCACCATCAATACCAATCCTAATATCTAACATATCAATCATAAAAGAATTTCAAATGTTGTTTTCTACAATATAAACCTATCCCACCATCAATACCAATCCCAATATTTAACATATCAATCATAAAAAATTCAATCCATACCAATCCCAATATCTATCATACGAATCATAAAAGAATTTCAAATACACTATCTCAAAGAATTAGAAATTAAAATTCCTTATGAATTTTGAATTTAAATCCCCAAACTATACACTAAAATCAAGTTTTGAAGCAGTAGCCACATGAACCCAAATAAAAATTCACAAACAATGTAATGAAGAACTAACCTTAACATACACCACACCAATTTCGTTAAGATTATCAGGAAGCAAGTTGATAACTCCACCTCGCTCAAATTCCACTAAACAAATTCAAACCCATAGCTCAGTTTCCACAAAAAAAAACATATATTCAAATTGATTATAGTTTCCACACAAAAATTACAATTCAATCAACTCTAGAATACAAAATAGGCTGGGGTAAAATATAAACCATGAAGCTGTATGCTAAAACTGATATAACTAAACTAAAAAAAAAAAAAAAAGCTAAGAAATCCACACTAAAATTAGATGTACATAGATTATCACAGAGGCAAACGAATACCATACCTTTAACCCTGATTCGAATGGAGGAAAAGAATGAAGAGAAAGGAAATAGCAATAAAACTAGAAATTGAATAGCTGTGAAAAAAATAATAATAATAATAAGAATCAACTATTTATAAGATAATAGTTATAGAGTCCTAATAGTTATTGAGTTTGGATTTAGGAAAAAAAAATATATATATATATATATATATTATAGGTTTATAAGATAATATCTTTGGGCCGGTTTCGATAGGCTGGGTTGGATGTATTTCCGACCAACATAGTAGGGCCGATTTTGAAGTTGATGGGCCATGGGTTGGATAAGACCCATGGCAAATGGGGCACCGTTTATGGGTTGTAGTGGTTGCATGTGCTCGACCTCGATTCTGAGGAAGAAGATCGGTGGTCTGAGGAAGGAGCTCGATGTTTGTTTAATGTTTGTAAGTATGGTGGGCATGGTGGGTATGATGGTTATCTGTGGCCATGGGCTTGATGAGACCCACGACAAATGGGGGGCTGTTTCTAGGTTGTAGAGGTTGGAAGTGGGTGGTTTAGGGCAAATCGGTGGTCTGAGGAAGGAGATCAAGGATTCAGTTTGTGGGTATGGTGAGTCTGTAGATGCGATGCGATGGTGGGTATGGTTGCAAGTTTATGAGTCTCGTCAAGGAGGAGCTGGTAGAGGACTAAGGAAGAACATGGGAATGGCAGACCATCATGCTAGTAGAGGACTAAGGAAGAAGACAGGGATGGGAGACAATTGTGAAAAGGAAAGGGAAAGGCAGAGGCAGAGCTTACATTTTTTTGTTTTTCTCAGTGTCAGGTTTATGACATTTTTTTTTTTTTTTTTTATATTGTGCTGATGTGAAAAATTGTGGAAGCTTCAAAAGTTTCAGTTTTTATATATACATATATATATATATATATATATATATATATATATATAGATTACTTCAAATTAAATCAATTCTCATACATCCTGCTTAGGAACCATTGGGTCACTAATACATGACAAGTTATTTTTTTAACTTATTGAAATGAAGGCATCAGATAAGTCCTAGTATACCAGTTAAAGTTTGTTTGTGATAGCGTGGGATTTGGTAATTCCGACTTAAGTGCTTCTACTTTTTGTTTTTAAAATAAAAAATAAATAAATTGCTTTTTCTCTTTAAGTTGCGGTTTTCTCAAATTAAGAGAGTGCTGCATTATTGTTATTGAGATTTAAGAGCAACAGAGTTTAAGCTGTGGCATTTTTTTCTTAGAGAAATTGAGAAAGCTTATTGCATCGCAACAAAAAGTTTCAACTATTGTTACGGTAACTTATCGCAACAAAAATTTTGTTGCAATAAGTTTCACATGTACTTTATTGACCTATCGCAATAAAAAGATTTATTGCAATAAGTTTCCAAGAGGTACTTTATTGCAACAAAAATTACTGTTGCAATAACCTATCACAACAAACAATTTGTTGCAATAATTTATAGTAACAATATTTTTTGTTGCAATAAAGTATTTTTAATAATAATAAAAATTTTGTTTTAAAAAAAAATAATAATAAAAATCTTTTATTGCAACAAAACTTTATTACAACAAAATTTTTGTTGCAATAGTCTATTGTGATAGGCTAAAAACGTATTGACCCCTTGTAATTAAATCAATTGATTAATTAGCCAAGTTATTAATTAATCAAATTAACATGTAAACGTGTGGTAGCGCAAACAAATCACCAATAAACTACTTATGCAGCGGATAATAAATAACACGGCGATTTGTTTACGAATGAGAAAAACCTGATAGCAAAAACTCCACCGAGTGATTTTCAGGTCACCACTTTCGAAATTCCACTATTATCACAACAAGCGGTTATAAGTAAAGGAATCTCAAGTACCTTACCAACCTATAGTTGAACCCTTACCCTAATACCCAATTGAACTTGTTCTATAATGACAATTTCCCCTTTTTGATGCATGGCTCCCAAGTACGTGACTAACCAATGCGCAGATCCAGTACGCGACTTCAATCACCAACTAGAGAGAGTTGTTGGCTGCAAAATTCTTCAGTTTCATCCACAATGAAGATCAAGAAGATGCTTGGTCACAAAACCCAAAGGTGCACATACAAAACAACTTCTTCAGAAGAGATGAACTAGGGTGAAACTTTGTCTCTGGTCACAAATTGCTTGAACAGACTTTGCTTAATGCTTATGTAACTTGTATCTTCTTTGACAGCCCTTAAAACAATCCTTTTATATATCTAGGGTTAGGAGAAAAGAAAGCCCAAACACATAATCACGGATTAAAGTCAAAACAGAACTGAAACTCTGTTTTTCATAAACCTCGACAGATATCCTATCTGTCAAGTTGCTGTCAAGCCATGGTGCTAAACAGCTCTACAGGTCTCGATAGATGCTAGCAATCAAGCTGTTACTGATTCCATGAACCCGAAGTTGTCTTTCAAGGATAAACTTATAAGTGAGATTCCAGGAGCTTTCGCACAAGCTTTTTATCTGAGGAATAAAAAGAAGACTGAAATGGCACCAAGTTCCATCGAAACGGACATGGAAAGTGATGAGGTAAGGGAACTCAAGGAAGGTCTTGTTGTAGCAAAAATTTCTAGGGTTTAAAGCAACGTATTCGTGCACCATGCTCCAAGGCTCTGATTGTGAAGGTATATGGGAGAATGGTGGGTTGCAACTTTCTTCATGCAAAAATCCTATCCTTATGGAATCCGGTGGGAAGGATAGATTGGAAAGATTTTTTTTCTCGTTCGTTTCTTAGTCAAGAAGGATCCTAATGCTATGCTCAAGAACTAGCCATGGTTCATAGGAGAAAACTTCCTATCTATAAGACCTTGGGAGCCAAACTTCAAGTTAGCTACGGCAGTGGTGTCTTCAATAGCCGTATAGGTCAAACTCAACGAACTTCCTATCGAGTATTATGATTCTGAGGCCCTTCTCATCATCAGTCAAGCCTTTGGGAATGTCCTGAGAATAAACGCCCATACTGCAATCGAAACAAAGGGCTAATACGCCAGGCTTTGCATCTAGGTGGATATTGAGAAACCCCTTGCAAATGCGATGCTAGTCGATAACCTTGAACAACCTATCACCTATGAGAGGCTGCATAGGTTTTGCTTTTCTTGCAAACATATTGGTCACTAGAGAAAGGAATGTATCTTTATGATCAAGAAACCATCACCAAAAAAGCCACCTACACCAAAAGGATGAGAAATCCTTACCATGAAGGATAACAATGCTGAGGAACTCAGGCCACACGCAACGCATGGTCCTTGGATGGTAGTGAGCCGCAAGAAGTCCAACAACAGGAAGGACAAAAAGCACGATTCTACACCCATTAACCCCATGCATGCAGCATGGCATGAAGGACCTGGTGAGTGAGCAATCCCAGGAGAAGCGGCTAAGCTAACACCTAGCGTGAGCATTTTAAAAATTAATGAAGGGAAAAGAAAAGCAAATGGTGAGCTGGCGGTGTTTGGAAAGTCACCTAAAGAACTATCAAGCTTTAAAGGAAAATGTATAAGCTTGGATAGCCCAAATAAATTGGGCCTACTTAACCAGGGAACAATCAAAGCATACGAAGGCCTATCATCCATGAAGGGCAAAAAAGTCTTGGCAAGACTTTTAAGGCAACTCTAGCAAATGCTAGAAGTGCCAATTCTAGAGAAGGAAATAGATCAAGCAAGATTCCTAAGACAATTCAGACTCCCACCAATGACTCCTCTCAACCAGGCAACGATGGAAAATTTCAGCTCCTCAGCAAATTAAGAAATGACTTGGGTGATATACGTGAAGGGAAAGATAGTGGAAATTCTAGCATTAGTGATCGATGAGATCAGAGCGAATCCCACCCACAAAATAAGGTGGTTCAACCCTGATCTGAAAGAGGCATGGAGATGGATTTTTCCATTAACACCTCTGAGTGTAAAGTTGGGCAGGCTTCTGCGCTCGGACCCAAAATGGGGAGCGATGAAGAATCCATGGTGGTCCCATCTTACCGATGTGCCAAAAAGAGAGGAAGAGAGAAAACTAGTTTGGGAAAGCAGCCCTCAAATATTCCCAACTCTGATGTTGTGTGTCGCCAAACCAGGGATGAGTCTCTCGGCAAGAAGAATGTTGGAAGATCAGCCTATTACAACCAGCTTTATAGGCAATCAGTATGCCGTGAAGATCATTCAAGTGTTTCAGCCAACCGCAATCTTCAACTTGCATGTCATGGTAGAGGAGAAAAAGATAGGGGTATTAAAGCACTACATAACGATGATGCCTAGAATAGGGTAGACAATGGAACTAGTGAAGAAGACAGGATGGAATTTGATGAAGGAGGCGAGGCTTCTGCCTCCCTTCAATGAATGCCCCACCCTTAGTCACTGGTTAGTCATGAATGTCATCACGTGGAACTGTAGGGGTGCTCTAAAGCTCAAATTTAAGAATCATGTGAGGGAGTTGGTTCAAAATCATAACCCAACCATGCTAATTGTAATGGAACCTCGCATAGGCGGAGACAGAGCCAAGGAGATCACGGATAGACTTCCCTTTAATGAGGCCATCCACACAAAAACTATAGGCTATGCAGGCAAGTTGTGGTTGCTATGGAACTCAGATAGGGTTGTAGTGACTCCACTAGCCACCACTAAGCAAAAGATTCATGTCTCGATCAATGTGAGACCCTCTAAGCCTCTAACTAGCATAATCGTTGTTTATGCTAGTCCTAGATTTAATGAAAGATGTGTTTTGTGGAATAATCTTGTTAATGTGGCTAGTTTGCATAGTAGTCCCTGGAATATTGTAAGGGATTTTAACGAAGTTCTTGCAGATAATGATAAATTTTGGGGCAGGGCAGTTAATGCCAATAGGTCCCTTTTATTTAAGGATTGCTTGGATTCCTACAATATGGTAGATTTGGACTTCTCAGGACCAAGGTTCACCTGGTATAATCATAGGGGAGTTAGAAGCCTTATCCAAGAAATATTGGATAGATTCTTCATGAACCTGGATTGGTGCACCCTGTATCCAAATGCCACAGTGTCTCATTTAACACGTGTTCACTTAGACCACTACCCAGTCCTTTTAGACTTTGAACTAGGTGCTGACATCAAACTTAACAGGCTATTTAAGTTCCAAAGTTTCTGGCTCAACGACCTATCTTTTCCAAGTATAGTAAAGGATGCTTGGGGTCGAACAAATCGACTTGATGAAGTAGTGGAGAAGTTCACTAGGGATGCTACTGAATGGAACTGAAATCACTTCAATAACATCTTTGTAAAAAAGAGACGTGTTATGGCCAGATTAGATGGTGCTCAGAAAGCTCTAGGAAAAAGGCCATCAAAATTCTTGGTGGAGTTAGAAAAAGATCTCCAAAGAGAGCTTAATGAGGTGCTGAATTAAAAGCAGGAGTTGTGGGCCCTTAAATCTAGATTGAATTGGATGGTTCTTAGTGATAGAAACACATCCTTCTTTCACGTATCCACCATTGTCCGAAGAATGAGAAGTCAAATTTCTTGCTTAAACAATAGTGTGGGAGAATGGATTCAAGAGGAGACGCAGATCATAAGTTTTATTTGAGAAGCTTTTGTTAAGTTATACACCACAAGCCATCTTGAAGCAAAGCTCCAATCGGGTCCCATCTCCCCTTGGCAAGTGGCCCTTTCTGATTCGAAGAGAGACAACTTGTTTGAACTTGTTACAGTGGAAGAAATTTAATCAACTCTTTGGTCTATGAAGGCTTTCAAAGCTCTAGGACCGAATGGCCTTCATGCTGGGTTCTTCCAGCGTTTCTAGATGATAGTCGGCGAATCAATTGTGGGGGAGATAAAGAAATGCTTTGAGACAAAAAAGAAAAAAAAAATCATGAATTCCTCAATAAAACTAACGTGGCTCTTATCCCCAAAATCCAAGGCCCTGAAACCATAGGCAATTACCGGCCCATTAGCCTCTACAATGCAGTGTATAAGATTATTACAAAAATCATGGTTGCCAAAATTAGGCTGATGCTGGACAAGCTAGTGTCTCTTATTCAATCGACTTTTGTGCTGGGGAGGAAAGGGGTCGACAATGCAATCATAGTGCAAGAAATCATCCACACAATTAGTAAAAAGAAAGGAAGAGTGGGGTACATGGCAATTAAAGTGGATCTTGAAAAGGTCTACGACAAGCTCGAATAGAGCTTTATCCGAGAAACGCTTTTAAAAGCAAACCTACCCAGGGACTTGATAGATCTCATAATGAATTGTGTCTTCCACCACCAAATCTATGCTTTTCAATAAGGGTAACCTCAAACCATTTTGGCCTTCTCGGGGCATTCAGCAAGGGGACTCACTATCCCCCTATATTTTTATTCTTTTCATGGAAGTCTTGGGCCATTATTTGAAGAAAAATGCAGAGAGAAAAAATGGACTCCTATTAAAGTGTCGGAGAGCGATATTGCCTTTTCCCACCTCTTCTTTGCAAATGACCTTGTGTTATTCACTAAGGCAAATGGCAGCAACTGTTTAGCTATTAGAGATGCATTGGACAAGTTTTGCATCAGGTCTGGTCAATTAATTAGTGAAGCCAAATCCAAAGTTTTCTTCTCTCTAAATGTTGATAGAGACACTAGGGAATCCTTGTATGATATTTTGGGGTTTTCTTTAACACCTAATCTTGGCAAATACTTTGGATTTCCTATTAAGCACTATGGGTCAAGCAACCAAAACTTCAACTTTGTACTTGAGAGAGTTAAACAAAAACTTGCAGGTTGGAAGGCCAACCTCCTTTCCTTTGTAGGCAAAACAATCCTTGTCCAAGCTTCTTCTTCTATCATTCCAACATATTTTATGCAATGCAATGCCCTCTCGGGTAAGCTCCTAGATAACATTGATAAAGTTAATAAGAATTCCCTATGGAGCTCTTCGGAGTTTGTGAAGAAAATGCATTGGATGGGTTGGCAGAAAATCACTCGGCCTAAAAGTGAAGGTGGGCTAGGCCTTTATACAGCAAAGGGCAGAAACCTTTCTCTTCTTACTAAGCTTAATTGGCGTTTTCATTCCGAAAAGGATGCGTTATGGAGTAAGGTCTTAAGAAGTAAATATTGCACTAGACAAAGACTGAATGCCATAAATTCCACAAAGCTGCCTTTTTCTAGAGTGTGGTCTGCAATGAAAAAGGTAAAGATATTTTTCGTAAAGGAATAATATGGTGCATGGGAAAAGATAGTGACTTGAGCTTCTGGCATGATAATTGGTGTAGTGTTGGGCCTGTCAGGAGTTTGGTGCAAGGTCCACTGTCTATAGAAGAGGAGAATCTCAGAGTAAAAGAAGTGGTTTCAGCTGATGGATGGAATTGGTCGAAAATCTCCATTCCTATTTCGAACAGTGTCAATAATATGCTAAAAGCCACCCTTGTCTCCGTTGCTACTAAAGGACAGGATAGACTAGCTTGGGGTATGTCCACTAATGGCAGCTTTGAGCTCAAAAGTGCATGTCAAATTGCTATTGTAAGTGAAGAAAAGGCTTCTCCATTCTCGGGCTAACATTCTCCCTCGTATACAAACCTTCATGTGGATGTGTTTACACAGTAGTATCAATGTTAAGGAGTGCCTCACTAAGAGGGAGGTACCAATGGATCCCACATGCCCCTTATGCCTTTTTGAATCTGAGTCCATAATTCACGTGCTAAGGGATTGCAGAATGGTAAGGAACATTTGGACTTAGCTGGGAGCCGAGGAGATTAACTCCTTTTTCTTTAGTGGTAATTTGCAACACTAGATTACCACTAATGGAAATACTGATACGAAAAAAGCACAGAGATCACCCCCCCCCCCTCATGGAAAACCTCCATCCTTTTCGTAATTTGGTGCATTTGGAAGCATAAGAACAATGTTGTATTCCAAAACAAAACCATCCAACAAAACTTGGGTCATGAGATATTCTGGGAAGCTATGGAGTACGAGCATTGTGTGAAGCTTCCTAGAATAATTCCTGAACAGGTGGTTAAGAGGATTAGGTGGGAAAAGCCAGAAGTGGGTTGGTTCAAACTTAATTCAGACATATCCTAATCGGGCAACCCAGGTCCAGCAGGAAGTGGAGGGCTCATTCAAAATGGTGTGGGAGATTGGGTCTATGGTTATGCTAGGAAGATTAGTATCACAACAAGCTTTGCAGCAGAGCTTTGGGGCCTTAGAGATGGATTTATTCAATGTTTAAATCTCCATTTATCTGCAATTGAGATTGAAATTGACGCTAAATCTATAATTGACCTGTTGAATAATCCTAGGGCTGCTAATAATGTTGTTTCTCCTTCAATGAATGATTGCAAGTACCTAATCTCTCAACTCCCGCGGGTTCGTATTAAGCACTGCTTCAAATAGGCTAATAGATGTGCAGATGCCTTGGCAAGACTAGGCTCCAAAGAAGCAAATGATTTTTGTGTTTTTAGTAGTCCGCCTGTGGACATTATTGATTTTCTAAAGACTGATGCTGATGGTTTGTACTTAAACAAACTTTGTTTTGAGCCTATTTTGGTTGTTTAGTTTTAGTAATATATCCCTTGTTTGAAAAAAAAAAAAAAAAGGGTAAGGAGGGAAAAAAGTTAGAGAAATGTAAATGTTAAAAACAATTATAGGAAAATTGGAAAGAAAAAAGATAATGACATGGACGCTGATGTGGCCCAACTATATATAGCAATTTTTTTTTTTTTTTTTTTTTTTTTTTGGAGAAACAAACACACACACACACAAAGAAGAGGGAAATGAGCTTTAACAAAGGTACACCACAACTCTAGTCAAAAGTCATAATAACTTTTAAGGGAGGGTGAGGCAAGTTATATTCTCTGTAGCAATAATAAATGCTACGTTTCAGCTTAAACTTTAGATATATATATATATATATATAGAGAGAGAGAGAGAGAGAGAGAGAGATTACACGAAACTATAAGATTTAAAGCCCAGGCATTACTTCATTACCACCATAAACCACGCCTTGATTTTATTTATGTATAGCACTCAGAAACCAACAGTTGCTTTATAAGAGCATTATTATTGGTAGTGCTATACGAAATCTCAGATATATTCGGAAAGTGTTACAACTTATTTGCTTTTGATATATTACCTTTGTTAAAATATATACTATATAGGATATAGAAAAAATTTCGGAGAATTCATTTCTACTGAGAAATCTTGCTTGAGCAAGAATGGCCGGTGCACCGCCCAATTGTGCCAATCACTATCATCCTACGTATCAGTTTTGGTCCACAAGAAATGGGGCCGAGAGAATGAGCGTATTTTTATAACAATATGATTCTTTAAATTTTCCTATATATCTTTTTATTATAAAAATAAGAATATAATTCTTTAAAATTCTTTGAATAATTCAGTTATGGAATTATACTGCCCAAAATCAGTCCATACAATTAAAAATGAATGGCTTATTTTTATTACCTAATGTTGATTTTTTTTTTTTTAACTGAGTTTTAACTTATAGCGTCTAGTCCTGATGATAGCTTTTATCATCAAATCAAGACATCAAAAAGTTCCTGATGATAACTTTTATCATCAGATCAGATCTTTTATTTAACCATTAGAGAGTTTAACAGTTGAACTAACTGGAACCTACATTACATAATGTTGATTCATTTATAAAAGAGTAACAAAATTTTAGTCAATACACTGCAATTCTAGATTGGGACTGACTTAATTTGAACAAAATATATGACTCTAAATACAGACACATGTCATAAAAATTTTAATTAATATATACTAAAATGAAAATAACAAATGTGTGTTTGTGTTATTATTATTATTTTTTTTTTCAGTTTTTTTTTTTTTTTTTTGGTGAGAATAAAGACATCAATTTCATTAAATCAGAGATGCTAAATCGGCCTAAACTACATGAATGATACCTGGTGGCACATCATTCATCCAAACAAGTAAATTGGGTGTAGGATTACCCTTCTAGCAAGAGAATGTGCTACAATATTCCCTTGATGGTGAACATGAAAAAAAATCTAATACGCAAGAATTGAGATGTTAGAAGTTTTGCATTTGAAATCAAATGGCCATGCAATGCTAACAATAGTTCAGAGTTTATGAGGTCTTTAATAATAATAATCTTTGAATCACCTCAACGATTGCTTTTCTGATACCCACTTCTATAAGGGAACTCAATTGTTCTTCTTGTTGCCATCGCTAGCTTCAACGTGCTACCATACCTGGAAAATGGATTTGTTGAGTTCGAGAGGCAGTTACTAGGCCCTCATAATTGCGAATCACTACCCCTATCCCTGCTCTATTCTCCTATGAAAAATTGCTCATCAAATTTGACCTTGAAGTAGTTTAGGTCTGGCGGTTTCCAGTGAATGTGTGTGTTTATATGTTAATAACGCGAAAAAATTTTAGAACATGATTATTATATTAAGCTCAATTGAAAAGTTAGTGCAAACATAAGGAAATGGAAAACATGAACAGACTTTGGAACTCTGTGATAAAAAATGACAATTCTTTTATTAAGAATTTTGAATTCACTAATATTAATAGTCTGTTCTTTTTTACTAAAAGAATCTGAGTTCAAATTTATCTCTTTCGTTATTGTAATTATCAATCTATCCTAAAGCAAAATACAAAAAGTGACCTTCTTAAGAAGAAAAGTTGGCGTGAGTAAGATAGATAAATATTTTAAGGTCAAATTAAAGTTTTGTAATTCAACTTTTAATGCCTTATCTTTGATTTTGACACGGAGATATAACTCAATTAAATTTTAGTAAAATAAATAAGATGTAAAAATAGCATTTTTTTTTTAAATTTATATTTCAACATTTTACAACAAACAAAATAATGACATTGATGAAAGATTTTTGTATTAGCTTTATTTCCAAGTAATTGGTGAACATGACATATGAGCTCAGCGTGATAATCTTAATATACAGACACACACCGCAGTGATAATTTTTTTAAAAAAACAAGACTAACAATTTCATTAAAAAATACCATATTCTTTCGTACTCCTATGAAGTAAAGTGATTATTTTTAAGAGTTTTTGCGGAAACAGGAGTGTACTTGGGTCTCTAGGCATAGGACCACCCATTGTAGGAAACTCAAAGCTCACAATACAAATAGATTGTGAGCCCAAAAAAAGGTTGAGCCCAATAGCCATATTTTGGGTGCGCACAATAGTCATTAAATACACATCCATAACAAAAGTTTCAAATGCTTAAAAAGCAAAAATAAATAAATAGTTTTAATTTTTTTTTTTTGGGGGAAATGCTCGCATATGAGCCATAATATTTTTTTAATTTTAAAAATATATTTTCTTATAAAAAATGAAAAGAAGTTTGTAGTGAAAGGCACAACAATTGTTAGGGATAATTAACTTCATATGGAAGAGATGTGATTGAGAAAAATAAAGTTAAACTGTAGGAGTTTTCAATTAATGATGATATTTAACATTAGTATTCCAAAAAACAGTAAATTAAATCCAATGTAGAATTACACAAATTGATAAATATAGACATAGGTAGGATAAAATTTTTTTATACAAAAAAAGGTCTTAAACAACCACTTAATAGATGACTACCACTTTATATGAGCCTTGAATTATACAATATTTTTGTAAAGTCTCTCACTTGAACTCATCCAATATGCCTAGTATGTAATCCAACAAAATTGTTGATATGTGACCCTAAAAACGTTAGACCAAAAAAAAAAAAAAAAGAGTAAGAATTAAAAATAAGAAAAACAACAAACACTATATAGGAGATAACATTGGTATTGCACCGTTGTTACTTCGTAATTAAGTACAATATTCAATCTCATTAATCACTATCTCTCAAAAAAAAAAAAAAAAAATCTCATTAATCACTAGGTTTTTGTTTAAGGTTCCAATACTATCTAAGTAACTAACTTCGGCAAACCACCACTTGAAAATTGAGCTACATTTTTAGTGATTTAAAGTTTGTAAAAGACTATGAGAGTTTTAACTTTAAAGTCCATAAGAATAGGATTATGGTCGTGCTTTTATAAAACTTATGTGATAAGATAATATTTTTATTGTATTAAGTTTAAAGAACTATATATATATATATATATATCCTATCACTGTCTATATGGCACATCGAAAACTCCATAAACCAATAGTGTGGTGAATAAGACTCGGGAGTTGGAACCTCTAAACTCATGGCACATCCCTTAATTTATTGAGTCCACCACTCAAATATCTTCGAATGGATAAAATTAAGAAACTATTAATAACTAATATATATGCCTTTACACTAAGTACCTTTCTAAATGATTCATTTGTATATAATATTACATACAACTATACAAATAATATTCATAAGCATGATTTTCTTAGGATTCTTCTTCTTCTTTTTTTATTTTTTGTGTGTGCATTGACCATGGCCTTTCTCTTAGTTGACAAGAAACCTCAAAATATCATAATACCATAATACATAGCTTAGCTACGATAAACTTGACTAAAGACTATTAGTGTCCTTAATTCTTAGGATAATATTTTTAAGTTTGGGTCGTTGGCTTTATCTCTCAGTGCAGGGTCACAAAGTCACAACAGAACTCTCCTAAATTAAGCAACCTTACCTGATAAGCGGAATACTAGTCATCACAAATTGTGCGGTGATGTGATTAATTTTTGAGTCTATGGAACTGTTGGTGATGTGATTGATTTTTTAGTCTATGGAACTGTTCACATTTGAATAAATTGAAATGAATCGATTTCAAGTTAGTGTCTTTGGGTGCTATATATATTAGAACCAAATAATTACTGTATTTTGTGACTGGTAGTTTTTTATGTTGTATTCTAGAGTAATCCATAATCTAATTAGCTCAACTTCTCATTCTGACCACCCAGCTACAAATTGGGTTACTTCTGTATTATTTATTCGTATCCATCCTTCACATATTAGCATATTTTGATAGCATTAATTACCCTTATTAAAATAATTTTTAATATGGTTCTCAAAAACAAAATAAATAATAATGAGCTTAATGTTTAGTTGGTTATAACTTTCCAATCGATGTGTGATGCAATAGAGTAAATTTTGAGACAATCTATGTGACCAATTCTCCCATTGTGCCTGAAATACAGGAGGGAAAATTTCTGCATGACCAATATTACTTGTAAGGAGCCCTGCCGCTCCGATCTCATGAGTGTCAGTGTATATTTACTACACATACACGCCTAGCCCATTGAATTCATGCCCAGATTACTATACTTATTGTGTACATCTAATACTTGTACAATACTTTCTCACGCCTATTTATAAAGGCCCTCTATATAACACACAAATATACAGATTATTCCTATATTCTCAATTGGAAGCAACATTAATGTTAAAGATGAAAGTTTGTACACTAACCTTTGCAAATAATAGCATTATTTGTTGTAGTTTGTACCATGTACAAGTGCAATTCATGAACATGTCCTGCATAAATAGTTGAACAGAAGTTGGAAGTTGGCAGTTGGTACAGCTCAGCCATATGTATGGTGCTATGTGTTTATAAGGGAAGGTGGCTGACCTACAATGTGTCACACAATGGAACTAATATGCCCCAAATGAAAGTAATTATCTCAAATTGCACTCACCCCATGAACCGATTTTTCACATCTCGTAAGTCCCACGTACAAGGTAGTATCTAGTGTTTCGGTTGCATGTAATGAAAACATTATATACTTTTTTTTCGACAGACATTTGGGGTGATACCCCTCCTCGGATAGATTTTTTTTTTTTTTTTTTTTTTAATGAAAAGATGAGTAACTTTATTCAAATGAAGATCTTCCTCAGATAGATATTATTAATAATAATAGCATCTGGGCTTCCCAATGATATAAAAATCCTAGACCAATTCAAAGAAGAATTATAGCTGCTATCCAATTTCATTAGGCCCTTTCCATTGAACATACCAAGAGATTAACTGTGTCTAAATTCCCCAAAACAAAGTTTTTTTTTTTTTTTTCTTTTTTGGGTGATAGCTAAGCACACTATCTGTGAATAAGATCAATGGAAATGAAACCTTAATAGTTTTCAGGTTCCTAGATGATTTAAAAACTGATTGACAAGACCATAGGCCCAGTGTCACAATTTTTTTTTGTCTATATCAAACATGAAAACTCTATAACATGGCTACCAATTGGAATGAGAACAGCGTCCAAGAAAACCGACCATGAGAAATAAATCAACCCGGCAAGACATATGGGCTACTCGACCAATGTCCCAAAAGCTTTAGCAACTGATTGACAAATTTGCTACCCAGAATGTGACCTAGGTGGCCCATTACTTGCAAGGTGGCATTGGCGTTGCATGTGTTGTGGGGGAGCCAAGCAGTAAAGTTGATTGTGCCATAACTCCAATCATGCATGGTGGTGATTTATTTCGGTTCCCATGTCCCTTAAAGTGCAACACCCTGACTGCATTGCAAGGAAACTGCAATGGCAATTTCTGTCATTTTGC
The DNA here is from genome assembly GCA_030445155.1 of Quercus variabilis. Classification (NCBI taxonomy): domain Eukaryota; kingdom Viridiplantae; phylum Streptophyta; class Magnoliopsida; order Fagales; family Fagaceae; genus Quercus; species Quercus variabilis. Next base: position 11,143,778 of record CP129450.1, read on the forward strand.
TCCGTAGTCCATGCTATAAGGCTAAGGGTTGGGTTTTTATTTATTTATTATTGTTTTTATGAATGAGGTGTTGAAATTTTTAAGCTATATATTAAGGTTTAGGGCTGAAAGCACGGTTAGTGTAAAAACACTATAATTTGTTTAGACCCTCAATTTTAAATTACGGCTTAATTACTTTTACTTTAATTTATCTAAATGTGAAATAAGAGTAAATGAAGTGCAATAAACCGGAACTACTCTAGTGCATGAACATAAGCAATAAACAATGAATGTAAAGCACAAAGAGTAAGAGAAAAGAGATGCAAACACAAGATAATACGACAATGTGTTATTGAAGAGGAAACCAAAGAACTTGACGAAAAACCTCTTCGCGATCCTCCAAGTCGAAATTGATCCACCAACGAATAATTTGAAGTACACGAATATCAAAAAGACCCTCTAAGCTTAATCTACCTAATGTACTTGAACCCTCCAAACTCCAACTATCAACGGACTTCTTAGAGTCTTGTCTTCGCTAGTTATCCGGTTCCCGCAATATCGCCCGATTACATTCGCCAATCCTCATCGGCTTCTTTTGGCAAATCCCAAAGGCTTCCCAAACTCCAAAACACTCTCTACACTCTGAAAATGTGTGGGTTGTGTTTGGGTACAAATCTCTTCTTAAGATATAACAATGGGAGAAGGGAAGAAGAAGAGACTATAAAAAAATTTTCACTTAAGAATGAGTAGCTCTCTCTCTAAAAGGTAGGTGTGTTGTAGAAACCTGTATAAGGTTTTCTTCTGAATAGTCTTCTTAGTTCCTTACACTTTTGTAAGTAATAAGGATATATATAGTAGGGTAAAGGATATAAAAGTCACAATTAAAATTATTTAGGCAGTGAGCTTCACGGTTCACTCACAACTTAGCCTAAGTCGCGAAGTGATTGACGAAATACAGCCGGCATTTAACTCTTCAGCTTCCAGTATGTGCTCCTCATGTGACCTTTCGCAGGTTGCATCACTCACGAGCTAAGTCACAAGATCAACTTCTTGAGCAATCTTCACCAACTTAGTACTAAACTCAATACAATAAATCCCACAAAATACAAATAAATAAATTTATGCAATTACAACACTTTTTGTTATGAAATAAAGCCAACATAAATGTTATGTGAAAAATCATAACTTAACAAGGGCAGTGTGTAAATTGTGTCTAACTTACTATTTCAGTTGTTTTTCATCTGTGTACAAACATGCGTGCAATAGGTCTTATGGAAAGGTTTATGGTCCGTTTGGATGCAGCTTATTTTATTGAAAACTGAAAACACTGTAGCAAAATAAATTTTAAATATGTGAATAGTATTGTGAGACACATTTTTAATATTTTTTCTGAATAAAGTGGTTGTGGGTCCCATGAACAGTATATGAACAGTGCGTGAATAGTGCTTTGTCTCCTAAAACTGAAACACATGGAGAAAAAAAAAATTGCAAAACACCATACGCTTCATCGGATCCAAACACATACTTAATATAGAATACTAGGTTTTATATATATATATATATATATATATATATATATTAAAATAAAGCATATATTAATATGAGAGGAAAATCAGAAGTTTCTTCACAATACATATAAAATCCCAACTTATCCCTTTAAAAGAAACCACTCATAGTTTCAGTAACACTTTCTTTTCCTTCAACTTTTGTTTTGTTTTGATTTTTTTTGGGTATTATAGTTTATGTTCATAAATAAAAGCCACATCAGCATGGGTTCTACGGATGACATATCAAATAAATATATGTCAGTATTAAGGGGTAACAAGTGGAATTGTCTTGATGGTAAAATTGGATAGAGATAAATTGTTCAAATGACGCCAAGAACTCACAAATCATAGAAGTAGATTACAAGAAGAAATGAGAATATATACGCAGTCATTTGAATCAACATCTTAGGCTGTATCTTTAGAAGCAGTCTGCCCTTAGCCTGAAGAGTACTGTAAAAGCTAGTTAACAATTGTAATTGGTTGATCAAGCAAGGATTCTTGTCGAGTACTGTATTATCCAACATATATTGATGCAAGTAAGTTTTTCATTATGTAAAGTGTGAAAGCGGCAGAAAATATCATAAAATTATGAACCCATTAAAACCAAAACTCATAAAATTTGGTAAACCGGCAGAAAATATCAATTATACTTTTAACCATGATGCAAATAGCCATGTACTCCATTTCAGGTTTAGAGGTGGTGCCAGAATCCCAATTGTTCAAGCCATCATATATATAGTTAAGTTGTTAACTCATTGATAATGTAAAAGACGTTTTGAAAAAACCATTTTTAAATATACACGTATGAGTAGAAGTTTCACATAGATGAAAATATTTAAACTAGTAACATGGCATAGTAGGGCATAAATTCATACACACAATTTTTGAGTTAAGTGATGTACTTTTATGTTCTATTAAAGCCTCAATTGCAATATCAATCCCTTAGCTAGGCTTTCTAATTATTTGCTTTGAAATGTAGAGGTCTCTTTTAAGGTGAAAGTTTAATATTGACTAAAATACATTATTAGTCCCTAAAGTTTATACATTGAGTGATTTTAATCCTTATGTTTCAAATGAGTGATAAATCACTAAAGTTTTAAAAACGAGCTTCATTGATCCTTTTGTTTAGTTTCATTAACTTTCTTTGTGTATATGGCTAATAGAGTAATGTTATGGTTATGACTTATTTTTAATCACGTGCCAACTACTTGGCCGGCATCTAATTTTGTCTACTTTTTCTTCTCTCTTTGTGTTACTTAGTCAACTTTGACGCCATAACAAGTATGATACCATCCAAAACTACAAGGCTCTTTAGGAAGTCTCTAACTAAGGTCTTTTTTTTATTTAAATTGTTTCTTTTTTCCCTTTTTTTTTTTATTGTAAATTTGGGTATTTTACTTTTTTGACTTCATCCTTATCTATTAGTTGTATCATTTTTCAATATTAGAGTTTCTTTAAATTTTTGTTTTACACTTAGAGTATTTTTTTAGAGAGTTTCAACCTATGATACTTGCTCCTGATAATAACTCTTTATCATCAGACTAAACACCAATCAGTTTTTGGTGTAGGTGAGAATTAAACTCCAAATCTCTTATTCAATCATGAGAGACTTTACCAGTTTAACTAACTGAAACCTATAATAGTTTGGAGTTCATGCAATGGACTGTATCGCCATTTCATCGATGGAGCCATTTTGCATAAGTAATTTTAATTTCAACTCTCTATTTTAAACCTCTTAAATGCTGTTTGAATTTGTTAAAGACGCCATGATGAAAAACCTTTTAGTTATGAATCATCTTGTACTTGTTCTTGATGCTATATATATATATATATATATATATATATTAATTCGATAGTTACAACATTAGAAATGAGGGGTTCAAAATGTGTTTCACCTTACAAGGAGAACAGACAACTATTGAGCTATAAAGGTTATTGTGTTATTAGGGTCAAAGTTGATCATGGAAGGCAAAGAAGGGGAAGAAAAGACGGAACATTTAATACCATGTGTAATTTTTTAATAGAAAGTTAGATATCATGTCATTAAAAGTAAACCACATCAATGTTTTGTTAGTCATGTACACAAAAAAAGTTTAGACAAAATGACTAATAGAGCATGTTCTTGAAAATTATTATGGATTAAAAACACTCATTTGGAAATTAGGGAACTAAAAGTGTTTAACATGTAAGCTTTAAGAATAAATATTTGATAAATCTAAATATAAATGATGTCACACAATTGTTTTGTTTTCAAAAAAAAATGATGTCACATAATTCAAAAATAATTATCATTCTTGGTACGTTGGAAATATATTTAAAATAATGTATCACTATGCATGTCTTCTTTTTTTTTTTTTTTTTTTTAGAGAGTTTCAATCTATGGCATCCGCTCTTAATGCTAACTCTTTATCATCAGACCAAGACATCAATCAGTTTTTAATGTAGGCGGGGATTAAACCTCAAATTTCTTATACAACTATCAGAAACTTTACCAGTTGAGCTAACTGTGTTAGGTTACACTTGTGAGCGAAATCCCATGTTGAATAAAAATGAGAAAAATGAATAGTTAATATAACATAATTGAGCACATACCCATTGGGGCTTAGGCCTTTTGGGTTAAAGTGTATCTCTATATATTATATTAATTATTCAAGGAAGCTCCCCAAAGTGTTTATCTCCCCAACAAGTGGTATCAGAGCTCATGGTGGTGTGCGGCGATGTTGGTGAGGTGTTTATGGTCCCTACCCAGCAGGGACAGAGAAAGCCTAAACGGCCCACACACAAAAATCCTGAAGAAGAAAAAAGAAAAAAGCCCAACAAATAAATATTGCTAATGGTGCTAAATAATGGTGTGATGCAAGGTTCCCATAGACATGGACGTGCGGGGTTCCCATGGATGTGCGTGTGGAGTTGACACGTGGTTCCCATGGATGACGTACGAGAGACCTATGGATGACGCAGCAATGAAGTGAAAAGCCCATTAGGCAAGAGGGAGTGAGAAGGACTTGTTCATGACCCACAGAGAGGTCTTGAAGCACATAGAGAGGCAGACTCACGTGAGGGGGAGATTATTGGGTTACAAATGTGAGGAAAGTCCCACATTGAATAAAAATAAGAAAAATGAGTGGTTAATATAACATAATTAAGCACATACCCATTGGGACTTAAGCTTTTTGGGTTAAAGTGTGTCTCTATATATTATATTAATTATTTAAGGAAGTTTCCCAAGGTATTTATCTCCCGAACAAAACCCACTATCACTATGCATGTCTTTGAATTGGCAAAATATTACATTTTCATATCATTATAAAATAAAGCCTCCCCCCATTTCAAAGTAAATGGATGAGATCATTTTCCTTCAAAGGCGGCATGATGATATCATCGTAGAGCATGCTCCTCCCCCTATACGACTACATAATATAGTTGGAAATGTAAGAATAAGTGATCCTCTCGAAACCTTTGAATCACTAAGGTTGACTTTCATCCATAATTTAAGATGAATATTGCAAACCTCCCTCTTTGCATTTATACTAATCACCTAATCTCCCTTTGGTCCGAAAAAACCTTTAAAACCCATTTATACTACCTCAGGCAGGCAATAACTTCAAGGGCAATGAACATGCAGCGAAAACGACATTAACCCAAGTCGGAAATGTTTCTGGCCTAACTTCCATGAAAGCTAAATCATTCACATTATAGCTCCAATGAGCTTGCTGCAGCCTCTAGCTAGAGAAAATCAATCCACCCAATTCCATCTCAAAAATCTTCCATGCCTAACTTCCACCTTTCAGCCTGCCCATCAAAGCTAAATCATGCCTTCTTCTTCTTCCATCAATTTGCCAATTGCCAAGTACTCTACATAGTAATTCAGCAAAGAAGATAACAAATGCAGACAAAGAATAGTGGCATAGTTGCACTAGGAAAATTATCTTATAGAACCGCTTTATACAATGGTCTCTCACAACATGTGGATCTCATGACCCACATCTATGTAAGTGTGGTTACACATCACATATAACCATTACATAAAATAAAAACTCAAGGGATAGAATCTAATCTAATGCCTACCAAATGTGAGAGGATGGTTTACACACCAATTTTATGAGTCTTACATACAATGAGAAAACAAGAGTATATACTTTTGTTTTTTAATATAAGAAATGGTCTCTCAATTTTTGGTCAAACAATTCTATTCGTTGCACATAAAATAATTCAAAAAACCCGTCTATATATATATATATATATAGTGTGTAATTGATTGAACCTAAAATTTGGGCTTATGTCATGCTCCAAATTAATAAGCTCACTACCTCAGATGAAATTAAGCAAGAGCGTGCATATGCTAAATGAGATCCACCTTGTTCATAGGTCAAAACAGAAACAACAAAAATAATTCCAAAACAAAGAAAAAAAAAAGTGGTTTTTAGAAAATGTGAAATCTCAAAAAAAGAAAAGAAAAAGAAAAATGAAAGAGAGAGAGGGAGGGAGAGATGAAAAAAAAAAAAAAAAACCAACTTGCTTTATTGAAAAAATAACAGGACCCAACACAACAAAAAGGGTTTCTTGCTTTCTTTCTCTTCCCCCCACACCATTTTTTCTCTCTCCCCCACAAAGAGAATGAGCGTTTCCCTCCCTTGTTCCTCTACCACCGAACACAACCATCCCCCAATCTCCCTCTGCTAACGTGCGCACCCCCCCTCCCACTACTTTATAAAACCTAGGGTTTCCTTTTCCCTCTTCTATCTCTCTGTGTCAAACTTGGAGGACCACTCCGATTCCGATTTTGAATTCGAAGAAGAATACGATTGAAGAAGGTTCTGGAGTTCGAGTTGGGGATAGGGTTTTTGAGAGATGTGGGATGCTTCAGGCATTCATGAATCTGCTCTCTCTGTGCTGGAAGCCATTCGGGCAGCACGACGGTGAGAGACTCGATCAAATCGGTGTGATCGGAGCAACCAATTTCGTCGGAAGAGATGGATTGCTTTGGTACCGCGATATCGGAAAGTACGCCACGGGAGATTTCTCCCTGGCCGTCGTCCAAGCCAACCTCGTCCTAGAAGACCATTTCCAGATCGAGTCCGGTCAATTCGGTACCTTCGTCGGCGTCTACGACGGTCACGGTGGCCCTGAGGCTGCTCGCTACGTCTGCGATAACATGTTCAATCATTTCCAAGGTTCGTGATTTCGAAACCCTATATAGAAACTCTCTGTTTTAGGGTTTTTAGGGTTTTGTGGTTTCCAATTCGCCACGTCTTAAACCTATATCCATGTGATTAAGAAAGGGAGAGAGAGAGAGAGAGAGAGAGAGAGGAATGTTCAATTTTGTGGTTTTGAACTGTTTGTTATTAGTGAATTCTGTGTGTGTGATCAATTTGCTTTTTCGTGAGCTTTTGATAAAGTTGTGTTTTTTTTTTTTTTAATTATTATGGGGGGCTTTTGAAATTTTAGATTGCGAAATGCGAAGTGTCTATCTCATACAGTTGAAAGAGAACTTTTACTGTACAAATGTGTGGTTCTCTTTGATTATTGTGTGTTTAGGAAGTACTTTTCCTTCTTTAAAAGTGAGTGGAAGAATGTTTTAAGAATTGAACCTGTCTAAACTCTACAGCCCCAGAATTTGCTTATTGGGTTTATGCCTTTTTTAAAAAATTAAAAACCAATATTCTGTTTGTTTAGTTTTCGCTTGATATGTTTGGTCATGTTGGGAGTGGTTCATGCACAGCTCTGAAAAATGAGTAACTTGATTTAAGTTGAGGAAATGAAAAAAAAAAAAAAATGTAGAGAAGGCATCAATAGGAGTAGTAAAAAGTTACATGTCAATTAAGGAAGTTATAAAGAGTATGACTTCAGATATAATAGAATGATGGAAAAGAATACATGTGACTGACCCTGATTAGTTTATTGGGGATCAATAGTCGATCTCAAAATTTTTGGTACTAAGGCTTGGTTGTTGTTTTTGTTTTTGTTTATTTAGTTTTTGATAGAGAGGGAGACTTTCTTATGTTGGCTATCTTAGGCTTTGTGTTTATGCAGCAACATTAGCTGAGGCGGGGGGAGTTGTGACAGCTGATACCATCCAGAGAGCTTTCCTCCAAACAGAGGAAGGGTTTACTGCTCGTGTATCGGAGTTATGGAGTACTCAACCCAATATGGCAACTGTTGGGTCATGCTGTCTGGTTGGAGTTATATTTCAGCGGACTCTTTTTGTGGCAAACCTTGGAGATTCCCGCGTTGTGTTGGGCAAGAAAGTTGGCAACACTGGTGGAATTGCTGCCATACAGTTATCAACAGAGCACAATGCAAACTTTGAGGATATCAGGCAGGAGCTTGAGGAGTTACACCCTAATGATCCTCAAATCGTTGTCCTTAAGCATGGAGTTTGGAGAGTAAAAGGCATTATTCAGGTTATGCTGGATTTTGTAATATCCATTTAAGAACCTATTGTATTAGATTGTGCATAAGGGTTGCTTGTAATCTCCGGTGTATCGTTTGGTTTATAGAATTTAGTTTTAGTTGTGCAGAAAATCCAGAACGGTTTTATAATTTTTTTTATTCTGCATTAGTATCAATTCTTGGAAACAACTGTGTTTTTTATCGCTATTTTTCGTAAATTCTAGCAACTATTCTAATTTGTATAATTTGACCATTATCACTCTTCAAGTGATGTCTTGCCACTGACTTTACTGCTGTGCTTGATGCAGGTTTCAAGATCTATAGGCGATGTATATATGAAACATGCCCAGTATAACAGGGAACCAATTAATGCAAAATTTAGACTTCCTGAGCCAATGGACATGCCAATCATGTCTGCCACCCCAACTATTATTTCACATCAACTCCAACCAAATGATTCTTTCCTTATATTTGCATCAGATGGTCTATGGGAACACTTGAGCAATGAAAAAGCTGTGGATATTGTCCAGAGTCATCCACGAGCAGTAAGAGTTTGTCCTGTATAATCTAATATTTTTGTTTAATTCTATATTGGGTGCTACTTTGATTGTTGACTGATTGGGATATTCTTAATCAAGCTAGATGTCTACTGGAAATAAGTATTGGAATTATCATGATCACATGCACTCATGATGTATGTGCCAATATTATTTTTGGTTGACAATTTAAATTTTACTTCTGTCTCTCTCTCTCTGCTTGATTGCAATTTCATATGCTCATTCATATGTGATCTTGTAGTATTCTGTTGGCTATGTTTTCTGATGCCCAGGTTCATAATTAATCTTCCTTTAACTTGATTTCTTGCTACATTCAGCATGCTCTCAACACGTGAGTGTATGAGCTGTTATGACCATTATAATATTCTTTTTGGTTTACATGCTTCTTGTGAATCATTTAGTCATTGATGATTGAGCTGACTGATTTGTTCTGTGCATTTTATTAATGCTATTAACCTGCAGTTATTATAAATCCCCCTACTTCTTGAAAGATGAAAATATAGTTGTTGTGTTAATAAGCTAGCTTCCAATTTGTATTGCCATTAGAGCCTATTGCGGGGTTTTGGGTGAATGTTTAGCTATGCTTTAATGCTGTTAATATTAACCCTGGAAATGCTGCTGCATGAATTTTTTTTTTTTGGCCACTTGCAAACGAGTGGGGGATGGGGGTTTTGAACTTAGGTTCTCCTTGTGGAAAGATCCAGGCAATTCCACTAAGCTACAATAGAAAAGTTTGATTAAATTTTACTCATTTGCTAATGTTTATTTCCGTATGTCATATGAGATTGTTGGGGTAGTTATGCTTGTCTTGAATCCTGTTGTGCTCACTAGCTTCTTGAATGCAGGGAAGTGCTAAAAGGCTTGTCAAGGCTGCCCTACAAGAAGCGGCAAGAAAACGAGAAATGAGATATTCAGATCTTCGCAAAATTGATAAGAAGGTTCGACGCCATTTTCATGACGATATAACTGTTATTGTTTTGTTCCTAAACCACGACCTTATATCCAGAGGGATGGTGCAAGAACCCCCACTCTCAATCCGAAGCGTTCATGATCACTGATGATTTATGAAAGCAAAACATATTTCTGCTTCCTCTGATTTTGGCTGACATCCATAAAACAGCACTACCGCCACGGATATGCTTTGATGCTGGCTTGAGAGCAGCACTGACAAAGCAGTTGCACTTCTGGGATAATTATACTGAGATTACTTATTTGAAGAGGCTTAAAATTTGTATAATGTTGTGAGAAATAACTTTGATTATTACAATTTCATGTAATACACTGATATAGTTTTATTTCATTGCATGTTCCTTGTTTTCAAATTACTAAACCCATTTTTAGGCAGTTTTAGCTTGTCCATTTGTATTATTAACATTTTGTTGACATTATGGTTAATATATCTGCCACTGGATGTGCAGAAGTTTATGGTGTATTCAAGAAAACGTAGATAGGATTGTCATCTATACGCGCTGTGACTCGCTGTCAGCTGATTCCAATGTAGTGAGCCAGTGAGGTCAGCCCAAGATGGGTTCCAGGAGACAATTCAGTCACTTGAACAAGTTTTTTTGACTTGCTCACAATAGCTGGATACTTTCTGCCCATATAGACACACCACTTTTTGTCGAGACAATCTTATATATCCAAATTCGTAACTTGACTTTCTGCCCAAGTTGTTGTTGCAAGTTAGAGACAGTTACATGATAGATTTCATAACTTACGCAACAGGTGAATACTTTCTGCTCATTTTTTGACCACTTTTTTTGACCATTTACAATCACATAAGTCAGCAAGGTGTGACATTGGCTGATGGTGAAAATATGGCTGTGGTTGAGAATTGGAATGAACTGGTTTTGAATTTAATGAACATACCAGAATTTGATCGAAGTTGTAACGAGCCCGACATTGGAAATTAGAAACTCGTGTACTACTACGAGTTGTAGTATGCTAGACTGCTAGTAGTCCAAGCTCCAACAATTAACATTATCTAGTTATCACTATTTGAAGGCAACAAACCTAATATCAAGACTAGAGAGTTTTGTGGTATTGCATAACTTAGGTTTTTCAAGCTACTTCTCCACTAGGGATGGCTGGTTGGAAAAAACGGAGTCTCATTTTATACACGCTGTCCCTAACTGAAGTGGTGGCTAATGGAACGAGACAAATATTGCTTGTTCTACCCATTATAAATTTATATTTTTTTTAATAAATATTTAAAATTATATATAATTTAAATTTTTTTATACAATTTTTTTAAACCCATATCTCTAATTTAGTTTTATGTATTCTATTATCATTCTAAAATACTCTCTTTCTTAGAATTTTTGCAAGAGTTGTATTAGAAAAATAACAATATTTCACTTTATTTAAAAAAAAAAATAATAATAATACCGGTTAGTCTAAGTTTAATATTTTATTATTTTATTTTAACTAATGACACCTAAATGCAGTGAAAATTCTTCTAAAAAAAAATGGTGTGAAAAACGTTCTTAGCGCCTTCTATTTTTCAAACTCTCTTTTCTCTCAATCTTATCAAAACCATGTCTCGTCAAAAATCACAAAATACTTTTCCCTCAAGTCTATCCTGCAGCAGGAGGTTTTCCTGCCCCAAAACAGGGACAGACACCCTTGATTTGATCCATCTTGGCGGTCAGATTTCTATCCCCACTTGTAAGATGAGAAGAGAGACCATTAAAAAAAAATTAAAAAAAAAAAAAAAAAAAAAAGCCTGTCTACATTAGAATCTCAACGGGATCGGCCCAGTGAGGAAAAGGGACAGGGTAGCCCAACCCAGCATGTTATAAAATAGTAGAGTAATTGTAATCCTGTAATTATTCAGACAAGCAAGGGTATTTTTGAGAGGAAATTCACATTCACTGACTCTCCAATGGACTGAGAGAGAGAGAGAGAGAGAGAGAGAGAGGGGCCTGACTCTGACCGTCCCCAACGGGTAACCTAAGCTCAATAACCCCCCCGACTGTGCTCGACTGAACAAGATCAATATCAATTCAACATTTTATCCATTTTCAGCTTTTTTATACATATATGTCAAAGACCAACACTCCAATCGCATAACAAGATTCGAGCTAATTTTCTCCCTTACACAGTCATGGCTCTGAGATGGAGCTCAATTCTAATGGTGGCTCTGAATCTACTTCTAATTATCAATCAGTCAGAATCGGCACCGCAAGCTTTTCGGCGAGACCCTGGGCACCCTCAGTGGCACCACGGTGCCTTCCACGACGTCAGAGATACCATCCGATCCGAAGTCCGTCGCCTGCTCCACACTCGCGCTGAGGTATCACTCTCTCTTTTTTTTCTTCTTCTTCTTCTTCGCCTCCGCGCCTTTTATTGTCTCACTTAGATTTTAGGTTTATACGGAAAATTAAGCCAATTATTCATCATTTTGATTTTTTTTTTTCAATCGAATGGTAATGAGAGAAATACAAATATATCTACGGAATTTCTCAGAGATTTAAAATGAGTTATTCAATCTCTGTTAACCGGTGTTGTAAACTAAGAGCTCGATCTGACCGAATGAGCTGTCTGGAAATGTAGACGTTTCTATGCTCCATTTTATTCTTCTCTCACACACACATATGTATGCATGTATGTGTAAACATATGTTTTTGTGTGTGTAAGTTTCTATAGTCCGTTTGGTTCTTCACAGACATACATGTGTAAATGTGTGTATGTATACATGTGTGTGTATGAGAGTATATTGATCCATTTTGCTCTTCCAATAGATACATCATACATGCATACATGTATCCATATATTTATATATATGTGTGTATTTATATATTATTATATGTTAATTTTGAAAATCTATTAGTTGGATTGCATACTTTTTATGTTCTTACCACACATGTCAAATTTTGTTTAAATTGGATGTTATTTATTATTCGATCAATAAACTTACTTTTTATGCATAATTTTAAATCACAAAAACTTGAAATTTAAACATTTGTTTGATGATATACAACTAGATTTTCAAAATTCACGTCCAATAAAAAAGATATCGACTAGTTTGGAGAGAAACCTTTTCCATATGAATAGTCTAGGCCTATTTACTTGAAATAGCTTTGAGATCATCGTTGTTTTAACTGATGTGCTTGATTTAGAAGTCAAATTGTTTGTGTTTGTGCTTTGAATGCTTTGCTCATGTAAATGAGTGTGGTGCAGGTCCCATTCCATGTTCCGCTCGAAGTAAACGTAGTCCTCATTGGTTTCCAAGGCGATGGAGGCTATAGGTACACAGTAGATTCGCAAAAATTGGAAGAGTTTCTCAGGGTCAGCTTCCCAACCCACAGGCCGTTGTGCCAAGAGACAGGCGAGCATCTCGATATCGAGCATAACATTGTTTATAACACATTTCATGTAAGCTTCACAAAATTTATCATCTCAAAAGAGTCATATTTTGCACGACTTCTATTGTTCAATTTCATCATCTTTTTTCTTCCTGACCACAGGCTGGACAGGCAGAATTTATAGTGCTTGAGAAATCAGTGAAAGAGGCCATGGTTCTAGCTGGAACTGCACGAGAGGTGACCACTGTAGTGTTTATCAATTACCGGTGCTCATAATTGTTTGTGGAAAAGATAAGATAATTATTTTTCTTTGATTATGTTCTAAAATATATTTAAACTTTTAGGCTGATTATGGAAGGGAGCTTCCATTGTTCGAGGTAGAAGCAACAGTTGTCGAACCCGTATTTCATAACCTGTATTCCTACCTTTTTGACGTGGAGAATGTTCGATATTCCGCTGGGGATATGGATAGACCTATGCCTACTGTGATATATATTGTCAACTTTGATAAGGTATACTGTGCAGTCCTTATTCTTTAGTTGTGTTCCTCGTGGCTGTGTGATTGATGCGAGCTGATATTCTTTGCAGGTAAGAATGGATCCTAGGAATAAGGAAATTGATCACGACAGTTTTATGTATGGAAAAATTACCCAGCTAACAGAGGAGGATATGAAAAAACAAGAGGGTGAATACATATATCGTTATCGATATAATGGAGGAGGAGCATCTCAAGTTTGGCTTGGCTCTGGCAGGTATGGTTGACAGAATATAATGAGTGGAAAAAACATGGTCTTGAAATTGATCCAGTTAGGCTTCTGTATCTTTTTTCTGCACTATTTTGATTTATTTTCTGAATTTATTCAATGCTGTCAAATAATCTTGTCAAATACATTTCAGTTAGCACAGACCATAGATAAATTCCATCATATCTCACAAAGCTTTTGTGAAGCTCAGGCCTAACCCAATGAAGATGAATACCACTTTGTTAATGATGACTTTACATGTTGGGTTTTGAAATGAATACCTATGTCATGAACTGTGTTTTGAAATTCATTTAATCTGACATAGATTGAACCCAGGACATAAGATATATTGTAAGATGGACTTATAATATTTATGTTGTTTGAAATTTTGGTAACAGTGGTAGAGTGTTGCTGCTACATTCACTGACAATTCTGTTGTAATGATAGAGTGAATACTTCATTTAATTACAAACTTATCTCCTGCATTATTCATCTCCAATACTGTCAAGTCATTCAATAGTGGTTATATTGATAGTTGCTCATCATTGTTACCACCAACCTTTCTTTCTCTGGGAGTAGTATCTTCATTCACAGAACCAGAGGAGTATAGGAAATGATATTTGAAACTGTATTAGTATTTCATAAAATATTCTATTGAATTAGATAATTTATGTGTTGAGTTCTGTGTTTTCACTGTATTTGAGGCCAATACTAACTTGCTCCTTCCCATTTCTCTTACTCTGTGTTTGTGTGTGTGTGTGTATCTGGGTCTAACTGTCTGCCTACACTATCCAGATTTGCTGTGATTGACCTTTCAGCAGGCCCTTGTACATATGGGAAGATTGAGACTGAGGAGGGGAGTGTCAGTTCTAGAACACTGCCACGGTTACAGCATATGATATTTCCTGGTGGTTATGGTCCAGTTACTGGTTATCCTACCTCTGATATTTTCATTGGACAGCTAGCGTCTTTGATATCAACCACAATTGAGCATGTTATAGCTCCAGATGTTAGGTACTTCTTCCATATCTTGATGTTTCCAAGTGCACATATCACTTTTTTTGCTGAATTTTTACTTTCTTTTACTCATGAACTATATTCGCACATGCACTGTTGGGTCATTGTTTGAATATCTGACATGCAGTTGTCTATGTATCTCAATTCTGGTCCAATCCAATCATATGTTTGTCATTTGTGGACTCAGGTTTGAAATTGTTGATCAGACAACACGGTTGCTTGTACCTATAATCGTCCTGCAAAATCATAATCGATATAATATTTTGGAGAAAGGTCACAATTACAGTATTAATATTGAAGCAATTGAGGCAGAGGTGAGTTTTACCTTATGCTTGCTCATGACTTATGTGTTGAAAATGTTGTTGTTCTTTGGGTAATTATTAGACAATTAACTATGGTTAGAGCTATAGAAACAGGGAGGAAGTATCTCTACATTCCTGTAGCTAGCCTGAAGTGCTTGGATTTAGGCTGGTGGTTGAGTTGAGTGATCTAGGGATTCCAAAAATTGTTTCATTTGCACAATGTCTCTGGTCAATGGTCAATGGTCAATGGTCATGCTTCAACAGGCAACAGAAAATTCAGTGTATTTTTTTAGTGACTAAATACAGAATAAAATCCAATTTCTTCCAAAGTGGAGGTTTATGCAGTCTTTTACTACATAGATGTTGTTCTTGAAAAGTGATACAGATTTTATGATTCGTTTGATTTTTGAGGCTGAATGACTCTGACAAAAATTTTCCTGAATAATTTCACCATACTCATTTTTCTTTTTGATTAAGTAAACAAATAAACACTTTGTAAGTTTTTGTTGACTGGTATTCTCTGTCTCAGCTTAAGAAGATGGTTCATGATGGACATGAAGTAGTTATGGTTGGGGGTTCACATTCATTACACCGACATGAGAAGTTGTCTATTGCTGTTTCAAAAGCAATGCGAGGCCATTCCCTGCAAGAAACAAAGAATGACGGCCGTTTCCATGTTCATACCAGGACATTTCTGGATGGCGCCATTCTTAAAGAAGTGGGTATTTTCTTTCTTATATCAATTTTTCTCTACTTCTTAAATCACCTGGATTTTAAGTATTGAATGATGTGATTATCTGTCACTTGTGATGAAAATTGAAAATGGTGAAAGCATTCCCACTTGTTTTTAGTCACTAGAAGAAACTCGTCTTTCTAATGTTCAATAATCATGAAAAGCTTACAAGGGACATTTACAGCTCACTTTTAGCACTAGATGTTGCCAAAGATGAAATTTTTGAGTAGCCATTATCTTTTTGACATCATGACAATGCTTGTAGTTCCTTTGCTGAATGAACACTATTATTTATACATTCTTCCTCACATTTTTACTTGAAAATACTTATTGCAGGAGATGGAAAGATCTGCTGATGTGCTTGCTGCTGGTTTGCTTGAGGTGGCTGACCCATCTCTCTCAAGTAAATATTTCCTCCGCCAGGTTAGTGGGGAAGCTTCTAGATTTTGGTTAATGTGTGGAATGTCAGGAGTGATTTACATTTGGCCTTTCTTATGGACTTTCTTTGCATAAAGACCATATTATATTCTGTGCCTTTGTTCCCTCCTCTTATTGCCATGAAATGTGTTCTGTTTCCCACAGCACTGGATGGATGACTCCGAGGGTTCGAGTGATTCCATACTAAAGCATAAACCCCTCTGGGCTAGTTATGACTCAAAACAAGGCAAGAAGAAAAAGAAAATAGGAAAGAAACAGGGGGATCTGACCCGTACTTATGGAACAAGAGTAATTCCTGTGTAAGCATGCCTCCTTGTCTTGCACTGTGGTATACCATTTTTATACCATTTTTTGCATTGGTGCTTTACACATGCACCCGATGGGTCATGAACCAAAGACCTCACACTCCGTCTAGAAGAGGAAGTGCCAGTTGAGCTAAAGCTCATTGGCACAATTTTTATACCATTTTCACACTAAGTATATCTTCATTATAGTTATATCATCTTAATTCTATTGAGTATGCCTTGCTCATTTTTCTTGCTGCATTTTGAGATACAAAATTAGCATAATAGTAATCCATTTAGTTGTGATATACTATTCCATCTTATGTAATTACTTTAGAAAGACATTATTTTGGGATCCATAGCCAACCCCAAAATTTTGGGACGAAGGCTTTATTTGTTGTTTATTTGTTAGTAGAAAGCAATGATACCTAATAACTGTCAGGGAACTGATTTCCTTATGGTTCCTATGGTTTTCACTGTAGATTAGATTCATCATAATTAATTTGCATATTTGAAATGACATTTTCAGGCTCTTTGTAACTGCCACACCCAACAATAGTGTTTACCTCTATCTTGTAGTTGACACTATGGTGGTGGTTAATGATGTAGAATTGTTTCTGTTCCCCTTAATCATTCTTTTTTTTTTGATAGGTAATATAAGAATTATTATTGATCAAAATGGAAAAGAAACATACAATGTGTTCATGAGAATGAACACAGCAAAGCACAAAACAGAACACCACAGAAAAACAATCAAGAGACTAAACTAAGAGCAGAAAAAAAAAAAAAAAACTGAACAATAGAAGAACATTCTGTAAAACCCCAACACCGAGACCAATCAAAAACACTTCTTTGGCACAAGCCTATTAACTCAACCAAAGACTTCTCAGAATCTTCAAAGGACCGACGATTTTGCTCCATCCATACAGTCCACATCAAACATCCTAGAATTAAATTCCGAATATCTGAATCATGTTTCCCAAGACGATAATTCCAACAAAATAATAATTCCCCTTAATTATTCTTTCTATAAAGTCTAAGGTTTAAAAGCTCTAGAATTGGTTAGCCATGTTGCTGCAGAACTTCGTAAGGCTCAACTCATAATGTCTTATGAAATTTAGCTTCAATAAATTGTAGGGAAAATTTGTAGGCAAGGGCTTGGTATTAATCACATCAGACTAATTAGACTTTATGTGCACTGATGACCATATTTTTGTATAACTCTGTATTGATGATTGTAGATGCTTTAGAATTTTTTTTATTTCATGTAAGAGCAATTGCTCATATTTTTAAATGTGATGAGCTCGTTTCCTGCAGCTTTGTGTTATCATTGGCTGATGTGGATGCTCAACTTATGATGGAAGATGGAAGTCTTGTATGGACGAGCAATGATGTTGTCATTGTACTTGAGCATCAAAGTGAAAAGATACCTCTTAGGTGAGTGGCTACTGCTTGTTTCTGGCTTTCAGCTTCACAGATTTGTTGAATATATCCTGTGTTGTCCTTTTTTTGATAGATATATCCTGCATAAACATTTATCTAAAATATTTTTTTAAATTCCATAAACTCATCCCACCTTGGGCCACGTGGATAGGTAAATAGTAATAGTCTTTTTATGGTGAGCTACTCTGTATATTACCCTTATTCTGTTTGGGGATGTGTATAATCCATTGATTTATAACGAGGTGAATGCTTTTTCAGTAACTCAACAAAGCCCTTTTTTTTGTCTTTCTTTGTAGGACCTATAACTTTTATGCAATTCCAGTCCCTGCTAAATCCCAACCCCCTAATTACCTGAAGCTGCTTGTGCAAAACCTTTTCAGTCTAGTATTTTTTTTTTCTTGCTAGTAACTCATTCAAAGATCCACAGTTGAGCTATGCTCTTAATGGATGTATTGCACATTTGCCACTGGAAATTTGGACTAGAAAACACGCTTGACCTTCTAGCCTGTAAATATACTTTTTCCATCAGTTTGATAGATATACATTGATCAAGATGTATCATATAATTTAAGCTCTATTGCTATTCATCTTTCCTTAGTTCTATGAGTTTTAACTTTTAACTTTTCTGCATTACTATCACTGTGGGTCAACTAAGATTTTAATAATGGCCACATTCAGGTATTTATTTGTCATCCATGTGGCTATTCTGCTAATGACGTTGTAGGTCTATCTTGTGCACGTCCTTGAGAATGTAAACATGCAGCCTTTCATTCATTGCACAATATAAAAATGTTACTTTGTCAGCATTGCATTGTGATCTCAGATTGAGTAAGCTAATATGTATGGCTTTACTTAGAGTGGGTTTTTCTAAATATTTGATTGTCTTGTTTGACAGTTATGTTTCAGAAACACAGAGAAGGCATGTTGTTCCATCACAGGCACAGCGCCACATATTGGCAGGGCTTGCTTCTGTTGTGGGTGGATTGAGTGCACCATATGAGAAGGCTTCTCATGTACATGAGAGGCCAGTTGTGAATTGGCTTTGGGCTACTGGTTGTCATCCATTTGGACCATTTTCCAATACTTCTCAAATCAGTCAAATACTTCAAGATGTGGCATTGGTAAGGCCAACTTATCACGCCGAAATATTCATAAATATCACCTGACTTAGTTTATTGATGCTTCGTTATTATAGCAAATAGAAAGTTTTGGTCTTTTTCTTTTGACGTTACTGGAAAGGAAAATAGATATCTTTTGTAGGACTATGGCCCTATGGATATCTGAACTTTATATTCTTGTTTGCAGAGGAACACAATATATGCACGTGTAGATTCTGCGCTTCACAGAATTCGTGAAACATCAGAGGTGAGTTAATCTCAATTCAGTCATATTTAATTTGTATATTTACTTATTTAGATATTCAGCAACAACAACAACAAAAAAGTTTATTTAGATGCTTAAATAGAGTCCTGTCCATTCTGTACAGGCTGTCGAAGCTTTTGCTGCAGAACATCTCAAAACCCCACTTGGTGAACCAGTAAAGGGCAAGAAAAACAAAACAACCACTGAGCTCTGGTTGGAGAAGTTCTACAAAAAAACAACCAACCTGCCTGAACCTTTTCCCCATGAATTAGTTGAACGTTTAGAGAAATACTTGGATGTAAGTCGGTTATAAGCCAAACTCAAGTTCTGTTTAAACTGTTTCATTTTTAATATGTTGCTTTTTTGTGACTAAATACACAGAGCCTTGAGGAGCAGCTTGTAGACTTGTCTTCCTTGTTATATGATCACCAGTTACGAGATGCAAATTATAACAGTTCAGCAATTCTACAGAGCTCCATATTTACCCAGCAGTAAGTTATCCTGCAATATAGTTTCTGTAATCAATCTGATTCCATGTTTTCATTTGTTTCTCCTGTATGAATTTTCTAGAGTAACCGCTTGAGTTCAATCTTTCTGAATTTTAATGATATTACCCTGGGAATTTTGTTCTGCAGGTATGTAGAACATGTCTTGTCTAATGAGAGGGAAAAGATGAGATGCTGCGAAATTGTTTACAAATATCCTGTGCAATCTTCCCAAACTTACATCTATGGAGGCATTCTTCTTGCTGGATTCTTTGTATACTTTCTTGTCATATTTTTTTCAAATCCCGTGCACTGACATTAAACAGTAATCCCTGGACTAATACATCAATTTTCCAAAGCTTTTTGATGCTCTTAATGTAGAAGAAATGCATGTTTCAACTCATACCAAATCCAAAAAGATAAAAAGATTTTGATTATACCATCGTTACATAGTTCCTACTTTATAGTACAGACAGTAGCAAATCGGGGCAGTCAACCTATCAAAAACTATTGTCTGGGAACTGTTATCAGTAGATTAGATTGACTGTGACCTTCCTTAATGAATGTCAGGCTTGTCAGCTAGTCCATGACTGTGGCTACACCTGCAGGTCCTGCACTTACACTATAGTGTGCTCTCTTCAGGTGTATCCTTTTATGCTTTATAAGCAGTTGTCATTGTTTCATGGATGGAAGTGAAATTAAGGTTGTACTTTCTAGTTTCTACCAATCTAACGTGGCAACAAAATTGAAATCTTCAAAAGAAGCTTTTTTACCTAACAGTATACACGGTAACTTAAGGCAAAACAAATAATATTATTCTAATATTATTTGTTATTTAAATTAGCATGGTTTTAAAGTTATTTGGAACTATATAGTCTTTTTTCTTTTTTTTCTTTTTTTTTGCGTGTTTCCAAAATATGATTTCAAGATTCTATTTGAAATGCTAAAGTCGTGTCTTCACTTAAAAAATCAAGGCATTTTAAGTTAAATCACTAAATAACTTTAAAACATTGTCCATTCAAATAGTAATTATTAAAATAATAGTATTTTTCAAAATAAATCCTTTCTTTCAATAACCCAATATTAGATATTTCAAGATTAGATTTGTAATATCTAACCATGAAATCAGCATTTCCAATCTTTTTAAAAAACCAGTATGTAGAAACGAAACTTTCATTACTATAGGATTTATCAAATAGAACAATTTTCTGGTGGCATTATATTTATTTATTTAAATAAGGTATGTAATTATCCTTGAAATATTCATCGCTATAAGATTTATCAAATAGTATTCTTCTTGTGGCATACAATTAATCAAGTTATTGAAGGGCCTCTATGCTGGTTTAAAGCTGTAGAAGATCACGAAATGATGCCAAAGATGGAGACTATTTGGTATGAGTTTCCACCATCTTCTTCTATCTCGTAGAAGCTACCCCGCATAAATGAAGTAACTCAAGAAGCTGTGGCTTGGGGTTCATACTGATTTTAAACCCAAAATTCTTTACACCTACAATCTAAAAAACATTGTGAATAGACAATAGCTAAGAACTTTGTATCATAGAATGTTCTTATTTATGAGGAGAATCCTCCCTTACCAACAAAAATGACAAAGGCAACAAGCTAATTTGCCATTAAAAAAGGTTGGGCCAACTTGTAATTAGCAAATACATTGTTAATTTCAGCGACTAGTTTAAGATTATTAACTTTCTCAATCACTTTCCTTTTCATAAACTAAAATAAATTTGGTCACAAATCAGCAATGTTACTCTATAATATCTACTTCGGGATGCAGATAGCCTGACACCTCTAGCATTTTCGCAAGAGATGTCCATTAACCCTCCCCATATCAAAATTTAGTGCCCTATTTATTGCATTTAATGCTACGTAACTAATTATTGACTGGTTTTAGGGTGATTTTTCTCCAAATACCTCTTCCCACCGTAATCGATGTCTACACAAGAACGCTGTCAATATACCATTCCGTATCAAATAAAATAACGGCATGTAATAACTTAAATCAGGAGGTTTTTGAGTGTTTGGACTGATATTAATATTTAGGACTGGAAAAAATCAAAAATCAAAAGATTCCCACTTAATTTAGAACGCATCAATCCTTAATCTTTTTTATGCTAGGTTAAGGTGTTCTAAATTATTGATGCCATAGCAAATTAAGGATTCCCACTTCAAAAAGATTATGCAGCTACTACACACACCCCTGACTGGCATGCTACTCCACACAAGCTTCCATTACAACAATTTTAACATTTCATTTATTCAATTTCAACAAATTGAACTAATCCTATTTTCATGAAGGACTAAGAAAACAAAACTTATAGCCTTGGTCCAAATGGTAGATAAAAATAGCCATTTTTAACTGAACCCAACACATCTTATTCTTTTTTAGCAAAGCCATCTGAAATGCAGATTTCTAGAGTCAACAGTTAAATTTCCAACTTTCAGATTCCAAAACTCTGTTAATCGCCATTGACATGCAAGCTTCCGACCCCAACACAAACTTTTAAATCATATTGCTTTATATCTAGCAATTTTAAAGTTTGTTCGAATTAGGACTATCTCATTGACGCTTTAAAAGTTTGAATTAAGATTTAAGCTTTTAAGTTCATACATAAAAACACCATTAAAGAGCAATCACAGACCAGAACTTCCATCTACAAAATATGCTTAAACAAAGGAAAAGATCAGATATAGCTTTCTAGGCTGCATTGTCCATCAAAAACAGCTGATATCAACTGCTCAGAGCCCAGTGCATATTCATCATCTCTAAACATAACATAAAATTATCCTTTCAAAACTAAAACCCACCTCAAAAAAAAAAAAAAAAAAAAAACAACTTTAAAAGAAGTAATAGTCATTCACACGAAGGCATCCTCAGAAAGATTGCTTATAGTTGTCATCAAATTAGACAATCAGGTCTCAAAGATATCATGCCATCATTGGAGCCCACCCCATATTCTAAATTTTCAATACATCAAATTGTAAACCCAAAAAAAAATAAAAATAAAATATAGCCACAAACAAATCCTATTGTAATACATAATTGGAAAACAGAGAAAAAAGGTATGGACTAGTAAAAATATAGGAAATTTGGCAAGGCGTTATTCACTGCACCTGGTAAAATTACTAAGGCGAAGTGACTCAACTTCCTTGCACAAAAACTATGCCTCCTATTCCGCAATAACATTTATTGGAAACACCCTTTAATCCATATTGATTTTTAGATCAAAGGAAGCTTATAAGAGGTACTTTTTAAAATCAGAATAAACAAAATTTAAACACAGGTAAACAAACAAATAGAGAGATACCCATCGGCCGAAAAATTTTAATTCAAAATAATATTGAGATTTGAGAGAGAGATTTGAAGCTTTGCTATGACCAAAGGAATTGGTGTGGTTTCGTTTATATATAGACTGGGAATATTAGAATTAGGGTTTTGAGTAATGGGTTTGGTGAATTGTTAAAAAGCCCTTCATTATCTGTAAAATTACGAAACTACTACCACTACGGCGAAAAGCCCAATAAGGTTTCTGGGCCTGAGAAAAATGAATATTTAGCTCAATTGGTTTGGGCTCAGAGACTGGCAAGTGACCCAATTTGGCGAGCTTCACAATGCCGATTAATTGATCATAAAACGACAAACCGTTTTTGCATTTAAAGTCAACGACAGACGGTGTGGCAATCATTCTCAAAAAAATGAAATGAAATGCTTTTCTGTGTCTGTGTGATGAAGGTGCATGCATCTATCTTTATCAGCACTATTTTCCAGTTCTTAATTTCAAAGAACAATCCTGTTAATGGTTATGATTTCAAGAATATTACATATAAATTATTAATTGCAATGAATTTTTTATTTTATAGAAGAGTTTAAATTCGATCAGGATGTGGCGTAAAACACTGGTTTTACACCAACCAATAGAACACAGCCATGTCATCTTCTTTTAAGTGATAACTTAAATTCCTCTCCAAACACGGAACGAAATAAGAAAACCCATAGAAACCCACGGCCCTGCTTCCTCCCTCTTCTATCTTTGCCTTCCCAAACCTCCACCACACCACACAATTCAATCATCGAAAACAGAGTACTTCCATGGGTCTCGAATGTTTAGGGTGGCTTTGCCCTTGTGAACGCCATGGGAGGTGGTGATTTTGATATATGAGGGGTTGAAGGAGAGAGGTATATCCCCGACTTAGTGGTTCGGCTGAAGATTCTAACGTTGCTGGAGAAAAATGCGAATTGGAAGTTGAGGAAATCGTTGGAGTGGGAGATAAGGACATTGCCAGAGGATAAAGGCTGCTCGGGAATGACGTCATTGCAGTGCTGGGAGTATGAGATTTCGGGTTTCCAAAATGGGTTTCGAAAAAGCTGTTGTGGTGGGGAAGTTGAGGAATAAGAATAAGAAGCAAAGGAGGAGACTGAGTGTGAATTTCAATTTCTTAGGATTTGGAGAAGAAGAAGAACAACAACATGAATTTGAGCCCATTGATGGGAATTAAAGATTACAAGAATGAAAGAATTACTCTCTGATAAGATTAACAACATGAATTTGAGCCCATTGATGTGAATTAAAGACTATAAGAAAGAAAGAATTACTCTCTGATAAGATTGAATATTACTCTCATGGAAGAGGGAGGAAGCAGGGCTGTGGGTTTCTTTGGGTTTTCTTATTTTGTTCTGTATTTGGAGAGGAATTTAACTTATCACTTAAAAGAATATGACGTGGCTATGTTCTATTGGCTTGTGTAAAACCAATGTTTTACATCACAACTTGACCGAATTTAAACTCTTTATAGAAAAGGGAAAGTACAAAAAAAAAAAATCTTATTATTGTTTTATCATTAGAAATTTAGAGCACTTTAAACCCCAGACTTTTAAATGAAATACCTTAAATCTCATACTTTCGTGAATCTATATTTCATATGCGAGGGTGTGGTTTGTTTGGGGTTTTTAGAATACATTTATAAAAGTCTACTGTGTAAGGTATCTCATTTAAAAATTAAAAATATAAGGTATAATGTGTCACAATGATAAAGTCATTTCCTCAAAAAAAAAAAAAAAAAAAAAACTAGTTGATGATCCATTGGAGAGCTTGCTCACAAATTTGTGTATATTTAGAATTAAAAAATGCATTAATCTTAATTTATGCTCTCAAGGAAATTCATTGTCAAAATCCTTTTAAAAATATTCTCTAGAGTGCTTTCGAAAATAACTTGTGTATGACTTGGTTTAACTAATCTAGAATAGGATGCCCTTGTTCAGCGTTTGTAACTTTGTTACATGATTGAGAATAGGATGCCTTTGGCATCTGTAGTTTTTTTTTTTTTTTTTTTTTTTTTTTTTGGGCCTTTGGCATCAGTAGTTGCATTCCATTGGAGCATAGTGGCGAATTTGATAAAGCTCAAAATAGGATCGTTTTGCTCTTGTGTCAGTGTCTCTACCTAGTTCTGTTGTGAAAATTTATTTTGTCTAGTCAATTGAATAAGAGAAACAAATTACTATATGATTGGCTTGAATCCTACACCACATGTTGTTACGTCTCATAGAAAAAAGTATTAAATTAAAAAAAAAAAAATTGTACATAAATCAATCATATTAGATAAGAAGTAAATGTGCATTTGGATATAGTTTTTATTGAAAACTTATTTGTTTATTTGCTGAAATTTAATTAAAGAATAGTTGTTCTAAAATAAATTATATATATGTAAATAAGTTTAAATATTTTTTTTTTAAAAATACTAAAATGTGAACTACACTCCTAAAGTTTAAGGTGATTAAATATTACCTTCTAAAAGTTTAAGAATTTAAATTTTATATTCTAAAATTATTTTACGTTTGTATCAACACCACTCATCCATATTTTTTGTTAAGTATTATATAAGTTTGACATTGGTTTAGTTCTATCAATTAAATAATATCATGTCATTTTTAATTATTTAAATTTGTTTACGCTACAAAAATGACCTGACATTGGTCATTTTATTAGACAATGACGGACTCAGGTGAGGGGCCCCAAGGTCCCCCTGGCCCAAATTTTTTTTTTTTTATTACTTATTATATATTTCAATTTTATAGTTGGACCTCCTCCTAAAACTTTAAGCATTTTTCCTCCATAATCAGTCTAACTAGCCTAACCCAACTATAAACTATCAAACCAAAAAATTTAACAAAAATAATAAAAGCACTCACAATGGTAATTGTATTTTAGTAAAAAACTATTTTACTACTAAAGAACCAAAAACCTTGTGTATTGGAGAGGTTAAAACTAAATTTTTTGCAAATACCGTCAACTAGTATTTAGCAAGTTGTTAAAAATGAAATACTCTATTTTATTAAGATTATGTCTATTCTTTTAATTAAAAAATTCAAATTTTCTCCTGTCGTTTATTATTTTAATAAGTTGTTTATATTATTTCAAATAAAGTGATAAAAAAAAAATAGAACATTTGGTTTTGGGTTTATTGTAAAGTGTAGTGGTAAAATAGATAAATTAACTTTTTAAGATGCTAAAAACTAGATTTTTTAGTACCACTACTGTAAATGCCCTAACTTCAACAACAACAACAACAAAAAAAAATCCTAGCCGGCCTAGTATTAAAAAAAATATATATTTTTTGTTTTTATTTTTGTCTTTGTCTTTGTTGACAGATGATTACATCTTAAAAAACAACAATTTTATATATTTATAATTTGTTAATATTATATGAATGTCCATTTGGTTTTTTTTTTTTTTTCCTACTCTAACCCTTTTAGCTTCTAATTCTAAGTCCGTTCCTGTTTTTAGATTAACTAAATATATATGACAAGTTTATATAACACTTAACAAAAAAATATGGAAAAAAAAATTATTAATACAAACATAATATAATTTTATAAAATAAAATCTAAATCCTTAAATTTTATGTTCTAAAATTCAAACACTCGAAGGGTAGTTTACACTTTACCCAAAGAAATAATTACGGTGAAAAAGTTGACAGTTTTTTTTTTTTTTTTGGAGAAAGAAAAAGTTGACAGTTGACAGTGTGATTAAGACAGGATCTTGCATGAGTCAATATTACAAAGATTTTTCTTTTTAACAGACGATATTTACAATGATTCAATGAAGAATATTCAGAAGAGGCGGCCCACAACAAGTTGTCCCATTAACTAAATTTTGAACGAAAATTCCATGCTTTGTGATTGTGTGAAGCTGAAGCATGTTACTTATTGGCCATAAGTAATACATTATTTCCTTTTCAGAAAGTTTGGAACCCCATGCTTTTCAATATTTAGATATTAGAAAAGAAAATTATTAAAATGTTTGACCGAATAAAGTAAAAATATGCTATAGTCACTGCGAAAATGATGCGAAATTAGCCAAAAATAAAAAGGAAAATGATGCGAAATGAGAATGGAATGTCTGGTCCATGAGCCTTCATAGAAAATTTGATACTGATTGTAAGGTGTACGGATGTACATTCAATTGAACTCAAGCACCATATAATTCTTCTTTTTTTCTTTTTAAATTTGATATTAGAGAGGATTTAAATCCCGAATGTTTTGGAAAGATAAAAAAATGTCAATTAATTGAATTACAAGACTCTTAATTATATAATTTTTTTTTACCAATATAGCACAATAATATTTTTTATTAACCTATATAATAAATTGATATATGTCACTTATTGACCAATATTTTTATATTTTTGTATAATGACATATTTTCAGAAAGGTATGGTTTGATTAAGAATCTAAATTATAGTAATGAAGGAATTAAATCTAAGTTTAAGGGATAATTACAATTTACAAGCTTCAAGAACATATGATTGATTAGGACTCAACTAATAGTACAACAATAATGATATCTATTCAAATGGCCCATATTTTTTATGTTTTAGTAATTATAATAACTAGCTGATATCACACGCAATGTGTGGTGCAATTTGATAAATTTTGTAAGAAATTATTTTTAATCCATTGATTTTATGAATACTATTATTGTTAGTCATACTTAATCTATGAGATTTTCTACTGAAACTAAATTCAAACTAAATACATTGGAGGGAAAATTCCTTTAATTCATACAATCAAGAAATGTCACTAGATCATAGTGAAATTGTCACCTGCAAACCTGTTGGTTCCTAGGTATCTTTCTTATATTATTTATGTTTTATATATCAATTGGCTATAAAAACTTCTAGAATTTCATGATGAAACAATAGAAAATATTAGTGCTATAGTGATGCAATAATATCACAATTTAACCTCCAATTTTTAATTGAACTAAAAGTAGACAAAAATAGATCCTTACTAAGTATACGCATCATACAGAAAACCAAAAATATAAATTAGCACATAATATGAAAAAAATAAGCATAAATAAATTACAATGCTACATAAGTAAAACCGTATACATAAAATCTAAACAAAATATTTAACTCTTGCAATTATGCATTAAAGTTAGTCTTATGTAAAAAATTGAAAAGTTTTTTTGATTCCTACCTTTCCTATGATTTTTTAGATTCATCCGTATCAATTCAAAGCATGTAAAGTTATAAATGTATACAAATTCTTTGAATTCTATTCCTACATTTCTCATGACTTTTTAAATTCATCTGAATCAAATCAAAGCATATAAAGTCATAAATATATACAAATTCTTTGAATTTTATTAATACATTGAAATAAATGCATTTGTTATTACATAATAGTTTGACATAAATACTAAATTTAGATGAGGTGGAAGCCTAAATGAGAAGAATATCATACAATGTTCCACTTGGCAAAACCTCGTGCTTTCCCACACGAGGTCTCTACTTATATATATATATATATATATATATATATATATATATATATTGATTGATGTGGAAAAATAATATTTGTCCAATTTATTGAATTTGACTCTTGCAATTATGTATTGAAGTTAGTCATATGTAGAAAATTGAAAAGTTTTTTTAATTCCTACCTTTCTCGTGACTTTTTAAATCTATACGTATCAATTCAAAGCATGTAAAGTTATAAATGTATACAAGTTCTTTGAATTCTATTCCTACATTTCCCATGATTTTTTAAATCCATCCAAATCAATTCAAAGCATGTAAAGTCATAAATGTATACAAATTCTTTGAATTTTATTAATACATTGAAATAAATGCATTTGCCATTACATAATAGTTTGACATAAATGCTAAATTTAGATGAGGTGGAAGCTTAAATGAGAAGAATGTCATACAATATGCCACTTAGCAGAACCTTATATTTTCCCACATAAGGTCTCTACTTATATATATATATATATATATATATATATATATTGATTGATGTGGAACAAATAATATTTGTCAAATTCATTGGGAAAGTGTTCCAACTTCTCTTAGACAGTAGAATAGTAGTACCTTCTATGAAGGCTTGTCTGTCTTCCACGTTCTAACAGTGTTATTACGTTGGCTAGTTGGGTTTTCTTCAAGGGAATTGGGAAACAGATTGTTTTTTTTTCTAGTCTTTTTCTTGTGCTTACAATGGAAGAGTTGTCACAAAGTTGGACAAAACTATCGCTTTCTGAGAGAGAGGGCCCAGGTTGCTGCTTAGAGAGTGAATTTAGCTCCCAAGAACATATTATAGCAGCAAAGTTTCTTACGAAACGAGCTCTTAATATTGAGGCAATTGCAAAAACTTTCACTCCTTTGTGGTGATCGAAAAGTGGATTCAAGGTCAGAAATCTTGGCGATCATGTAATTTTGTTCATATTTGAAAAATGCAAGTGAAGTAGACAAAGTCCTTAGTGCAGAGCCATGGAGTTTTGATAAACACTTGGTGATTATGCAAAAGTATGATAAGAGCATGGTTGTGGAAGAACTGAAATTTGAGAAGACTTTCTTCTGGGTGCAAGTTCATGGGATTCCTTACAAATATCTAAATGTCAAGGCGGCCGAGAAAATCTGTGATGTTGTAGGACAGGTTATACACTCGGTTAATCCGACAGAAACTGAGGGTGGAAATTTCATGAGGATTCGTGTGGGGTTGGATGTATCTCTGCCGCTGTGCCGTGGTAGAGTTGTATCTCTGGAGAATGGGAAAAAAACTTGGATCACCTTCAAATATGAGCGTCTTCCAAATATATGTTATTGGTGCGGCAGAATGGACCATAGTGATCGGGATTGTGAAATTTGGTTGGAAAGTGAAGGAAGTCTAGCAGAAAACCAGAAGCAGTTTGGCCCATCTCTACGTGCTCCACCATTTTTTCCAGCAAGGCGAAGTGTTGTGGCGGTCCCAGGCTTCTACATTCCAAAGAGCAAGACAACAAATCCACCTGACAATATGACCAGGCCTGAAGAGGAGGGTTCTACCAGCGATGTAACACCACCAAGGGAGGAGCAAACGGTGGTGCACAACCTGGCAAAATCGGTCAACTCTGTAAAGGTACATTTAGTGCAGGAAACCGTTATCATAAAGGAGCCGAGTCAGTCCAGAAACGGCTATAGTCGCAATAAAGACCATATCCCAAATAATTCTCCACACAATCCGGAACCAACTAATGCAGCAATTGATGACACATTTATGTCCGAAAATTCTGGAAATAAAGGTGATTCTCCTCCAACGGATATTGGTGATAATACTCTCATTAATGTCTCGGATCAATCATTAAGGCCCAATCAAGTCAAAGTAGCGGCTACAATGAAACCAACTAATGCAGCAATTGATGACACATTTATGCCCGAAAATTCTGGAAATAAAGGTGATTCTCCTCCAACGGATATTGGTGATAATACTCTCATTAATGCCTCGGATCAATCATTAAGGCCCAATCAAGTCAAAGCAGCGGCTACAATGAAACCGTTCCATCCAACTAGCTGACATGAATCTTTGTCACGTGAGATGCATGAGATTACTAGGGCTCAAAAAAAACCTAGCACGTGGACAAGGTTTGACAGAGCACGCCCAACCCAGAAAGTTTGCTCCTCTGTTCCTACAGGTGCATGTAAACGAAATTTTTCGGATGTGGATGACCATTCAGAATTACCTAGTAGCAAAAGACAGGTTTTGAAGGATGGTTTTGAAGTTTCTTTCCAAGTGGTGGAGGCTGATGATCAGCCCCGCCAACAGCCATGAATCTCTTAGTATGGAACTGTCGTGGGCTTGGGAACCTGCGTACAGAAAAGGAGCTTGGAGATATCATCCGGGCAAAAGATCCCTCTGTCATGTTTTTAGCCGAAACATGGGCAGATGAAGCTAGGCTAGACCGAGTTCTTCACAACATAAGTTTTGATCACAAGTGGGAGGTTCCCAGTGGGAAGAGAGGGGGCGGACTGGTACTTTTCTGGAAGCGAGATGTCAATGTCACTATTGAGGATTCTCATAGGTATTTTATTGATGTAACTTTCGATAAAAATATGGAAGCGGAATGGAGATTCACTGGATTTTATGGAGAGCCGGAGACTCATCGGAGAATGGAAGCTTGGAACAAATTGAGGGGTTTAAACAATAGGCCATCGATCCCTTGGCTCTGTGCGGAGGATTTCAATGAAATCAGTAGACAAGATGAAAAAATGGGGGGAGTTTTGAGGGGCCACAACCAAATGCAAATGTTCAGAGATGTCATTGATGAATGTGGTTTCATTGACTTGGGTTTTGAGGGACCCAAATTTACGTGGAGCAAACACTTTTCTGGTGGTCACTCCATATGGGAACGATTGGATAGAGGTTTGGCGAATAGTGAATTTCTTCTAAAATTCCCAGGAGCAAAGGTGTCTCACCTTAGAAGCATTTCATCAGATCATGTACCAATCTTTATAAACTTGTCGGGTTTGGAGACTCCACAAAAGAAAAAGGTGTTTCGTTTTGAGGAGATGTGGCTATCTGATGCAGGCTGTGGTGAAACAGTGGAGGCGGTATGGAGGAATGGGGAGGAGGGTGACATTTTGAAAAAAATAGAAAAATGTAGTAAAGACTTGGAGTGGTGGGAAAAGAATTGTTTTGGGAATGTTAGAAGAGAGTTGGAAGAGAAAAAAAAATTGCTAGGGAAAGCTGAGGTTGAGGCAATGAGGAGAGGAGATAATACTCGGCTTAGAGAATTGAAAGCAGAAATTCATGTCCTTATGGATAGAGAAACCCGATTATGGAGACAACGATCAAGAGTTTTATGGTTGAAAAATGGTGATAGTAATTCCAAGTTTTTCCACAACAAAGCAACTCAGCGGTTTAGGAAAAATTCAATTCTTGGAATTAAAGATAGAAGTGGAAATTGGCAAGAGCAACCAGATTTGATTGGAGATATCATTGTTGATTTTTTTGGGGAATTGTTTACCACATGCAATCCGGCCATGGAAGATGAATCACTTTCCTTTCTTCCACATCGAGTTACAGATGAGATTAATGAGCAGTTAGGAGGTGAATTCATGGGTTGGGAAGTCCAGGAAGCACTGGAACAAATGGCGCCTCTAAAAGCACCAGGTCCGGATGGGATGCCACCAATTTTCTACCAACACTTTTGGGGGTTGATGGACCAAGAGGTAACATCCACTATTCTTACTTGGCTGAATTCAGGTAAATTGCCTCATCCAATAAATCACACATTTATCACCTTAATCCCTCCTGTATTAGTTTCTGATTATCGACCTATAAGTCTATGTAATGTGTTGTATAAGATATTCTCCAAAGTTCTTGCAAACAGATTAAAAAAATTCATGCCAGAACTTATAACTGCGCATCAATCTGCTTTTGCAAAAAATAGGCTTATTTCTGATAATGTTCTAGTTGCTTTCGAGACTTTACATTGTATGAAAAATCATAACTCTGGTAAAACAGGGTTTATGGCTGTCAAACTTGATATGAGCAAAGCATATGACAGGGTGGAGTGGATTTATTTACAGAAACTGATGGAGAAAATGGGATTTTGCACAAAGTGGATTGAATTAATCATGGAGTGTGTTAGTACAGTCTCATACTCCATCCTAGTAAATGGTGAACCGAAGGGGTTAATTAATCCAACAAGAGGCATACGGCAAGGGGACCCTCTCTCCCCCTTCCTCTTCCTTTTATGCACGGAAGGATTACATGGCCTAATCACAAGAGCTGCAAGGGCAAAGGAAATCAACGGCTTCTCTCTTTGTAAGAGAGGCCCCAAACTAACCCATTTATTTTTTGCAGATGACAGCTTACTTTTTTGCAAGGCCAACCCCCAAGAATGTGGAAATGTACTCAAAATATTGTCGGAATATGAAGCGGTTTCGGGCCAAAAAATCAATAGAGAAAAGACATCTCTTTTCTTTAGCAAATCCACGGAAGAGGTGACTAAACAAGAGATAAAAAGAAGGTTGGGGGTGCAAGAGATAAAATTTTATGAGAAATATTTGGGGTTGCCATCGTTGGTGGGAAGGGGAAAAAAAGCAAGCTTTAGCTATATAAAGGAAAGGGTTTGGAGAAAATTACAAGGGTGGGAAGGAAAGCTTTTGTCACAAGCGGGTAGAGAAGTCCTAATCAAAGCAATTGTCCAAGCCATTCCAACATATACCATGGGATGTTTCAAAATTCCCCTTGGTCTATGTCACGACATTGAAGCAATGGTTAAAAAATTCTTTTGGGGGCAGCGGGGTGATAAAAGGAAAATACATTGGATCAAATGGTCGGAGTTGACAAAATCGAAGATAGACGGAGGTATGGGTTTTAGGGACCTTGCATTGTTCAATGATTCACTCCTAGCCAAGCAAGCATGGCGACTCCTACATAACAAAGATACTCTTTTCTATAGGATATTCAAGGCAAGATTTTTTCCTCATTGTTCTTTCATGGAAGCCAAGGAATCAACAACTGGGTCATATGCTTGGAAAAGCATTTTGAAGGGAAGGGAGGTTATCAAAATGGGTGCAAGATTTCGGGTTGGCAATGGAAAAAATATTAAAATATGGCAGCACCATTGGCTTCCCATTAAACATCCACCTTTTGTCACCTCTCCAATCATCGAGTCTATGGAGGATGCTACGGTTGATTGTTTAATAGATGAGACTACAGGGAATTGGGATGATGAAGCGTTGGAGGGAATTCTTACACCGGCTGAAGTTGTACTCGCAAAAAAAATCCCCCTTGCCCGTTGCCAAACTGAAGATTCTCTGTTCTGGCCCTTCGTGGCTGATGGACAATACAATTGCAAATCGGGATATCGTTTTCTAAAGGAGCTGGAGACCGAAGTTGAAGAAGGAACACGTACGGACTTGGATAAAAAACTCTGGAAAAGTATACGGTCAATGGATGTTCCAAACAAGTTCAAAAATTTTCTGTGGCGTGCTTGCAGAGATGCTCTCCCAACAAAGTCTAATCTGAACAGAAAAACAATTATTCCAAACCCAACCTGTGACAGATGTGCTTCAATGGCAGAGGACACGCTACATGCTCTATGGGGCTGTTCAGGTTTGAACGAGGTTTGGAATGATGATAGTTGGAGCTTTCGGTCAAGGGAGGTTTTCATGGACTTCAAGCACCTATTCGGATGGCTACTGGAGAATGGGAAGTCCATTAAGCTCTTTGCTATCCAAGTTTGGTGTATTTGGCACCAGAGAAATCAATCCCGCTTACATCAACCTTGCTGCCTCACGAAGGACCTGAAGCAAGATGCACAGGAACGCTGGGCTGAAATCAGGTCTGTCAATCCTCTGCCAATTCCGACCAGAACAGAGCCCAAGCCTAAATGGTCAGCCCCACCACGGAATAAATATAAGATCAATTATGATGGAGCAATCTCAAGTGCAGACAACAAAGCAGGTATCGGTGTGGTTGTACGGGACTGCAATGGCGAGGTCTTGGCATCCTTAATTCAGCAATTGGAGCAAGCATATCAACCTGTGGAAGTGGAAGCAATCGCAGCATGCAGAGCAGTGGAGTTTGGCAGCGAGATTGGAGTGAATTGTGCTATTGTGGAGGGAGATTCAGAAGTGTTAGTGAAGGCGTTGAGGAACAATGACAATGGATTGATTCATTTTGCACCACTGATTAGTGATATCTCTTTATTTTCGGGTTTGTTTTCAGAATTGTCATACTCTCACATTAGGAGAGATGGCAACAAAGTTGCTCATAGTTTAGCTAGGCTAGCTGTGATGACACCAGGTTGTACCGTGTGGATGGAGGATGTCCCATCTTGCACCTTACCCTTTGTTCAGGCTGATTTGGCCGTGTCTTGATGTTATTTAATAAAAGTCTTCTTTCTCAAAAAAAAAAAAAAAAAAAAAAAAAAAAAAATCTTGCAATTATGTATTGAAGTTAGTCTTATGTAAAAAATTGAAAAGTTTTTTTAATTCCTATTTTTTCCATGACTTTTTAGATCCATTCGTATCAATTCAAAGCATGTAAAGTTATAAATGTATACAAGCTCTTTGAATTTTATTAATACATTGAAATAAATGTATTTGTCATTACTTAATAAGTTGACATAAATGCTAAATTTAGATTAGGTGGAAGTCTAAATGAAAAAGATGTCATACAATATGCCACTTAACTGAACTTCATACTTTCCCACATGAGGTCTTTACTTATATATATATATATATATATATATATTGATGTGGAATAAATAATATTTGTCCAATTCATTGAATTTGACTCTTGCAATTATGCGTTGAATTCAATCTTATGCAAAAAATTGAAAAGTTTTTTTTTTTTTAATTCCTACATTTCCCATGACTTTTTAAATTCATCAGTATCAATTCAAAGAATGTAAAGTTATAAATGTATATAAATTTTTTGAATTTTATTAATACATTGAAATAAATGCATTTGCCATTATTTAATAGTTTGACATAAGTACTAAATTTAGATGATGTGGAAGCCTAAATGAGAAGGATGTCATACAATGTGCCACTTAGCAGAACCTCATGCTTTCCCACATAAGGTTTCTACTTATATATATATATATATATATATTGATGTGGAACAAATAATATTTGTCCAATTCATTGAATTCGACCCTTGCAATTCTACATTGAAGTTAGTCTTATGTAGAAAATTGAAAAGTTTTTTTGATTTCTACCTTTCTCATGACTTTTTAGATCCATCCATTTCAATTCAAAGCATGTAAAGTTATAAATGTATACAAATTCTTTGAATTTTATTCCTACATTTCCTATAACTTTTTAAATTCATCCTTATCAATTCAAAGTATGTAAAGTTATAAATGTATACAAATTCTATAAGTTTTATTAATACATTTGAATAAATGTATTTGCCATTACATAATAGTTTAACATAAATACTAAATTTAGATGAGGTGGAAGTCTAAATGAGAACAATGTCATACAATGTGCCACTTGGTAGAATCTCATATTTTTTCACATGAGGTCTCTACTTATATATATATATATATATATATATATATATTGATGAGATAGAGAGGGATTAAATCTTGAATATCTTTGTTAAAAACATCTGTAGAAGCTAGTTGAGCTACAAATAACTTAATGTAATGGCCCATATATTTTGTGTGATGACCCATATTTGTTGTTCACTTCAAATCCCACATCCTCCTCTCCTTTTTTTTTTTCTTTTTCTTTTTGTTTTTTCCTCTTTGGAGAATCATCATCCTCATCTGCTAATACTACACCTTAGAAGTAATTATGCATAAGTATTACTGTCCTACCTTTCTATTCTTCTTATCCTAATTTTTTTTTTCTTAGCAGGGTAGTTATAGATTTATATTGTACTAATATAAATTTTTTATTATAAACTAAATAAATTTGTGCAATGTTCTGCACATTTTCCAAGAAAAAAAAAATTGTAAAGGACGAGAATTTCCAACCTTTTAGTAATTAACTAATTATTATTAAAAGTGATATGCCAACCGTCACAAGAATATTGTTCACTCATTGCTGACTCCGAAACAAACAAAATGGTAAGGAGAAACGAACAATAAAAACACCAGACAAAGTTACTCTCTCGCTCAATCACAAATTATAAAAAGCATCTCTATAGGGATAGGAATATCCAACGTGATCACAATAACCAGAAAACAAACCTACCATTCCACCACCACCACACACACTTGACACTCGTGTTCTTTAACCTGACAGCCCACACACCACAAACGTGAAAAAAATCTTCACAACACAAACAAACGAAGACCGACCGCTAGCCTTATTTTTTATTTTATTTTTCTAAATTAAAAATAATAATAATAATAATGTCTCTGATGTAGAGTCATTGGAACCTCGATGGGGTTATCCTTATTCGCACAATACGAGTTTAGATAAGGTATTGCAAAAGGTGTTGATGTTTTAAGTTTAAAATCAGTGTTTGTTTGCAAAAAATATAATGAAAATTTGCTACTACGAAATGGAATTTTGAGTTTTAGCCTAATCAAATGGACTGAATATCATATGTATCGGAGGTATTCATGAAAAAAAAAAATTTATTTTATATCAAATGATACCTCGTCATTTAAATTAAAATTTAATAAATAAGAGATATGTGTGTAAAATAACTATCCACCAATACTCGTTTTTTGTTTTTTATTTGTTAATAAGGTAGTTATTTTTTTGCTAACATGTCTCACATTTATTAAATTTTTTTTAATAAAAACACTTGTTAAATTTTAATACCATTAATATAGTATCATTAAATACCAAATATTTTTTAATATTACTCACATACTATCATTTGATACTAAACAGCATAGAGAATTGTAATTGGTGTATCGTTGAAGCCATTTGAACCACTCAACGAAGACTCCAAGTCCTGCCACTAAGTCGCCGTGGTAACCGCCAGCCTTATTAAAAGACTGACAGAGTCACAAGTCATAAGTCGTCACCACCTACGTATCAACCTATACAAAGATCTAAACGCGGTGGACTTTTATAATATAAAAAGCTAAAACCCCATTTCTTAGAGCTTGTGCCCCAAGCCTAACACGTGGGCCCATAAACCTTGGAACCCAACTATATATACACATGCATATAACACAACTCCTAACATCCCTTCATTTCTAGACCTCTACATTACTTTCGTAGCATAAACCACTAGTTACGTTTCTAGCTTCTCTTTCACAAAAACAAACAAACAAACAGTCATAATAATGTGTCCTTCTGGTACGACTTTACGAGCTCAAACCACTGCCGTGGGTTCAGATTTGAGGCCAGCGTTTAACGTGCTTGATGTTGATCACGATGGCAAGATTAGCGGCGACGATCTCCGCAAGTTTTATTCTGGCTTTTCAAGCGGTGGTGCTGACGAAGAGGCTATAAAGACGATGATGTCTGAGGCGGATTTGAACAAAGATGGGTTCGTTGAGTACTACGAGTTTGAACGTGTTTTGGGGTCTCAGAAAAGGTCTTCTTCAAGAAATGGTGGGGTTATGGAAGACGTGTTTAGGATTATGGACAAGGATGGAGATGGGAAATTGAGCCACGAAGATTTGAAGAGTTACATGGAATGGGCTGGGTTCTCTGCTAACGATGAAGATATTAGAGCTATGATTAGATTGGGCGGTGGTGATGAAAAAGATGGTGTGTCCTATGATGGTTTGCTTAAGATTTTGGCTATTGATTTTGTCGGCGAGTCTTCTCGATCGTGTTAAATTTTTGAGTTTTTTTTTTGGTTCATTTCCATTATATTAGTCACTAATATTATAATATAATGGATCAAAAGGCTACTTTTCGAACCTTTTTTTTCTTTTTTTTGGCAAGTGACAATTTTTGAGAATGTGAGTTTGACTAGAATGTTATGAACCATGCCAGGTTAGGCCAGGTCGATTTGGACCTTGACAGTCCGGTGTGTGTACCTAAATAATTTGCCCTCTATTCGGTATCTTATATCATTTCTCTTTTTATTTCTTTTATTTTCCAGATTCTTCGGAGATTGTTGTGTGGGTTATAGAGTTATACTTTTTTTTAGTTTACCATTAGTTTTGAAGGTGTGAAACATTGTTTTGGGCTTAAAATAACATTCATTAAAGAGCTAGAAGGAATTACATTTGCAAAATGAAATTTTGAGCTTTAAAAACGTCATTTTAGTTAGACTTTCAGATCGCCTAACCAAACGGACCGTACATCTAATTAATCTAATTAAAGATGGCAATAAGATAGGATTAAATCACGGGTGCTTTGCATTATTTTAAGTCACCGTGTGGGACGAAAGCAAGATAGGTTATGAATGGGGTGGGCTTAAAATATTATGTCATCCCAGCAATTGATTGATTTTTGTAATTTTGTAAAATCTAAACCGAGTTGTACAACTATACAACAACAGCAAATATTTGACAATCTGTACGAGTCTGGCTATAGTAATTAACAATTTCTTAAGGAAATCAACATAGAAGATGAATGATTTGATTGATGAATTTATTTAAAGTGTGGCCATAGAATACATACAGAGACTCAAGAGAGGATGGCAAGCCAAGCACACATTAAACTTGCCAGGGTTTTTGTAATTTTGTTTTGGAGTGCTTAACCACGAAAATCCAGAATTAGGCCTCTACATTCTCCAGCTTTTGGAACTAAGTTAACCTCATAATGAATGTCAGAAAGCTAAATGATGTTTGCCCACACCATCAAACCGCCATGACATTCATGGTTGAATAATGAACAAGTTCAGATTACAATTACATGAATGTTACTTTTCCTCCTTAGCAGCCTATTATTCTGAACATAAAACAAACAAGTGAGCAACTGATTCTCAGACCAAATCAATATCCCCTTCTTGCACACGCTCCCTGATTGACTTGTAATGTATTATACATAGTTCATCAGGCTTCATCTCCAGGAGTTCATCACTGCCAAAAGGGGAGAACTAGTTTGGTTAGCAAACAGATGAAACATTTCTAGCAGCACAAACTAGTAAAATGCAAGAAATAATAGATTGCCTGCCATCAAGCTGAAAAGGTCCCAGAAATCTTCTGCTTTTACAGACGACAAATGAGTCCAATTGTGGCTCCGGGACTGAAAATGGCAGAGGTATAACGTAATTGTCAATATTCAAGGTGCATATTCTTGGCGCCTGTCTCTCAAGAATTTAGAACACAAGCAAGCCAAATCTAGATGCAAGTCAACCTGAGTCAAATGCTCAAAAACTTGGCTCAAGCATATTACAAAGCATAAGTAGTGTCTCCAGATTTATTTAATTTTAATCATAAAATATCTCATCAGTACAACCTGAAAGTTAGATGTGGATCACTTCTAATCATATACATAGTTTCCAAGAGTCATGACAAATTCTGTCAATTTTGGAGAAAAATATAAAGTAATGATTGAAACAAAAAAGTGAATTCGAAAATTGTGCATCACACCAAGTGACTAGGGAAGCAATAAACTTTAGCCAAGAGAGAAAAGCGATGCATGGGGTCATCTTTTGCATAGAAATATAGCAATAGCTAAATTTCCATGACTGTGACTAATGACAATAATAAAAAGCTTATAGCACAAACCAAAGACCACAGTGCAGATTAACAGAACAAATAGCTAACACCCAGCACCATTGAGATAACATGCAGCAAGTAAATATCAAGTACAAAATGAGAGATGGAACTTTTGGAGCTGGGGTGAGGAGGGATGTGTGTATTCCTGGTCATCCCTAATACTAGCAATGCCTTACAATGGATAAGGCTATACATGCCCACCCCTGCGCACTGCTTAAATGAATGACCAAACAAAGGACAAAGAGACTAGTGATGGTTGATCTGGACACATGAGAATCCTGCAGGGCACCCAATAAAAAGGTGCAAAATTCTCAGTCCTTCCTGTCACCAAAAATTCTCACACCAACCAGGTAAAAGAAAAAGCATAAAGAGTGGCCATTGTCATTAAAAGTGGGGCGGAAAAAATAAAAGAAGCTGTAAGAAATATGAGTTTGTTGGGCATAGTTATTACAACCATGAAGAGATAGTGGCAAGAGTATAAGCTAAACTTTACTTCCTGACTTGTCAGGAAATG
Organism: Quercus variabilis; assembly: GCA_030445155.1. NCBI lineage: Eukaryota > Viridiplantae > Streptophyta > Magnoliopsida > Fagales > Fagaceae > Quercus > Quercus variabilis. The sequence continues at coordinate 11,184,266 of CP129450.1, forward strand.
ATTTAGTAATATTGATGAATGCGTTGAGCAGCCAAAACCAGTGAAACCCAAATAATGTTTAGATTGTCGTGCCCTTTTGAGAACTTAAAATTAAGGCTCAGTCCAACTACCTTTTGTACCTCATAATGTTAACAAACATCAATGAAGTGCTAAAAAGATATAGTTGTTCTACATTGCAATATATACCTTCTCATAAACAATCAATAATTCAGATCACAAAGAAGATTCAATCAACAGTTTGAGCATCCAAGATAATAATTTACAAGATGCCCAATTTAGAGGTTCATAATATAGGCATACAAAATTGATTCTAAAACTACAAAAGCTGGTGTATAAGCAATTCCAAGCATATTTAACAGTATCACAGAAGGTCAAGAAAATTTCAGGTCAATGTTCTGATTTCATACTACAGCAACACTTTAGTCATCAGAATAAGGGCAATATCTAAGGCATCCAGAGATTTCCTTGGGCACACATGAAAGTTGAGGAGGCGGGAGAAGGGGGGGAAGGGGGGCGTTGAAAGGAAAATAAAAGAAAACCAAGTGACTTATAAGGATGATTGCATACTCATGTCGCTCTCTTCACTTATTATAGACTGCTTTACTATGTCCTGATAATTATCAGGCAATTTCGACAATACACTCTCTTCAAGATGTCTCTCCATATCATCAGCACACCTGCAGCCAAAATGTCAACTTCAACAACAGTGCGAAGACAAACTTCAATCTTCCACAATAGAAATGAGAACAACATAAAAACATAACGCCTTTACCTTCTGGCAAACCCTTTCTCTTGTTCAGAAAGCCGGCTCTGAACTTCAGGGTTCTTTGAGATATGGAACATGTATTTTTCAATCTGCAATAGAAACTTTCTTACGAGATACACAATGTAATATAATTCTGACACCAGGATACCCAAGGCATGAGAATTTAATTCAAAACACACTAATCTCTTCTTCTTCTTTTTTGTTTGGGGGGGGGGGGGAGCATATCAACAGCTTTTATAATGGCTTATCTATTCCTTACCAAGTAGCAAGGGTCTCTATTCTATTATTGCTACACTTTATACATTAATCCTTTCAACTGTTACAAAAATAAAGATCAACTTACTTCCGCTGAACATCACCGATACACTAACAAAGGTTTTATCAAAAGAGCCAGATAGAGACCTTTTGGAGGCGAATCCGAAGATACGATCTAAATAAATACTGAGTCCTATCCAAGTCCATCTGGTAGAGTGATACTGTGAGTGGATCGATGCCACTACCAGCAAATTCCTCAATGTTTTCTTCCTGTAAACATGCATCAAACCACCTTTGGTGTCAACAAGAAGATGTACACAAATGACATAGCACTGGGTCAACCTAGAATAAACATTTTAAAGTATTCAAAACGACAGCACAGACACCATGAAATATTGCCACAATGACACTAGAATATAGGTCCACAAGGATCCCGTTCTCTATTCTGAGATATTAGTGAGGGATCTGTTTTTTGTGGAATATGAGTCACAAAAGCAAGGACATTTCTAGTGGTTCTATATCAACTCCACTACTCGTAATATGAGTCACAAAAGCAAGGACATTTCTAGTGGTTCTATATCAACTCCAGTACTCGTAAATTCCTCAATAGTTTCTTCCTGTAAACATGTACCAAAATTCTGGCATCAACAAGAATATGCTCATAATGCCGGATTTACTTTTTGAATTAATTGAAACGATACCACAAAACACGCTAATAATGCCGGATTTACTTTTTTTGTGGTATATTACTCACAATAACATAAACAATTCCAATTCCAATTATTTAATGTCCAATTTTTCATGAATCTCATATGTAAGTAGGGTAAAATACTATTTCAGTACCTAACCTTTACCAAAAGTTTGTTTTTCGTCCCTAAACTTTATAAAGTAATTTTTTTTTTTCATCTTTAAACTTTGTAAAGAGTTTTTTAATAGTTTAGAGACAAAAATAGGAATGAAAATAAAACTTTTTTTAATAGTTTAGGGACAAAAAACAAATTTTTGGTAAAATTTAAGGACATAAGGTAAAACATTTTCAATAGTTTAAAGACCAAAAAGACAATTTTTTTTTTTTTTTTTTATAAGTACAGAAATGAGAAACAAACTTTTAGTAAAGTTTAGAGGTCAAAACAGTTTTTTTTTTCCCCAGGCGTTGGAAGAAGCCTCTAAAACATCCATCCATATGCACAAACATCACCTTTACATAAAAAGGCCTAGAGTTTATAACTTATTTCAAATTAGGTCCCAAAATTTTAAGATTGTCAATTAAAGTTCCAAATCTATGCAATCCTTTCAATTTTAAGCTTTTGTTCATCTCTGTTATTAATTTATTTTCATAGTCACCTACGTGAAACATAAAGTTTTATCAACAATTTTCCATTTTTTTTCTTCTCCATTATTGCCTAAAATAACAGAAATAAATAACAGAGATAGGTAAGGACTTCAAATTGAAACGATTTCATAAGTTTGGGATTTTAATTGACAAAATCAAATACCTGCGACTACATGTATATGCTAGCGTAAAAGTTAAAGTTGCTCCTCGTTAGCTAAACGTAAAACTCTACCCAAAAATAAAAATAAAAAAAGAAACTATGACGAGACAGTGATATAAAAATCGAAACTTGATTAGCTTCTGAGAAATGTGTAACACTAAATAATTAAAAAATTAGTTTTAGTTGAATTAAATTTTCTCGGGAAGCAAACAAGGTGCTTAGGGTTGCGAATAGGAAATACCATTAACTGGATCTGGCCTCTGATTCTTTGAATCAAAGAGGTCTCGAATCGAAGAATCTCCGGTGCGGCTTTCTCGTTACGCCAAGCCTTCTTGAGAAGCTCCACGTCGGTCGTTGAGATCAGCGTCTCGTAATCGTCCATCCCAGCCGTTGATCCCTCTCCTGCCTCCGAAGCCATCCGATCTGATTACCAAAAAAAAAAAAAAACACAACAGAATATTTTATTTCCTTCTTTCTTTTTTTTTTTTTTTCTTATCCCAAACAATATGAAACGTTCTTGTCTTGTATTTGAAAAGAAGGGGGAAAAAATGGAAAATTAGTGAAATAGAAATTGGAATTGGCGCCAAAAGCAAAATCAGTGTTTCTGTTCTTTTTTTTTTTAATAGAAAATGAAGTGAGGTGTTGCAGAGGAGACAAATCAAGAGTTTGTGCGTGAATCTAACACCATCGCATGGTATGGCATGATTAAAAATGAACGGCTGTGATGGGGTCGGATTCACGCACAAACTTGAGATAGGTCCCATCTCTCTTATTAATACATAAAAGAGGAGAGAGAGAGAGAGAGAGAGAGTAAGGTGGGGGGAGCAAAAAGAAAAGGCAGGGAATTGATGGGTTTGGGAGTTGCCTTTTATAGAGGATAGAGCATAGAGGATAGAGGATCGTTGAGTAAATCCGCAACTGACGTTACAACTGACAATTCCCATATCGCACATCTGTCTTCGTCAAATTGCCCCATGGGATGAGTGTTTTTTAAGCGTGTTGTAATTTTTTAGAGATTGTGAAGGCGGAGCTCACAGTTTTTTTCCTTTTTTAATTCCTATTAACAGTATTAAAAAATTCCTAAATTATCTGTCATTGATAATAAATTATACTTACCGACCCTTCTGATATTTTGAGAGGGTAATTTTTTTTTTTTTAGAAACAAAACCTTGAAAATTTATTCAAAAATAAGCCATAATCGGCTAGAAGTACATGATGAAGTTGTGGAGAAACATCCTTCATCCATATTGTAAAACCACGAACATTTGTGAAACCACAAACATGTCTTGCATTTTTAGCTATATTATGAGCTAACGAATTCTCTAACCTCTGAATCTCCCTCAACTATAATAGAAGGTAAATTGAGGTCAATATCAAAAGAAATTGCTTTAACAGTAGCCATCACCTCGACATCATTTGAAGAAGAAGGTAGCTTGACCTTTTCTGATTGGGAGGTTGTTACCATCCCTAGATGGTCTCAAACAACCACCCCCAAGCTCGATTCATCTATCTCCCTAAACACGGCATCATCGAAGTTGACCTTGAGGAACGACGGTGGTGGGGGGATCCAGCCAGTCCAAGGCTTAGGCAGAGCAAGATCTTGTGTCTTTGGGATCGGTAAAGTCTGAAAAAAAAAAAAAAAAAAAAAAAAATCTTGGATAGTTTGTGAGGCCGAGAGGACAACTTGGGAGATTGGAAAAAGCTTGTTGTTGGTCCAAACTAGGTTTCTGCGATACCATATAGACCATACCAAGGTGGTGAGCAACTCCGGGTTTTTTCCTTTCCTCCAACGTGTAACTGACCAACTCGAAAAAATTGGAGAATTTTTTTGTACTACAAAACAACCACATCGTATCAGCTTCACAAATGGCCCACAGTGTTGGACAGTCCCATAATGCATGAAGTACATCTTTAGTGGCCTAATTATAGTGACAGTAGACATCTTTGTCTAGGACTCTTCGTCGAACTAAATTCTTTTTGACAAGGATAGCTTCTTTACATGCTTTCCACAATAAATTTTTTACTTTGTTCGGCACCAAGAGACTCCATAACTACTTCTGGATACTACGGATATCTACTTGAGAATTGGGAATTAGTAGGAGCAAGGACTTTTCTTTGGCCAAGAAATTATACCTGGATTTAACCAAATAAATTTCGTTTGAAACATAGGGCCAGAAAAGTTTGTCTTCAACATAGGTCTGGTTGAGAGGAATTTTTAGAATCAACTCTACTTCCATCAGAGCAAAATATCCATGAAGAATATCTACATCCCATTTTCTAGATAACGTGTCAATGAGGCTGTCCACTGATGCTTCCTACAAGCCTTCTTGGCTTAGTTAATGTGATAGTCCTTTTTGGACAGCACCCAGACCCAAGTAGAAACAACGACCCTGAGCCCTTTTACTTGTTGTTTTAAGGGATTGAGCTTGGTTCACCACAACTAAATGGGCTGATTACGAACCAGATGGTGCACAGACCAGGAATCCTACAACACATACATACTAGCAAACAATAAATATATGCATTGAACAACAAGAAACAATAAAGGGGCAATGCGATAGAGAAAGACACAAAGTAAACATTAGGGGTCCTTAAGATACTGTGAAATATTTCATTAATTTTTCAATTGTGTAATACATTATGCTCACTAGGACGTATCACAAGGTCCAAATATGTTCAAAAATCACATACTTAGATGGTTCTTCAGGACTCTATGACTTGCAAACTTTGAATCCCTTTGAATCCAAGTGTGTTCTCTAGTGGTTGTTTTAGGATACCGGGCGGTATTTCCCTTTCTTTTCTCACTTTCTTTGAGTTCTAACAGAGTTTTCTCAATGATTCTATTCTAATTTACTGTTGCTGAATGCCCTTCACTGTTGGCTGCTTCCCCCTTTTTATAGTGTCATCTTAAGGTTTCCAGGATACCACTAATTCCCCATATTTGCTCCCTTGGGTACCAGAACCAATGTTGTACTAGCAACATTGGTGGCTAGTCCCTTCTTTATTTCTCATAATTTTCTTCTTTTGGTGTTTCTTCCTCAAAAGTTTCTTGCTGCCTTTTCGTTTTGGTATGTCTTGAAGAGCTGACCTTGGGTCTTTCTCCCTTCAAGGCTTCTAGTTCCCACCTTTTTAGACTCAGCTTTTGGCTGCCTTTCCCTTTATCATTCCTACTAGGTTGAAAGTTTCCTAGCCACTTCCTTTCATGGTCCTTCTTTCTAGGTTCCCCGAGGTACCAGCCCCTTGTTCATGAATTGTTGGTTCCCAAGCTTTCTAATTCCTTTCTGCATCATTAGGTGGCTGATAGGGACATATCTGTTCTCGTTCCTTGTGTTTCTTGGCATCCCCTTTGAACTGTCTTAATCCAACCCTGGCTTTGCTACACGTCCCGAGGATCCCAAGCTCCTGGCATTCCCCAGGTATCCCAGCCCAGGTCATACCACTGGGCTCCCTAGCGATTTTCTGACCTTGGCGAGCTGGGCTTTTCTTCTTCCCTTCGTTTTCATGAGTTCTAAAGCTTACCCATTCATAGGTTTGAGTTCCTCCTTAAAACTTTAATGGATTTGGGCCTACCATCCTTTTTCTTTATTGCGGGCTCAAGTATTTTTTGTGGAGTTCAATCCTTTATGCAATTTTGGGCTTTGGTGGAACTTCATGACTTTTTTTAGACCTCAACAGTTAATTCTCTCTTAAAAAAATAATATAGAACAATATTTAACAAATTCTCAAATCACCACCGTGCACCCTTCACGAGATGGTCACTCAATAAATATAAGTGCTTGTAGGGTGTGGGGGGGCAAAGGCCGAAATTTAAGTCTCCGTAAGGGAGTTTCATACACATATACACTTAAATTAGGTTAGAATATAATTTCTATTTTGTATAAGGGGAAAAAAATCCTATAAAGGAAAAAAAAAATTGTCAATCAAGAATCATCTTCCAATTAGAAGTACTCCTCCAGTCCTCCTAATGAAAAAAATAAAAATCCTATCTATATTCACCACCATAAGCTACTTCCAGCCTTCATAACTCCATTAGATGATTGGAGCTAGCTCCATCCAGATCAATAAGCACTAGTCTCTCTCGTTGACTCTCTTTCTTTCTTACTCTATGTATATCTCTCTCTTTTACTCTTTTTTTTTTTTTCTTTTTTTATCAGGATTGGATATATTGTTGATGGATAATATTAAATTTTTTAATTGTTTATATTTGAAAATCCTTCTGTTGCTTTCCACCTTTTTCTTCCATTTGCTGAACTTGTAGAGTGTTTAATATGTTTTGCAACCGTTTGTGATTTACTGCTAAATTTAGATGTTTTGTTAATTTATTTCATATTTAGTTTTTTACGTGAATTTTATATCTAATATATATATATATATATATATATATATAATAATAGGTGAAGCTAAGAGAAAATCCAATTAGATTTCAATTGGATTCTCAATTTTGCACCACTTGTCCTAACCAAAACTCAAAAAAAAAAAAAAAAAAATCTAATTAGATTATAAATTTGACTCCAATTTTGTGTTATGTATCTTATCTAAATTTTCTAATTTTTGTGCCCAAATAAATGATGCATTAACATTTAACACGGAAGCCAAGAAAACCACAATGATAATGCTCATTGGCCTAAGCAAGAACATCTTACTTGCACACTTTTATGGAGATTATAAATTGGACTCCAATTTTGTGTCATGTATCTTATCTAAATTTTTTAATTTTTGTGCCCAAATAAATGATGTTTTAACATTTAATATGGAAGAAAAGAAAACTACAATGATAATACTCATTAGCCTAAGCAAGAACATCTCACCTGCACACTTTTATGGATGAGCTCAATAGAGTCTGAAGTTCTTCTAATCCCACAACTAGAACCAAGGAGTCCAATGAGAAAGACTATAAAAGTAAAACATCACCTCCTTCTAATTCCATATCATCATCCCATGTCTCCTCCTCTCTCAACCTCTACCAAATAGATCCACACACTGCTCTCTCTTCCTCTTTACGGATTTCTCAGAGCAAAGCCGAGTTCAAACATAATGTTCAATCCCACTCTTCCTTGCTTCACACTCTCATACATTAGCGCTTTATTGGCATCTCCAAGAAGATTCCAAGCTTAATGATCAGTTCTTATTTTTTAATAGTTTTTAGTGTGTTTGGATTAAGATTTTGTTAATTTGTTGATAGTGGACAACAATATAATCATATATATTATATTAAGTTGAAATTCAATTTTAGAATTCAAATGGAATCAAATTAATTTCTAATTGTAGTTTAATTTTGTGCTATGTGTCCAATTTGATTTTTAAATGTTGGTGTTAAGTTACCTCCATTCATAATACTCAATGTGGAAACTGAATATATCAAGATAAACATCTTATCATCACAATTATTAATATTTTCGTGCGTAAACACGGACTACATGCTAGTTTTGATAATAGTGGTTTGACATTTAATCATAATGGTTTGAGTAATTAAATCAAGTTATTGTTATATGCCTATTTATTAGTTAAATTTATATTTGATATTGTAGTATTGGTAATTGTTATTATATTATATTGAGATGTTGAGATAAAGATAAATTCACTTTCATTGTTTGGTAACTCTAGTTGCATACTAGTGTGTGTGTGTGTGTTTTTTTTTTTTTTTTTGGGTGAGAAGAAAGACCTTGCATTTCAATTAAGGGAGGCTATTCAAATCAACTTGAAGTACATCAAGAATATCTAGTGGTACATCTTCCATATAGATGTTTAAAAAATGAGAGGAAACTGTTCTTCTTGAAAGCAAGTGAGCTACAGTATTACACTGCCTACGCACATGAGAATATTTCAGCTCTGAAAAAAAAAAGGTAGGCTACATACTGTATATCCTTCGTGATATGACCAAAATGAGAGAGTGAGTAAGAGTTTTTTGTGAGAGAATTGATGAGAATTTGAGAATCACCCTCTAGAATTACCCGATTGAAGCCTACTTCCAAAGCCATCTCCAAAGCCCTTCTAACCGCCAACGCCCCCACTTCAATGGCTGTAAAAGGGCGGGGAATCCATTGGGAGAGGGAAACCATAATCTGTCCTCTGTCATCTTTGATCACTATCCCAATACCAACACACTCTTCCTTTTGAAAAAGAGTGCCATCAAAGTTGATTTTATATTGAGATCGTTTTGGTGGTCTCCAATGTGTTGGTGGACAACCCACTAGTGTAACCGTGGAGGTGTTGTGGAGAGTGAATTCTCACAGTCGATCCTTTGCTTGACATAGCATCTGTCCTAGTGTCCCAGAACTCTTTTCGAGATGTAAATTATTTCTTCTATTCCATAGTGCCCAAACCACCATGGAGAACAAGGCAGAGTTTCCATCTTCTACAAAAATACAACCTATGAGGTTGATGAACGTTGAGGATCGTTGCAAGCTATTATGAGACCATACTAGTACCGTGGCCCATAGGTCCACTATATTCGAACAGGAATAAAGAGCATGAGTAACATCTTCTTCCTGCATTTGGCAGATTTCACAAAGACCATTTGTAATGATCTTTCTCTTGATCAAGTTCGTCTTTGTAGGTAAAAAGTTTTTTATTGCTTTCCACACCAAATGTTTTACCTTACTGTCAGCCCCTAAATCGCCTGCCATAGTGGTTTTAGAAGCCCACTATCGTATTGACCCAACTGGTTGTTTTGTAATTCCACCTGTAAGAATCGATAGCTTGACTTGACCGTGTACTCTCCATTTGCATTGTGAGGCCAGGTAAGCTCATCAGGTTGGTCTGTGTAGCACAATGGCATTTTTTATTACTGCCACTTCAAAGTTCAGCAAAGTATCTTCCAATACATCTAGCTTCCATGTCCTCTACTCCAAATCTATAAAATTGCAAACCTTTGTGTCAATCAGTGCTTCACCACGCGGTGAAATGATTTTTGTGGAATGTTTTGATGGTAACCATTTATCGTCCCAAATATCCACAGATTTCACATTGCCAATCCTCCAAATCACTCCTCGCCGAATAACTTCTCTTCCCTTGAGGATACTTTTCCATGCATAGGGTGTCGAGCTTGGGTTGGCAACTTCCATAATTAAGCAATTTAGGAAAAACTTAGCTTTAAATACCCAATAAAAAAGTGACGTTTTATCTTGTAAAAGCTGCCAAGTTTGTTTTGTCAAAAGTGCATCATTGAAACTTGACAGGTCTTTAAACCCCATTTCACCATGTGTCTTTGGTTTGCATAGTACATCCCATTTAATCTAGTGTATCTTTTGGCCATCTCCTCTTTGACCCCAAAAAAATTTCTTGCTGAGAGCTTCAATGTCATGGCATAGTCCAATGGATAACTTGAAGCAAGACATCATATATGTAGGGAGTGATTGAGTCGTCGCCTTTATTAAAATCTCTCGACCAACTTGAGATAGAAGCTTAGCCTCCCAACCTTGAAACTTTTTCCACACTTGTTGCTTGATGTTGTTAAAACTCTCCTTTTTTTTTTTTTTTTTTGCCAATGAAGGAGGGTAGCCCTAGCTATTTTTCATATTGTTGAACCACTGGCACTCCAAGAGCTTCTTTGATAGAGTCTTGCATATCTTGTGTTGCAGATTTGTTGAAAAATAGGGTGGTTTTGTCTCTATTAATTTACTGCCCCAATGCTCTTTCATAAGTGGCTAGGATCTCCATCGTCTTTTGATACTCACTATCTTTTGCCCTACAAAAAATAATACTATCATCTGCAAAAAGTTGATGGGTTAGTCATGGTCCACTTCTACATATATAGACTTCCCTTATATCCCCCAAGTAATTCAGCATTTTTTAACAACCCATGAACACCCTATGTGCACAACAGGAATAAATATGGTAAGAGTGGATTGCCTTGGCGAAAGCCTTTAGTGAGTGTAATATTACCATGAGGTTCCCCATTGATCAAAACTGAATAAGTAGCTGTGGAGATACACTCCATCATAAGCTTAACCCAGGTATCTTCAAACCCCATCTCTCTTATCAGCTTCTCCGTATACCTCCATTCAACTCTATTGTAAGCCTTGCTCATGTCTAGTTTGAATATAATCTGTGTTGCCTAAACTGTGGTTTCTCATGTAATGCAAAGTTTCAAAAACCACCATAACTTTATCTGAGATTAAGCGATCCGTCATAAATGTGCTTTGGTGCTCAGACACTAACTATGGTAGAATCCTTTTCAATTTATTCGCCAGAACTTTAGAGAGGACTTTGTATAAAACATTGCTTAGAGTAATGGGACGGTACTGTGAGACAAATTCTTGATTTTTTTTACTTTTGGAATCAAGTGATAAAAGAGTGGCATAATGCTTGAAAGTTCAAATAGCGTTGAAAATACTGTGAACGATTAGACCCCAAAATAATAAATTACCAATTCAAGCTTTATATCAAACAAAATATGTGCGAAAAATGATAACAAGCATATACCAGAATTGATAAATAATCTAAACCATAAATAATCACAATCACAGCAGTAATTAAATGGTAAAGATAAAGGGAAGAGAGATGCAAACACAAAGACAACACACAATGTGTTATTGAAAAGGAAACCGAAGCTCTCGACGTAAAACCTCTTTGCCGCCCTCCAAGCGGTCAATAATCTACTAGAAAATGTAATTGGGATACATGAACAATAATAGACCCTCCAAACCTAATCTACTCAGGTACCTAAGCCCTCCAAACTTCTTACTCCAATGAGATTGCGCCAAACCTTTTTCTTCTCTAGCTTACCGGATTCCGCTATAAACCATAGCATCAATCAATAATCATTGGTCCCTTCCAAACTGCTTTCCTTAGCACCAAAAGAACTTTCTCGCAGATATGGGTATGGTGAGAAAAATATTTGGACAAGAACCTCTCAAGGATGTATTAATGAAGAGAAAGAGAGTAGAAGAATTTGAAGAGTCTCTTAGGTGAAGATTGTGGATGAATCAATCTTGTTTTTCTCTAGGGTTTCTCTCTCAAAATTCTCTTTAGAAGCTCTCTACATTTCGTGGGAATGAAGGGCATTTATACTAGGGTGAGATAGGAATGTGAAACGTCAGGTTTTTCAAAATAGAGCTGGTTGGCGGCTTGGCCTCGCGGCTTGGCTGAGTCGCGAGTTCAAGCCGCGAGCTAACAGAATGGCCAGGTTGGACTTTTTGTCCTCTAGTGCTCCAGCTGGCACAACTGTTCACCTTCTCGCACGCTTTACTCGTGTGTTGAATTTGGCGGCTTGCCAGTCACAAGTCACCCATAAATCCTAGCCGTGAAGCTCTGCTTTCTTAAGCATTTCTTCACACTCTCTCACTCGCTACCCTTACATGAATCCCACCTAAATACAGGATTTCTAAATGCTAAAATATAAGCAAATTGGCACAGAATAAAGCCAACAAGGTGATTGATTAAATTCAACCTTACAATCTCCCCCTTTGTCTATTCCGTGACAAAACCATACAACAAACTCTAGACTTAACGCGTGAGTTGGGAACAGTTGAAAAACTCATTCACACCTAACTCTAGAATTTGTGAAGCTCTTGAACCATAAGACCAAAACATCTCCTGAAACACAATAATACAATAAGTTCATTGTATGTAGAAAACTTGTAATGCATATGGAGCAAGCACAATGCGATCAAGTAAAATGGAATAAAGTAATAAATCATGGCTTGACCAAACAAGCAATCATTGTAAGATAGTGACCATAATGCTCATTCATACTAGGAATGAACATCCGGACATTCAAACTGATAAACACAAAGCAAATCACTTGAATGACCAACACTCAAACAATGCACAGTACATGAAGTATATGCATCTAGGAATAAAATCCTACAAGGGCGCAAGAGTGAGAATACTTAAAGAAAATGCATAACATTTAGCTAGAAGTACAAAGCAGCAAAGCATAAAGCTGCATAAGCATGGTACAAACCATAAAAGCCTATAAATATGCATAGAAACAAACCCTAAAAGCTTACAAAAGCAACATGGGTACAAATACAATAAATAAATACTGAATAAATATCATTAAATAATAAAGACCATGAGTTTTAAACCATAAAAACAACATATTAACCATAGTGTATCAAAAGGCATTAAACATAAAGCATTAAACATAAAATAAAACATTGTTTGTAACATGCTCCCCCTCAAAATGGCACTCCCCTTCAAGAGCTACCCCTTCAAGAATTCTCCCTTTTTGACCGGAATGGCCAAAGGGTTACTGTTGGGAGTTAAGACTGTCAAATTTGGCTGAAAGAACATTTAGCTGATCTTGAATTGCTGCCATCCTTTCAGTATGCTCATTCTGAACTTCTCTGAGTCCATCAATCCTCTCCAGGATGATCTAGAGTGCATCTGAAGGTGCAGCTGATGAGGTTGAGGCTCTACTCCTTTTGCTTCTGCTTCTGGGTGTAACTGATTGTCCTGCATCTTTTGCTTTAGTTTCCATAGGATCCCCTTCTCCTTGGTCACCCTCCTCATCATCACCTGGAAGACAAACTTGTATCCTTGTGAGGTTTAGCTTGTTTATGGTTGATAGAGAAACCACGAGACTGATATCGAAACCACGGGACTGATATCTTGAGGGATTGCAACACTTTTTGCTTTAAACAATCTCATAAGAAGACTAAGAAAGATCAGCTTTGGCCTAGAGGTGGTTTTGGTCTCTTCCACAATAGTGTCAAATATGTGGGAGCTGATATCAATGAAAGTTTTCTCCTCGAGCTCCATGAGGAAGATAGCTCTGGCATTTGTCAGTGTGGTCATCATCTTTATTGGATACAGGTTGTACATCATTATGGTGGTCAAACACCTCAAGTCAGTATGAAAGTTAGTAGTGTTGAGACATCTCTTTTCTTTAACACCACCAATTCGAGCCTGGACAGTGTCTAAAGATAGCATCATGTCTTTGTAGTTTGTGAACTCATGATCTTCTAATCCCTCAAGCCCTAGGACCTCATCAATATCATGAGCATCTATGGTGAACTCATGACCTCTAATCCAACAGTTTAGCTCATCTTCTCTGATGATCACATTTGCATAAAATTCCCTTATTAAAGGTTCACACACAACTAGTACGTCACCCAGTAACTTCTCCCATCCTCTGTCTTCAAAACATTATGGAATGAAGGTATCTTTCAAATCATTTAGATCCACAAACCTCTCCTGGATTATAGTTCCCTTCATGAAAGAATCTCTGTATCTTTCAAAATGCTGGACAGACCTAAACATATTATTGTCCATTTTTAGCCTTTTGTCAGCCTTCTTTGCAGCAGTTTTCTTCTTTGTAGGTGTGGGAGCCATCTGTAATCAAGCAGAAAAGGCCATAACAAGACATAGCACAATGGATGAAATTCAAACATTAGCAACAGTTAAAAAAAATGTTTGAAATCACCATTCATTCCATATACAGTTGAGATTTAGACAATAAAAGAGGTATCACAGATCAGAAAAGGATATAACACTCTATCAACAATACAATGCATATCTTATTATGACAAAGAGTACAGTTTAAACAACCAAGAGCTCTTTAGAGCATAAGCCCAACCACATACTTCAACAAGTAATAATCAGTTGAACAGAAGCAGTGAAAACCAGATTAAACCAAAACTAATCATATGACAATGAGATAAAACTTCATGAGAATGAAATGATCAAACCAACTCAGAGCTGACAATAACCACAAGGTAGAAGCAACATACTATCTTTAGTAATTAAAGATAATAACAATCATATTGAACAAGCCAAACCCACACATAGAGGGGAAAAAAAAAAACCAGTAAATCTGAACCAAAAACAACATGGGTAAGAGAAATAACAAGCAATCACCTTTGATAAACTAAAACATGATAACACATAAGATTAGAATACTAGAAACAGAGTTTAGCCAAGATCAAAACACTAAATCTTAACAAACATTAACCCAACCCAAGTTTGAACACACTATATCTCAAAATACAAAAACACCTCATAAACACAAGAAAAAAAAAATGCTCAAATCAAGTACAATGAAGTGAGAAAGAGAAAACCCATACCTTTTTCTTGAAGATTGGAGTAGAAAAGATGCAAAAATGGATGCTTTTTCAAGAGAGACACAAAGTGTTTGAAAGAGAGAAATGGGAAAGACAATGAACAGTCACAAAAATTCGAGGGAAAACTAAAATATTTTTGAAAAACTGTCCTTAAAACACAAAATACGCGTTTTTCGCAACTGGATCAAGTTGCCAGTTAGCCGCCAGGTAAGCCGCGAAACACATAGAAGTTAAGATTCCTGAAAAATTTTCTAAGTGTTTTTCGGTTAGTCGCCAGGTAAGCCGCGAAACACATAGAAGTTCAGATTCCTGAAAAATTTTCTAAGTGTTTTTCGCGACTGAAGGGTCAACCCACGAGACAGTCACCAAGGGAGCCGCGTAAATCTCTGTGTACTCCTCACGACTGGACCTTCCACCCGCAAAAAAGTTGCCACACTGAGCCGCGAAAAACATAAAAGCTCAAATTTTGAAAAATTCTCTAAGTATTTTTCGCGACTGAGATCTTGACTCGCCAGTGAGCCACGAAAAATCTCGGAGTGGGCTAGTGATTGGGGCATACGACTGGACCAACCCGTGACTGAGTCGTCAAAACAGGGCAACACTGTTTTTGAAATTTTTAACATTTTTGTAAAAACAAAATACTTTCCAAAAATAAGCTAAAACACTCAAAAATATTTTTGTGTTTGATCAACAAAAATTGAGCTTGTAAAAACACATTTAAACAAATACAATCACAAAAATGAATATGGCATTCATTGAATATAGACTTGTGTGTTATGTGTGGGTATCAAAAATGAGATAATCCTTAGTCTAAAATGAAGCTTCAATGATCAATTTAACTAAGGCATACACAACTAGCACTAGATAATGTGATCCATCTCAATTATAGAAATGTACATATATAACCTCCCACATAAACTTGAGTACATTTCTTTGAAACTTTTCATTTGGCTCTATATACATCATATCATTTGATCATTTTGAATCAATACATCTCATTGTGAGATCGATGCCTGAAATTTTTAATATTTCAATTTGATAAGATAGCCTTTGCCTTTTTGGGCATCATACATTTTATTTTGGTCGCTTTCCTTTTTCCTAGTCAAATACTAGTATGTGCGACAGGTTTTTACAGCTCAATATCTCTTTTCATTTGGAGATTTATATTTGGTGAGTTCTTTAAGCAAAAGCAACAAAATAAAGAGTGGGAAGATATATAGGCACAGGTATATGCATGTCTCATGATCATTAAAATCATTTACTAATCATTCATGACAAGATTGAAGATCTATTTACAACAATCATATAGATTTCAAGATTTTTCTCACAAAGATATGAGTGCATATGAAACAAGTTAAGCTCGTAGACACACAAAGCCATTAGTATAAAGGTACAAGGCAAAACATGCTTTGTGACAACACTCAACAAAGTCGATTAAATTTTTTGGATTTTCTACTTTTTATGTATTTTTAGATTTTTGACAAAAAAAAGTAAGAAAAGATTGATAAAAAATAATGTAAAAACATTTTTAAAACAAAACAAATAAACAAACAACAATTCAACACTCAAAAGCAAAATGCATACAACCATACATAATCACAAAGTATAGGAAGCATTGATGCATGGACATGTTATGATGCTTCTGCATGAGTACCCTTCGTCGCCCACTAGTCACGTGCATTTGGGGTGATATCCTTGACGAATTGGATACGAAAGTTAGGACTGTCAAACATTTTTGTGAAGCTTTCCAAGCAATTTGTGAAGGCACCAATCATCTTCATCATGTCCATCATTCCAAGATCACGGTTTTGACTTCTTGTTTGCTCACCACCCCAAGACCTCTTGTCATTTCTTCTTCCTCATGATCGAGTAGCGCTTGCATTGTTTAACACTTTTTGCTTATGACAGTTGGGTCTGGTATGTCCTTGCAATCCGTAATAGTGACAAATATGATTCGTTCTAGGACCCCGTTGTAATCTTGGAAGCGATCTTCCTCTAGCTTCATGTCTAGCTTTTGATGGATTATGGACTGTATTGAATACCTGTTGATTAGCCACATTCTTCTTCTTTTTACTCTTAACCTTATCAGGAATAGACTCTTCCACAATTGGCTCTTTGGCCTTCACAAACCTTACTTCTTCGGTGACATTGGCTGATGAGCTACTCCTTTCGGTATATCCCACTCTGGACTTGTCTGAGACTGATTTTTGATGAGCAAGCATTTCATTGAGTTTCTTGAAGGAGACACGGTTTACCTTAGCATTTGCTTGAAGCACTTCATGCTCAAGGAATCGAAATTTTGAGTAAGCTTCTAACAGCTCTCCATTCATTTTCTCCACTTCACATTTAATTTCCTTGTATTACACTAGAAAAATTCTGTAGTCTTCCTCGGCCCTCTTCATCTTCTTAATGGCTGCGTTAGCCACCTTAGCACATTCACCAATCTTCTTAAGGAGTGAATTGTAGGTCTCTTGCAGTCCCACTGTTTCTCCAACTTCCTCATCTTCAAATTCTTCAACTATTCCAATAGACTTCGAATTAGAGTGCTCACCAAACTCCTTCACAAGTGTACCCAAATCATCTGAGGACTCCACATGTGTAATGGTCATGAATGTGGATTAGTTTCCTTCTCTGTCACAACTTTCCTTAGAATTAGAATTTGATGAATCTGAGTCACTTAGAGTAGTGGCATAGACCTTCCCCTTTGATTTCAAATAATTTGGACATTCTTTCTTGAAATTTCCGTGTCCATTGCATTCAAAACACGTGATTCCCTGTGAAGATTGGGGTTCTCTACTATCTTTCCTTTGGAATTCCCTTTTCTCCTTTTCGGAATTCTGAAATTTCCCTTTGTCACCAGGTTTCCCACTGTTCTTAAGTTTTAAGAACTTTCGGAAGTTTTTCACAAGGTACGCCACATCTTTATCTACAAAATTTTCTTCCGAAGAATCATGAGATACTACTCTCTCATCAATTGTCTTAAGAGCGAGAGATTTGCTCTTCTTTTGCGTAGACAGTGATAATTCATATGTCTGCAAAGAACCAACCAGCTCTTGAACTTTAATGTCATCAAGATCTTTGCTCTCTTCAATAGCTGTTACTTTGGCATGAAAGCTTTCCTGCAGTAACCGAAGGATCTTCCTTACAATTTTAGAATCCTTCATCTTTTCTCCTAAATTGAATTTGCTGACAACCACCTCGTTCAACTTACTATAAAAAGAGTCGAAGGACTCATCCTCGCTCATCTTGAGCTCCTCAAAGCGAGTGGTCAACATCTGTAATTTGGTGTTTTTCACTTTCTTTGTTCCTTCATAAGTAGTCTCCAGAATCTCCCATGCTTCCTTAGTAATAGTGATATGTGAAATCCTGTGAAATTCTTCTGGAGAGATACCACAAAAAATAGCATTCAAGACTTTATTATTAGCATTTGCTGCCGCAAGAGCTGCCTTATCCCAAGTGGATTTGGCAGCCTTCGGCTTAGTCCAACCCACTTCAACTGCATCCCACACAGCATCATCAATAGAATACAAAAATGCCCTCATTCGGACTTTCCAAAATGCAAAATTATTACCATAAAAAAATGGTGGCACATTTAGAGATTAAGACCTATCCATCTCAATGTGGGGTCAAGGATCGCACTAGGGTGTTTAAACCACAATAAGTGCACCTGCTCTGATACCAAATGAAAGTTCAAATAGCGTTGAAAACACTATGAACAATTAGACCCCCAAACAATAAATTACCAATTCAAGCTTTATCTCAAACAAAATATGTTGGGAAAATGATAACAAACATATACCAGAATTGATAAACAATCTAAACCATAAATAATCACAAACACAGCAGTAATTAAATGGTAAAGATAAAGGAAAAGGAGATGTAAACACAAGGACAACACATGATGTGTTATTGAAGAGGAAACTGAAGCTCTCGGCGTAAAACCTCTCCTCCGCCCTCCAAGCAGTCAATAATCCACTAGAAAATGTAGTTGGGATACATGAACAGTAATAGACCCTCCAAGCCTAATCTACCCAGGTACCTAAACCCTCCAAGCTTCTTGCTCTAACGAGGTTGCGTCGAACTTTTTTCTTCTTTAGCTTACCGGATTCCGCTATAAACCATAGCATCAACCAATAATCATTGGTCCCTTCCAAATTGCTTCCCTTAGCACCAAAAGAACTTTCTCATAGACGTGGGTATGGTGAAAAAAGAATTTGGTCAAGAACCTCTCAAGTATGTATCAATGGAGAGGAAGAGAGTAGAGGAATTTAAAGAGTCTCTTAGGTGAAGATTGTGGATGAATCAATCTTGTTTTTCTCTAAGGTTTCTCTCTCAAAATTCTCTCTGGAAGCTCTCTACATTTCGTGGGAATGAGGAGTATTTATACTAGGTTAAGATAGGAATGTGAAATGTCAGGTTTTTCAAAACAAAGCTAGTTGGCGGCTTGGCCTCGCGACTTGGTTGAGTCACGTGTTTAAGCTGCGAGCTAATAGAACGGCTAGGCTGGACTTTTTGTCCTGTAGTACTTCAGCTGGCGCAACTATTCACCTTCTTGCACGCTTCACTCGTGTACTGAATTTGGTGGCTTACCAGTCGTGAGTCACCCGCGAGTCCTAGCCGCAAAGCTCTGTTTTCTTGCACTTTCTTGAGCATTTCTTCACACTCTCTCACTTACTACCCTTACATGAATCTCACCTAAATACAAGGTTTCTAAGTGCTGAAATACAAGTAAATTGGCACGGAATAAAGTCAACAAGATGATTGATTAAATTCAACCTTACAATGCTTGTGGAAGAGTGCCAGTATTTAAGCTCATTAAAATAGCCTTAATAACATCATTGTCAACCAAAGACCAATAATTTTGATAGAAAAAGGTGGCATACCATCGGGGCCGGGTGATTTTAATGGTGCCATATGTTTTAGAGTAGTCTCTACCTCTGCTGTTGTAAAATCACTTGTCAATTGTGTATTCATTTCTGCTATCACAACATGTGGTATTTGTTCTAGAATCTCATCAAAGTTATCCGAGTTGGTAGTAGTAAAAAGTTACTGATAGAACTGTAAAACAGTTTCTGCTACACTGTTAGGAGTTGAATACCACTGCCCACCTCGATCATACAGTCCCTTGATGTAGTTTCTTCGCCTACGTTGAGACGCTTTGTTGTGAAAAAATCGTGTGTTTGATCTCTATCTTTTAGCCACTGCACTTTCGACCTTTGATTCCACAGTTTAGCCTCTCAATCTAACAAGATATTTATTTCTTGTTCCAGCTTCTTCATTCGCAGAACTAAAACCCTATTCATAGCTACACTCTTGGTTTGTACTAGTTGCTTCCTCTTCTTCTCTAATTCACGTTTAACATTTCTGAAATTATTTTTACTCCACCGCATCAACTCCTGACCACAGTTGTTAATTTTTTTTTAAGACTTTAACTCCAACCAAATCTACATAATTCCTTTGCCACACGGCTTCAATTGTATCGTCGCACCCCTTTTCAGACATCCATATCTGTTCTAACTGAAAAGGCCTCTACTGTGTATAGTCCATCCCTTCTGACACGATCCATAATGGCTTATGGTCTGAGGTAGTAACATCCAAATGGTTAACCTTTGTATCTGTATACATCGAGAACCAATCATTGGCTGCCACGGCTCTATCTAGCCTTTCCCATATTGTGTAATTATCAAAGTGCTTGTGCCATGTGAACATGGATCCCACAAAACCCAAGTCCATAAAGCCACATTCATCAAGTTTATCCCAAAAAGCTTGCATTTGTGAATGAGGTCTTGCTTTCCCACCCTTTTTTCGAACTGTTTTGCTATTTCATTGAAGTCCCCTGCATAAAGCCATGATGTTGTACCTCTAGACTTCAAGTTTTTCAATTTTGACCATGCTTCATGCTTTAGCTGAGTATCAGGTTCACCATAAAATCCAGTGAGTCTCCATTCCTCCAATTTGTTCTTATTAATCGTAGCATCTATGTGATTCTTTGAGAACGTTTCAATTGTTAGATCAAAATCTTCCTTCCAAAAAATCACCAATCCCCTAGACTTGTTTCTTCTAGGAGTAATAAATTTATGTTTAAACTTCAAATGATCTTGAACTCGAGTTAGCCTTGCTTTATCCGTCCATGTTTCAGCTAAAAACACAACAAAGAGATCTTTTATCCACACCATATCTGCAAGTTGATTTTCTATTCATTGGTTCCCAAGCTCTCGACAGTTCCAACATAAAAGACTCATTACATCTGGCAGGGCTGGGAACCAGCCTCCGCCAATATCTTAATGTATACATTGTCTATCTAAGAAACAATCTTCCTTTTCTTTAGTAACACTGGTTGACTAGTTGTGTGCCTTGTAGTTTTCTTAGTTCCCACTGCTTCTTCCATAATAGTATCACTCTTGATAGGAATCATTGGTACCCTCTTCCATGTGCCTTCATTATTTGCAGGTAAGTTGGTTGATAATACTGATAGTGGAAAACGTGTTGGGTGAGGGTGTGGGAGTGCATGTGAGTGAGTAATGGTTGACTCTACCTCATTTATTGTCAAAGATTCCAAGAGATTTTCCTTATCTGTGCATGGCAATGTTTCAAGGGGAAAACGATTCACAATTGATGTATAAAGTAAGATAAAAAGTGTTCAAAAGCCAGAGGTTACTACTCAATATCTCCAATGTTAAAATTTTAGATGTTGAACATCCTAAAAAGGTTCAAAGATGAGAATTTGAAGAAATAAATAATGCTTCCTTATAATTTTATTATAGATTAAGACAATCGATATGATAATATTTTATCAATTAATAATTATGTCATTAATATTTTTTTTAACTTAAGAATTTTGTTATATTTAGTCCCAATTTTGGCTCTACTGTTGGTTAAAGGTATCAAGCCCAATCTTCCATGTGCAAGTCAAGAATATTATTTGCATTACAAGTTACTTAACCATGTTTTATTGAATGGTTAGTTTAGGGTTTAGTCTCCTCTAAATACCCCATATTGGGTTCATCATAACACATGAATTAGTATTATAGTAAAGATATAGTTGCTAAGGGTGGTTTCTTCCATAAATGTAGGCTGTTAGGCCAAACCAGATAATCCCCCCATTGAAAACATCATGAGGTGTTATTGTTAGTTAATCTACAAAGCTTTTAACATTTAATTAAATGGTACCGATCCATAAAGATAAGAGAAATGCTATATTTACAACATTTTTACAACAAATCCTAAATGACAGGTTGTTATTATTGGGATAAAAGGTAATCTTAGTGTTAACTTCAAATATTTGTAGCACTTCTCTACAAATAATGGACATGGACCAGCAACTGGGATTATCTGGCATTGTTAGTAACTTGTTATTGTCAATTTAACTTGTTATTGTCAATTTAAAGAAGTTCTCATCAAAGCAGTTGCACAAGCTCTACCCACATACACGATGAGTGTTTTCAAGCTCCCTGATTCACTTTGTGATGAGTTAACCGGGATGATTCGAATATATTGGTGGGGCGAAAAGGAGGGTAAATATAAAATGGCATGGCTGAGTTGGGAAAAAATGTGTACACCAAAAGATAAGAGAGAGTTGGGATTCAGAGATCTCAAGGCATTCAGCCTAGCTCCATTAGCTAAACAAGGATGGTGACTACAGATGAACTCCTACTCCTTGGTTCATAGAGTACTAAAGCCCGTTACTTTCCAAATACAGATTTCTTACATGTGGAGTTGGGTTCAAAACCATCATTCGCATGGCGAAGCATTTTGGCCGCTCAATCTGTTGTGAATTCAGGATATTGTTGGCAGGTAGGGGATGGCAAATCCATTGGCATTTGGACTGATCGCTGGCTGCCACGACCTTCCACGTTCCGAGTCCTAACACCTCCTGCTCAACTTCCAGCAAACACAAGGGTAGAGTACCTCATTGACCAAGAAAATGGGAATTGGAACCTTGACATGATGCACCAAATTTTTCTCCAAGACGATGCCACTTCCATTCTTAGCATTCCACTAAGTCGCCAAATGCCACACGACCGCATGATCTGAGCATACACACCAAAGGGGTGCTTCACTGTCAACAACGCATATAAAGTGGTGATATCCATGACTCGGACTTTAGCGTTGGCAAAAACTTCCCATGACACTGAGCAGACTCGGTTTTGGCGCCAGCTTTGGAACCTCCACGTGCCTAATAAGATCAAACTCTTTGCATGGAAAGCAAGCAAAAACATCCTACCTACCAAAGCCAACCTCTACCATAGAGGAGTCATTGAGAACCCCACTTGTTCAGCCTGAGCTCTTGCCCCAGAGACTGTGGGACACGTGTTCTGGGACTGCACTGTCACTAAGGATGTGTGGAACCTGTCGGACATGCTGCTCAATAAAACCAGAACCAATCACAGGGACTTCATGGACCTCCTTTGGCATTTGTTTTTCAAGCAACATGTGGACACCAAACTGGTTGAACTGGTCATCACCACGGCATGGAGTGCATGGTTTAGTCGCAACAAAGCTCGCCTAGGGGAAGCTCGCCAATCTCCGCATGAAATCATGTCACGAGCTCGTTCATTGTTGCACGAATACCAGCTGGCTCACATTCGGCCCACCCAGTTCAAGGAAGCCATGGATGGTCGTTGTGTCCCTCCTACATTTCCATGGTACAAGGTTAACGTGGACGCTACAGTTTTCTCCCACCCCGGCGTGACTAGAATTGGTGTGATCATACGGGACCACTTTGGATCGGTCATTGCTGCCCTCAGCAAGCGCCTAACACTTCCTTTGGCTCCTTTAGAACAAAGGCTAAAACACTAGATGAAGCTACTATATTTGCATGGGACATAGGAGTCAAAGATGTGATATTTGAAACTGACTCCACTACTGTTTGTCATGCTATGGAGAGCCTTGCGGATGTCCCAGTCTCTATTTCTACTGTAGTCTTAAGACTTTGCTCCAGATTACGTGAGTTTCAAACCTTCCAAGCGTCACATGTGAGAAGACAAAGAAATAAGTCAGCTCATATTTTGATAGTTTTTGGCTAAGAATATTGACTCTTTGTAATATAAATGGAAGAATGTCTACCTTTTCTCGTGTCCTCTATTTCTCATAATGCTATTTTATTTTTTGCTTTTTAATGAAATGAAAGTCTTTCTTATAAAAAAAATAAAATAAAATAAAAATTCCAGCTACTACATGGGGACACACTTTATGACTCTACATTCCTGATTCGTTCCACCTAATCATGTACAATATTATATAGTAAAATGTGTGGTGACTTGTGACTTGTTACCTCCAAGGCAACCGAGTTTAGCTTCCCCCTCCATAAAAACCCCAGATGGGCCAGCCACATCTCTTCCAAATAGTGGGACGGAAGAGATGGGGATAAGCCCATATATTTTACAAGAAAAGAGAAGGCCGACTGTCCACATTCTGTGCAAAGACAGTTTGTAAGTCTAGAAACATGAGTTAAGTCCTAAGTCACAACATCAGATTAAAGAGATTTGAATATTTGAGAGAGAAAGAGAGAGAAAGATATTAATTATTATTTGTAATTCAATAGTTGAGGGAGAGGTGGTTTAAATTCTAAAATGTTTTTATTAGAAACATAAAAAAGTATCAACTAAGTTACAAAATTCTTGAAAATTTTTTATATCAATAATTAAACTAGATAATTTCCTAAGAAAATAAATCGAATATAATCCTCAGAAAATTTTAAAACATTCAAGGAATTGCCTTCACCACAATTGAAAAATCTCTATAAAGAATCATGAATTGGAATGTTTGAAGATAGTGCCATTGAGATAGAAAAAAATCACTAGTTGTCTTGGACTATATGTATGTATATATGATCTCTTATATTATTTTAAAAGTCATGTTAAAACTTAACATGACCATTTTTTTTCCTTTGTGTCAGGCCCATATTGTTCATAAATAGTTCAAGTGATTTACTGCTCTAACCAAACCTTAATTTGCACTTGATTTGCAATACAAATATTTATTTACCGTCCTTTACATTGTAGTTAAACATTTACAAGTCATGGAATTGTACACATTAAGGGATGATTTGTAGCTTGATTTTGGGTGGTCGATTTTTAAGTAAAGACATTTCTTAGGGTACAGGGTACTAGTGGTTATGATTAGTTATTAAGATCATAATCCTTTTCACTTCACTTGTCTTTAAAGTGAAAGATATAGTGATTAGTGAGGATTTAAATTCTCTGTATCTAAAATTATAAATGCCTAAACGGTGTCATGTCAATTAAGATCTCATACTATAAATAATTCGTGCTAACTGATTTTAAATTGTGTAATACTGTTCTTTTTTTCTTCTTTTTATTTTTTATTTTTTTATTTTTTATTTTTTTATTTTTTTATTTTTTTATAGAAAAATAATACTGTTCATTTTCAGTTCTGTAAAATACTTTTTTTTTTTTTTTTTAATCATGAATTGAACCATCTTCATTTAAAAACAAACAGAGATGATTTTTTTTTTTTTTTTTCCGATTAATCACCTCATCATTTGCTTTTTGTAAACTCTTCCGCACTTGAAGTTGGAATCTACTTTCTCTAAAGTCTAAACTAAAAGTTATAAAAGAAAAACGTGTTATTTTTTGCAGTTTTTGCCCCTAAACCTCATGTAACTTTTCATGGTTTGCATGATGGAAATTATCAATTGATGAGTTTTATTTGCTCACTATAGTATAGTACATTAATCAATGTAATTGGACATCATTTTTAAAATATACATCATTATCAGTTTCTTTAAAACTTTCTCTCATTTCCTTGTGTGTGTGTTAAAAATACTTAGTATTCTAAAAAAAAAAAAATATATATATATATATATATAATGCGTAATTATTATACTATAAATTAAAAAAAAAAAAAAAAAAAAAGGTCTATATGTTTATAAAGAATATGTGAATTTATTATGTTAATTTAACATGCCAATAATATAGCCTAATTAGCTAACTCTAAATGCCACATAAAATATACATTAAAGTCTATAAATCTTGTTTGTGCTCATTTTTTTATGTTTGATTAGAAATAATATAATTAATTAATTACTTAGTAAAATATTTAAAGTTATAAATTTTAATTAACTTGATAAAAAGGATATAACTTTCAAATGTATTTACTTAAAGTCAGATATTTATCTAACTTTAAAGAGTATGTCATACAGTTTATATAGTTTTTGAAGTACATTATTTTTCGTGGGGAGAGATGGTTCAATAAGGTTAGGGATACATCAATGTCACAAAACTCATAAATTAGCCTACCACCTCACCCATGGGTCTATCATAATCTGCAATTTAATTATTATGATAACTCATGTGTAAGGTGGTAGGCTAATTTGGGAATGTTGTAAAGTACTTATTGTGAATTTTTGTTGTGTACTTGGAAGGACTCCATAAATATAGGGGAACACAAAAATCACCCATAGATCTGTTTTGTTTGTTTGTTGGTAGGGTAGTAGCGACTCCAAAAATTTTGTTTATGGGGGTCATTAACAAATTTTAATAAAAAAAATAACTTGAATATATCGAGTTATTGACAAAAAAAATATAATACATGAAGTTTTACAATTTTCTTCTACAAATTCTCAAAATTTTAATTGTTATATGATAGTTCATTATGAGTATCTATTGCCAATGTGAGTAGCTATGAGCCTATGACTATTTTATTTTATTATGTTTATCTAACATTTTTATTTTTATGCAATTGTTATTATCTATTTGTTATTTTTTTATAAAAATGTTTTAAACTAAATGACTAAACTAAACTCATTAGCTTTGTATTAATTATTAACGCACACAACCACACTCATTCATACATAAAATTATACACTACATGTTTACTTAACAAATCAAATGCTTGGACAAACACTAACTTTACAATTTCTTTTCTTAAATTTTACTAACTTTATAACAAAAAGTTATTATAACATGATAACAATCACACACATGTAATAAACCATTTCTATTTCTTAATTATTAAATTATATAAATTTATATTATATTTATATTGTACACACAAACGTCCACACATATCATAATTTACACAAATAGTATTATAATAAAAAGTAATACACACAATCAATATTAGACACACTCACAAATATAATATAAATTTATAAAAATGAGTGACACTTACAATTCACAAACACTTACTTTTTACCCTTAGAGTTTGAAATACTTGTAATAAAGATGTGCAAAATTTAATTCAGAGTATGCAAAAATATTTTTAAAAATAAATTAAAGTATTAAACTAATAAAAAAATATTATATATATATATATATATATTTTTTTTTTTTGAAGTTAGGGGGTTCATTTGAACCCCATGAATATAGACTAGCGCCGCCCTTGTGGTAGGGTAAATTTCTTTTTAAACCTTAAAGTTTGGGTGTGTTTCATTTAAACCTTAAAGTTTTAAAATGTTTTATTTAAACCTTAAAAGTTTCTAAAAACATTTCATATAGTCCTTCTTTCACATTTTTTTTAATCTTAATTTTTTTTTTTAAAGAGAGGGTTTCAACATATGGCATTCGCTTTTAATAATAACTTTTTGTTATCAAACTAAGATACCAATCAATTTTTTGTTTAGATGAGAATTGAACCACAGATCTCTTATTCAAATGTTAGAGACTTTACCTGTTGAATATCATGTGATAAGCCGATTTAAATAAAATTTATTTTCAAATTTGAGATTAAAAGGAAACTTACCCCAAACTCTAAGATTTAAATGCAACACACATGTAACTTTAAGGTTTAAAAAGTAATTTAACCTTGTTTAATAATTTCTATATGTTTATAGAAATTAGTTTACCGTGACTATATTTGACAAACTAAGAAAAATAGTATTGACATTGTATTGGAAAGTATATATTTTAGGACTATAACAATTTTTTTTTTTAGAGATGCTACGTCTATAATAATTTTACAACATTTTTACAACAAATCATAGGTGGTTAGTTATTATTGGTTCAAATTTGAAACTAATAGTAAGATTACTTTTTTGCCCCAACAATAATAACCAGTAACAACCTGCCACTTAGAATTTGTTGTAAAATTGTTGTAAAAATGTTGTAGACATAGCATTTCTTTTTTTTTTTTTTTTTACCTCTTTTTATCACAACTATTCTAGTAGTAAACTGTAAATAGATGTTTGTCACTTTCATATGAATTTACCAGTGCCACCACTCATAATTAGCTATAATAAGAATTGTGGTAAAATGTGTGGAATAGATTATGATCCTATCAAAAAGGTTATGATCCTAGAAATTTTGTTATATTATAATTTTCTGACACTTTAATTCAATAA
This sequence comes from Quercus variabilis, assembly GCA_030445155.1. NCBI lineage: Eukaryota > Viridiplantae > Streptophyta > Magnoliopsida > Fagales > Fagaceae > Quercus > Quercus variabilis. The sequence goes on from CP129450.1 coordinate 11,212,091, forward strand.
AAACCAAATTTAACACCATAAGTTCAGAACTTCAGATTATATGGTATTTAACTATTTATAAATAAAAAAAATAGCAATTCCAGCTCATTAAATAACAATGTGTAATGCCTGTTGAGCCCAATTTTGCAACACTATTATTGAATGGTATTGCATTTTCAAGAATGCGTCATTCCCTCCCTCCCCCCCCCCCCCCCCAAAAAAAAGGTTCTATATTGCATAATAATACTTTGATGTTAACGAGTGCCATAAGACATTGGTTAACAATGCAATTAAAAAAGTTTTTATAGAAAAAGAAAAAAAAAATAGTTAATGTTTTGACAATTTTTTTTATTTTTCATAAGAGTGATATCAAAACTTTCTTAAAATGGATTCTTAACTAATGCTCCAATAGCACTTGTTAACATTTCCCTAATACTTTTCTTCAAGTTTTTCAAGTCATTTCATGAGTCAAGATTCACACGTCGAGAAAAGGACGTATAAGAACATTTAATGATTAACATTAATTGTCACTCTCCACTCCGTATTTACTATTTTTTTCTTCGAAAGACGGCTTCCATTGTGAAGCATCGTGCTAACACTGGCAGTGGGTGTTGAATTAATTATCGTGGATTAGACACTGGGCACTTGTTTGATTTTCTTTCTGTACGTCGTATCTCTTATAGTACGTAATTAGATAATGTACAGTTCAGGTTTTCACGAAGATGTATGTTCTTTCGCTAATTCACTTAATTAAGAGCTATAATAACTCTCTAAAAAAAATTAAGAGCTATGATTTCTGGTAATAAAAAAATCCAAAATGACTTGATCATTGCAAGATTTTGTCAAATTGCTCAAGTGTTTACTCCTTTTTCTAAATATCTGCTCTATATATTTAATTATTTATACACAACCATTATTATACATCAAAAGCTTTGATCTTTTTTGTTTCATGATCATCTTAGTAAAAGGCTCTCAGTCTTGCACTATCAGTTCGATCGTTAATTGCTTCTCATCATTCTAATTACCACTTTGGATGATCTAGGACCTTCAAATATTATATGTACAACTCAAAAGGATCATTTAATAAGTAACAAAAATTAATTGGCTGGTACCAATATCTTCGGAACAATGAGGTCAGGGGTTTGATATTTAAAAAAAAAAAAAAAAATTTCAGTCTATAATTTCCTTTGAATTTATTATTAGATACTAAATCATATGTCAAAAAGCGTTTACTCCTTTTTTCTTTTTATTGTTTATCACGATTTCATATCTATTCGAAGATACAGAGTTGATCCAATAAAAAATTATCTTATCAATATATACTTGTGTGTTATATACTTCTCTGCGTTTCTTATATTCACTCCCAGAAATAGAAACAACACCACAAGAATTGTTATACGCCCAGTCTGCTATATATATAGTCAGAGGCTCACGGTGTATCTGAATGGTGAATCTGTGGTCAAGAATGAGGTCCAAACAGCATATGATAGTATATGTGCTTGAGAACCTAATTAACAAAAACTATTCCATTGGATACATAAAGGTAAAATTAGGGCAAAAATTTAACGTTTTGAGCTTTGACAAAAAAAGTGATCTTTCTAATTGGTGTGTATATCACACGTAAGTCCTCCTGGTTGCAGAATCGTCAAAAGTGATCTTTCTAATTTGGTTCTCAATGTTACCTTCTAACAAAACCTGATTAGGGTTCTTCATAATTTAAAAGAAAAAAAAAAAAAAAAAACTCTGATTAGGGTTTCTTTCCAATTAAATTAGTTTAAAACCTCGGTTTTGGTTTCTTAAGACGTATCTTCTTTAAACTCTTATCGTTATTTTTAATGATCCGATTCACCATATTTTTCTCAAACAAGATAAACATATATGAAGCATAAATATAAGTAAACACGAAACCATGCGTGGTCCTCTTATTTTTAAAGCAAACTATATTTCACAGCATGTATCTAGTTTGCAAACAAGCAAGCTAGAAGCCCATAAGACACAAGCGATAAAAGTAAACTGATTACTTCAGTACCATGGTGAAACTAAACATGTGAATGCCATGCATACATATATATGCTTTGGCTCCTTAACATGTTGTGTGTTGGTTCCACTTTATTGTTAAACACCATATTTATTATATATACATTTTACCTTCATTCTCCGATCACATAAAGCTTATTACCTTTTGCTTTTATCATTCGACGTTGCTCCTGGGCTTTTATCATTTGTGAAATAATGGTGAGATTCAGTGCCACTTCCAGTAGCATGTCCATAGTTCCCATAGGTTGGGTTCACATCATCAGGATCGTTGTTAGTGTTGCTGTCTGTCTCAGTTTCAGTGCTTGTAGCTGTGCCCTGGTTGGCGGCTTGGGCCGTTTGGTCCTTTGATTCAGTGCTTGTAGCACCAACGCTAAGCTTTCGATTAAAGTTTGTGGCTTCGTTTAGGAGCTGACGCTTGGCCTTAAGCCTACGCTCACCCACTTTGAGAGTCTCTGCATTGGCTTGCAGAGTAGCAATGATCAAGAAGAATGCGACAAAGAGTGGAAGCACGGTCTTCATGATGATCAATCTGTCTAGCAAACCCTGAAATCAAAAAGACCCAGATGCATGTTAATAAAGATTAATTATTGTTTAACAAAACTAAGTGATAAACTTAGCACTAAAATTAAACTAGGGTTATATATATATATGATATAGAATAATATACTAGCCTGTATATTCTGTTAGAGAATGTTCATGGACCATTGAAGGAATGTGTAGCTGAGGTGCCAATTTATAAGGTGTAGTTGCGTGGTATAGAGTGTAACTGAGCACTAAAAAAAGCAAGGGTGCAATGGGAGTGTCACTATGGTGTGGCACCAATATTGGCACCCGCTGTGGCCACCAAAGAAGTGATAATGATCATTATTGATATTTAAACATTTTATTGTTAATATTCAATGGATTAATAATTTATAATTTATTATGTTTTTATTTTAGGGTTCATAATATAGTGTGATGCGTGCGATAAAGAGAATAATTTCTCACCTGCAATAATTAGTAGCACGTTTCTTTTCCACTACATAAAAGTGTAAAACTTAGTGATAGATCGGTTGACTTGGGCAAGTTTAATATATTCAAATGGCTACGGTTAAAAGTTAGTGATTATAATCTTGGCAAAGTGTTTTAACTTTTAAGGCCATATAGTACGGGCATTAACGGTAAACAACAAAGTACATTAGTGTGGTGAAAAATATTTGTGCCAATCATACTTAAAAAAACAAAGTTGCATATAAATCCAAGAGCATATCTTCTAGAAGATATGATATTATCTGGTACTATAGTTTGATGACAAAATTTCTCAGCTCTTGGAGCTAAACTTATAGCCTATTTGCATTAAAAGGAATAGAGTAGAGTAAAGTAAAATTAGTCTAAAATTAGTTTATTTTCAACAAACTCTATTCTACTTTTCTCCATTCTTCCTCCCTCATCTTTCAATCCAAACAAGCCTTTATAGTCAACAAAATTTCCTGAGGTGAACAAATTAATTAAAAAAGCATCAAACTTTTGCAATTTTTATTAAATATCCAACATAGAAAATTAAGTCCTCCAAGACATTTTGTAAATAAGTTATCAACCATTTGAGACGGATATATATACACACGTACTTAATATCCACACATGGAAAATTATTCTTCCAAGACTTGTGTAAGAAAGTTATTCGTCAAAACAGTTGGGAAGGTTGAAAAGGGATACAACTAAAGTTTTGAGTGAGATGAAAATTAGAAATCACAAATATATATATATATATATATTCATCCACGTAGTGTGGAGTTGATGGTCATTATGGCGCCATTGACACTGCTTATTTATGCGATAACCAAAATCTCATCTGGCACGTTTGAAGAGGCAGCTAAAGTACACTCAATTAAAGATGATTAAAATACTTATTAATAGATGATGATTCTGAGGGTGATGAATTGATGATGTGAATGAATGCTTCTTTCAAGAGTAAGGTTGTCTTTTCATTTTTAAATGTTATATAGAATGTGCTAATTAAACTTAGAGTTGTAAAATTAACCCAAAACCAATAAGAGAATTTAACTCAAGCACGAGCTCTTCTTATCGTCTTTGAATTTTGATTATGTAAGAGCATTGACAATGAACTTAACAAAGTTCTAATTAAAACTTTTGTTTGAAAATCCATTTTTCTATTGTACATACCTACCATTTTGAATATATCCTCCAACAAACTCCATTTTTTCTCCATCATATTAAAATATTCTCACTCTTTTTTTTTTTTTTTTTTACCAAACAGCAAACCTATCCACAACCTCCACCCTCCAACAAACCCAAATCCTCATGTGTGTTTGCAACCAAATAGTTGGTGACACACCTTTGGTTGACAATTAGCAGAGTATGAAGTTATATATTGGGTTCGTTTGAATATAGCTTATTGTTGCTGAAAACACTGTAACAAAATAATTTTTAAATATATGAATAGTACCGTGGGACCCATTTTTAATATTTTTAATATGTGAACACTGCATGAATAGTGCGTGAACAGTGCACAAACTATTCATATACAGTACTTTTTGTCTCCCAAAGTCAACAAATTCGGGCTAAAAAAAAAAAGAAAAAAAAAAAGGAGAAAACGCAACACAGGAAAACTCTCTATCCAAACCCTCACATTGTTTATTTCAAGGATGAAATACAAAAATCACTCTTTAGGAATGGCCATGGGTTGAGTTCAGGGCAATTTTTTTGATACCCAAACCCAACCCGTGCACCCACCCCCGCTACCTGAACTTGGCATGTTTAATAAATGGGTTTTTTTTACCCCTAAATTCGCCTCGTTGGGCCCTCGCAGGTCTCGTTCAGCCACTTCTGGGCCTAATCTAAAACCCCTAATCTATGGCCCAATCCAACCCAATCTTAAAAAATAAAAAAAATAAAAATCAATTTTACATTTTCCCGATGATTTATGATTTTCTCTTTCAAAATCACAAACATAAACACAAATCCTATCACAAACACAAAAATCACAAATACAAACTCACATTTAACAATAAAATAGATTGTAAATAATAAAAATTCATTAATGAAATTTAAAAAAAAAATGTAAAACCTTGAGATTAACAGCTTTGAGAGAGAAAATGATTCATGAACCAAAAAAAAAATGAAGAACTCAAACCACCCTTCAATCATCACCAAAGGTTACATCTCTCTCCGATCTAACCTCCGTGCTCCTCCGTGACAAACAACAACTACCATGAGATCCGTGCTCCTCTGTGACAAATAGCAACAACCATGTGATGAGATCCGTGCTCGTTCGTGACAAACAACAACCACCGTATGATAAGAGTGAGGGCGAGGATGGGTTAGTGAGTGAATGAGAGTGAGGGTAAGGGTTACTAGGTGAGGGGTGGCTGAGAGAAAATGAGAGTGAGAGTGAAAGAGGTGACTTGAGGCGTGAGGGACTAAGAAAATTGAGGGTGGGTCGGTGAGAGCTTGTCGAGTTGGCTTGTAAGGGAGAGTTGGCCTTGATGTCGAGGTGGAGACTAGAGACACAGAGAGTGAAGTGGGTTGGTGAGGTGTGAAGGAATGAGAGGGAGAGTAAGGTGAGGGACGACTGACTAGAGAAGAGTTAATAAGGTTAGGGATTTAGGGTTAGGGTTGGTATAGGTTGTATATATATATATGGGTGGGGTTTTTTGTAATTTTGTCTACATGGGTTAGGTTTGGGTTTGGGTTCGAGGCGGGTATCACTAAAACCCACACCCGACCTGAACCCGCTTTGGGTTTTATTTTAAAAACCTAAACCCAACCCTACAATTTCGCGGGTTGGGTACTTGCAGGTCAAGTTTTTTTTTTTTTTTTTGCCATCCCTAAGAGCACCTTTTGAAGTAGAGTAAACCTTCAGTCAGGAGCTGGCGTAAAGAGGCTAATTTATGCCACTAATAAATGAATGTCATGTCATATTTGTATTGAAAAACCAATACACTCTAGCACACACAATTATATCTCAATTAAACTCAAAATCCTCAAACGTGTATCAGATGATTTAGACCTGAAGAACAACTCCAACGCCTTAACCCATTCCATCTCCTCCTCTCCTTTGAGCACTGGAGCTCCACCCTGTCGCTGGCGACACTGCACATGTCGTCAGGAGCAAGTGTTGCTACACCACCTCAAGATTTGTTCTTTTATGATTTGTTTTTATTGTTTGATTAGTTATTTCCCCAAACTTTAGGTTTCAAAATTTTGATGGGTTTGGGCTTTTTTTGGATATCAATTTGTTCACATTGGTATATATTTTGTTGTTTTGGTATGGATTTTGCTGTTTTTTTGGTATTTTCAAGGATTTTGATTGGATTAGGTTCAAACCTAAAATAAAAAATAATAATAATAATCTGATTGTGGTTTTTTTTTTTTTTTTTTTTGCCAACTAGATTGGGTTCTTATGATTTTTATTTGGGATAATTATACTTTGCCCACATGTGATTCTGACTGTGAGTGCTCTGTAACCCACCTCAATGTTTTCCATTACTCTAACACCAAATAAGTAAAAAACACATCCCAAAATGGATCAAAACTCACTCTCACTCCCAAAACTCCCAAAACTCACTCACTCCTACAATGGGCTTTGCTTGAGACAATTGTGGCAAATTTGAGCCGAGGAAGAAAGACACAGTTGCTCCTCCTCTGTTCAGCTGTGGCAGATCCTACAATGGGCTTCGATTCGTGCATGCTCCTAGGTTTTGATCGTGGGTATTGAACCTAAGTTTTGATTGTGCATGCTCCTCTGTTTAGCTGTTGTAGGTAGATCAAAACCCTCTTTACTTTTTAATTTTTGAAACCTAGGGTTTGAAATTGGGTTTTTTAATTCTTTCTTCCAAATTAGGTTTTTTAAACTGTTCTTGATTCCATTTTTTTTTTTTTTTTTTGGTGGGGTTTTAAGGAAGGTAAGATTGAATGTGTCCTATGGACGTGTATTGAGTTCTTTCTGTAGAAACATAGTCAAAAAAGGAAAAAATAAAGAAATTTGCCTGAACGATACTGTTTGGTGATGTTCTAGACAACTATAATTTGAATAAGCCTGTCTACCCAAGTCAACCTTTAAGGCTTATCAAAAAAAAAAAAAAAAAACCCCTTAGCTTAGGGTCTTCTTCATTTTTAGTGACTCGTCTGTGACATTTCTTGCTGTTTCATAGTGTGCTTGTGCCATGTATGAAGTATCAGCAGAGGACAGATTATAGTTGGGCTTCATGGATGTCTAATTGTGTTTGTGCTTCCACAGTGGACAAAGGAGAAAATTGGAGGATTTTAATTTGTAAAATCTCCCTAGTATCCGTTTAGATCCAAAACTGTAACATGTGACTGTAACAAGATGGAAGTAACTTTTGATTCTAGATTATGTTGACTACAGGCAGAGCATGTCCACCAGTCATACACCAAAATGAATGATGGTGCTGGTCATACCAAATGTATATCATTGTTACCATGACCAAAAAAAAAAAAAAAAAGGCAAAAGTTGATGTTGATGTATTATGTTTAGATACACTTTTATGCATTTCATTCACATCCTCAAGATGTTGATGTATTATTGCTTCTGTATGAAAAAAAAGAAGGCAGAAGTATATCTAATTTAAGAAAAAGTTGGCATTGTTTAGATACATTTTTTTTCTTTTCACTCACATCCTCTCAACTTGATATTTTTCTTATCATGGATAAGCATATATGCTAGATAAGAAATTAATACATGTTTACATTAAGAATATATTGGCTAGTATTTGAATCAACTTAGGATCATCAACCTTTGTTAATATTAATCAAGCTGGTAACTTAATCTATTAATAATAATTAGATTTAAGACTTCTACACTCAGAGTTACTAATTTTGAGAATACCACACAATCCACATGAAAGAAAGCTGGCATATTTATGCATACAATGCATACTTATTTTTCTTCGATAAAGCTGAGCACATGCACTCCATTCTATATTTGCATGATCATTTGATATTGTCCTGTGGTCCACACAAAGCACTCCATTCTACAAAGGGTTTGTCTCCCAAAAACAGAATAAAAACTTTTAATAATATTGTCTGTTTTTGTGTTGTGCTTTGTGTGGACCACATGATACATTTCCACATGCAAGCTCATCTCATACTTTATTCTGTTGTATTTTATATGCAGATGACTGACTTGGCATTCAATTTTGAGATTCATCATGGTGACCAATTTGTGTGGAACCAAGGTTTGGTATATTTAGGAGGTAGTACTTCTTTTGTTGATAATGTTGACCCAGATAGACTTAGTTATTTTAAAATACAAGATATTTGTTCTGATGTGGGGGCAGTTAGTACAAGTAAATATCATTATCTTATTCCTATAGGTAATTTGGAGCAAGGGCTAAGGCTTATAAATGGAGATGATGATGTAGTTTATATGTGTGAGATTCATGCTGCATGGCCTATAGATAAGATAACACTATATGTTGAGGGTGGTAAGGAGCCACTTCCAGTTGAACAACCAATTGGTAATGAGGAAGTAGCAAATGATGATGATGTGCATGAGGTGTGTAATGTGGATGCTAAAGGAGGTGGTGGAGAAGATATTGATTAGTTGGAGGAAGGGTTTGAGGGGCCAGATTTTGGTGATGATGTATTTGGAAATGTAGATGATGGGCCATCTACATATGATGGAGTTAGTGTCAATGCAGCAACCCCATATAGGCCCTCTGAGGGAGATGATGGGTCATCTACACATGATGGAGCTAGTGTTAATGCAGCAGCCTCACATAGGCCCTTTGAGGGAGATGATGAGCCATCTACACATAAGGATCCACTTGTGTATGCAACCCCACATAGGACTACTGCAGCTGACAATGACCCACCTCTTGAAGATGACATAGAAAGTCTAGCAGGGTCTGATCATGATCAGCCAGCACCAACTGCTGCAAAAGAACCTGAGTTTAATGCCCAAATTGACATGAGAAAACCAGAGTTAAAGAAAGGAATGAAGTTTCCAAACTCTAAGGTATTTAGGGAGGCATTGAGGAAATATGCTATAAAGAAGCCAATAGATATCAAGGTCAAGCTGAATGAGAAGAAGAAGATACCAGTTTATTGGATAAATGAATGTGGATGGAGGTGTTCTGCATCTCAACTATCTGGGGAGTTGACATTCCAAATAAAAACATTGAATCTAGAGTGTACCTGCCCTAGATCCTTCAAATATGGCCAAGTGACTTCAACTTATGTTGCAAAGAAGTTTATGCAGGAGTTTGACAAAAATCCTAATTGGAAAGTGGCTGGTGTTCAACATCATGTGAAGTAAGCACTTGAAATTAACATAAGTTATAGTCAAGTATATAGAGCAAAAAGGAAAGCTACTAACTTGATTACTGGGGATGAACAGCTGCAATATGGGAAGCTTAGGGATTATGCAAAGATGATAAGATTGAATGATAAAGGAAGTAGGGTTATTTTGCAAATTGAAATGGAAGATGAAAATGCACAGCCCAAATTTAAGAGAATGTATATCAAGTTTAATGCACAAAAAGTTGGTTTTTTGGGAGGTTGTAGACCAATCATTGGTTTAGATGGGTGCCACCTGAAAAGGAGATTTAGGGGGCAAATACTTTCTGTCATAGCTAGAGATGCAAATTATAACATTTTCTCAGTTGCATTTGCTATTGTTGAGCAAGAGAACAAAGATTCATAGGTATGGTTTTTGCAATAGTTTTCAGATGACATTGGGAATCCAGAGCAATTTAATCTGATCTTCATCACTGATAGACAAAAGGTATGACTTTAGTAGTGTACTAACATATTTAACTCATATATTTAAAGTTCAATAATACATGCCTTAGTTCATTTCAACATGTTTAACTAACATATTTACTTGATTTGTTTTGTATATGAATTAGGGCCTTACACTTGTAATTGAGATGATGTTCTGAACTTGTGAACACAAGTATTGTGTGAAGCATATCTATAATAATTTTAAAGTGGATCATAAGGGCTTGGAGTTGAAGGATGCATTGTGGAGATGTGCTAGAGCCACAACAATCAAGGAGTTTGAGAGAAGAATGCAGGAGCTGAAGGATTTGGATGTCAAGGCATGAGAGTATCTTGTTGACATCAACCCTGCACAATGGTCTAAGTCTCATTTTAGTAGTAAAGCTTTGTGTGATTGTTTAGCTAATAACTCGAGTGAGTCTTTTAATGCCATGATCTTAGAAGCTAGGGATAAGCCAATTTTTAGCAATATTGGAGTGGATCAGAGTTAGGCTTATGACCAAACAATACAAAAAACAAAAAGGTATAGTAAAATACATTGGAAAGGTGTATCCTAATATTCAAGACAAATTAGAGAAGTTAAAACATGAGTCTATACCTTTTAGTGCTACTCCAGCAGGCAGCTTCATATATGAGGTTGATAATGGTCGTGAGAGACATGTGGTTGACTTGGTTAAGAAAGCATGCAACTGTAGGATTTGGGATTTGACAGGACTTCCTTGTAAACATGGGATTTCTGCTATTGTTAAGAACCTGGAGAAAGTGGAGGAATATGTGCATCCTTGTTATTGGAAAAAGACATTTGTTGAAACTTACAAAGAGATAATACAGCCAATGCCTAACTAGACTCAGTGGATTGAGACTAACCAACCTGCTCCTATTGCTCCTCATATGTATAAACCACCTGGCAGACCACCAAAGTAAAGAAAAAGTGATCCTGAAGAGCCAAGAAACCCTTATAGAGTTTCTAGAATGAACAAGACAATCAAGTATGGGAAGTGCTAGAAAGAAGGACATAATGGAAGAGAGTACAAGGCAGACATCACCAGTGAAACTCCATGGCAGAGAAGAGATAGACTTGCTAAATCAATAGCTGTAAGTATTTTCATGCTTTAAACTATATTCTTTCCTCCTATATTTCATGTGTATGTAACTTGTACAACCCTCTTTGTAGGCACAAGGAAGTAAATCTACAAAAACAAAGCAAACTACAACACCTCAAACTGTATCTCAGCCACCAAATACTAGATCCCAGCCTGCATATAGAGCTTTTGGTCAAACTGCATCTCAACCTGTACCAAACAATAGATCTAAGGCAGCAACTTAACCTCCAACTAGATTTATTTTGTTTATTTTTTTCCTCTTACTTGCTATTATTGGACCAAGTTGCTAACTGTTGGATTTTAGTTATGTAGCCAAGTGCATCCGTGAGCACTAGTGGTGTACCAAGTGAAGGAAGTGGTGGTGGTGCGGCTAGGGGGTTTAAAGGCAGAACGTGTGGTGTATCAAGGCCAACAAAGTTTTAACTAGTTGGTGGAAAGGGCAATAAGGTAACTGGCAAGGGCACCAAAAGCAGTAAATGAAGATAGAAGATGTTAAAGTTTCAACCATTTTTTTGTTATAGTTCCTACGTTTAATGTATTTGCTTAAAGTATTTGCTTGAGCATGGTCAAGTGTCAAAAACAATATTAGCAATTTTGGTTGGAAGATGTGTATGTCTGATGTATGGTGGACTAGTAGTTGGGTTTTGGTTGGAAGATGTGTAAAGTCATAGGATGTGCCAAAAACAATATTGGCAATTTTGTATGCATGTGACATAAAGTCACAATGACTGTTCACTTTTATTAAAAGCAGTTAATGTGCATTGACATAGGATAAAGTATTTTGTTGTGTTGTGCTTGTCTTTGCTTTTGGTGGATTTACATAGGACTGTGTTTTGCTTGTCTTATTATACTTTTGGTGGATTTACATAGGTGTGTATTGACACGACAAAGAAAATTATGTCTTTGAGCTTTATGTCACAGCAAAATTATGACACAGCAAAGTTGTGTGGTTACAGGAATGATTTTTATTTATTATTTTGGTATATTCTAAAAAAATTGGATACTGCTTCTGGAACCAATTATTTATTCATTATATATCCCACAAGTTTATATGCAACCTACAATATCTTTTTGCTTGATAGAGTATTTTCATAGCCTTGAAATGTGCAGAGTTATTTATACAGGCCAAAACAAAGGGATTCCCAGCTCCTTTTTATATTATTGCACAATCTTTCCAACACAAAGTAAAAGGTGAATTAACAAACCTAAATGAGAGCGCTTTTATGGAAGGTTATTAATCATTGGCAAGTTCCAAGTTCCAAGTTCCATTCATGTTATTAACATTTCTATATAACACTTTGTGCCAATATATATCAATCACAGAATTAAGTAAAAAAAAAAAATTGTACTAAAGAATATTTGCACAAAAACAACACTTTCCATTTCAGGAGATAGATACAATAACATTTCAACATCCCCATTTCAAGAGATAAATACAATAACATTTCAATTACCCAATCACATTTCAACACCTCCTAAGTATCATGGCAGATTAAGGTTCCTTACTCTTACATTGTTGTTCACTGAGGCAAAACATAACAACATTACAAAAATGAAAAATAACCACGACAAAACTAGTGCCACCTTGTACAATCTCTCACTCTCTCTAACCCTCTTAAGTTTCTCCCTATCTTCTACATAAAGCTTATGAGTTTCTTTTTCCCTCTGGTTATCTCTTTCTTCCGTTTCCCTAGTTGTCATTTCTCTCTGATTTGCAAGCTGTAGTTCATTCTCAAGCATACTTATCCTTTCACGGTTATTCTTACAAGTTTCGTTATCCACCCACTGAAAGAAGCCACATTTGGGACCAACCTAATCATTACAATTATAACAATTAATTTCACAGTTCACAATTAATCACAACTAATAATTTAATTCAATTCAAATACAATAATGTAATTGTTTCTTACATTAAATTTGCTACAACCAAGGAATCTTCTTCCATAATTACCAGATTTTTGACTTGTTCGTAGGGCACAATTCTCACAGGTACATAAATGACCATCTTCGACATGGTAGAAACCACTAGTTGTAGAACCATTGCCAGTTGATGAAAACATAGCAAAAATTTGTTACAAACTTATAGACCAACAAATCTATTACAAGTGGCATAGTTCAAATTTTCAACATAGTTCAAACTTATATTTTTCCCAATTACATGGATCTTGGATAACTTACTCAGTAATTAAAAATAACAATTAGGAAAATTTCATAGGAATAATATGGAAGCTCTAAGAGTAAGTAATTGATTCCCAGACATCAAATTGAATAAACTAGGCCTGGGTCAACATTAGCAGAACTTTCAAATTAAATAAACTAGGCCTGGGTCATCTCAACTGAAAAATGGAGTCTGGGGTTGCTTTGGCTAATACCCAATAGGCTTGTACCAAACAGAACCAATCAAGTAAATTGTTTGTTTAGTTGTTCAAAAGCCTAGACTTCACGTATGGTCTAAGCCCTAATATTTTGATAGTTTGAATACACCAGATTTGAACCATTGCAAATAGACATCAAGCATCTAACATAAGATGAAACAGTCATGTATTCTAATGATGTCGAAAAATTACCAATGACCCACAAGGCCCTCATGTGCTCCAAACAAGAACCTGCACAACACAAAAGCTGGAGACCTTAAGAGGAGTACCGGTGTGATACAGGCCAAATATCATCCGAAGGTCAAGTTAGAACTTCTCACAACTCGAAAGTGCTAGAGCGAGGTCAATTATGCGTACCTTGGTTTGTGAAGGTATTTGGGTTTTTATAGTAGTAAAGGGTTGACATCTCTTCCTTGGGCTAGAAATCTTTTCCTAATAGGAATCCTTATGAGCGTATATTGCGGAATCCTTTCCTTGTAGGAGACTAACACTAAGCGTGGGATACAAGACATTTCCTTATATACTCATGCGTGGTGATCAAGACAAACCACATTAGGGTCGTCAGTTTCGCCTACTCCCTTTAGCTTTATTAGCATCGGCTACCCAACTTCATTGCCTAAGGTCAACTTGTCGGCTATGCGGTGAGCTTCATGAACTCCCTAACATTGTCACTTACTAATGGATCCCGACGGAGGTTTGCTTACCCTCTTCAGCTTATTCTCATCAACTTCCTCTTATGCTTATTGTCATTAATTTACTATCTTCAGCTTACTACCTTCAGTTTACTGTCTTCAGTCAGTTTACTATCTTCAGCTTACTGTCTTCAGCTTTCTCCTCGTCAGCTTTTCATTTCGTCCAGGTGTGGATGCCATCAGGTTGTAAGATGAAGTCGTCAGCTTAACAGCTTCATCTTGTGTGAAGTCATCAGTTTAGAGACTGACAACTTCATCTTATATGAAGTCTTCAGTTTAGAGACTAACGGCTTCATCTTGCGTGATGTCTTTAATATGCATAATAGAATTGATGGGTCTTTGGAGATCAACAACTCTTTTATTTTTCCAATTAAAAATTCCCCTTATCATATTCAATTACATAAAAAGTTATAATGATTAATGAGTTGCAGCAGTTTGACAGTACCCATAAAAAGGAAATGAAAATCATGTATGTCAATGTGGTAGTAGGCATGCCTTAATACCTTTTCTGCTCCTCCAGTTAAAACTGATCAAACTTAGAAAGAACAATTGGTGTTCCTTTTAACACCAACACCACGTTGAAGTGTAGCAATTTGAATGTGTGGTCATGTAATTATGAAGCAAATGCTATATCTATATGAAACAGTCAACCTAACTAGTGGACATCAATTCATTGAATAGAATCAATAGACTACACTCTATAAAGTCCTAATTATTCATTATGGCAAGGTCGAACCCACCAAATCTACTTGTAGCACTTTGTAAGGCACTACACAATGGGTCATCTCAACAATGGGTTAGATGCAGCACTACCAGTTCCATGGTTTCAAAAATTAAAAACCCAATTTGGAAGAAAGAAATAAAAAAACCCAATTTCAAACCCTAGGTTTCAAAAATTAAAAAGTAAAGAAGGTTTTAATCTACCTGCAACAGCTGAACAGAGAAGCATGCACGATCAAAACCCAGGAGCATGCATGAATCGAAGCCCATTGTAGGATCTGCCATAGTTGAATAGAGGAGGAGCAACTATGTCTTTCTTCCTCGGCTCGGATCTACCACAGTTGTCTTAAGCGAAGCCCATTGTAGGAGTGAGTGAGTTTTGGGAGTTTTGGGAGTGAGAGTGAGTTTTGATCCGTTTTGGGATATGTTTTTTACTTATTTGGTGTTAGAGTAACGGAAAATATTAAGGTCCATTACGGAGCATTCACAGTCAGAATCACAGGTGGGCAAAGTGTCAAAATTTAAACCATGGGTGGACACATAAAATTAGAGGCAAACTACAGGTGGGTAAAGTATAATTATCCCTTTTTATTTCAACTCCAAATCATGATTATTGTGTACTTCCTTCTTAGGTTATGATTTTTTTTAGGCTTTCCATGTAATTGGATCCCCTGTATTGCTCTACCTGTTGTTTTGGAGTAAATACATAAAACTGAGTTTTTAGCATCTGGGTTCTTTTGTAACTAATGGTATTAGACAATATGTGATGAATTTTTTTTGTGAGATTTGGGATCCTGAGCATGTCAGAAAACTATAGAACTTTTTGGTGGTGTATTGGGTATGTTAAATTTGTTGAATTTATTTGGGAAACTTGGTGCTTTGCCATTTGTGTATATGAGAATTTTGCCTTTAGGGTAATTAAAAGTTTTTATTAATTGAATTTAGTTTCTTTTGTAATGTTTTCATGTGAAAATGCTTAAATATCATGTGAAATGTTATCCCAAGGGATATACTCATTTAGTGTACAAACTAAAGATGGTCTAGTATGCACTTTCATGCTTGGAAATTATATGGTATAGTCTATGCTGTGATTTAAATAATGCTCCCAAGTGCAGGATTGTCGCGAAGTAATAACTCGGTAAGTCTGAGATCGAATCCATAGGGAAAAGGGAATTGATTAGCAAACCACAAGAGAATAAAACTAAAATAATAAAGTTTAATTAAAGAGATTTTGATGGTTTAGTAAAGGTAATTTAAATTGAAAGAAAATAACAATATATTAGGGTGCTAAGGTTTAGGAATCCATACACAACATATCTATTGGTAACCTCCGAGATCAATGAGTGCATTAAGCTGGAACTGTCGGGGGCTTGGGAACCTTCGTACAGTTCGAACACTCCAAGAGGTGATTGCCTCTGAAGATCCCATCTTAGTTTTCCTTATGGAAACTAAGTTGTCTAAGGAAGAGATGACCAAAAAGAAGTATACTCTTGGATTTACAGAGGGATTGGTTGTGGCTAGCAATGGTAGTAAATGAGGGCTAGCATTACTATGGAAGAAAGAGGTAATGGTGGATGTCCAAACATTTGGCCCATGGCATATAGATGCAGAGGTGAGTGAGGCGAGTGGAACAGGGAAGTGGCGGTTTACGGGATTTTATGGACAGCCAAAAACAAGTAGGAGAGAGGAGACATGGAGAATTCTTGAGAGGCTAGGGAATTCAAACCATCTTCCTTGGCTGTGTATGAGGGACTTCAACAAAATCATTAGTGATGCAGAGAAGCTTGGGGGCAATTTGAGGTCACCAAAACAGATGGAAAGATTTAGGGATGCCATAAATCGATGCCGGTTCAGAGACTTGGGTTATGTGGGTCCACATTTTACCTGGAACAAGATTTTTACAAACGGAGATAGTTGGTGGATTAGACTAGATCGAGCATTGGCCACTCCGGAATGGTATTCAAACTTTGCAAATGCAAAGTTGCACCATTTGTCGACCATTGCGTCGGATCATTGCATACTAGCTCTTCAGTGGAAGCATGGGGAGAGACGGAGGAATAGGAGTGGTAAACCTTTTAGGTTTGAAGCTATGTGGCTTCGTGATCCAAGGTGTGCGGAGGTTGTCACTGATGCATGGGAATTTGGCCTAGGTGTATCTACGGGTCATCCACTCTAGAACTGCATTGCATCATGTAATGCATATCTCACTCAGTGGAATAAAAAAGAATTTGGTCATGTTGGCATTCAGATCAAGTCACTTCGGAATAGACTTCAAGTGCTGGAAACGGCCCCGGAGCACAATATGGATTCTATTCGGTAAGCCAGGCAGTCTTTAAACTTTTGGCTGGATATAGAAGAGGTCATGTGGAAACAACGATCTTGGAACAATTATCTGAAGGAGGGGGACCGTAATACAAGCTTCTTCCATACCAAAGCGTCGAACAGGAAGCAACGGAATTGGATCCAGGGACTAGAGGATGAGAATGGACTATGGCAGGAGGGCATGGATGAAATTGAATATGTAGCTACACAGTACTTCTCCACATTATTTACTTCCTCTCAGCCAGAAGAGATGACAGAGTTGCTTAATGCCATTTCACCTACAGTAACGAATGCAATGAACCAGTTGTTGACTAGAGACTTTCAGGCATCAGAAGTTGCCCAAGCGTTAAAGCAAATGCGCCCTAATACTGCCCCAGGACAGGATGGCTTGCCACCTTTATTCTACCAAAAATTATGGTCAATCATCGGCACCTGTGTCACTCAAGCTGCACTTGACTTTCTGAATCATGGTATTGTCCCTCCTAACTATAATGACACCCAGATTGTTCTTATTCCTAAAGTCCAAAACCCTAGAAAAATCACTGAATATAGGCCTATTAGCTTATGTAATGTGGCTTACAAAATAGCTTCTAAGACAGTTGCTAATAGACTGAAGAGTGTTTTATCAATAATTGTTAGTGAAAATCAAAGTGCTTTTACCAAAGGGTGCTTTATAACTGATAATGTATTGGTAGCATTCGAAACCATGCATCATATTAGCCAAAAGAAGTCTGGGAGAGTGGGAAAAATGGCCTTAAAACTAGACATGAGTAAAGCCTATGATAGGGTTGAATGGACTTGCTTGGAGAATATTATGAGGAAAATGGGTGTTCATCAGAAAATGATTGAAGTAATTATGAGGTGTATAACTACTGTCACTTATTCTATCTGTATTAATGGGCAAACCCGAGGCAGAATTGTACCATCTAGGGGCCTACGCCAAGGGGACCCATTATCTCCTTATCTATTTCTCTTTTGTGCAGAGGGTCTTTCAGCACTTCTCCGTCATGTAGCAGAAAGGCAAGTTATCCATGGTGTGACAGTTTGTCGAAGAGCTCCCAGAATTTCCCATCTATTCTTTGCTGATGATAGCTTGGTTTTTTGTCGAGCATCATTGGAAGAATGTAATGAGCTACAATGTATATTCACAGTATATGAAGCTGCCTCAGGCCAGCAACTAAATAAAGCCAAGACTACACTTTTTTTCAGTAAGAACACTCCACGTGCAATACAGGAAGAAATTAAAGTTAGATTTGGTGCCCAAGTCATACGCCAGCATGAAAAATACCTGGGCCTACCTTCGTTGGTTGGGAGATCCAAAAAGAACTCCTTCCACGATCTTAAAGACAAAGCTTTTATCAAATGCGGGCAAGGAAATCTTAATAAAAGCAGTTGGCCAAGCAATTCCCTCTTACACTATGAGTTGCTTCAAACTTCCAGATTCTTTATGTGATGAGCTTACTGGTATGGTTCGCAAATTTTGGTGGGGGCAAAACAATGGGGTGGACAAGATGGCTTGGCTTAGCTGGGAGAAGATGTGCACCCCTAAGGAGACTGGTGGCATGGGATTCAGGGACCTCAAGGCCTTTAACTTGGCACTACTAGCCAACCAGGGGTGGCGACTTCAAACCTGTACTAACTCCCTATTTTTTCGAGTCTTCCAAGCTAAATATTTTCCGAATGGAGATTTTCTCTCAGCTACTTTGGGCACAAAACCCTCATATGCTTGGCGAAGTATAGTTGCTGCACAACAGATTATCCAGAAGGGGAGCCGTTGGAGGATTGGAAATGGGGCCAAAGTTCGAATATGGGGTGACCGCTGGCTGCCTTTGTCTTCCACATACAGAGTTGTAACACCATGCCCGAATGATGATGCTGAAATACTAGTGGCTACATTGATTGACTACCAAAGAGGAGAATAGGATATGAAGGCCCTCCAACGTACTCTCATGGCCAAAGATGTTGAATCGGCTTTCTCCATTGCACTGAGCCCATCTTTGCCTGAAGACCGTCTCATTTGGGCTCTGAATTCGTCGGGGAAGTTCACAGTGAAATCAGCATATAGGTTGGCACTGGATGAGAGAGCTGGCCACATTGCTGAGGAGAGCTCAAACTCAATGCGCATGAAGGAGTTTTGGAAATTTATTTGGCGTTTGGATGTTCTGAATAAGATTCGAAACTTCACACGTGCATGTCGAAATATTCTTCCCACGAAGGCCAACCTTTTTCGCCGGAAGATAACAACAAACACTATCTATGAGGTATGTGGAAATTTTGAAGAAACAACAGGTCATGTGCTCTGGCACTGTCACCGTGCAAAAGAAGTGTGGAAGGAGTTAAGTTTGGACACAGATAAGATTATGGACAAATGCCTGGAGTTCCTGGATTTACTGTGGTACGCCTGAAACATGAAACAGTGGACGGAGGAGGACGTTGGTTTGATGGTCATGACGGCATGGGGTATTTGGACAAACCAGAATGAGGTGCGCCATGGAAAGAGTAGAAAACCTGCGTCTATTCTTGTTTAGTGGATAAAAGACTACTTGGAGACTTATGTGCTGGCAAACCACTCTACTCGGCCACATCAAGAATCAATGGAAGCAACGTGGCAGCCTCCCAAGCCTCCGTGGTATGAAGCTAACATGGATGGTGCAGTTTTTTCTCAGCAAAAGGAAATCGGAGTTGGAGTTGTGATTAGGGACCATCACGGTGCTGTGGTGGCGGCACTAAGCAAGAAACTAAAAGCTTCGTTGGGTGCTATTAAGGTGGAGGCAAAGGCGATGGAGGAAGCAGTCAGTTTCGCATGGGATATGGGGATCCGGGACTACCATTTTGAAAGTGATTCTCTCACTGTGGTGAACGCCATGCTGCGCCTCACAGACCTTCCTTCGTCTATTACTAATAATATCGCTGGCTCCTTGTCCCAACTTTATAAGTTTAGGAATGTTAACTTCAGCCATGTGGGTCAGTCAGGGAATAAGGTTGCACACACGTTAGCTCAATTTGCAAAAGGTGTGTCTAATCAAATCGCTTGGGTTGAGGAAACACCAGGCTGTGTTGAGCAACTGGTGTCCCAAGATGTAATGTTTTGTCTTGGTATGAATTAAAGTAATGAGTTTTCACATCAAAAAAAAAAAAATATATATATATATATATTTATTTTATAACTCAACTAAAAGTCATACGAAGGATGGTCTTAGTCGGATGATTTAACAATAAGAACTCAAGAATTAATTGTCTAAGGTAGTTTTATAAAATTGATTGATTTTAGGCAAAACAAAACTAATGAATTAGTTCACAAGGAATACTAAGCATTTAACATGTTCAAAGTCTACGATAAATTAAAGAATTATACAAAACTAAACATTTTTCTAGATTAGTAAATCAATGAAAAACATAAGAATGTAAGCATTAAAACCGTAAAATAATTGTTAAAAACATACCAATAAACGGCTGGGTTTCACCTCTTACCTTAGCAAGGCTTCTAGCAAGCCATAACACAAATAAAACTCTAAAAACTATAAAGAAACTTTAAGAAAACCTAAATTATGTTCTACAGCAACTTTTCTCTAAATTTTTCCCTAAAGAGCCTTCAAATAAGTCAAGGAATCCTATTATAAATTGAACTCCCGTTTGGAGAAAATCCCAAGTTTTCAGGCTTCAATTAACCGACATTTTTGGCCCTTTTATCATCAGAATTAGGACTTGTGGTAAATTACAAAGTTGTAGCCCTTTAAGTTAAATTTCTAGCCCAACTTGAATCATATTGATTGGACACCTGAACCGAAATTTATGCCCAAAATACTAACTGGTGCGTAGGTTGGAATCCTAATCCGAATTGGACTTGGATTTGGAGCAAATTTCCTTTGATTCCTTGCTCTAATTGGATTCAAATTTAATTGGGTTGTCCTTCTTAAATTCATTATGGCCTTTGCAAAAGTAAAGTCTATTAACCTTTTTTTTTCCATAAATCCACTTATTTAATTCCATTCTCCTACAAAGACAAATTCACGCATTAAAATTCAATTAAGCACAAAATTGATTATATAGCATTATTCTAAAACCAAATATAAAATGCATGAATTAACTCAAAATAAGTATGATAATGCTTTTTAATAATGATATAAATATGCAAAATTAAGCTATTATCAGTCTATACCACTCATAATGCCAAGAACTCTATACCACTCATAGTGCCAAGAACTCTTCCCTTGCTGTAATGAGTAATCTACCCTCACCTATTAATATATATTTTTATTATTGCTTGCTTCATCCTTTTTTTTTAATGTCATCTAGATCTGAACTATTGTTGTGCTGAATGCCTCCCCACAATTGTTTTAATGGTGAATGATGTCTAATGAATTGATGAATGTTGAACCTTAGATTCATGAGATGTACCATTTGTAGGTTGCATTTGTTAATAGATCTTGTTATTTGGGTATTCTTTTTGTGTGATCATACTGTCATTGGATGCAACTAACTATTTGTAGGTTGGCCTTAAAACTTAAGGGCATTAGAGCAGCCCCCCTCATTTCTAGGTTTCTTCCCTTTGAGGCACTTTTGCCTAGGTATAATGGTGATACATCTTGGGAAAGGGTCATTGGACGCACATAGTTTATGGTTAGGCCTAGCAATAGGACTATAAAAAAAAGTAGTAGCTGCAACAATAGCAGCTCTGCCTTTGCCGTCACCAACAACAATACTAGTACAGTAGCAAAATGAAGTATATTTGTAGTCTCTATGGGTTTCAAAATTTTTTGAATTTTTTTGGGTCAATCTTTTTTTTGGGTATGTTAGATTTGGGATTCAGTAGTTCAATTACTGATTACAGGCTGTCAATCTTTTTTTTTTTTTTAATAGGTAATAGTAACTTTATTGAGAAAATAGTACAACATGTATGAGAGAGAATGTGAATCTATTAAAATTTTGTTAGAGAATTAGTTTTGGTTTCCTGCCTAAATTGATATAAGCTTAAGCTTATTATAGTCCTATAAATAGGACTCTAATAGGCAAAAGTTTCTATTGCATGACTTAAACATAGATACTGTAGTCTCAAGTTAAGGCACTTATTGTTGAAAATTACTGCATTTCTATGCAGCCAAAGATTCCATAAAAGATGTTTTTATTTATTTATTTATTTTGTTGTTATTATTTTTTTAATGAAAGTAGTCTAAAATTGGCAGATAAAAGTGATGAATATCACAAATGTGCCATCAAGTCTCAGATTTTGGCCTATATCTTTTGTTGAATGCTACTGTTGGCCAAGAAATGAAACTTTAGCACTACAAAGCACTTGAGTGATTAAATTGAAAGATGCAAGTGATAAAACTGTTATATATTGCTATGTCTGAAGGTGGGAATGATTTGTGTGAAGGGTGGAGTGGATCAGTCAAGGAGATTGCATGAGATGCTTTGCATATAAGGATAGTTGTTGCATGTATACCCATATTTGAATTGTTGATGATTAGATATAGTTATATTTGATTATCAAATATTTGATAATGAATTGTTAATGATTAGATTATTTGTATTTAAACACTTGAGGAATAATAAGCAGTAGAAAAATTTTCTATCTTTCCCATGATTGATTATCAAATATCATATTTATCTATAAGAAATTCTCAGCCATATAAAATCCCTGGCTACTTTTTTCTTTTGATAGAAATAGCAACTTAGATCAAAATAATACATTGGCTTGAATATTTTAAATAATTGTGAGGAATTGTTACATGGCCAGTTTCTTTGCAAATACTACAGTTTCTCTTCTTTGTCAATTGTTTTTCTCTTGGATGTTTTTGTCTCAAAGCTTTAGGCCTTTCCTTTGAAGGAATATGTGAAAGGTCTCACAAAGTAATTGAAAGATTTGATAATACTTGATTGTTTAGTGACGTATTATCAGGACTTCCTAAATCATCAACATCACAAACATCTTGCATGGCTAAAAGCTCCTTATGAACCTTTTGTAAAGTTTGTTCAAGATGCTTGTATTTCTTCTCTAACTGTGACCTTGCCTCTACAACTTCCAAAAATTGAAGCATCAAACTATTTCTCATCAAGGTAGAAGAAATTTGTGGCTCAACCTATACGACATCACCAGATATGTCATGTACAATGCACTTCTTGGCATTAATTGTCCATCATTCTAAAATATAATGTGATGGAAGAAAGTGTACAATAAATTTCTTCACAAAAACAACAAGAATATGCCTACAAATAATTCCAACAAATTAAACATATGACATGTACAAATAGCTTTTGTCTCAAAAATATCCAGTGACGCTTCATAAAATGGACTTTCTTTCCCATTAGCTACCACCTTATATATCTTCTTCACTCCTTCACAATATTTGGATGCCTTGCATATTTTACTACAAAATAACTCTTCTTGAAATTTCATAAACATCTTTCTTGTATAAACTTTTGCTGCCTCTGCTTCCATCTTGTAACATGTTTTCAAAATTGGCATTGAATTTTTTGTCTTTATATCCTGTTCTTTCTCTTTAAGATAACGTATATTCAAAACTTGGTCATATTGATACACAAAGTCACTTGTCGTTGTACTTGAACGATATAATCTTTAAAAAATTTATTCATACTTTCACTCCTTTAAGTTGTAGACATCCCAACACAAAATTTCCTTCGTAATTAAAAGGGAACCCATTTTTCACATCGCATATAAAATTTTTCCAACCAATCGTGATCCCCTAATTCATTGTTCTCCATAATCTCACTCCATTCTAACTCAAACTCTTCAATGGTAAGTGTATCATGGATGCAATGGTGAAATTTTCCCTGAAAATGTGGATATTTATTATATATATGGGACAACTGATCTAGAATTTTCTGTAAAATATGTTACGTACGCAATCTATGAGTTGCATTAAGCAATACATTTGCAATTGCCTTAGCCCTAACCTTGTCACCATCTGTGATAATTGTAGAATGAGGATTTCTAAACTTTGCATTAAGCCAAGTCTTCAACAACCATGTATAAGATTTAGTTGTTTTACTTACAAACAAAGCACATCCAAACATCACAGATTGATGATGGTGGTTAACCCATGTGAAAGAAACAAAAAACATTTTATAAGTATTTGTTTGGTATGTAGCATCAAAAGTAACGACATCTCTAAAAGATTGGTATGCAATTCTTAACCTAGCATTTGCCTAAAAGCAATTACTCATGCACCCATTTTCATCAACTTCAACTGCATAAACAAAACTTGGATTTTTACATTGATGCTTAATAAAATATTTGTACATTTCCTGGGCATCTCCATCTTAAAGCAACTTTCTTCTTTTATTACCCAA
This sequence comes from Quercus variabilis, assembly GCA_030445155.1. NCBI lineage: Eukaryota > Viridiplantae > Streptophyta > Magnoliopsida > Fagales > Fagaceae > Quercus > Quercus variabilis. The sequence goes on from CP129450.1 coordinate 11,236,373, forward strand.
ATAGTTTTGAATATTGATTAGAATACATCCAACATTATAATTACCACCGGATTCTTTGCTTAAACACAGATATTATCTTACTTGGAGGTATACCTAACTCATTGAGTGTATCTATAAGATTCGTTTAGGCATTTGTTATTACTCTATGCCCATAAAGCATGATTGTACTCTTAGGAGTAAGAAGCTCATGATTATGATCCTCCACAAACTTACACACAACTCATGTATCTTCAATTTTCTTTAAACCTATCATTTCTTTGCATACCACTCTTGTTTCTACACGCTTTGAACTTATTCTTTCTATGTCTTCATCACGTTTATGATGAAACCCTTCCTTTGAACAAACATATTCAATACCAACCAATATTCTATCTTTTTTAGTCTTTTTAGTATGATTTACTCGTATGCCAAAGCCCTTTCGCCTTGCATATGCATTATAACATGCATAAACAACCTTTAATTTATCAAATGCCATATTAAGACATGGTTCCAAATGCCTATTGCATGCAAAAGGTTAATTTGAATCATTCAATGACAAGTCTACATCATTTTGATCTTTATTTATTTCTAACTTGTCATGTACTAAGTCTTCCACTATATCATAAAGTGAGATTGTTTCAAGTTCTTCATTGCTCGCACTCATATTTTCAATTCAAGTAATTTTAAATCTCAAAATAACCTATAAAAAACAAAAGAGAAGAAGAATTCATAAGCAACAATTAAGAATAAATTCAAATTGTGTGCTATTACAATACCAAACTTGCCCAATCTGGCAAACTTGTTTTATTACAAACTTGTTTTAGGACACAAGTAAAGAGTAAATCCTACCACTTAATACAAAACCGAACAACCAATTTGAATTTTTAGAAATTCAAATTAATTCCACATAAGCACAACAAAAGTAGGGTACATTTGAACACCCTGCTCAACAACTCAATAAACTCTACATAAAACAGCTCCTACTACATCTTCAATTACAAGTAGGAGAAAATTGACATTGCAAGTAGTAAAAGATTATATTTGAAGCTAAAAATATTATAATTGCTATCAAATAAATGATACCAACTATGTCCTAGAGGCCTAGGTTGATGGTGAAGAATTCAACAACCACAGTAAGAAAACTTGTTGAAAAGGTATTTGTAAGAAAAAACAAGATTCTCATTCAATTAAATTCATTTTAGTGTTGGATTCCTAATTGAACAAGCTCCCAAGAAAACAAATCCAAAAATTTAATTCAAGGTTTAAAAAAAAGAAACACAAACTGAAAATTAAATAAATATGACGGTATAATCACAACGGGGCAACCTACAAATAGTTAGTTGCATCCAATGACAGTATAATCACACAAAAATAATACTCAAACAACAAAATTTATTAACAAATGCAACCACAAATGGTACATCTCATGAATCTAAGGTTCAACGTTCATCAATTCATTAGACAACATTCACCATAAAAATAATTGTGGGGAGGCGTTTAGCATAACAATAGTTCAGATCTAGATGACATTAAGAAAAAAAGAAAAAGGATAAAGCAAGCAATAATAAAAAAAAAATATTAACAAGTGAGGGTAGATTACTCATTATAGCATGGGAAAAGTTCCTGGCACTGTGAGTGGTATAGACTATACCATATAATTTCCAAGCATGAAAGTGCTTACTGGACCATCTTTAGTTTGTACGCTATATGAGTATAACCATTGGGATAGCATTTCACATGATATTCACAAGCATTTTCACATGAAAACATAACAAAAGAAATTAAATTCAATTAATAAAAACTTTTAATTACCCTAAAGGCAAAATTCTCATATACACAAATTACAAAGCACCAGGTTACCCAAATAAATTCAACAAATTAACATACTCAAAACACCACCAAAAAGTCCTATAGTTTTCTGACATGCCCAGAATCCCAAATCTCACTAAAAAAATCATCACATATTGTCTAATACCATTAGTTACAAAAGAAGCCAAATGCTAAAAACTTAGTTTTATGTATTTACTCAAAAACAACAGGCAGAGCAATACAAGGGATTCAATTACATAGAAAACCTCAAAAAAATCATAATCTAAAAAGGAAGCACACAATAATCATGATTTGGAGCAGAAATAAAAACCATAAGAACCCAGGTTTGCTGGGAAAAAAAAACCCACAGTTAATTTTTTTTTAGGTTTGAACTAATCCATACCAAAACAACAAAACTCATACCAATATGAACAGATTGACGTCTAGAAAATAACCCAAACTCATCAAAATTTTGAAACCTAAAGTTTGGGGAAATAACTAATCAAACAATAAAAACAAATCATAAAAGAACAAACCTTGATGTGGTGCGGCGGTGCTTGCTCCAGACGACGTGTGCGGCGGCGCTAGCGGCGAGGTGGAGCTTTGGTGCTCAGAGGAGAGGAGGAGATGGAATGGGTTTAGGCATTGGAGCTGTTCTTCAGGTTTGAATCTTCTGAAACATGTTCAAGGATTTTGAGTTTAATTGAGATATAATCATATAATTGTGTGTGCTAAAGCGTATTGGTTTTTCAATACAAATATAACGTGACATTCATTTATTGATGGCGTAAATTAGCCCCTTTATGCCAACTCCTAACTGAAGGTATACTCTTTGAAATATGTTGCTTTGGCCTAAATCATAAATGTAAATATAATTAGTACGGCAGATGAAGTTTGATTAATGCTTGGCTTGGAATATGACTTTATGATAAACCAGAGGCATGTCTAATATCCATCTTTTTTTAGAGAAAAGTATAATATCCATCTTTAAATAATAATAATTGGAGCTTTTGGTAGTTGGATTTTAGCAAGAATGGCAACATTGAGCATTAGCTTTTAATTTTTTTTTTTTTTTTTAATTTTTCTTTCATATTACAACATTCTAGCTTGTTACCAATTTTGGATATTTTAGTTAGCTAAACTTGTTTCTCCTATTATTTTGAAGGGGAAATTCCTTAAGAACCTGCCAAATTTGCGAAATCTCGTCAGCTAACATTAATTAAATGAGGTCAGAATGCCTTTCATGGCTTGAGGTGATTAGACCGAAATTTTGAGTATATACAATATGTTACTCAAGTGTGCTTTTATGAGTTTATGGCCTACACATAACTACATGAGCTTGCTCATGGGTCCATAGACTTTGCAAGTGTTTTCAGACCACTAGACAAAATCCACTTCCTAGGCTCATGAGTAAGCTTAAATAGGCTCTACTCTTGACCGTCCATACCACACTACTTTAAATTTTCTATTAAAGAATACATGGGCTTGGGGCCATGAAAATAATTAGAAAAAAAGGAAATATTAATGGGACCAAATTATTTTGGCTTGCTTTGTACCAGTCCTTAGAAAAAAATTAGTATTAACACGAGTTAACCTAAGAACTCTAAGATCACAATCCAACATCAAATATTGTTGCTACAAGTTATATATATGGAAATCAATTGATATAACAACTAAACTAGTGAAGGGAAGGAGATTTGAATTGTGAAACTCCTTATAAAGGAGAACAAACAATGCCACTAATATGGCTCTTGTCAACATCATTCACATTTAAATTAATGTTAATTCTCACTCTCTTTTAAATAAATAGGTTTTTTTTGGGGTTATTTTTATCATTTTGTTAGTTTTTGTTAGCAATTTCATTATTTGGCCCAAAAAACAAACATATTAGTTACGTAGCATCTCGAGTTTCAAAGAAATTGTTCAACTGATAAAACATTTTTTCATTTGTGCGGGGTTCGAAGGAAGGAACCATTTATGGGCCTTGCCCCAGGATCATATAGGCCCATCATGCAAGAAAACGAGCATTAGGTCAACCAAAGAAGGGGAAATGAACAACCACCATGCCAAAGATTTTAGGCTGAGGCGGACAACCAAGGGAAGGCGTTGGAGGGGAGAGAAAGGGAGGCGTGTTGAGGAAGCACCCATCACTTTCACATTAAATTTGCTACACCAACCAGGACAATCACATTAATGGAAGACATGATGCTTGAACAGTGCCCAGACAACCTATAGCTCTCCCTTGCACTTCTCCCAAATGAGTAATGGGACAAGTATTAGATGGGCATCCATCACTCTACAGCCGGAAGGTCAAGAGTAAGTGCAGACTGCTATAAAAGGAAGGAAGAACCCCATCAAAAGGGGATGAGAGAGAGAGAGAGAGAGAATTGTTCAAACTTGTGTTATTGTTAGCTTTGGAATAACTTCCTCGGTCAGTCGAGGGAACGTTAATGCGAAACTTTCCTTTCCCTTAATCTTTTTGCTTGTTGTTCAACATTTTCATCTCTGTTCTAGGCCCACTTACCCCACGTTAGACTCTAAGCCTAGGAATCCACGAGTTGGTCTATTATTCCCATCTCTAAATAATTAATTTAGTACCCCAAGCCCAAGCCCAAGCCCCTAGCATTTGGGCCCTCGGGAGCTCGAAGCACGACCCGCACATCATTAAATAAGGAAATTGGCTTCATTGTAGAAATTCTATCCTATCTAAAATAGAAAAAGAAAACGAATGCTTTATTTAGACCAAAAGGAAAATTATAAAAATAGTAATTACTAATTTGATCAAATAGACACTATAATGTTAATTTTCTTCTAATTTAATCATCTGTAATCCATCTCGTCACACACAGTGTGTATATATATATATATATATACCCTTCAATTACGGCATTCAAAATCGTCCCGCTAAACAAAAGCTAAATGAAAAAGCGCCAAACTCCATAGAAGCACCAGACTCGTCCATCAGAGATCGCGAATCGGAGATCCAAGCACTCATAGTCAAATTAGTTCCAAAATGCACAATTTCAAATCCCTAAATTTTCTCACCTATGCGGGTTCACCTCCGTCGCAATTCGAATTCAATTTCTCACTCGCTCTTCTTCTTGTTCTAGATCGTGAAGCAAAAGCTTGAATTCTGCATTCACATCCGTTTCCGAAGATGCTTGTGAATCTTCGAGAGTACTCGGTGGATTCATCTTTGATTTCTGAGATCTCTGACTCTAATCACAATGGAGAAATCGACAAAAGTAAGTTTGGATTTGAATCCAACCTCGTTCTGTATTTATCGCCCTGTCATTTTTATGTGATATTTTGTTTTGATTTCTCTAAATTATCTACGATAAAGCAAGCACAAAATGCAATATATATATATATATATAAGAAGTTTCTGGATGCCCTGATTAATCTAACAATCACAAGAGGTACAAGAGGTAAGGGCCTTTATTGTTTGGCTTAGCCCTCTGATAATCATAGTTGCTTTGAAGTTTAATTGATTATGCACGAAACTTTTAAACGGAGTTGATTTGGTTGAATACAATTTAACATAATTGATTAGCATAATGTGCCTCTACGTGATTGAGAGAAAAGAATTTGTCTCGTCATATGAACTGTTAATATTTTAATTTTATGTAGACAGTAAGCTCTATAAACTGCCTGTATGGCATGTAAAAATAATGCCTTGGTCTTGATGGTGACATAGACTGGCAATGACCTTCTCTAAGTTTTAGGGAAATAGCTATGTTTTTGTCTTTAATGCATCTGATGTATATGTGGTGTTGAAAAATCTGTAGGTTAGTACCAATACTCTGAAACGGGTGAGAAATTATACTACATGCTCACCAAGAAGTCACTATGATGCAGGACAAAGCTTTAAAAAGGCAATTTGATTTAGGATCTTTAGGATTTTAGCATGGAGTTTGATTTCTTGATGCACTTGAATGGTTCTTGAATAGGGCTTAGGTAATAAAAATGTTGGATCTTGAATATGCTTGATGGTTGTTTGGTGTTAAAAACAATAAATATATATTTTTTGATAATTAAAAAAAAAATAGATACAATGAGAAATTAAGAAAGATAAACACTAGTCAATCATATCTAGGTTTTCCTGAACAATCACACTTAAGTATAGGAGAAGACAATCACACCCTAAAAGCTTAACATAAGCTGTTTCAATTTTTTAAAACTTAGAAGGACTAGAACTACTCCCTGTGTACTACTACTTGGTCTTTTCATCAATAAGAATGTTACTTATCAAAAAAAAAAAAAAAGACAAACTCTAAATATCATATTCCTAAAAAGACTAGAACTACTAATAATAAAGAAAAAAAGTATGCAAGAACTTCTCAGCCAAATAACAAAATGACTCAAAAATACAAAATAAGACTCATGGGCTTTGGTAGAGCTAAGGAGAACCCATTCCAAAAAAAAATTAAAATTTACCAGCTTGGCCTTGTTATGGTAAAACTTAATTAAAATTGATCCAACGATAAATAAAAAAAAATAAGACTCAATTGAAATAGTCTAAAACATCCCAAATTAATGCTTAAGTACAACAGGTTGTCATTGCCTCTTTTTGACAAATGGAAGATAATATTGAACGAATATTTGGGCTACTTCAAGGTAGCCTCACTTGAGTCCTCCGGCACAAGAGTGTAAGTTGTTTTCAATTGATTGAGCTTGCTTGATTTAATACAGCTTTTTCAATGTTCACATAATATTTACGTACAAAAAATAAAAACTAATCCTAAAAGAAAGAAACAAATAACAACAGAAATTTAACTCAAACTCAAAGTCTAATTGTTTTTCCATTTAAAAAAGTAAAGGCTCCAGCTGTCCGGAGGACTTTTTTCGCACATAACATCTCCCTTCCCCTTTAAATACATCCCTTGTCCTCTAGGAAAAAAAACTCTGGTAATCTTTGTTAGGCCTATTCAGCATCTTCCCATGTGGCATCTGTAGGAGACAATCCTTGCCGATAAATTTGAATTTCAACCTTCTTTCCTTTGGTCTTCAATCCAGCATTGCTTGGGGTCATGGGACTAACCTTCCCTGCTCTAATCAAGGGCAACTGTGATTGAAAAAAAACATTCTTCCCAAGTTTCTCCTTGAGCAATGAAACGTGAGAAACTACATGAGTCTGAGAACTAGCAGGTAACTCCAATTATAAGCTATAGCTCTAATAATTTTCATATTTTCATAGGGTCCATAATTCTTTGGTGCAAGCTTTAGATTGGCTTGTAACAACACTAAGTTGCCTTTATGACTACAATCACAAATACATCCAATCCACAGCTTATTATTCCTTTTCTTGGTGGTGCTTACTGCTTATTATACACCCTCTCCATATGAATATGAGAATCTTTGAGACTGGCCTTAAGGGTCGTGAGGAGTTGATCCTGGTTCAATAGTTCTTGTTCCACTGCCTTTACGCATACCGTGCCAGTGACATAAGTGAGAAAATTGGGAGGTGGTTGGCCATATACTACTTCGAAGGATGTTATGGTAGTGCCCTACTTAAGTCAGCCATTTTGCCCAGTCCTTGGGTTGATAACTAGTGAAATATATCAAATACATTTTTTATGTCTTATTAACAACCTCTGTTTGTCCATTGGTTTGTAGATGGTTAGTAGAGCTGAAGTTAAAATCAGTCCTGTACAAATAAAACAGTTTAGTCCAACACAAGCTTGTAAAGGTAAGATCGTGATCACCAACAATAATGTGGGGTATTGCATGGAGCTTAAATATATGATCAAAGAAATTTGACCCTGTCTTATCAAAATTAAAAAATAAAAAAAAAGGGAAGAAATTTGTCGTAGCCATGTAAGGATCACTAATGTGGATAAATGAGCATACTTTGATAGTCTATCCACTACTACCAAGATAGTGGACTTACCTTTGGATATGGGTAGACCATCAATAAAATCCATGGAGATATCTTCCCATACCTAACTAGGAGTTGGTAATGGTTGAAAAGACCTACTGGGTTGAGTTGCTCCACCTTATGCTATTGATAAATTGCTTACTGCCATATGTAGTCTTTGATGTGTTTTCTTATGTATTTCCTATCAAATTTGGACCTAACATGGTGTAGTGTTTTTTGATAGCCTTTGTAAGTGCTTACATGAAACTGCCTGATGATGTCTTGGATTAGAGAGGATTCGTGTTTAAGATTGATCTTTTCCTTAAAGAATAAAACTCCATTTTCTATACTCACAAAGGCCCACGGCTTCACCTTCTTGAGTGAGGTGAACTAGCTTCTTTAGATTGGGGTTGGAAGAATTTTCTTCTTTAATGGTGTCCAACCAGCTAGGAGTTGGATGAGATAAGGTTGCTAGCTCCACAATGTCTCCCTCCTGTCTTTGTGACAAGTCATTCACACCCTTATTCTCACTTTCTTTTTTATAATTATTAGTAAAATCAAACCTCACTAGCTACATCCATGTTTGCTGTGCATTGGCAATCCTTTGGGTCTATAGATATTTGAGGTTCTTTTGATCCATTCAGCTTATAAATTATCATCCCAATAAGTAGGGAGGCCATTTTTGTACATCTAACACTAAGGTAAGAAGTTCCATCTTATATGTTGACATCAACAGATGTTTTTCACTAAGAGCATGACCAAAAAGGCTATGGGTTGCTCTTGCATTAAGACAGACCCTATCCCAGACCTAGATGCATCGCATTTTACAATGAACTTTTTGTTGAAATTAGGTAAGGCAAGAACAGGTGTTGTAGTCATGGCCTCTATGAGTTGTTGGAAAGCTTGATCAGCTGCAAGACTTTATGTAAATGAATTTTTTATTATAGAATTTTGTTTAATGGAGCTATGATCTTGCCATAATTTTGGATAAACTTCTGATGGTAGCCCTTCACCCCAAGGAATTCTTACACAGCGTTACTAGTTTTAGGTATTAGCCATTCTAACGCAGCCGAGACATTTTTAGGGCTGACATCTACTCCTCTTGAAATGATATGTCCCTAGTATTTCACTTCAGTCCACACAAATTGACATCTCTTCTTCTTAACTAACAGTTGATGTGAGTAAAGAATGGTGAAAGTTTTTTTTTAAATGAGCTAAATGGTCGTTCCTTTATTTACTAAAAGCTATTATGTTGTCAAAGAAAATTAGGATGAATCTGTTTAAGCGTGCTTAAAATACTTCATCCATGAGGGCTTGGAAAGTGGAGGGTACATCAGTGAGGCCAAAGGCATCACTAGGAACTTGAAATGCCTATGCTAAAGCTGTTTTTGGAACATTGTCTAGACAAAAACACGACCCGGATGGTACTCACTTCATAGATCAGAGCTTTGAAGAATGTCGTGTCCAATGCAATTCATCAAGTAACTTATCAATGATTGGAATGAGAAATTTGTCTTTGATGGTTAGCTTGTTCAATGATCTGTAATCCACACACATACACCATGAGCCGTCATCTTTTTCAACGACGATTACTGGCGACAAGTTGGGGCTATTACTGGGTTTGATTATGCCAGAAGTCAGCATCTCCTTTACTAGATGCACAATCTCGGTCTTCTGCCAATATGGGTACCAGTACGGCTGCACACTTACTGTTCCACTGCCAGGTTGCATGGAAATTTAATGATCATGACTTCTGGGAGGGGGTTAGGCCACTTGGAGCTTGAGGCAACCTGGAACTTCTCCAATAACAGATGTAATCCTCGGCAAATTGGAGGGGGAAGAATTTTGAGGACTGCCCTCTATTTGAAGCAAAACCCCATGCCTCTAATTTTCTGTAACCTAGCAGAGGTGCAGTTCCTTCACAATTCTGTCTACTACTTGAGATTATCCTTTTAGAACAATCTCTCTTCCATTGATGTTGAACTTCATCCACAGTCTTGAAAAGTCTCACAAAATCTCACCTAGAGATTGTAGCCACTGTAGTCTCAGGTCTATGTTTTAGCCTTCTAAGGGAAGAATAAAGAAATCTACATGGGTAGTAAACCCATATAATTTTAATGGCACACATTAAGAAATCTGCATGGGTAATAAAACCATGAAATTTTAACAGCACACACTTCCACTGACCTTCACTTTTCAATTCCTCCGAAGCAACCAGTACCTTAAGCCTTCCTTTTGTGCTTGGTGTCAATTTGGTTTTATTGGCCAAATCCTCACTCACAAAGTTCTGAGTGCTGCTAGAATCAACCAAATACCAAGGGTGTCATGTGCTTGTGTTGTCCTTGAAGCTGCATGATGTTTGGTGCAAGAGCTCCACTTATTGAGTGAAGAGAAATCCCAGGCACCACCTCTTCACTTCCCATCTCAATTTCCATATCCACCTCTTGATTGTCTTCCTTGGAACATGCTTCAATCAAGAACAACCTTTTGCCTTGGTGGCTTGGGTTATACTTTCATTGCAGTTGAAACATAGCCCTTTCTCCCTTATTTCCTGCAACTTGATGAAAATCATTCGCCTTATGGGCAGGGTTGGTCATGCGGACGGACCTCTTTTTTCTTGAGTGGTGTTAGTTGTAGCCTCATGTAACCTGGCCAACCCAATGACTTGGGTTAACATGGTGACGCAGGACAACTAGAACAAAAACTAAACAATAGAAAAATAAAGGGATATGACCTAGGAGTCAGCACCTAGGCCTTGCTTGGAGTCAGCACCAAGCGGAGAAACCACTAGGAGTCAACACCTAGGGTAGACCTGGAGTCAGCACCAGACCAAAGAAAGACCAAACGGCCATTGTTTTTATTCATCAAAAATATCAGCTATCTCCTCAAGGAGTACAATAAGTTGCTTATAAAGGATTGCTAAACCCTAGTTCCAATTGGCTAGGAAACCCTAATTGCCTTATTACAAAAATAACCTTACTTCTAAATTAAAATACTAAAAGCCCAATAACTAATAGCCCAATAAACTAATAGGACCTAAAACATAAAAATACAATGGGCTTGCAAACATAAATAATACTAAATAATAATCTTCTTGTGTCTCCCTCATCACATGGTAGGCCTTCCTGCAAGAACATCTACTTCAATGGTGTTCTTCAGTCCATTGGTAAAACAGCTCACCTGCTGTCCTTCTGGGGAGATGGACAACTTTAGCCAACAGTTTTTAGAACTGTGTTCGGTAGTCCTTGATTGAGCCACTATGCTTCAATTTGGTTAACTATCCAAAATAATCTACATATTGTGTTGGATTGTAACCGAGAGGTGCATCTTTAAATCCACCCTAAGAAATTGTACCCATCTCTTGTTTAATCATTTGAAACCGAAGTTGAGCACCCCCTTCTAAATGAAAGGATACTAGAGCAACTTGGTCTTCAATGGCGTGGAGCTGTAAGAACTGCTTTGCTCAACAAAGAAGACTTGTGGGGTCTTCCTCGCCATTGAAGCAAGGGAAGTAGATTTTAGCCATTTTGGGGACATAAGATTGTTGTGTCACCTATCTTGTTGCTTTGTCTGATTCTTGCTTACTGTTGCCACATCGTGTTCTGGAACAAGAGCTTTCCCCTTCTTCATGGTGGATAGACAGTGTTAATCTTAGGAAAAAGCTTTGATATGCACTTGAGAATCCGTTGTTGACCAGTAAACAAATAGCTCACAGTGTGATTAAGTGCTCCACCTTTGGTCCATACCCAAGCAGCTCTTATACAATGTACAATGGATTGTTGTTCCCTATTTTGACAGATGGTAGAAAATATTGAACAAATATCCGCGCTACTTTACTTTAAGGGAGCTTGATTTTATTAATGCTTGATATTATGCAGCTTTTCCAAAGTTCACATAATGTTTACATATTGAAAAATCTGAAGCAAACTCAACTACTAATCTTGAAAGAAAGGAACAGATAACAATAGAAATTTAACATAACTCAAAGTCTAATTGTTCTGCATTAAAACAGTAAAGGCTCCAACTGAAACATATAACATTTAGCCCTCTGCATAGTGTTCTGGAAACTGCACTCTAAAGTTTCTTTGCGTTCCTTTTCTGACATGTCTGTCATATTGAACTGAAACAGCTTTTTGAGTCGCTGCTCTAACTAGATTGTAGGTAACCATAAATATGCTTAATGTACATCAATCCTGGTTTTTTGGGCCACAATAGGTTCATGTAGTATGTGAACTGGATCGGGCCTAAGTCAATAGACCTAGCTGAAGTTGAAGTGACTTCATTAGTTACTGACATCCAGCCAGGGATAGCGGAATTCTCCTATCTTAACATGTTTCGTACCAGTCTAATCTGAATATCTGATGCTTACATGTAACAATGATAACATCCACTTTGCCAAAGTGTCCTTTTAACACATATTTCTTAAGGAAATGTGAAGATGTATTCAGTCGGGGGATAACTTGGAGAGGTCTGCTGGCAATGGCATGTCCTCCACATTCCATTTGTCCTTCACTGATTTGATGATCGCACTCTGGTCAATAGTCTATGATGAGTGGTGTTGTTTGTTGTCCAGGAACAGCTTTGTTTTCTGAAGAGGACTATTTATGACATAAACTGTCCACAGAGAATTATAAACATAAAGCTGTTTTAAACACTGACTTATGCCCACACACAGTTAAATATGTTTGCATTTTAAGTTATACCACGAGGATAACTATATACTATTACTAATAAGTTAGAAAAATAATGTTTGTGATAATTCACCAAAATTCTTGAGACCCAGGATTATATCTCTACTAATTTGATTGTCTATTTTGTCATTTTAAAATGTCATTTAGTAGTTGAACTGTTGAAGTGTCTGTATTGAGTCAAGACTTGTCCAATTTGTCTGTGATAGTCTCTATTAAAATGATCAGCTGATCAACCCTGGTTATAGGTGCAGATGCTTCAATGTAATGAGAGAGAGAGAGAGAGAGAGAGAGAGAGAAGTTCAACCAAGATGATGCCTTCTTAAAATATATGATCGAAATGATATCTTCAATATGAGAAGTATATGGTCCAAGCAGACACATCATCCATACATGATAAATGTTACTGTAAAGAAATCATAGTGGTAGACTGGTAGCTAGGGACATGATATGGAGGGTTCAAGTAAAACCAGTCAAACATAAGCAGTCAAAAAACGCTTTCGAAAATAAAAAATAAACTAGAGAAAGGGCTTCTTATACTAGGACCTAGGTTATGGTAGGGAAAAATGTGCTAAGAAAAGCTAATGGTGGTCTTTCAGATGCATCGTCCCAGTCCTTAAAAAGCTCAGTAGCTGCCACATGGTTTATTCCTGTAGTTAATTACCTTGTTTTTAATGATGTTAAAGGGCACCAAGCATGACCTTTGTAGGTTCCTTTATGGAAGTAGTTAAAACTTACTTGATGGGGATGAGAAAGAATCTGAATGGATAAACAGTCATACACACCAAGAGAAATTTTATAGGCTCTCTTTCTTTGAAAGTGATTTTTTGAAGGGACAGATAAGAATCTAATTTGACAGTTAAATATTCGATGGGTCAATAAAAGAAGCTATGAAACACACCAGTAGGAATCAGAGAGAGGGTGGGTGGTGGGGTAGCTGCAGTTAAAAGCTAATGATTTAGTGTAATCCACAATAATATTTAAGTTAATAAATAAGAGAGTGAAACAAGATCTAGCTGTACTTAAAGCCTTAAAGGTAAGGATTTGGTGTAATCCACCAAATTTGAACTGTTGAATGAGATTCTGAAACCTGTGTATTGTGTATTTGAGAGAGATGAGTAGAGGCCAATGGGATGTAACCCAAATGGCACTTCCAACACCCCTAGAAACGGGATGGTGGGTATGATGTTGCAGGTTCTAATCTCTCATGGTACGTGAGTTAGATAACTAGAATAATGGTTTTTTATAATCCAGGAAAGTAAAGCTATTATGTGGGCTTCTAATACAATCTTTGGTACATGAAAGATGGTAATAAAAAATAAAGTGTCTTCCCATTGAAAAGTAAATGGAATAAACCATTTCCTAGTGCCTAATAAAAATGGATTTGCTCAACTATGTTTCTGTAACATTTGAAGGCACAAATTCATCAGTGGAAATGAAAAACAGGTAAAATTTGGAAGCATGGCTTTTGAAATTTATGCGTCAATTATAGAATCTACCTAGGCACATAGCTTTTCTAAGTCTGAAATAGGCAGATTAGCAGTGAACACATCCATGATCTGAAGTTCTAAACATCCTAAATTGGTTTTTAGAGTAATTTACAGACCTTTACAAACATGTAACATCAAAGAAAATTTTTATTCATGTATTTACATATTCCCTTGGGAAAAATATAGAATACTTTGGGAGTACCATCTGTGTGTGTGTGTATTTATTGCAATAAACAAATCCTTTGGAAGGACTTAGCTGGGTATTTCGAGATATGTTTAGGGCATGCTTAGTCAGAGACACATTGATTATTATGATGCTTATATACCATCTTGCCTTGACATTTAACTCATTAAAGCATCAGCATGCATTTGAATTTGAGAATAAAATCCTGTGGTCCTTGGAATGTTATGAAAATTGCATTATCTTCAATTCTTCATGATAGTTTTGGAAAGCATGCTGTGAAGATGTAATTGTTCTACCTTCCCCACTTAAATTATATTGCTAGTAAATTGTCTTGCCAGCTCAGTATCACCTAGAAAGCACATAAGAAGCATACAGTGCTCCTTTTTTCTACCGTTATTTGGGGGTGTTTATATACATGCTGTGACTTAGTATAGGGCTATCATTACGATTTTAAGAAGGAAAATGCCAAAGCTACTCTACTAACTTTCCTACAAAAAGCTTACAAACTGAACTAGTAATGAATTGATGCCGCATTAACTATATATTAGATAAATTTCTTAATTACCTTTTGCTTTGTGATTTAAAAGTTGACACATCAATTTGTAAGATTTATGTAGTAAAATTTGTAATAATTGTAGCGTCACTCTTTTAAGAATATATGTGACTTTGGATGCTGCATATGCTGTAATGCTTATCCCGTGAAAGGCAGTCCACAGACTAATTAAACTCCAGATGAATTAAATGAAAGGTTTGGAAAAAAAATATAGATGCTTAGCTAAAAAGTAGATGGTTGTGGGTTGAATTTTTCTGAAGTTGATTCCTGCTGTCATACTCTGATCTCTAAATAGGGATTTGTTCTGGTTTATAAAAAGAAAACATTTTGATCCTGGTTTGAGCTTCGATCCTTCAGAAAACTTGAGTGTTACTATGGCTATCTCATAGGATATGAGGATATCCAGCAATGATTCCTCACTTCAGACAGTACACAACTACAACCATAGTAAGGTATCATTCAGATTTATGGAATGCAGGTTTTCTGAATCATCTTCAACCAACCTTCAACATCCATGTACAATAAATAGTATACTTTCTGGTGCTCTTTAATGTTGTGTCACTTTTTGATACTGTTGTTTTATTGTGTCTCACACAAGGGAGGCAATGTCACTTGAGCATCAATAATGCCCACTTGCCCAGTAATGTTCCAGTTTCTCCAAGAATATTTTAAGGTTTCTCAGTAAAATGTCCCTACTAATATTCACATGGTACCATGATTTTGATGAGAATAAGGATTAGGTTCATGATTAATCAAAATTTTAGACAAATAATATAAAATTTATACTGCCATTTAGAACTTTTTCTTTATCTCAAAGTCTGGTTGTTAACCTTTTATTTGTGTTAACTTTGTTTGTATTTCTTTATCTCAAATTAAATAATAGTTTTTTTGCTTGAAACTTTCCTTGGTGGTCTCTGAGTTTTGTCCAATGAAAGGGCCTTTGAATTTTTCATCGAGTGCTTCGAGCGTGATAGTTATCATAAATGTCAAGTGGGGGAAAAAGCATTCACAGGTTAATGGGGTTCCTATCTTGATAATTATGATTATGATATAATAATTAGTGATTGCATCGGATAAAATATCTGGTCCACTAAGGAGCAGGGACCCCATTGCTGGAAATGTGGAGCTTAACTGTCCACACCTCATAAAAGGAGGAAAATTCCAAAATTCTAACCAATACAAAACAAAAGGCCGGAGATAGAGAAGTGCCAGAGAAACAACCCACATTGCACATGCATTTCGTTTGTTTATCATTTCTTTTGTGGATCATCATCCCCATATAATCATTGCACGGAATGAAAACAAATATTTATGCGGGACCCTCGGTCCAGTCAACTAGTGGAAGCCAACACCACAGAACCACCCAATTATGCTGTGACACGTCAACAATACGTATATTTCTTCTTTTTTTTTTTCTTTTCGTTTTCTTATTTTTACATTATTAAACTTCACAAATTTCAACGGAAAAATGCAGGTTTAGCATTAATTTTTTAACAATGTAGTCAAACGGCCTATTTTCAAAATATGTAGCAATACCCTAATTTTTGAACTTGAGTTTTGTGTATTTTGTCATTTAATATTTTATGAAAATTTTGCATCTAACTAATGTCGAGTTTCACTTAAAAATATACATACAATTCGACATTGTTAATATTGAGTTCTAGTTAAAACTTGATATTAACAATATCAAGTTCCAAAACAAATGTATTTTTGCTACATAATTTGAAAAGGGGATTGTTTGTCTACATAGTTAAAAAATTAATGTTAAGTAGTTACTTTTTTCAAATGATTGCTCTTTATCATCAAGTCTAACTATCTAAAATACCATTTGATTTTTGGTGTCAGCCAAGTTTGAACTTTAGATGTGACTTTATTTCATTCTTTTTTAGTAGTCATATTCTCACGTGAACAAAATTTAATTACAAAATTAGTTGTAACCTAAAGTTACAATCTTATTTAATATCTTTTTATTGGATGTGAATTTTGACAAATTCACTATTGAATTACATTTTTTTTTTATATCCTCCATACTTGCAAAATTTCTAGAAAATTAAAAATCAATAACTATGTTATCAATGAATGGTTTAAATGACAAGTTTTTTTAGTTTAAAACTATGCATAAAATATAACCTTATAGATCATATAGTAAATAATATCTAATTGTCACAAAATTTGACATATGTATTAAGAGCGTAAGGAAAATGCAATTCAACAATTAGATTTTCAAAATATGTAATGATGTTAATGATATTGAGTAAGGTTGTAGCCTCTAATTTTGTAGTTAAACTTTCTCCTTCTCAAATTTAGGTTAAACATGTTCAATGAGACCATTTAAACCCGTTGGGTTATCGTGATTGCGATTCCTCACTGCTAATGATCCCACACCAACCTTTCAATTCATTTACTAGCACTTGCTAGTATGCCTTTTTAGCTATTTCATACGTTGTTTTTTCTTAGTAATTAAGGAGGGGAGTAGAGCCTGCTTCTTAATTTCTTGACAAATGTTGGTAAGATCTTTGAATTTCCTTGGGTTGTGATTTTATGTTATTTAATTCAGATGTTGAATTACCTTTAACAAGTTCACTTTGTGATTGTGACCATAATTCCAGAAATTTTGCTTTAGAGAGGGAATTCGTTTATATTTTAGAATGAAAAAAAAAAGTCAATGAAATTGTCGATAATATTAAAAGCTGTTTCTCAAGAAGAAGAAAAAGATTTGAAAAGGATATTATATGGCAAGCAATATAAGACAAATGTTAGTTAATTTAGTGAGGTAGAGATTGTTGGTTAGAGCACGATTTTTAGAGAAAAATTAGATGACAGCTGGAGATTGCCCATATTTCTCATATTTTCTTGGAACAATTATATTTTTTCGTGCAAAATTTTACTCCACTACAATGCTACATAAGTTAAGGCCCACTGGCCCAGTGACACATTGTAGAATATATATAAGTTAAATTTAACAAATGTTTGAAAATTTTAACGAAAAAAACAAGCCGAGCCTCTTGTTTTTTTTTACCTAATATGTTTGAATTTTTACCCAAACATTTTCTATTATATATCTACTACATCATAAAATGAACCTCAATGATTACAATGAAAGAAAACCAAGATAGAAACTTCAAAATTGTCACTTATAGTGTTGCATTAGGTATACTTTGAGCGGATCTTTGACCTCTCATATTTCATGAATGTGAGTTGAGATAAAAATATATAAAATCTTATCCTTTAAAGGCTTTGTCAAAAAAATAAAAAATAAAAATAAAAATAGAAAGGTTAAAAGACCAAACTTCTTTGTAATAATTAACAAAGGTGCTTATTATCTCATGCCACTGACCAACTCATTCTTACATATAATAAAGCCCCCTCTCACAAATAAACAAAAAAAATCCATGTGTATAAAGTGCCAGTACCACTGGAGCATTATAATGCAAATACATGTACTATATAATCTCTAATAATTTGAACCCTGACCTAACCAAGCACCAAAGACTAGCAAAATAATTTCAAAAAAAAAAAAAAAAAAAAAAGACTAGCAAAATAAGCAGCAAAACGTTAAAGTAGGGGGTGATGGGTGGGAGGCACAACATCACAAAACACAAATACAACACAACACAACACAACAACGCAAAGCAAAATTAAAATTTTAAAAAATAAAAATAAAAATAAAATTTGTTTACCGACTCGTGCTATCTTCTGATTCCTTTATAACTCACTCCCTTCACATTTCGCACCGTTCCGTTCCTCATTTTCTCTCTCTCTCTCTCTCTCACACACAAACACAAACCGTTGGATCCGAGCCAATGTGAAAATAGAGTACTATCTTTCTCTCAAAGGTATATAGTTTCTCTTACCTTTCTTTATTTTGGTTTGTAAACTATATATCCTTATATATATATATATAGTCTTACACGTTTTCGAATCAAATTTATTAGATTTCGATACCAAACAATTTTGGTTTGTGGGTACTCTGATGGCGTCAACGCTGATCTCAAACAACGTTGTTGCCAACACTGATCGTTCACGAAAGAAAAAGAAGAAGAAAACCCAAGCCAGAGATCAACAGCTACAACAACAAGAAGATGATAAAAACCACAACAAATGGAAATCTGAAACTCAACAACAAATCTACTCTTCCAAGCTCCTTCAAACTCTCAGCCAAGTCCACCTCAGCCCTCCTCCTCCTTCGGCTCCGGCTACGGCTACGCGGCGCGGTCGAGCCGTGCGCGAAGCCGCTGATAGGGTCTTGGCTGTGGCGGCCAAGGGAAAAACACGGTGGAGCAGAGCCATCTTAACGAACCGGCTCAAGCTCAAATTTCAAAAGAAGCATAGGAAGCAGCCAAGAGTGGTGAGTGCCACCGGGACTAGCCGGTCGCCCAAGAAGCCTAAAGTGAGCGTTTTGAGGCTGAAGGGGAAGAGCTTACCGGCTGTGCAGAGGAAAGTGCGTGTTCTGGGCCGGTTAGTCCCCGGTTGCCGGAAACAACCCTTGCCGGTGATTCTAGAAGAAGCTACCGATTATATAGCCGCACTTGAGATGCAAGTCAGAGCCATGACCACCCTCGCCAACCTTCTCTCCGGCTCCACCGCCTCCTCCTCCTCCGCCAGCTCTAGCTCCGCGCCGCCGCCTAGCTGATCACACTTTTCTCTACTGCCACGTGTCCTTTCCATTATCTCTCTCTCTCTCTCTTTTTTTTTCTTTTTTTTTTTTCTTTCTTTTTTTTTCTCTTTTCTCCTCCCGACTCAAATATCTCTATTAATTCTCTGTTAAATACGATGTTGCCCTTATCTCTTGCAAGTAAAATTAAAAATCTTTTCATACTACCTTGAAATAAATTTTTTTTTTTAATTTTTCGTTTTGTTATAATTAATTAGACATGAGAAATTAAATATTAAATATTAAATATTTTCGTTGAAAATATTAGAAAATGTTCACGGAGCTACTGGCAAATCCAAATCTATTTCTTAACTTAATTTTGTGACAACATAGCCTAGTATCTAATCTTTTGTTACCGACTATTAATTTGGCAGCGATTTTAGTGGGTACCATTGATAAAGTGTAAGTTTTTTGTTTTTTGTTTTTATAGAAAAGATAAAGGGTAAGGTTATGAATGTATGAATGTGATGATAAAAACAATTATTATCATAGTAAATTTCTCCAAATTTTATTGTATTTATAAATTTAAAAAGGAAAGCAAAAAGTATTTAGGCAACAGGGCTTAAATGGCCTATTTTCTTAAGAAAAATAGGCGAAGAAGAATTATTCGGAAATATTATATTTTTGTATGTTGTTTCTAATTTATGTGTTTTGAAAATGATGAATTTGAAGGTTTATTTTTTGGAAATAATAATAAAATTCAGGGCTTGTTTTTGTGCGCCTTTAATTCAGTGCTGTAGAGGGCATTGAAAGCGTACCTCTTTACAAGATCTTTCATGGCGATAACATGGGTAAGATTATTAAAGTATCGGACAGACGGACATACTTGCCTGGATTTTATTTGTTATTATTGGATGGTTGGCATGGTATGTTGTGCCCATATATTAATTTCTTATTCAACATTGTGCCAATATATGATTGGATAATATTTGTTTTCTTAAAAAGGAAACTTCTATAACATTCTCATTTAAATTAATATGAAAATTATTCATCCCAAAAAAAAAAAAAATATATATATATATATATATATATATATGAAAACTCTTTTATTCCGACACAATAATTTATTAATGGTTCCAATTTTTATGGGTTATTTTTGCAAAGGTGGTGGGGGACCAATTGTGATAAGTGCCACTTAGGTTCATTGTTTCGGACGATATGAGGTAAATTCATTGTTTCAATATCTTAATTACTATGTCACGACATTCTCATTGTATTTGGTGAACAAATTCATTGTGACATAATTATAAGAGAAATCAAAATCTTACACGAATTTCCTTCTTTTTTTTTATTTTTAATACCGGTGGTCTATATTATTGGTTAATTAGATTGGATGTGCATTTGACATTGATTATTTTTGCCAGTTTATTTTATTATTTAGTTTATTTTTGGTATTATTCATAAGTTTTACTATACTTTTTGGTACTATTTATAAGTCTTACTGTACTATTTCAGCTAATTTTTATCTTTATAGAAAATGCTAACGAGTGACTTAGAGCTCTATTTTAGGAAATTTTTTATACCATTTTTATGAGAAATAAAAAAAACTATCAAAATATTAATTTTTTTTTCATTTTTCATAACAAATTTTTTTAAATGGATTATTAATCAGTATTCTAAAGACACTCGTTAATATTTTTCTACTTTTATTTATAGTATTTTGAGTAAAAAAATTTTAATTTTTACTAAATAAGTTGTCCCAAACGATCCTAAAATTCAATGATTGCTTATTTTTGGTAAAAGCAACGCAAGCAAAGCACAAAATTGTCCAATAGTGTCAATTCGTTGGTATAATTAATCACTTATTACAAGCAATGAGAAGAAAAAAAAATTTTGACAAAGACAACTTTGTGATTTGTATTAACTGGGATTTGCTTTGTATAGAAGTCAAAATGGGGCACACATGTGGTATGAGTTTACCATGGTGGTGACCGTGAGAGAGAGAGAGAAGTAGATAGTGATTATAGGGATCAGAGAGTTAAAGTGAGCAGAGAAGAACATGTGGGAGTGTCTTGAATAGCTAACTCCACTGCCCAAAAGTTGCCGAAAGCGCCAAAACAATTTATGAGACAAGCTTTGTTAACATGTCACATGGCTTCTTTGTCCCCACGTTAAATAGTGCTTTTTTTTTTTTTTTTTTGACACTCCCCGAAACCCAAAATGATCGCATGTGAGAGCCATCTGGAACACCATGCAACAGTTTCAATCTAGACTATTTAGCAAAAAAAAATAAAATTCAATCTAGGTTCACCTGCCCTACTTCTGCTAAAGTCTAAAATGACTGAATGAAAGAACGGTTTTAGAGCAGGGTCCCCTAGACAACCCAGGCCTAGTTATGAGAGTCACTCTCAAAAAAAAGGACGAGTGGGTTCAACACCTGTTTCCCCTTTGTCTCGAACTATTGTTTTCCACTGTATAATACCACCTCTTGAGGCACACGGATACTTCTTACTAAGTTTCATCACTATCAGTTGGATTGGCTTGAAATGGGTTAAAAATGGGTTATTCTAAATAGAGGCATACATGGTGGGGTTAAAAAAAGGACCACCTGTTTTGCCCCAATAGGCCTCTCTCTCTCTCTCTCTCCCTCCAAAATATTTTTAAAGAGTTCACTTAATGTATGACCTTAAGAAACTCTAGTTAACTAATTTAGGAAATATTTTATAAAAAAATTGAAAATAAATTTTAAAAAAAGTTAGTCATTTTTTTAAAAAAAATTTCATAAAAAATTCCTAAAATAGTTTATAAATAGATGCTCTTAAGGATATATATTAGTAACACCCATAAATTCATGAGTTTCAAATTGAATCTTGAACTTTTAAAATCCTATCAATTTATTACCCTAATCAAATCTCATATTAAACCAAAAAAGTCCAGATTTAGATTGATATGATTTCATTATGGTTTTTGAATGGAGCTGTGGTGTGTTTTTATATTAGAACTTTTTTTTTCTCTCTCTTGTGTGTGTTTGTTTCTTTAAAAAAAGAAAAAAAGAAAAAAGAAAAAGAGAGAGATTGATATGATTTCTAAAGTTTTTGATAATCTGAAACAAATGCAACTATGACTTCTATAAGGTTACTTTATATATGTCTTTAATTTTAAGGTTTAATTTAAAACTTTTGAAATTATAAGTTTTAATTTGAAAATACTCTTTAAATATAAGGTTTAAAATGTAATTTTCTCTGGCTCTGATTTTCTTTAAGGGTGCAAAAAGCAGGAGTGATTATAGGAAAAATCTACATAAGTTGTCAAAGAGCACATGGTAGCATTCATTTCATTCAGGATACAAACAGTAGAATGCAAATGCATCCATGTGACTTATTTAAAACCCACATTTAAAGTTTTACATGAATCAACCAATCAGTGTCAGTGTGATCTGAGCATTGGGATGCAGGTAAAAAAGAGTACGGTTAGTGTTACAAATTTTTTCTCAATTTTGCCATAAATTTACTATATAACAATTCACGTATGATAAAATTATAGACAAACTTAAATTCATTATTTTATTTTCACCATTCATAAATTACTATGTAACAGAATTGTAGCAGAATTAAAAAAAAGTTTGTATAACTAAACTTATTCCCCGAAATGAAGCATTTTTTTTAAGAATAAACGGCAGAAACCCTAAAAAGAAGCATTTGAGTTCGAGAAATCAGAGTTTGGTTTATTATTTAAAAAAGAAAAAGAAAGAAGGAAAAAAGAAAAAGAAAAAGGGAATTGGGAAAACTGCTTATGTGTCACATCAAGCTCTAGCTCCAATTATTGGGATCAAAATGACAAGGCGTGAGCAATTTTTTGAAGGAGAGCTATGTCACCTTTGTAGACCTTAGCTTATTGAAACTCGTGACACCAACTTTTAAGCACATGTTAGTCACAGCAAAGAAGTTCGTAAAATCAAAAACAAGGGGTGGAAATGGAATGCACGCAGCGACTATATATTATTCCCTTTGTTTTATGACCCCCCCGCTTTAGTTCAAAGTATCACATTATTGATGTGATTAAGATATATTAATCTTTTAAAAGGATATGATTAAGATATGTTTATCTTTTAAATGGATGTGATTAAGATATACTGAGGTGGTGGTTAGTGGTATTGTCATGCTTTTACTATGATTAAAAACCCTTTCTCCCGATTAATTCTAAGAGGGGAAAAAATTGAGATCTTTATGGGTTTTCTTTCTTCCTTTTTGGGATAAATACTCAGATAGTGGGAGAAAGAGATGGCTTGAACTTCAAATCATAAATATAGAATACTTTAAAAGATGTCTTTATCATTAGACTATCACTTGAACTTTAGATTTTCATAAATTTTATTAGTAGAAAATACAACTTTGTAAATAATTTTTTTTTTCCCTTTTTTGACTCTATCATAATTTAGTCCACAAACTTTTAATTGTTACAATTGACCCCCTAAAATTTGGATTAAAAACATTGTTAGGTTTTGTTCCAAATTAATAGGTTTTGTTCCAATCACAATTTAGTCTCACAAGCATTTTCAATTCTTACATTTTGACTTCCTAAATTTTAAATTAAAACAAAATGATTTGAGATATTTTGGACGAAACTAACTACTTCATTTGAATCCAAACTTTAGAGGGTCAAAGTATAACCACAGGAAATTTGTGGACTAAATTATGATAGTTTTAAACTTCAACATGAAGATAAACTGTAATTTTTATTATTTTGTTTTGTAGATAAATCCTTAATAGCTTCATTTGTGCTTTACCATGCACTCCATTATAAATATCTGAATGCCATCAACTGCTTCGATCTGAAAAAGTTGTGTAAAACCAATATTGTGAGCTAAGTAAGATGCTAATCAATTCGATATTCAGCAACAAGCTTCCTCCGTATAGAAAAGTTTAAAAGTTGCCCATACCCTCTATACCCGAAAGGAGAGAGAGTTTAAAAGTTTCCATCATCCACCCCACTACTATCATTATTTGTCATATTATTCGATAACAACTAACATGGTATGCTTAATTATCAAAAATAATTGCTTCATTACCAAAGAAAATCACATAAAGTAATTTCGAAATGAAAGGCAATTAGCACATGTTGACTGAAATAATTAGATCCTCTCTATTTTTACTTGAAATGAACTTCTTTCTATAGATTTTTTATTATCATTATTATTATACACGATGGAAATTCTACTTTAACCTAATCTAAGTGTGTATGTGTGTGAAACTCCCTCCTAGAGACTTAAACCCTGGCCCTTACTCTTTACATCGCACAAGCACTTACATTTAGAGAGTAACCATCACATCAAGAATGTACAATGATTCTTTTTATAAATTTAATAGTGTATAAAATATCACATTATTTAAAATTTTAAATGATACGAAATCAGATCAACTTTTAAATTAGTAATATTTAATTTGAATCGCAAAATTAACCTGTTTCAAAAGTGGGTGAATAGTCACATGAAACTAGGTGCCTAGGTTAATGATGTTGTTAACAAAAGATGTGGACACAAAAAAATGAAATGTCCTAAACCCACTTAGCCCAAACGCTAAGAAATCTAGTCATAAAATGAAAGGTGTCGGCTTGAAGGGGCATCAAATCATTATTAGTGCTTAGCATGTGGCATGCAATAGGTGGTTATTAACAGTTGCTGATATTCTCAAAAAAAAAAAAAAACACAGTTGCTGCTACTTACCATCAACCCCATGTGTTTGTTTGTGCTTTTTATCACTGCATTTTAGCTTGAAAGAATAAACGAGGTTTGGCTTTAGGTATAACAATAACAATATTGTTCTAAAATTAAGCAATACATTTATCATCATCACAGAATAGCTTGCATTTCCCTTTTCTTTAATCATAATCAATTATCAATGGTCTTGAGCTACCTAGCGTAGATGACTTGCACAAATCACTTACCAAAAAATAAATGAGTTGCACAAATCCTTGCCCCTGATAACTGAAACATCAAGAATCCACCCATCCTTCTCTACTTTTTGCTATATTCTCTCTCTCTCTCTCTCTCTCTCTCTCTCTCTCAAAACAAAGGTTTTGCAGAAATAAAACACCTATGTTCTTAATTTTTATTAATCTTTATTAACAGTGAAAATGGTTTCATGCAGTGGTATTAGTCCGATAATACTTTTTTTTTTCGTAACTATTAGGATGATATGCCATGATTAGTACACAACAGAAGTGATATTAGTAGTTGACTCATATGAAATTGAGATATTGTTGTATTAGTATTATTTCATTAATAACTTACCACCTTCAATCATAATTATTTCAATCACATTATTTAAAATTTTAAATAATAAAAAAAATTAAGATTGATAGCGAAATATCATATGTATTGCTTGAAGAAGTACATACCCACCTAAATAAAAGGACACGTACCTACTTTATATTTTTTTGGATACTTCTATTAGGAAGCTATAGCTACTATTAGGTTTTGAAAAGTATCACGAATTCGATCAATTAAATGGTCTAGATGACTTTACTTAGCTTGAGATAAAATATAAAATTCTAAAGCAACTCTTTGTTAAAGCCAATTGATCTTGAATATGCACTCTAACTTATAAACTTCTAGTTCATATTCTCTTAGGGTTCCTTTCTTCTTGTTGATCTCGGCTATATTGGAAAAAAAAATTAAAAAGAAAAAGAGGGTACAAATTTAACAAAGATTCTTAGAACATGCTTGCACACATGAGGAAAATCATTAGCTACATGTGATATGTCATGGCAAGCCCCAACACCATAGATATTGCAATACACTTTTTGGCCAAGTAAGCCCCTTGATTAATAAGCTTTTTTTTTTTTCATAAGGGTCTGCACCCTGTGGATACAAACAAAAGCCAAGTAAAAGAAAAGGACATGCATTTAAAGAAAAAAGAAAAAGAAAAATTGTATAATTTAACGTAAAAGTTTCTAAACCACATGGAGGGGTCATGGGCTTGTCCATTAAACTCCAAAGGAAAATTAAAGTAAAAAGAGAGAAAAAGAAAAGGTGGTGTAGATGGGAACCCTCATATGGTCACCACTAGCTAGTGATTGAGAAGTTCGTTTCATTCATTCATTCATATCATATTTGATATTCCCAACTGGGTTACTGTGGCACATTTTGCTCGTCCTCTTCAAAGGTGACAATTTTTGTACCTATATATTGAATGAAATATTAGGGTTCTTAGGTAGGTATTCCAGACTCAGGTCCTTCATTCAAACTTTTGTACGAAAGCTTATATGTGATATGACACCATTATTTGACCTAAATCACAATATTCTAGATGAAGATTTTCTCTTTTTCTTTTTTTCTTTTTTGTGTACGTGTTTAATTCTTCTTTTTTTTTTTTTTAGTAAAAGTGTTTAATTCTTTAATTACAAATATTTTGTGAATTCGGTGGATCCTTAACGTACATCTTATTACAAATAAACAAGGGTGATAATGAGGATCCAATTTATTATCACTCTATAGCTTCATAGTTGCAAGGTAATAAGGCATTAGCCAATTTTATGTCATGCGTCCAATTTTTAATTTTTAATTTTTAATTTTATAAAATTTTGGTACTAAATGACTTATTCATAATATTCACTACAAAAATGAAGATAACTAATTTACTCACTTGAGTGGGACAGTTAGACCATCTCATCATCACTATTGTTTGAATGTTTCCCTTCATAATTAACACGAGTTACAACCTAGTATATATTAGCCTTTTAAAGCAAGGGGACAATAAGCTTTTCATGTGCATAAACAAGGGCACCCAATATGTAACAAGGGAGAGGATAATTTGAATCATGAATGTCTTTTTAGAAATATCAAAAGGCGATAACCAGTCAAACTATAAGATTTTTGAAGTTTATTTTCAAAACTTAGAAAAGTACATCTAATAAAAAAAAGACTTAGAAAGTATATCAAGACAGTGTGTGAAATAATCATGCTAATTATCATGTCCTTATATTACTATGTTTTTCCCCTTACAACAAATAAGGAATGAGGAATGAGGGATTCAAATTCTTTTCATAGGAAGAACCAATTAGTTCAATAAAATACAATACATTATACTTTAATATGTGTTGGGTAGAGGGTACTTTGGAGAGACTCCATTAATTGAGCAATCAATATAACATATAAGGGCACCACTTAACTCAAAAGTTTAAGTTGGTGAGTTTTGGCCCAACTATGTTATATTAAATGCTTACTCTTGTTATTATTTTTAAGTGTAGAACTTCACTTACACATGTATACCCAACACTCTCTCCCTCATGTGTGAGTTGTTGTTTCCCTAGGGGTTTCGAGACCTCTCTTTGCGCTATTTTCAACTTGCATTCCATTTCCATTAGTGAGTTGATGGTATGAACCAAATTACCGCAAGTTGAAAATAATATAAACCAAATTAAATACTATCAAAATATATCAACCAAATCAACTGTAACTCTAAAATGTAGGAACCAAAGTGATATTTCAACTCAAAGAAAATTTAAACTAGTTGTCACTCATCTTTTCACCGATAAGAGTTTATAATCTATGCCATTATTGTGAATAAAACTATAAATAGATTAGTATGATAAGAAAACATTTGGCCTATATCTCATGCTCACTTATGTGTTGTGAGTGCGTATGTTATGATTGATTGTCACGTCAAAAGAAAAGTGAATAAAGTGAGTAACTAAAGTACATCTTACGAAAAACTCTAATGCAAAATTTTCATTAGAGCCTTTATTCATTGATTGCAGTATCTTTTGAAATAATTTCCCAACTTGCAGATTGAGCACACTTGATGGGAAGCAAAATAGTGTGCGGATGCTTTGGCAAAGATAGACAATACCAGCAATGTAGCTTTTTTTTTGTCTCAAGATCTACTGCCTGTGGTGGATCAACTATATACACTTGATAGAAGGGGAGCATTTTGTAATAGACTTATTGTCTTTTAATTCCAGTTATCCTCTTTTACCCCAAAAAAAAAAAACCATTGTTGAATTGAAACAAACTTGTTTAAATTATTAGTTAAAATGGTGTCCCTGTCATCTCTCTAATGTTAAGAATAGCCTTAAAAAAAGAGTCACAATCAGATCAAGAAGATAGATAGGCTTGTTAAGGTGAAATTTTTCTTCTTCTTAAATTTTTGTACTAAGAAATCACGACTGAGCAAGAATAGCTGGCCGTATGTCGCTCCATAAACTTGTATGGCATATGAGGGTCCCATTGTCTTGCAAGTTGGAGTGGTGCCCAGAAAATTGGAGTGTAAGGGGAGAAAAATACACCCTATTAACGGGTGTATATTTCCCCACACTCACAGCTGGTGAGACCCACACAACTGTGGTGGTCATGCATTAACTTGTCTGACATGATTTGGCTAATGGTTATGGCCTTTATATATGGGAGTTCCTTTACTACATATAAACTCACAATGTGAGTTTACCACAATTCTTGTAGATAAATAGTTTGTGATTGACTGTCTGATCATTTTATATAAAAATCAAAATGCAAAACTCACACTTTTAGTTTCACATTTCCTTTTTCTACTTCTTTCAGTCAAAAAATAAGTTTCACATTTTATTTATTTTAGTTATTTATGTTTGAGTTTTGTCATTTCAATCCTTTAAGTTTTATTCATTCTTAATTGAGTCATTTGTTAATGTTTTGTTAGTTACTGCCGCTGTCCATTTTCCAAGTTGACCTGGTTTTGGATGTTGTTATTATTATTATTATTATTATTTCTTAATTAAAAAAAAAACTGAATACTTTAATTTAAAATAAATTTTAAATTGAAAAAAAGAAAACAGAAATTAAACTCAGGGGAACCACCATAGTCTCTCCTTCTTCTCGGCCAGTTCTTTGCCAGTCTTCTTCCATCGACTCTGGCGTATTTGCTTTGCTTTGCTACTTGATTTTTTGTTTTGGTTCCAGTGTCTAGTGTCTAGTATAAGGAATTTCTGCATCATTGTGCATATTGACCATGGAAAATCAACTTTGGCGGATAAGTTGCTTCAATTTACTACAACTGTGCAGAAGCGAGAGATGAAGGTAGCGGTGGGGGCGGGGATTATTTTTCTTATTCAGTGGGCTAGGGAACAACATCGTTCCCCTGAGTTTAGTTTTGTTTTTTTTTTTTTTTTTTTTTTTTTTTTTTTGAATTAACACTTTTCAATTTTCTTGAAATTAAGAAATTAATAAGTAATAATAATGATATCCAAAACGGCATCGTTTTGGTAAGTGGACGGCAACAACTAACAAAACACTAATAGATGACTCAATTGAGAATAAATTAAATTTAAAAGACTAAAAAAAAAATGTGAAGCTTAGAGGATGAGTTTTGTAATTTGGCCTTATATAAATCACCACTTTTTCTCCACAAATTAAGTCGCAGCAAGTAATATAGAGAATTGTGGCCAAAATTGTGCTTCTTTTTTTATTTATTTATTTATGGTGGGGGTACTAGAAACATCTCCACTTGGAGGTGTTTACTCGCTTACTTGTATTATAGGTGCTGTCAAATTATGTTGACAATATACTTTTTAATATGATGTTAATAGAACAAGCAAGTTATATTTAGTTATCAGTTTATGGGGGCCATTTGCATTGCTTGTTAAACGTGCTATTGCATGGTGGTGGTACTGAAAAGTCTAAGTCAACATTCCCACTTGAAGCGTTACTTGCAGAAGTGCTATCATATTAGGTTGATAATGGTCATTTTTGAATGTTTCTAATGAAGATATTTAGATAGAAATGTGCATTCACCACCTACCCAATGTCTTGAATTGGGTTTTGTTGGTTGGTGGGTTGGGTTGAAATTTTGTTTCATGTCTTGAGTATGGTTGAGTTCGAATTGATAGTTATTTATATCCATTTGACCCAACTTAACCCATCATATATAAAAATTAATTTTATTACCTTTATTTTAATTTGATTTAAATTGGTATTTAAGAATTTGTTGTAATGAAATTGGAAATTTGCAATATAATTTAGGTATATTATATAAATTTTAATAATTTATTTAAAAATATTAAAATAATTAATGAAAGTCTATATTTTTACAATTCATAAACATACAAGCATAATTCATTAACCCAATCCAATCCGACCCATGTAGGTTGGGTTAGAATTCCTCAACCTAGCAAGCTTGGGTTAGGTTGAAAAAATCCCACAACTCAATTCATGCACACCGCTGTGTTTAGGGTTAAGAATTCAAATCCCTTCCCCCATTGGAACTATTGAATTATTATTTTTTTTTTAATGCTAATAATTTACTTTTTGAACAAAAATTTTAAATTGCATTTAACCACTAGTTCTTACATGTTTTTTAAAAAATTTATGAAATTACGGGAAAAAAAAAATCTTTTCATGGTGCTATATATTGTTGGTTTTGTTACAGATCAAATAGTTCTCTTTAAACTCACAGCCTTCATTACAGTAATGCCACCTAGCATTGCATAATAAATCATCTCTTATATATATAATTCCATGACTTTTAAAATAAAAATTAGACAATTGTGCTTATTATAATTCCTATTGCTGTTAAAGGTTTTTATTACTCGTCTCAATCCATGCACACAGCTATGTTTAGTTTAGGGTTAAGAATTCAAATCCCTTCCCCCATTGGAACTATTGAATTATTTTTTTTTTTTTTAATGCTAATAATTTACTTTTTGAACAAAAATTTTAAATTGAATTTAACAACTAGTTCTTACATGCTTTTTAAAAAATTTATGAAATTACGGGGAAAAAAAAAATTCTTTTCATGGTGCTATATATTGTTGGTTTTGTTACAGATCAAATAGTTCTCTTTAAACTCACAGCCTTCATTACAATAATGCCACCTAACATTGCATAATAATTCATCTCTTATATATATAATTCCATGACTTTTAAAATAAAAATTAGAAAATTGTGCTTATTATAATTCCTATTGCTGTTAAAGGTTTTTATTACTCGTCCCAATTTGTTTGTCCTATTTAAAAAGTCAAACTTTTTAAGAGAACATCATTTATTGTTTTGTCTGCTTTATAAAAATGTATAAGTTTACAAAACTACTCTTTAAATAAATTTATTAGTTTTTTTTTTTAAGATTTATTCTTAATGAGGCAACTAAAAATGTGCCTCAATTAGATTGATTTTTTAAATATTTATTAGTTTTCTTTTCAAATAGTTTTGAAAATAAAGTAGGGGTAATAGAAATATTAGTAAATTACTAAATTTTTATTTTTAGAAACAGAACAATATTTTAGGACATCTTAAAATGAAATGGAAGACAAACAAACTGAGATGGATGGAGTATTTATTTTTTGGGGTGTGTGCACCAAGAATCTTAAATGTTGTGACTTTATTATTATTATTATTCAATAATTGGAGGTTGAAAGGATTTAAATCCTAAATATTTTGGTTAAAAACACTAAAAGATGTCAACCAGTTTAACTATGTCTCTTGACAATTTCTTTTAACGATATTATCGCTAACCACACTAATTCATGGAAGACCATATGTGATATGTGTACCTCTATTTTTTGGGAAAAGCTAAAAAAATTTCATTATATTTAATTTCTTGTTAATTCACCAATGATGTGATTGGGATATTAGTTTTTTTAGTAATTTAAATGAAAGTTCTATTAATTTAGAATATGACTATTCAAATGATCATTAATATATAATTTTAATCATATAACTTATTTAAATAATATATTAAATACGAGTAATATAATTAAAATATACGTGGATAATTATTTTAAGTATCATGTAATTTTTTTGTCTCTCTTTTCATATGCTAAAACAATTTCGAGGAAAGAACTTTTTTTTTTTTTTTTGATAAATCGAGGAAAGGATGTTGACCAGTGATGCTTACACAGTAATTGCTGAAGTTGTCGGCCCAACCAAAGTGGGAAAATAGATTGCAATGGAATTCCTAGTCACGTGAATCTCAACTTCCAAGTTCCAAGCATACATAGCTTAGAGTTGAATAAAAGCATGCCATATTGCTGGATGGAAAAGTGATACAATATTAGAATACAATATATAGGAAAGAAGGAAAATTTTTAATATTTTAATATGTGTTTGGTTGATAGAATACAAAATTGAATAATAGAAAATAAATATTATTTTTTTGTTTGATTGAAAAGAAAAATGAAATGATAAAAAAAAAAAAAAGTAGTTTATCTAAATTTACTATTACCTAATATTACATACTAAGAAATAATTTTTCCATTAATATAAGAAGTAATTTTTTTATAAGTTGAATTAGTAAAATAACATCTTATAACATCAAGTGGTAGGTTGTTATTGGTTGTTATTATTAGGGCAAAAAAGTAATTTCAGTATTAAATTCAAATTTGAACTAATAACAACTAACCAATTATGATTTGTTGTAAAAATATTATGGACTTACCATCTATATATATATATATATATATATGTTGCCCCCACTATCGGGCATTGTACGTATAGGAGATGATGATTTGACGCAATGAAACTGGTGGGTTGAAATGTTGAAGGAAGAGAGGTAAGAGACAAAAAATGGTACATTATTCTTGTCTCCAGATTTTCATTTCTATTTTTTCTTCTATTTGGATGGAAAAAAAAAAAAAAATTTTGTGGACAAAGAAGAAAATGATAATTTATTCTGTGCTCTTCTGCCCAATTATCTTTTCTAGTTTCTACCAAATGATGGAAAATGAGAATCACGTTAACTCTCACATTTTTCTTATCAAAAGTATTGGCTACTTATTCTTTTCCTTGCTTGGACTAAAGTTGTTTCTATATGTAAATTACCAATTATCCTTTTTTTTTTTTTTATTGAAAAACTGCTTTCATTCAATTGAAATTGGAATACAACAAGGTCATAGTATAAGAGTGTAAAAAGCCAAAAACATTAGGCTTTTTCTAGCTGGATCAGGTGTTGCACAGTAGGAGGTGAAACTCCCTTCCAAACCTGCTTGATACCAGTACATTCTGCTAGTTGTGCTAGCTCGTGAGCAACCCTGTTGCAATCCCTTTTCAGGTGCTTAATCTGCCAACTACTAAAAGAATTCAAGGTGTTACTGATCCCTTGAAGAAGATGTCCCAAGTCTCCCTCTTTGTCACCTGCTAACAAGCTTTGAACCACTGTGAGTGCATTAGTCTCTAACAAGATCTGTTGCAACTGTTTGTTTTGCTAAAATAACTCCCTTCTTTAGAGCAATGACTTCAGTCTCCAGGCTTGGGTACTGACCATTAAGTGACATACATAAAGCAGTGATGGTTTCACCTCTATTGTCTCTAATAATCACCCTGATGCTGGACAGATTGCCATCACCTGACGTAGCTCCATCCATATTGACCTTGAACATCCCAAGGGGAGGGGTCTCCATTTTTGCTCCACAATGGCCTTACCACAAGAGAATAAATTGGATGCCTCCTTGTAATCCTGAGTAATTCTTCTAGCAAAATTCCAAACTTGATTTGGGGTTTGGTTATTAGCTTAAAAGGGATCAGTGACACCTTTTGGATATACACAATTGTAAGTTTCTTTAAAAAAACATTTTTCTCTCTCCCCGTGTGTATGTGTTAAAAATACTTAGTATTCTAAAAAAAAAAAAAAAAGCTTCAAAGACTACTTGGTTTCTACTATACTAGAGAGACTAGGTAGTGACAAAGAAAGTTTCAAGATCCTTAGAAGTGCCATCTGCCAATATTTTTAAGGCTATACCACAAACATCTAGATGAGTAGAACTGAGGTTCACTGGACATTCCACCCACCTGTCCCAAACCTGTCTAGCTGAATCACAAGAAATTAGAGCATGCATTATGGTTTCCACCTCCTGGTCACAGAAAGGACATTGGACAGTTGTGTTAATCCCCTTTTTGTTCAAATTTAGCTTTGTTGGAAGAGCATTCATGCAAGCCCTCCAAGCAAAAATCATAATTTTTGTTGGGATTTTTAGATGCCACATTTTTCTCCACAATGGGGTTTTAGGGTAACCATAAGAGCTTTCACCCACCTCATCAGATTCGATCACTTTAAGGGCGATGTAATATGCACTCCTAACTGTAAACTCACCCTTTCTATTACCAATCCAAATTACTTTGTCCTCAGGTAAGTTGTAGCTCAATGGGATATTCAGGATTGTATTCGCCTTGTGGGGCCAGAAAATCAGGTAGCCTTAGCCCACTCCAAGCCAAGCCCAAAGGCCCGCGCCGAGGATGCATGAGGGGTCCGAGGGTGAAAGCGATGGGGCCGACCCCCAAGGAACATATCCGAGGAGGGCCCGTCCTCGGGCGTCCGAGACCTCGGAAGAACACGAGCACCTCTCCACCGAAGGGGACTCCTTGAATATCCGAGGAGGAAAGGGTCCAGTGCCACACGTCGGCGATGGGAGCACGGCGAAGGAGTGAGCCTTAGGCGAGCTGTCACCTCTGCATTGAATGCCCTCAACTAACGTCCTGGCCGCATTTATGAGGACAGGACTCCTGAATAGCGCCGCCTTGGGTGCTGCAACCCACTGGAGGAACAGGGATGCGGCTAATGGGACATGCTCTCAAGTGGTAGCCTGATTGATCGACAAATGGAGGCTTAGGATCAGTTTAGAGGGGTATATAACGTAGGGAGTCCCTCCTGAAAGAGGGACGGAGGATGGGCATTAAGGAGTTCTGTAATGACCCATGCCCTTTGGAACCTTTGTAATGAATCTTAAAAGAAATAATAAGAACACCAAACTTCGGAAGACCAGTCCGAGGAGCATCATTGTGCATCCCAATCCATGTTCAAGTTGATAAATCCACATACAACCATGCAGGGCAGTTGTACCCCTTACTAGGGCCTAGTTCTTAAGCCCATACTCTACAAATTCATTGAAGGGCAAGCTGGGCTTAGGTCCACTCTCTCAATCTGAAGGAGTGTCCCAAACCCGGTCCCTACACGCCTTAAAGGGGAGAAATAGAGATCTAATTAACCTAGCATTCCATCTTCTATTCTTAATGTCTATTAGAGATGAAACCATTGGGAAATCTTCAAATGGTCAAGGGGGGGGGGGGGAGGTAATTACCTTGTAAGTTGAAGGAGTGGGGAGCCACTTGTCT
This sequence comes from Quercus variabilis, assembly GCA_030445155.1. Taxonomy (NCBI): domain Eukaryota; kingdom Viridiplantae; phylum Streptophyta; class Magnoliopsida; order Fagales; family Fagaceae; genus Quercus; species Quercus variabilis. The sequence goes on from CP129450.1 coordinate 11,271,596, forward strand.
TCCCATATGTGAATTAATCTTCCATTGCGTACCCTTCACCTGGTTCCTTTCCTAATTACCTCCAGGCTATTGAATATAAGCCTCCATGCATAGGAAGGGTTACTACCCAGCTTTGAGTTGAGAACATCGGCATGGGGATAGAATTTTGCCTTGTATACTCGTGCCACCAGTGAGTGTGGGTTGGTTAGCAGCCTCCATCCTTATCTAGCCAACATAGCTAAATTGAAGGCTTGAAGATCTTTGAATCTCATTCCTCCTCTTAACTTAGATTTACACATGTTCTTCCAGCTAACCCAAACAATCTTTGACTCTTGCTGCCTTTGCCCCCACCAAAATCTTCTCATCATTCCTTCAATCTCCTCATAAAGACCCTTAGGAAGCTGGAAGTAGCTCATAGTATAAGTTGGTATGGCTTGGGCCATAGCCTTGATTAAAATTTCCTTTCTACCATTGGACAACATATTTTCCTTCCACCCCGATAATTTTTTCCCCACCCTTTCTTTCACTTTTGCAAACACTTCCTTCTTTGGTTTACCAATAACCGATGGGAGGTCAAGATACTTTATGTCTCTGATCTTGCATTGGGCCCAAAATTTCCAGCACTTCATTTTTTAACTCATTAGAGGTATTATGGCAGAAGAAAATAGAGGATTTGTCTACATTGATTTTCTACCCCGACCACCGATATATCATCTGTTTGAGTATTATCAATAGACCAAATTCCACATAGCCGTTTTTAGTTTAAACTATTGAGATATGGTAAATTTAATTATTTATCTATACAATTCTAATACTATAACGTGGACTAGCAGAATAAGATCCAAATTATTGAAATGAATGGAAAATGGGTGTAATTCCGTAATGCAAAATATTACAAATTTTATTGAAATTATTGTGGTTATTGAGATAATTAATAAAATAATATAATTATCTTGAATCTTGTGATAATGATATGACTGTCCATTTCATCAAAAAGGAAAAAAATTGCAATTAAGAGGTTATCACCGGAAGACCTTCAAGCCTTTTACTCAACATTCCGGCGAGGTTAATTCATCGCCATTTTTCAATAATCCCATAGTCTCCTTCATCTAAAAGTCTAATATAAAAGACAAATTTCATCTTTCTTGTGGAGACTCCAATCAAGCAACTTGTGGTTGTGGTTGTGGATAATGTGGTGCCATACGGCCCATACCTTGTAGCCAATGATGAGTCATTTCCTTAGAAGTAAATCAAGCTATGTGGTGACATATTATTCAAGACAGAAAATTGAATCTATCATGATTTTCATGTCTGGTATCAGACTTTTATGTGAGACGGGGCATTATTGCTCTTAAAATATTGAATATTTCTTATTCAAGATAATTGATCATCTATATACATGAAACTAATCACTTACTCTATTCGAGAAAAAATAAAAATAAAAATTCACACTCTCTAGAACATGCTTCAAAATTTCAGAATATTCCTATTTATGATCCAATTATCTCTTATAAATTCTTGTGTTTATAAGCCTAACACCATTATAGATACAATTAGCAAAATACATCTTCTATAGATACAAGAAGAAAGAGAATTCCTCCCCACATGGTGCTCGAGGCAAGGTAGATGAAGGCTTTCTCTTTGATAACACACAAGATGATTTAGATCTTGTAGCTGTTTCTTTTCCATTTGGATAAGTTGTCTGAAACATACATTTTGAAAGAAAAAAAAATGTCAAAACACAATTTTAAGAAATATATTTAAATATTGGGAAAAGTTAACGGATGCTTTAAGGGTATTGGTTTAAGAAATTTTTATAAACTTTTTATATTAAAAAAAGTAATTGATTTTTTTTATAATTTTTTTATATTTTCCATAAAAATTGTATTAGAGCTTTCTTAAAATAGTACATTAAAAAAATGTCATAAAAGCATCCATTAACCGAACTCTTAAATGTTCAATAAAAAGTGTAAAAAAAATATTATTGCCCTAAAAAAAAGAAACTATCATGCAGAAATACAAATTTGTTTTGAAAATGTTTTTAAAAAAGCATCCCATGAACTAAATTTTTTTTTTTTTTTGAGAAAGCCGTAAACTACAATTGTCAATTGAAATCCCTAGTTTCTCTCGGGTAATTGTGGGGTCAAATCAACTTTTTTTTTTTTTTTTTTTTTGGTAATTTGCTTTGACGTGGACAGCACCTTTGCCTATGAGTGTGATATATTTGTGGGATGGTCCTGGTCTCAAGAGGATGACAATTGTCAAAAAAAATAAGAAAAAAAAAAAGAAAAAAAAAGAGGATGACTACCCCAATAATACGAGAATGAGCTCTATCATATAATAATAATTTAAATATATAAATATACAGACATTTGTGACAGTGTGAGGGTGACTCCATACATACCCTTCCCTGGTTAAAGTACTGGGAAATTATGAGTGCTTAGAATTTGGTTATGGTTTTATAGGTTCACGACAAGAGGTCATGACTGTCCCAAAAAAAAAGAAAGAAGAAGAGAAAAAGAAATTAAAAGGTGCATGTTGTGTATGGGAACCCATATTGTCACCACTAGTGTAGTGATGGAGAGGTTCATCCATATCCTTCTCCTTTCTAATTGGCTGGTATATGATCATAACTGATATTTTTTTTTTTTTTTGAGAAGATACTTTCTGCAATAGGTTAAGCAACCTAGCACCACTTTTTTTAATACTTTAATCTATCAGAAAATAATAAATTTAATCACTAAAATTTTATTCTAACTAACATTTCTAATATATAAATATATATATATATATATATATATATATATATAAATTATTACTTTTTTCAATAATTGTTTTTTGAGAAGATACTTTTTCCAATAAGTTAAGCAACTTAGCACCACTTTTTTTTAATAGTTTAATCTATTAAAAAATAATAAATTTAATCACTAAAATTTTATTCTAACTAACCTTTCATATATATATATATATATATTCAATAGAATACATCATTTCTCCGTGGGAGCAAAATTTGTATAATTGTATCCATAGAAGAAACTATAGGTATTTAACTCTCAGTGCTTTCCTACATTTTGTAGCAAAAGTATATGATATGACGTTTTCCTACCTCAATTTGCAGTAACTCTCTTCTCACATTGAAAAGCATATATTAAGATTTCCACTAAATTATATTCGATCTTTTCTTTCTTTATTATTATATTTTTCTTGTTCAAATTAAGTTGTTACAGTGGTCCTAACCTCTTTTTAATTACCATAATAACTTTTAAAGGCTTGACTCTTTTAGTATTATTAGAGATATTTTAATAGACATTTTTTTTTTTTTTTTTTGTATTTAGGAGTTTATCTGCCCATTATAATTAATATTTTTTTATTTAAAGGTGATAAAGTGAACCAAATTAACCTAATCTTGTGGTCCTTGACATAAATTATTAATTCTTTTTTCCTAAATTAACCAAGTCTTGTGTTTAAACTTTAAAAAGAAAAAAAAAATGATGTCTTGTTTTATTAATATTAACTGAGTACCTTTGCTTGAATCACGGGTGAAGAATGAAGATTTCTGAATAAAGTCCTTAGTGTAAACACCAATTATTATTGAAAACATCTTTATATGTTATAGATTAGGCTTAGATGCATTATTGATAAGAAGAGCTAAGTTACATCTAGTTGAAACTTGAAACTTGAAAAACATGCCGGGCTTGTCTTTTCCTACAAAAGTTTATCATCCAAAAAAGTTAATTTGTAATCTTTAATGATTAATCTCCGCAACTAAACTTTTACCATTGGAAATATTGGACTTAGGCTAGGGCGGTAAACAAGCAGATTCGAGCTGAGTATTAAATGTTCAAACTTGTTCATTTATTTATTTATTTATTATTTTATTTTTTGAATATGAACCAAGTTCGAGTTTGTTATTAAATAAGATTTTATATTTAAACTTGACTCATTTTCTTGTTGAACAAGTTCAAACTTGATTACCAACTAATTGATTAATCTATTCTTTTCCTATATAGGGTGAAACCATGACTAAAATGTTTTACCTCTTCATAATTTTATAATTTTTAACTATGAATATTCATAATTACACATAATAATTTAATATTATATGAACCTATTGACAAACTTATAAAATCTAATTTCAAATCTATATAAATATATTTTTAGACAAGTATACATATAAAACTATAATATTGTATGGAGTTAAATCAAGCCCTCATCTTCATGAACATATTATTTTGTTTGAGATTGACTTGTTTAATAATCAAGTCTAAATTTTAGGCTTAAGTTTGACATGTTTTCTAAACAAACGAATATAAATAATTTTTTTTTTAAGCCGAGTTCAAGCTGCTTATAAACCGTTTGGTTTATTTATTGCCTTATTTAAGGCAAACTCAAATAAGTATGCATAGGTTGGATCCAGTCAACGTAAAAAATAGTGATTTTGATTAAAGGGTGTGACTCTCCGTGAATAGACATGACTTTGATGAAATGTTACAACATTTGACAAATGTTATAACTATTCGGAGAGTTGTGACCTATCATGAAATGAAAAGATGGGATATATATGTTTCTATAAACAGGACAATACTACAGATTATTGTCGTATTAATATTCTGTTTGTGAGAGGCAGTATAAGACAGGATAAAACATGTACAAAAGTTTTTACTGATTGTATAGTTTGATTAATGGAAAGGTATGCAAATAAAGAATTTTTCTTTTGTAAGTTCTTTGTTTTCTCTTTGCAAATATTTACATTCAAATATGAATAAATAAATAAAATAAAAGATGTCAGATAATAGTTACTAGCCAAAAAACCTAGCACATTCTGATAGAGACTTGTGATTGGTTTTCTTCATAGTTATCCCAAGTAGCTGCAGAGGCTAAACATAGGACAAATATTTTTCTTACCTGCAAAACCAAAATTTCAATTAATGCAGACGGGTCATGGGGAGACCAAGCTTGGGGACCTTAAGCATTACAGGCAGTACCATATAATTGGGTCACCTTTTGGCCCCTCACAAAATAAGGCCAAAATTCTATTTGACCTAATAAGCTCAGTGGCCAAAAAAATTGTAAGAGAAGTGTATCTTCACCTAAAGAAAGAGATGCTAAAATGCGTTAATAATTTGAGGGTGGTTGGGGACCAAACAAATAATAATGTACACATTCGATTATTCTCTCTGAGTAGTTTTGCCATTCTTATTTTTTAGGGACCCAAAACCAGTAATGCATAGACATCTAGGGACAGCATTTGTTTGTTTATTTGGTGTAGGATAAGGGATACTGTTGCAAGATAACAAACTTTCTTTTTCAAGAAAAATATATAAAGAAAGGCACCGTGAAAAAAAAAATATATATATATATATATATATAAATTTGTTATAAATAATGAAAAGCAAAAGATTACTTTAAAAAATATATTTAAAAGAAAAAGAAAAGCAGGGGAGGACCACGTTGTAGCCAGGGTAGTCATAGGACCAGTCTAACCTGTAAAAAAAAAATTATTATTATTATATATAAATTATAAAATTTTATGATTTTTTTATCCTCAAAAAAAGTTGTGACCACCCTAAATTTTTTTAGACCCAATATAATCAAAATTTGGCAATAAACTTGGTTGTAGATTAAGGCTACAACTCCAAGCTACAATTTCACTCAATATTTTTTTATTGAATGTGAATTTTGATAAATCTATAATTGGATTACATTTTTTTTTTTTAAATCCTCCGTACTTGCAAAATTTCAAGAAGATTAAAAAATATATATGAATATAATATTAAACAACATTCGATTAGCATGAAATTTGACATATATTTTAAGAACGTGTAATTTAATGATTAGATTTTCAAAATATAGTCTCATGTTAATTGTTTAGTGAGAGTTGAAACCTTAGGCTATAATAAAGTTTGTAGCCAAACATTATCATTGTCCTTAAACTTTGGTTCCCTTAACTGCATATTAGACCCTTACAAACAAAAAGAAATTAAAAATTTTATTTAACTAAAGTTTTGAAAGAGATTTAACTTGCAGCATTGATAACGAGACTATCAAGTAACGATTTCAAAATAAGAAAACTTGTATAAATGAAAATTGTAAAACATTATATATTTTGCATGAGCTTTTTTTTTTTTTTTTTTTGTCAATATATTAAATTCTTTTTTTATTAGATTTTTAATAATTTAAGTTTTTTAATGACCACATTGAAAAAAATTTCTAGAACTGCTACTAAATAAAAGCAAAACATATTCTCGTTTCCACTGCTGAAAAGGAAAAATAAAATGATTTGATTTTTTTTCTTTACTGGTCTTTAGCCCCTCCTCTCTATGTATGCCTATATCTTAAATTGAGTGATTATATATACGAAGAGATTAGTGTCTTTCTTATTCAGAATATTTGTTGGTAGCAGAGTTTAAATCATAGTTTTCAGTGTTTATTAACAATATTTAATGATGAGTGTTTAACTCACAATTCTAAAATTTTTTTGCTAATTACTCACAACTCTAAATTTAAAGTATTTAAACACAGTGTTTTGATAAATCTCTTTAAGTAATAATTTTGAGTAGCATTATTGTCATTATTTTGTAAAACGTGGACCCACATAATATTGACAACACAAAACACACTTTTTTTTTTCTTAAAAATACATACTCATACCAAACAGGTGTGTTTCTAGACTTGAAAAACTGTAATAGAAACAAAGTACTAAAGATATTTTTTTTGCATTATGAGTACTCAAAATACACTTTTTCACTACATTTTTTAGATCACAATTTTTACATTATTTTAAAAGCCAATACCTAAATACTGTTACCAAACGAGCCCTTAAGCAACCTTTGATAACATTTGTTTTGGCTCTCGCGTTATGTGTGTGTGTGTGTGTGTATATATATATATAATTGGAGTTATGTATCTCTCTCTTACTAGAAAAGAGGTTTCACCTCACCTAGTTACTGGTAGGTGTATGGTTGTTCATGAGCCCAAATATTGAATATTTGAGCTTAGCTAGACAATAAAAGTAAAATGTTTAAACTTGGCTCAAACTCAAACCAAGTATACAAACAATGTTTAAACTTGAATTTGTCACAAAATCCAAAAGCTTGAGCTCGGCTTGATTCATAAGCCTTAAACTTAAGCTCAATATCAAGCTTTTTAGCTCAAAATCCAAGTACATTATTAAGCTTATATAAAGCATATTATCAAGTCCATTTTGGTTTGGATAAGTGATCCCAAATTTCAATTAATTAAAGGCTTAGTTTGATATGGTTTTATTTTTCAAGCCCATAACTTGTTTTTTGTCAAGCCTTATTGTTCATGAACCTATTCATGAATATATATATATTTGTTACTTATGGTTGACTCGTTTATTAAGCAAGTCTAAAACTAATGCTTAGTCTTGAGTTATCTATAAACAAACAAAAATGAGTGAGTTTATGCTCTTTATGAACCGCTTGGTTGATTTACAATCCTAATTAGGTGAGCCACAAATGATGTTAGTCCACTTTTAGATCTGAGTCAATTAATTTGAAAATATTATCTTGCATGGACTCAAGCTAACCAAACAACAAATTTAACTTATCATATTTTTTTTTTCAAATTTTGAATTTAATTTATTACCTTCTGAAATTTTAATATTTATTTGATTTATTATCTTTTATTATTTCAAGGTTTAATTTGTTATCCTCCTAAATTAAAGATTTGTAATATATAGAGTGATTTTTTCTAACTTTGTTTGTAAACCTGTAGTTTAAGCTTCCCTCTCCCCCTTGTCCCCAAGATGATCATAGCGTTGGTAGAGTTCCTTCAGTGATGATGCACTTGACGACCGCTAGAACTAGACTTTCAATTATTTGAAAGGATATATTCATATAGATGTTATTATTAATCTACATCCTTAAGGGAGCACTGAATTATAGCCATGCGTTTTTGCCACTTTATATGGTGAATGAACATCATTCTCAAATTTGGATCGGTGTGGCGTGACATGACAAGTACCATATCAAACTTTTGCATCCCCCCAGTCCCAAACCAAATCCCTAACAAAAAGGGAAAAAAATCTATACAAATAGATCATTTTAGACAATCGAACTCTATGTCCATTAGCACAGGCTCTCTTCATTGGGTAAGTCCCCGTTTATGTAGCAAAAAAGAGGAAAAAACAAGGAGAGCATTTTAAGGAAAAATGCAATAATGTAAAGGGTAAGTCACTAATACACCTACTCGAGTAATTCTTAGATACCCATGGAGCACCGAGAATGATGTTTTTTTTCTTTCACATTTATGGTGAGATTCATTCATTAAATTTATGGTATGGTCCATCATGAATGTGAGATGAGGGAACATCATTTCTCCGTAATCTGAGAGTAGGGATGGACTCAGGATTTTAAACTAGTGGGGGCCAAAATATTTTTTTTTTTAAAAAAAACTCCAAATAATTATCCATATAGTATTAAAAAATTATAAATAGTTAAAATCATTGTTTCTAAATATATTATGGTGCAATTATTTATCAACAAAGACAAAAACAAAAACAAAATAATGCGTTTTTGTTAATAATAGCCTAGCTAGGATTTTTTTTTTTTTTTTTGGATGTTAATGCATTTATAGTGGTAGTGTTAAAAATTTTAGCTTTTAGCACATCAAAAAGCTATTTTTTTTATTTTACCACTTTACTTTATAATACACCCAATATCAAATATTCTTTTTTTTTAATCACTTTATTTAAAATAATATAAACAGCTCATTAAAATAATAAGAAAGAGAGAGAATTTGAGTTTTTTAATTGAAGGAAGAGATATAAACTTAATAAACTATTATATTTTATTTTCAAAAACTTGCTATAGTCAACTGATATTTATATCAGTTTATTGTAGTTGTAAAAAATTTAGCTTTAGTTTCTCTAATAACACATGATTTTTTGGTTCTTGGTAATAAAATAAATTTTTTTTTTGGCTAAAATACAATCACTATTGTGAATGTTTTTATTGTTTTTGTTAAGCTTTTGGGTTAGATGGTTGCTATTTTGGTGAGGCTAGTTAGGCTTATTGAGGAGAAGGGAGGCCCAACTACAAAAATGAAATATATAATAACTATAAAAAAAAATTTGGACCTTAGGGGGGGGGGGGGGGGGGAAGCTCCCTTGGGCCCCCACTTGGTTATGTTCGAGAGTATTTCCCCACTCATATAGGAACCACACCTCATAAAATGGATCTTACTAATGGAAAATTCACCTTCCCTTTAGAACCAAAACTAACTTTTTTTTTTTTTTTTTTTTTTTTTATTATTATTCCATGAAGAAAGATTATGAACATTGTCCTCCCCCATCCATCCCCATCACTAACTCCCAACAAGCAGATAGGGATGGAGGAAATGAAAGGAATTCCTCTAAATTTACAAACACATGCCCAACTAGCAAGAGAGTTGACAATAGAAGTAGAACTTACTTAAAAATCAAAGACACATTAATGTATCCCTAGTTGGATTGGTAAGAATATTTTCTTGTTAGGCCTAGGGATAAGTTCATAATCATAACACCTATAAAGTTTAAACTTAAACCCAATGGTTTTAACTTTGAAGCCTAAAATAGTTTTGTTGGGAAATTTAGACCTCGGTTGATAGAATTAACAAATTTTAAACCCAAGTTGTTAATTAGATTTATTATGAATAAACCTTGTTAAAATAAACAAACATCAATATCATGTAGCGGAAAAATAAATAAGATAAGATATGATGATTTAGGAAAACCAATAAAATAAACTAGTTTCATAATAAAAAACCTGGAAGGAAACTTTCTCGAAAAGCAATTCACTATAGTAAAAAGAAGTTTCAGATCTAATACAAAACCTTTGTTCCTAGACTCTACAATTCTCGTAGATGAACTTACAGTAGAAACTTTCTACTGTTTCAAAACCTCTGAACTCTTCAATATATGAACACCGCCTTTTTGCATGGATCACAGTACGTGACAACCAAAGATGCACGGCTCCTAGTATGTGACTAACACACCAACTTGAAGAAGATTGTTGGCTGCAAAGTTCACTTCAATAACAATGAAGATCAAGAAGCACTTCGTTATAAAACCCTAAGGCGCAAAGACGCCGTAACTTCTTTAAGAGAAAATAAGGCATCGGTTACCTTTTTCATGTGTTCTCCTTGTATTCTCTTATATGACAGCTTTTAAAATAAGCTTTATATATGTCTAGGGTTGTGAGAAAAGAAACCCTACACAAGTACATAAGCATTGGCCGAAAATTAGATTTGAAAATCTAAATTTTGTAATTTTCAATAGATAGCTATCTATTGAGTTATTTGTTGAGAGCTATCGAGATTTAATAAATTAACACTTCTTCACTTGTTTCTTGGATAGATTTGCATGACTTCAATATTATGCTTGAACTCTTGTTTTTTTAAAGTATTAAACACATCCTAGATCTATTCAAATACAAATAAAGTGCATTTTGTCAAAGGATTAACCAATTTTAAATTGACATATGTTCTTAACATCAAATCACATATGTCTTAACAAGTTTGATCCCCTCACCTTCTAGCCTACAAGCTAGCTAGTTGAAACTCTTGTTGTAAAACCTAGGGACCCCTTTTCCATATCATAAAAGATTCTTGTACATAAACAGGACACTTATAATTAAATTACTCTTCTTTTCCAAAAAAGAAGAAGATTACTTTGATATATAAGATAATTAGAAAAGGTTTAGTGGCCCTAGGCAAAGTGACTTACAGATAATTCACATTATACAAAACTATATATGGTGTTTGTGACTTACAGATAACATAGAAAACTATATGGTGCTAGAGGAAAGAAAACAAATATCTCATAGCAAAATTCATATTGCCCAGCTCAAGCCGCCATTCAATCAAGACAGTGCCACATTAATAGGCTTTTTGTGTGGATTCCACTCGACCACAATAAAGAAAACAAAGACAAGAGACCACGATGCTCTCCACTTTTAACCCTTCCATAACATTGATTGAACAAGACATGTTATAGAGCTTGATTTTGCAAATATCGCAATCATATAGGGACGGTGCAGAATCAAATTTTCAAACTCAGTGTATTCCAAACCACACAATGATATAAAGGCCAAAACATTCAGTCAAGTTTTTCTCCAAAAAGAGAAAAGATTCAAACGTATTTCTTAATTGTTAGATAGTTAAAATAATTACGTGCTAGATAGTCAACATCATTATTAGTTAACATTATGGTATTGCTATGAAAGTGGGAAGCTGAGCATCATTAGCCAAAAATTCCCACAATTAAGCTAAAATTTATAAATTGAGATTCACATCGAAAATGAACTTGCAAATGTACGCGGTAAGCCCCATATTGGCCCAAATCCCAAAATCACTTAAGCCCCATATTGGCCCAAATCCATATGAGGTTAGGCCTAGAAAGAAGAAATTCAAATTCCCAACATTCCATTACAAGCCCAACACGCACAGAAAACGGCATCGTTTTTGCACCATTTCACCACTAGACACTAGTTCCCAATCATCGTCGCCCTCGCATCGCAGCGACGACTCTCCAACACTCTCTGTCTTCCCCCAAAAAACTCAGTAGAGAGAGTACAAATTTCTACAACTCCAATACTCTCCCTCTCTTAGCCTCTGTGATTTGCTTTTGAGAAAAAAAATGGCTTCGTCGTCGGCAACAACAATAGCATCACCATCATCGTCAGGTTCAGGAATCACAGAGCGACGGGGAATCCCTGGAGCTCAATTCGTAGAAGACGTTCAAACCTATCTCAATCAATTAGGTCTCGATGTTACCTCTGCTCTCGCTGTTCTCCAAGAAAGGTCACTTTCAATTGAGTTTGCTCAAAACCCTGGGCTCTTTTAATTAAACCTAGATCATTTTCATGTAGAATTTAAATTATAAAGAAGATTGTTTGAGTTTTGTTTGTCTCTGTGTGTGTTTTTTGCTTATACATTGTGTGATAATGATCTCTTTGCTGCAGACTTCAGCAATATAAGTTGGTTGAGATGAAACTTCTTGCTCAGCAAAGGGATCTTCAGGTTCCATACTATTATTAGCTTTCATTTCCGGTTTTTTATTATTGTTATTCCGTGTTTATTTTCTGAGTGTTAAAATGGAACAGAAGGCTTTAGCTTATGTTAAACTAGAATGATAAATAACTTTAGGTTGCATTTGTATAAGCGGTTGGAAGACTGTGTTTTGAGTTTAAAATGAGCGTTTGTAAAAAAAGCTATGAGGAGTTGTGGTTGCAAAACAGAATTTTGGGTTTTAAAAATGCTCCTTTAATCTCCCAAAGTGCCTCTATCTATAACATAAGATATGAAGAGGTTGGGCCTTGGTGCAATGGCAAGTGTCCTTTACTCAAGTAATGCGTCCCGGGTTTGAGTGTAGGAATCAGCCTTTCCAAAAATTGGGGATAAGGCTGTGAGTTGCTTAGCAACCAGCTACCTTTATCAAACCCTGCAGAAGTGGGAGCCTTTCTGCATTGGATATGACATTTTTATCAATCAACACACCATATGATTTGTGTAATACAAAACCTTAGGCATGAATCTTGATCACCATATTGATTGCCAAACTTACGGAGTTGTTTGTCTATGAATTCTAAAATATGTCCTATACCATCTTTTTTTTATATTTCTATTTCGTTTTTTATGGGGTTAAATTTGTTTTGCTGTTCATGTTTATGACTTGTATAGTATGTTTGTGTGTAATTTAGATATGTGATCATTTTGAGTGACATTTGTTTGTTTGTTGTGGTTGTTAGGCAAAGATCCCTGACATTGAAAAGTGCTTAGATGTTGTTGCAACTTTGCAAGCTAAGAAGGGCACTGGTGAGGTTCGTTTTTTCTTTTTTTACTTTTAACATTTTATTCATACATGTTGTTGTGTCTCTTTGAAATGAAATTCAATGATTTTCTGGAATATATATATATATATATATATATTTTTTTTTTAATTATGTAGTACACCCTGGTTGTAAGGTTAGCTGATATATGGCATTAGGATGGTAATTACTTGTTGCGCCTGATACCTTCAGAATTTGCTTATTCTTTTGCTGGATTTATGTTAATTCTTTCTTATGCTAGCACAATCTTTATGGGGCAATGAAGAATTGAAAGGTTGCTTATGATTCGATTACTATCATGGAGTGTGTTGTTCATACCTATATATTATACTAGCTCTAAAGGATGTTTTCAATAACTTGTGGTATATTTTATATGGAAAAGAAAAGTGAACCTTGTTCGTGCTGCCTGCCAGTTGAATATGTTTTTGTTTTGTGTGTGTGACGTAGGGAAATTGTTTGTGTGCACTTATGGCGGGTTAAGGTTGAGGAGGATTTGTGGATCTAGGATTTAAAGCTGTAGAAGAGTGGGTTGGGGCTCAAATTGGCTTGGGTTTCATTGTAAATTGAGAGTTTGATTGTGATGGTCTCATAGTATACTGCCTATGCTTTTGGGCTACTTTTTTCCAAAAAAGTTATGTTAATTATTCCAAAAAATAAAGGCTAGGGTTTCATGAGTTTTTCGTGTCTACTTGATAGAGAAAGTATGTGGAGCTTTGTAATTTTGATAGGTTATAGGAATGGCGTTCATCAAAAAAAGGTTATATGAATGGCTTCAATTGGAATTATAAGAAAGATGGTAGAAAGAGAAATTGATAGTGTTAAGGAGCTGTACAAACAGTAGAACAAGAAAGAGAAGAAGGAAAGAGAGGAGATATGGAGAAATGAACATGCGAAGGCCAACATGATTCAATGTTCAAAAAGATCAATATTTTTTATCAAGCAAATCTGTGTCTTCATGTATATTGAATAGAACAACAACAAACAAAGCCTTAGTCCCAACATTTGAGGTTGGATATGGATCCTCAACATATTAGTTAGGGTCGGTCATATATTTACATTGAGTATGTGTCTATATATATATATATATACACACACGTCTTTTTTGTACTAGTAGTATTCAGGCTCCTAGTTTGACTAGTAAACTAAAAACCTAATAAAAGTCTAACTTGGGCTCAAAGGAAATAAAACCTAAGAGATTTAGGATCTCCTAGAAAATTATAGACTTGACTATATTACCAAAATACCCTTATGGTGCATTTGGATAGCAGGCTTTGGGTCATGTGGATTTGGGTATGGGTGATTAAAATCCAATTACCTTGTTTGGATAGTTTAAAGAGGTCAAGGATTTAGATTTGGCCAAATCCACCAACGATTTTAAACCTTGATTTGAAATAACATCCAACCCCATGGAATTTTAGAAATCTTTAGCCAATAGCCATATTTCAATCACTTTAAATTTTATAATTTCAAATCCTTCTATGTATAAAATGTATCCAAACAAGGAGTTTTAAAAATTATAGATTTGGAATCAAGACATTTCAAATCTATTGATTTAAAATCCAAAAATCTAAATTGGAATTCCTTGTTTGGATAGTTTAAAAAGGTCAAGGATTTGGATTTGGCCAAATCTACCCACGATTTTAAACCTTGATTTGAAAAAAAAATCTAGCCCCGTGGAATTTTAGAAATCCTTAGCTATACTTCAATAGACTTTAAATTTTATAATTTCAAATCTTACTATCTATAAAATGCATCCAAACTAAAAATTTTAAAAATTATAAATTTGGAATCAAGAAATTTCAAATCTATTGATTTAAAATTCAAATCTAAATCCAAATTCAAGTATTCAAACGCAACCTTAATTCATAGGGATTGACCATAAGTTATTAAATAAAAACTCATATTCAAAATTGTTTTAACATAAGGACATATGTAACTAGCTCTTCAAAACCGTACGGATTTTATTTCAATTGGACTTTACATGTGAACCCATAAATTAAGTCTTGAACTTATCAAAAGAAAATTGTGAAGTAGCAACAAACTAATCTTCCATGGAGAAGGGTGGGGGAACAGAATTGAAGTCATGCATTAGATATAGACGCCTTCAATCACACTTATCCACTTCTCCTATACAAGCTTGCAGCAAGCTTCTGCCAATAGTAGGCTTTAGTAAGAACATTTAATGAATTATGCATGAAACGGATGTCAGCAAGCTTCTGCCAATGGTAGGCTTTAGTAAGAACATTTAATGAATTATGCATGAAACGGATGTCCCCTTTTTAACCTTTTACTTACTACTAAAACCCTACTTTAAATTTTAAAGTAAGTAATAGGTATTCTATATTCACACAATACTCCTGACCAGTTCACCGCTTCATCTACCTTACTCTTCTCCTATGATTCATGTACTCTTCAATCTATCCATCCTTCTAAGATACCGAAAGTTCTCACGCTTTGGTATCTTTAGACCATCAAGTCTCACAGCCCCTTTATCTTCATTTCTAATTTTAATAACCTTGCATTATATTTTTTCTATTTTCTCCGACTTAGCTGAAAGCTTTTAGATTTTTGAGCATATTTCCAAATTTCTAACTTGACATTAACTTCACATCTAATTTCATGTACTAAAATTATATCATTTGCAAAAAACATACACCAAGAAATTTCATCTTGAATCGATCTAGTGGGTTCATCCATCACTTGTGTAAAGAGATATGGATTTAATGTTGATCCTTGATGCAAACCTTACTTGGGATGTCTCCACTTGTTCTCATGCTGAGCTATTATGTTCATTCTTAATCATTTTACCATACTTTTGAGGAACTCATTTCTTTTCTAAAACACACCACATAATCTAATCTCTCTAAGTACCCTATCATATGCTTTCTCAAGGTTAATAGAATTATATGTAGATCTTTGCTGCGTTGCTGGACTGGCCTTCCAGCCAAGAAGGACAAGCTGCCTGTTTGGAATGCAACTCCTTGTTTAATGTAGATCATATGGAGAAAAAATAATTTACGTGTTTTTGAAGATAAAGAATCTTTGTTTCTCCATCTTAAATCACAGCTACTGGGCACATTTTTTGATAAGTAGCTAGTGGGCACATTACTCTCGCGGAACCAGGCCCACTCCATTTCCCCTGACTGTGCTTCAAATTTGTTGGCACTTCTTGGTATTTCTATGACATCTAGAGTTCAAATCCTTCCTTCTTGTTGTAACTATCAATCATTGATCATGCATTTTATATTTTCGGGTGGCAATGGAGTTATGGGGAATTTCTGTGGTGTCTTTTGGGTTTGAGTTGGGTGATGCTAAAAGGGTGTTGGATTTGCTGCGTTGCTGGACTGGCCTTCCAGTCAAGAAGGACAAGCTGCCTATTTGGAGTCCAATTCCTTCTTGTTTTACGTGGATCATATGGAGAAAAAAGAATTTATGTGTTTTTGTAAATAAAGAATCATTGTTTCTCCATCTTAAATTGCAGCTAGTGGGCACATTTTTTGATACGTAGCTAGTGGGCACATTACTCTCGCGGAACCAGGCCCACTCCATTTCCCCTGATTGTGCTTCCAATTTATTGGCACTTCTTGGTATTTCTATGACATCCAGAGTTCAAATCCTTCCTCCTTGTTGTAACTATTGAATTATTAAAAATAATATGATTTTTACTTTTCAAAAAAAAAAAAATTGTTTTCATTGATAGATAGCATCTGTGTCTGCTGAATCTCACTTTGTTTTTCTTTGTTTGTATGTTAGTAGTATACTCCCTTTATATTGCATATCTTAGTTTTTTTCTTTTAATGAATTAATTACTTTCTTACTGATTAAAAAAAAATTGTTCCCCAAGTCCCTTGGCATCATCCTAACATTTGCTAATTATTGTTGGGGAATTAAAATTAGCTTTTTTTTTTCCCCCTATTTTTTTAGTATTATATTGGCTTTGAGATGCCAGTTTCTTCCGTGGTTCTTCGTCACAATTTACTGTATAATTCATCATTTTTTGATTAGTTACAGTATAATTCATCATAAACCTTTTAATTTATCTTGGACATCTTTTTTTACTTCCTCTTTGCCACCTTATATTTTTCATAAGCAGCATTTTTATTATTATATCTAGATGGGCTTCTATGGCTCTCTTTCTCTTTAATTTAACTACCACACCTCTTTATTCCATCACCAAGTTTCCCTTGGTCGCCCACATCATTTAGATTAGGAGTTTCCACAGGCCAGTCGAGGTCAGGTTAGGATTAACCTGTCACTCAACTGGACACCTTTAGTTGCAGAACTGCTTCACCAACTCCCGACTGAGTAAGCAGTTGAATCCGCCTGTGCTTTGTTTCAGTTGAGCAGCCATGTGTTGATTGGAAATGGGTTAGATGGAGGAAATTGTCTGTAAATATAAAGATATATATAGGGTCAAGATCAAGTTACACCCAGTGTAACTTTAAACAATATTACACCACCTAATACATTTTTACTGAATTAATATTTTGAAAATTCCATTGTTAGATTATATGTTCTCTATGTTCTTGTCATACTTGTCAAATTTCATGCCCATCATATTTTATTTATTGTTAGATTCATAAACTCATCTTTTATACATAATTTTAAACACCAAAACTTGAAATTTAAACATTTTATGGATGAGAGTTGTTGATCTCTAATCATCTTGAAATTTTGTAATCATGAAGGGCACAAGAAGAAAATGTAATCCAACAAACATTCAATAAAAAAAATTATTGAATTGTGTAATATTGCTTAAAGTTATATCATGTTCAACTTGAATCCAACTCATATATATATTCTAGACATTTTTTGGGAGCTAAACAAAAAATCCCTAGGTAGAAATAAATTAAATCAAACAAAATAGGAAAATAAACAAGACAAGATTTTCTCTTCTTTTCTTTCAAATTCTTAGCAACAAAGGGTCGAACATATTGGAATTAAACATTCAAACTCAATATCTCAAGCCCATGAAGAACCTCTCAAAATCAAAACTCCTGTGGGTCCATGGTGGGTGAGACATCGATCAGTGGGCATAGTCATGCTCTTGGCCTTGGGTTCAAAGTGGCCATTGGGGTGAGAGAGAGAGAGGCTGGTACACCAAAAAAAGATAGGATAGAAATCTCAATAGCCAATAAAATAACAATGCATACTACCTACTGGGTTAGATTGTTTTGGTGAGAAATCTTTAATCCTTCCACCCACCATGGGAAAAGTGATTGCATCTGACTCTCATAATTACTCGCTTGTTTTGGTTTATATATGGTCTCCTTTTCAAGCAAAGAAAAAATAGTGTAGGATGCACACACATTAATCTCATGGGTTTTCCCTTTTCTTTTTCAGTGCTTCATATAATTATTGATTGATTATCTATCTACTCTACGCTCCTTAATTTAATGAATTTTGTCTGGTTTGTTGTTTGAATGCAGGCACTTGTTGCTGATTTTGAAGTAGCTGAAGGCATATACTCCCGGGCTAGCATTGAGGATAGTGACTCAGTATGTTTATGGCTGGGAGCAAATGTCATGTTAGAGTATTCATGTGAAGAGGTCCGTTGCTGTCAAATCTTTTAGATGTTTTTTAGGTTGCTTTTTTCTGCATTAATTATGCTAAAGATTCTTGTCTCTCCTTGTGTTGCAGGCCACTGCTCTTCTGCAAAAAAATTTAGATAATGCTAAAGCAAGTTTAGAAGTTCTTGTTGCTGATCTACAATTCTTGAGGGATCAAGTGACAATAACTCAGGTACTATTGGTGTGAATATGAAGTTCCCTTTCTGTTTGAATGGTAGTTACATGGCTTAAAGCTTGTTTAGAAGTATACTAGCCATATAAAAAAAAAAAAAAAAAAATGCTTGTTTAGAAGTATACTAGTTTACTATGCATCTTGCGTTTTTGGCATACAAACAATTGAATTCAGGGCATTGCATGCATATAGGCATGGGGGAGTGAGCCTGGGAAGGATTAGTGTTTTACTCATTTCTTTATTCACTATGAACTTGGCAAATGTAATGATCTTGTATAATTCTAGGCATGCTTAAGCTTGTTTTATTACTCACTTCTTACTGTGTTCTTTATAAACACATTAGTAGTTGCACTTGACTGTTTGGCAACCATTGAACAGGTCACCATTGCTCGTGTTTTTAACTGGGATGTGCATCAGCGCAGAATGCGACTATCTCCTGCTGTTAAAGACTCATAAATCAAAATCATCCATCCAGATTTAGAGGTGGCAGAATATGTTTTCCTTGTTGAGAGTATGGTCGTGATCTCACTTTATTACTTGAATTAGGTGATTAGATTGTTTTGCTTTATCTCCAGGAATCAATTATCTATCTCATGGGTTCTCTTCATATCTGCATTTAGAGTTTCAGATTGTGGTTCATTATAAATAGCAACTATACCCATTGTGGAAGAAAAATGTAATATTATAGAACCAGTTTTGATGTATGACAACACTGTTAGGCTTCGGCTGTAACATCTGTATTGCTTGAAATTCTTAGGTTAATGGACACGTTTTGTTTTGCTTTGTGAAACTAAGTTATAGTTAATTACTTATCTCAACATACACGAAATTATTTCTGAGATCAATCAACTAGTTGTGGTTTAAAATTTGAAATTTTGGCTCTATGGGGAAACCAATGGGACCCAGAGAAGCTTCAAGTTGAAGGTTATTTGTCGGCAAAACTTCGCCAAATGAATCGACAGGCCATCTTAATCACAGTTTTTGTATGATGTCAGCCTAATCTTATCCTTCCTCAAAAGGGTCGTAGATCTGTATGGTTTCTAATATAATATTTGCAGTTGTTAATCAGAAATGACATGATGTTAAATTTGATGCATGCTTAATGCTTAAGTCAACTAATCAAATGATAGCAAATTTTGAGAGACCACTATTGCTGCCTTTGAAGGAAGGATGATCATCCAACACTGCCAAATTCTGAATAAACTACTCTCTTATTATGCTTCTGATTTCGAATCTGATCCAACACGTAGGTGGTTTGCACAAACGTCTTGTATCAATCATTGTATTTTTATTTGGCTTTACATGAAAGTTCAAATTTGAAATGGGTGGCAGATCCTTGCTCTAATGTGCCTTCATTTTCACACACGGATTCACAATTGTGTCCGTCATTCACATCTAAAGTCAAAAAAATAGGTAATTTTTTAAGTTAGCCTCTTCGTATGTTAGTGTTTTGCATTTACATCAGACCATTTGCAAGTTGAGGAATGCAATGGAGTTGCATTGTATTGCGTTTGAACATTGCAATTTTTTCTTCCATGCATTTATTATGTTGGGTTTATATGTTGGACCTTTAAGTGCACTAGCCTCTTTCTTTGGCAGACATTTTCCTAGGATCTTTAGAACTTCCAAACCTGCTTCAGTTTATGTCTAATTAGTTGGAGACTCACTGTCTCATACAGTATATACTGTTTTCCATGCTAAAGTGTAAATTTTTTTTTTTGAGGACTGTTCATCACTGAAATTGTCTTAAATAGGATCTTTTTTAATAAAAAAAAAAGTTTAGAATACAATTCTCAAATAGCCTTAGTAAGTTTCATTGGTTCTACGGCATGGCACAATCGTTTAAATATTCGTTTTCCTTTTTCTTGGGATCAAAACTTATCAAATAAATTAGTACATGATTCTTTTATGAACAAAGTTTCTCTCCAAACTAGTTTGGAGAGAAACTCTACAAACTCACCATATATCTTTATATTGAGTGTGAATTTTAAAAATCTAACCGTTAGATTGCATGTTCTTATTACATCCTTAATGCTTACAAAATTTCAAGAAAATCAAAGATCAATTGCTATGTCATCAAATAAATGTTATAATATCAAGTTTTTGTAATCTAAAGTTGTGTATAAAAAATAAGTCAATTGATCAAATAGTAAATAACATTCGATTTGAACGAAATTTGATATGCATGTTAAGGACATAAGGAACATGAAATTCAACGGTTAGATTTTCAAAATTCACACTCAATATAAAGATATATAGTGAGTTTGTAGGGTTTCTCTCCAAACTAGTTTGGAGAGAAACTTTGTTCTTCTTTTATGGCCTTGGTAAGCCCAAGGTTGTGGCTCTTTTTTTAAATGGCCATATCTATTCTTATCTTTAGTTATTTAAAATTTATGTTTTTCTTTGAAAGTCAAGGCATGTAGCTACTTTTGTTGTTCCACAGTTTTCTTTCCATATGTATGTTGCCTGTGTGCTAACACGCTTACTCGATTCACGTAAAGTTGGCCACGGATTTACTTTTTTTACATGCACAGTATCAGCAAAATTTTATGTTATTTTATTTTTTAAAAAGAGAGTAAAAAACAACGATAAATTAAAATAAAAATTATGTTCGAAATACAACCAAATAATTGGGTTGACTGGACCACTCTTTTATTATATCTGGTTTATTTTATTTGCAGAAAGAACCGTAAATTTTTTTGATGGGGAAAAAATTTATTTGGAGAGAGAAGAGAACTAGAAAAAGTAGTTCCATTTCATTAAAAAAGGAAGAAAAAAAGTAAAATTTATTATAGATTTCATTTTCAACCTGTCCCACAAAGAAAATAGACTTGTCTATATAATAATATATATGTTTGAATCAGAGAAAGAGGCCCATCTGGTTGTTCCCGTGGGCCATGAAGTTGTTCCAGTGAACCATCAGAAAGCTGCTTCTAAGGTTTCGACCTTGGTGGTTTGTGGTCAAGAAGATTTATGCCAAGTCGCCAATGACCGTCTCTAACAACAGTCTTAATTTCTCTCATAGTTGACCCTTTGTATTAAATGATAGTTTCATTAAAAACAAATGGTGATATGGGTTTGACACAAACCCTTCAGTCCACAATATTACAAGCCACATAAAACCTCCTTTCTTACCGTTCTCATTCTGAGTTCTGACATTCTGTTCTATCTTGATGAGTATATCTATCTATAAACTAATAGCAAAATGATGGCTCAGCGATACCATTGATTATAAATTAGGTGAATGGCTTTTGGACTTTGGTACTCCTTGTGATTATGATAGTCCAGGGTTGACTGTCTAGAAATCGGCATTTAAGTCACTAAATTTTATATCAATTTTGTATTTTCATTGAATTGTAGGAAATTAAGTTGCAAAACAAAATAAAATAAAATAAACAATAACAACAAAAATAAACTCACGCACAGATCTAGAGTAAAAGACATCAATTTTTGGTTAATTTATTTTGGTGATGCAGAGTGAAAGTAAAGAGAGAATACTCATGATAATCAAGTGGAAAAAGTTTAAAAATCAGATATGGAGAACTCACATGGTCCAATAATCTTCTATATGTTTTTCTAGTATTAACAAGTCCTACTAATTTTTCTTTATATCCATTTAAGTTTCACCATGTATCAACAATAGGCTCTCGTACATCATCTTTGAGAATCATATGTCAACTCCACACATTCATTTATGGGTATGACGCACACACACATCATCAATAAGTTCTTCTACGGACATAATTTTTTTTTTTTTTTGAATATATTGAGCTTGCTTCCCATAATTAAATTTATGGCTCTGCCATAATAAAGTGATATCTTTATATTCTATATTAAAATTTCAATTGAAATCTCTTTAATGTGTTATATTCCTAACAAAAGTTCGGGGTCATTTTCATCTCTAACTTTTTAGTTTATTTTATTCATTAAATCTTAATATTCTTTTCAAGTTGGTCCTTCCATTATTGTCTACAAACTTGCAATTGACTAAATTTGAATATTTTATGGTGCCCTTGTTCAAGCAAATTTGGATAATGGAATTCAAAATCCATTTGCACGTATAATTTTTCATGAAGAATCTAATTATTAGATCTAGATGCTGAATGAACCCTACACACAAAACAAGCATATAAAAGAGGAATTGGCACCACCACAATAAGCAGTTAAGCACTAGCCCAAAGTGAGTGTGAATAAGTAACCAAAGCCAAGAGGACAAACACAAAGAAACAAGACAATTACGTGGATGAAGGTACCTCTTTACTTTCATGGCAATCATGAATAAAAAGGAAAGGACCATATGGAATATGATATAGTAGTTGTATTAGCAGCAGAGATTAGAGACGAGAGAGAGAGAGAGAATTCACCATAAAAAAAATATATATATATATATAATATATATTTGTAGAGACGTGCACGCAAGCCGAGGATCCTTCGCCTTCTGCTAGTAATTAAAGTCATTTTGTCTCTTTGTGTTATAACGCGGTTTTGGCGTTGCAAATAAACAATTTTGTTGACTTTGACTTCTCATGTGCGGTCATGATTCTTCTAACTCAACCTCAAAAAACAGTTTCATTATAATTCATTTATATATTTATTATTATAAAAATATAAAATCTGTCTTAAAGGGTTAGAGAGAGTGGCCAAATGCCGCAATCACCGCTGGTTGTTTTCAATTAAATCAAAGGTCTGGAAGAGGAAATTGTCAACGTCTGCGTTTTCACTTTTCAGAAGGGCTTACAAAGCCCAAAACCAGACAAGAATAAATTAGGCGAGAGAGAGAGAGAGAGAGAGAGAGATGGGTTTGTGTGGACGTGGCTCTGGTATAATCTCATAGAATTCCATTAGTGAAATAGATTTTGTTGAAGACATTATCACAAATCAAATCTGGTGTCAAATAAATTGAACAAAGATAAAGGAGCCCACGTGACCAGGCCCATTAATTCTTTTAGGATAATTTTTTTTATTTTATTTTTAATTAGATATTTGATAATTCAATAACTAGGTGGTAGGACAAAATTTTCCTCTAAATTAGGTTGGAGGAGGTTCTTTCAATTCATTAGGTGACAATTTAGAAAATCATTTATTTGTATTAAAAGTTAAAATACATAATTCATTAAATCATTCAAACAAATCTCGCGACTTTTAAGTGACACCATATCGTCAACAATCTCTATGATGTGATTTAGGTAGCCTAATTAGAATTTGCTACCTCATTTAAAATTATGATTTGTCTCACCTTCAATCGCTTCAATGCTCGCTCTGCTCTCTCAACGATGACAATGACAATACCATCACCACAGAGCATTGGATGATAAGGGGCTTGTACTTTTACTTGTGGGGTTTGGAGGAATGGAGGAAGGTTTTGAAGGAGATTCGTGTTGGCTTAGGCAACTAAATCCATTTCTTTTCTTTTTTTTCTTTTTTTGTGAAAGCGAAGAGGGGAGAGAGTGTTTGGAGGTTAGTAGTTTGCAGTTGATTTTTCACATATGTTTGAATGCCTTTTTGTAAATAAAATATGTATATTGTAATGTTTGGAACTCGAATAAAAAGAAGCGGCTGGAAATGTTGAAATTTATGCTTCAATGATGATTGTCTTCTTTTCTCAACCCTAGTGCATTGGGTGACGTGCGGCTGTTAATGGGTAGCGTCTCTCTCCATCTCTATGGAAGTCTTTAAATTGTGTTATATTTTGTAAGTTAAAAATTTAATTCAGTACTTTTGAATTGCAGTGTTTAATTTGTTATCTCTCACCTTTAAAGTATAAGGTTTAAAATAAAGTTTAAAAAAATAAATAAATAAAGTTTTTCTTGAAAGAAGACATGCAATTCATTAATTTTTGAAATAGCGTCACTTTTAAATGAAATCAATAATTAACATTATTTTATATGCACTAATCACAAAACATATCAACAATTATGAAATTTTTTGTTTTATTAAAGTTATTGAAAAAAAAAAATATGACATATATAATAGGGAGAATAATTTTTTATTTAGAAAAATGGGAGATGCTTTTTTTTTTTTTTTTTTACTTATATAATTAGCCATTCTTCTTTTCCCCCTTCCTCTTTTCATTGCATCCCTTCATGTTTTCTATGGTTAAACTATAATCTTTTCTTCTTCTTCTTCTTCTTCTTCTTCTTTTTGAAGCTTTTCCATGTCTCTTATCATACTTGTTAGAGAGAGAATTTGTTTGTCATTCAGAATATAGTTGTGACTAATTTTCATTATCGCATTGTTAGAAGACCAGCATTTTCAAACAGTTCAAAACTAAAGTTATAGAGTGGGTCCCAAAATTAAATATTTGGGGATTAATAATAATAACTCTGCTGGTCAAATGAGATACGGTTGACTATTAAGACTAATAGACTATATGTATATATATATAGTCCTAGCTTTATAGGTGTGAGAGAGAGGCAGAGAGAGCCTCCTAGTATAAGATAATCGCCTTACAACTACAGGATAAGCTGTAAGTCTAGAAGTTTGTGAAAATTATAAACAATTGATACTTAATCTTATATATTGAAGGAAAATCTTGCAGAGATCCTCTGCTGTCTAAGCCATAAACATATCCAAGGATGGAATAAGTGGTTGTTCACTAGATTCTAATGTAATTTGCTTTCATAATACATAGTCAAGAGGTAGAAGTTAGTTTATGACCGCCATTGGTGGATGATGTCAACATTAATGATTAATCTAGAAACAGAATCATAGAAAAGTTATATAAAAAGGTTTAGGTTAAAATAATCAACTATTTGGCCCAAAAATGTTTTCAAAGCACCGCATAATAGTGAGCTATATAAATGTAATACAAGTATTCCATGGGAAACATTTTCCAAATTTTTTATTTGTTGATTTGAATCATACTTATGCCAAAATCATTGGGTTTTTTACACAATAAGTTGCTTCTGTCTAGAAAATAATTCCATTGATATCAACCCTAGAAAAAAATTAAGGAAACACGACTTGTCTAGGACTCTAGGGGTAAGATCAAGAAAATATAAACTTTGTTCATGAGGTGTTGTGTTCAATGCACTACAACTTTTCTTTCCCTGTTTTATCATCTCCTTTGAAAATTTTGGTGCATTAGGATCAAGACATATATTCTATGCCCCCCAAAGGGAAAATAATATGCATGAACCTATAATTCTGCGGCTCTCAAAATTCCCTTACCATCTAAATATAAAAATATACATTTTTCTTATTTCTTGAGACGTATATAAAGTAAAATAAATTAAGTGGTTGGTAATAGAATATAGCTTTGGCAGTTTCATAGCAAGAGCTTAGATAATGGGGGCAGTTAAACCTCATAAATTATTTTGATGCTGCCTATAGAAAGCAACATTGCAAGAAGGCGGTCCCTATTGATTCTTCCTATTAAGGTCAACAACATAGAAGAATCTTAACCGTCTTCATTCATGTGGACTATACAAAGTTTATGAATACTAAATACGTTGTCCGAAAGGTCTATTAGTATTTGCTATTCTGTGATACGTATGACAATAGGCAAGATAAAAAAAAAAAATAAATAAAAAAAACTGTTTGCACAAAAACACATTCGATTTTATTACATATTGACCAAATGCATGAAATAGTTTAATTACACTAACAACAATTTTGTCTTTAGAGTCCATCTAATATTATATTTGTTGATAATGTTATATTATGAATAAATAAAAACATTATATTTGTTAAGTGGAGGGTAAGAATCGCAAAAGTCCAAAATGGATCATAGACCTCAATCGAACAAGCTTAGGTAGGGCATTTCCAAGAGTTAAGTTTTGGAAAGGGAAAAAAAAAGGGATCTCAAAGGTCCAAGCCCAACAAACCCCCGAACAAACCCTTGGGATAGCATCCGACCCAAAGAATGGTGACAACATCTTACCCTGCCAATCAACATGCTTTGGATGCTAATCATACCCAAAATGGTAAGGGGAAAAACCCTAAGGGAGGAAAAAACATTCAAACAAAATGGTAAGGGGAAAAACCCTAAGGGAACAGTTACTAACTTCGACCAGCAACTCCTAGAGCTCAATAGTTAAGCTCCAATAAATCTCGATAGGAGCGCATAAGAAAAGTCATTAGACTCATCAACGTTCATTATCTTAACCAATCACCGCCCTTTTTGTATAAATTGCAATGGGGACATGACATTGGTGTACAATGCAAGCGCAAACACCCTAAGATCCCTTTCTTTCCACTAACATGAGGGATGGTTTGTTGTCTGGGTCCTCCCATTTTATAGGGAATTGATCACCATCCTCACTCAAGAATATATATATATATATATATATAACCCTTTCTAAGTAAAAAATAGAGGTAGGTTCTTTTCAAAACTTCTCTACTTTATAATTATTTTCTAACAGTCTTTCCACTGATTTAACCTTCGAAGTGCTTTAGGTCAACTCCACTGGTTGATCAAAAAGCCTAACAAGTTGGTTTTCAATTCTTGTAGGTTTGCATTTGGTGAACTTGAGCTTGCATGATTCCTTGCTCGATTGGTATCTTTGGTGTCGTTCCTATCTTAAGAAATTTACTCCTACAAGCCGAACTTGCTGGCCCAACCCAATTAAGCCTAGGCCCAAACCCACGACCCCACACTGGCCAGTAAGGCCTAGCGATTCTTAAACAAATTTAATTAGAGAAAGAGCTATTATGATGGATTAAAAAATAAGCTTAAGTTAAGTCGTGGGTCGACTTGATCTCTACACCAATAAATTCCATGCTAGGTTAGATTCAAATAGGCCAAAGGTAATTAAGGCGCCCATCCTTCCCCTCATTAGGATGAAGGATGATAAGTGGATCATCTTGTACCTTTCATATTTATTAAGGTAAACCTACCTCCATTAGTATTAAATGTACCAAGACAAGGTAAGATTACCTCTAAAATCATTGGGGGAAATGTCATCAAGCAAGGTAAGAGATAGGGTGGTAAACAAGCTACAAGCTATGAAAGTTGGACTTTTTTTCCTTAAACTTTAAGCTTTTATGGAATTACATTTAGGAGAACAACCTATGATCACAAGATTCCAAGATTGAGTCTAATGGTGTAACTTATATAGATGCAGAGGGATTAGGATTCAAGAGATCTACCTCAGGATTGTACCATAAAAGTTTGACAATAGAATCTCATAAAGGACTCTCAAATATATATATATATATATATATATATATATATATATATATATAATTTATTTATTTAAATATTTCATTGTAGTTATTCTTGAACATATGATAGAACTAGGATTGTCCATGGGTTAGGTTTGTGCTCAACCTAGAACCCGACCTATGGTTAGTCTAGATATTTCCGAATCTTGATAGATTTGTCAAGATCTTATTGAATTTCAACGGATTTGGATCTAGATCTAAGGCTGAGAGAGAGAGAGAGAGAGAGAGAGAGAGAGAGAGGTGATGGTTTCTCACGAGTTTTATGCTCTTGCGCTAGTTGGATCAGTTTCTGTTGGGTTTCGAACTCCTAAACCCCCACTCAATCTGCTACTTTTTGGATTTCGATCTCCTCAACTGCCTCTAACTGCCATACTAAATAGATCAGTCAAGTTTCAGTGTCGAGCCAAATAGGTCTAGCGGGTTATGGTTAGGTTTGGATGGCCCTAGATTAAACATTCAATGATGTAATTGTTAGGATATATGCCTTTTAAATCTTATTGTATAATGCTATGTATGACATTATGTTGTGATTAATAAAGTTGTTTTATTATTATCTAAAATAATGATAACATAAATATTTGGACATTATCATATAGCCCATGAGATGCATAATATGTGATTTATGTGATTTAGTCACAGAAATTATAAATCACAAATTCTTTGTAAACTTAGAATTTTAGTTCGTAGTCAATGATGAAATTGGACATTTCATCTGTGAAGATTATAACATATCAACTAAGATGATTTGTCTTGATCATGAAAATGGAAACTTCTAGTTGATATGCTGATATGTTTTAAGTATTAAGACATATTGAACTGGGCCGTTATGAGATTTATTATTCTATTAACGACTGTCAAATGAATAATAAATCTTAAGACTTATATTTACATCAACTCTTAGTCCTAAAAGAATAATGAACCTGATCATGAAGTATAGGTTGTTTTAATATATCAGGAGTGAGATCTAAAATCATGATCAAAACCTTAATATGTTGGGTAGCCATATTTAGTGTTGAAGGAACATATATTCTCAAGATGGAATTCATAATCTCTTAACGGAGATATAAAATATTCCATTGAGATAAGTTTAATAGGTTTGATTATTCAGAACGTTAGGCCCAACCACTTTAGTAAGGAGTTACTAAAATATATATTTATGAAATTGGATTTTATAAATATATGATAAATAACTTAAAGGATTAAATCGGGTATTCAAGAATTAAAATATAGTAATCTTCCAAGTGGCAGTCAACATTCATGACTTTGTATTACTACGAATATTTTAATGAAAGGGGTTGTATGTATAATAAAGTCTTAAAATATAATTTATTAATAAAGCCTAGAGTGCAATTATATTTATATAGTAGTATTAAATATAATTAATAGTAATTTTGGGCTTGTCAAGAGTTGACAGAAATGCCCAAAACCCATTGGAGTTAGTGTCTTATTTGTCCTTTTTGGTCCCACTCCAAGCCACATCTGCGTGTGTTTTGTATGCGATACAAACCATGTTTTTCCAACAGTACGAGGAGAGCATATCTTGAGGTTACTTTGATATAATCTAGTTAAGTATCTTTTTTCATCCTTACCTCCACCTGTATGGAATTGTCTTTCCCTGTAATCATGGGAGGGGTGACGTGTTGTCAAGTCTTACACATGATTGTGATAAGCCAAGAATATATTGACCCCTTTGGTAATTTAATCAATTAATTTAGCTGATTGAAATTAATTAGATTCAATTAAATACAATATGCGTGGTAGCACAAACAAATCACCAATTAAGTTAAATGCAGTGGAAAATAAATTTAACACATGTGATTTGTTTACGAATGGGGAAAACTACCGAGACAAAACCCCACTGGGTGAATTTAAAGTCACCACTCCGGAGAATCCACTATTATTAAAACAAGTGGTTACAAGTAAAAGGAATCCTAGTACCTAATACCGACCTACAGTTGAACCCTTTCTCCAATACCCAATTGAACCTATAATGTGATGACAATCTCTCCTTTTAATGTACGGCTCCAAGTACGTAACTAACCAATCAATGCATGGATCCAAGTACGTGACTAACACACTAACTTGAGGAAGATGTTGGCTGCAAAGTTCTTTAGTTCATCCAAATGATGCAAATCAAGAAACTCATTGGTTACAAAACCCTTGGCGCAAAGACGCAATAGCTTATACAAAGGAATATGATAAATTAGAGCAAATTCTGCCTCTGGTCACAATTTGCAAGCACAATCAACTTGCATTGAGTTGCATCACTTTGCATCACCTTTGATGGCCCTTAAAATAATCCTTATATATGTTTAGGGTTGTGAGAAAAGAAACCCTACACAAATACACTTGGATATACGTGAAAATAGATCTGGAAATCTGAATTTTGTAATTCTTGATAAACATTGTTTTTGTCGAGCAGTTGTCAAGCACAAGCATTAAACCTCAATAGATATTATCTATCGAGCTATCTGTCGAGTTATCTGTTGAGTTTTAATGAACAGCACTTCTTTACTTGTTTCTTGGGCAAACTTGCATGGCTTCAATACTAGACTTGAACTCTTATTTCTTGAAATATTAAACTCATCCTAGATCTACCCAATTACAAGTAAAGTGCATTTTGTCAAACGATTAGTCAATTTACAATAACATATGTTTTAACAAGTTCCACATATGTCCTAACAGATTGCATAATCAAGGTAGATCTGTAGAAGACTAAAAAAGCTATTCTTGATTAAGGAAGATGTACTTATTCCTTGCTGAAACTCTATCACTCTGACACTCTGTTTTTAGCCACCTCTAGTTTTCTTTCACTAACTCAAACATTAGAGTGCTTCGACTAACCCTACTAGTAGGCCTCTGGCCAAGTAAGTCATTCTCATTTTGCAAATTTTTCATCGATAATTTTTAGGATGTCCAACCTTCGTGATCATTAGGATCCTTGAAACAGTTTAGTTCTTCATATTTCCTACCTATAATAAGAATGATGGGAGAAGAGAAAAAAAAAAATTGATAATCAAGAATAGAATATCCCTATCTCATGCTTGTTCGGTAGAAAGGGGAAAAAAAGTAAATAATAATAATAAAAAAAATTTATCATCAAAGGTATGAATCGAGGTCCAACTTTGAGAAATTTTCACGAACTTTTATTGAAAGCCTTCTTTCTCAAGAGAATTTTTCACCCACTTGAGATTTAAAAAAATATATATACAAATTTAGTTTGGTGCACTAAGAGTTTGCCTCCTCCTCCTCCTCCTCATCTTCCCCCCAATTCACCCTTTATTTCTCTCCTTTATCAAACTAATGGATCTTATCTCTCTCTTCACCAGTTCCTCTACTCCTCTCTATCACTCCTTCCAACAAATAATAAAATTAATTTTTCATAAATCATAAGCCGTAGTTGATATGCCAAATCTAACTTATTCTACCTACAAATGAGGGTGTACTCTATACAACTTATGTTGCACAGTATAATTAATTAGACTACTAAATTGTAGCCTGCCCTAGCTAATGGTTTAGTTATAGCAAAGCCTTTTGCCCCCTAATCATAGCTTAGATTGCACAATTGGATGCACCACCATGTGCAAAACTTAATTAAATGAGACCAAACAATAGATACAATGACCACCCTCATCCCTACAATATGCACCCCCACAATATAGCAAAATAGGGTACCCATACCCATACCCTATAGACTATTTCAATTCTAACAGTACCCCCACATGTAAATCCCTTCACATCCGATCTAAAGCCTTGTTTTATGTCGTTGAACAAAACAAATATTCAAACCTTTGACCTTTGACCATTGCGTTTCACATTTCGGATCCCCATAAAACGACATATCGGCCGGTACAGTGGTGCGACCCAGGAACCGCGGTCAAAATTAACAAAAAATAAGAAGTTTGTTTGAGTCGGTGTTGTTCTATTACGGAACACAAACCACGCGCTGCTGTTAGAGCGTGGTTTTCTTTTTCCAATTGTCAAAACACGAGCTAATGTTGGCATGTGAAGTAACATGTGAAAGGAATATAACCTAATCTTTCTTCTTTAGATTTACTACTGTTTCTGGTGTGTACATGTTTTTGTCCATCAGTGTAGTTTCCAAACTTATTCCCAAAGCAAAAATTAGAGTCAACTGTCATATAAAATATTGAAAAATGTTTTATAAACGTTAGTGGTGGTTTAAAATATTGGGCAGCTTCTTTAATTAAATATACTATTATAAAGATGGCCCCCATTGATTTGAAAGATAATCTAGAAAAGTAAGAGATAAATGTGGGGATAGGAAAACAGTTATGGCCTTTAAATTTAATATACAGATATCTTTTCCTTCCAATCGATATTGTAGTGGTTTCCTGATTGCTTCGTAATAAAAAGTGTTAGCTAAATAACAAGAAAGATGAATTTTTTTTTTTTAAGAATTTTAATTTATGACATTCGCTCATCATGATAATTCTTTATCATCAGACAAAGACATTTATTAAGCTAATTGAAACCCACAAAAAAAAAAAAATGAACTTTAAAAATGAACTTTAATAAATTACCTACTTACAAAATATTTTTTTTAAAAGGTTGAAATGAGTTATGTCAATTTCAAATATTAACCCAATACAAGTTTTTTTATTCAACATGTTAAGTGAGTCATATTATATCAACCCACTTAATAAACCTATTGTGTTAAGGTTGAGGTGTTTTGACACTAGTATTAAATAGGTTGTATTTGTATTCTCCTCTTATATTATGATTTAATACAAGAGGAGAATGAAAAACTAAGTTTGAAGTAGATTTGTTTCTCAAAAAAAAAAAAAAAAAGTTTGAAGTAGATTTTAAATTCTGAACTTATCTATGGGAAATTAAAAAAAAAAGAATATTTTGATAATTGAGTTTTCAAGTATTTTGTGATTTTTTTTTATTTAATTTGATAAATGGGAAAATGAGGGATTTGAATCTTAGATATCTTCATTAAAAATACTAAAAAGTGTTAACTAGTTGAGCTACAAGTGCTCTTGGCGATGATACATATATAGACGAGCATGTATGATTACAAACAAAATTTAAGGCAAATTAAGGTTGGGGTTACAGAAATTTTTGAAGGCAAAGTTTGTGTCCTCTCTCTCTCTCTCTCTCTCTCTCTCTCTCTCTCTCTCTCTCTCTCTCTCTCTCTATATATATATATATATTGACCCCTTAAATGAAAAGTAAATGGTTGCTCAATGCAAGTATGCAACAAATGTCAACATCTAAAAACTTGTCATCTCTCTGATTAATAAATGGTGAAAACTTAATTGAAAGAAAAGAAAGGGAAGGACAATTTTAAGTGAAAAAAAATTTTAAAAAAGAAAGAAAGCAAAGATCTAGAGGGCGTGAATTGGAAGCTAGTGTAATAGAATATACTGAAACCGCGTAAAGTGCATGTGCTTTGAAATCCAGATAGATTGAAGAAAAAAGCTAGCCGTTCGATTTTAAACGTGAGATTAACAAAAGCATCAAGGGGGTCTGAACTTTACAATTGTGAGTACAAGGTTGGTTCTGCTTTGCTTATTCAGCTTGTCCCACATCGAGTTCTGGGCAACGAGGACCAGGGCCGTGTATCATGGCAAAAGTTTGTTTCACGTAAACTATACGATAATTTCTTCATCAACAGCTTATGTATATATATTTGTTTCTTTGTCTATTGCCTGTGGTACACACCAAATCTTTTCTCGTGATTGAATTGATATAGAAGTTCTTGGAATTCTTCTCTGTAGTAACCTATTTGTACCTTGATATGGAAATGATTATTGTAACTTTTAACGTGCAATCATAACATGGAGAGGAATATTTATCACATGAAACTGCCTCTATAATGTCAGAAAAATGCTCTAGGTTTTATTATCTCATAGATATGTTGCAAGGAATAATCAAAGAAAGTTATTTCACATAATTTGGTTTGGGTGTAAGCTTTACAATGACATTGAGAAAAAGGCATTAGTTTGGTAATGATTAGAGGAACGGAACCAATTACATCAAACTTATCAAAAAAGAGGGGAGTAAGTACTAACCACATAATGGGTCCTAGTTAATATAGTGGATATCAGTAAGATGCTCATAGCTGGAAACTTGCAAGTGTCCACTACTAGCAAGTTACATTTTTTTCTTTTTTTTAGTATATAATGCTCATTGACTAGTATTACTTTTGCTTAAGTAGATTAAGATTGATTTGCAATCTCACACAATCCTAATCTTATCAAACTCATGCATGATGTGACATTTGATCTCAAGATTTATTACATGAGTGAAATCCCACCCAACCTTTTTGGATCAAAAAACTCTTTATGAGACTAGGCAATCTGTAAAGTTGTCATTGGATATACATACATACACACACATATATATATATATATATATTAGAGAGAGAGAGAGAGAGATTTTGTTATTAAGTGTACTTTTGGATGGTTATCATTATATTTCTTATTTATTTAAAGTGAGTAAAATTACAGTTATTCTTTAAAAATGAGGTTTAAAAACTATATAAACAAATAAGTTAATAAACTACACTAGATGGGTTAATCCACGCCCAACATAAAAAGGAAGGTAGGGTTATAAAAATGAGATAAATCTTTTAGAAAAATATATGCATGCGTCATGATCAAGTTATACTTTGTATATCTTTAAATAATATCACACAATTAATAAAATTGTATTAAATTAATATTTTAAAATTTTAAAATTATATGTTATTTATGTTTTTTACGATATATATATATATATATATATATCAAATTTTACGTTAATCAAATGTTATTTAGTGTGCGTTTGGCTCAAAATTAAAAAGCCAGTTTATTTTATTATTCAACTTATTTTTGCTATTATTTATGGACCTCACTGTACTTTTTGGTATTATTTATGGATCACACTATACTATTTCAGCTAACTTTTACCTTTATCTACAATACTTTCAGCAAAAAAAATTCAGTTTTAGAAAAATAAGTAGATTCTAAACAGACTCTTACTCTATGATTTATTGACTTATTGTTATGCTTACTTTTGAAATACAATTAGATCATGTTACAACTAATAGCCTAATATAACTTTTTATAAGATGATTCTACTAAAATTTTTTATTGAATTAATATTTTATAAATCTTATATCTGAATTACACGATTTTATTATTATTAATATGCATGTCAAAAATCCTATTATATTTTGCGTATAATTTTAATATATAAAATTTTAAATATAAATATTTTAAAGATAAAATAGTCATTAATTATTACCTTAAAAATTTTGAAATATGAAATCCACTAAAAAAAACATATTATATTGAATGATTTAACATTTTCCAAAAAAGTATATTAGGCATAACTTTAACAAAAGCAGTATACAAATCAAAATAAAATTGAAAAGTGGAAACCAAATGAGAAAAAGGATAAAACTTGTCGTTAAATGACGGTGTTGGCTTGTCGGGAAAGAAGCTAGCTATGGTAAGATAGAGTCGGTGACGCAGATTTTATGTCAGCATGCGCACAACATGCAGGTCAGTTTGTCAGGGATGGACTACACGTGCCGAAGCTTCTTTCACACGCTTATCACTCAAGTCATTATGGTCTCTAACTTTTTTTTCTTTTTTTCTTCTTTGGAAATTTTACCTCTTTTTAATCTCTGGCATTTATTTGTTTTTCCACAATGGAATGTTTCCCGTAAAACAATTGATATTACCAAGATGACCTTCCAGCTTCAAAAAAAAGGAAAAATCTCAAAATGTTAATTAGCAATAATTAATCTTTGGGCCTCGTGATGAAAGAGGTTGCCTTTAATATTACCCACCAAAAATAAAGGAGTTGCCTAATATTCACTGCAATCCCTGTCAAAATGCTTCAGTGATGCAGTACATAATTTTATATATAATATAAGAGGAAATAATTGGTTCATACCATTCTTTTTCCCCTTTGTTTTTAACTTTGACTTGTATCCTCCCATTAATGTGGCCAGCAAAATGTTTGGTCCTTTTCCACCAAATGTATCTCAAATAACCAAATACCACTAAAACTAACAAATCTTCAACTTTTATCATAAAGGTTTTGGCATATTTTTATGTTTTTGAATGACCAATATTATTAATTAAGTTTCTCAAAAAAAAAAAAAAAAAAAAAAAGCTGCATCACAAGGACATTCAATAATACAGAAAGGTTCAGACAAAATTTTCAAAAAAAAGAAAGGTGTAGACAAAATTTTCAAATTAAATAAGTAGCTCACTAATCAAATCAATCTATATATATTGTTGGTACACTTACTACTAAAAGAATTGGAATCAGAATTTTATTCTCTTTCTTGTAGTTACGAATTGATTTGATAAGATATTAATGTCTACCAAGAAAATATATAATGGAGGTAAAATTCAATATGGAAAAGCCAAATCCATGCACAGATCAACTGTTATATACTTGCCACCAAAGTTTCGTATTGATGTGATAAAGGGAACCTTTTGAGCTTTATTAGACGAAGCAATTGGACATAAAAGTATGATTCTTGTTTTTTTTTTTTTTTTTTTGTTGGTAAGTAAGAGTATAAATGTATGACCCAACATTGGGATACATAATACACATTACCAATAACTTTCATTCTAATTTTTCCAATTTTAATAACTGATTAAACCGATTAAGCTTGCCATTCTATTCCATTAGTCATTAATATCTTCTTGACAATTCAACTATTTCTCTAAGTCAAGGGTCTTTTAAAATTTTTTTTTTGAAAGGACTTAAAATCGGAATCAAACAACCAACAATTCTTGATTTTGCCATTTTAAGTGATTTCATAACCACAAGTTTTAATTAATCTTACTATAATATTTTCATCGTACACGATATGCTTGACCCATTACAAGACAACTTAAGTTTTTAAACTTGTGGTTTCCAACACACACAACCTTATCTAAAATCAATGGCTTCTAAGATACATAATCTCATTTTGTCCATTAAAGAAAAGATTTAAAAACAACTCGCTCCCACAAATATCATCCTTTTAAAAGAGAAACATAAAAATGGATTGAAGGTATAGTACAAGCTTTTTGAATTATGTAAAACAAAATTAGGTATTGGAATGGACATATCAGTCAATTAATAAAGTACTTTGTCCATTTATAACATAAAAGGAAAACCAATTTTTTAGCAAAGAAATTTCCCATTTAAAAGTTAAAGATAACAAAGCCGCGAAAAAAACTCAAAAAAATTGGAGAAGAATTAATAAAGGGGTTAATTAATTAATTAATTAATCACAAGCAAATGAGTAAACAAGCCGACCTTTTCTTTTTAATTTTTACTAATTTTTAATTTTTATAAGAGCCAAGGTGTATACACCAAAATGCACGTCCACACATAAAACCGGTTAAACCGGTCAAATAATTGCGCGTATGCCAATGTGGACCCCAAAGCAGGTCCTGACTTTACATTTAATGCAAGCACCGTCCCGTCGACAATACCGTACGTATAGTTAACCGGCACCTGCCGGTTTTTTTCCTAGGTAGAAGTGGGAACCCTCTCTTGGCCAACCTGTTCTCCAAAATCCCAACCCCAAGCTATAACCTTTAGACCCCATTGCCTCTTTCACACTCTCAAAAAAGCCAAACCAAAACCACTCTCTTTCTCTCTCTCTGAGCTTTGTAATAAAACTAGAGGGAGATTGGACAGACTGATCACTCAAATGAAGAATCCTAGTATGTGTTGTTGATGAGAAAGTACATGGACAATAAGAAAGAAGAGCTAAAGTTTGAGAATTCAATGTCTAATTCAACATTTTCCGACGAGATTCAGGGCAATAGTTTTGCTGCTTTCTTTGACATGCCAACATGTGATCAACAAGGTGGTGGTGGTGGTGGTGGTGGTGGTGATCAAAAGGGATTCATGGAATTGTTGGGTATCCCTGAGTATGGCCAATCTTTATTGGATTGGTTTCCAACACCTTCATCAACAACAACAACAACAACAGCAACAGCAACTACTACTACTGCTGCTACTACTACCACCATGCCTCCACAACAACAACCACAAGAACAACCTCTTCCAGAGTCATCTGAAGTTTTGAACACTCCAGCCACACCAAACTCTTCATCGATTTCTTCTTCCTCGAATGAAGCCGCAAATGAAGAACAAATTAAGGCTGGTCATGAGGAAGACCAGGATCAAGAAAAGACTAAGAAACAGTAAGCTTTTTAGTTTTTAAATAAACAAAAGCATAAAGGGTATTTCATATTTGTCTTTCTTATTTGTTTGTTTAAGAGTTAAATCTAGATACTTTCTTATTAGTCATGTCTGTTAATGGTTCTAGCTAGATTTAGTAGTTTTGATGAAACATGAGAATGAGTGTGATAATCCAATTAAAGAGAAAAAGGGGATTGGTAAATGGGTTTTTTCTTTTTACCCTTTTGTTTTGTTCAATTTAAGCATGTATTTCAAAAAAAAGAAAAAGTTTTGAAAAGTAGTGCTTGTTTATGTGTGTTTAGGTTGAAACCCAAAAAGAAGAATCAAAAAAGGCAAAGAGAGCCGAGATTTGCGTTCATGACAAAGAGCGAGGTTGATCACCTTGATGATGGGTACAGATGGAGAAAGTACGGCCAGAAAGCTGTGAAGAACAGCCCCTATCCCAGGTATCACATAGATATTAGGATCTGGTCCCCCTATAATTTTGATTCCAATAGTTTACCCACTTTTACTGCATTGTTATTATCAATGTTTCATTAGGTGCGATCGTACTAACACTAATACACTGCACTGGATCCCATCAGATTTTGTTTTAACTTGCTTTTCTTAAGGCATAAGTAATGTGTTTCTCTTAATTTTATAGGAGCTATTACCGTTGCACCACTACTGGATGTGGTGTAAAGAAGAGAGTTGAGCGTTCCTCCGATGATCCTTCAATTGTGGTCACAACCTATGAAGGCCAACACACACATCCAAGCCCGGTAACACCTCGTGGAAGCATTGGAATTATGCCAGAAGCCACTGCAGCTGGCTTTGGTGCCATGACTTCTTCATTTGTTATTCCACAACCTCAATATCAACAACAGCATCATCATCATCATCATCATCTTCAGCAACATCCTTATATGTATAGCTCACAGCTGCCTCTGAATATTAGCACTAGTACTACTAATTTGAATTCCTCCTCATTTCCTAGTTTCATTCAAGAGAGACATTTTGGGACATCTTCTTCGGCATCTTTGCTTAGAGACCATGGACTACTTCAGGACATTGTGCCGTCACAGATGATTAGGAAGGAGCCGAAAGAAGAGTACAATGGTTGATTTTACTCTGTTAATGGTATGTAATTCTCTGACTGACTCATGGGGGTTTTGTCTTTAGAGAAAGAACCCACTTCACTGTACGTTTCATATAGATCTTTTGGACTTTTATCAGTGTAAAATGACTAGACTTTTAGCCTTTAGAGGGACAAATGTTGGGTTCTTTTTTCTTTTTTGTGCTATTCTTTGTACTTAGAGTTTATTCAGTTATGGAGAAATTGGGTTTTGTATCTTTTTGCCCCATCTTTATGTCTTCCTCTTGTTCTTCTTCTTGTTCTTGGGTGGTGCATGTGCATTGATGTTAATAAAGGGGGTATATTGGTCAGAATATTTAGGGTTAGGGTTTTTCTCAATTGAGCAAAAGTTGGTGTGAAAACTTTATTTTTTGTCTCAAATCCTTAGGACTTTATGGGAAAAAGAGAAACTAGAATGAACTTGGGAACTTGATCCTATTATTCTTTAGTGAAGGGTGGAAAACCCTAAAGATGGGATTGTTGTGAAAAGTTTATGTAAGGAGATAAATGCAATGTCTTGGAACATGCATGGACGTGCAAAAAAAGTTACTATATTACTTGACCATTGTTAAGGTTGCTATTTAATGCTTCTTCTTTTCTTTCGTATTTTTTTCCCCTCATTCCTCTTTTTGCTTTATAGACAAAGTTGTGCTTGTGCTGTGCCATTGAATTATGATGTGCACGTCTTTGCGAGAAATGGGTTGTGGTTCTTGATTCAGAGGATGGTGAGAGATTGTGGTGTTGGATATGGTAGGTTTAAGCATTGTTGATGATACATATATATATATATATATATGGGCTTTCATACCTATTGGAGTTAGGGCCCATTTCATATGTGTATTTAAACAACAATTTTTATTTATTTTTTTAAATATATATAGGTGAAAAGAAAAAAAAAATGTGTGAAAAAATGTGTAATGTTATTTAAAAACTAAAAACATATATTTAAACTTGCGTATCAAACATGGCCTGAAATCCTTGTCCATATATTACCCTGTCCTTGCTACTTAAGGATGTTCGATTTACTTCTTTGATAGACCATGCTACATATAGGCCATACATAACTTATTGCTTACGGTTATGGGAAAACATTAAGCTATATTTAAAGTTGCAATAAATGAAAGGCCATTTGAATTGTGCTAGCTAGGCTAGTAGGTGTAGGTTGTGGCATGGACTAAAGCTTTGATGATCACGTATATAGTATGTAGGAGAGAGACATGAAAATGTATATCAGTATATGTGTAATGTGATGAGAATGGCACATAGATGCGCTTTCATGTAAAATTTCAATGACATGACATTTTATATATTATTAATTAGATTCAAGAAATAAAATTTCAAGTGTGCGACAGAGAGTTTCTTGTTACCAAAATAATATAGATGTTTTTCAAAATTGGGTATCTAGATGCCTGTCTATTCAATCTTAAGCAGATAACTTTATGACCCATACTCCTGCATATAAGCATATATAGCATTCACAACTGAAGTTGTGGTATCCATGAACAGATATTCAAATAACGTGTATGACCCTACAAGGCCAAGACAGCGAGAAGAGATTGCCTAAACATGCTTTTGTGGTTGAAAGATGTTTCTTAAATTTGAAACACCCATATCAGATAAGAAGGAACTGATCAGCAGTACAAATATTGACAATTTGTGAGATTAGGATAAGGTCTTATTGAAATTTTTTACATTTCAAAATGTCTCACATCTTACTTTCTTTATATATCCAGCGACAGTGAACTGGTGCAAAGAAGTTTATTATAGCTTTTGTTACGATTTTTGCCTTAAGTAGCCTAGGAAACTTTTAACGTATATATGGCAACTAGAAAAGTCTACATGGGGTATAAGAGAAATTTCAAGGGTTCAGTATAGAAATATATATCAACCACCAAGTTTTAGTTGTAAAATTTTGTGGTTGGCTATAAATTCTCAAAAGACTAATCGCGTCTACATGGGGTACAAGAGAAATTTCAAGGGTTCAATAAAGAAATATATATTAACCACTAAGCTTTAGTTGTAAAATTTTGTGGTTGGCTATAAATTCTCAAAAGACTAATCGCGTCTACATGGGGTACAAAAGAAATTTCAAGGGTTCATTATAGAAATATATATCAACCACCAAGCTTTAGTTGTAAAACTTTGTGGTTGGCTATAAATTCTCAAAAGACTAATCACGTCTACATGGGGTACAAGAGAAATTTCAAGGGTTCAGTAAAGAAATATATATCAACCACCAAGCTTTAGTTGTAAAATAATCGTGTCTACATGGGGTACAAGAGAAATTTCAAAGGTTCAGTATAGCAATATATATCAACCACCAAGCTTTAGTTGTAAAATTTTGTGGTTGGCTATAAATTCTTAAAAGACTAATCACGTCTACATGGGGTACAAGAGAAATTTCAAGGGTTCAGTAAAGAAATATATATCAACCACCAAGCTTTAGTTGTAAAATAATCATGTCTACATGGGGTACAAGAGAAATTTCAAAGGTTCAGTATAGCAATATATATCAACCACCAAGCTTTAGTTGTAAAATTTTGTGGTTGGCTATAAATTCTCAAAAGACTAATCGCGTCTACATGGGGTACAAGAGAAATTTCAAGAGTTCAGTAAAGAAATATATATCAACCACCAAGCTTTAGTTGTAAAATTTTGTGGTTGGCTATAAATTTTCAAAAGACTAATCGTGTCTACATGGGGTACAAGAGAAATTTCAAGGGTTCAGTATAGAAATATATATCAACCACCAAGCTTTAGTTGTAAAATTTTGTGGTTGGCCATAAATTCTCAAAAGACTAATCGCATCTACATGGGGTACAAGAAAAATTTCAAGGGTTCAGTTAAGAAATATATATCAACCACTAAGCTTTAGTTGTAAAATTTTGTGGTTAGCTATAAATTCTCAAAAGACTAATCGTGGTCAATCATATATATTTTTCTAAAGTGAATTCATTCATAACAAAGAAGTGGTTAAATTTTAAATTGACAGTCAACCTATGGCAAACCTTCTATTTTTATTTTCTGGGCTTTGAAACTCATTGTAAACAGAATATATAAATACTAAATAGAGACACAGAAGAAATTATGAGTTCAATGTGGAAACAAAACCATAAACGCGTGATAGCATGAAATACCGGATTAGTGGAAAGATACCGTATTAGCGTACGTGGTAGCAATTATTTGATGGCTTCGAAATTTGGAATATAAGATCAAGTATGAACGTAGTTAGTCCACAGAGAAAAATATGTCACAGAAAGTACAAAGATAACTTGATAAAAGCCTGCCAAACAAACCAAATAAAAAAATAAAGAAAGTGTGTACGTTAAAGCTTTTTCATTTTTTTTTTCCATGCTACAGATGAATATTCTTTAGATTAAATGAAGGGATAATGGGTGTTAATTGGAAAAGCATCTCTCGTGTTTGTTCAGAAAAAGGTGGCATGCATTTTCTTCTCGTATTCCGAACTTTCCAGCCACTAATTAAGCTTTTTTACATTTCAAATTGCAAAATACACTAGCCTGCGCCTCCCAGAAAAACTAGATGCTTGGGAGAAACTTGTCAGGGTTTCTAGTCATTTGGAGAGTTGTTCTTAATTAGTGTAAACTAATTCAAACTCCAAAAATAATTTAGGGCTACATATGGAGGTTCTTTTTTTCTTTTCTTTTTTTTTCTTTTTTTTGAGAAACCATATGAAGGTTCTTGAAAGACTTGAACATATATATATATATATATTAGAAATATCAAGAAGTATCAGTTAAATTACATATAATTCTTAACATGTAGCATAAGTTTTAATTAACATTGAAAATAAGAAGTTGTACACAAAGAAATAAATTAATAAAAAGAAAGTTATTCGATATATATATATTAAAAATATTAAGAAGTATCAGTTAAACTACAAATAATTCTTAACGTGTAGCATAAGTTTTGATTAACGTTAAAAATAAGAAGTTGTACACAAAGAAATAAATTAATAGAAAGAAAGTTATTCGATAGGCACTTGTATAATGGTTAGTGATCGTTTCACTGTGTATATATACTTCTAGAGATAATGTGAAATGGATACCTACCATACATTAGCTGTATTTTGCTATTGCCAAGAATATATTGTAGGAATATGACAACCATGGCAGAAATTCCTCTAACTTGTGATTTAGTCAAAAGTCGATCTTGTTGTAAAGCAACAAAAAATTTCAAGCCAGCTCTTCACTTGTAATACTAATAATAATAATACTAATGATTCCGTGACCAAAATAAATGAATAAATAAATAACTATTTGTGGAATATAGAAAAAATAAATAAATTATATACTATGATTCGTAGCTACATATGCTTGCTCCGTGACTCGTGATCCTCGCGAATATTTGGTCCATTTCAGTAATAGTTTCCCTCACATTAGCTATATT
Organism: Quercus variabilis; assembly: GCA_030445155.1. Lineage (NCBI taxonomy): Eukaryota > Viridiplantae > Streptophyta > Magnoliopsida > Fagales > Fagaceae > Quercus > Quercus variabilis. Next base: position 11,315,015 of record CP129450.1, read on the forward strand.
CTGTAGGGTGGAAAGTTTGAGAGATAATTACTAATTAGTAGGTGCTCAATAGTAAATAGGAGTTTGAGTGTTAGTCAAGTCTACTACTAAGTTTTTTTTTTTTTTTTTTTTAATTAAAGATAATACATTAACCAAAAGAGAAGGATATATAAGACCTTGACCTCACTTCTGGGTGAGAGAGCCAAAATGAAAGAAAAGAGATGGTTTAAGGACCCATCATAATTACAAAGAGAAGTCCAACGTGCCAAGTTATGATCAGCCAAAAAATCACAAGATCTATCCACAAAATTAACAAAAATCCCAACAAGCTAAAGAGCCTAAATACAAAAAAAAAAAAATAGAAAGAAAAAAGGGGATAATGATCAATTGAAGTGGGATGAGCTGAGTGTGCTGCAGAGAGCTTCCTCAATCACTATTTTAGAATCTCCTCCTTCTCCTTCTCCTTATCTTTTCTTGTTCTTTTTCTTTTTAATTTTTAATCTAACCACACAAAAAAATAAACATGGGGTCTAAATATCCATTTTGAACTCTTGGTCTTAAAACCAAAGGTGGAGATAGATGTATCACTCTACACATGTATGGATGGTGTATATATATTTTCACAAATGATAATTCCACTTCGAGAAGTTATTGCTACGCTTTAACCCCAAGGGTCATGCATAAGAAGTCCATGTTCAACCAGGCAAACCCCGAGTGATTAACAAATTTAGATGTTGAGGCAGAAGCCATCTGATTATCTTAGAAAAGAGGTGGTATTTTATAGAGCGACTATATGTAGCTTTTTATTGTAGAGATCCACGCATCTATGAAGTATGAACCCCCAATAATGTCCAATGATGTGAGGGAGAGGTTGTATATAACCACTCCACTCCATTAGATAATTCTTGCTTTTAAAAGCTTTTCAAGAGAATCAAGACAACCTTTATGCTACCATAATTTTTTTTTCTTTGATAAAGCTATATCATAGAAAAGCAATCCCTAAAAAGGCATATTAAATGGGCACTTCAACGATTAGTTCAATACACTTCTAATGAGTTCCAAACTTATCTAATCTCTTCCAACTGAAGTTGATTAGACTATTTCGTAGTTCGTACAAATTTTATAATCAAAATCGAGATTGTAGGTCCTGTTAGGCTGTTGCCTGTTAGTGTTTCCAACGTGGTGTAAACAATGTCATATAACCATGATAGTTTTGTGACTTTGTCAAGTAGTCCTAGCATAATTCATATTGGAATATTTGAATCTTCTTGCTCTATGCCTATAAATGCCACATAAGCTGGACATTTTTCCAAGAGGGGATGGGATTGTCTGGATTTGTTATATAATTGCCCTGATGAGCTAGGACACACAGATACGAATATAGGCACAGATACGGATACGGATACGACATAGCGACACAAGCAATTTTTTTAAAATTATAATATGAAATGGTAGGGATAACACCGGTATGACACTGGTATGACACAAATACGACAGCAGTACAGTACTCAAAATAAAGTGTCTTTGCATCTTAACTACTGAGTAATAGGAAGCAGACTAGTTCCTGAAAATGCTCGTTCAACATCGTTGTGTCTTTGCTCATAAGCACCTGACTCTACCTTGTATGTCACTCCATGTCCATGCAGATGAAGCAAAGGCAACAGGGTTTTGAACCAGGCCTAGGCCAAACAACACGTATTGAAATGGAATGGAGTTATTTGATGAATAAGGCTGGATAGTAATTACAGATGCCAATAATATAGGTCACTACTCACAGGTGTGTTCATAAGGCCGTCACTCTATTTACTACTAGAATAATTATTTTAAGCTTCTTTTGGAGAAAAATTTTTGTTCAAGGTATTGTTCTTCGACTATATATACTCTCTCACTTCAGCCCAAATGGCCCAAAATGGCCGAAGGAGACAGAGACCCTCTAAGACTTGGCGATGTACTTTAAATAGCCGAACTTTGATTAACATCTTGTGAATTACCTTTTTATTTCAATTTGCCCCGTAAAGGGAGACATAACATTTTTATAATAATTTCATAATAAATATTTGGTGTCATACTCTTTAAGTCTTAATGGTAAGAAAAAATAAAGTGATATCAACAATAAGTATATAATAACTAATAATAGATTTTCACATTAGCATTATTGTAAAAATGTTGTGAAGTATGTTCACAATATTTTCATAACAAATACGAAATAGTAAGTTGTTGTTAGTTCTAATATGGACTCACCACTAACATCACTTTCTTAAAAGAGTAATATTAAGTTCACAATACTTAGTATTGTATGTGTATTAAAATACTTAGTATTCTCAACAGATAAAATAGTAGGTTAACCCCACATTGAAAAATGAGTGTGAGTTATAGAAATTTAAAACTTATGTTGTGTATCCAAGAGTTAAGTCCTTTTGAATATATACCACTGTCAATTTTGTTTAAAACCTTCTTCCCTCTCCCCTTGTGTGTGTTAAAATACTTAGTATATATTCTCAAAAGAAAAAATAGTGGGTTAATCCCACATTAAAAAATGAGTATGAGTTATCAGTGATGCCATAAAAAAAAATAAAAATAAAAATAAAAACAACGCCATAAATTGAAACTTTCTAAAAAAAAAAAAAAGTTCACAATATTTTCATAATAAATCCTAAGTAACAAACTGTTATCGATGAGGCCATAAAAATAAAACAACAACATAGATTGAAACTCTCTCCAAAAAAATTTTCACAATATTTTCACAATAAGAGTCTGTTTGGATACAACTTATTTTTGCTGAAACTGAAAACTGAAAACACTATAACAAAATAATTTTTAAATGTATGAATAGTGCTGTGTGACCCATTTTTAATATTTTTTTTAATAAAGTGGCTATGGGTCCCATGAACAGTGCCTGAACAATGCTGCTATAAGTGTGAACAGTGACAATGATCTCCCTAAAATGCGTAAAAAAAAAAAAAAAAAGAGAGAAGGAAAACGCTAAAAAGTAAAATGCAAACGCCTCCAAACCCACAATAAATCCTAAGAAACAAATGGTTATCAATGAGGCCAAAAAAAAAAATTTTAAAAAAAACTATTATTGGTGAGTAAAAAAAAAAATTTGTTGAAACAATGCGACACATGGCAAAAACTTGTGCTCACACAAGGTTTCCGTTTTTTTTTTTTTTTTTAAATTTAATTTGTATATTGAATTAATTATTTATCTTAAGAAAACTATCTTAATTGTTAGAGACAATGCTCATATTCGGAATGAAAAATAACACTACTCTCTAATTTAGAGGCCTCATAGACGAAAGCATAATGAACCGAAACGGAGCCCATAAAGCCCAATACGACTTTATATAAGTTTGATATATATAACTAAGTAGAATTAATAGGCTGGGCCGGATAAATGAAACCCATAAGGCCCAATTACCCCTATATGGTAAGGGTTAAAAACTTAGAGTACCTAGGTTTGTTTTTGTTTTTCTTTTTGTTTTTTTGCTATAAAAAAAAAAAAAATAGGGGGTCTTTGGTGTGGGCTCATCGACCCCACACCACATGACGGTAATAGGTAATATCATGTATACCATATGAGTCTTGTTGGAACTATCACTCGAATCGCTCCTCTTTAAGTACTGAGATAAGAACTCCTACCATTAAGCGGGTCATACCCCCATGTTATGAGTACGTAGGTTTTTTGAGCAATATAAATTCATATTGTGTACCCTAATTTTTTTAATAATGGAATTCATATATATGTTGATTTTGCTCTTTTTTTGTTAACATTGCTTAGATAAGAAATATTCAACCAAAACAAAAACACCTCTAAAAACTGTTGACAAGAAGAACAATGGACATAAATTAACTAATACCATTTGTGGTTTAACTCTAATTGTCACAGGTTAGAGAGAGTTTGAACATAACAAACAAATGAAATCAGTAGTATTATTTCCATGTGACACTCAGGAACGCCTTCATAGGATTGAACCGTCCTCAACAACAAAAAACCATAGCTTTCTCAAACACAAAAGGAAACTTTATAGCTTCAATTCTAAGTTTTATGGAAAACAAGAAAACAGAAAATGGGAAAGCATGAAGGAGCACATGGCATTAGGTGTGTGTATATGCTCATCATACACTGACCTCTTCTTATGCTTGACCATGTCTTCTAATGCTCAACCACACCGACCTTCCATGACCCAGTAGTCTCATTGTTACCAAAACACTGCCAAGCAACTTCTATAAAAGAAGCTTTCACTACCCCAACTCAAACCCCACCTCAAATATCAGTTTATATCCTACACTGTTACCAATTTCTAGGCTTATAAGATGTCCAAGTACTTTGCTTTCTGTTTGGTGATGCTTAAGCTTGCAATGGCATTTGCAAACACACCAAACTCCTTGAAAGATGAAGCATGTGGTGAAGTGTCTTTAAGTTTTGGCATATACCTAAACATTTGCCCAGAAGCTGAGGCCATTATCTTTTCTTGGGTTGCAAAGGCAGTCTCAGAGGATCCAAGAATGGCAGCCTCGCTGCTACGTCTTCACTTCCATGATTGCTTTGTTAATGCAAGTCATCTTTGATCTATGTCATTCACATTTTTTTTTTTACTTTATAAATTAGGATAAAAAAAAAATTCCTTCAAATTCAAAAAGTTCTATTTCCATCCTTGAAATTTTAAAATATTCTACCTTTTGTTTTTGTGCCCACTCCATGCTAAAGTTTTAAGGATAAAAATAAAATTTAGATGACATTTCAAAGAAAAAAATAAACCTTAAATTATTTCTTCTTTTTTTCCTAAATATTGTTTAGGTTCTTTTTCATTCCTAAAATATGTATTATGTTAGACATGCTCGCAAAAAATTAACGAAAGTGAATGGAAGGACAAAATGAGTTTGTTTTAAATTTCCAAAATCGAAATAGATTTATTTTAAAATTTTAGGGATGAAAATAGAACTATAATATATTTCAAGGACAAAAAAAGAATAGTTTTGCCTATAGAGTGACTTGTGGACATAATGTGTGTGGTGAATTTGGCAGGGGTGTGATGCTTCGGTGTTGCTAGATGACACAGACACTTTTGTTGGAGAGAAAACTGCAGCTCCAAACTTGAATTCCTTGAGGGGGTTTGAAGTAATAGACGCCATCAAGTCTGACCTAGAAGCTGTTTGTCCTCAAACTGTTTCTTGTGCTGACATTCTTGCAACTGTTGCTAGAGACTCAGTTATTCTGGTGTGTGCTCAAAGTTGTGTGATTTTATCAGTGATTATTAGGAATGTAGTTTTAAAATTGGTATGTCAACTTTTAAGCACAAGGGAAAAAGAAAAAAGTAATTCATAAATTTATGTTATTGCTGTGATACTAGACCACTTTTATTGCTACGTTAATTTGTAAACTTTTATATAATAAAAATTGTAGCAACTCCTCCTTTTCCTTACTCTTTTATCAATTAGTTATGCTTATGTCAAAGTCCATAATAAAAATGAGTTTGTGCCAATTTGGGTTCTAATTTACAGTCAGGAGGACCCAGTTGGGAAGTCCAAACGGGAAGGAGGGACAGCTTGAGTGCCAGCAAAGAAGCAGCAAACAACAACATCCCAGGCCCAAATTCTACTGTGGCAACTCTTGTGGCCCAGTTTGAGAATGTAGGCCTCTCGCTCAATGATATGGTGGCCCTCTCGGGTAATAACATCTTCTTTTTGTTAATCATTTGTTCTTAATTATGTCATAGTTCATAAAAGTAGGAAGTGATTGTTTGCTCAGAAACTCTACTATTATTCCTTTGGTAGGTGCACACACAATAGGCAAAGCCCGATGCTCAACATTCAGTACTCGACTACAAGGAATCAACCAAAATGGTCCAGACATTAATCTGGATTTCATTGCCTCACTGCAACAACTTTGTTCAGGATCCGACAGCGCCACAACACTAGCACATCTTGACCTCGTAACTCCGGCAACGTTCGATAACCAATACTATGTTAACCTTATTTCTGGAGAGGGATTGCTTCAATCTGACCAGGTTCTTGTTAGTGGTGATGAACAAACTCGTCAAATAGTGGAAACCTACGCAGAGGACCCATTTGTCTTCTTTGAGGACTTCAAGAATTCTATGTTAAAAATGGGAAGCATAGGAGCACTAACAGGGTCAAGTGGTGAGATACGCAGGAACTGTAGGACTATCAATTAAATTTGGCTTATTGAAGTAACCTCATTATGCAGAGGATCATGGCATGTCTAATCTGTGCTACTACAGATGCTTATCTTAGTTTATGGTAATGGTTATGAAATAGATAACTAGTTATTTAGTTGTCTGCTATTGCTTTGCAATCTAAAAACAGAAAGAAAGAGGTGACCTCTGGTGCTTGATATTTGGCTAACGTTAATTAAGTACCCATCACAACTTGATTATATCGTTTTTAAATCCATCTTTTCACTTACCAATTGCCACCATAAAACCCTAGGCTTTGCCATCACAAACTTTTTTTTATTATTATTATAAAGACTTACAATACTTAAACCTTCAAAAAGGGCCCTTGCCATCACAAACTTTTGATTTGGCAAGAAAACTAAATACTTACATACTGATTAATACGGGGTGTACCATTTCAGAATTATCACTACACCTGAGCCCCAATACAGTCAATATAGACCAGTATTATATTTTGTGAATCGGCTGGTAAGGTATTAATAACATTGGGAAAGGTTCATAAAGCATATGCGAAGTACAGTTTAAGCTAAGATTATGATTATGGCAATATATTACGTTAGACAAAAATAACATTCTAACTACTCGGTGAAGGCAATCAATTGCCCTATGAACTAACGGCACACGGGCTTAAATCACTGAGCCACTTCATGTGAGACAGTAAAACCTCACAATAAAGAGTAGATAACTGAAGGCTCAATAAAACTGTTTATCACATTATACATTCATTTGGTGAAGAAGTTGCCTGCCTTAGCCTTCGAGAGAGTTGATACAAGTTTTTTAGCTCAGTATCCCCAAGCAGTTACACTTCTTCCCCATGTGCCACCTTGAGTTCCACTTCTGCTCCACCACTTCAAGTTCCTGAAGATGAAAATGTTCATAACAATGTCAGTAGGTTTCTTTTTTTGCTGAATATGTCAGTAGTTTAGACAAGTACAGTGCATGCATTGTAATCTTAATAAGTGAAGAAGTAGCAGGTAAAATTTTCCCAACCATTTTGCTCTTATCAAGAGGAGATGCTATTTGACTTATAGATTATGAAATTAACTATTATCAATTCCAGACCCCCACAGCCCCAACCCCCCCCCCCCCCCCCCCCAAAAAAAAATAAAACCACCCTTGCCATTTGGCCCAAAGGACATTGGTCCCCCACCCTTTTTGTGGGTCTTCTTTTCTCTCTCAATAACCACCTCATAAAATTTGGGTTCGATAAAGCCATAGGCACCTAAAATCCCGTGATGGGAAAATCTAGTAATATGGTTGCTTCCAAATTTAACCCAAAAATGGGGTAAAAATGAAATCATGAATCTCAATGGCCTAAAAATATTTTGGGTTGCGAAGATAATTTCCAAAGCAAAATCAGACAAGTAAAAATAGACTCTTTGAACCTGTTGGCTTATTCTTCCACATCCACTCCTGAGAAGCCTGAAAGCCCTGCAGAAGATGCAGACAATTGGAATTAGACTGAGGCCACAGAGAGAACTCTGAGCACAGGCAACATGTGAACGACAGATACCTGTTGGAAACGTGCAGGATCACTGACTGAACCAGGTGCTGACTGTAGTTGTGTATAACCAAGTTCCTGCAAAGCCAAAAGATCCCAAGAGTGCATAAGTATCTGTGTAGAACCACATATGGAAAGCTCTACTTAACAGTATAGTCAGTATATTCTTGATAAACATTGTTGACCGCTTCTTAACCGAAGTTAGACCAGTTCTCTAACTAAAAGATTTCATACACACTTGATTCTCCAGATGGTACAAGACACCAAACAAGTTCTTCCAGGATCCCATTAGCTTTTTCAAAGCCTAGTTCTAAATAAGGCATCATTGTATAAAGTAAAATCTTTCTGCAAAGGTGAAATTTACCTGGACATTTTGGTGACCTGTTACTCCAGAAGCTTGGTACTGAGATTCCAAATTATATAGTTAGCAAAGAAAAAACTAAGAATATTGATTTTTATTTATTTATTTTTTTTAAATTGTGTTTAAGGCACCGACCGATGATGAGAAATTAGGCTGCTGTATCTGCTGGTGGTGGTGGAGTTGTGGTTGAAGATGAGCTGGAAGCTGCACCTGCTGCGTTTGTGTGACTTGTTGGGCAGATAGAACTTGGGGGTGTGACTGGGTTTGAGGCTGTTGAACTAACAATTTTTGTTTCTGTTCAAACAGCGCCAACTCTTCAGGTTTCTCCCACTACAAGTTCATTTAAGCAAATGTCAGTCACATAAATGGTGGATAAATCCCAACAGTAAAGCAAGGCTGATAAAAATCTCACCCGGCTTTCACCAGTAACACTATTATAATAGTAGTTGTATCCATCAGGGGAGGTGTGCTCTGTCCAATTACATTTTACAGGAGCCATAGCCTGGTTTATTACTGGTACGGCAGGAGCAGCAGATTTCACAGAAGGCGCATCAGCAGCTGATGAAGTAGCAGGGGTGCTGGCCACTGTCTGTTGTACAATCCCACCCCACTGAGACTGCAGGTCCAAATGACATTCTCAGCATACAATCTTTAAGAGTTTATAAAAACAATTACAAAAGAGCATTCCAACGATAAAATTCTACAGACAACCCCAAAGGGTAGCACAATCAGTTAGGCACCATGCCTCATAAAACAGAGGTGACTAGGTTGAATCTCTCTACAGAGAAAAGATGAGTAGGGGGCGAAAACTGTCAAAATTGAAAAAGAAACTAGTCTTGAGTTCAGAAGCAGTCAGTCAGATGATAAACATGAGACAGACATGTCAAAGATCCATGATTAAAAAAGAGCAATATGAATAAATACTAGGTTTCATTTAAAACAGGTTAACAAAGTAATAAGACAATCAAGTTATCATTTAAGCAGTACTCTTTAACTCCTAATCTTATGATAGCATAAATGTAGTTTTCCAACAATTATGATATGCTTCCAGCATACCTAACCAATCACTTGCTCTAATCCTGAATACCTGCTGTTTATTAGGCTGAGAACTCTGTTGCTGATTTGGTGGTTGCATCAGCTGTAACTGTTGTTGCAATTGGGAGAATGCTTGCTGAGACGACTGAAAGCTTGCCTGCAGAGTTTGTGTCTGTTGTGACAACATCTGAGCTAACTGAGAAGGAGGCTGCTGAAGATGTTGAAGTTGCTGCGGAACAGGAGCAGGAAGCTGCTGTTGATTTGTGACAGCAGACACAGAATGAGGCTGTAAGTTAACATCCAAAGGAGTCTGTAGTGTTGTCGCAGAAGAGGCAGTCTGCTGAACCTGAGGCTGAGAAACAGAATACTGTCCACCCAAACCAAGTAAATGTTGTGATGGTAGTGCTTGACTGAAGGGTGTTTGACCAGCAGAATGAGGAAGCTGTGGCTGACCAAGCTGCTGTAGTGATGCAAGCGGTGTTTGCATTTGTGAGTATGATACTGGAGTTTGAGGGTGTGATTGAAGGGAAGGTGGCAAGTGCTGTGGTGACTGCATAGGCTTCTGGAATGGTGTCATCTGCTGGCTGACCGGTGGAACTTGAGGTTTAGACTGGTTAAAACTCTGAAAAAATTTTGGAATGAAATTACTGATTGTTTTGGAAGAACCAGGTAGACAATGAAGACAAAAAATTAACATCATATACCTGTTGTGATGTTGAAGATGATGTAACTCCCTGTCCCAAAAGGGAACCATCAGGAGGGCCACCAAAGCCACTTGAAGGACCACCCTGAAAATTTTCCAAGAATAGTTGGTAAAAGAAACTTGCAGTATTACAGAAATAATACCAAAAAAAAGATACATGTAACCAATACATTGTAAGAAAATAGAATAAGAAGAAACTACATTGCAGACACAGAACACGGAAACACATTTAATAAACTATCCAATCAAAGAATCTGTGCTATCATGAGAAGTGCTACGTCCACAATATTTTCACAACACTTTCACAACAAATAAGTGGCAGGTTGTTATTGGTTTTAATTTGAACCTTATCACTGAAATTACTTTCTTGTCCTCCAATAACAGCAAATTACAATTTGTCACTTAGGATTTGTTATGAAAGTGTTGTAAACATAGCATTTCTCATGATTAAAAGGCCACAGAAGCTGCAGATTAACCATAGGAAGAGAGAGAAAGCTAAATGCCCCTCATACCGGTCTTTAGAGAACACTTGCACCATAAGTGAACCATAAAATATCAGTTTTGGAGTTGGGAGGCTTTAAACTTATGTAAAGCCATTGCAGAGAAAAAAAAATTGAAGCAGTAACAGACCAGCCAAGCACACAGTTTATTTTTATCCCAACACTTGGGTAAATAGTTCATGCCTAAATACAGTGAGGCAAAAAATAAAATGGTATTTCAGTACAATTTCTTTATTTTTATTATTTTCCAGACCGTTTTAAAGTTTGTTTTTGGTTTTTTTTTTTTTTTTTTTTGGCAGAGGGGAATGAAACTCTGTAGTTTGCAGTAGACTTTCTTTGGAAACCAACTACTTAGTCACCAAAAATCATTTAGACAATCTATCCCAGTCTACCTAGTCAGAGAAGCAAGACTCCTATAAAAAGCAATCACACTACGGTCTAACAAGAATCAAATTTTTTTCTTACCGGATTCAATGGCAATGCCATGTCACGAGACCTAGGAGGGAACTGACCCCCAAAGCCACGAAAATCGGTATTAGAAGGTGGCCTTACATTGGGTGGACTCATTGGATGCCAAGCATTAGGTGGAATTCGATCACCCATAGGGTCACCAAAATTTTGTGAAGGTCTGCCAAGGGGCATGAAAATAGAAGTGAGCAGAGATAAATACAATACCAAAAGCAAGAAGAAATAAGGCATAAATTTCACTAGAGTATGTGGAGAAAGGTTTGGGGGGATGAAGTTTGAGGTTTGAAATACCTAGGCCCTAATGTTTGAAATTGAGGACCTAAACCCGGACCTCCAAGTGCAGGACCACCCCTGAAAAAGAGAAATTGAAAAAAGTCAAAAATTGGTTTTAGGGAATCCATCTGTGAGCAACAAAGATAGGATTAGTCCAAAGTTAATGTGAAGTAGAAGCTGAACCTAAAAACAACAATATATCAGGCCCCTCCATTGCCAAAGTCCAACACAAGAAAGGTTGACCAAATGCAAAAGAGAAAAAGATAGAGCCCAAGTCCAACCCCCCCCCCCCCCCCCCAAAAATAAAAAGCAATTGCAGATAAAAACCGAAGCTAAGGTTTAGATATAAAAACCTTGAATCTCCAGGTCTAGGCCTCTTAGGATCAGCAAAGCGGACAGTTAACGGTTGTTCACAACCCTAAGAAGAAGCAGAAAAAAAAACCATAAGCTCTAATAAGATAATCTGAAAGCAGAATATTACTAGTGTAAAGAGAGAACACTAACTCTCATAGTATAGATCCCATTAAGAGCATTTATAGCTGCCATTGCCATGTCTCTGTGAGAGTATTTTACAAAACCACATCCTACAAAATAAGTGAAACAAAAATATCAGTAACCAAAAAAAGGAGCATTCAGGTTGTTCAGACCACTAAAATTATGAAAAGGAAGTATTCTTTTTTTTTTTTTTAAGTCACTACACTAAAAAGAAACAACATATGTGCTGTGCTATTACCCAAAAAAAAAAAACTACTATAATAATTTAAAAAATAGACAAACAATATCAACCAGTTCATACTTTCTTACAAACATAATTAATCAAATGGCCACCGTACCTCTAGTTTTAATCTAATTCCTACATGCTTTTATCAAAAATAAAAAATTATCTGAGTCAAATATAAATCAAATTAAAATTTAATTTATAAATAAGGGATGCTATAATACGGCAGAAGAATTGAGTGTCAGAAATCCTTCAACCAATTCAAACCATTTTTTTCCTAAAAAAGGGATAAGATTAGAGGACACACCACGACTCTGCTTCATATTATCACGCATCAGGTAAACATCTTCTACTCTGCCATACTTGGAAAAAATCTGATAAAAGACATTATCAATTATTAGATATGAAACAACAGAAACTTCCAATTAAATTTACACTACATATGTTAAAATTTGGAAGGGAAGAGTTTTAAGTTTCCTTCACGTCAAGCTGAGAAAAAATTTTGCATATGAAGTATTAATCTTAGGAAAGGACAGCTCAATTGATGGATTGACATACTTCCTCAACTTCCGTTTCTGTGGCTTGTTTGTTCATTGATCCTACAAACAATTTGTACTCAACCGCACCTACCACATAAAGCAATTATTTCAGCAATAGAAAATTTTGATGGTTTTAAAGACAAATGCATGTTCACAATCACACATTAAGAACGTTTAACAAAAATATTTCCCCCAATTTATACTTTAGTCATACAGTGAAAATTAATGTCAATACAAGGGTTTTTTTTTTTTGTTGGGGAAGGGGGGGGGGGGGGGGGGGTGGCTGTGAAAGAAATAAAATAATATGCATACTACCATGTCTGAAGATAGGCTCACATAGCTCAATCTAGGTTCAAACCCCCATTAATTACGACTACAAAATGCTAGTGAACTATGTCCCAGGCTTTTTCCATGTTTGACTAGTAGAAGGTAACACATTCTAAGAGAATTTATTACAAAAATAAATAAATATTAAGACTTCTAATTAATAATACTCCCCTTATCAACATTCCATGTGTACAAGCAAAACCAATAAAGATGAAAAAGTACAATGAACCCTTTTTTTTTATCTTTTTTCTTTTTTTTTCTTTTTTCCTTTTTGAGTAAGAGAGAGTTATGTCCCCCTGTTAAAATCTTATATATATATATATAGGAAAAGGAATATTAACTGTAAAACACAATCCCATAACATGACACTCGAGTGTTTCCTTGAAGAACAGAACATAAAGGTCTTTGTTCTTGTAGGATTCCCTTGCGCAATAGGTTACCCCTTTTTTTCTTATTTAGGAATTGAAAAAATTATAACATATGTTACAATTTTGAAGCCCATCCAAGCAAAAGATTAAAGAGCAGTGTGGGTAAAAGGGTCAAGCATGAGCTTAAGTGCAAAAGGCAAGCACATGCCTAATTTAAGTAAAGCGCACATTTTTCAAATATAATGTATAATACCCTCCAATAAAAATATTTGTAACATATAATAAATAAATTAATAAACCCAAATAAGTAACACATTTTGCCTATTAACTCAAATGGATGGTGTAATTGTACAACATTTGTAAGTTTAAATTTAACATAAGTTATTTCAGTTACATGGATAATATGATAATAATACTTATCACAAAAAAAAAAAAAAAAAAAAAAAAAAAAAAAAAGAAGACAATATGATAATAACCTAATCATATATTCAAACATAATTTTAAGAAGCACATGACTGTATTAGCTATATCACAATGACCACAAAACTCAACAATAAATTATCCTTGTCCGTGTCTTTTTTATATGTAAATAAAGAATTGATTGTGAAGTACAAACATCTTAACCTTAGAATAGTTTTTGTATAATAAATCAATGCTCTGTGTCATTTCCTTCAAGATCAAGCAATTATTTTTAATGATTCAAAAAAATTATAGCAAAATAATAATAATAATAATTAAAAAATGCCCAAACATGCTTTGTGCTTACTCAAAAAGCACCAGAAAAGCATGCCTGAAGTGTGCTTCATTATATGAGTTTCTTTCATCTAAGCAAAGCAATTAGACCTTGAGACTTTGAGCTTTAAGCATGCCTAGGTGCATTTTTAACAACATTGTTATTGAAACACTCCAATTTTGCACAAACATCATATGCCACAATTAGTGCAAATGTGCAGTATTTGTTTTATATAACTTGATTGGTCTAACAAACCCAAATATGATTTTTGTTAGTACAATTCCATACATAAAATGAAAAGGCACAATTTCTATGAATAGATAATAAAATTTGCAAATAATTTACCAAGGCGTTCACGTTCTCCATCAGCATATCTCACTTGTATAGGACCCACTCCCTGGAAAACAAATGAGTGTGTGAAACTACCACAAATTAGTTTGCATGCAAGATTGGAAATTATTCCAGCAAGAAAACTCACCCCAGGAAGAGTATGTTGATTGTGTAATGCCCTTATTGCCCTATCAGCTTCATCCGAGGTCGCATATTTTATAAAACAACAGCCTGCATAAGCAAAGAGTTTTTAATCCTGATTTCAAAACATTACTTCTACCCTTCTAACAATCTCAAATACAACAAATTTGAGCTTAAACACACACACACACACACACATAGAGGCTAATATCAATTCCAGAGCTTTGTATTATAAGCTTCTGCTGGAGGGAATAAGATTACAAGGAGAAACCATAAATAAGTAGTTTGACTACTACAAAATAGACCAAATGTTTCAATAACAATAAAGAATACTGAATTGACAAAGTGTGATCACAAAATCAAAATCTTTGCCACTCACAGCATGGCATTCCGTCACAAGACTGCTGAACATTAAATAGAAATCCATCAAATTGTTCACAACAAAACCAAGAAAGCTAAAGATTATAGCACAGATACATCCCAACAAATAAAGACTTAACAAAGCCTCAGCTGGCAAACATATACAATCAACTCACAACACCACCCAAAAAAAAAAACCCTGAACTCCACACTGCAGCTCAAAGATTTACTGCTTTCCTTTGAGCACAAATCCTCAAAACCAAGCTATAAGGAATATTCATTAATACTGATGATGGAAAAAGATAATGAGGAATTATGTGTGCAACAATGGAGATTGATCACACAGAAGCCAAATATTTTGCTTGGAGAGAGAGAGATTCAATCTCTAAATATAACTACTTCTCTGGAACAAAAGCAGACATTAATTAAACCTCAGCCCAGGGCACCTAGTCATGCAATCACCCAACATTCTTCTTTGGTTCATTTCTTCCAATGACAAACAGAGTTGAAGCAAATAGGCAATGCAGTAATTATTGGCACTAAGCACAACAGATATCCATGTTGCCAAGATACGCAATTATCATAACACCATAATGCGGCTGCAATCCATGAAGCCTCATTATGCTTATACATACAATCTAACAGAGAAGATAATTTATAATGGACTAAGGGTTTCCAAGCATTACACTTCTTTGTGCAATCCAAGCATTGAGTCATTAAAAGAAATTAGCTCAATCTAAATAATACATATTGTTAACTCATCCACAAAGACACATAATAAGAAATCTAAAAGCTATTAGTTATGTTAAAACACACACACGCACAAGAAACAACCCGACTCCAAAGCCTTAATCATTTGTCAAGAAACAGAACTAGCTAAAAATAAGCTCCTGGAAGTCAAAAAAACAGAATTGGCAAGAGTAGGTGCAAAAGAACTCATCATATACAGATCATAACTCTGTTGCTTCACGTATGCTCCTGAACATCAAACCAATATGTTTACATCAACAAACAGACCATTATTCAGCACATAGGGTTTTGGGCACATCAAGATGGAGAAGGATCATATTCGATGGAGAAGGATCATATTCTGACCACTCACAAGAACCATACAAAACAGAAATGTACTCTTGAAGACGACTAGAACTGCTAATATTTTCACCATAGTCACTTGCATTTCTCAGAACAGCACATCTTCCTTTGCTCCACCATGCTAACGTCTAATCAAAATTCAACAAAACTTTATCCCCACCCTACACACATAAATTAGAGTGCTCACATTCATTTTCTTTAGGTCAATAGGCTGTGTAAAGTTTGTGCTCTATAGCACAGCCCACATCCTTTAACCAAAAAGCATTTGAAAAGACAACTAGTAAGAGTGGACATGAAACAGACTAGCCACAACATAAACTAAATCTTAGGGGCAAGAAGTCAATAAGCATCCAGGAATCATGGCGACAAGGTTCTCTTTGTACCAATCCTTTAGAACGAACAACCATGGAGCATTACACACACAGAGAAATACAAAGTAACTGAACAATCAGCCATTAGATCAAGAAAATTCATGATAAAAAAGTACAATAATGTCACAGGCACCAAAGTTACAGGAAAAATTTCAAAGGCAGACATCTTTTAATATTGGCATTATCAAACGGGTAGCTTAAAACCAAACCGAGTCTGCACTTGCAAGTATGGAATCTGAAACTTGGACAAAATACACTTCCCCAGTTGTATCGGCAGTGTAAATCTTGGTTAAGCCAATAACGCTCCTTCAACCCCACAATATATATCTATATATATATATATATATATACATATTTTGGCCATAACCCCACTACCTTATTTAAAAACAACAGCAATAACAGAAACAAAAAGAAGAAGAAAGCCTTAGCCCAAAAAGTATGGGGCAGCTACCTTATTTAAATCTAAAAAATACATTCAATGGATACTACATACACACATTATATCTACTGCAGAACCCAAAAAAAAAAAACCCCAATCACAGAAAGAATTGACCAAAGCTCCGCCACTGTACCATAGAGCGCTTGTTAAATCATCATGGGAGACATACTTGAGCTCTACATATTTAAATTCCTAACAGACCCAAAAGATATCAACAACGCAAGAATCCAACAATGAGACTATGGCGCCTGATGTGCAAATCAACAACATAAAAATTTACGTGAACATCATAACATTAACCAATATGTTGGTCTCCACATACTGGGAATTTGCAAGTTCGGAAACTATTTCCACACATTGACCCATCATATGAACCCCAAAGTTGACAACAAACAGAAGGAAAAATAAAAAAATAAAGTTTCACAGAAGAATATCCACAAGCGTCGATTGCAAGATATCGGCCAATGGTGTCAGGGATTCATTGAGGCCCTAATTTCACCAAGTATTTTGTCAACAGTTACATTCACTCACCTAAGGGCTTCAATAGATCACTGCAGCCATTACATAACACAGAGAATTTAAACCACAAAGCAACCAAAAACTTGACAATGTCCCTCAGATATCCAATAGGTAGCAAAACCCACAAACCAAGTTAAAATAACGAATAAACTCTGGTATCAAATCATGCACAAACTTACAAGCATAAAATAGCACTTTCCAACATATGGCACGTACGTCTAACCACTCAATTAATATTGTGGACCAATATTTAAAGATCTATGCAAAACGCTGTCTAATAAGTAAATTGTAACACCACAGATTCAAATAACGAATGAAGAAGGAACACCTAATCGCATTTTATTCTAAGATTGAACATACAACTCCACATCACTACACGCTTGCCATGTGCGGAACTCATGATAGCTTAATTTATTAAATCCTTCATTGCACAAACTACAAGCAAAACACAACTGAAGAGATAAAATTGATAGGAAACCCCACAAGCCAAAGTTTCTGACCAAAATACTCGCACAAGTAAGCTTTGGTATCAAAATACCACACAAATTTACAAGCATAAATGGCGGTGTCCAAGAAATGGCCCATAAATTTAACAACTCAATAACATTGACCATTGCTCGAAGCGTACTAAGGAAAAAGGCCGGCCTGTAAGTAAGTAGTAGACACCCACATATTCTGATTATTAAGACGACAAAAACATAGCAAACCACCATCACACACCTGCCATATAAAACACGAAATGGGTCGCCTTTTTATCTCATTAACATCACTGCAAACCCATGATCATGAACAAAAAGAGCCAAATATTCAGCTCTGAGATACTCAAAGCCAATAAAGATATTGAACCCACTCGCTTAATAGAAACAACAACAAAAATAGATAATCACGAGTCATCCCTCACACAAGCAACAGGTCCGTAATTCAAAATGTAGCTTTCGGGCAAGTTATCAATACACTCACAAGTCACAGCCCATTAGCCATTACCTCTAACTGCCATCCATCTCTGATAGACAATCCAACTTCAGAACCATTTCACTTAGTTAATATAAAAAACTGATGTATGACATTCCACACCATGTTAAAGAAGGAACTCCCAGGTTCACCGAGATATGAATAACCCACACTCTTGGAAATTACAATGTGATTAATTCCATTCAAAAGCAATAATCCAAGTATTTTGTGTTATTCTCTGTACAATAGCTGCACTTCTAAACATCCTGACATAAACAAGCTACAGTAATGGCAATAGACACTCCCATTACAAAAAAAAACAAAAAACAAAAATTGTTGGGTAATGCCACCACCGCTGCAGCCACTATTGCAAAAGCAGGATCTATTTTTCTTCCAAGATCCCAACTGCTATTCAAAAACTGGTTTTTAGTAGGTTTACACATCTTGCCTCCTCCTTGTTTGACAGGACGGACACAAAAAAGGGTCGCAACCAAAACCAACAAGCCCGAAACTTGTTGCAAAACAAACTGAGACGAAAGATGAGCTTACACTTGCTCCCATCAGCCTCTCAGATGACCTGAAATAAGATAGGTACAGATCACAATGATTTCATAGAAATTAGCATCTACACATACCTTGTTGTTGTCCCGTTCTCTTATCTTTAATCAAAGCAACCTCTATAACATTTCCATGATCTTCAAACAGAGGGCGAATCTGACATCAAAATAAGCATGACATCAACAACATAAAACAATAACAGGATAACAGGGCAAAAATAGCACAACAACCATTTTTTTTTTTGTATATGAATTGATTGACTTACATCTTCCTCGGTGGCCGTCCTGGGAACAGATCCAACAAAAAGTTTGGCAAAACTGCCGCCATCAAATTGCTCTGAAAAATGCAATACAAACGTAAACAAAACAGGAATGAAAATGAACCAATGAAGATTGCAAGTATACATAGAAAACACAACAAGATGGGGCAAAGAATAGGAAAACAAAAAAAAATCACAAATAAGAAATGCTGTAATATACTCTTTCCTACAACTTCTCGTACCAAACCAACCCACTAGATTGCAAATAGTTCTTCCTTCTAATTCAACCGTGAGATCCTATTAACTAACAAAATTAAGATGCATACATTTTTCTCGGGTCTTTGTGATACTAATTATCCTTCTAAAAATATCCAATATTGCATCCCTAGCCGTCTTTAATCGTTGAGTTGTAACTTGTAAGGTTCTTGGCTCTATTGTTCATAAATCATAATTGAATGGCCCACTTGCATACGTTTTCACAGTACATAAAATCAATTCTGAAACAACATCAACTATGTGATTCCAAGTAGTTAAAAAAAAAAAAAAAAAAAATGCCAACCCCATATCCATCAACAATTAATTAACTCTAAATTAGTACAGTACTGCACCATAACCCCTAGCAATAAATAAATAATCAAATAAACAGTTAAACAAGCACCAAGCACACGCAATAAGCAACAATCAATTCAAACTTTACAGTTAATCCCACAGTTACAATTACAGTTAAACACACACACACACACACACACACAAAAAAAAAAAAAAAAAAAAAAAAAAAACGAAGAACAAGGCGAACCTGGCGAGCCTCCGCGGCCGGGGAAAGAAAACCCTCGCTTCTGTCCGGTAAGGGGTGGCGGCACCGGCAGCGGCGCCAGTTGCTGATGATTATTGTTATTATCATCATAATTATTAGACCCGAAACCTCCTCCGCCTCCGCCTCCGCCCATGGGCCTAAACCCAGCGGGGCGAAATCCCCCGGGTCCGGTATCGGCACCGCCGGAGCCGGGGGAGAGGCGAGGAGGACTCTCGAAAGGGCGGTGGTTGGCACCGCCGCGGAAGTTATTAGGGCTACGACGGTTATGGTTGTTGGTTAGAGGTCCATCGGAGAAGCGAGAAGGACCTCTAGAGTGACGATAGGGTTGGAAATCGTAATGATTGTTGTGGTTATTGTTGTCGTTGTTGTTGTTGTTGTTGTTGGAGTAACGGTCTCCTCTGTGTCTATCCAGCTTGGCGAATTTTGAATAAAAACCTAGAAATTGGAGAGAGAGAGTGGTGTGGTTGAAAGCTTGAAGGGTTAGAGAGAGTGCAGTGGAGTGGGGGCTTTGAGTTTTGTTCTTGGTCTTCTTCTTGGTCTTCGTCTTCTAATTTTGTTGCTTGGTGTTGGTGGTATTTGAGTTTTGTGAGTCTCTTTTGACAATTATTAAATAGTGTTGCGAGTTTGGGGAGTTTCTTCTGCTGGGCTTTTACGCGAACTGGGCCTTCCTTTATAGCAAAATTTGCCCATCTTTTTGCTTTTACTTTTTTAGTCTCTATTATAATAATAATAAAAATATTAAATCGGTTTGAATTTTCCTTTTTTTTTTTTTTTTTTTTTTTTTTTGGCTTGGTCTGTGATGTAGTTTGATGAAATTGAGTTTCGTAAAATATATATATATATATATAATTTTTTGTCTACAATAACTTCACAACAAATTATTAATAAAAAATTATTACTAATTTTAATATGAGTTTATTATTTAAATTATTTTTTGTCAATAAATACCAGTGGAAGTAAGGGGGAGTCCTCTTGATATTTACTTGATTTTATAATTATCGTTGGCTGTTATGTTCTCTAAAATGAATTAAATCCTTGCAAAAAATATTATATTAATGAATATTGAAAATGAATCATTAAATCTTGATATGATAACTCTTCTATTACTATTGCTTATTAATTGAATCTTTAATTTATTTGAATAGACGAATGGGGAATGGAATTATTAGTTGCGGAAAAGTGGAAAGATACTTTGTTTCTATATGAACTTATGAATTTCTCTACAGGCTCAAGCAATCAATTTAATATGATATGATTGAATAAATAATCAATTTTTACTTATATATTATTTTTGAGAAATGCTATGTCTACAACATTTTTACAACAATTTTACAACAAATCCTAAGTGGCAGGTTGTTACTGGTTATTATTGTTGGGGCAAAAAAGTAATCTTACTATTAGTTTCAAATTTGAACCAATAATAACTAACCACCTATGATTTGTTGTAAAAATGTTGTAAAATTGTTGTAGACGTAGCATCTCTCATTATTTTTAGTCGTTATTCTTTGTAAAGTTATAAAGAAAGTACAAGAATAAATTCTTTCTCTTTTATATCCCTACCCCCAAGTCAATAATGTAACCGCTTAGAATTTGTTATGAAAAATGTTGTAGACATAGCATTTTTTCACACAAAAAAATTAGAAAAAACCATCTAAATTTCTACAAATATCCATTAACTGAATGTATTTATATGCATAAATTAGTATATATATATATATATATATATATATATTTTTTTTTTTTGGAGAAAGAAATCAGTATCCTCAATAGTGTAGCTATGGGCAACAAAATTGTTAACTATATCGATGGTTACAAGCCTTTTCTTTATAATTTGATAATTACAACAAAATGGATGAGGATTTGAAACCTGAACATCTATATTATAAATACTAAAAACTGTCGGTTAAGCAACAAGACATTTGAGTATTTGACTAAATAATTACAAACTTAATAATAGAAATAATGAAAGTGTATGATAATTTATGTCTTAAATAAGCCCACGTGTTCATTTTCAACCTTCAGGTCTTCAAACACAGTAAGTTAAGAGTAGAAACCTCGATTCATGGTAGTTGATTACATTCGATACCTACTATAAATCACAATCTATCGATGTATGCAGTTGCATTACCTTAGTCTCAATGTTTGTTGCAAGGACTGTTTTATAAGATAAACTAAGCAACATGAGGCATACAAGTGCTTTGTAGTGTGACAAGTCATTTGTAATAATTAACCAAATTATGTGTCATATGGATTAAAAGCTAATGGTTCTTCTCATCAGTATTCAATTTTTAGTAATTACATGCTTATCACGTGTAACTGTATGTCCGCGTGTTATAAACTTATTGGCTAGCATGATGAGTGAAAAGCAGCTAAAGTTGTTAATACCATTACAACGGCTAATTAGTTGGGATTGGTTAGTGTAAGCTAATTAGTTAATCTATGTTGAAGCATTTTAATATTATTTAATTAAAATAAATAAATATAAAAACTGAGATTTTTTATTTTTATTTTTTGAGAATCTAAAATTGTGAGTTAATACAGAAGATAAAGAATTAGTTAAATATTTAATTTCACATTGAAAATGAGAGAGATTCTTTTATACTTTTTAATTATAGTGATTAATGGATTGGTATGTATTAATTCAAATTTGGGCCAAATCTCTGCCTAACAGGGAGGTGAAGAGAGGAGGTGCACAATTATGGACCTAATTAATCATATTAATTTTGCTAATAATTTCATGAGGCCCACTGACCCCTCATTCATACCCAAGGGCATGTTTTATATCCCAAAAAAAAAAATGCAAGTTATCATGAATACAAAATGCAAACATTGTTCAGATTGTAACATTTTAAGATATAAAGCAGTAGGAGGAATCCATTAACTAAGAATCAAAAACAAAAGAGTGGTTACGCTCATACAAGGTTCCCACGGCATCAAGGCTAGCCACTCATACAAGGTTCTCACAGTCCCTCTTTGTAATCAGCAATAATTACATTTGTAGCAGTATTGGGCCTAGATGTCCACTACACATTTTTTATAATGGACCTAAGGCCCAAGCCGAGGACTAAAAGTGTATGAGAGGGGGGTAACGTTGTCAAAAGGGACCATATTAACAAACAAAAAAAGTAAATTTAGATCATAAACGATTTAAAGGGTCATGCCGAGAATAAGTGTCACCTCGGCTGACCAAGGCCGTGGTCCGTAGAAATGGTCTACTATCCGAAGAAATGTCACAAAAATACTTAATTGCTACAGATAAGCACTATGGAAGCTCAAGATATGGAAGGATCTTAAAATATCCAAAGAAAAAGCTGCTACCTCTGCATTAAATGCGATGCAACTAACTCCCTGGTCGCATTAATGTGAAGGTGATACCTGAACAATGGATTTCAGCTTTACAGCTACTACATAAAGACTTATGGGAGGTGCCGATGGGACAAGTATCAAAATCAACCATTTGGCATGCACGTGGAAGATCGAGACGAAAAGGAGAAGGAGTATAAAAGGAAAGGGAGGTAGCGAGAAAAAAGGGATCGAAAAAGTAAGGGAAAAACACTGTACCCATTTAGAATCAAACTTGTAACTCCCTTTAAAATCATTATATAAGAACCAGTCTCCTTGGATATTGTCGAGGACATTTATTGCTCATTCTATAATAGTCCATCTTCAGTCTTTCACCATCAATCTACTCAATTTGTTGTTTGATTAACTAAAGCCTGATTTTCTAACCCATCTCTCTACAAATTCATTGTTTTGGGCTGAAGTCTGTTCACACATTTGGGCTAGGTATCCAAACTGGTCCTTACAACATCATTACCATTATACTTCTCCTCATATTTCATTAGCATATCAATCATAAGTTTCGCATCTAGTTCAATCAAAACATTAGCCAAATTTAACTCAATGCATAGATTGATCTCATCCCGCAGTTCCCACAGCTTTGCAGCCATACTGGTGGTGTGCCCAATTGCTCTAGCATAGCTGCCCGCCCAATCTCCATGAGAGTTCCAGATAATTCCACCTCTACCAGATGTGCCTAGGTTACCCAAGGAGAAGTCGTTAGAATTCAACTAGTGCCAATTTTCTGGAGGGGGGTACTACCACACCTAAATGGAAATTATAGGGCGTCTCAACCTTTCGTTTAAGCCAAGGTAAGAAAACTTAGAAGCTTTGGCTAACATTTCTGCCAGGAGGTTTTTGGGTGGTGTGGTCTCTAAAAATCACTCTAATCTGTCAAAGCCATAAACTCCACACTCCAAATGGGAAAACAATGCCCCAATTGATGCCAAAAATGGATGCCTGGTGTAAGGCATAATTAATTCGAAGCCAATCTGAGATATTTGCACCGTAGAATAAATTGGAGTGGATAAGGGGAGGGGGGGGAAGGAATCCCAAAAGGCCTGAGCTTGGAAACAATCCCTTGAAGTATGAAGAATTGATTCCGCTACAGCACTACATACAAGGCAGTAGAGGGGAATGCTTAAGCCTCTAGCAATAAGAACTTCTCTTACTGGTACGCTTTTATGGAGATATTGCCATAAAAAAAAACACCTGATTTTAAGTAGAGTGATCATTTTCTAGACCCAAATACTTGTAAAAAGATCATAGTGGGGAGTGCCATTAACCATGCAAGCCAAATTATAAGCTTATTTGAGATCAAAATCCCTATTGGGTGAAGAAGCCCAAGAGATATTGTCCACACTAGTTGCTGCCAAAGGAAAATGAGTGACTTTGATCTTCTGGCTTAAGGTGGAGGGGAGAACAAAATACAAACCTCCGAGATTCCAAAACCTAAGTTGAATAACATCTTTCAAAAGAAGAGATTCCTTTTCTCTTTGGAAAGGACCTACAATAAGGCTTCTCAATGGCCCATCACTCAAACATTTATTATGCCAATATGAACAATAGAATGTTTATTATTACTTGAATGTCATGGACACACCAATACATCAAGATGTGTCAACTAGTTGAGGTACAAGCTATGTGAAAGTCGATAGACACAAAGAAAATTGACAATAATTCCAAACTTGACTAATGTGGTAGATTATTAATGGTAGGTAAAAAAATAATGTTAATGATAAGTCTAAATAAGGACTAATAAGACTTATTAACTTAACTATTATGAAAAAAAGAGATGTTAACCAATGCCCTTCGTTTAAGAGCTATTTTTAGTTTAGGTAACATTTCATTTTTTCTGCGTTGAAATATGTAACCTTGCTCACAAGGCTATTGGCCTAACACAAGTTTCAAAATTGTTGTAAATGGTAGGGCTTTTTTTTCTACAAAGCTAAAATTGTTAAAATAATTTAAAAAAAATCATGTTTGTTAATTTCATTAGAATTCATTTTGGCCTTTATATTCATTCAATTTAATTCTTTATATTTCAAAAGTTTTTAATTAAGGTCTCCATTTATCCTCCATTAAATTACTCCATTAACCCTTTAAAATGCTGCCCTTTTAGTATTCCCAACTTATTATCACTATATATTAAGAGAATTTAAAAAGTTAATTAAGACTTAAAAAAATGTCAAAAATACTCATAATCTACCAAAGAAACTTTTTTCCGAAAAATTATAACACTTTCTATCTAAAAATTAGCATACATACCTTTAATACATTTTTTTCCTAAAAAATAATACATACTAAATTTAGCAGTTTTCAAATTAAAAAATTATATTAAAAAAAAAAAAATGTCTCAGTGGACGTGAGGCCTGTTATTATTATTATTTTTTCGAGAAAACTGTGGGTGTTGGTATAAAGTGTAATGTTAGGCCCGTTATTATTAATGTTTAGAGTAGAGTTTAGATTTTAGAGAGACAGAAAGAGAGAGAGCGCGCGAGCGAGGCAGGCAACGAATAGTGTCGCCTTGGCCTGCTGAGTTTTGAGAACCTTTTCGTCTCCTCTGGACCTCTACTCTATTTCTCTGGTTAGTATCTCTTGCCCTAACTTTTAATTCTTAGTGAAACTTTGGCCGCTGTACTTGTTTAATTTATAAATTTATTATTTAATTATTTATTTTAAAATTATAAAAGCGCTAATTAAAAAAAAAAAAAAAAAAAACCCAAAACCCCTGAACCACGTCGTCTCTGCCTAAACCCCTAACCCGACGAGCCGACTAAGAGAGAGAGGACTTTGGAGTTTGGACTGTTGGTATCCACTACAAACCTGACCGTATTTCTTCATTGCAAAGGCCAAAACTTCATACAATCTCTGTAAGTTATCATTACTGTTTGTTTAGTTAGTTTGCTGGGTTTATTACTCTGTTTGGTTGCTGAGGAGTTGTAGGAAAGTAAGTGGAGAAACTTTTGGATTTTTTTCGCTGTTGTTTTTGGGCCTCTGTGTGTTTCCACTTTCAATTGGTTTTCTACTTTCTTTCTCAGCAACCAAACAGGGCAACAGTGAAAACTGAAAACCCATTTCAAGTTTCTGTTTTGTACTTTTGTTTTTGTTTCATCTGAGCTAAGGCAGACGACGTTGATGGTAGGGGCAAAATAAGCCTAAACCCATTTATTCACTCAAATTCACCAATTTTAATTGAACTTGAACTCATATAATTATTAATCAAGTAAAATGAGCATCAATTTAATTAGACCTAATAATTATTGAGTTTTAACTAAAAACTCACTGAACCTCGTTTAACCCAAAATCAATACTCCTAAATTTAACCCAACCCTTCAAAAAAAAGGAAAAAGAAAAGAGAAACCCAGCCCTCAGACGTTACAAGGGTTTTCTCATTTTCCCTCGTTTTCCCTCATTTTCTCGGCCTCCAATCAAGTTTTAGTCGGAAACCCAGCAGCTTCAAAGCTTCGGACACATCAAAACTCTTCAAAGCTTCAGCAAATTTCTGAGTTGTTCGTCGGAATATTGACGTTATCTCTTTCCGGTCACTCCAGCACTCATCAGTAAGTTTCGAATCTCGGATTTGGTTCCTCTCTTTAGTTACTCAAAAGTCTTCTTTTGCTTTCCTTCGTTTTCTCCATTACCAAACAGTTTACATCTTCTAATTTTATCTTTTCGGTAAGCTTCGGTAATGCTTTGTTGAGTATGTTTGTGAGATTTGGTGATCTGGGTAATGCTTGGTATGTGTTTGGGAAGATGGAGGAGAGGGATGTGTTTTCTTGGAATGTGTTGGTGGGTGGGTATGCAAAAGCAGGGTTTTTGATAGTATGTGAAATGTGGTGATGTTCAAAGTGCACGGTTAGCATTTGATAGAATGCCAAGGAGAGATAGGAAATATTGTGTGTATGTGGCTCCATTGTATAATTTTTTCCAATGAAAGACCTTCACAGTTCCACGTCCTTTGTGGTGTAGATTTTATTGTATTGAAATTTTATATATATATATATATATATATTGTGTGTATGTGGCTCTGTAACTCTCATGATATTAAAAATAATCCAAGACTATCATGCGAAGGTTGGCTAAAACTTCCACTGTATCTTTCTGGGGTCAATAGATTCAAGGCCTGCAAGTTCATGTACAAGGATCTTGAAATTTCTGATGATGATGGCGATTGATTCAAGTTGGAAATATTTATACTAGGATAAATCTGGCTGAAGTTCCCTCTGCTTGGCATTGCCACATCTCCAAAACTAGGACAGTTCTGGGCATTAGAATAAAACCCCTTGGTAGAAATGGTCTTGAGCAATAGCTTCTCACTAAGATCGTTTCTCTCATTCTTTATGTGACTTGTTGGAGTAAAATGGTAATCTTCTGAGGAACTGTGTAACAGTTCAGTGTATTTGCGGAAAGATTCTGAATGCTCTTCCTTGATTTTTAGGTCAAGGGCAGACTGACTATTGGAACTCCCTGCATTACTAAGCCAGTAAAAGCCTAAGTCTTGGACCATGGAATTGTTGAGACAAGGTGCTAGAATGTCATTATCCTGCTTGGATTCCCTTGGGTTTGAGAAAACTCCATCGAAGTTTGAATTGAAGTTATTGTTCCTACAAATAGTTGACATAACTATTTAAAGATTAATCTGAAAGCTTTATCATGAAAAGGGTTAGTTCAAAGGAAAGTAACAAGTAGTCCTTGTGAGGTAGATGGAAATCAAAGTAACAAGAAAATTTTAGGACAAAGCATTAACTGCATATCAGTTTTGGTATCAGTATCACTGTCACATGATGTTTTCCACCGGTGTAAGTTATTGTTTCTAAAGAGGCAAAATTATAACTAATATACATGTCATTATACAGTTCTCAACATTTGTAGATACACATGCATGTTATGTAAGCCACATTGTATGTAATATTAATACTAAAGAAAAGGAATATACTAATAACTAGTAGAAAGTGTTATTGCACTATGTTTCTTTCTAACCATTTTTTTAGTAGTGGGATGAATATTTATCTTTTAATAAAATAAAGGTAAAATATCGAATTTTTTAGTAGTGGGGGATGAAAATTTTGGTAATTTTTTGGGTTGCGGGGGTATTGGATTTTATTTTTATTACTAGTTAAAGGGTTTTGGATTTTATTTTTATTTATTTTTTATTTTAAAAACGTTTTAATAATTTTATTAAAAACCGCAATTAAATTTTTTGAGAAATATGATAGGATTTCATTCATTCTCAATTTTACTTTTATGTCTAGCGACATCGTTTCAGTTTCAACATAAAATAAAAACCCTATAAAAAGCTTTGCTCCCAGAAAAACCAAAACCCACACACACTGTCAGACTCACACACCCAATCTTTCTCTCTCTGTTCCCAATCAAAGGGAAAGTTCGTTTTTCTTGTATGTGAAGTGAGAATTTGATTTAAAGCTTCGATTCTTGTGTTTTTTCTTCAGTGGAATACTTTGTAATTGTTCCATGTAAGACTTTCTTTTTTCACATTTTCAATTATACTAAAACTTCCCTTTTGACAGTAAAAGAAGCCTAGAATCTACGCAAAAGGAGTTACTATATATGTTTCTAAATTTTGTTTGTTTGTTTTTTTCAAAGCGGCGGTTTCTGTCTCATTTGATTATTGCATTAAATTTGTTTGATATGGCAGAGCTGGAATAGGTTGAAAATCGAGGGTTTTTGGAAATGGATATTGATTCTGATTCCAACAATTTGAATGTCAAGTCATCGGAGGAAGGTGCGGCAATGCAAATGGATTCTTCTGACTCGTCAGCCGCTCAAGTAATTGCTCTCACTCAACCCCTCTTTGCTTGTTTTTTTTTTTTTTTTTTTCTTCGTTTGTTTTTATAATCTGTTTGGTTGCTGAGAATGCGAAGGAAAAGTGTGGAATTTTACATTTTCAGTCAGTTTTTTTTTTTTTTTTTTAAATAGTTCATTTTTCATGTGTTTAATCTCTGTTTGGTTGTTGAGAAAACTTAGGAAATGAAGGAAAGTGTATGATTTTATATTTTGAGTGTGTTTATATATATATATATATATATATATTAGTTCATCTTTCATGTGTTTTATCTATGTTTGGTGGCTGAGAAATCAAAGGAAAGTAATAGGAACACAAAGACAAAGAAAAGTGTAGAATTTTACATTTTGAGTGTTTTATTTATTTACTTTAAATTAGTTCATTTTGTGTGTGTTTTATCTCTGTTAGAAAACAAAGGGAAGTATGCTTTTTGAGTGCTTTACTGGCTCAGGTCCCAATTTTTATAAAAATATATATAAACCCATGATTCATAGATTATCTGATTTTTTGTTTTTGTTTTTTAGTTTTCTGTAACACTTGTAGTTGCTGACTAAAGTAAGATTTAGTGCTTTTTTTTCTTTCTTTTTTTTTTTTTTTTTTTTTTTTTTTTTAAATTTTATGAATAGATTTAGCTTAATTTTGTTAGTTGGATGATGCACAGTATTAAATTTTCATTGATTGAATCTGTGTCAAAGGCAAAGGGTAAAGAAAAAGAGGAGCTTGCTGAGACAATGGATAAGCTAAATATTGAGGGATCATCATCTGGGCAGGCTGGGACTTCGTCAACCAGCTTCAAGAGAAAACCAGTTATCATCATTGTTGTAGGGATGGCAGGTGATTAAATTAACCCTAATCGGTTTTGTTTAAAAGTAATATTGGTTGTCTTTTCGTTGATTTATATGGGTTTGGATTTTTGGGAACTTTTTGGTATGTTTACTGTTTGGAGATAAAGACTGAAAGATGTTATATGGATTTTCTTAGGAAGTGGAAAAACAACGTTTCTTCATCGGCTGGTTTGCCACACCCAGGCTTCAAATATTAGGGGTTATGTGATGAACCTTGACCCTGCAGTGATGACACTTCCATTTGGCGCTAACATTGATATAAGAGACACTGTGAAGTATAAGGAAGTGATGAAGCAGTACAATCTAGGACCTAATGGTGGAATTTTGACATCGCTTAACTTGTTTGCTACGAAGTTTGATGAGGTAAAGCTTACATGTCAAATATCTGCTTTAGAGTAGATCTGTTATTCTAGCCTATGAGTTCTAGCTCAATTGACACTTCCTCCTCTCACAATGATGGGGTGGAGGGTTTAGTCATGTTTTAAGACCCATTGATTGTGCACGTAACTTACCACAAAAACGTATATTAAACTGTTAGAACAACTCAATTGCTTAGCACGTCCAGCTTCACCTTTGCCATTAATGAGGCCTTGTTGTGAGTCTTGTGACCTATAGAATGGGTGGTATTACAGCCATTTATAAGTGTCCTCTTTGGACTATCAAGCTAATAAACATCCTGAAGAAATCTCTTGGAGAAAAGTTTAGATTGGAATTGGTTGGTTTAAGCATATAGATTGTACTTCTGGTTCAATATCTATTAATTTGCATGCATAAGCCAAGCACTTTTCAGCCATGGATGCTCTATGGTGATTATATATCTCTGGATTGGTTTATGTTCTCATTTCAAAATCTTTTACTCTCATTTATTGTTTGTTCCATTTTTCACCAAGTATTTGTTTGTATAATGATCTTTATGATGCCTTATGTCAGGTTGTTTCTGTTATCGAGAAGCGAGCAGATCAGCTTGATTATGTTCTTGTGGATACTCCTGGACAAATTGAAATATTTACTTGGTCTGCTTCTGGTGCTATTATTACAGAAGCTTTTGCTTCAACCTTCCCTACCGTTGTCACTTATGTAGTTGATACGCCTCGTTCCTCAAGTCCAGTTACTTTCATGAGCAATATGTTATATGCTTGTAGTATACTTTACAAGACAAGGTTGCCTCTTGTGCTGGCATTCAACAAGACTGATGTGGCTCAACATCAATTTGCCTTGGAGGTTTGTTTTTACTTGACCCTTCAAGTACATAATTTACGTTGAAGTTACATTATTTAAACCCTTGTGCTTCTAGCTTTCTACTTACCAGGAAAAAAAGAAGAAGAAAAAAAAGTACCAATGCTTCTGTTTGCTGATAAACTTTGTACATGTCTTATGTTGGTGAACCTTTGGAACTAAACCCCAAAGTGCGAACTAACAATTTCATTAGTCAAGCAAGAATATTAATATCAATATGTTTAGATCTTTTGAAGTCTATATACTAGTTGGGACTTTGTTTCAGTGGTCTAGAATTTGGGGTTTCACACAACATATTTCCATTTCTGATTTTGTACAATCTGTCAGTTTTTCTTCTTGAGTTACTTGTAATTGTTTTAAGTAGAGTGTTCATTGTATGTATTTTTTATTCAATTAAACTTTGATTGCCCTATATTAAAAAAAAAAAAGACTTATTCAGGTACCCAGTCTGTTTGGTGCATTGAGAAGCTAAATTAGGGTAAACTCATTAGTGTTTGGGATCTTTGTAGTCTGGTTGAATTTGTATTACACAAAGCTGTGCATTTTCTATCATGCCAAATTTTGTTAGTGGTTCTAACAGAAAAATATAATGTTCATTTCTATCATGTTTGATTGCCAAGGTTATTTTGGAATTCTACCTCAGCTGGTTAGTCTTTTTTACTTATTTTTTAAAATTATTCTAAATATTTTTGCTCCTTTCTTTTCAAAGCCAAATGATGAAAAAAGAAAGAAAAAGTAAATATCCTTAATTCTCTCCACTTCTCATATTTTCTGAAAATTTAAATTTGACTCTTCCTTTTGCCTCTTTTAAACCAAGTATTTGATATGATGGTCTAAATCTGATTCTCTGGATGCAGTTATTTTCTCACTCTTTGCTTGGGACACTAATTTTTTCTCCATTCCCTTTGTCGTCTGGTTAACTTGCATATACATACGAGCAGATTTTGTTTTGTATTTATATCCTTGTCTTGAATGCTGATGTGCATGCAGTGGATGGATGACTTTGAGGCCTTTCACGCAGCAGTAAGTTCAGACAGCTCATACACATCAACTCTAACTCAGAGCCTTGCCCTTGTGCTGGATGAGTTCTACAAGAATTTACGGTCAGTTGGTGTGTCTGCTGTTTCTGGTGCTGGAATAGACGCCTTCTTCAAGGCCATTGAAGCAAGTGCCGAGGAGTACATGGAAACTTATAAGTATTGCTTGAATTTGATAAATGTTCTCCTTGCTTTTTTGTTACAGTTCTATTGCTTGGCAATGCTATTGCTACCATAATGACCAGAGTAATAATAAAACTTTTATTACTTTTGCTGTTTATTCTTGTTTGTGCAGGGCTGATCTTGACAAGAGATGGGCAGAGAAGCAACGTTTGGAGGAAGATCGCAGGAAGGAGAACTTGGATAAATTGAGGAAGGATATGGAGAAATCTGGGGGAGAAACTGTTGTCTTGAGCACTGGTCTGAAGGACAAAGGAGATAGGAGTAAAACCATGATGGATGAGGAAGATGAAGAAATAGAAGATGATGATGATGATTATGAGAGATTTACTGATGATGAAGATGCTATAGATGAGGATGAGGACGAAGATGAAGAAGTTTCCAGATTCTCCTTTTAGTACAGCTACAATGCTGACAAAATTTTCTTGAACCCAAACTTTGTATAGAATTTTCACTAGTAACTAAGTACTAAACCACTGATTTAACGGCATATAGTTTTGCATAACTTGTGATTCAACGTTTACAGCACTCATTTTTGCGTAGGTAAGTTATTAAAGGCTCTGCTGTTTGGTTTGATATGGTATGCATAACTTTGTAATTGTACTTCTGCTGCTGTTCGTGATTATTTAACCTGCCATTTACAAGTGAAATTTTGGATTTTGAACATGGGGGGTCTGTCATTGCATTTCAGTTGTGTATTTGTTATTTCATTATTGCACATGGAAGGTCTGTTAAGAATGATGAATTCCAGATTTGACAGAGTTGCTATCAATTTTGGCACATTATTTAGTCACATAACTTTCTAGTGCTTGCTTTTCTTACCACATGCGTCTATGGCATGGCTGTATGAGAATGTGTGCAATTGGATGAGCTTATGATTATGGCATGGCTATGTGAGAATGTGTGCATTTGGATGAGCTTATTTTTATCGGATTACGGCACAGCCGTGTGAGAATGTGTGCATTTGGATGAGTTTATTTTTATCAGTTTATCTTGTTTACGGTATAAAATAACATTTGTCGCCTGAAAAAAAGGTAGTGTTTTAGAAAGTTTTGCGTTCTCTTTTTATTGAGGATGAAAATAAGTTGAACCAAATGAGTAATATGATGTCATGTCATCTATTCATTTGTTGCCTTTTTTTTTTTTTAATTTTATGAACTATTCATTTGTTACAAATTGTATTGATCACTGTTTTCATAAGGTTGAGATATGATTGCAGTGTTTATATGATTTTTTTTTAAAAAAAAAAAAAAAAAAATTAAACACACCGACCAAACCGCACTTGTAGTGATATATTTAACTGCATATATTTTTTTAATTATTTTAAATTTCGGCAATAGCATTACCTAAATTTGTGCTGCCCAAACACTCTGACCGAGTGGGTGTGAAGTGCTTGTGCGGATGCCCAAAGGAAACTAATTGTGGCAATGACATTGTCGAAATAGGGGGAAAAAAATTTTGTGACAATGCCATTGCTGAAAATGGGAGGGGGAAAAAAAAGTGGATGCCAAAATCTGTGGAGGAATTAAAAAAAATATAACGTGCTATGTACACAATATTTTTACAATATTTTCACAACAAATCACAGGTAATTAGTTATTATTAGTTCAAATTTGAATTTAACACTGAGATTACTCTTTTAATCCAACAATAACAATCAGTAATAACATGCCACTTAGAATTTATTGTAAAAATTGTGTGCACATCTCATTTCTCAAAAAAACAAAAAAAATTGTGGAATGGATTTGTGTCAATGTCATTGCCGAAATAGGAGGAAAAAAAATTATTATAATTGGTTTGTGGCAATAGCATTACCGAAATAGGGGAAAAATAAATTTGTGACAATTGTGGCAATATCATTGCCCAAAACGGGAGGAAAAAAAAAGTTGATAAATGCCTTCAAAGAAAATTGAAAGAATTTTATTAATTGGAAATGCTGGGCCAAATTTAAATTTTAGTGAAGGAACATACTAAGCCCGTAAAATACTCTCAGTGTGGCAACTGAACGTGGGCTAGAAAATTAACACTAAGCCCATAAAATAACAAATATTAACATATTATGCAATATTAACATATCATGCTTTTTTTTTTCCTCCCATTTTCGACAATGGCATTGCCACAAAATTTTTTCCCTATTTTGGCAATGCCATTGCCACAAACTAATTGCAACAAATTTTTTTTCCTCCTATTTCGGCAATAACATTGCCACAAATCCATTTCACTTTTTTTTTTTTTTTTTTTTTTTGAGAAATGAGATGTGTACACAATTTTTACAATAAATTCTAAGTTGCCGTGTACGTAGTACATTATATATTTTTTTTAATTCCTCCCCAGATTTCGGCATCCACTTTTTTTTTTCCCTCCCATTTTCAGCAATGGCAATTTTTTTCCCCCACAATGGCATTGCCACAATTGGTTTCCTTTGGCACCCGCACACTTCAAGCACTTCACACCCACTCGGTCAGCCTGTTTGGGTAACAGGAATTTCGATAATGCCGTTGTCAAAATTCAAAATTTTCTCTCTCCCACTTTTTCTCTTTCTCTCTCATACATTTGTTAGAATTTCGACAACGATGTTACCAAAATTCACTCTCTCTCCTCAATTCTCTAAATAAGTTGGAATAATACCCATAACGCAAATAAATCCAAGATTAGCAATATTCAGCCAAAAGACTCCACCAGAAAGTGCTAAAAGGTAGCAAATTATTATAAGGAGTGGATTACAATAAGAGACTACAATAATTGACATAGTTTGATGCCTTCTGTCTAGAAGATGACAAAGAAGACACGTGTAATTACATACCTTTAGAAAAGTGGACCACGTGTTGACTGTAGGCTAGTCGTAACAGAGTAGAGACACAAAAATTTTATCCAAAAATAAGAGAGAGACAAAAAAGAAAAAGAAAAAGAGATGATCTTTTTTCACAATAATAAATTGTAATTGAAAGATATCAATTATTCAAAACACGTTTCATTATGCACCAATCTCATATGCTAATGAAAAATTTTGTGTCACTAGATTAATTGGGCAACATAGATGTAAGGATCATATTTGAATTCCTAGCCCAACGAGTAGATGGACTTAGACCCAAAAAGCTCAAAATAATGAATTTGTATAGAGTAGGTTGAAAAACTGAGTTTTAATGAATTTGATAGGTGCTCAGGTATATTTGAATGGCAAGAGAATGTGATTAAACTAGTTTATGCTAAAGAAAATTGCTCTCAACAAAGTTCGAAGAGATCTGTTCTTATATATTTCTCACAGGTTTGATTACATAGTCAGTTCCTGATGCTACAGTGTTTTCTATGTGTTTTTCCTGATCCCCTTGTCTCATTGCCCCCTTCTTCTTTTATACTATCTGTAGGGGCCTTTTTTGTGTGCGTTAGGCTGGGCTGCCTCCCGCGTTAGTAGGCGCAAGTATTCTGAGTAAGGGAGTTGAGACCGGTCTAACTGCAACTCAATTTGGTCCGGCTTGTGCGCAAACGTTGAGTCCAAGTCCAAGGGAAGATGCAGCAAAGTGGGTTTATCCCCTGTTTCTGCTGCAGACGACTTTTCTCCAATTTCTGCCGCTGCCAGTTTTTTGCTGCAGGATTGATGTTTCTACCGCAAAAGGAACTTTTCTTCGGTTTTTGCCACAGGTCTGACTCTTCTGTTATGCAACAAAACTTTCTGCAGTGTAGTAAGACTGTCTGCTGTGCAATAAAACTTTCTGTTGTGTAGTAAAGTTTCATGCCGTGCTTTAAAGCTTCCTACTATAAAGTCTTGTGCAATAAAGCTGTCTGCTATGCATTAAAGTTGTCTGCCGTGCTTTAAAGCTGTCTGTTGTGCTTTAAACCTATCTACCGTGCTTTAAAACCATTTGCAATGTGGATGATTACTCTTCGCTTTTACTGCAGAAATACTTTTCTACTTTCTGCACATAAACAAATCTAAAACCCAAAGAAAATACCAATCAAGCAAATGTTAGCTTAAATGGGTTAGCATATTCTCAAATATATACATACATATATGAGTGTATATACTTATACGTATTCACATATACATTTATAAAATATATTTTTTCAGAACATGAGAAATAAGGGTATATGTATATATATACTTACGGTAGGATAATGGTTAGTTTGTGTCAAAAGTAAAACACGTAATAACAAATAAAGGAGAAAGCTTCGACAGGAAAGGTTTAGCTAGTAAAATAGTTAACAGGGTAAATATAATGAAAATATGCTACAGTAGAATAACACGTACAACAAGTAAAGACACCACAGCAGGACAACTGATGCGGCAGACGTGATAAAAATGTGCCACAGCAGGATGACTAAATACGGTAGATATAATTTATAATGAGAGAAATCAAATACATTTGCAATCAAAATCAAGTATTGAATCTGCCCATAGAATAAGTAAACCAAGAAGGAACCCAAACTCCAACTTCAACAACCTTATCATGGGCTCCTGTCATAAAAGTTATTCATTTTGGAGAATAGGCCTAAATGGCTACTAGTTATTACTTTTATAGATTTCAAAGACTGAGTTTGCTAAGAGGGAGGGAAAAGATGGTCTATTGATGCATGCCCCTATTCCTGCCGCGTTTTCTCTCTTCTTTTTCTTTCTTTCTTTCTCTCTCCTTTGGGTGCTTTTCTTCTTCCCCTGTTTTTTACTCTTTCCCCTATTTTTTCCTCTACTTTCGTCCCCATTTTTTCTGCCGTGGTTACCTTCATTTTATAGCAAACTGATTCAATGAGATTTCTCCTTTTTACCCCTAGGGCTTCACCAACTATTTTTTGGTTTGTTGTGGGCATCCTTTCAAGATTACCCACTCACCCATTGGATGCCTCTGCCATTGCTCAGTACATATTTGTTGCATGATAAAATTCTCTTTTGTTTGTTCCTGCCGTATACCTCTACCTCTAGGTTCCAATATCAGGATTGGGCTACCTCACTACCTAGCTTTATGGCATGCATCAGATGGTCCCAACCATTTATTACTTCTTTTGGGTAAGATACCATCCCAGCAAGATATATTCTCAAAATAAGTTATGGCAGGAAACCAAATATAGATCCCCTTTTACCCCTACCACCAACTCACGCCCTTTGAATCTCTTTGATTGCGGGCCCACTTCCGTTGTATTGGCTGGGTACAGGTTGGTGGTGCCCTGGCCCTTCTGTTTTTGTCTTCTTTCGTTCCCACACCATTCTTACCATAGCAGATCAACTCTGTTTTGTCCTGCTGCAAGTCTTTCACACGTTTCCTACTGTGTTTGTCATTTTCTTTAGTTTGGGCTTTTCTTTCCTTCACGTGATTCTTGCTGCAGACATTTCCTGCTGCTCATTGTTTCCTTTCATCATTCTTTTTCATATCAGTTCTCACGCCTATCTTTTTTATACAAAAGGATTTGGGTCTTTGTGGGCCAAATAATGTTAACTGGATCAAAAGGGTCTTGGGCACAATTTATCTTCATCTGCTGAATCCATCTTGCCAAATTTGTATTCTGCTGAAGAACTGTATTCTGCGGCAGATCTGTATTCTGCAGTAGTAAAGCCTTTTGCTGAAGAATAGGGACTTGTGTCTTCATCTGCCGAAGCCATTCTGCCAAAGAACTATATTCTGCGGTAAAGCTATATTATACGGCAGATTTGTATTTTGTGGCAGATGGCTTTCACTTGCACTTCTCTCTTCGCTCTTTGGTCTTTTTCTTAGGTCTTTGAGCCTTACTTCTCATTGAGCTTTCTTTCTTATGGGCCTTTGGGTATAGATTTGCAAAAATAGACATCAACATTTAGTCCCCTGAGCATACGGATTGCTCCTGCAATTCGTATGCGAAACTTATGCAGTTTTTCTTTTGCGGGTTGTTTAACAACTCACATGCGAATGCTTCTCTTCTTTTTTTCACGTGCCTGCCGTTTCAATATTTACTCTCCTTAGGCAAGTTGTTCTCTTCTGTTATGCAACAAAACTTTTTGCAGTGTAGTAAGACTGTCTGCTGTGCAATAAAACTTTCTGTTGTGTAGTAAAGTTTCCTGCCGTGCTTTAAAGCTTCCTACTGTAAAGTCTTGTGCAATAGAGCTGTCTGCTATGCATTAAAGTTGTCTG
Organism: Quercus variabilis; assembly: GCA_030445155.1. Taxonomy (NCBI): domain Eukaryota; kingdom Viridiplantae; phylum Streptophyta; class Magnoliopsida; order Fagales; family Fagaceae; genus Quercus; species Quercus variabilis. The sequence goes on from CP129450.1 coordinate 11,353,086, forward strand.
CCGTGCTTTAAAGCTGTCTGTTGTGCTTTAAAGCTATCTACTGTGCTTTAGAACCATTTGCAATGTGGATGATTACTCTTCGCTTTTACTGCAGAAATACTTTTCTACTTTCTGCACATAAACAAATCTAAAACCCAAAGAAAATACCAATCAAGCAAATGTTAGCTTAAATGGGTTAGCATATTCTCAAATATATACATACATATATGAGTGTATATACTTATACGTATTCACATATACATTTATAAAATATATTTTTTCAGAACATGAGAAACAAGGGTATATGTATATATATACTTACGGTAGGATAATGGTTAGTTTGTGTCAAAAGTAAAACACGTAATAACAAATAAAGGAGAAAGCTTCGACAGGAAAGGTTTAGCTAGTAAAATAGTTAACAGGGTAAATATAATGAAAATATGCTACAGTAGAATAACACGTACAACAAGTAAAGACACCACAGCAGGACAACTGATGCGGCAGACGTGATAAAAACGTGCCACAGCAGGATGACTAAATACGGTAGATATAATTTATAATGAGAGAAATCAAATACATTTGCAATCAAAATCAAGTATTGAATCTGCCCATAGAATAAGTAAACCAAGAAGGAACCCAAACTCCAACTTCAACAACCTTATCATGGGCTCCTGTCATAAAAGTTATTCATTTTGGAGAATAGGCCTAAATGGCTACTAGTTATTACTTTTATAGATTTCAAAGACTGAGTTTGCTAAGAGGGAGGGAAAAGATGGTCTATTGATGCATGCCCCTATTCCTGCCGCGTTTTCTCTCTTCTTTTTCTTTCTTTCTTTCTCTCTCCTTTGGGTGCTTTTCTTCTTCCCCTGTTTTTTACTCTTTCCCCTATTTTTTCCTCTACTTTCGTCCCCATTTTTTCTGCCGTGGTTACCTTCATTTTATAGCAAACTGATTCAATGAGATTTCTCCTTTTTACCCCTAGGGCTTCACCAACTATTTTTTGGTTTGTTGTGGGCATCCTTTCAAGATTACCCACTCACCCATTGGATGCCTCTGCCATTGCTCAGTACATATTTGTTGCATGATAAAATTCTCTTTTGTTTGTTCCTGCCGTATACCTCTACCTCTAGGTTCCAATATCAGGATTGGGCTACCTCACTACCTAGCTTTATGGCATGCATCAGATGGTTCCAACCATTTATTACTTCTTTTGGGTAAGATACCATCCCAGCAAGATATATTCTCAAAATAAGTTATGGCAGGAAACCAAATATAGATCCCCTTTTCCCCCTACCACCAACTCACGCCCTTTGAATCTCTTTGATTGCGGGCCCACTTCCGTTGTATTGGCTGGGTACAGGTTGGTGGTGCCCTGACCCTTCTGTTTTTTTCTTCTTTCGTTCTCACACCATTCCTGCCGTAGCAGATCAACTCTATTTTGTCCTGCTGCAAGTCTTTCACACGTTTCCTACTGTGTTTGTCATTTTCTTTAGTTTGGGCTTTTCTTTCCTTCACGTGATTCTTGCTGCAGACATTTCCTGCTGCTCATTGTTTCCTTTCATCATTTTTTTTCATATCAGTTCTCACACCTATCTTTTTTATACAAAAGGATTTGGGTCTTTATGGGCCAAATAATGTTAACTGGATCAAAAGGGTCTTGGGCACAATTTATCTTCATCTGCTGAATCCATCTTGCCAAATTTGTATTCTGCTGAAGAACTGTATTCTGCGGCAGATATGTATTCTGCGGTAGTAAAGCCTTTTGCCGAAGAATAGGGACTTGTGTCTTCATCTGCCAAAGCCATTCTGCCAAAGAACTATATTCTGCGGTAAAGCTATATTATACGGCATATTTGTATTTTGTGGCAGATGGCTTTCACTTGCACTTCTCTCTTCGCTCTTTGGTCTTCTTCTTAGGTCTTTGGGCCTTACTTCTCATTGAGCTTTCTTTCTTATGGGCCTTTGGGTATAGATTTGCAAAAATAGGCATCAACATTTAGTCCCCTGAGCATACGGATTGCTCCTGCAATTCGTATGCGAAACTTATGCAGTTTTTCTTTTGCGGGTTGTTTAACAACTCACATGCGAATGCTTCTCTTCTTTTTTTCACGTGCCTGCCGTTTCAATATTTACTCTCCTTAGGCAAGTTGTTCTCTTTCTTTCTACAATTTTACGACCTTCTAAGGGTAGCCAAAAAGTTGTTGTTCATGATGGTGGTGCTGGGTCTGTTGGGCCTCTTTGGGCCTGCTGTATGCTTTCCTTTTTCCCTTCATGACTTGTGCCTGCTAGATCTCTTTGGGCTTGCTGTATGTTTTCCTTTTGCTTTTCATGACTTATGCCTGCTGGGCCTCTTTAGGCCTGCTGTATGCTTTCCGTTCGCCCTTCATGACTTGTGCCTGCTAGGCCTCTTTAGGCCTGCTGTATGTTTTCCTTTCGCTCTTTATGACTTGTGCCTGTTGGGCCTCTTTGGGCCTGCTATATGTTTTCTTTTTGCTCTTCATGACTTGTGCCTGCTGGGCCTTTTTGGGCCTGCTGTATGTTTTCCTTTTACTAAATTTCATTAGCCCAGTACTATCATTGGGCTTGTACTATGTAGTTTCGAGCTTCTTTGGCTCATTTCATTGCTTTCGAGCTCCTTTGTCCCATTTTATTCTTTTGGGCATCCTTGGCCCGTTTCATCACTTTCGGGCTCCTTTGTCCCATTTTATTCTTTTGGGCATCCTCGGCCCGTTTCATCACTTTCAGGATCCTTTGTCCAATTTGGGCTCTTTTGTCCCATTTTACTCTTTTGGGCATCCTCGGTCCGTTTCAATTCTTTACTCCCATAGGCTTTTACTAATTTCATTGGGCTTCCCCGGCCCAATTACTGTATACTATCCTTGGGGCTCATGGGCTTGCCATCAACTCTTACTTTCTTTGCTTACATTACTTTTGAGCCTACCACGGCTCGTTCTTAATTTTTCACGTCATACACTGCCCATGGATTTGTTATTCTCTCTTTCCTGGCTCCTTTAAGCCCGTTTGCTCCCTCAAGGCCCATTTGTTTATTTCATGGACCTGTGATCCATTATTCCTGCCATTTGAGTTTAATGGTTTTCTTCTCACTTTACTAACTCTTTTCTTCCCATATGGTTTTCATTCCAAGGGATTGTTGTTGATGATGATGATGTGTGCATCATTCTCTTAATCATTTCTTCACTTGTTTCTTGGTTTGCTTCTTGAAAATTCCTTGTTATCTTGGACTTCTACAATGGTACTCAGTTCTTTATGTTTGCGGTCATCTGTATACTTATTTCTTCACGTTTCTGCAGTATCACGTACTCACTTCTTTGTTTCTATAGGGATGAATACTCATTTTTTTGCTTCAGCAGAATATGTAGACACTTTTTGCTGTAATACATGCATTTATTTCTCTGTGTTAATGCACCTCTTACTTTGCTTCTGCTAGAGCATCATCTATACTGTAGGAAGTAAATGTTATAGTAGATTCTACAGCAGAAAGAATTAGGCTTGACTGCTTACTTTCCCCACGTATTCCTTAGCATCATCTCTTCATCTCGTCATCCTTTCTTGTTGGGTTCTTCTTCATTATGATGTTTTACATTTTCTCATCTCTGCAGAATGCTCAAAATTGGCTCTTTGGGTTCTTTAACTCTTCTTTTTGCCAACTTTGCGAACAACACTTTTGCGGAGCAAGGATTCTTCTTACAGTCTTCATTTTTCTTTTCTTTTAGCCACTTAAGGTTGCTTCACTTTGGGCTTCATTCATTCTCTAAAAATAGAGAAAGTGTTGTCTTCTACTACCTTCTCATCTAAGCCGATGACTGAAAAGAGTTTCATTAAAATAGCTCTGCCACTTCACTTTCTTCAAGCAGAGCTCTTTCACAAGAGGAAAGCTTCCTTTAAGTGTGTAGATCAAAGGGTGACTTCACTCCCTTTTCTTGTGCCTTCTTCTTCTCTTTGCATTCACGTATCTTCATTTCTTTTTCTTAAAATAAAGCGAAAAGCTAATAGTGCAAGCCCTTATCATAGTGGAGTAATTTTTCAGTTGCTGATAATGTATTCTTTGCCAAGATGAAGTTTTTGTAGAGAAGGATGTTGGGCCTTTGCTGTTTGAATTGCAGGTTGTTTCTGATTCTGCCATAAATTCTGGTTTTGCTGCCAAATTGATCTTTTTGCAAAAGTGACTGAGTCTGCCACTCATTTTAAGGCGCCTACAAGTGGTGCCATTATAGACGTTCCTCTTTCAAGGGGCAATGAGGATGCTTCACAAGAAATCTTCATTTTCTTTTCATTCTAAACATTTCCTTTTGTCATTCTGTCATAGCAATTATTGATTCCTTCGTGTTTGCTTTTATTTTCTTTTTTTCCTTCTTTAACATATTCTTCTTGTCATTTTGCCATAGGCTTTAGTCATCTTTTGTCTATATCTGCGACTCCACTCTTAGGCCTCTTCCCTTCTTTCATCAAGCCCTTTTAGGTCTTCGCATCTTTCTGCCACAAAGACTTCCTTTTCTTTTTCTTTCTACCGCAGTTGCATAACTCTTAGGGATGGAGTCATTACTTCTGCCAAGCTCATTACCTCTGTCCTGCAGACCAAGAAAAAAGGTGAAAATCTTGTGGCTGACTATAAGCGTCTAGCAGATGCATTGCCCATCCTCTTGTATATCTGTCTTCCGCAAGCTGGCAGGTCCCACGTTGGGTTTGGACTTGATCTGCATCTTTACCCATACTTGGCCAATAAAAGCCTACCCTCTGGAGTTTGCAGTAAAGGCTGACTTCTCCACAGGATCCGTAAGACTGTCTGCTATGCAATAAAGTTTTTTGCTATGTAGTAAAGCTTCCTGCCGTAAGGCCTTGTGCAATAAAGCTAACTGCTATGCATTAAAGCTGTCTGTTGTGTATTAAAGCTGTTTGCCGTGCTTTAAAACCGTCTACCGTGCTTTAAAACCTTCTGCAATGTGGATGACTATTATTCGCTTTTACTGCAGAAATACTTTTCTACTTTCTGCACATAAACAAATCTAAAACCCAAAAAAAATACCAATCAAGCAAATGTTAGCTTAAATGGGTTAGCATATTCTCAAATATATACATACATTTATGAGTGTATATACTTATACGTATTCACATATACATTTATAAAATATATTTTTTTAGAACATGAGAAACAAGGGTATATGTATATATATACTTACGGCAGGATAATGGTTAGTTTGTGTCAAAAGTAAAACACGTAATAACAAATAAAGGAGAAAGCTTTGGCAGGAAAGGTTTAGCTAGTAAAACAGTTAACAAGGTAAATATAATGAAAATGTGCTACAGCAGAATAACAAGTATAGCAAGTAAAGACACCACAGTAGGATAACTGATGCGGCAGACGTGATAAAAACGTGCTACAGCAGGATGACTAAATACGGCAAATATAAGTTATAATGAGAGAAATCAAATACATTTGCAATCAAAATCAAGTATTGAATCTGCCCATAGAATAAGTAAACCAAGAAGGAACCCAAACTCCAACTTCAACAACCTTATCATGGGCTCCTGCCAAAAAAATTGTTCATTTTGGAGAATAGGTCTAAATGTCTACTAGCTATTACTTTTGGAGATTTCAAAGAGTGGGTTTGCTAAGAGGGAGAGAAAAGATGGTCTATTGATGCATGCCCCTATTCCTGCCGCGTTTTCTCTCTTCTTTTTCTTTCTTTCTTTCTCTCCCCTCTGGGAGTTTTTCTTCTTCCCCTGTTTTTTACTCTTTCCCCTCTTTTTTCCTCTACTTTCGTCCCTATTTTTTCTGTCGTGGTTACCTTCCTTTTATAGCAAACTGATTCAATGGGATTTCTTCCTTTTACCCCTAGGGCTTCACCAACCGTTTTTTCGTTTGTTGTGGGCATCTTTTTAAGATTACCTATTCACCCATTGGTTGCCCTTGCCATTGTTCAGTACATGTTTGTTGCAGGATAAAATTCTCTTTTTTTTGTTCCTGCCGTATACCTCTACCTCTAGGTTCAAAGATTAGGATTGAGCTACCTCACTACCTAGCTCTATGGCATGCATCAGATGGTCCCAACCATTTATTACTTCTTTTAAGTAAGATACCATCCTAGTAGTATATATTCCCAAAAGAAGTTATGGTAGGAAATCAAATATAGACCCTCTTTTCCTCTCACCACCACTATGCCCTCTGAATCTCTTTAACCGTGGGCCCACTTCCCTTGTATTGGCTGGGTACAGGTTGGTGGTGCCCCGGCCCTTCTATTTTTGTCTTCTTTCGTTCCCACGCCATTCTTGCCGTAGCAGATCAACTCTGTTTTGTCCTGCTGCAAGTCTTTCACATGTTTCCTGTTGTGTTTGTCATTTTCTTTAGTTTGGGCTTTTCTTTCCTTCATGTGATTCTTGTTGTAGACACTTCCTGCTGCTCCTTGTTTCCTTTCATCGTTCTTTTTCATATCAGTTCTCACGCCTATCTTTTTTATACAAAAGGATTTGGGCATTTTTGGGCCAAATAATGTTGACTGGATCAAAAGGGTCTTGGGCCCAATTTATCTTCATCTGCCGAAGCCATCCTGCCAGAGAACTGTTTCTGTGGCAGATCTGTATTTTGCTGAAGAACTGTATTTTGCGGCAGATCTGTATTTTTCGGCAGATCTGTATTCTGCGGCAATAAAGCCTTCTGCTGAAGAATAGGGACTTGTGTCTTCATCTCCGAAGCCATTCTGCCAAAGAACTATATTCTGCGGTAAAGCTATATTCTACGGTAGATTTGAATTTACCGGCAGATGGCTTTCACTTGCACTTCTCTCTTCGCTCTTCGGTCTTCTTGGTGGGTCTTTGGGCCTTGTTTCTTATTAAGCTTTCTTCCTTATGGGCCTTTGGGTACATATTTGCAAAAATGGGCATGAACACTATCTTTTCTTTTCATCTCCACCTGCCATGTGCATACTAGATGGTTGGTGTTGATACTTGTCTCATCAGTGCCTCCTGTAAGTCCTCATGTAGTAGCTGTAAGGTTGAAAACTACTGTTCAGATATCACCTCCACATTAATGCGGCCAAAGAATTAGCTGTAGAGCATTTAATGCGGTGGCAGTAACTTTCTCCTAAAATATTTCAGGACTTTTCTCTGTCTGACGTCTTTACAATGCTTATCAGCACTAACGAACTTCCTGGAACGTCACCCTGAGCGACAGACAACTTCTTCGGACCTCGACATTGGTAAGATGATGATGCATTTATCCTCGGTCCACCCTCTTGAGCCACGATGATCAAAACTAACATGTATTTACTAATACAGTCTCTTCTTAATAAAGATTTCTCTTCCTCGGACAACCTTACGTCCTCGGATTGAGTCACAAGCCTGAAAAACAAACAGATAATGAACTCCTGGGCCCAATATCCCTACAATAGATTAATTAAAAATTATAAGTAAATAAAAGAAAATATTTAATTAATCAAGTTTCATTTAAAGTAAATTAACGAGTTATACATCAAACACACATTAATTTTATGTCCACCAATTATGATACATAATTTCATTACTTGAAAATTTTAGTAAATATAATTTTTTTAAAGGAGAATTAAATTTCTCAAAATTTAAGTAATAGAGTTTTACATAGAATAAACTACGCATAAAATTAATAAATTACTTGGTAATTTTGGTAATACAATTTAATTAAAATAATTTATTCTATCTTAATGAAAATTTAACTATTTGTTTCAAGATAAGATAATCACTTGACTTAATCACTGATTGTAAGATGTGGGCATCCGACTTCTATCTATCTATTATATATATTTTACAAGATAGAGATTCTATTCTAAAATTTAAGTTTTTATTTACTTAATTTGTTTAAATAAAATAGTACAGAGTATGTGATTTATAATCAACAATATGATATATCTATATAATAGCATATTAGCTAGCATAATCGGCTTCTTAATTTTGTACGATCTTTGTAGGATAAGGTGGAATATGATGGTGGTAGATACCATGATTGTGTCTGTGTCCCAGTTAATCATTGCGTCTTTGTTAATATTGTTATAGTTGAGTCTGGCATTGTTTTCAAAAGTGGCCCAAGGTCAGTGACCTTGAGACTTTTATGTGCAAGTGTGCAAGTACTAATGTACTATATGTTATAAGTTAAGTCTCATAAAAAAAAAATGATACGAGGAAGAATTGTCATATGATTATTGCACCAGGGCCATGGGGGTTAGAGAAAATGATGTAACGAACTTACTTTGGCTCAAACTGATTATATTGGCCACTTTCGTCGCGAGCTGAAGCTTTTCAACTGCAAACCCAATAAGACAGAAAAGAAAAGGCTACCCCATCATTTTTATTTTTTATTTTATTTTTATCATCGTGTTTAGATTATTGTGAGTCACTAGTTCTAACTCAACATTTCATACAATGTAGTACTGGTACCTCATTTTTTTCCATGTAAAAGTGAATTCCGCTCAGAATTTTATAATTCAATTGATATATATTTTTTTAATGTTTTTAAGATTGAAGTCCAATATTTAAATTCTTTTTTCTGTTTACTACAGAAAGATTAAAAAAAAAAATGAATTTCACTTAAAAATTTTACATGTAAAACTTATATTTATAAACGAGAAAGATGATAATACCCTAGACTCTAGAAGCAATATTGACTCATCTTTTGTAAGTTTTACTAATTAAATTTGTTATGACATTTATCATTCATAAAAGTAACAATTTTTTGTAGGTTTCAGTTAGCTCAACCGGTAAAATCTCTTATTGTAATATAAATTAAAAATTCTTTAAAAAAATGTAACACAATTTAAAAAGATATTTGAATAATTTTTCCCACTATTGAACAAACTCAACTTTCTAATACTAATATAACCAAACCAAACAAAAACAGGGACAGAAAATTTCAATTACAACCTGTAGCCTGTCGTTTGTGTCAAACAACCTCAAACCAAACCGGACGATTGTGCCAAACAAACAGTTCATAGCTTCATACTTCATATTTATTGAGCGAAAAAAAAAAAAAAAAAATAGTTCATATCTATCCGGTGACAAGCCGGTAATCAAGACTGACCTCTAAAAAAAAGGAATAAACAAATTTAAAAACTTTACCATACTTGGACTCTCTTTTGCATTTCAAGTCTGGTTAACTAGATCACCGCAAAGCTCTCTTTTCTAACTTATCCGAATATTTATGGTCCATAGATTCCAAACCAAAAAAAGAAAAAAAAAAGAAAAAAAAACAGTGTACGAGTTGCTGAGAAAATTGAATTCCAAGAAAATCAAATCAAGTGAAAAAAAAAAAAATGGCGAAACACGAAGAGCTATCAATCCCAGTGTTCTCGTCGCTTGAGCCAGTGTACGGCGACGGTTCTCAAGTGGAAGAAGCTCAGCTTCGTTTCGACAATTTCAAGTCCAAGTTTGTCCAAGTTTTCGGCCACGCTCCTCACGTTTTCGCTCGCTCTCCAGGTGTGTGCGTTTATCGGTGTTTGGTTGCTGAGAAAGTGTTTAGAAAAATACCAAAATCAGAATTTAGAGAGAAAGAAAGACTCTGTTTGGTTGCTCCGAAACTCTGCGATAACAAAAATCAACTTTGTTTTTAAATCTCATTATAATACTGTTGAAAACGACTCTAATCTCTCTGTCTCTCTCTCTCTCCGTATACGTGTATGTATGTATGTATTTATATATGTGTATGTGTATCGCAGTAATTTCAATTCTTTTAAGAGTGTTGTACGTATATTTATGTATATATGTATGTGTACGTATGTATAATGTATGTCTGTATCATCTATACATACCAGACGTATTGATAGGAAGGAGAATTGTGATTATAAAAGCTGTGATTGGTGTTGCTTTTGATTGAATTTGAGAGGTTGTTGATGATAGATTTGGGAATTGTATGGTGGATGAATTGATTTTTGTGGTGGTGGTGCAGGGAGAGTGAACTTGATTGGAGAGCACATCGACTATGAAGGTTACTCGGTGCTGCCAATGGCGATACGGCAAGACACGATTGTGGCTATTAGGAAGCACGATGAGGGAGAAGGCGAAAAGGTTCTTAGAATCGCAAATGTTAGTGATAAGTACCCTATGTGTACGTATCCCGCTGATTTTGATCAGGTATAATATTGTTGATCATTATTATTTTTTTTTAGCTATGATTTGTGTTTGTAGCTAGAATTGCCTTACTTGGCGTTTTCAATTGGATAATTGACATTGGAATTTTTTATGTTACTGTTTCTGTTAATGATAGTTTTGGGTTTAGATAGATGATAAAACTGTTGTTGTTGTTGAATTAGAAGTTCAGATCTGACATGTTGAATAAAATCATTGCATTAGATGTTGGTGGAGTTCCTTTTTGACATTGGATTGCCTTTTCACTTTTGAGACTAATCTTTGCTGTCCGCCATGCCACTTACAGCTGTATTTTTTGACCACTCCTGCTAAGACTAAATTTGGTATAAAAGATTTTGAGATTGTTTTATTGTGCAGGAAATTGACTTGAAGAATCACAGATGGGGCCATTATTTTATTTGTGGGTGAGAAATGAAAACCCTTACTTTTTTTTTTAGCTCTCTGTCATTGCTTTTTAAATTAACAGTATACTTCTAGGTTTAATTTTTTCTGAAGCCTATGGTACCGAATGTTGGGCTCTTAAGGAGCAACAAATTCATAATATGAGTGTATTTGAAATGAGAATGTTAAGATGAATGAGTAGAACCTTTTCGCCTGAATGTTAATGATAAGATGTTAGCAACTATTTAACTTCCTTATAAGGCGAATACAGCCATTATCTCATTTCAAATACACTCATATTATGAATTTGTTGCTCCTTATAAGGCGGAAAGGTTCTTAGAATTGCAAATGTTAATGATAAGATGTTAGCAACTATTTAATTTCCTACCTAGCAGAATGTGACGGTCTGTATTCTTCAGGTACAAAGGTTATTATGAATATGCTAAATCAAAAGGAGTGAATGTTGGTGAACCAGTTGGACTTGATATTCTTGTTGATGGAACAGTTCCCACAGGTGTATTTCTCATTATTCATATGGAATGGCATTAGCTATGGTGTTCAATTGAAGTTGATTAGTTCACTATCATTCATACCATGACAATGATGTAATTCTTTACTTTCATGCTAGAGTCAAACCTGGCTCACTTTTTTTTTCTTTTTTTTGAATTTTAGGATCTGGACTATCAAGCTCAGCAGCATTTGTTTGCTCTTCCACAATTGCAATAATGGCTGCTTTTGACGTAAACTTTCCTAAGGTACATATTAACCATTACAGATTGTACAGTGTTGGATTTCTTTGTTGTATATAAGGGAGCATTTAAGGTTAAAGAAATCACTTATTAAACAGACCCAACCAGAACTTGTGTGCATCTGTGCCTGCAGTTGCTTGATAAAGTGCTTGTTCTACATAAAGTAATCTATTTTGTGGTAAAACTATAATTATGGTTAGAGGGTCCTCTCAAAAAATTCATCATTACTGAATTTGGCATGCAACATTGTCAATTCATTTTCCCAAGCACATGAAACTATGAATGTTTGTCTTTTATTAATTTCTTGTTCTCTTCTGGGGCAGCCCATTAACAAGTGTTGAACAATTTTAACCTTGATATGCTTACAGATTGTCAAACTTTTTATATTAAGTAAAGCATATTAAGTAAATTTCAATCCTATATTACTCATGCTTGCAAATCCTATGATTTATACTTGATAAATATGGCAAGCCTGCCATCTGGTACCGTTGGCAATTATTAAAGTTCTATATATCCCTTTATTTAACTGTTTCAAATGCTAACAAATGTGTCTTGTTGAACAGAAAGAAATTGCCCAACTTACATGCGAATGTGAACGACACATTGGAACACAATCCGGTGGAATGGATCAGGTCATACATTTTTGCTTTTTAATGATTAATTCCATTCTACTTTTCCTGAATTCCTGTAACATATACGTAATTATTACTTAATTATGTTCCTCTGAAAGTGTGACTTATTCTTGTTGTATTTGATTTCATTTCCCTAATGTACTAGTCTTTTTTCACATGACAGGCAATTTCTGTTATGGCCAAATCTGGGTTTGCAGAGCTGATTGATTTCAACCCTATTCGTGCTACTGATGTTCAACTTCCTGCTGGTGGGACATTTATAATAGCCCATTCCCTGGCAGAATCTCAGAAAGCAGTCACTGCTGCTACAAATTACAATAACAGGGTTGTTGAATGCCGGCTGGCTGCTGTAAGTTTCATCTTTTTTTAATGATTTGAATACTTTTTAACCAAAAAAAAAAAAATCTTGAAGATTTGATCATAAAATGTTCCTATAAATCTGCCAGGCAGTCTTTTATATTTGACTTGAGTTATGCCTTCTTTAGGTTTCATATCACAATTTTCAAGACACTTGCCAATTACTTTCACCATGTTAGAAAAGGATGGTTAGCTAGAGGAAGCTTTTGAGGGTTGTGGTTCAAATATTTTTTCTTAGAGACAGAGCTAAATTTTGAGTTGGATTATAATAAAAAAAGCCCATGCTATTAGCTGAGAAACTGAACTCTCTCTCTCTCTCTCTCTCTGTGATGAGATTCATGTTTTTCATTTCTTGCTTGAACATTGTGAGGGATCACTACTTTACTTTCATAAATATCTTTATATTCATGATGTGATTATATTAAAAATAAATAAATAAATATTTACAATGTGTCATTGTGAAATATCTTCAGATTGTGCTCGGTATAAAGCTGGGAATGAAACCACAAGAGGCAATATCAAATGTAAAAACTCTTTCTAATGTTGAAGGGTTATGCATATCATTTGCCAGTCCTCGAGGCTCTTCTGATCCTGTACTTGCTGTCAAGGTATTTCTTTTTCTTATCTTCTGCCAACATCGAAAATATTTTATAACAAACATATTATAGCATAATACAGCCATGTTGGATCTTCTAGTCACGTGTGTGTGCATGTGATGAATGCATATTAACTCATCTGTCTTTCTTAAGGAATTTCTGAAAGAGGAACCTTATACCGCTGAAGAGATTGAGATAATCACAGAGGAAAAGCTAACATCAATTTTTGGAGATTCTCCAACTTCTTTGGACGTGTTGAGGGCTGCCAAGCACTTTAAGTTACATCAGGTACTTTCTAATTTGTGGTCTATAGATGGAAAAGATTAGTTTTAATGATTTGAAAGTTATGAATCTTGCCTGTTCATATTTTTCATGTTTTAGTATTTTTTTTTAATAAGTACTATAGAATTGTAATAAACAAAGGAATGCTCTAAATGAAGAGCTTCCTAAAGAGTTCATCTTAAATGATCCATAAAATCAACTAAAGAAATACAAGAAACCCCCCAAATCATTGTACAACATTCAAATAGAAAGCACAAGGGGCCTTAAGATTAACCATAGATCTCTCCATGCCTGCAAAAGTGCAACTATTCCATTTCCTCCAAATGAGGAGTCATGCACCATATATAACTAAGAGCATGCCTCCCTCTTGGCCCTGTACATCAAGATAATACGTCAATTACCTTAGGTGGCATGATGGCATCACTACAATTGGTTTAAAATGATGTTTGTTGAACCTGCTTAAATTTAATGAAGTGTTGTAGGTATTCACTTGCTGCTCGCTTTACAAATTCATTCAGTCCTAAGCTTGCTAATCTACATCACAAGTTCATGATTTCTATTGTTAAAGGATATGCAAACAATCATGATCTTGAATCTTGTAGTTTCCTTAAAAGCAAAAAGGGGGGAGGGTTGTGGAGGGCCTGTTCAGTGGAAGACCCAAAAAAAAAAAAAAAAAAAAATTTATAAGTACCTGAGGTCCTGTACCAGCAGCTAAGTATTAATCTGTGTTTCTAAATAATTTTTCAAAATAGTAGTCATATCATAAATATTATCTTAGTAATTTAAAACCCAAATTTAAAAATATCAGTGCATTTTCATTTCGAGATTTGGCTCACTTTGCAATTTTTCTGAAATATAACAGCGAGCCGCTCATGTTTATTCTGAGGCCAAGCGGGTACATGCCTTTAAGGACACTGTAGCATCAGATTTAAGGTGAGTCACATGAATTGATTGATAGTAGTTTTATTAGCATGCTTATACATGTGCATGCATTTATTTTGGTTGAGATGAATACTGCTGATTGTTTATCAGATAGAGACTATGAGATTTGGTGAAAGTAAATCTGTTAAACTATTAGAGATATAAGAATCAAATTCCTTGCAAGATCAAAAAAAAAAAAAAGAGAAAAAGGGGGTTTTTTTTTTTTTTTGGGGGGGGGGGGGGGGGGTGGGGTGTGGAGGTTCCAATTTTAAACCTTTCATGCTTCAGGATCATAAAACTTGTAGCAAGCTTGGACATGTCCAATTGAAAATTTTTTGTTTTATTAATTAGAAACTAGAAGTTGGAAATGTGGGGCGTTCTGTTGCTAATCTATGGTTTCATGCATGTGCATGCTGCTACTTGTTTGGCCTTTGTATGCAACTCTGCCTTTGTCTTCACTTATGGCCTTAATCCTTTTATGAGGCTGGTCCAAGCCCCAAAAAGGAGGGAGGTGGTAACTTAGCGTCCAGAATAAAACTTAATCACCATAGTTTATGCATTATATGTTCGTGTAATTTCTGTAATTGGGATATTCTTATATGCATTTGGACCCCTTATGAACTAGGTTAGGACTTGGGAATTATAATTTAGTCATTGGCTGAAGGTATGATGGTAATAGAACTCTGTGTGTGGATTATACCCAACTTAATTATGGCTGATTTTATTTTTCATTATTATTTTCTGTTGTGTCCTTTTAAATTTCAATGTTAAATAAATTACATGACGTAAAACCTGTTCATGCTATCATCCAAGTTCAACTTTAAAATTTTTTTTAAAAAAATACGAAGTTCAAGTTTATTCAATTCTAATTTTCCACTAATTCTTGCAGTGAGGAGGACAAGCTAAAGAAGCTTGGTGACCTTATGAATGAGAGCCATCACAGCTGTAGTGTTTTATATGAGTGCAGGTATAAATGTTTAAGTCCAGCTTCTAGAATGTGAAAGCACACACTTCCAATTATTTCTCATCATTAGTGAAAAAACCTCGTAAAAAAATTTGAATAATTTCTCATATAAATTTGCGGCTTATATGTACTCAATTACATGTTTTTTGTGTTGAGAAATTTTCCTTTTTTTTTTTTTTTTTTTTTTTGTTTAAAAAATTTGGGCATTTCACGAAGGCCCTTCACAATCATCTTCTTGGCAGTTGGCATTCTCTACTTAGAGAGAGAGCGATGTGTCTTTGTTGCTTTTGCAGGACTTGATTGAAAGCATGCATCTTTATTACATTAAAAAAATGTTGTATTTAATCTACTACTATTATGATGATGATTTTTTCCCCAGTTGTGTACTCTGCAATCTGCATTAATCATTCCTTTAACGAAATATGCTCTCTTATTTCACAGCATCTTACTGTATTTACTTTCGTTTTATTTTTGTTGTAACTAGCTGTCCGGAGTTGGAAGAACTTGTACAAGCATGTCGGGAACATGGTGCACTTGGGGCAAGGCTTACAGGAGCTGGATGGGGTGGTTGTGCGGTCGCTTTGGTGAAAGAGAGCATTGTTCCACAGTTTATCCTCAATTTGAAGGTAAGTATTATATGTCCTAAATGGAAATTTCTCCCTATACAGTTGGACGAAACAATTGTTGACAATGTGATTTGTTACGTTTATCAGGAACGCTTCTATCAATCAAGGATTGACAAAGGGACTATTAACAAGAATGATCTTGGCCTCTATGTTTTTGCTTCGAAGCCATCAAGTGGTGCTGCTATTTTCAAGTTTTAGTATGAATCACATGGGGATTATAGGAACAGCCAGGTCTGCTATTTACTTAATTTATGTTGAGAAACTCATGAAATTCTTGTCTAGTTGATTAAACTCTGATCTTATCATTTTAAAAATTGTTCTTGGAATGGAATTATATGGACCTCCTTTGCAAAGAGACAGATTAATCTTTTCAGAAAATAATAATGATCTGGCCTACAAAGTTTGTTCACTAAAAGAAATATCTTTCATATAAAAATGTATCGATTTAAGCAGCTAATCAAATTTCAATACTCAGTGGTTTCTCCCCCAAAAAAAAAAAAAATCAATATTCAGTGGATACTGAATATTGTAGAGGATGTTTTAAAGCCCCGCTTGCTAATTAATGTGCTATTGGTTTAGCTTTTTCCTTTGAACTTATTTGTCAGTTTTATAAAGCTTCACTTTTCTAAGTACAATTATACTTAAGGAAGTCAGCAAAAAGCTAAACACAAATGCATGGATTAAGCTTATTGTTGTTGAATTAATTTAGTGATTGTGACTGAACACTGGAAAACGATACATATCATGTTAGCCTTGCGGCAATGCATTAGTAGTGTCAAAGAATTGCTGGAGCGATCTCGCTAGAGACGAACCAAATGAAGATATTTCCTTCATCATTGTTGGTGGTCCATTAATTGAATAACTGGTTTCGATCCAAAAAAGCTGTATGCGTGTATGTATAGTGATGGGGTGTAGGGCCGTTTGAGTTGTGATGGTTGTCCCATCACATGTACTGTTCTTCATGGATTTTGTATATCGAGTCCCACGTGGGTTGCACTAAAATCCCAATGCTTGGCGGACCCAAGTTGACTGTGGTTCAACACAGGCTGACCCTTTTATATCTGTTGGTTTATGACCATACAAAAGCCTATATTTAGGGAAAAAGGAAAAAAAAGAAAAAGAAAGACTACTCTTTTGGTCAAATATTGCTAAATTTAAAACATATTTGCGTTATAGGTATTGTTCCAAGTTATTTAGAAAAATAAGGAGAGAAATTGAATTTCGGCAATACTGTTGCCGAAATTCAACAAAAAGTAGGAGAGAGAATGAGAAAAAGGAGGAAAGAGAAAATCTTAATTTCGGCAATAGTAAACCTTGAATTTCGGCAACAGTGTTGCTGAAATTCATCTGCCCAATTTTCCTGTGCTTGCCCGGATGTGTGAGTGTGAGAAGTGCAATAATGAGTGAGTACTCAAAAAAAAAAAAAGTAATTGTGGTTGGTATTGCCCGGAAAAAAAAAAAAAAAAAAAAAAAAAAAAAAAAAAAAAAAAGTGAATGTCAAAATCTGGGGAAGAATTAAAGAAAAATAAAATGTGTTACGTACACAATATTTTTACAATATTTTCACAATAAATCACAGGTAACTAGTTATTATTAGTTCAAATTTAAATTTGACATTGAGATTGTTATTTTAATTTAACAATAACAACAAGTAACAACTTGATACTTAAAATTTGTTGTAAAAATATTGTAAAAATTGTGTGCACTTATTATTTCTTAAAAAAAAATTTCCCCCACAATTTCGGCAATGCCATTGCCACAATTAGGAAAAAATTGCTGAAATTTGGCAATGCCATTACCACAATTAGTAAAAAAAAAAAAAAAAAAATTTCCCAATTGTGGCAATGGCATTACCGAAATTGGGGGAAAAATTTTTCTCCCACAATTTCGGCAATACCATTGCCACAATTAGGAAAAAAAAAGTTTTTATTTTTTTTTCCTATTTTCGGCAATGATATTGCCACAATTGCCAAAAACCCATTGAATTTTTTTTTTTCCTCCCATATTCGGCAAGCCACAATTGTCACAAAATTTTCAGCAAATCCATTACATTTTTTTTTTTTTAAGAAATAATAAGTGCACACAATTTTTACAATATTTTTACAATAAATTCTAAGTATCGGGTTGTTACTTGTTGTTATTATTAAATTAAAATAGTAATTTCAATGTCAAATTTAAATTTGAACTAATAATCTGTGATTTATTGTAAAAATATTGTAAAAATATTGTGTACGTAGTACATTATATTTTTCTTTAATTCTTCCTCAGATTTTGGCATTCACTTTTTTTTTTTTTTCTTGGCAATACCATTGCCACAATTACCTTTTTTTTTTTGGGCACTCACTCATTATTGCACTTCTCACACTCACACATCCGGGCAGGCACAAGAAAATTGGGCAGATGAATTTCGGCAACACTGTTGCCGAAATTCAAGGTTTACTGTTGTTGAAATTAAGATTTTCTTTTTCCTCCTTTTTCTCATTCTCTCCCCTACTTTTTGTTGAATTTCGGCAACAGTGTTGCCGAAATTCAATCTCTCTCCTCATTTCCCTAAATAATTTGGAACAGTACCTATAACGCAAATATGTTTTAAATTTAGCAATATTTAGCCAAAAGACTCAAGAAAGAGCCTACAAAAATTCCAATAACTTTTTGCCACAAAAAATAGTTTATTCACAATTGAAACTCATTATACTTGTTTATATAACTCGGTTCCATCTTGTAAACAATTGGTGTGGGACTCAACACATGTTCATAACACACATTTAACCACTCTAATCCACATAATTTATGGTCACACATTAAGCATAGTGCTTACCAAACATACACACACACACACAAAATTTAATGCAACCTTATAGAATATATAAGGTATTTTTTTGGGTCTAACTTTGAAGTAATAGGTGATCACTTAGCTTGATACCTATAAAATCATTCGAGAAAAACTTAAGAGTTTAGATATATATCTTTATGTATGGTATTTTTAGTACTCTATTTTTTTTTTTTGAGGAAAAAAAAATTATAGTAAATGTATGGAACCGAAAATAAACTACAAATATAATGTTAGATACTACATCGTAAATATAATTTTAGATACTCTACTTGAATTCAATCATGGTAAATGCAAACCAATACTACAAATATAATGTTATCCTTTTCGAATATAATGTTATTTTCGTGCCACCTTTTTATTTATTTATTTATTTTATATTAAAAACAACGATAACTAAACTTTATTAAGATTATAAACCCATTCCGTCGTGCCACCCATTCTCATGTTAGCAAAAGTTGTGCGATAAGGACCCACCTCTTCTACGGTTTACCAAAAGCTATTCAATAATTTTGATTTTATTATGTGTAACCGAACCTTTACTGTGTTGACCTTTACTGTGTGGGACTGTCGTGGGCTTGAGAACCCATGTACAGAGAATGAGTTTGCAAATTTGGTGCGTGCGAAAAATCCCTCTGTCATGTTTTTAGCCGAAACATGGGTAGATGAAACTAAGCTAAAAGATAGGTTGAGGAAGATAAGCTGTGAGAATATATTCATTGCTCCAAGATCAAATTTGGGAGGTGGATTAGTGTTGTTCTGGAGATCGACTATTGATGTAACTGTGGAGAGTGCAAGTACAAATTACATCGATGCAATGTTTCAAGAAGAAGATAGGGCAGGGATTAGAGTGATTATTCGAGATTGCCAGGGAAGGGCTTGGCACGCGGACGAAATCACCCCTCTCCCCCTAACTATCTTGGAGCTTGAAACTTTGGCTACATCGAAGATTCTACAGTTAGTTGCTGATCTGAGTTTGAATGATGTCATCCTAGAGGGAGATTCAGAGATTGTTATAAACGCTTTGGAGGTAGCCTTGTACTCTTTGGCATCCTTTAGTTTATTTAGTCAAGATGTTAAATGTTTTGCAAATTTATTTCATTGTATTAGGTTTCCATACGTTCGTAGAAAAGGAAATTGTGTAACCCACAACCTAGTTTGACATGAATGACATGTCACTAGTTTTCTAGTATGGATGGAAGATGTCCCATTGCTATTTATCAGGCAGTTTTGCCTCCTATTTAATAAAGTTCAAAGTCTTGATTCTCAAAAAAAAAAAAAAAAAAAAAAAAAAACTTATTATTTAGAGTATGCACTCATCATATATACCACACTAAATGTCCCTCTGTTTTTGTCCTTTTCCTCGGCAGGCACCGATCCAAGGAAAACTCATTACTATTTGGAAGGTTCAGAATATAGTCATGACTTATGAATACGAAGCACATTAAATCTACAACAGTACGAAAAGGCCCTTGTTACAAGAATACAAGTCTACAAGGGAAGGGCTCAAAACTTAAAACATTTGTTTTGGAACGGGACTTAATGTTGGTTTGAGAATTGTTTATTTTCGTTAATTTATTTGCATAATATGATATAAAAAGTTAACACTTAGCCTATTTTCAAAAAGTTGAAAGTTAAATTATTTGAAATAAAAAGTAATATGAAATTTGTAAATAATAAATAATTTAAATAAAATGTTAACTTTTAATTGGTTGCCAAATGCATACTTATTGTCCATAAAGAAAGCTTTACAAATTCAAGAGCAGAATATTTCTCTATTAGGAACAGATATAAGATGTATTGAATGATAATTTCAAAATGTGAAATAGTCCATAATTAGAAGTCATGTAAATATTTAATGCAATAATAACATGTTAATAAAATAGAACAAAGTTTTACCTTAAGCGTATTTATGTAACGATTTATATAAGACTATTTATATGTATTATTTAAACAAATCACATAATTCATTAAAATAAATGTGATTAAAACTACACATAATTTGTCTCTTTAATCACAATAAATATGTATATTCTAAACATGTTTGAAGCTAAACATTTTCCAATGATGATTGTAAAATGTAAAATGTAGATGGAGGTTGTTAGGTTAACATTGTGAGTTTATTTTCGGTTCCATTGAAAGAGATATGATAAAAGTCATTTATTTATTTATTTATTTATTTTTTTGTGGACATACTACTATAAAAGTAAAATATCAAGAAGATGGTTTGATTATTACAAGCTGCTCCTATTGGCAGAATGTGGCAATATGTCATGCATTATTTTCTATTTCCTTCCCGGAAGCTCCGAATGATTTTAAAATTCTATACTCTTGACGTCTTCTTTCATAGTAGGTGTTGCGAATTCACTATCGTGCTGACCAATTCTCACAGATCTTAACCAAATTCAACCCCCTTTTTTCTATTTTTTATTTTCAAACAACTTAATCCATTGTAAGTTTGTAACCGATCCGCCAATCAAGTGCCGTCAAACCGCAAAGATTGGATCTTACCCTTTACTATAAAATCAAAGACAAAGTAAAGTTAGACACAAATATATATATATATATATATATATATATATATATAAAATAATTGTTCAATGTTGTAAATTGTGATTAGAGCACTATCAATTTCATTTTGCTCCTCCATAATCACCATTTTTATTAACACATGACCAATAATGTATATCAATTTAGCGGTTGTGAAAAATACCTATAATGAACACCATTTATACCACATGAACTGAATTATTTAAGACAAAATTTCACATCTAAATTTGGTGGGTCCAAATTAAATCCCACCTACGAAACATCAAAATCCTCCTTTAAATTCCATTATCTTTCTTCTCAAAAAAAAAAAAAAAAAAAAAATCCATTATCTATTTATCTTCATAAGATCTCAGACACATTTCTTCCTCTTGTGGAGTTGGTTCGCTGGTGGATTGGACTTACACACCCATTGTGTTTTAGGCTTATGAAATGGTTAAGCTATTTAATTTTTATTATTTTTTAATATTAACCGAAGCTTCTTTTATTAGACCAAAGATGGACAACAACCCCTATTCCTATTATGCAGACACGGTATATTCCCATCCTGAGCCAGCTAGAGTATGACTATATTTGTCTTTACATATGATGGAAGTTTATTTTTGTTCCTTATTTTTGCAAATTCAAAACTTGGGGCTGTCACAGACTAGATATTCTTCCAACTAAGATCATAGGAAAGTGACTTTCTACTGAAAAATGGACTTCACCGTCTTTACGTCTAATTATATATATTGTTATTGCCCACTGTAATTATTTAATTTAAGGTAGTTTTAATGCTTCAACTCTATGAAGAGTAACGCAAACTCTTACCATTAGATACATCCCTCACAAATTGACATTTTTTTAGACTGTATTTGACAAGATCAACACTAAAGATTTTTTTTTTTAAAACTTTTTTTATCATGAAAAACAACTCCAAGTAGTGTCAAATAATCTAACAAATGAAGTGTTTTTTGTTATTATGCTAAAGATGTAACATTGAATCCTTTCATATGAGCAAAAAAAAAAAAAAAAAAAACCTCGAATCCTTTCATTAAAAAAATAATAATTTAACATTGAATCCAACTTACATAAGAATAGTAAATGATTAAATTAACTTAGTATGTGTTTGAATGAATTTATTTTATTTATTGTGTAAAAATTACAACTGTATCTTTAATTTGACGATATTTTAAAAAGTTATACATTCTGTTTCAAGATGGAAATAAAATCATCTAAATAAAGAGTATAAAATTTGTATCCCACATCCAATAATTACTGAAAAATAAAAGCATAATCCTTAAGCATCTTACAACTTATTTTATAAAGTAAATTAACTAATTGTTTTAGATACAACTTTTAAAAGTTGTTGTGGGTTTGTCTAAGCTTTTTAAGCTAATTTTATTTATTTGGTTAAGTACAAGTTTTTAAATCCTGGATTCTCCCAATTTTTTTTTTTTTAAATCCTTCATTATTTTTTCCCTAATAATACCTATACTTTTACAAATTAAACATTTTAAAGCAAGATAACCCAATAAAAATAAACTTATTCAAATGTGCATTTAATCAAACTTTAATTACTTTTGATTTTTCAAAAGAAAAATATAATTATTTATATCTCACCAAAATAAGTTATATTAAACATAATACACCGAAATGTAATTACCGATTATTTCTAATTATCTTAATTAGTAAAATCTTGTATGATCAAACAAAAGATCTGGATTTGAATCTCGCTCACATAAGAAAAAAAAATCTATTAATGTCTCGATCTAATAATAAAAAACAATTATAAAAAAAAAAAAATGATGTTATAAGTTCAAATAAAAGGCTAAAATCTAAATAATACTATCCGATTACGTTTAGGTGAATTGTCATTTTTGTCCATAATTTTTTTTTGTCATTTTAGTTATTGAACTTTAAATTTTCACACTTCGATTATGGATACCTCTGTTGAAATTAGAAATAGCAAAATATACCGGTCGAGCTATTTTTATAATTAAGTTGGTCTTTTCTTCTATGGTTGTCTATGAAAATATAGTAAATTATTTTATCTAATTTAAGACAGCTTATATAGATGGTGGAAGAGGGCATGACAAATCTTGAGAAGAATTTAAAAAGTTAATACTATAATTTATTAGATTTTATCTTAACTAAAGAAGATAAAACTTGGATTATTACCCCAAAAATAAAGGAGAAGAAGAAGAAAAAAACTAGATCAAAGTGAAATGCTGCCGTTTGTGTCGGTGAGGCTTCCTTGCCAGTTGCCAACATCACACGATCTGTATTATATAAAAATATGACGCAAAGAGAGAGGAAAAACAACAAAGACTTGTTAAAAATGAAATCTTAAAAACAGCAAACTCTAGTACTTTCCCGGCTCTCTCTCCAAGCCCATCTCTTCTCTCTCTCTCTCTCTCTCTCTCTCTCTCTCCGTGTGTGTGTTTTTTGTGAAAAAAAAATAAAGGGTTTTCTTCTTTGTTCCGTTATCAACTGTAACCTTTTGCCCACATCGGATCTGGGGTTTCTTCGTTTTCTGTTAAAGGTAACAGCTTTTCCTCTAAATGCTTCTCTTTGTTAAATTTTGATTTTTTTTTTTTTTTGATTTGTTTATGTTTTGGGTTTTGGGGTTTGTGTACAATAATATTAATAATTATATGTTGATGCATTTGCAAGTATGTAAAGGGCTCTGATGGATTGTTTTACTTGCTATATATAATGGGGTTTGATCAATTTTTATGCTGGAGACTATAGTTTATAACTTTTGGTTTGATGACATTTTTCCTTTTGCCATTGTTTTCATAGACTTTTGTTGTTCTTTGCTTTGTTTTCAAGGTTTATAGGATTCGTTGTGACCTGGGTTTTTCCTATTTTAAAGCCACACTGTTTACTATATTGTTTTTATTTTTATTCTTTTTATTTAATTTGTTTGCCATTTTTATTAGTTATGTGCTAAACATTTGGTTTATTGTGATTGGAAATGTTTCGACTTTTGAGATGATAGTTGATTGATGTTCTTTTGTTTCATTAGTAATTGCAGGGTTTTGTTCATTGTTGGGGTTATTGTTATTATTGGTGGGAAGCGACAATTGTGTAATTGTTGTTTTTTGGTTGATTCTTAGTGGAAAGGCGGGCAGGTCGTGTAAAACAAGTTAAACTGCAATTATTGGAGATTTATTGCCCTTAATCGTGACTTAAATTGGAAAGTGTTGTTTGCTTAATGAAAGTGGACGTTTTTGTGGTCACTTTTTGCATTTGAAGTTAATATATATAGCAAAGAGGAAATTTATATTATGGGTTGACTTTGAAGACACAAGTTTTGGTGGTGTTCTCACTGTTCTGGATATATTGGGATTTTATTATTTGGAGTGTGGAGCAAAGGGAAAAATTAGATTTGTTTTTGTGGGGTTAATGGATCATATGATTCCAAGAGAGAAAGATTTTGAAGTTGATCTCGAAAGTGGGGTAACAATTAGTGAAGAAAATTCAAGCAAAGTCCCTGTTTCGGGTGCTGTAAAGCAGGCAAAGACATTGCTAGGGAAGATTTGCAGCAGGTTTGTTGATGGTTCAATCAATAGCGAAGATACAGATAGCTTGTGTGGCAACGTGTTAAATTCTGATGGAGTTTCTCCTGAGAATGTTAAGGTGGTTAACAACAAGATATTGGAGGGGGAACAGCCCAAAGATCATGTGGAGAAGACACCGATGAGGGAGAAACGTAAAAAGACAAGCAATAAAAAGGCTCCAAAACCTCCAAGACCTCCGAGAGGTCCATCATTGGATGCAGCTGACCAAAAGCTTATTAGGGAGATCTCTGAACTTGCCATGTTGAAGCGTGCTAGGATTGAGCGGATGAAAGCCTTGAAGAAGATGAAAGCTGCTAAGTCACAATCTTCAAATAGCAGCAGCATATTTGCCATGGTGTTGACTGTTCTCTTCTGTCTTGTGGTAATCTTTCAAGGTAATATTTTCTAATTGAACTTAAATTTAATTTACCTTTATTTATTTTTTATTCTTGTCCTTTATTTTTGTGAATGGTGTGCATTTTTTCTTCATCACTTCCCCCTTTTCCCCCTCCTGTGACTGCTGTTTAGAGAGCTAGCACTTCCAGATGCTGTGAGTTCATACACTATCGGCATGAAGCCAATGAATCTTCAATGGATTCATTTAATTTTGTAGGTTTTAAGGCAAAATATACTATCATAAATAGGGTAAATGAAAAATACCAGAGACACTAATGAATGGCACAAGAGCTTTTATGGTCTTATAGAAATTCCATGTGCAGGGAATTTCTACTATTTATGTGTAATTTTCTGCCATTTCAAAAATGGCTTAGACAAGATGATGGATTTACATAAATCTTATACGAAATCTTATTTTTGTGAAAATATGCAAAAAAGAAGAAAATTTATCCTTTTATTGTCAGTGAGGTTTTGTGTGTGCGTATGATTTAAACTATACTTATTTTAATTTTGAACGTTGGAAGCATTTTCTATCAGAAAGTTTCATGGAGCAGGTTTTGCTTTTTTTCCCTCACCTTTTCATAGTGCTTTCAGTACCAACAAGCTTTTCAAACTGATTCTCAAACAAAAAAAAAAAAAAAGAATTTCCAAACTGTTTATGAGCAATGGATTCCTCCTGCAAGAGGCCATTGATGTTTTTGATAAAATCATTTTAAGGAGTGTTAGTTTTCATATATCTGTATTTGAAAGCAACGAATCTAAGCCACAATGTTCAGAAGGGTTTTATACATCTGTATTTGATTTTGTCCTTCCATTTTTTTGCTTTCTTATGATCTTGTCAATTCCTTTTGCAGGAATGTCATCTAAAACGAGTTCACCAGTAAGCTTCCAGGGTTCTCCTGTGTCAGCAAGAGCAACAGAGGGTGGTTTGATTTCAGTTCAGTACTATGCATTTCCATCTGCAAGTGAGCCTGATGGACCTGGTTCTGGGTCTCCAAAGTATGTCTACTCTTCATATTGGCTGTCAAAACTATGTTCCTTTTTTTGTTTTTGTTTTTGTTTTGTTTTATAAGTTTGTCGTACATAAGGACAATAGTGGTGCGGCAGTCAAGTAACAGTATTCTGTTATGGTTGTGCCTTGCAGTTTAGTAGAGCAGATTGCTGGGTCAGATCCGTCGGAAAAGTTGACAAGAGTTGTGGGATGAAATGGGGCATTAGTGAAGAGAATTCCAAGTCTATACTGAAAATTTTTGGAGTTGCTCTTGCAGTTTTTCTGCAAACCATTTTTCCTTGCACTTTTCTTGCACGTGATCTTTTGAATCTGAAGTATTCGGGTAATTTATCCCCCATACTGTATATTCTTTAAAATTGGGGGGTTGAGTTTGATTACTGTACAAGTATTATTACTGTTTCTATTGGTGATGCCAAATGCGTTTTATAAGTTGCCTCCTTAGCAATAAGCCAGGCTGAATTCTGTTCAATTTATTTGTTATTTTGTAAGGATATTTTATGAAACTCAGAGTTGGAGGAAGTTTTCTTTACAGCTTTGCCAAATTCAAGTGAATAACTCATTCTTGAATCTTGTTTTACTGAATTTACTGTTTGAAATTGCTATGAATGTAACAAAGCCTTTGGATTTCATTTGTACATCTTATCTGGTCTTTTTTTTGTAGAACTTGGGGTTTCTAATATGCTCCAGAAGATAAAAACGAATTTCTCTTTTCTTCGCCATGTAAAATGGTGGATGCCAATGCCATTTTCTAGAGTGAAACAGTGTGCTTTCTCAATTATCAAAAAAAAATAAACATTGCACACTCTCAGAATCTCAGTTATTACAGTTTAGACCTCTTTAGCTTTGGAAATGAGTTTTCCAGAGAATGGTTGTTTGCTGTGAATTTGATCAAAGTAGAAAAAAAAATGAACAATGTCATTGTTGAGGGAAATGTCCCTAAAGTTGTTAAACCAATCTAAAATCTGGGACAAGAGGGTGGTCTTAAGAGATATATAGACAATTTATTGAAGTCTCTGAAGGCAAAAAATGGATATTGTTGTTCTACACCCCCAGTAACTTTCCTGTGGAGATTCATTGAGCCATTTTCTTTGATCTTTTAGTTTTCTTTGAACAATGAAAGTCCAGTTAGGTAAAAGAAAAATAAAAAGATGGTGTTTTGGGTATGCTTTATGATTCCAGTAAGTATGGTTGGGCAACCAACTGGTCAAAATGTATAATCAAGGAGCTCTTTAATGGTTTTCTTTGAGATCTTCTGGTGGTACTTAGATACTGTGATCACTGATCACTGTGGTGGTATGTGAGTTGATAAGATCTTCACAGAATATTCCCAGATCTTTCTCAATTCTACTTAGGAGATAGTTCGTTGGAATGGTCCATCAGTGGCAGAACCAGCTTGTACCATTTAGTGCCACATGCTGAGCCACAAAGTCTAACATGTGGCTTCACGTGCGATCTAGATTATTATTTGGTTAGTGCCACTTGAATTATTATTGCTGCTTGGGAATTGATGAGCTTCAGAAGATAACCTCCTTAATGTTTCTGATTAATAATAAGGATATATTAACTAATGTTCTTAGAACAATTGTTAATAAACCATAATATAAAAGTTTTGACACTACTCTTATGAGTAATATAAAAAACTGTCAACAACATTTATTGTTTTATTATTTTTTCAATAAAATATTTATAAAAATTGCTCTTAAACCAATGCCCTAAGCCTAAGGGGACATTAGTTAACATTTCTCTTAAAAATAAAGGGTCTTAAATGGCTATACAGCCATCCAAAGCTTTTATGAAAATCTCTTGGTTTTGTAATTCTACAGCCCAAGTAGTTACCCTAGCAGTCTTTTTTTTTTTTTTTTTTTTCCGTCTTCTTTGTTTCAAACCTCACAGGTTGTATAAAAGAAAAAAGAAGAAGAAAATGATGTTATTATTAATGTTAGGTACAAAATTTACTATCTTTCTGTTAAAAATTCATAGGTTTTGCATGATGGTTTTAGGTGTAATAGTTTGGCACTATGTGCTGCACATCCAGCTCATAAATATGGATATATGTGAAATGCGTGACTGTGATGACTTAAAAACTGGATCAGTTTGTACCCCTTTCGTGTGGACAAGTTTTGGTTGATAAAACTTTAATTCCTAAAGAATTATACTTTATATTTCTCAATTAAATTTAATTACACGACAATAGTATCTTTTTTTTTAAAGATAATTAAATTAAATAATATAATTTATTAATATAATCACATAGTTGAATTTAATTAAAGAACTTAAAATACGGTATCTCATTTTTTTTTTTTTTTTTTTATAAAAATAATGTTTTAACTTATAATGCCTGCTTTTAATAATTATTTTTTATCATTAAATTAAAATATTAATTGATTTTTAGTATAGATGGGTTCGAATCCTAAATTTTCTATTTGGTATAAGCTCTTTCCGGCAGGAACTCACCTTTGGACCCAACCTAGCACGCTACACTCGATACCTCCGCAAGCTGGGTCACGGTTTTCACATTGGAAAGGAAAACCTGAGAACAAGGCCCAAACCCATTCCCCCCAGGCCCCAGCTCCTTAAAACAGTCGATGCCCTTGTTCTATGACTATTCCACAAAAGAATATTAAATCCAATAACGACAGTACTAAATTTATGGTTGAGACTGCAAAGTATAATACTATCCAGACAAATCTAAAAGGTTCAGAACAATACAATAATTGTAGAATATGAGGTTTTAAACAATTAGTACATGACATTCAAGCCCTCAAAAAGAAGATAGAGAATGAACCAGGTCACTAACCCTTCAGCAATATATTGACAATGTCTACAGCCACATCAGAGAGGCCTTGCACAAGATTGTTCCAATCAGTCAGTGGTGACTGGATTGAGCCTGAGAATTTCTTTTCACATGTATCTGCTTCCTTTGCAACATCTGATATACCATAGTTGGCAAACTTGTAATGACCTTTACTCAAAGCATCTATAGCTTGTGGGAGAGTGTACTTCACTACAGGGATGTATAATTCTGCACAATAAGTCAAAGATCTCTCTAGCTCTGGTTCTGGGGCTTGCTTTATCAGGCCCTCTATGTAATTCAGTGCATCAGTTGCATTTGCCAATAGAATATCAGCCATTATCTGGGCTAGGCCTTTGACATCTGCAGTGGAGCTTTGAGGGTTTGATTGCAAAGATGAGAGGCAAAGGTCATAATGGGATGTTTTCTTGCATGTGTGTTCTATCAAATTGCCACTTGCATCATCCAATGGAAAGATGGAGCATTGAATTAATGGTACATGAAGAAGAAGAAGAAGCATAAGAAAGATAGAGGTTGGAGAGACTGAATTCCTCATTTTTTTTTTGTGGAAAAATTGATGGACAAGAATGGAGGTTGCTAAGGTACTTGTTGAGCTGATGATATATAATATGGGAAGATTGGGCTCTTTATGTTAAGAAATGGAACTTTATTGGATTTGCTTTTTGTATGGCAATATATACATGCTGCCATCAAAAGGTACTGGTGCAAATAAGGTCTCATTTATGGGTAGTTTTCTGCTACCATGTTTTGTAAGTTTCCAGTTTCATATTGAATTTGCGTCTACATTATATGTATTACAGTATTGGGTGGAGCCGCTTGCATCACTCATTTGGTCTTTGATAAAAATCCTCTTTCCTAATGTTTATTTCATTTTATACTTTTTATTTATTTTTTTAATAATTCAATAGTTCCAACGTAGAATCTGAATCTTGAACGTCCAAGACATCTAGGAGATACCAATCAATGAAGGCTCTTGGTTATTTATAATCTACCAATTATAATTTGTCACATTGTTTTAATTTTAATAGACTCTAAATTAGAATGCTTTTACTGTGGGAGGGGAGATTTCTGTTCCAAAGTTGATAATTTTGTAGTTTAGTAAACCTTTATTAAATCCCTTGATTTGCGGCGTTCAGCTTGAAAAAATGCCAGCAAGTCACATGTTGAGAAAAGAAAAAAGAAACCATCTTTAATCTAAACATTTACAAGTGTCATAAAACTACAGGCAGTAACTAAGACTTTTAAGTACAAATATTGTATTAAAAAAAAAAAAAAACTTTCATAATTCACAAAGCTCTGTCGCTTTTAGGGGAAAGCAACTTGCTATAGCACAGAGCCTCGGCCTCTCAAATATTTCTATTAAAATAAAAAGAGTGATGTCTGAGATGTTATGAGTTTTATTATTTAAATGTTACACACAAATGTGTTATTAATCACAAAAAATATAAATATTTATTTATTATATTGTTAATGCGATGCTAATCATATTCATTATTATGTCAATTAATATATCTTTTAAAATAAAATTGATAGTAGTTTTAATATTTTTTGAGAAAAAAATTTCTCGGATTTACTGTAGCCTCTCTCTTTCAATTAATTATATTATGTTTGAGAACTAATTGGTACCCAAATTTTGTGACATGTTAGGGGTTAAAAAAAATACTTGAGCTAATTAATTTTTTTTAATCATTCTGAATCTCTGATTTTCCCTATTAAAAAAAAAAAAAATTCTGAATCTCTGATTAAGTGTAGCACAGGGAAGTCCTTCTACGGCTCTGGAGCAGGAACACCCTTCAGGCATTCACTTCATTTAATAGGCAACAAAACAAAAATACTCAGATCCATTTCAGTAAAAAAGACTGAGGAAGTTTCCTTTAAAAAGTTTCCTTTATAGCTTGAATGTCCTTTCTCAATTTATTTCTTTTTTTTTTTTTTGAGAAGAAAAAAAAAAATTCTAAAGTGTATTTTTTATCCATACTCTTTCTAAAGCTTAAGGACCTGTTTGATAATATTGTTCTAGTAACGTTATTTAAGTGTTTTAAAAATATGTGAAAGTAAAAAAATATTATGAAAATACGTGTTGTATTGTTTAAATAACGAAAACCGTTGTTTAAACAATATTACCAAGATAGGCCCTAAGTTATTCTAAGTTCAATCAATTTAGACGTACCCAATTTTTCATCTACAACTTTTTCTTTCAGATCAGTTTTCGGTTGAAATTAATGTCCACATCAGTACCATAGTTTTCTTCTTAATGGCTACAAATGGCCACGGGCTACTAGATGATTGCTCTGGTCGGCTATAATCTTGTCCCAAACGTAAAATTTGGCACACTCAAAATCTGTGGTTGGAAGTTTTTAAGGATATTTTTTGAGAAGATATTATTTCAAAATATATGGTGTAATAGACAAGAATTGAACCCTAAATGTTTTATTTGACATATAGGAATTGAACTCTAAATTTTATATTTTTTTAGAATGTATTATTTCGAAACATATGATGCTATATAAGTGAAAATTAGACTCTAAATTTTATATTTGACAAGTGGAAATTAGACTCTAAATTTTATATTTGACAACAAAAATTTTTACTTGTTGAACCGACGAGAACCTAAATGTTTCCAAATGTAAATTTTGATGTTACTTCCAACCAATGATAGGACTATTAGAATGTGAGGGTCACTTTTGAATGTGGACCAACCATTGAGCTTTAAACTATATATTTCAAAAGGCTTGGTACATATATATGGGCTGCTTATTCCCCTTTCACATTTGCTTATTCCCCTTTCACATTATGCACATTTGGAAGCTACTCAAGGAGACCACAGATATTTTCTTGCTTCAAATACCGCTTAGATAAAAAAAGGGGGCTGTAACGGCTCAATTCCTGGGGGCCATTACCGCTTTTGATTAATCAATTCTGTGGTTAATGAAATACAAGAAAGGGTTAGGAGAATATTGCTGGTACAATATTAATTATCTTATCTATTTGACTGGTATATATCATCCTCTTGTAACATGTGAATCCTACTCTTATGACATGTGAATCTTACCATTGTGACAAAAACCGATGTACGAGACATTTTCTTTTCTAAAGTAAAACCAAAAGTCACATGAAATGTAAGCAGTGGCACTTCACAGTAACACCCTTATCTTGTAAAAAACTTTTTGGGAGGCTTATCCATGCAACAATTAATACATCATTGTCTGTTGAGTTATTAGTGACCCTCTAGAACATTACAACGTGCCGAGGTGGCCTCCTAGGAAGTTAACCCTGGCCAAATTAATTTTGGGCTGCAAAATTTATAAGTGACGCACGATACATACAACTACACGTGGATACTTGAGATCATTCTAAATTAAAATAAATAAATAAATAACACATCTATATATATATATATATATATATTAATAGGTAAAAATTGAAGAAAATTTAATTAAAATTTCAAATTAGAGTCTAATTTTACGCCATGTGTTCTAAATTACTTATTTTTAGAGAGAATTTTATTTCCTAATTTTAGAATCAAATGTAAGATCACATCATAAATATTCATCCAAATGAGTTATTGAGTACAAAAATCAAAGAGTCTAGAATAAATAAATCATAAAAAAAGAGTGCTTCACAATAACAAAAAAAAAAAAAAAAAGAAGAAGAAGGATAGTTTACATTTTATATATAATCTATATATATATATATATATACACACATAATCTATTGTATATGCATAGGGTTACAAACTAGTATATAATAATAGGTGAAACTGAGAGAAACTCAAATTAGAATTCCAAATTAGAGTTTCAATTTTACACCATGTGTCTTAAATTATTTATTATTAAAGAGTTTTATTTCTTAATTTTAGAATTAAATGTGAGCCCACATCATAAATATTTATCAAAATAAGTTATTAAGTAGAAAAACCAAAGAGTCTAGAATAAATGAATTATTAAAAAAAAAAAGTGCTTCACAATAATAATAAAAAAATGGACAATTTACATTTTATATTTAATAATATCTATAGGGATATTGGGTCTATGAGTTCATTATCTATTTGTACGTTAGGCTTGGGGCCCAAGCCGAGGACAAAGGATTGTCCGAGTATGAGAAAACATGGACAAAAGAGACTATGTCGGTAAGAAAAGGGGTTTGTCCTAGACATAATAACTCAGAAAGGTGAGCTGAGGATGAATGCATCCTCGGCCAGCCAAAGCCGAGGTTCGAGAAGGTAGTTCGTCTTCTAGGGTAACATTCCAGAAAGTTCTATAGGATTGGATAAACTTTACAGAGGCACCAGACAGTGAGAAGTCCTAAAATATCTTAGGGAAAAGTTAATATCATCGCATTAAATGCTCAATAGCTAATTTCCTTGCTGGATTAATATGGAGAAGATCCTTGAACAATGCAGCGTTGGCTACCCCAATGTGCAGAAGGCCTGAGAGGGTGTTCGATGGGACAAGCTCTCAAGTAATAACTAGGATAATCAACAAGTGGAGGGCGATGATTGTCTAGAGAATGCTATATAACAGAAGGAACACTCCACGGTGAAGGGGATCAAAAAATGAGGGAAGAAACACTGTAGTAATCTAGAACTAAACTTGTAACCACATTTATGATCATTATATAAGAACTAGTCTCCTCGGATATTGCTGAGGACATTTATTATTCATTCTACACTTGTCTATTTTCATTCTTTCATCATCAACCTACTTAACCTGTTGTTTGATTAACTAAAACCCAATTTTCTAACACATTTCTCTACAAATTCATTGTTTTGGGCTTTTTAGGCCTAAGTCCATTCACATTTTTGGACTAGGAATCCGAATTTGGTTCATACAATTGGTACCGTTTGTGGGAATTACTAGTGTTATAGTGACTTTAGCGCAGAACAATGGTAGGTTCAGGTCCACACTAGGCAAAGTCTATGGCATCTCAACGTCAAGATCACTTCCGCAATCTTGAACGACAAAGAGATCGGGAAGGAAATGTACATATTACCCATACCAGTAAGAGCTGAGCTCAGGGTAAGAGCCACGTCTCTCATGAGGAGAACACAAAAAACATGTAGAAAGAGATCGATCACCTTAAGAGAAGCCTGCGCCATGAATGGCGAAGGCGAGCTTCATCCAACTCTGACTTCTTTTCTGATGGTGAAGAGGATGGTAGTTATAGGTGTAGGTCAAGGACTCCCCATAACGAGTCTTTCTCTTATGATGAAGATTATCATCATGAGCGTAGAAACAAAAATTCGTCATTGATAGGTCTGGGAAATGATGCCATGAGTAAAGCACTCAATTAAATTTCCAAGTCACCTTTCACATGCTAGATTAAGGGAGGGAGATTTCCTTGGCAGTTTATGCAGCCTACATTCACCATGTACAATGGTAGAACAGATCCTGTGGAACATGTTAGCCACTTTAACCAAATGATGGCCATACACTCCAAGAACAAGCCCTTGATGTGCAAGATATTCCTGTCCAGTTTAGGGCCTGTGGCGATGAGGTGGTTTGATAGTTTGAGAGTAGGTTCCATTGATTCCTTCAAGGAACTTAAGCGTTTGGATCCCGCTTTATTACGTGCAGCAGGGTTCCTCGACCCTTAGCTTCCTTGTTGTCTTTATCCATAAGGGAAGGAGAAACCTTGAAAACATATTTGGACAGGTATTGGGAGATGTTTAACGAAATTAATAGCAATTTTGACGATGTCACCATTAGTACTTTCAAGCTCAGCCTACCTGCTGAGCATGGCTTAAGGAAATCTTTGACGGGAAAGCCTGTTACCAGCATACGTCAACTCATGGATCGAATTGACAAGTATAAAAGGGTTGAGAAAGACCAGTTGCAAGATAAGGGAAAGGGTAGGGTTATCCCTTAGGAGATGAGGGATTTTAGGTTGAACCAATACAACAATAACAGACCCTGAAGATATTTTTCCGAACAATTTGGGCTTGTAACCCCTCAAGTGGTAAACGCTGTGTTTTGAGAACTGGTGCACCAAGTTTTAGAGAAGATCAAGAGCAAGCCATATTTCAAATAGCCGAATAAGATGAGTGGAGATCTTTCGAGGCGCAACCAAAGCCTTCATTGCCAATACCACCAAGAGGGAGGACATACCACGGAGGACCACCGAACATTGTGGAACCATCTGGAGCAATAGGTTAAGGAGGGGAGGTTGCAACAATTTTTGTATTGACCCAACAGATAAGGAGACTAGTCAAGGTCAAGGGTTCAGGGGAATGCTCTTTCAAGGCCACCGTTAGGTATAATCAATGTCATTTTTGCTGCACCTGGGAGAACTGGTTCTCATCCTTCTAGGGTGATGTCTATAGCTAGATCACTAGGCGAGGCCTCAAACTCCAAACTGAAGAGAGCTAGACTAGAAATCCGACCTTCATTGAGTTTCTTGGAGGAAGACAAGATTGGAACTATCCAATTACATGATGACGCTTTGGTGGTCACCCTTAAAATAGGGAGGTATGATGTGAAGAGACTAATGGTGGACCAGGGCAGTTGTGCAGAGATCATGTACCCTGATTTATACAGAGGGCTGAACTTAAAACATGAGGATCTAACTGCTTATGATTCACCCCTGGTAAGTTTTGATGGGAAGGTTGTTATCCCAAAGGGCCAGCTTAGGTTGCCAATAGGCTAAGAGTTAGTGGAAGTGGACTTCATAGTGGTGGATGCATACTCCCCTTACACGGCCATTGTAGCCAGGCCCTAGCTTCATACCCTAAGTACCGTTTCTTCAACTCTGCATCAGAAGGTGAAATATTCATCGGGAGACCAGATTGAGGAATTGGTAAGGGACCAATCCATGGCTAGGTAGTGTTTTGTGTCTGCAATTTTGCACAAGCCAGCAGCCGAGTCCTTGGCCTTGGTTAAAGAAGGCTTATAGCAGTTTAAGTCTCTGGAATTACATGCAAAGGGGCTCGTCGAGGAGGCCAAATGTGAAGATTTAGAGAAATTTGCTGTAGGTGGTGATTCGAAAAAGTTCTTTCAGGTTGGAGCTCAGCTACCACCTCAGGAAAAAGAGGAGTTAGTGGAGTTTCTCAGGGGGAACGTTGATGTTTTTGCTTGGAATGCTTACGAAACTCTAGGGGTGGATCCGAGCTTCATCTGCCATCATTTGAATGTCAATCCATCTGTCACCCCTAGGAAGCAACCACCTAGGCATTTATCTAAAGAACACTCTAATGCAGTTAAGGACGAGGTGATGAAACTTAAGCAGGCGAGGGCTATTAAAGAGGTTTTTTACCTTGAATGGCTAGAAGATGGGGGAAATGGTGCTTATGTGTAGATTTTACAGACTTGAACAAAGCCTGCCTAAAGGATCATTTTTCTATGCCTTCGATTGACCAGCTGGTGGACGCAATAGTGGGCCATCCTCGGATGAGCTTTTTGGATGTCTTTCAAAAGTATCATCAGATACCTTTAGCTTTGGACGACCAAAAGAGGACAACTTTTGTCACTCAAATAGGAAATTACTATTATAAAGTGATACCATTTGGTTTGAAGAATACAGGGTTTACCAACCAGAGGATGATGACCAGAATGTTTAAACCACAATTAGGAAAAAATATTGAAATTTGTATCGATGATATGGTGGTAAAGAGTAAGGCAGAGTCTGAGCATATTAATGACCTCGAGAAGATTTTTGCTATCTTTAGGAAGCATAAGCTACGACTTAATGCTTCCAAGTGTTCTTTTGGTGTCGAATCAAAAAAGTTTTTAGGATACATGGTCACACACCGTGGAATTGAGGTTAATCCTAACCAAATTAAGGTGATCAACAATCTGCAACCACCTCAGAATCCCAAAGAGGTCCAGAAGCTTATGGGGATGACTGTTGCTCTAAACCAGTTCATCTCTCAGTCAGCAGACAGGTGTAGACCCTTCTTTTAATTGTTGAACAAGTGGAAGGGGTTTTAATGGACTGAGGAATGTGTCCTGACTTTCCACCAATTTAAAGAGCATCTGTCTCGACCACCCATCATGTCCAGACCCAAAGTGGATGAGGTTTTGTTTGCCTACATCGCAATGGCTTCCCATGCGGTGAGTTTGGTGCTAATATGTGTTGATAGTGATGTACAAAGGCCAGTTTGCTATGTGAGCAAGTCATTACATAAGACAAAGGTTTGTTATTTACCATTGGAGAGGGCCATTCTGGCTGTGGTGCATGCTACACGTAAGCTTTCCCACTATTTTCAGTCACACATAATTGTCGTCATAACCCAACTCCCACTTAGATCTCTACTACGGAGTGCTGATTACATAGGGAGAAATGCAAAATAAGGCATGATCCTAGGGGCTTTTGATATTAAATACATGCCTCGCACCTCTGTCAAAGGTCAAGTTCTTGCCGACTTGGTTGCCGAATTTACTGAATCCCCGGTAGAGGAGCAGAACATGGATGGAAAATTGATTGGAGTGATCTCCATACAAGAACCTTTGTCCTGAAAGGTTTACATGGATGGTGCAGCGAATCATAAAGAATTTGGAGTGGGGCTAGTCTTGATATCTTTAGAGAGGATTACAATTGAAAAATCCTTAAGATTGGATTTCTCGACTACAAAAAACGAGGCTGAATATGAAGCCCTGTTGGTAGGGATAATCATGGTTCAGAAAATGGGGGGAAAGGCAGTAGAGGTTTTCTCTGATTCAAGGCTAGTAGTGGGCCAAGTCCAAGGGGAGTTAGAAGCTAGAGATCCCAGAATGCAAGAGTACTTGAACCAAGTTAGACATTTACAGTCTGGATTTAAGTCTTTTAATTTATCATAAGTCCCTAGAAGTAAAAATACACATGCAGACTCTTTGGCCACATTGGTAACCTCCTTAGTGCAGAGTCTACCTCGGGTAATCCTCATAGAGGACTTATGTAACTCCATCGAGGCAAAAGGAACTGTGGTTCATGTTCATCAAATAAGGGTGGGTCCTAGTTGGATAGACTCTATTGTATTGTTCCTCAAGGAAGACGTTTTGCTCGAGAATAAGTCTGAGGCTAATAAAGCGTGAAGAAAAGCTTCTTGGTTTTGGTTATCTGAGGACCAAAAGTTGTATAAGAGATCCTTTTTCGACCCATATTCGTTATGCATACACCCTGAAGTAGTGGCGTTACTCCTAGAAGAATTACATGAAAGAATTTGTGGAAACCACATGGGGGGCAGATCCTTGTCTCACAGGGCTCTCACAGAAGGCTATTGGTGGCCAAATATGCAGAAAGAAGCACAAGACTATGTGAAGAAATTTGACCAATGCTAGAGGTTTGCCCTAAACATTCACCAACCTAGGGGGGTCCTTAATCCCTTGTCTAGTCCTTGGCCTTTCGCTCAGTGGGGCTTGGATATTGTAGGGCATTTCTCTAAGGCAGCAGGGAATAAAAGGTATTTATTGGTCAGCATGGATTACTTCACCAAGTGGGTCGAAGTTGAGCCATTGGCAAATATCAGGGATATGGATGTCAAAAAATTTGTGTGGAAGAATATTATCACTCAGTTTGGAATACCTCATACTTTCATCTCGGACAACGGACTTCAATTTAATAGTAAAGCCTTTAGGAGGTATTGCTGCGATCTGGGGATAAAGAATAAGTATTCCATTCCAACCTATCCACAAGGAAATGGGCAGGCCGAAGTTGTTAACAAGGTCATAGTGGGTGGACTCAAGAAAAGACTGGACGACGTGAAGGGGAAGTGGGTGGAAGAACTGCCACATGTCCTTTGGACTTACTGGACCACACCTCGTAAATCTATTGGGGAGACACCTTTCTCAATGACCTATGGAGTCGAAGTTGTCATCCCTTTGGAAATAGGGTTCCCTACGCTGAGAACAAGTTCTTTTGCTCCAAGCAACAATGATGAATTGTTGGAAAGGAGCCTGGATTTAATTGAAGAACGGAGAGAAAATGCCATGGTCCAATTGGCCTACTATTAACACAAGTTCAAGCAAGGATATGATGTCAACGTGAAGTTAAGGCCACTAGCGCTTGGAGACTTAGTGCTAAGAAAGGTTGTGGAAACTGCTAAGAACTCAGCATGGGGGAAATTGGGACTTAACTAGGAAGGGCCATATTGTATAACATCAGTGGCTGGGATAGGCGTGTATTATCTTGAAGATCTAGAGGAAAGGGCTGTACTCTGTCCTTGGAATGTAAATAACATTTGGAGGTATTATTATTAATGTTGGCTTTCTTCACCCTATTTGGGTTTGTTATATTGCATATCATGCATTTTTGCTATCCATCTAAGTATTAAACAGAACTTCAGTCATGCCTGGATCCTTAAACCACATACCTTGGAAAAATTGATAACTTTTAACCATTTTCTTAACTATACATGGCTCCTCGGACTACATGCTTTGGGAAAATTAATACTCCTAAATGTCCATCTAAGTATCAAATAGAACCTCGGTCATGCCTGAATCCTCGGACCACATACCTTGGGAAAATTGATAACTTTTAATCATTTTGTTAAGTGTTAAATAGAACCTTAGCTATGTCTAGCTCCTTGAATCACATGCTTTGGAGAAATTAATAATCCTAGATGTCCATCTAAGTATCAAACAGAACCTCGGTCATGCCTGGATCCTTGGACCACATGCCTTGGGAAAATTGATAACTTTTAACCATTGTGTTAAGTGTTAAACAGAACCTTAGTTATGCCTGGCTCTCGAGCACATGCTTTGGGGAAATTAATACTCCTAAGTATCTATCTAAGTGTCAAATAGAATCTCGGTCATGCCTGACTCCTCAGACCACATACCTTGGGGAAATTGATAACTTTTAAATCAGAGCTATTTTTTATCACCCTTGACAAAAATTAGGGTGAAGCCTTGGTTATTACGGACTTTTTGGACTACATGTTTGAAGTAAATCAGTATTCCTCATTGGTTACTTTAGTGTCAAGTATAATCAAACGACAATGACTTTCACTACAACAAGAGTTTCAATTAGATGCTCATAAGCATCACTTAAAGCATTTGCAGGCTTACTTATGTTTGTTCAAGAGGTGATTATCCCTTTGCTCTTTTAAACTTACCAATAAGTAAGGAACAGAGCAAATTTAAACCTATATGCAAGTTATATTACTGTGTACGTTCTTAAAGTCGAAATTATCCCTTGCCGAGATGGTGGACTTAGTAAATTTCACCTATTTTTGCTATTGATCATATGAAATAAGAGAAATTTTCTGTTTCTCAAGTATATTAGTGAGAGAGGTTTTATTTCATTACTACTTTCATTAAATGATTAGATAAAATAAGAATCATATTAACTTCAATATGCAAGTCATAGGAAAGGAAGAAAGAAAATACACATAACTTTCATTAATCAACGCCTTAAAGGAAGTCAGATTAAGTACAAAATGAGCAACTTCCTTACAAAATCGGGGAACTAAAACAGAAGTTGAGCACAAAAAAAGAAAGGAAGAAGAAATAAACAACACAAAAATAAAAATAAAAAACTGCACTAAAGTCTGCTTCTTTTTTATCACAATTTTCTCCATTAAAGGGTCTTTAATAGGCTGAGTAGATGTAGCCTCTGAGGCTTTAGGGCCTTTGCTTGAAGAATCAGGTTTAACAGGCAAGGGCAGAGAAGCCAGGACAATCTCCATTGTTGTAGATGCATCTTTGTCTGTAAAAGTGTCCTGGGCAATGGATGGGGGCTTCATGGCATCGGGGAGTACCCCTTGATTTGTGTCCTTTTCTTTTTTAGCAACCCCGGGTAGCTCAACCTTCTCGGAGAGGGCGACAGAGGAGGTTGTATCTTTGGTTGTGCTGTCCTTGCTCACTTTTGCCCCCACGGGCTTAGCATCAACACTCAAACCTGAAGGAGTAGGCCACCATATGGCAGGAGGGAAGTACATGTTCTTTGCCTTCCTCAGTGGGGATGAAGCCTCAACCTCGACCTGGTTGAAAGCTTCATACCATGTTTGGGAGCAATACGTCCTGCATACTCCTGGACCTCGGCCTTGAGGGATTCCTCGATTTCTGCCACCCCGGTGTCGTACCGTCTTGCTCGACCTGATCCCGAGCCCTCTTTGCTTGCTCCTTTACCTTCTCGGCCTTCTCCAATTTCTTCTTAAGCACCACGATTTGGGTTTTAGAGGCGGTCACTTGGTCTTCAGCATTACGAAGCAGTAGCCTTTGGCTTTCGGCTTGTTTCTTGATGTTCTCAAGAGCAGCTATTGCGTATTTCCTCTCTTTTTCCTCTTCTTGCAGCTTCTTTTTTAGCTTTTCAATTCTCCACTCAGCCACGTTGAAGGCCTCCATGATGGCAATACGCCTTTCTTCTTCCTCTTTCATTTGTCGGTGGCAGTACTTTGTCATCTCTTCTGCCAGGAAGGAGGCTTGAACAGCCTACAAAAGAGAGAAAAGAAGGTTAACAAAGGGAAATAAGGAAAGTTAAAAAAAAATGGTTAGAAAAGGAAAATAAGGTTGTACCATAGCCAGATATCTCTTAAGGTTAAGGAAGACCCATACCTTCTCATGGACCGCAGGTCGACCATGTCCCTAGGAAGCAGTAGTGCCTGCTCCACCACGACAGCCACATAGTCGGCCTTTCTCCCCTGGAAATCCTTAATGGAAGCATTGTCTAGTAAGGGGGCCCTATCTAGCATTGAGGCAAGAAGCCAAGCTGAGGCCTTGGCCGGGGGGTCACTCCTTCTCTTAGTGCCCCTCTACCCTACTATAGCTTGTTTAGCCACTCTTTGGGCCTCGTCCTCCTGAGAGGAGTGGGTTTTACCGGCCTCTATCACCTCCTTGCCCTTAGATTCCCTTTTTCTTTTGAGATCAGTAGGTCCAAGTTAGAGGGGCAGGGTCGGT
This sequence comes from Quercus variabilis, assembly GCA_030445155.1. Classification (NCBI taxonomy): domain Eukaryota; kingdom Viridiplantae; phylum Streptophyta; class Magnoliopsida; order Fagales; family Fagaceae; genus Quercus; species Quercus variabilis. The sequence goes on from CP129450.1 coordinate 11,394,655, forward strand.
GGGGGAGCGAGAGGCTTTGTTTGTGTTGCCTTCCCAGGTGCGTCCTTCCCTGGTTGGGACTCCAGTAATTCCGGGATACTAGACCTCAATTTGCGCTGGATCCCCATCTTGTCTATCAATGGACTAAATGAAAGGCCGAAGTCAAAAGTTGAGGTTTTTGGAGACTAGGCTCGATCGAAGACTTTGAATTTGTCTTCGGAGTCAGGTATGTTAACTATTTCTCCCTCTTCAGTGCTGGTGAGGTGGGAAGAGGTGGCTACTCCGATGGTTTGCAGTGGTGGCGAGGCTACCTTTGGGATGCCTTTAAATATAGGAGTTGTAACTTGAACGCCTTCTGTTTTTGGACCGGGAAGAAGAAAACCCAGTGCAGCTACACTGATCCTCTGTAGGTGTGGGTTGTTTGCCTTAATGACGCACTTAGGGTCTGTTTGGTTCTCGTAAAATATTTTCCGAAAAATACTTATTTTTCAGAAATGCTATTTTCCGGAAAAGGAAAATATTTTCAAATGTTTGGTTGTATTATGAAAATTGTTGTGGAAAATATTTTCATGTGTTTGGTTCTATTAGGAAAATGCTATTTTCCTACAATTTTTTCACATTTTCTCAGCATCCAAATAAATTTTATTACAAAAAATTTCAACATCACAGCTAATTCAACAACAAATTCCGGCAGCAAATTTCGGCAACAACAACAACAACAGCAAATTCTGACAACAACAACACAACAACAACAACAACAATTAGTTCATCAAAAAAAAAAAAAAAAAACAACAACAATCAAACTTAAAAAAAAAAAAAAAAAAAAACTGAGAGATCGAGGAAGAGGAAGCGATGGGTCTGGGTCGACGACGATCGATGGCGTGGCGCGGTGTGACTCGCCGGTGCGAAGAGCGCTAGGTTTTGGGTTCGACGGCTTCTGGGTTCACCGGTGCGAGATCGAAGGTGAGATCGCGAGATTGAAGGCTAGATTGCGAGATCGAGCGGAGGTGATCGAAGGCGATCGCCGGCGAGATCAGCATAGTGCGATCGAAGGCGAGATCGGCGCGGTGCTCGGGGTTCGCCAGCAACGTCTCCGGTGTGTCTGGGCTCCTCAACGCGGTGCTAGTGCTCTCTTTCTCTCTTTCTCTCTTCGTGCTCTCTCTTTCTCTCTGTTTTCCAGAAGTTATTTGAAGTGAAAATGATTCTGAAAATCATTTTCACCTTTGACTCATGGTCAACTGAAAATGATTTCCGGAAAATTGCTTTTTCCAGGGCAACTAAACACTTGAAAATATAGAAAATCATTTCTGGAAATGAATTTCACCCAAAACAAACGCAGCCTTAGGCGCTAGGAAGCTCTTGGCAATTGGGGTATTACCCAATATCAAGTGAGTTGCCCTAAGCTAGCCGTCAGAGTGAATGAAGACCTCGGCTTGCAAGATGATGTCCAAACTCTCCTTGTTTACGAGGCTAAGGGTGGGCACGACTGCGTGTGGGTTTGCAAGATCATCAAGAAAGACAAGATATCATTAACAAAATGCAAGTCAAAGGAAATTCTACATATTGACGAAAATCAAAAGAAAAGAAAGAACTTATAATTAAACACCCTAGACCTAGAACCCTGCCTGGCTATCCCTCTCTCGTTAGGTAGGGGAGTTAGAAAGACAATGAATGAGCCTAACTTCAGGATACCTAGACTTTAGGTAATACCCTTGCCTTTTTAGATAATGGAGGTTATAAACCCAGTTGACATCATAATGGGTAAGCCCTAAATCTATCTTATCATTGAGGGCATCTACACACCCTAGTATTCTGAACATGTTTGGGGCGCACTGGGTAGGGCCTAACTTATAGGCTCTAAGGTAATCTTTAGTAACAGCACCTATAAGGATTCTCATTCCTTTTTCAATGAAGGCAATAATTGGGATTACTACTTCTCCCTCTTGCCTATCTATGTGCCACAGTCCCTCTGCACAATACCTAATGCCCACTCTTGGAGGGATCCTATATTGAGCCCTAAAATTCTCTATCCTCTCCTCAGAGTTTACCAAACTCTTAAATCTACCCATTTCTAAAAGGGTTTGGAAAGACCTGAAGTGATAGAGAAGAAAGAATAGAGCCGAGGAGAGGAAATGTGTGAAGAATAGAAAGATGTATGGAAAAGTAAAGTGCAAAGAGTTGTAAAGACTTACAGAAATAAGAAATGTGTCCTCAAACAGGCTTTTAGTATTTGTAGAAGCACAAGTGAGGTTAAGAGAATTGGCAGGTTTAGTGTACATGCGCTAATAGCTAAGTGAATGCTAAAGTAAAGAAAGTGTTTGATTTAAGTGATATTTATAACAAAAAGAGAGCTATAGAGCGGGAAAGTTCCTGCCCAAATCCCAATGGAGTTCTTAGCTGTTGGATTTGTATCACACAGTAGAACGTGGAAAACATAAGGTCGTAAAAATTAAATGAAGAGCGCATCTCATAAGTCGAAGCATCAGGGGGGTGTCTTGGGTAGTTAAAAAGGCATTTTTGTGAGCAGAGGTAGGGCGAAATGATCATAAGAGTAAGTATAGTGACATCGAAATCCTCATTTCTTCCCGAGGAGCCAGAAAGAAGAATCTCGAGGGGCTATTGTAGGGATATTGGACCCAGGAGTTCATTATCTATTTGTACGTTAGGCCTGGGGCTTAAGCCGAGGACAAAGGATTGTCCGAGTAGGAGAAAACATGGACAGAAGAGACTACGTCGGTAAGAAAAAGGGTTTGTCCTAGACATAATAGCTCAGGAAGGTGAGCCGAGGATGAATGCATCCTCGGCCAGCAAAAGCCGAGGTTCGAGAAGGTAGTCCGTCTTCCAGGGTAACGTTCCAAGAAGTTCTATAGGATTGGATAAGCTTTACAAAGGCACCAGACAAGGAGAAGTCCTAAAATATCTTATAGGAAAGATGATACATTCGTATTAAATGCTCAACAACTAATATCTTGACTACATTAATGTGGAGAAGACCCCTGAATAGTGTAGCGTTAGCTGCCCCAATGCGCAGAAGGCTTGAGAGGGTGTCTGATGGGACAAACACTCAAGTAATAACTAGGATGATCAATAAGTGGAGGGCGAGGATTGTCTAGAGAATGCTATATCTCCACAGTGAAGGGGATCGGAAAATGAGGGAAGAAACACTATAGCAAACTAGAACCAAACTTGTAACCACATTTAAGATTATTATGTAAGAACCAGTCTCCTCAGATATTGCCGAGGACATTTATTATTCATTCTACACTTGTGTATCTTCATTCTTTCATCATCAACCTACTTAACATGTTGTTCAATTAACTAAAACCCAGTTTTCTAACTCATTTCTCTACAAATTCATTGTTTTAGGCTTTTTGAGCCTAAGTCCATTAACATTTTTGGGTTAGGAATTTGAATTTGATCCTTACAATATTCTTATGAAATTTTTTAAAGAGTTAACAAAATATAAAAATGACTATAAATTGTATTTAAATTATATATGTAAGAATTATATTATGCATCTTATTATATATCTTTAAGTATATCCATGCATATGCATAGGGTTACAAGTTAGTGAATATTAACTATTAAGCGATGTTTTGATATAATAAAATCAACAAAAGAAATAATGTGTTTGTTTATATTGTGTTTATTGGTTAGGAATTACTCATTTTGTAATTTTTTTAAAATTCAAAATTCCACTTACAATTCACTGAAAATATTTTTAGTAAGATAGAAACCTCAAATACAACTCATGTGAATTATGATTTTCTTTTTTCAGCAACCCGTACAATGCACAAAGAAAATAAATTAATAAATATGAAAATTTTACTTTTTTATTTATTTTTTGTCTAATTATGAAATAAAATAATTATGGTAACTATTAATAGATATCTATTATGTTTGAGTTTGTTTATAAATTATACACTCTACAATTTAAAGAAAATATCATTTAGTAAAATTTTAATAGAGGTTTTAATTATAAAATATAAATGGGTTGCCTTCAAAATATGAAATTATATACTCTACTATTTAAAGAAAATATTATTTTGATTTTGATTCACATGTTTTATATATTCCTAAATTCAAAAAATAATTTGGTTCATTCTAAGGCCTCTCAAAGATTAAATTTTGGTTTCGCAGCTGGGCAAAAGACATACTAAAAGGTTTAAATTTGATTTTAGAAAGTACATGATTATAGATTTACATGACATCTCATGAATCTTGATAATACAAATAGAGAAATGCATAAAGCTACTTAAAGCAATAGCTTGACAATGGCCTCAGCAACTCTTGCGACATTGTTCACATTTGTGTTGTCAACAGTCAGTGGTGAATTGCGTGAGAAACCTTCTTCACATAAAGTGGCCTCTTTGGCAGCATCGAGTGTACTATCATCGGCAAACTTAGGATCACCCTTAGTTAAAGCTTCAATGGACACTGGAACATCAGCAGTTATAATACCAATATAGTACATATCAGCACAAGAAAGTAATGCTTTCTTTATCTTAGGACTTGGGCTATGATGAAGAAGGCTATTGATGTGGATTAGAGTTCGAGTTGCCGTGGTGTTGAGTACATGAACCATTATGAGAGCTAGCCCTGTAACATCTGCTGTGGCACTTTTGGGATCTGATTTAAGGGAAGAGATGCAAAGACGGTAGTTTGGTGTTTTCTTGCATGTTTGCTCAATCAAATTGTCATCATTGGAACTCGGTCTGGCACATTGACTTGATGATAGAAATATGATTTGAAAGACAACATGAACAAGAACTATGAACACCAAAGTTCTCATCTTTGAAGAAGAAAAAGATGTTTATGCTTAGTGGGATAGGGAATATTGTGTGGAGCTTATGCTTAAATGTACAAGCTCTTTTATAGGGAATTTGAAATTTGATATATAACTGAAATTTCGTAATAAATGTCACCAAATAGTTATCCTAACTAATTAATTTCCACTATTATTGTATTGATACAATTACAACTAAATGACTTCTTAAAAAGGTAAACAATATTAATAAAGTAGAATTATCTATAACATAGATTCATAAGATGCGTTATATCTTTCCTTTTTTTTTTTTATGGAAAACACGTCAAAAACTTTATTAATCAGAAGAGATAACAACTATATCCTAGTTGAGAGCTTGTTCAAAGAAATAAAGAATCTCTTCAACCCAAACAGACAGGTCTGCAATGCCTAAAGCATGTCTAGTTCCAAAAAACTTTAACTCCTTTCCCTGTGTAAAATGCATCATGATGCTTTTTTTTTTTTTGTTTGTTTGTTATAATTGTTTTATGGCTTTTGTTAACGGGTGCTGCACAGCACCCGTTAAGTTTGCATGATTTTACTAAAATAGCCTTACTTTAATTGAAAAATCAAGAAAAACACCCCACCTTAATGATGCGTGTCAGGAGGGAGAGAAACAACTAATATTGCCTACTTTTGCTTAAATACCTTTTCAACCATTTCTTCTTCTTCTTTTTATCTCTACCGGACTACCCTATCCTTTGGCTTGTCCATTCATCTTTTTATCTCTTCCGGACTACCCCATCCCATGGCTTGTCCATTCATCTCTATCTTTTGATTTATTTTCCCTCTCCTTTGCGGCTGCAACATCTGGGTGGAACCTAGTTTTTTTTTTTTTTTTAAATAAATATTTTTAAAAATTTTAATTTAATTTAATTTAATTTAATTGTTTTATTATTATTATTATTATTATTATTATTATTCCGCTTTAGCCTCAAAAAGGGACTTAAAAAAAAAAAGAAATAATTGGACCCCTAAAATCAAATATTCATGAGATGGAACATTAAAAGAAAAAAAATTATCTAAAAAAAAATTTAAGATTACGTAGATAAAATTAGTGCCATAGTAAAAATGTTTTTCAAAAGAAACCTAAATATTTAATCTCTTATAAACATATATGGCTTTGGTTGGATTGGGTCGAGGGGTTATAGTTAGGGGTGTTTACTAAACCGCACAAACTGCAAAAATCATACCAAAATTGCCCACAAAATGGCATAATTGCACCACACTAAAAGTAATAGTGTACCGCACTGCATGGCACAGTGCAGTTTGTGGTTTTATAATAAGAAAACCACACAAACCGCACCGCACTCTCTCTATATATTAATATATTTATTTTTTAATATTAAATATATGGTTAATAGTTTAATAACCCTAATTTTTCAAAAGTTTAATAACCCTAACAAGTGTTAATTAGGAAATTCTGTCTAAAATAAAGAAAAACTAGCTCTATAATTTAAAACTTAGCCCAAAACAAAGAGAAACATCAGTTTTGGGCTGGGTAAGAAACGCTCAAAATTGAAAAATATACCAGCTTCAAATTGCATCTGATACATCGCACCGCACATATGATGGCAAAAATGAGGTGCTGTGCGGTTATGGTTTTGGCTAACTCTAAACCGCAACACACCGTACATGTGACTGCAAAATGAGATGTGGTACGGTTATGGTTTTGGTTAAACTGCACCGTAAAGTGAAATACTAAAAATGGCTCAAAATTGCACCACACCGCACCACACCCCTAGTTATGCTTGTATACGTTTAATCTCTTGTAAAAGTTTGGACTTTCATCAACTATTTAAGCACTCTTTTTTCAATATATATACATATATATATATATATATATATATATATTACAATTAACATAGTATGCCTATATATTCCAAATTTCTAGATTCATAAAAACTAATTCTCAAATATACAAAAATAAATCAAACTTAAAATTTAACATAACAATAATTAAATAAACTCAAACAAATGGTAGGTTACTTTGGGTCAGATGAATTGAAAAAAAATTATCAATTTGAACTTGACACAACCCAAGACATAAATTAGGTAATTCCTATATATTTCTTTTACTTTGCCTTTTAATTGTAATTAGGAAAAAAACCATGTATTTTCTCTTATATTATGCTCATTTGTTTAACAAATAAACTAAAATCAAGCCAAATTTAAGCTTGACTATTAAACGAGCTAAGCTCAAACATAATAATATGTCTGCGAACATGATAAAAGATTTATAGTTTATTATAATTAATAATTTCATTCATAGTAAAATTCATTGATTTGTGATGGAGTAAACAAATGTAGTCAATGGTTTTACTATATATGAGAAAGGCTAAAGTGCAAAATACACCCCTAAAGTTTGGGGTCTTTTAATTTTGCTCCCTAAAGTAGGGCTATTTTAGTAAGGCAACTAAGATCATGCATTTTTCAAGTAAAATCGGTAAAATATAACCGATCCTACATTCATGAAAGGTCCTACTAAAAGGGCACTAAATCTCTGTCGAAAGTTTAGCCCAAAATTCACAATGTATAGCAAACAAAGGCTAATATTGCTTTGTGGAAAGAGAAATCAAAATAAACTAAAATAGAAGAAAGTTCATAAAATATACATAGGTCCAAAACTTCGACCCACAGATAGCAAAAAAAAAAGAAATTGAGAGAGGTTGTGAGGTAAAGAAGGAAGGTTCTCCTGTATCAGCACTTCCACCCCTAGGCTTTGGAATCGTAAAAATTCTTGTTAGCTTATTGGGATTTTGTGTCAAAGTTTTGAGTCTAAGGAAAAAATGTGATCTCCCTTTTGTGGGCTAATGGTGAGTATTTATATTAAGTTTTGGGAGATGCTTGTGACCGTTTTGTTGGTTGAGAGAAAGGCTTTTAAGGGTGTGGAGTTAGGAATTGTGCCCTTTAAGCCCCTAGCCTCGCCCATGTTTGAGGGAATAGTCAAGTACTCGAGAAGTTTTGCACGCCTATTGTAAAGTTGTGATTTCCAACTAGCCTTTGTTAGCTTTAATTCCGTTCCAAATTTGATTGTAATTTCTTCAATCATTTCCCTATATTTATATAGGTTTATTTGTAAGAGATGAGTGGGAGAGATTGGAGAAGAATCAAGTGTTAAAGAAGAATCAGTGCAGCTTACAACTAGCTCGCAAGAAAGCAACCCGCAAAAAGGTCACGTGTGAAGCACACAACCAGAAGTTGAAGAGTCATGCCAGCCTATCATTTCACGAGAACTTCGCAAGAAAGACCATCTCACGAGGAAGGCCATCTCGCGAGGTACTCACAAAATATTCTGTTTAGTAAAAAGGTAAGTTACTTTACCAAATTCTTTACCTACACTATATGTGGGGGGTAAAAACCCAGAGCTACTTAATGGGCCTGGGGCACCGTGTTAAGGAGTATTATATTTCCGAGAATCAATAGTTGGGTGGGGACGGTCCGTCTGAAGGCAGGAAGCCCAGAAGTGGAGGGAGAGTACCGTTCGAAGAGGTCACCATTTGTCTAAAGATGTCTTACTCCTCGGTCACAAATAGCCTTGATCAAACAAACATGTGGAAGGTCCGAATAATCTTCCTAGCAATCCCAATGATAATGATAAGTTCTGGGTAGGTCTGGAGATGATCAGAACGAAGAAATATCTAAAGGAAAAGCTGCTACCACCGTATTAAATGCACTGCAACAACTTTTCTGGCCGCATTTATGTGGAGAAGACCCCTGAACAGTGTAACCTCAGCTACCGCCACTCACAAAGAACTAAAGTGGACACATGACGTGACATGTACTTAAGTAGATATACAGATGAAGAACAGGTAGACGATGGAGATGATGGGAAATGGTGCTATATAAAGAAGAAGGGTCCCTGATAAATGGGGGACGAGAGAAAAAAAAAAGAAAAGCTTTACCGTAGCTCTGAATGTTGTAATTACTGTTCACTTAATAAAACATCTCTTCGGACGTTCATTCATGGAGTTGTTCAAGCATTATTTCATGTTATCATCACTGCAAGTAACTTAGCCAACCATTGTTTACTTCATAACCAGCCCAGCTCTTTCGCCCACTCTCTACAAATTCATTGTCCTAGGTTCGTTGGGCCCTTAACCCATATCTTTTGGGCTTGAGCTACAAAAACAGACCCTACACTATATACTCTCATTACCCACGAATTGTAACGAGTGTTTTTTAGAGAGAAAACCTTAGCAAATACACTTGAGAGTTAGAGATTGTTATACCCACAATCATCTACACATTACCTCTTGGTTTTCCTTTACTTCTACCTCTCCATCTCTACATCTTTGAGAGGTTCTTAGCCCAAACACTTATTACACCCAATCTGAATGTTAAGTGAGGTTTTGGTGCTGTTGAGAAGTATTGGAATGAGCCATTTAGTGGTAGACTAAATTGTGGGATTTGGAAAGTTAGAGAAGACAAGACTCCGAGAAGTCTGTTGGTAGCAAGAGCTTGGAGGGCTCAAGTACATGGGGTAGACTAGGTATGAAGGGTCTTCTGTTATTCATGTACTCCAACTTTATTCTCTAGTGGATTGATTTCAACTTGGAGGGTTGTGGAGAGGTTTTTCATCGAGTTATTTAATTTCCTCTTAGATAATACATTTTGGTATTATCTTGTGTTTGCATCTCTCTTCCCTATTCTTTAAGCTTTCATTTTGTTGTTCATTGTAGATGGATATGACTTAGACTAGTGTTGTTGGCATATTGCGCTTATATACTCTTATTCCGCACTTTGATATGTTAGGGTAAAAGCAATCTAGCCAATATTTTTAATTTGTGGTCTAAACAAGCTCTAGTGTTTCACACTAATTTGAGCTTTCACCTATGTTCATAAAAGAAAAAAGAAAAAAACAATACTTGAATTTGTTATACTAATTTGAATATGAATTGAATATTTGCTTTGTCTTAGGGGTGGGGGTGTCCAACAAAACCGCAGACTTGACCCACCCGGTCAAACCGACCGAACTTGAACCGACCACCGTTCGACCCAACAACCTGGTGGTCGGCGGCGGGTCCCTGCTATCTCAAACCGATTTCAGCAGGTTGAGTGGCGAGTCTTCCCTTCCAAAACCCGATCCACCCAACCTGATTGTGATATATAACCCAACACTTAACAAATCTTAATTCACCCGTTCAGTTCTCTGAGTTCACTCAGTCTTTCTCACTCTTTCACTTTCTCGATCTCTCAATAGCCGATAAGCTCCATCGATCGATCTTTAGAACTTTAGATCTTTGAACCTCCACTAATCTGCGATTCTCCTTGATCTGTGATTCTCCTCCATCGCACCATCGCCGATCTGAAATTATCTCTCTTAGGTTTGATTTTTAGTCATTTTGTCTCTTTATTTCTTTATTTCAGTCTTTTGCATGTTCAAATTTGCTATTAGTTCTCTTATCTTTGTTTGTGTTCTTCAAATTTGTGGGCTATTGGTATTTGGGTTTGTAGATTTGTTGTTTCAGATTTGTGGAATTTGTTTCAAGTTTGGTCTTTGATTTTTGTCTTTCAGTTGTAGTTGGATTTGATCATTGTCCACCCGAGCCTAATCTAACCTTACCCATGATTTTTCATGGTTTGCGGTGGGTCCGCTATCCAACCACCCGACAAGATCGGGTCAATTTCGGGTTGAGCCCAAACCCACTCGGAACCAACTTGACTCGTGGACACCCCTACTAAGGGGTGAAACTCTTGACTTTTTAAATTTCTCCTCTTTATTTTTATAAATTCGATAGAATTGCCCCTCTTCATATTAAAAAAAAAAAAAAATGAAACAAACGCTCATTCAAACTTGACTTTTTAAATTTCTCCCTTTCATTTTTAAAAATTCGATTGAATTGTCCCTTTTCATATTAAAAAAAAAAAAATGATACAAACACTTATGCAAAGTTTTAATGTCTATTTTTTTTTTCCTTTTAATATCCACTTTTTCCCAACATATATAACTCATTGACTTTTTCCCAGCATATATAACAAAAGTTTTTCATTTTTGTTTTGTAATATACTTATATATATATATATATATATATAGATATATTCCTTCTTTTTTTTTTTTTTCAATTTCATGAATAACTGAATTTAGAATATCTAATTGGCCACTTTAAAAATATTATAAAATTCGTAATGAAAAAACTGAGTTTACACTATTAATTAATAAGAAAATATTATACTTAGTGATAATTATTAAGTACTAATATGAGAAAAAATATTATACTTATTTATTTATTTTTTATACAAGATAGAATTTCTACTCTAGCTTAATCTAAGTGTATATATGTGTAAAACTTTCTCCTGGAGACTTGAACCCTGACCATTGTCCTTTACATCCCACAAGTACTTATACCTATAAAGTGACCACTGCACTAAGAGTGTGCGGTAGTAAAATATTATACTTATTATTTATACAGTTATAGTGTAAACTCAGTGATAATTAATAAGTACTAATATGAGAAAATACTATACGTTTTTTTTTTTTAATAAATATTTTAACAAGGGTATCTAAACATTTTCCTTAAAAAAAAAAAAAATCAAACTTCTTCGAAAATCTGATACTTTTTATTATTATTATTATTATTATTTTATATGGTAAATACTAATATGATAAAATACTATACATATGTTGTTTTGATGCTTCAAATTAACTTCACGCCCTTTTAATTCAATGGAATTATGGGAAATTCAATCTTGTAAACTATTTTCTTGTTGTCAATATCAATATTTCTATTGCCGTTAAGTTTATATCAATTTCTAGCTTTTAACTTTTTAACCCTTATATATATATATATATATATATATTAATTTCTGAAACTCTTTTGTTTCAGTTTTAACTTATTGTTAAACCTATATTCTTGAGCTTTACATTACCGCAGCAGGATGTTTTCTTGCATGTTTGCTCAATCAAATTGTTATTATTTGTTGGTTTGGCGCATTGGCTTGGCGGTAGAAATATGGTTTGAAGGACATGAACACAAAAATGAGTGCCAAAGTTCTCATCTTTGCAGAAGAAAAAGTTGATGGGATAGAAAATTGAAAGATTGAAGGTGATGCTTATTCTAAAAGTGGGGTAGTAAAGATTGTGTGGTGTGATTTCTTTTATAGGAAACTTGATAAACCCAATAAAGTGGGGTAGTAAAGCTTGTGTGGTGTAATTTCTTTTATAGGAAATTTGATAAACCCAATAAAAAGATTCCTTCTTATCTCTAATAGGTTATGTTAATAAGTAGAAGCATAAACAATGATAAAATAGATGATAAAGAAGAAAATAGCAAAACAGATATATTCAAAAATAAGTTAAAACAGAGTATGGAATATATAAAACTGGAACTGATAAAATCTTACTTGAAAATACTTCTGTCTTTGATTAAACTTGAAAACAAACTGTCCTTGATACAAGCTTGAAAATAAAAGACTGTCTGAAGATTACAAAGTAAACTGTCTGAGGAGAAAGGTTACAAGATTACAAAAGGGAAATTACAAAAAGTCTTTCTGATACCATTAACTACCCAGGAGAGAGCACAGCAGTAATATAGAAGCATAAACAATGACAAAATAGATGATAAAGAAGAAAATAGCAAAACAGATATATTCAAAAATAAGTTAAAACAGAGTATGGAATATATAAAACTGGAACTGATAAAATCTTACTTGAAAATACTTCTGTCTTTGATTAAACTTGAAAACAAACTGTCTTTGATACAAGCTTGAAAATAAAAGACTGTCTGAAGATTACAAAGTAAACTGTCTGAGGAGAAAGGTTACAAGATTACAAAAGGGAAATTACAAAAAGTCTTTCTGAAAGGGATGGCTATTACAAAGGCTTTCTAAAAGGCTTTCTAAACTTTCTCTGGGAATTGGACCTTGGAACTATCTTGAAAATTTGGACCTTGGAACTATCTTGAAAATTTGGACCTGTCTTCTGTCTTCGGAGTCTGTCTTTTTATAGATGAAGTGAACCATGGTAAGTTTCTAAAAGTAACCTGAGTCAAGTAAAGTGAACTCAAGTTAATCTGTCGGTAGAACAGTAACTTAAAATATCTGTCTTGTCTTTTTCTGTCGGTAGAGTAAATCTTGAACAGTAGTCTGTCTGGTCTTGTGAAATCTGTAGAAAATCTGTCTGAGCACGCCTGTAATTAACATTCTGTCAAATATCTTTCTTGATCTTTTAGTTTTTGTCTTTTTCGTCTTTTTGTCTTTTCGTCCTTTCTATCACTTATCTGTCACATGTCTTTTTGCCTTATCTGTCACATATCATAGGGATCCTGAGAATCTTGAAATGCTTCTGGATGAGTCCTGTAATTTGGAGAGGATGATTCCATTATTGTGTCATCTTCATCATCTGATATCTGTGATGCTGCTTCAAGCAATTGCTTTTTGAGCTATCTTCTGTCTGAGACGGAGGCAAGCTGGCATTGGACTTGGCTTTTTTCCAAAAAGAAATTAGGATTTTCTGTCTGGGAAGGAGATGTCCTTTTCTGCAATTCTTGACAAATATGATCAAAATTAAACTTATTCCACCATTTTAATTTGAACTTCCTGGTGAGCATAGGAACGGGATACTGAGGATGCTTTTCTATTTTGTATTCCCATCTGATAATCCACGGGAGATCCGGAAACCTGTAAAAGAACTGTAAAAGATGTGGAAAATCTTTAAGATGCTGTATGTTTGGTTCTTTCTTGAAACTTTCATAAGCTTTAAGGAGATCAGGAGGAAGAATCATAGCTTCAGGGCCATAAGAATTCCACCAGTCGATAAACCATCTGGGTATCATCATGTCTTTCTTTCTATACATATCAAATCGGAAAAACCAAGTGTGTCTGTTAATATTGTTTTGAAATAAAAGGAATCTGTCCCACGCTTCCATATAGTCATAATAATTATAAAACTGAGGCTCAAAGGGATGAGAAAACTTTCTGGGAATCCAGGGCTCTGCCCTCCACTGAGAAGGGGTGAGAATCTGTTTTATAACTATTTTAGAATAACCAATTCTGTTTGGGTCTTGGGAACAGGGCATGTGTGTGACTAGGATTGAGTCTGTGTCAACTAGAATAAACTCATAGAATGTCTGAGTCTTTAATGTTTCTGTCTTGGGGTGCTCCCATCCTGGAGGTAGCAACTGTCTAACTAGTGAGAGGGGATCTGTAATATGCTGGTATTCTCTTTCAATCCATAAAATAAAATTCCAAGAATTTTTTGGGAGTTCAACACTGTGATCTTCTCTTGGGGTTTGGGTTTGAGTTTGAGAGGTAGAGGGTCTGTCTATTGATTGTTTAGAGGGAGAGGATAGTGGGGGAAAGGAAGAGGCAACTATGTTAAATGGAGTTTTTAGGGGAGGAGGAGTTGGGGGCCTGGCATAAGACTGTTTAGATGTTGGATTGGAGCTTGGAGAAAGTGGCTGAAAAGGGTTTGGGCTGCAGGGTATTGGGGTTCTTTCTTGGGGTCTGTTTGAAGAGAAACTAGGTGAGTTGAAGGAGGGACAAGAGAGAAGTCTACTAGGGGGAGGAGGGATTGGTGGGGCAGCATAAGACTGTCTAGATCTGGGTTTGCTCTTATCTGCAGGGGAGCTCATCTTCCCTGTAGGAATTCACGGGTTAAGAAATCAGGAATAGAATTAGATTCTCCTTTAATATATTCAATATCAATAAATGATATTTTCTTAAAAAATTTGACTTTTCAAACAGGACAAAAAAATTGAGACGGAGGGAGTAATTATTAATAGATTATTTTAGAAAAAATTTGATACTATTTTAATAAAAAATATAAAAAAGCGTCAATTTTTTTTTCTTATATCCTATAAAAAGTTTCAAAAATATATCCTAATTCTTAAATGAATGCCTTCAGAAACATCTATTAACATTTTTCATGTTAAATTATAGTTGTATGAACTTTTTATAATGTTGTATATGTCATTTTTTTTTTTTTTTGAGAAAGCGTTGTATATGTCATCTAAATACATTTTGTTATGAGGGAGATAACGTGTTTGCCGTAAAATTGATATGGGTTAGTGGTTATTATATAATTGGTTTGTTAAGGATACTATCGTAATCGTGTCATATTATGAGAAAATAAATATATTAGCTACTGTGAAAGGACTAATCCTAATATTTCAAAGTATATAATTTAACTTGGTATCGCTCGCAGCAACAATTCTAACCCTGAAAGTCCCTTAAAAAAACCAGAGCTTATTGTCAAGTGAAAGAGGTGCGTTGACTTAAATATCCATCTGATGAAATCAACACTAGTACAAGACATTAATTGACTTGCGTCATTCTCCAGATTATTGTGGTGCTTTTTTTTATAATTTTTGAAGCAATTAGATGAAAGTTTTTCTTTAACCATTTTTTTTTTCAAATCTCACTCAAAATTTTCTTTCTGTTGTTGTTGTTATTGTTTTTTTTTTTTTTCAAAACATCTCACATTAGATTTTATATTTTATAGTTTACACTACATTTTATTATAATATTATTTCCTTATCAATTTATTATTATCTCAAATCATACCTCTCTCTTCCTCAACCAAAAGCCACAACCCTCAATCTAAAAAATTACTAAAATATTTATTTGTATAGTTACTTTAGCACAAATGTGTTTTTTTACAAAAATATATTAACTGATGTGAGTGTATTTTGAGGTTGATTGGGCAAATTTGGGTCCTTATGCTATTTTACAATGAATGCAATAGCTCTTATAATGCAATGTAAACTTATAGAGGAGGGAGCCAATATATAAAATTGTAGAGAATATACCATTTTTTCTCCTTAAGGTCGGGGAGCTCGGGCTCCTTTGGGCCCCCACTTGGCTCCATCCCTAATCATATCTTGTGTTGGTTATTTTGATTGTGATTGAGATTCGGTGTCATAATTAGGGGCACCGTGCAATTGCCTTTCAAGGATTGAGATAGAAAGTTAAAAAAGTTCGCCTTTAATCTCAGCCTTTGGATCATAAATATATATATATATATATATACCATTTCAATTTTTCTCTCACATTAAATTTTCAATTGCATGGTGCAACAACTATAACATTGGATTCAAATTACACGAATTGAGCTTTATTTCCAAGAATCCTTGTATTTTCGGATTGGGTTTATAGCCTATAACCTCTCCATTTCAAGGGACGGGCTCATGGCCCACATCTTCTCTACTTTTCGATGTGGGTTCACCACCCATGCTTTTCCTGCATCACAGAATGGGCTTAAGCCCATATAAAATTGAACGAAAACATTCCCATCTTTAAACGTCAAAGGCTCAAAGCAATCTACTACTATCTGCTTAAAAGTAACTCTACCCAGAAGAAATGTCAATTTGGAAATAATTTATCTTTTTATTGAAAATGTGCTAAAACATACTTATATCTTGAAAAAAAGTGAGCAAAATTAGGAAAAAGTGAAATCTTAAAAGGCTGTACATAAATATTAAAAGCCAAAAGCAGTTGCCAAACAAACTGAAGTACCATTATAAGACTCTTATATCTGTTTCGAAACAATTTATTTAGTTTTCTGAAATTAATTTATTTAGTTTTTTTGTTGAAAGTGTTAAAGTATACTTATACTTTGAAGAAATAAAATTTTAAAAAACTATACATAAAAGCTATCAACCGAGTTTATAAGCTCTCGCCAAAAAAACAGGATCCAGTTTTTTGAACCCTAATGGGGGCTAATGTGCAGCAAACAATCATTGGTTAGCACCCCACACTTGATAGCACTTGAATCATAAGATTCTTTGTTAATCTTTGCCTAAACGTAATTAGAAAATTGAATATTTATAATAATAAAAAAAATCTAAAAAAAATCTGAACATCTGCTACAAACCAATTTATATACAGAAATAAAAATTTTAAAAACTACACATAAAATTAAAAGTCGAGTTTATAAGCTCTAGTCTTTAGAAATAAAAATTTAAAAAACTACACATAAAATTAAAAGTCGAGTTTATAAGCTCTAGCCAAAAAGACAGGATCCAGTTTTTTGAACCCTAATGGTGGCTAATGTGCAGCAAACA
Organism: Quercus variabilis; assembly: GCA_030445155.1. Lineage (NCBI taxonomy): Eukaryota > Viridiplantae > Streptophyta > Magnoliopsida > Fagales > Fagaceae > Quercus > Quercus variabilis. Next base: position 11,411,440 of record CP129450.1, read on the forward strand.
ATCATTGGTCAGCACCCCACATTTGATAATTGATACTTGATAGACTTGGATCATAAGATTCTTTGGTAATCTTTGCCTAAATGTAATCAGAAAATTGAATATTTACAACAACAACAACAACAAAAAAAATCTGAAAAAAATCAAAACATCTGCTGCCAACCAATCTATACACAGATTCATCGGAACTTTACAAAATATTTCTACACAAATTCAATCAATATATAAAAAAAAACAAAGCAATTTTTTTTAAGAATAAATTAAGGGATGAACACAAAAATGCAAACAACAGACACAGAGCTCAACCCCAACACACACAAATCAACCTCAAAACCACAAAAATTTGAACTTGACACAACCCGGACTTTTAAAGATACCACAGTCTCTCTCTCTCTCTCTCTCAGATAGATTAAGTAATAGCAACATCGGTGTTCATTCCTTCTCAGTTTGACTGAGCCCACTGTTGTTGTTGTTACGGACGAATGAACGTAACAGGCGGTGGGAGTGGGGTGAGTTTGAGGGTGATGAGTTGGCCATTGGAGACCACCTCGATCAACGCTGAATGTTAAGGGTGGTGGCCTCAGCGATAACCGCTGCTAGCAATGGTCTGGGAGCTCATGAATCTCGGCCATGGCTGGGCATGAGACTGAGAGATCAGAGATGTGAGAGAGGTAGAGAGCTTTGAAGATTTTTTTTTTTTTTTTTTTTTACTTTTTTTTTTCAAATTTTTAAAGGATAATAATTTTATTTATAAAATATCCTAAAGTCACCAAAATGATGCTATTTTGGGTGAAAGAATCAGTTTAAAGGAGGCTAACTGGAGGCCTTCATTGAGCAATTTTCATAGACGCTTCACTTTATTTTCACGACTAGTTTTTTATAATTTTATTGATATTTTACTATTTGACTCAAACGGAATGTCAAAATAGACTTGTACAAATTATAATGCCCACTAGAATGGAATTAACAATGTTGGGCCGTTGGCTACTGTAGCTATCGAATTAGTAAAAAACATGAATAACAACAACAACAACCTATCAACTTATTTCAAGATAAATAGTTTCATACTTATTCTCTCAATTAAAATTTAATTTAGGAAGTGTTACTACAGATTCACATGACATCTCACAAATTTGAAAGTAAAGATAGAGAAATGCATAAAAGCTACTTAAAGCAATAGCTTGACAACGGCATTAGCCACTCTTGCAACATTGTTTATGTTTGTGTTCTCAACAGTCAGCGGAGAATTGCCTGAGAAACCTTGTTCACAAGAATTGCTCTCGTTGGCAGCATCCTGTGTACCTTGATCAGCAAACTTAGGATTACCCTTAGTTAAAGCTTCAATGGACACTGGAACATCAGCAGTTAAAACACCAGTCTTGTAATTTTCAACACAAGAGAGTAATGCTTCCTTAACCTCGTTTCTTGGGCTCTGAAGAAGAAGGCTATTGATGTGGATTAGAGTTTGAGTTGTCGTGGTGTTTAGTACATTAACCATTATGAGAGCTAGCCCTGCAACATCTGCTGTGGCACTTTTAGGGTCTGATTTAAGGGAAGAGATGCAAAGATTGTAGTTTGGCGTTTGCTTGCATGTTTGCTCAATTAAATTTTCGTCATTGGGATGTAGTCTGGCACATTGACTTGATGGTAGAAATATGATTTGAAAGACAACATGAACAAGAACTATGAACACTAAAGTTCTCATCTTTGTAGAAGAAAAAGATGTTTATGCTTAGTGGGATAGAGAATATTGTGTGGAGCTTATGCTTAAATGTATGAGCTCTTTTATAGGGAATTTGATATATAGCTGAAATTTCAAAATAAAATTCACCAAATAGTTATCCTAACTTTTTTTTTTTTTTTTTGAGAAGCAAACTGAATTGACTTTTATTAATACGTAAAATTAGCCAGCTTCGGCTAAAAGTACAGTTAAAATGTGGGAGGGAACCTCCTCCATCCAAATCACTAAACCGCTCACATGTCTAGCATGTCGAGCAAGACTATGAGCTACAGAATTCCCTTTCAAATAAAAATTATCTATAACATAAATAGTTATCCTAACTAATTTCAATGTATATGTCAATTTTTTAAGATAATGGATACAGTTACAATTATCTATAACATAAATTCGTAAGATACGTTATATCTTTGTTCAAATAAAAAGTAATCTTCCTTCCATGTGTAAAATGTATCATGATGCTTTTTTTGTTATTATTGTTTTCTTGTTAGATTCTAGGTTATATTCTTTTTGAGAAGATACGTTATATTCAATTACTAATCATGCAATTCATTGTGAATTATAGAACTTTAATATAAATAGAATCGATTTCCATTCTATATCGATTGCCATAAAAGTTATTGATTTTCTTTCCTAATAAAATGAAAACTATAATGGAATCTATTGATTTTCTTAGCTAATAAAATCGTGTAATAATTATGAGATGAGATCATTCCAACTATGTTGTTTTTTTTGAATTATAGAACTTTAATATAAATAGAAATATAGAATCGATTTCCATCAAAACTATTGATTTTCTTTCCTAATAAAATGAAACCTATAATGGAAACTATTGATTTTCTTTCCTAATAAAATGTGTTGTAATTATGAGATGAGATAATTCCAAATATAGTTTTTTGAAATAGAAAATTTTTAACAAAATTACAATATTAGTCCCTTAAGTTTACTCTATATGTGTAATTGGTCCATCAAATTTAAAGTGAGCACAATTAGTCCCTCAATTTTTAAAACAGAGTTGTAATAGTCATTTTATTAACTATCGTTAATAGTCTTACTTACGTGTCTAATGGAACAATGACTTTACATTTTTTTAATAATGTGATATTTTTTTAATTAAAAAAATTACAAATTGTTTGGTGCTAATTGCCTCTTAGTATTATGTTGGTGCCGACTTACTTGTTAAACCTTACGAGTAAGTTAAAGATTAAAAAAAAAAAAAAAAACATTTACGGGGGCTTTAGCCTTCAGCGAGTGTCCCACCCCTGTGGCTTTTAAAAAATATTTACTGGTTTAGTTTTTATAAAAATGTTTGTTGAAATCCAAATCATGTAGCGTCTGTGTCTTCCTTTGACTTGATTTGATTTCCTAAATGAATTTTTCTTGTTGATGTATATGGAATGGCCCCTCTTCATGAACTGCAGTAATTTGACATCTTAAACAAATTTCCATTGTCTAGGAAGTGAAGAGGATGGAAGTAAACTACCTGCAATATCATCCAATCCAGATGGCCTACCGTGTTGCTCAACGGCTTATATGTTTGAAGTACTCCAGCCAAGATGAGGATTCAATTCGACAAGCATTGCAGGATCTAAAAGGGCAATATATTGACGGAAGGCTCTAGATTTTGGCGTAAGGCACAATTCTGTATTTTGGTATTTACTTGGTATTGAAAGAACAATGTAATTGGTTTGCTATTTGGCCCCGAGATGTATCGCCAAACTTTTGCAGAATAATCACTACGTCTTTGTTAACCAAAAGCTAGAATGTGCAGGTTCAAGTTTTAATTAAAAAATTTTGTAATTTTTTTAAGGTAAAAATGCAAAAATAACCCTCTAGCTTTCAACGTTTTTCATTTTAGTCCTCTAACTTTCAGTTTTGTCATTTCAGTTCTCTAACTTTCAATTTTTGTCAATCTAGGCTTCCATTAGAACTTAGTTAAAGCTGCTGTTAAACTCATTAAGAAACGATTGTTTTACCCTCTTTTTTTTTTTTTTTTTTTAAAATTTCGGAATTAAAAGAAAAATCCCTAACAAAGACAAAACAAAGACATGTTGAGACCCAATCCCTAACATTGAGAGAGGAAGAATCGGTTTCAACAACCCCAGAAGTTTGTGTCGGATCCAGTTATTCTGTTCTTCAATTAATTTTTAATTTAAAAAAATAACCAGAGAGCTCTAACCAAGCTCGAATTTCTCTGTTATCTATGTGAGACGAAAGTAGTTAATCTGAGGAAGAAGAAACCAAATGCAAAGAAGTGAAGATGAATATATTAAAATTATCTGATGATATGACCCATTAAAATGTTCCACTTTCATCAAACACCAACAACAACAAGTTCTCCTTCACAAAAAACAAAAACAAAAAAATTCTCATTATCTTTAACCATGGAGGACAAAACATATTTCCAAAGCCACGAAGATCTTGAGGAAGACATGCTCTCACTCTATGACCTTTCCATTCACGATGAACATGTAGAACTCGAAGAATCCAACTCTTTTTCTTCCTATCCAGACTCTCCTTCATGCCTAGACTTGTTCGAGTTCTCCACTGCAAACCCAAAAATCAAAAATGACATCGTAATCCTCTGCGACAGAGTCAAACACCAGAAACACGAAGAAGAAGAAGAAGAAGAAGAAGAAGATCCCAAACGAAGAGCTCTATGGGGATCAGAGTCTTTCAAGTTTCAACAAGTCCCAGAAATTCCACTCTACTAGGTTCACCAGCAACACCCGGTTAAGCTCGCTATGTGTACTGGTGACAGGGAGTTTTCGGTACCAGAAGTGCGAGTTAAAGAAGCACAAGGTGATAATTGGGCTGGCGAAGATTCAGCCCCAGGTGGAGCTGAGTGGGATAAGGAAGAGACGGGCTCGGCGGGGCCCAGTACCCTTTAATGTGTCTTTGTTTTGTCATTCCCCTTAAAATGTTTTTTTTTTTTTTTTTAAACAGATTTTTCTTTTTTTTTTTTCTTTTAATTTCAAAATTAAAAAATAGAAGGGTAAAATGGTTATTTCTCAGTGAGTTTAACAGCAGCCTTAACTGAGTTCCAATGGAAACCTGAATTGACAAAAATTGAAAGTTAGAGGACTGAAATGACAAATCTGAAAGTTAGAAGACTGAAATTAAAAACGTTGAAAGTTAGAGAGTCAATTTTGCATTTTTGCCTTTTTTTAATGATGTGGCTAGGGCTTGCGCTCTTCACTCTCTCCCCTTCTCTCTCTCTCTTGGTACTGGGTTGTGAATCAAATTGCTTATTACGTTTTTTTATGGGGAGATTGTTTCTTACGTGTAACTTTATTTTGTAATTTTTTTAATTAAAAAATGCCACATCATTAAAAAAAAATGTCAAGTCATCGTTTCGTTAGCCATGTAAGTAACACCACTAACAACAATTAGTAAAATGACTAATACAACTCAGTTTTAAAACTTAAGGGACCAATTGTGCTCGTTTGTTTTAAAACTTAAGGGATCAATTGTGCTCGTTTCAAACTTGAGGGATTAATTGTGCACATAGGGTAAACTTGAAGAGCTAACATTATAGTTTCGTTAAGAATAAATCACCTTACCTCTTACAATAATTAAGGTATATAAAAAAAAATGTATATAAAACATCGGTAAAACCAAATTATAGTACACGAATGTATGTCTATTTTCTTTTTCTCAATCTCCTCCTCTCTATTTTTAGAACTTTTGTTTTTTGGATATACTTTAATTGATTCACTCATAAAATGGCCACTTTTGTTGTTTTCATTGGATATTATTGGTACTTGTATGTGTCACATATTTTGTTAGATGCACATGCACAGTCGTAATCTAGTTCTCTCTTCACCACCAACCCCCCCCCCCCCCCCCCCCCCCCAACCAAAAAAAAAACACGCATAATTTTGAATTGCTTTTATGTACAAGATATGATTAGATATGCTAAAAACCAGCTGCAAAATATGGTTAAAAGTGTGAAGAAATTCTATCCTTGTGTTGTCCAAGATATACTTCCTCTAGTAGATCTCGTAATGCATGGAAGCTCAAGTTGTGTACTACGACTTCAATATTGCCCTTAGTGCAAGATTGTTGAGAAAGTCAGAAAGGTCGAATCCACAGGAAAATGAAGATGATTATCAAACCAAAAGATGAGATAAATTCAAAACTATAAAATTTAATTGAAGAGAAATTATTACTGAGCTAGCTAGTGATGGAAATCTTTCTTGACTCATTGATAAGGGATGTATGATTCCCAAACCTTAACAAAAAGGATTGAGCTCCGCGCATCCCTTGATCTCCACCTAACCGAGGCTAGGTTAAGAAAAATTATATTGAGGGAAATAACAATATTTTAAAACACTGAGATTTATGGATCCCCATGCAACACATATGTTGGTAATACTAACCATTGTATTTTATAACTCAACTAAAATTCATATGAAAGATGATCTTACTCAGATGATTTAGCAATATGAACTCAAGAATTAATTTCCCAAAGTAGTTTTAAGAATTTGATTGATTTTAGACAAGACAAAACCAGTGAAATAATTTGTAGGGAATCCTAAGCGTTTAACATGCCTAGAGTTTACACTAAATCAAATTATTATACAAAACTAAAAAATTTTCTAGATAAGTTAATCAATCAAAAAGACAATAACTTAAACATTAAAATTATAAAAGTATTGTTAAGAACATATCAATAGAAGGTTGGGTTTCACTGATTGTTTTAAAAATTGGAATGGTCAAAGGACCAAAAAGGGTTTGGCTCTTGGTTTTTACTGGTTTTAGCTGCTTTTACTGGACTGGTTTAGAGTCTGGCACCCAGTTTCTTGGTCAATTGAACCAGCCAGTTCAAACCGGTTTTTAACATCATGGTTTCACACCTTACCTTACCAAGACTTCTAGTAAGTCATTACACCAAAGAAAACTCTAAAAATTGAAAAGAAACTATAACAAAACCTAATTTTCATTTCAAAGCTATCACACCCTTGAATTTTGATCAAAAGAGCCTTTAAATTGACCAAAAATCCTATTACAAGTAGAATTCCCATTTGGAAAAAATCTCTGATTTTCAAGCTTCACTTAACTAAATTTTTTTGGCCAATTAAAAGTCAAAATATGGAATTTTAGTAAACTACAACGTTGTATCATTTAAAGTTAGCTTTTCATTCCAACTTAAATTATCACAATGATATATGAGCTGAAAGTTATGCCTAAATTACTAAAGAATGTGCAAGCCTAATCTGAATTGGACTTGGATTTAGTGCGACTTTCCTTAATTCTTCTCATGCCCTTCTTACAAGAACCAATTCTATATTCTCCTACAAAAGACATATTCATGCATTAAATTTCATTTTTAAGAACAAAATTAATTATTGAACATCATTCGAAAACCAAATATAATAAAATAAATATGAAAAATTAAGAATGATAATGCTTTCTAATAATAATATAAATATCAAAAATTAAGCTACTATCATTGTGGCTCTAGAAAGTAATGATGCTATTAGACCCTATGACAAGTCAATCGCCTATGTGATCAAGGTTTTGAAATCCGGACCGTTCATTAAACCATAAAAAGGAGAGGTTCAAGGTTTTTGAGGCCGAACTGTGGTCGAACTGTGATGATGTGGGGGAGTTTTTTGCTCTAAGGAAACTCATGAGTACTCCTTAGGCAATTTTTGCTCTTTGTCCCACATTGGAAGGGAATCCTTCCTCCTAGCACCTAACCAAACTAATGGTACTCTAATGTCATTGGTTCATGCCTTATAAGAGCACTCACAGCAGTGGTGCTATATAGGTATAATGCTATATTTTTAGCTTAAAATCACAAAAAACATCATGCAGCAGTGGAGCTAAATCTAAAAGATTTAGCTCCACAGCTACAGTACACATCTATATTTAGATGTGTACTGTAGCACACATCTAAAAAAAAAAATTATTTTTTTATTCAATCCTCTATTAAAATAATCTCACCGTCTCTCTCATCAAACTCTCATCTCTCTCATCAGCTCTCATCTCTCTCTTCAAGCTCTCATCTCCCAGTCCACACCGGCCCAGCCCACGCCGTCCCAGCCCATGCCGTCCCACGCCGTCCCAGTCTCAGCTCCTCTTCAAGCTCTCTCCTTTTCATTAAAATATTCTCTCTCTTCCTTCTCTATCTTTTCTCTCTTTCTTTTCGTCAGACTCTTAGTCTCAGCTCTCTCTTCCTTCTCTATCTTTTCTCTCTTTCTTTTCATCAGACTCAGTCTCATGGCGTGATCGGCGATGGCGTGGGTCAGTGGTCGGCGATGGCGTGATCGGCGATGGATGGTCCGGTTCGACGGTGGTTTGGGTTTGATTCAGCGAATTTGGTTCGGTGATGGTTGATCGGCGATCGGCGATGGCCGATCTGTTCCGCTGTGTTGGGTTTTTTTTTTTTTTTTTTTTGTGGATGTTTTTTTATTATTTTAATGAGTTTTTCTGTGGTTTTTTTTTTCTTTTGCTATGGGCTGGTGGTGGTGGTGGTGGTGTTGGTGCTGTGAGGGGCTGTGGGTTGAAGAGAGGGAGAAAACAGAGAGAAGATGAATAGTGAGAAAAAAAAATAGCTGACTGTAGATATATATTATTTTATTGTGGTTGTTATATTATTTTATTGTGTTGGGAGATAAAATAGCTCCACTGCTGTAGTGAGTGTGTAGGTAAAATAGATAAAGTGGTTTTTTGTGGTGCTAAATAGCTATAATTATTGCTCCACTGCTGTGGATGCTCTAAGGTGCTAGGAGGAATGATTCCCTTCCAATGTGGGACAAAGAGCAAAAATTGCCTAAGCAGTACTCATGAGTTTCCTTAGAGCAAAAAAACTCCCCCACACATATCTAAGCCAATATGTCTTAGCCTAATTTCAGGCCAATAACATATTTATATAATATAAGACTAGTTAACTTTATAAAATAAATAAAAAAAATCAATAAAATATATTGTATTAATATAGTAGTAGTAAATTAGAGACGTTATTCAGGAGCAAAAAATGTAATTTTAAACATTCATAATATAAATTAGAAACCGGTGCCTGGTGGTAGTGGTGATAAAACCTATGAATAAAAAAAGGTAAAACACTAACCAACCTGTATTTCATGTCTCCCAAGGGTCCCTGCCTGACTTTTCCTACTGTCACACGTTTTATCAACTTTACAGCCCACATATTATATCAATTTACCTCCACACATTCTTATTCTTATCTTCCTCTTTCTTGTTCAGAGTTTCAAATTTTCACATCCAACGATTCCAGTCTCCTCCTTATCTCAATTCGAACTCTCCATCTCAATTCAAACTTTCAGGCTCTCAACCTTGTTTTGCAGCATCAAAGAATCTCAATTTTCAGTGACGGTGGTAACGTGGCTTTTTTTCTTTTTTCTTTTTTCTTTTTCTCTCTCGAATTTTTTTAATTCAAAAAATTTACAGGCCAAAATCAATTTTTCGGTCAAATGAAGGAACCGTGTGAAGTGTGAACCTCAAAAACTAGCCATGGTTCTCAGAATTGTACGGTCTGACCTTGGTCTGAACGGCTTCATGATTTTTCCTCGTATAGAGGTTCTCAAGGTTAAAAGAACCAAAATTGTAAGGGGTTCACGGTTAACCAGGTTGGACCGTACGGTCCAGTCCGGATTTGAAAACCTTGTATGTGATAGGGATGGCAATAGGGCAGGGTGGGGCCAAATGATGGTGTCTTTGCCCTTACCCTGCGTGGTTTTTTTTTGCCCCATCCTCGCCTTACCCCGCATAACGGGAAAAATTTTCTTACCCCATCCCCACTCCTTAGAGCCCCACGAAGCCTTGCCCTACCCTATAAAACTCTACTTCTTGTTAATTTGCCCCACAGCTATTACAATTTTTAAAAAATAAAATTACCTGTTTCATTAATAACAATATACTTGAAATTATAAATAAATTTATCTTATCAAGTCAAACTAATTTTTAGTAAAAACTTAATAATATTATCTAAGTATTTATTTAAATCTTTCTCAAATCTAATCTGGAAGTCCTTTTTTCCTTTTTTCTTAAAATATCCTTTTTCTTTATTTTTTATAACGTGTGTGTGGACGAGAATCCGAGAACAAAGGACAAATAAGAGGAGGCCAATATCAAAAGAACAAATCTCAGAAAGTACTGACAGCAGTTCCTCGGGGTGAATATAATAACTCACCACAAGGCCAAGGAGACTATAATACCCAAGGACCCTGAGGATACTAGCACATCCTCGAGAGGGCTGAGGCTCAGTTCTAAAGACCATCGAGCACCAACCAAGGAAGAAAAGGAAGAATGCAGATAAAGCATCCATCACCTTCGTATTCAATGCTCTAAACCCACTTAGCTAGCCGCATTAATGAGGAAATGACCTCTAAATAGTGTCATCACAACTCCTAACCTAGTGTAGAAACCTTCTAGTAAGGCCCTGATAAGACAAGTATCAAGGGGAATGAATCCTGCCCCTCCAAATGGAAGGCCAAGATACAAATTGGGTGACTATATAAGGCAGCGAGGCATCTGTGAAAGAAGGATGGGAAATCTGAACAAAAAAGAAAAGAAAGAAACATCATTGTAAACTAAGAACAAGTGTAAATTTGTACCTCAGACTAAACCAGAGGAACATAGTACAAGCAATCTAAGATTATTGTTAATCAATTCCCCTATCTCATACTCATTCCTAGTACTCATCCTTTCGTTTGAAGTTTAACTAACTTAAACAAGGGTAACAAAGGTTGATTGGCATCCCATCTCTATAAATTAATTATGTAGGTAAAAAGTAAGCTTGACTTATTTTTCTCCGCCACAATATATATGTATGTGTATGTATATTATTTTAATGAAAGAACTTTTATTTGTGAGTCATATATATATATATATATATATATCTACAAAACTTGCTATTATGTTGTTCCAATTTGTTCATTATAGAAAGAACTACAAATAACATGCTATGATGCTGGGAAAGAAATACAAATAACAGCCACACACAATAACACAAACACAAACCTACAAACCCGTACCTATTAAAAATAGAAAACATTCTATTATGTTCATGATGAAATCTATGTTAAGAAAGACATTGAATGGAATCAATAATTCAATAATATATAAATTTGTTTGTAATAAAGACAAAAGAAAATGTTAAAATTGGTACCTTAGGGCCCATTTGGTTTCCCCATCACTCAATTTTCTTAACTTAGTTCCCAAAACTCAAAACTCATCGCTCAGTTCTCAAATCCCACTTTCACTAAAAAATCCCAAAACTCTTGTTTGGTTTAAAAACCCAATCACATAACTCATCTTTTTAAATCAACTTTTTGCTAAAGTTGTGGACCCCACCCACTGACTATACACAGTGGTGAAGCCATTTCCCACCCGCACATCCAAGTTCTTTTCTTCTTTTCCTTTTTTCCTCTCCTTCATTTCATCCCATCAGTTCCACCCCTTTTTTTCTTTTCTTCCCTCGCCTCCCACATCAACACAGAAGCACAACATAGCAAACACAAAGTGGTCTTGCTTTCTCTCAAATGGTGATGATCTGGTCTTGCTCTCTCTCTCTGATGCACAAAAAAAAAAAAAAATCCAAAAGAAAGCATAGCAAACCCAAACTCAAAATCCTTAGATCGGAGACCCAAATCACGAAATTAGACACAAAGGTGAACCGATCTGGGCTGAGCTTGAACTAATCTCACAGTGGCTCGTGGTGGTTGCTTATGATGGTGATGGTGGTTGCTCGTGGTGGTTTCTCTGTATCTCCCCTCTACAATTTGTATTTGATTTTTTTTTTCTCTCTTCTCTGTTTCTTTCTCAGCTGTTTTTGGTTGGTTTGAATCGGTGGTTATTGGGTTTAAAGTGGTGGGTTGTTTCAGTGGTGGAGATCGGGTTATGGGTCACGGTGGAGATCAGGTTTGATTGGGTTTTTGGGTTTCAGTTGGTGTTTCGGTGGTGATTTGTTGCGGTAGGTTGCTATGGCAACGCTAGGTGGGTTGGGTTTGTGTTTCGGTGGTGTTTTGTTGTGGTGGTGTTGTGGCGGCACTGAGTTTGTTGTGGTGGTGCTGTGATTGTTTGCAATGATAATACCCAACAGCTTTGAACGGACAAGACAATATAGAATCCTATGGGCTCCACAAAGTCTAAAAATTTACCATTGTGCCACTAAGTTATGTATCTTAGAAACTGAAAACACCAATTTGGTGTTTTCGGTTTTTATCACTCTTACTCAAAAATTTTGAGTTTGAATGATGAAAACAAGATTAGGAAATCAAGCCAAACAAAAAAAATTATGCAGGTCCCACGTTTTTTTGTCACTGAGTTATGAGTTTCCAGTGATATCACTCAAAATTTGCCTAAACCAAACAGACTCTTATTTTCTAACTTTGCTAGAGAGAAAAAAGAGGCAAAGAACCACGTTGGGTAGAATAAAATAAGGTAATGATATATTTGTTTAAATAGTAGGGTTTTAGAGTATGTAAAAATCACAATTTAACCCTTATCAATGTGGGGTCACGATGAGGCAGGGTGGTTCTAAAAAATGTAAACCCATCCCCACCCTGCCCCATGGTACGTGTCTAAAATCTCACCCCATTCCCACTCCAGCACCTTTGCAAGGTAGGGAAAATCCATGCGGGTCAAGCGGGACAGGGCAAAATTGCCATCTCTACTATGTGACTCTGCCTCTTTAGGGATAAACAGGACTAAGTAACCACATGCTGAATTGGAGGAATTTTCATTTTTTTCTTTTTTTTTTTTTTGTTTGTGTAATAAATGGACTAAGAATGAACGAATGCCTCAAAAAAACAACCCTAATAACAATGGCTTGTATTATTTTGTTAGAATGAAACACAAGTCAGTCAAACTTTTATAAAACGATTGCAATATTTTTTCCCATATATGTGTATGTGTGATAAATAAGAGTATTCAAATCTTTTCAAGTATCTAATTATTTCCTTTGGCATGTGCAATCCCCCCATCCCACACACACACCAAGTTATTATAGGAAAGAACCTTATGGAGGTGGCCCCAAGATGCTAGCAAGAAGTTTTGAACCTAAGATCTCATGAATATCATGAGGTTTTAAAAACCACTAAGCCAACCCCTTTGGGTTATAAATAAATATATTTTTGAAAACTCTTACATACCAAATAATTATTTCGAGCTTGAAAGCTTCCTGAATCGATTAGAGGGATTTAATTTACAATACAACCACTCCAAAGTTATAGCGAATGCTCTACTCCTAAACAAGTAACAAAATGCCCCTGTTCTGAAACTATTTAGGGATATGCCTCTGTTTTAAACTCAATTTTCTAAAAAAAATGAGTTTCAATGAAAAACTCAATTCGCCCAAAATCGAGTTATAGGCAAAAAAGTTGCAAAAACTTACATGGAACTCGAGTTTCATGTAAGTTTTTGCAAGTAACTTGATTTTGGGCGAATCAAGTTTTTCATTGAAACTCGATTTTTAAAAAATCAAGTTTCAAAACAGAGGCATATCTCTAAATAATTTCAGAACATGGGCATTTTGCTGAAACTTTTAAGTGAAAGGGGTATTTTGCCATTTTGGCCCTAAGAAGTAAGAATTAAGTAGAGAATTGTTGAAAGCACATCCTTTTGACTCCTTTTTTGTACTCTACAAATTCTATCTCTGTACTTCCATTTATATATCTCAAATTTATTCCTTTTAGGTCCTAAAAGGGCAGAGGTTTTAGTAGCAAAAGGAGAAAAAAGAAGAAAGAAAAAATAATAATAGATGGACAAAACTTTCTTGTAAACTGGTTTGGAGATAAATATAAATCATATGAATATAAAATAGATATGTGATTAAAAGTACACGTAGCTAGTCTTTTAACACTCCTTTTGTTGTGCAGTAAAATGTTTTTTGAAAAATGTTCGACATTTTTAGGTGTTTGTTTGCTCGTAAAATGTGGTCAATAAACTTGCAAAATGTTTTTTGTTGACCGAAAGTCTATGTAAAAACTTGTAAACTGTTTTCGTTAACCGCCGCAATAGCACCCGCCGCTAAAGGTCAAATGTACCTTTAGCGGCAGTTTTTAGGGCTTTAACGGCGCTTTTGGCCCGCAATATGTCTTTTTTTTTGTAATGGTAAAACATTTTCCATTTGTTTCTAATTGAAGGTTTTTTTTTTTTTTTTTTTTTTTTTTTTTTTTTTTTTAATTTACAACGAAACAAACACCAAAAAGTGATTTCCAAAGCATTTTTAGGTATCCAACCAAACACTGGAAAAGAAAATGTTTTCATTGAAAGTGTTTCTAGTTGAAAACATTTTACAACTAAATATTTTATAGCAAAACAAACAAAGCTAAGATACCACATGGTGGATTGGAGGAATTTTCATTTTTTGGATTTTAATCTTTATTAAAATAATGAATTCCTTCTGTCTATGATCTTCACATATTGTTGGGTTAAGATAACTTGGCCCTGGTTAATTAATTCAATTACCTAAGTTGATTAATTAGGTCAAATTACATGCAAATCGCGGAGGTACCAACAAATCACCAAATAAACTAAATGCAATGGAAATTAAATTGACACTATAATTTGTTGACAAATGGAGAAAACTTTTCGTAAGGTAAAAACCTCACCAGGTGAATTTAAGGTTACCACTCCCAAGAATTAACTAATTAATAATCAAGCGATTACAAGTATGAAAAATCTTACCATTACCCTAACCTATCCCAAAATATCAACCTATAGTTGAACTTTCACTCCAATACCCAATTAGACTTGATCTTATAGTAGTCTTCTTTCCTTTAATACACAAATCTCCAATCTGTTACTAACTCCTTTGCACGGACTCCAATACGTGATTAACTCTAGCAACTTGAATGAATTTTGTTCACTGCAAAATTCTTCACTTCATAAACGATAAAGATCAAGAAGCATTTGGTTACAAAACCTTATGGCATACAAACGCAATAACTTCTCACAAAAAAAAAATTAAAAATAAACTATTTGTCTCTATATCCGTGTGTAATGGCTCTTAAAAAAAGTTTTATATATGTCTAGAGTTGTGAGAAAAGAAACCCTAAACAAATACATCAACATGGTCCAAATTTCAGATTTGGAAATTCTAAAATTGTAATTCTTGATAGATTGAGCTTGTGTTGAGCTTCCCATTTAGTCTCAATAGCAATTATCTGTCTAGCTATCTGTCAAGTTTTAATAAAACAGTTTTTCTTCACTTGTTTCTTGAATCAATCTTAATATCTCTAATACTAACACTTGATATATTTGAACAACATATTTCTTGATGTATAAAACCTAATTTAGATTTTCCCAATTACAAGTAAAGTGCGTTTTATCAAAGGATTGGCCAATTACATAAAAAAATATGACCCTAATACATATTATTTGAAATAATGCCAAGAAAATAATAAGATAGATTCACGTTTTTCGGAAAACAATATATGTAAGAGGTATAAAGTTAGATTACAATATTGCAGCTTTGTTTTTCGAATTTGTTTTTAATTTCATGTAGCAATTTCCTGTCAATATAACTAGAATTTTGTAAAGAAGAAAAAAATATATAATTAATAAAAACAATGGAATTTCAAGAAAGTTATCCCGTAATCAACTGCGCTGCATATTTTACACACTCTCTCCCAACCCGCAGTTTACGCTATTCATTTTTTGTCCCAATCAATTTGGAGACTATATAATGTATGGCACAGAGTCCAGTCCAAGGGTACTCGTTAAGACCCAAATATTAGAGAATTGGTCTCCTTTTATTATTTGAATATAACGCTGATCAACGTATACTTGTGTGGAGACTTGGTCTGTAATATATGTAAGATCAACTTGTACTTTGACCGAAGAATTGGAAGTCTGGTTAATACACGGCTGACTTTCATCAAAAAAAAAAAAACACGACTGACTTAGCAAAAGATTTATCAACCTGCATTCACACGATTACATACCGTCTTAGATTCTACTTGATAATCTATAAATAGCAACCAAACTATAACACTTTTGCAACATCAAGTTCTAGCTTAACATCTGCTCAAAAAAAAGTACTAGCTTAACTAAACTTTCTTAGTCATGGCTTATAATAAAGCTTTTTCTCTGTTTTCATTCACTCTCCTCCTCCTTCTCCTCCTTCCTCTCCACTCGCATGCAACTTCACGAAACATCCATGACAAAAAATCATCACCCTTTGAGTTTCTCAAACATCTTCAGGGATGTCACAAGGGAGAACAGGTCAAAGGCATCCATAACCTCAAAGCCTACCTCGAAAATTTTGGTTATTTGAGCTATAACCATTCCAAAAATCACACTCATACCAATGATGATGATTTCGATGAACTCTTGGAATCTGCCATTAAAACATACCAACTAAACTACCATCTCAATGCCACCGGAACTTTGGATGCCAAAACAGTATCAACAATGATGATGCCTCGTTGTGGGGTGGCAGATATCTCCAATGGTACGAATTGGATGCGCTCAGGCAAGAAGAAACATCATCACCGCCATGGCTCTTTACATACCGTCTCTCACTATACTTTCTTCCAAGGAAATCCCAAGTGGCCATCCTCTATGTACCATCTCACCTATGGATTTCTTCCTGGCACTCCAACTGAAGCAATGAGTCCCGTCGCAAAAGCTTTCGAAACATGGGCTGCCAACACACACTTCAAGTTCTCAAGAGCTCAGGACCACACAAATGCAAATATCAAAGTTAGTTTCCACAGGAGGGATCATGGAGATGGGCACGCTTTTGATGGAGCTGGTGGAATCTTAGCACATGCTTGGGCGCCTACTGATGGGAGATTCCATTATGATGCAGATGAGCAGTGGAGTGTTGGAGCTGCCCCAAATGCGTTTGACTTGGAGACTGTTGCGTTGCATGAAATTGGGCATCTTCTTGGACTCGATCATAGCTCTGTTGAAGGGGCCATCATGTGGCCTAACATACTTCCAGGAGTGACCCAAGGTTTGCATAGGGACGATATTGATGGCATTAAAGCCTTGTATAATTTTTGAGTGTGTAAGCCTAAATATAAGCGGGTAGAGAATAAAGCATTTGCTATCTACTAGTTAAATTAAGTGCCAATGCATGGCGTTAGGGGTACTAGGTTTCACCGACTCACACGAGAAAGTGATGTTTGATTGTAATTTTCTTCATGCGGTAATAATAATGATTTGTTTGTTGTGATGTGGTAAATAAAGCTTTTAAAAGTTTTTTCTAACTATAATAAAAAAAAATAATGATTTCTTTAGAATTTTTTATGATGATGTTTCAACACGAAAACTGATGATGCTAAAAATTATCAGTTGGGTTACTTGTCCAATCTAAAATTTTTGTCGATTTCGTAGGATCTGCAAAATAAAGAGAATTGATCGAAGAGACCACCAGATTATGCTCAGTGGGAGAGCTTCCAATACTTGAGTCAATATCAACTCATATTTTCCATATATTAATAGTAGATTTGTAGTAATTTTTGACATACCTTAGCAAGTGAAGCAACTTGTCTCTTTTATAGGTGACTTAGGTAGCTATTGGACATAATTATAAGTGATTATTACCTTGAGTATAACAATTATTTTCTTGATGGGAGTTTAATACCTTTGAGTAATGGTCGTCAATGAATATATTGAATGTGATTGAACGGTTATCTTTCTTTGATGGCTTGCTAATGACTTAACATCGTCCATTATGAAGGAGTATTAAAGGAATTTTTAGAGAGGACACGTTCATTATACAGTTACAGAGCAAACTCAGTGATATGATAACTAATAAGTACTAATAATATGATAAAATACTATATGTTTTTTTTTATATATAAATACTAAAATGATAAAATATTACCTATTTTTTCTATGCTTCGAACATGACCGTCCCTTTAATTCAATGGAATTATGGGAAATTCAATCATGTATACTATTTTATTGTTGTAGATATCAATATTTCTATTCTTGTTAAGTTTATATCAATTTCTTTCACTTTTTCAATCCTTATATATATTAATTTCTTAAACTCTTTTGTTTCGGTTTTAACTTATTTTCAACTTATATTATTGTGTTTTACGGTTTACTTACGGCAGAATGTATAATAATATTCCGTCTCAGTCTACCATTAATTTATTTTCATTGCTGGACTTATATAACTTTATTGATATCTTACTGTCTAATTGATGACATGTGTCCCTTTGACAAAACATGTAACAAAAAACATGTGTTATCTTTTAAAATGATGCAAAAGTCAGACTTTCTCGAAAAATTCTTAGGTACTTTCGGAGTATTGAGAAATGTTGCTCTCTCTTCTCACATTCATGATGGACCTCACTATAAATTTAATGAATACACTTCACCATGAATGTGAAAGGAGGGAGTACCATTCTCCATGTTTCTTAAGTACCTAAGAATTACTCGACTTTCTTCCCCCTCCCTCCCACCCTCCCTCTCTTATAACCAATATAATTATATCTGATTATAATCTTTTCACTTTAAAGTATAATTTTTTACACATAATTGCCAAATTTTACACGTAAAATCCTTAAAAATGAGAATGATATAAATATTTATATAAAAACGGAACATTACGCATTTTCCTTTTATGTTGGCACATCATATTTTGAAATGGGAGAATGCAAAACAAAACTAAATATGGAAGTTTCAATTATTTTAAATAAAATCTTTCGTAGTATTATAAAATTCAACCACTTATTTTGGTAATAATATAATGGAAATGTTAAAACTTTCTTGATAGCTTTTTATATTTTAAAAACATTTTATGGGAAAATGATAAAACAATTAATTTTTCTAACAGCTTTTTATATTTTTCATGAATATTGTGTTAAAAACTTTTCTAATATAGTTTATTAACTATTGTCCTAAGGGGACCCGATAACATGACCCATAATATAAATCGGTGTTTTTCCACGTAAAACCGTTCATCAACTTAGGAAGTTAGTAGTCATTATGTATTTTGGAAGTTATCCTGCTTTAATGTGAATTTTTTGTTTACATATTTGATTTGAATTTCTTTATATTTTTCTGAGTAAATTTCGAGTTTGGTTCCTAATCTTTATGTTGTGCGTCAATTTGATCATTAGCGCTTTAAACGTGTTAGTTTAGTTCCAAACTTTTTGGTATTGTTTTAAAATGGCCTCTGCTGTTAAATGATGAATGAAAAATGTTGACATAACTAATGGCCAAAATAAAATATTATTTTCATATCATAAAGACTACAACAGGTACTATAATGTCAGCATATTTTAAAAAATAAATAAAATAAAAACAGAGAACTTAGAACTGAGAAATCACGAGGCAAAATTTTGGATCAACCCCCCTAATCAAATGAAAAAGATTAGGGTCTAAGAGCATTAGCATTCGGAAGTGGGAATGCCAAATGTAAGGGTTATTTAGCATCAGGAGCCACAAATCACCTAGCATTTGGACTTGTAAACATTCCGAATTGTAAAATTTTTTACAATTGTGCTATAGTAGCATCTTATTAATAAGATGCTACTGTAGCACAATTGTATTTCTAAAAATTATTTTTTAATTGTCTCTCTCCTCTCTCTTTCATTATTTCTTTTCTTTTCTCTATCTTCCTTCTCTCTTTCAGTCTGCTCTCCTCACTTTAGACTCAAAACCCCATAGCCACCACACCATGGCCTGACCCACTGTCACCAGCCACGGAGATCGGCGTTGGGCGTGGGATGTGGTCCATGTGGAGATCGCTGTTGGGCATGGGTTTCCGGCGTTTGGGTCGGATTTGGATGGCGATGGTGGCATGGGTTTGGGCGAGGGTCGGATTTGGATTTGGGCATGGGTTTCCGATGTTTGGGTCGGATTTGGGCATGGGTTTCCGGCGTTTGGTTAAGTTTCTGTTGATTTGGATGATTTTTTGTTGTGATTTGCTTTTTCTAATTTTGTTGGGTATGGGTTTGCTAGAGGTTGTGGTGGATCGTCTTCTCCGTGATAGTCTTCTACGTGGATCGTGGTGGATCATCTTCTCCATGGATTGTCTTCTCTAAGTTCTAGATTGGGTTTTTTCTTTTTTTTCTTTTTTTTTTCTTTTGTGGGTTCATGGTGGTGGAGTTGGGGGTTGCCGTGGTTTGGTCTGATTTTGATTTTAATTTTGATTTTGTGGGTTGCCGTGGTTGCCGGAGGTTGCAGCTAGGGTTTCAAGAGAACAACAGTTTGGGTATGTTCTAGACTTCTAGTAGCAGGTGGTTGTGATTTGGGTTTTGGGTTTTGGGTTTTTGTTTTTATTTGGGTTTGGGATATATTATTTTATTGTGTGAAAATATTATTTTAATGAGTAGAATAGGAAAATAAAAGTTGGGATGCTGGGAGTATTGTAAAATTGTATTGTATAATTGATAAAGTAGCTTTTTGGGATGATAAAATAAGATGAGATGAGAATTCTGGCTGTGGATGCTCTAACGTGGTTAATGATGCAAATTTCAAGGCCTGGAAAAGTTAAGAAGCGGACCCGATCTCTTCATCAATTTTTTTTTTTAATGAAAACAAAACTTTAATTAAATCTCCGCAAAAAAAAAAAAAAAAACAAAACCAGACAGAACATACGAAACACGAACTACATAGATGCCTCCTCCAACCAAATTTTTCAGACCCGAACCGTTCAAAGAACCGGGGAAGGGAGAGGTTCAAGATTTTTAAGGTCGGACCGAGGTCCAACCGAGGTCAAACCGTGATAACGTCAAAATTAATTTAATATTAATTAAAATACAACTAAATGTATTAAATGTGTAAAAATATGAAAATTTACCCTTAAAAAAATATTAAGCAATTAAAACAACTTTCAATTGTATTTTCGTTATTTTTATAAAGTGAATAGAAAATAATAAATATAAACAAGCTTTAAAAAATTTTATTTATTATTCTTTCAAATATAAAATGCATTTTAATTTAAAATAAAATCATTTTTAACATAAATTTACAATTTTCATATTCATATTTATTGATGTGAAAGAATAATTCTTGAACAAAAAAAAATAGAAAATACTATTAAGTAAATAGTGATAAAATTAAATCCAAAACTATTAATCTAGTAGAATTAAAATAAATAAAATATAAGTTTTCAAGAAGAACACAAGGAAGCCTAGTGGTTCAGTGGTTAGCATGTCGGACAAAGGTCCAAAACTCCTAGGAGATCGCTGGTTCTATTCTTAGAGCACGCGCTTTCCTAATTAATTTCAGAACCGGTTTTCATTTGCTAAAGAATCGGGTTGCGACCCAGGTCACGGGTAATCGGGTTGGACCGTCCGATTCGGTCCGGATTTCACAACCTGCTCTAAGATGACATGAGCAAAACTTAGGAGGCAATGACCCAAATCAAAACATCCAAAAACAGTAAGCTTGAGAGACCATTATGATTTGTAGGTTTTGGTAGATATTTATGTGATTTTAGTGAAATCTTAGAATTAGCATTACACCATTACCTGACAAAATTAATGGCTTGTTTGGATATTTAAAAAATGAGGGGGTATAGAGTAGAAGGAGGGGGAGTAATCTAATTACCTTATTTGGAAGTTTTTTTAAAGAAGGAGGGGGAGGGATTTGGGGGAGTTTGGAGGGGTTTCAACTCCCTCTAACCCCCAATTTTTAATTCTCCCAAATTGGAGAGATTTGAAGGGAGAGGAGAGTACATAAATTATTGATAAAGTAAATTACCTAATTTACCCTTATTATATTAATAAAATTACACACAGATTATATAAAATAAATTAACGTTATTAAAAGGAGACGTGTATTGCAAATTTGGGAATTACTGGTATAGGGTCTGTGAAGGAGAGACCGAGTCTATTGTTCAAAGACCATGGCATTTGATATGGAAATCAAGACGGCTGATGGACATAGTGTTAGCAATTGCATCAAGGTTGAATTGGGATTATGATGCAGTTCACATAGAGAGAGGAGAGAAGGCAAGAAACGGGGAGCTCTGGCCTAATCTTGCTACAGATACTTCACCTGATACGCTTATCTCAACCTTGAGGGACAAGATTGAAGATGGGAGAAGCCTTTATATCACAACAAATGAACCTGATACATCATTCTTTGACCCTTTAAAGGACAAGTATTCTACTCATTTTCTTGACGAGTACAAGGATCTTTGGGATGAGAATAGCGAGTGGAACTCAGAGATGACAAAGCTTAACAATGGTAATCCGGTTGAATTTGATGGTTACATGAGGATATCAGTTGATACAGAAGTGTTCCTGAGAGGTAAAAAACAGATTGAAACTTTCAATGATCTCACTAACAATTGCAAAGATGGTATCAACACCTGCAGCACTTCGGCCAGCTAAATCGTCAGGACACTATATATATGAGGAGGTTTGAAACTTTGTTGCTTGCTGCAGCTACTTTTGGAAATATGAAACCACGTGTACTTTTAGCTATTCTATTATATGTTGCATTTGAGAAATTGTAAGCTTTACTTCTAAATTATTAGCATTGAGTAGCATGAATCATGAATTTTGTACCTATAAAAGCGACTATCAATGTTTAATTTACTTGGTATCTTTTGAGATCCTAATTGAACTTGGGTTTGTGCTTGAATTTTATTTAATTTGTGTACTCTTAAGTCATATGGCAACTTTTCAGGATAGAATATGCTTTGTAGATTGCCTTGGAATGATTATTTTTTCTTTTGATAGTCATGCATCTACATGATTCTATGTTTATTTTGGAAATTCACTAATTTGTATCAAATGTCATTTGTTTTTATTGAAATTTATGTGCTACTGCTCAATATTTAGCAGGGATATTCTTGAGAATTTTGAGTTGCTTTCTTTTTTGAATAGTAAGTGGGTAAACACTTGAATTTAAATTACATAGTAGAATCTTTTTTTTTTTTTTTAGGTAATTCATAGAGTCACTCTTCCTAACTTTTTTGTTTTTTTGGATCTCAATTTTTCTCTGAATCCTCAAAAAATAAATTCACGTACTAAGCAAAATAAAAATATATTAAAAAAGAAACATTCAAAATTTAATATTTTGTTGATTTTTTCAGTAAACAAACAAATCAAATATCTTTTTCTTATTTTAATTATTATCAGTTAAGGAAGGTTTTTTTTAGTATAATAAAAAAGCAGAAAAATATTTAATCATAGACCAATGTTGATTATTTAATTCAAATTAGAAAAGAAATTTATCAAAAAAAATTATTGCATGTTATAGTCATAATTATTTAATCTAACAAATTAATCATAAACTAATGTTGCAAGTCCACTTTCAAATAGGGGTAAATTTGTCTATTTCAATCATTTCCTCTCCTTTCCATTCTAATTTTTAAAACATCCAAACAAGGGGAAAGACTAATTATTGTGGTGCTTTTGAAAAAGATACGAATGTACTTTTCAGGGACAAACCTAGGTGGGGGCCTAAGGGGGCCCGAGCCCCCCCTAGGTCCTTTTTTTTTTTTTTTTTGTAATATTTTTCATTTTTATAGTTAGGCCCCCTTCCAAAACCTTAGGTCCCCTTTCTCTATAATGAGCCTAACTAGCCTCACCTAAATAATAACTATCTAACCAAAAAACTTAACAAAAACAATAAAAATATTCACAATGGTGACTGTATTTTAGCACCCAAAAAAAAAAAAATTTACCACTTAAGAACCAAAAAATTATGTGTTATTGGAAAAGTTAAAGTTAAATTTTTTACAACTACAATAAAATGATAGTGACTGTAGCAAGTTGTTAAAAATAAAATACAATATTTTATTAAGATTATATTTCTTCTTTCAATTAAAAAACTCAAATTCTCTTGCTTCCTTTATTATTTTAATGAATTTTTTATATTATTTTAAATGAAGTTATAAAAAAAAAATAGAACATTTGATATTAGGTGTATTGTAAAATGAAGTGGTAAAATAGATAAAGTAACTTTTTGAAGTGCTAAAAGCTAATATTTTTAGCACCATCAATGTGAATGCTCTAACTTTAACAAAAAAAAAAAAAAAAAATCCTAGACAGCCTAGTATTAAAAAAAGACATTATTTTATTTTTGTTTGTCTTTGTTGGTAAACGATTGCATCTTAATGTATTTAGAAACAACGATTTTGAGTATCTATAATTTTTTAATACTATATGGATGCCTATTTAGATTTTTTTTTTTTTTCTTTATACTTCGGCCTCCGCTAGCTTAAAATTCCTGCTTCTTTTTTCTCTTTTTTATTTTTTATTTTTTTTTCAAATCTCACTCATATTTTCCGATATTCTGTTTCATGTTTCATGTTTTTATCGATTGAGTTCTCCTCTATGAGTGCCAAATAGCATACAGGAGCAATTGATTTTCCAAGTTTGCTCTGTGTTAGTGTCACCTTTCTGACTCCTCACATCTTTTATTCATATTTGTGTTATTCTCTATATTTTAGCAAATCCTGCCAAAAGTTTGCAATTTGGTCTTTGATTGGTTGGAGGCAAACCCCCTCTGCCTGAGTATTTCTTGCTCAATTTTGTACAAGAGATATAGCTTTTTTTCATAAAATATTGTTGAGGATTTTTTTTTGTCTTTCAAAAAGTAAAAACTCAAAATTTGTGAAAATTATTAGATCCAATACTTTTTGGAAATTTTATATTGTGTAACTGTAAACTCAGCGTTGGCTAAATGCTGCTTCGACCTCGACGCTTGCACAAAGTACCTTCTCCTGATGAACTCAGTACTAAAAAATCTTTAAAATCACCACTTTGCCATTTGTATGAATGTTCATACTGCCCAAAACAAATCATGTGAGCAAAGGCAATAACATCCATTTGAAATAGTAATTGCGACCGAAAACCATTTTAATAACATTTTTCTTTTGTGAAATTCACAACAATTTCGAAGGGCAAGATACTAAAAGATTGCATATTTGAGTTTACAACAGACTTTACAAGTACAATGCAACTTTTAGCTTCTACAACTTGCTTTTACTATACAGTCCAAAACTTTCATATATCCTCATCTTTGTATAGTTTCTTCTGATCCTCGTAAAAACTGTGCAAACATGAAAACCTAAACCCAAAAGTGCAAAAAGTAGACCAAGATAACAAGATTTTTTTTTTTTTTAAAACGTTCATGACAAGTCTAACCGCCAGCACTTGGGCACTCAGGCTCTCCATTGGTTGCCACATACCCAACAAAGTAATGTGGCAAATGCTGAGTAAATTGGAATCCTTTGTTGATTGTAGTAATCAAGAATCTTCCAACATGCTTTTGTATGCTTCCCACTTCCAGTACCATCAGCAAGAACATTCTTTGGCAGCTCAGAAGTTAGGACAATGGATAATTCCATCCTTCCAGGACAGCCTTGATAGCCATTATTGATATTTGTCATGAAATCCTCCTTAACCGACACTGCATCTGTGAAACTACGCTTGCAAGGATTTAAGCCCCAGTAGAACACAACATTGGGCTCAGTTACATCCATATCTACATACTCGGTAGGATTAGGGTCACAAGTACCTTGTATCTCCTCCAGCTGCATCAAACAGAACAAGAAGAAAAGATACTAAGAAATTTTTAATAAATGACATGGGCAAATTATCTTTTGATCCCTGAAATTTGGTGTATATATGATTTTGGTATACCAAATTTTAAAAGTTAGAATTTTATCCTGAAATTTCATAAAGGGAACACTTTTGGACCCTCCTTCTATTCTTTTTGTTTACATGACTAAAGAAATGCTGAGGCACCCCCCATTTTTGAGGGACCAAATCAAACGAACCACATATCTTAGGATCAAAATTGATCTAACCCCATATTTAAGAGAACAAAATTGAACCAACACCATATTTAGAAGAGAAAAATCAAACTAACCCAATACTTAAATGGACCAAAACCAAACTTGCCACAAATTTCAGGAATGGAATTATTCCATTTTTGAAATTTCAGAGACCACAACTGACTTACCACAAATTTCAAGGATGAAATTATTCCATTTTTTAAATTTTAGGAACTAAATCCAAAGTTTTAAATTTGAAAGACCCAAATCAAACTTATCTACCAAATGTATAATATACCCTAGTAAAGATATTCATCGATGTATGTCCTACTAATTTGTTAGATCTACTAGCAGGATAGGAGAAATATTTATCGAAATATCTATCACGGATATACTTCAGTTAGGAAAAAAGTAGAGAATGAAGTAGCATGAGAAATTTATGAAAGAACAAAGCTTTCCCATGTGACTGCAGCATTTAACACCCATCTTCCAACAATTTTTTATGCTAGATCATATATGTCCAGTAGGGCCAGCTATGCAAACAATGCTCCTGTACTATAAACCTACCATAACATGATCACTCATGACCTGAATCACAAGACAGCCAACTCATGTGCATGTATGCTTGATGTTTTTGCCGAAGAAATCACATCAACTACATAAAAATGGATTCAATGAACCTGACTTCTGTACTTTTATGAATCCATATAACCATGAGAAGCAGGGACTCCATCTAAATTTAAGAAAACATACAAATTGGCACTGAGGTTATATCCCTTTTATCTTTTTTGATTGGCCATGTCCCTTTAATCTAGGACCAGCTGTACCAATAATGCTCTCCATGACAAAGATTGATCACGCCCTGAATAACAACACCCAACTCCTATGCATGTATGCAAGTCAGAAAAGTTATCATATCAACCATGTAAATATGTATAGTGTATACAATGAACTTCCAATATGAGCCACTTACCTTGACAATAAGAGAGCGAAAACGTGATTTCACCCAACCTACCCAATCCCCTAGCTCATCCTGCTCAGAAGCCGAGAGGTAAATTTTAAGAAATCGGCTATGTATCTTTGAATATGGATAAGGCTCAAATATGCTACCCCAATCAAAGTCTGGCTTCAAAAGATCCTGCAACAACAGGGGAGAGAACAAAAAATAGTCCCACATTATCTTGTCATCAGAAGATCATCAAGAAGTAAGATTTTCCAAAACAAAACTATAGAGATGACATAATTAATTGCAAACCCAACTTCAGAAATTCCTTCAATATAAGTAGTTTGGTGAGAGATCAAATAGGTGTACCAACAATTATGTCCCACCTAAAACACAAAACATACCCTAGTCCTAGTATAGCCTTGTAGAAACTCTGTCCTGATCTTGTAGTGCGTGCTTCTAGTGATATTGGAATGGCAATATTCATATGGACTACATGGAAGCCGAATGGGCATTAAGGACCGTGTCTCCATGGCATCTCCGGGTGCTGGCAGTCCATCTATCAAGATTACTGGAGTAGGCCAATGCCAAAGTGCAAATGTCTTAAAGAAGTTCATAATAAGAGCATTTAAGCTAGCATTTGGATTTCCTTGACAAACAAAAGCCACAAGGATTGCCAGATGAACTCCTCCCAAAAAGCCAAGTAACTGTAATCAGCAGGAAAATACTTGTATTCATCACTTTTTGAAAAACAATATGCCCAAAAAAGCTCATGTCATACAAATAAAGCAAAGCATGCATATGACATCACCAGCAGGCAAAACATACTTACATTACCATACACTCCTCGCCTTTTTGCCCATAACTTAACACATCGCAGCATTGATTGGAAATTCTGAAACGCATCAGTTACAATATACATGAGATTTAGAAAAATTAAGTAGCATAAGGAGAAACTATACTCCCAAAAACTCCTGCAAAGATTTTTTTTTCACAGTTACAATTACCCCCACAGTATAGTCATGTACTTGTCAACCCCATGCATGCAATACAAAAGGAGGCTCACACATGGTCTAATACTTATAGCATATCAAATAGTCTTGGTGAATCCCACAACACCACAGTGCATTCCAAGACAGCATACTCCAATCCAAAAGAATAGACCCATCCACATGCATGCATACACAAGCATTGTTGTTAGCCCATAGCAACCATGTTAGACAACACATCAATGCTAAACATTTCCCATAAGCCTAGAAACAATCCACTCTAAAAACCTCAACCTCAAGACCTGGTATCTCTTAGTTAATAGTTATACATTGATCATCTGAGTGCAACATTGATAGGAAGACACATTGGCACAAAATCAAGCTTCAGATACCATCTCTTCTATGACATATTCGCTCCTTAATGATAAATTGAAGGAACATTTTCCTTGGAATGTTTACAAATTGCTCAAAAGATAGAAATGTCAAAGCGAGACTTGCATTTGGTTAGCTAGATAGAAGGAGAATTAAGTAGTATTCTGAAACATAAAAATAAAAATAATCAACATGTACCTCCACGTTTGGAACAAGCTGAAGAATGCGTTTGTTAGCACGTACGCCAGACAAGCTTTTCAAACTAGTTTCATCAATATCTCTCAAGAAGAATGGGTTCAGTACATCCACATTCTGCAATTCATAGGCTTAGGCAGTCAAAATTTCCACATGATCAATGGGGAAGCACAAAAGATTCATTGACAATGACAAGTGACAAATACAAAACAATGCTTAAGGCAAAGCACACACTGAGTTACTAGAAACATGCTAGAAAAAAATAGCAATAGTTAAATCTCAAACAAATATTTATTGCATAGTCTCAACACTTACTTCAGGGACAGATAACACTTTAAGCTGCGCAAACGGGAGATCAATTGAGATCCCGTCAAATTTAAATCGCATTAGAGGCACTTTTGCATCCTTTACACAGTGGATCTCTGACACTTCAGGTCTGCCTTTAAGCATGTTGCGCAGAACAACAAAAAAGTCATCCTGCATAATCACATTCATTAAAAATTGAGGAAAAGCTGTCACTCAAAATCAAGGGATAATGAGCAGGCAACAGATACTTACTGCCATGGTGGCAAAGAAAGGACCAACGCATAAAGCATCAATATCAGAGTCTGAACCATGAACCTGAATATATTTAAAGACATATATAGCTATATCAGTTTATAAGAAGAAAAAATGAGAAATGACAACAACAACAACAACAACAACAACGACAACGCCGACAAAAAAAAATCAGCCATGGTGGCTACACTTAAAATAAATAAAAGGTGCTCTATCAACATGCAAAATATAACTACAAAGTTCCCACATTGACAGTTATGGACTGAATTGGGGTTTATACTCTTTCTATATTTTTAACCCATCCTTCCTAAGGTACTACTAAATACTCTGCCTCTGAAAATTAAAGATTACAAAACAAGCTCATCCTGGCAACACTCTGATCATGTCCTAGAAGTGTCTTTTTTTTTGGATAGATACTAGGTACCCATTTGGGTACCGATTATTGCGTCCACGTTTGGATGCAAAATGCGTTTCAGGCCTTTTCTTTTTTCTTTTCTTTTTTTCTTTTTTTTTTAACCAGCACCTACTGCACTATTCATGGAACATGAACAGTGCAAATAGGCAAATGAACAGTAACCCTTTGGTGAACAATAACTTTTTTATTATTTTCCGTTCTTAGCAAAATAAGCAGCATCGCCCCCATGAACAGTTCAAATAGGCAAATGAACAGTAACCCTTGGTGAACAGTAACTTTTTTATTATTTTTTTATTGTTTTCAATTTTTAGCAAAATAAGCGATATCCAAATTCACCCTAGAAGTGTCTTGAATGTTACCCATATTAAATTATAATTCCCATTGCACTGTTTATATCCAAACACCAAAGAGTCTTGAAGATCCTTGTAGTATTACATTATTCGTAACTATATTTGAAGAAGAAAAGCCAAAAGTTTCTTGAAGTTCTGACCTAGACAGCTTCAGATCATAGGATTTCCATAATTATCACATCGCATATATTAATAGCGTAAGCACCACAGAGCACCAGTATATAACATGTTCAGAAGAAATGTAAAAATCAACAGACAAGAGAAAGAACTTACTCCAAGGCCATATGATCCATATGTCAATATTGTGCCACTGGTGGCAGCAATTTGCTGTTTCGGAAGTCGATGTTGCCATGCAACCTTCTTAATCCATGCCAACACTATCTACATAATTATATGAGACATCAAAAGATTCAACACAAACTAAACAAGAAAATTCTCAAGGTGCATCATCACCAAACAAGAAATTTTCAATTTTAATTTATTGTGGTTGAGTACATGAAAAACCCTCCACAATACAACCAACCACCACAATAGAGAACAAGATTACTTCCATCAAAAAAGTACATAACTAGCAAGATTTACTGCAAACCTTATCTCAAGACAATGTCCTCACAGAAGAATTTGCAAATAGGCCATAAGTCAACAGAAGAGTAATTGTTCAGCCACCATAACAAAAATGCGAGTCCTCCTATTTCTCTTCAGGAAAGATCTCAGAGTAAAAGTGGGAAAACTTCAAGAAATGCTGAATACTTCCGATGCAATTTTTAGTTTTTTTACCATTAACTCAAATCCTTATATCATTAGGTTCTTTACAATATTCAGACATACCAGTATTATATATATCAAAGAAATTCTTAAAGCAAAACCCACAAAGCAAACCATTAAACCAGCTCACATTGTTGTTTCAGTCACAGCAAATGACCTTAACATAAAAGACACCTATTGCCACGACTTAATCTGAAAGCTTCGGGTACGCTATGTATTTGAACAATCTAATGCGGGTACAGGCATTCTTCTATACTATTTTATTCAATCCAAAATCAAACATCAAAGATTAAAGAACATAGTTTTGAAATTCAAGAAAACCTGTTTGAGCTTCACAATGACATTCCTCCTCTTCTCTTCTTCTTCCGGAGACGGCACGAGTTCTTCATTAACCATGAACTAAAACCAATGAAAAAATATATATATTAAACCAAAGATAACATAACCCACCAAAAATTTTTTAACAAAATATTGAAAATTCGAATCTAAAAAACAAAAAAGAGAGAAACTTGAGACAAACCCAGATAAAAAGAAAGAAGAAAAGACTACCTGAAGCAGAGAGATTGATCTGTGCTCGTCCATTTGAGCCTCCAATACAGAAAATCCAAGAGGAGTTAGTACAGGTGGGTTGTACGGAACAAGTACCTCGCCACCACCACTATAGTTTATCAGAGCAAATGGCTGAGGAAATGGAAGAGGAAGAGGAAGTTGGTTCACGAAAACGACACCGTTTTGGTTGCGAAAAGCATTCCCTGCCATACACCACAAATGCAAAAAAACCGAGAATCGTTTCTGCGATTTCACACAATGAATCGCTTTCGTTTTTTTTTTTTTTTTTTTTTTTGTTTTGTGTGTGTGTGTGTGTGTGTGTGTGTGGTGTGTTTTTAGGACACCCAAAAAAAGGAAAAACGAGTAGTTTTGGTTTGGTTTTTCAAGAAAATGTGAGGGTTTTTGAGAAACCTTCAAAGGGAAATGAAAGAAGAAATGGAAAAAACCTGTTTTAAGATTTCTGGGTTTTTGCTTTTTGGGTTTTTGAAATTGCAACGGTGTGTGAGAGAGAGAGAGAGAGAGAGGGGGGGTGTTTGTGTGGCTGGGGTTTTGTAGGACAGACACGTGTTAGAATCTTAAAGGTGCAAAGTGTGTTGTTCTTATTGGTTGAGATTGCTACTTTTGATTTTCTATAATTTCTGTGTGTACTTTTGCTGGAGGGTTTTAGTTACTTTAGTTAGTTGGCTTCGTGGTGGACTAGACTTCATGGACTTTTATTAAATGCCCTGTATTTTTGGCTGAATTATGTCTTTCTGCCATAACCATTTCTGTTATTCTTTTGCCAAAAACATAATTAACTGATTTTCACATCTAAATTCATAAAATCCTAAAGAAAAAAAAATTCACAGACTTATTTTGTATTTTGATGATATAATCCATGGCTTACCCAAAAGAAACAAATTGCCACATGCTTAATTAATCAGATTATTATGATTGATATACTTAAATATACTTTTTCAAATACTACCAGCGTTAGTTGGTCGGTAAGTGTTGTAATCTAATCACTCGTGGTCTACCTGCTGACACAATTATTTCCACACTTAATTTTATAACTTATTGACTTGTGTGATTGTGAGTGGGCAATGTAAAGTAGCGAGTCAAACATAACAGAAAATGTTCACCACTCACAATCGCATAAGTTAACAAATTGTGAAATTGAGTGTGTGATTAGTTATAGCTTTGAAATTATTGTATCACAAGTTGACTCCAAACCTATTGTGAAAATGGATGTGAATTAGGTGTTTCCGTCCCTGAAGGAGAAAAAAAATTATGCCAAAATAATGAAAATGAACTTTCTGAAAGAAAAAAAAAAATCATAGGTATGTTACTTTTATGCCAAAAAGAAAAATGCATTTTGGTATGCTACTCGTTGGGCCTTTAATAATATGTTTGAGAACATATTTTTACTAGTTGGGCCTATTGTTGTAAGGTAAATTTAATTATTGCCATAACTATTTTGAACTATGATTTGAGGAATCGATTATGTCTATTTAGCCAATGGTCCATTTTTGAAGTAATTTTATTATGATTTTATCTCCTCATTTTGACCCATCCAATGATCTACATCCTCAACTATGAGCAAGATTTGTGATTCTCGGAGAATTTCCCAGAAGAAACGGAGAGATACAGATTTACAGGGGCTGCATGAATCATCATCAAATTGAAAAAAAAAAAAAAAAAAAAAAAAAAAAAAAAAAAAAAAAAAAAAGAATATATATATATTGGGTACTTGGTAGAATGCCATTATGAATGCATAGCGATGGCTGTATTACAACTTACAAGATCCCGTTAAAAGAGGTAAAGATTAGGGGCTCTCTGATTAGGCTTTTGGAAGGATGTTAAAAGTGTTTTAAGAGTCTAGAACTCTTTTAATAGAAACTGTCAAAGGTTTGGCAAAACAACTTTAGGGTAAAGCTGAATTTGGAACTTTATGAAAAACCATATAATTAAATTTTTCATGCTTTATGTTTCCAAAAAAAAAAAAAATCATGCTTTACAAATCCAGAATTTTAAAAATACTATTCACTGTAATTTGTTAATACTAAAGCTCAAAATGCTAAAGAACTTTTTAGTTAAAGATCTAAATCGCAAAATTCTCATTTTCTTAAAAATGATTAGAAATACATACATAATATATACATAATATATATGTTGTTTATAGGAAAGAAAAAAGGAGAATGAAAAATAAATCTTATACCTGTAATAATTATATACTCACTAAACCCATCCTAATTTCATGTTTTTTGAACTCTTGACCTCTTTTCAATTATGGTTATAAATGAACTAAGCCATTTATAAACAGTCTAGTCAGAAAAAAAATCTATTAAAAGATATTATAATATTGTATATAGTTCCTATCATTAACCTATCTTCCCTCTTGATAATATAAATACCAAGTTTACTATCAAATGTATTTTTGGCATATATCTTTTTTGTAACCTAACAATTTGACTGATCTGCAACCAGTCAAATATCCATGAGCAATTTCTTGACTGATATCTGATCTGAGTTCAATAACCATGTTCATGATATTCAACTATTCAAACTAAGTGCCCCTTCTCAAGGACAGAGTGTCTATTGCTTAAGGCAACTGTATTAAAAATGGGGGTCTATATCTCAACCAGCCACCATAGGACTCAACCTCCTTGCAAATGATAAGGACTCAAGGATGAACTCATGCATTATTTGAAAGTGGCTCCAACCTGTAAAGCTTCCAGAAAACCAATTTCAAACCCATCAAATCAAGGGCCACCAAGAGAGTAACTATAAAGACCTATGTTTCTTCTCAAAAAAGAAAAAAAGAAAAAGAGAGTAACTAAGCCCCAGAAACCCAGTTTCATACACTGCTGTCCTCATAAAGCTAAATCTTCCCAACCCCTCAAGAGCACTTGTGGGCACCAATAATGCACTGTACTGTACATTTACAGCCAATCGGACCATGTTGCACATGACTAGCAAATTCTTGAAAGTGGCTGCTGCTTGTGCCTCTTCTCAGCAAGTTTCCTCAGCTTTCCAATTGTAAAATATTTGTCTATTTAAAAGCACAAATAAAGGCAGAAGAAACAGAGATTCAAGTAGTTTTTGAATTCTCAAATCTCAATAATCAATGGCCCATCTACAAACCAACATTTCTTCTTCCGCCTTCTACATAGCACATACAGATACATTACATTTTCAAAGAAATGATCTTTCTCTATTTGAAAAGGATCCACCATAATTCGTATTAAATTTTATAAATTTAAAGGTTTATATGATACACTAACAAATTCATGAAATAAAATCTTAAACGTGAAATATATTCTCTCAATTTCATATGAAACGAGAATCACATTCCCATTTTTCATCATAGTACTCCTCTCCAATTTTTCATCATAGTATTCCTCTTTCTGCTAGTTTTGAAATATACTCTCTCAATTTCAAATGAAACAAAGAGAATCGCATTCCTATTTTTTATCATAATACTCTTCTCTCTACTAGTTTTGAAATACACTCTCAATTTCATATGAAACGAAACGAAGAGAATCACATTCCCATTTTCATCATAGTACTCCTTTCTCTACTAGTTTTGAAACCATAAATTTACTTGTTTCACACTTTCAAGTATCCCAAACCAACAAGTTATGAGAGTTCCTCACGGTTTCATCCTATTACTTTGGTACAAAGACAATTGACTCTACATTACAATTATATTATATGCAACACCTCCCCACCCCAAAAAAAAAAAAAAAAATTCATGGACATTCAGAATCACCATCTAACATAATGAAACACTAAAAGAAGTAAAGGATTTTGGAAGACAGTATCTGGGAACTCATGCCACCAGCTAATTATATAGCCCAAAAAACAAACAAAGAGCACCATCCAAGATTTCAGCCTATAAATAACAAACAAGTTAAACTATAAGATAATCATCTAATTAACCATCATTCATGTTTCAAACTTCAAATCCCCCAAAGTACCAACCAATTTTGCATAGGATGTCAGAAATTCCTGCCTGCCAATAAAACTAGCAGGAATATTATCTACAAGGAATCAATTAAAAAAAAAAAAATCAAACAGTACAGCCACAGAATACAAAGAAATAACAAAGCATGGCAACCAAAGCCACAGACTCTAGCATCATCACAATGGTCCAAAACACATCATCAAAAATAGTAAAATCCAACCACCTGAAGCTAACAAAGCTCCCTATGCTCCAACCAGTTGTAAAGTAGGAAAGATTAATTCCCGGCCACCGGAAGATTGATGATATTGGCATAGGGAGAGTGAACTCCGGCCACCGGAAAGGTGACCTGTACCACCATCTTGAACACATCTTTATTCTTCAATGTTGTCTCTGTCTCTATGTGTTGTAATAATAATAATCTGTTTCTTGTTTTGTCGGGCTCT
Source organism: Quercus variabilis (assembly GCA_030445155.1). Taxonomy (NCBI): domain Eukaryota; kingdom Viridiplantae; phylum Streptophyta; class Magnoliopsida; order Fagales; family Fagaceae; genus Quercus; species Quercus variabilis. The sequence continues at coordinate 11,446,380 of CP129450.1, forward strand.
TCTAGCAAAAGCATACGGTAAAGTTGGAAAATATCAAATGGAACAATTATTAATAAATGAATGAATGAATGGGATTTTTCGTGTTTGAGGGGTTCTTATCCTTGCTCTGCTACGTTAATAATTGAGTACTTAATTGTATCTCATATTTCCATATCATATACACGTGTTCCAGCCAGGATTGACCAAACCACTTGGTGCTAATCTACTGCTTTTGAGAACATGACGTGAGGCATGTGCTATGATTTTTTTGTGTTTTTGTTCTTTCACAAAGTTACAATAGGTCAGGGTTGGAAGTTTAGCGCAAAAATAAAATAAAATAAAATTCGGATTGGAAATATTTTTATTAGAAAAAAAAAATTAAAGATATGGTGTCTGTTCAACTAGTAATGTTTACTATTTTCGAATAAGAGATATAAGGTTCACAATTTACTTATGCTAAACAAAAATAAGTTATATTAACGAGTGTCCTTAGGGCAATATCCAAATGGCATTTTTCAAAAAAAATTAATGTCTTACTATAGTAATAAAAAGTAATCATTATAGAGTGGACATCCTAAGTTAAATTTTATTATAAAAGTTGTCCATTCAATAATTATTATTTTATGATAAAACTTATGGGAAATTAGACTCTGTTAAGTCACTAAACTCTTTTTTTTTTGGGTAAAAGAAGTCACCAAACTCTTGACCTGAGTGTTTGAGTGCATAACTAATAATGTTCATTTAATTTTTTTTTATTTTTTTTATTTTTTAGGAAATAAAGTCAAATTGTACATAATTTTTATTTTTAAAAAAAAAAACACATATAGTTATTTTGAACTTATATGTGGAAATAAATGATTCAGTAATAGTTTTAAAAAAATCAAATACATAAATTTTGACATAATTAAATATTTAAGATTCCTTATCATTAATAAGAATATGTTTTAAAACGTAAATCTTAACTCATAATTAAAAATTTGATATTCCAATCACAAATTTATTTTTACATGCAAAAAATGTCTTATTTATAAATGGACAAAGTTTAGCTACAAAATCGATTGTAGTCTTAGGCTACAAACTCACTTAATAAAATAAATATTACTGCATATTTTGAAAATCTAACCGTTGAATTACATATTCTTTACGCTTTTAATGCACATGTCAATTTTTATGTCAATCGGATATCATTTATTATATAATCTATAATCTTATATTTTATGCATAATTTTAAATTACAAAAACTTGCAATTTAAAAATTTATTGATGACATAGCTATTGATCTTTAATTTTCTTAAAATTTTTCAAACATGGAATATATTAGAAGAAGATGCGATCCAATGGTGGATTTGTCAAAATTCACCTTCAATAAAAAGATATTGAGTGAGTTTGTAGCTTAAGGCTACAACCAATTTTGTAGCTAAATTTTGTCCTTTATAAATTCAAAACATACATGATAAGAGATATGAAATTTAATTTCTACCTGTATCATAAATCGATTAGTGTCTTAATCTAATGATATAAAATAATTATCATGACTTATGGGGTGAAATTCGTAAGTTAAAATTCTATCTTATCTATTATTCAATACATGCAAATCAACACCATGCTAATTTTCACAAGCGTATTGGTAGCGATAGGGTGAAGTGGTGAATATGGCAACAAACAAACTGAACAAAGTGATGATGGTGACCGCCATGACAAGTAGTGTTGATATCAAAGTGTTATGCTAACAACAAAAATTATTTAGAGTAAAGTTTTTGGCTGCAATTGCTTTATAACTTTTTTTTATTTTTTTTGGAGAAGTTGCTTTATAACAATTAAGTTTTTTTGGAATTTTCATTTTTTTTTTTTAATTCGTAGAACCCTATCAAAGGTTATAGTGTGATGGCAAATTGAAACTTAGTGACAGCTCCAGAAATTTTTTCACGATGGTTATTAAGAAACTTAAATTAAATAAAATTTGAATATATTGACATTAAAAAAAAAAGCTCAAATACATAAAAAGTTTTAAAATTTCCTTCGATGACTTTTTCATATTTTGAAATTGTTATATGATAGCTTCATTATTAATGCTATCAGTTACGTCTTTTTCAATGTACAAAACCAAGTAATCTTTAAACTACTGATCTCTTATTCAATTGCCAACATCTTCCTATTAAAAAAAAAAAAAAAAAAACCAACATCTTGCCTAAATAAGTAACAATATAAACAAAATGCATCATCATTTTTTATGATATATTCCTACCAATATTTTGTATTCTTTAAACTAATCAGGATTAAATGAATGCAATGATTCACTAATTTCTTTTTTAGAGAAATCTTGGCTAAAACCTCTTTGTAAATATACTTTTTTTTATTTTCCCTTGATCAATAGGATAAAAAGATGAGACATTTTCTCATAGCCATAGCCTAGGATCTAAAAGAAAATTATTCTAATAAATATGAATTTGCTTAAAAGATAAATTTTGCAATAAAAGTGATTTCTTTATAAGAATTTTGTCCATAGTGCTAACAAAAAAATAAAGGGTAAACCAGAAGTTCATTCAACATATTCAACTTAGGCATTAAATCATTACATTCAAGTTCGATAAAGTATTAAGGCATTATTTTAGTGCATAAGTGTATGTATAAGATGTACCACATAAATCCAATAAATTAAGCTAAAGACAAAAGCAAGCACTAACCAACTAGTTATTCGAAAATATGCATTTTTTTTAAATAGCAATTTTAAAATATACCTTTTGAAAAAACAATTTAAAATATCATAATTAAACATTTGATTTGGGCTTTAAGGCTAATTTGTTTGTTTGGAAATTTTTTGAAAAATGCTACATCCACAACAAATTCAAGGTGGCAATTGTTACTAGTTCTAATTTACCTATCATTGAATTTGTTTTTTTGCCCGCTAATAACAACCTACCACTTAAAATTTATTGTAAGTGTTGTGAAAATATTTTGAATATAGCATTTCTCGCAATATTTTGGTTCAATCTTCAATGAACCAAAATTTTGGAGATGTCAAATTTTATTTTTAATGGGCTTAAATTTTTATTCAAAATGTTTAAGTTTATTTTTAGGGTTGTCAAGTTTTTTTTTTTCCTAAGGTGGTCAACAACACATTTTAATTGAAAATTCCTTTTTTCTAAGGTATAAAAATTATTTTTTCCAAGTTTAGGGTGGTCCTATGAGTCTGTGACCACCCTAAAGTATACATAGTGCCGCCCTAAAGTATACATAGCACCGCCCCTGCTGAAAGTGGTAGGATTATTTTGCTCTCTCAAGGTCAGGGCTTAGGTATATAATTTGTTCGGATAAGTTACAATTTAAACCCTATAAATTAAAGAAGTTTTCTAATTAAATTCCACATTTTTCGTAAATTCAAATTAAACCACATCAATGATGTTTTAATTCAAATCATAAACTTCTCACGGGTAATTCTGTTAATGAAAAAAATGCTTAAACAAAACAATGTAGAAAAGGAAGTATGAGTTCAATTTGTTTAAAAAAATTTCGAAAAAAAAAAATCTAAAATAGATGTATGGCTTGATCGTTTAAGTTGTAGAGTTAATTTTGGTAAAACTGTCCAATTTAAAATGTAATTATTTACTTCAATTCTTAAGCTGAAGGTTTTTATGGAGAAAAATGAGGAACTCACGTGTTGGTTTCTTGTATTTTTTTTACTTGCCGTAATTGTTAAGGTTTTAAACATGCTAAGTCCGAATATGGAGAAAAAAGAGGAACTCACATGTTGGTTTCTTGTATTGTTTGCTTTGCCGACTTGCCGTAATTGTTAAGTTTTAAGCATGATCATAAATCCGAACCCAGTCATTTTCAAAGGATTAGAGGTTACTTTCTTTGAATATTTGGTAGAGGATGGTGATTCATTCCAGGTAGGCGTTTTGAATGCACATGGAGTATTGCATTCTTCCTTAATTACAGTTTGGTCAATATCTGAATCAAAAATGTATAGCCTATGACAACGACATCACCATGTGCCGTGTTATGAATTATGACTCTAATCCCACATCCCCACCAAATCAGCACCATAAGCAACAGTATTAAAGACGCTATAAGCAGGGTTGGCGCCCAGTACTAATAAGAGCGGTCACAGGACCAGTCTGATTTTTTTTTTTTTTTTTTTTTTTAATATACCTTCAAAAATTTTAAGTTTTAAATTAATAGGGGTCTCTTGACCACCTAGAAAAAAAACTTGAACACCCACAATAACAATTGAGCCCGTTAAAAATAAAATCCAACATCTCCAAAATTTTAGTCCATTGAATGTTGAACAAAAAAATTGCAAGAAATTCAATGTTCACAATATTTTTGTAACAAATCTTAAATAGCAGATTGTTACTGGTAAACAAAAAAATAATTTCAATGGTAAGTTCAAATTAGAACCAATAAAAACTTATCACCTAGGTTTTGTTGTGAAAGTGTTGCAAAAATGTTGTGGCCATAATACTTCTCAAAAATTGCCCAAACAAACAAATTAGCATAAAATCTCAAATCAAATGTTTAATTGTGATTTTTTAAAGTGTGTTTCAAATGACATATTTTAAAATTGCTATTTTTTTATATATAAAAAATGCACACTTTTTAAATAGCTAGTATGTTAGTGCTTGCTTTAGTCTTTAGCCGAATTTGTTGGATTTATGTGATATATTTTTTCAAAAACATAATGCATTTTGTTTATATTAGTACTTATTTAGGCAATATTTTAATAATTGAATGAGAGGCCAGTAGCTTAATAATTGTTTGGCTGTACACATTGAAACAGATGTAGCTGATAACATTGACAATGAAACTATCATATCACACAATGATTTCAAAATATGAAAACTTTTGAAAAGAAATTGCAAAACTTTATGCATTTGCATATGTTTTTATTTTGTGATATTAAAATATATTCAAGTTTTATTATTATTAAAATTTTCAAATTTAATTGTTTTTAATGACCACCCTGAAAAGAATTTTGGATCCGCCATGGGCCTATAAGAGATATTTGGAATTTAAAAATTAAAAAAAAAATATTTAGAAAATTAAGACAAATACAAACTTTTTCTTATATAAATACTTCTTATTTATTTATGGTAAAAAAGAAAAATAAAACAAAACTTTTGGTGGTTTAAATTTGGTATTTAGTTAGGCAGCATAAGAAGGAATTAAAAAGGAAATCAAATCCTAAATATCTCATTAAGGAATTAATGACTTATTTTCCTTTTTCGTTGTTTCTCTTTTGCCCTCTTTAGTGTGCATTTAGCTCAACTCCTTGAAACTTGAAATTTGATTTGCACATTAGCTCAAATTTGGTAAAAATATAAACATAGTAGTTGAAATCTCGTGCGTTGCACGGTTCTATCATGGTTTTGAAATCCAAACCGTTCATTGAACCGTAAAAAGAAGAAGTTCAAGGTTTTTGAGGTCAAATTGAGATTGAACCGTGATGACGTCATAATTAATTAAAGACTAAATATAGATATTAAATTTATAAAACTAGCAAAATTGACTAATATATTTATATATGTGGGGGAAATTTAATGATTTTCAAGCATATATTTAATAATTAAATAAGAAAGTTAGTAAAATAAAATAATAACTATGAAAACATTAAAATTTATGATTGATTTTTGACGTAAAGTTGAATATCTTTGAAGGATTTTAATTATAATTTTTTTTTATTCATTATAAGAGATGGATAATTTAATTAAGTAGAATCGAATTGTGTTAAGTTGTTTTTATATTAAAAAAAAAATGAATCGGGGTTGGACCTCACGATTCATGCCATCGATTCTGCATGAACCGTGCAGTCCAACCCTAGTTTAAGGGGTTCACAAAATTAACAATAATTCTGGTTCTTTATGCTTAAAAAACCGATTTTTATCCCAGTTCCCAGTTTTTTGGGTCGAACCTCTCGGTCTAGTCTAGGTTTCAAAACAGTCGTATACTTGTGTAATATATAATTGATTTGAGAAGCATTAAGTAAATGAATATCAATTACCATATAATTTTAAAATTCTCAACTAACATATTGACGATCTATACACAACCATGGGCAGGCGCCACGAAAACATATATATTATATATGATAATATAATCATTATTAATTTCAGTAATCATAATGATATGGAATTAGGCTATTTACTAAGAGCATTCGCAGCAGTGGTTCTATAATTTTAGCTATTTAGCACCAATAAAAGTTGTTTTATCTATTTTACCTACACACATGCTACAGCAGTGCATCTATTTTAGCTTTTAACACAATAAAATAATATAATCATCACAATAAAATATTATAACCACTACAATAAAATAATATATTCCACTAAAAAAAAAACATCACAGCACCAACCACAACCACCTCTACCATCAGTCACAGCCACCGCCACAACCACCATCAACACCACCACCACCAATAGTCCACAGCATTAAAAAAAAAAAAAAAAAAAAAAAAAAATCCAAATCTCCAATCTTTTTCCTTAGCCACAGCCATAATCACCACCACCATCACCACCACAGCAGGGAAAAAAAAAAAAAAAAAAACACGCACAAGCACAAGCCTACTGCCCACAATAGATCGGAAAACACAAACACAAACCCACATCGGCACTGGGCATGAGATAACAAAGAGAGGGTGGAGCTCGGAGGTTCAGCCTTTGAGGTGTAGAACACAAAGAGTGGTCGGCGCTGGGCTAGGGCTTCGGTCAGCGCTGGGCAGAAATGAAGTGTGAGGATTGAGTAGAAAGGAGCAACGGACTGAGTAGAGAGGCACGGTCTGATTAAAATTAGAAAAAAAAAAAAAAAAAGGAAGCAAGTTGTACCATACCGGAGTGAGCTTGACGATGGCGGCGGTGACTTTGAGAGAGTGGAGCTTGAGAGGAATGAGAGATGAACGAGAGAGAGTGAGACTGAGAGTGATTTGATAAAATGAATAAAAAACAAAAACAATGAGGTCCGGCTGAATAAAATATTGTTATTAATTTTTTGCTTCAAGCTACAGTGCACATCTATATATAGATGTGCACTGTAGCGAATCAGCTAAATTTTTTTGCTTTTGCTCCACTACTGGAGCATCATTTTAATGAAAGTAGAGCTAAAATATAGCATTATTGTTTTATACCACCACTGCTGCAAATGCTCTAAAAAAAGTATACCATATTATAACAAAACCGATAATGAAATTGAAGTATTAGATCCACTGTATGAAAGAGAAAAGTTGTGATTTTTGTCATGATTAGTTTTTAATGATGATACATCTACTTGTAAACAATTAATTCAAGATGCGCAGCCCATAAAGATATTTCATACAAAAAGTATAGATGGTTTCTATATATATATATATATATATAAAGGTATAAAACCCCATTACCTTTATAGTTTATAATGTACATAAAATACTTTCTTAAGTGGTTTTGATTCATAAATACTACTTCCTCCAATTCTGTCAATTTTTTTTTTTTTTAATATTAGATATAGAGACAAGAGAGATTAATAATTGGAAACAAACCCATGTGGTGGTTTTTGTTTGCTAGATAGGTTGGAGGCATCTTTAATTGTGAGCACTGTTGTGAAACCATTGATATTATGCTAGTAATTGTAAATAAGGGAAATTTTGGCTTCTTCCTCAATCTTTTTCACATAGAGCAAATACAAATGAAAAATCTAAAAAATATTTACCAGAATGAAACATAAGAAATCTCATTCAAAGGTTTTGTTGCCTATTGTTACTTGTTAGTTAAAAAGAAAAAAAAAAGTGTGTATATAAAAAATAAACTAAACCGTTCTGCTCTAAAAATGTGAATCTTCCACCCTAGATAGATAACTGGAGTACGCAAATATTAAAGCTATAAACTTTATAAACAGATATTCAATTAATCGAAATTGAAAATAATACCTTGTCCTACGTACTCTTTCTTCTCAGACCTGGGTTGCTTCAAAGGCTTTGCCTTTCCACCTACAAAACCAAAAAAAGAAGAATAATCTCTTTAACTTTTGATTAATTGCACGTAATCGATATAGAATAGAATATATCCAATATAGAAAGAAAGTACCAGTTGTAGAAAGGTTCTTGAGTGTATTCAAAAAATTGAAAACAACCAATCTAGGAAGTATTGTAAGGTACTATTAATAATTTAATATTATCGGCCTCCCATCTCCTTTTTTTTTTTTTTTTTTTTTTTTTTTTTGGCGATTTGGGGTTTCAACTTTATTTATTTATATTTTTTAATAAGAGGAATGATATATATATATATATATATATATATATATTAGCAAAGAAGTACAATGAGCTTAGAATTGCGAGGTATTCGCGGTATCAAGGTCAAGCTTACACGAAATTGATGCACTTATCTGGGCCAAGTTTACTTCTTTCTTCAATTTTTTACCTATCTGCAAATGAAAGAGGAGTAAGCTCTACGTTATTAGAATGCCACTGTTAAACTTACACCACAAAAGAAATTCTTTGGTTGTGTTTGACATTCACTGGAAAATACCTATAGACAATGGATGAATACTTGGAAATTTTAAGGTATTTTCTACAAAGAAAGTAACGATTATACCACAATCTACTATTCCGAGACATGGAGTGAATTTTCCGAAATTTGCTTCATTCTCCCCACTAAGTCCATACAACATTTCCCATTATTAAAGTGGCACCTAACATATAGACTCACTAAACTCTCTATAAAAGGGATTAAACCTCACCAAATCAAGGTATGCACGACTATTCATCCACTTCTCATACTTAAGTTTTTGAAAGAAATGTTGACTTAACTGTTAGAGGGTTCTTGGCCAGTTCCACCCCGATCACTTTCAATAGCTTTTTCTTCTTTTTTTAGGTTATTGATCCACCGTTGAGTTTGAAGTGTACAACCTATTGATTTCATACCTCATCATATATATATATATATATATATCTGTGTGTGTGTGTGTGTGATTTTTTTTTTAATATTTGAGAAGAATAGTTATATATTTTAGATTCTAAGTTAACCATTGTCCAAATGTGACCATTTATGTGTGAAAGACAAAACTTAGACACAGTTTTTAAGTATTATACTTTAGCTTTTTTAATTGAATAATTATGTGGTTGAATACAGTAAAAACATTTTGAGGTATTTTAAAGGACAATTAAATTTTTTTTTTTTTTTGGTTGAGTAAAAGGACAATTAAATTCAATCATATAGTTTACTATTTAATATAACCACATGGTTGAATTTATTTGGAAAATTTAGGGGTCATTTGGTAATGTTATTCTAGTAACGTTTATATTTTTTGAAAATACGTATAGTTGAAAAAATGTATAAAAATACATATAATATGATTTAAAAACTAAAATAGGTTGCTTAAACTACCATACAAAACAGCCCATTAAGTTTTATCCATGTGTAAAAACCGCATACATGCATATGAGAGAGAGGTATTTGTGTGTTTCAGCGAGCATTGGACGGTATCAGGCCCAAATAATAAAGGTTGTGACTCAAGCCCAAATATAAAGGTTAAGACTAATTACATTGACCCATTAGGCTAGGCTAGGTATTTCACTAGAATGGGGTGGCCTTACAGGCCCATTAGTAGAATATTCCAGAAAAGAAAAAAGTAAAAAAAAAAAAAAAAAAAAAACCCTAACCCTAGATACCTTTTTGGCCCACACGTGAGAAGCACCTGACTAAAGAAACGATAATGGAGCGCCGCAACCATCCTATCAACACCAAAAAATATTAAATAGTACAAATTCTCTCACCAGGACCGTCCGATCTCTCGCCACGTCATCGATCCGCGTGAATTCCCGTCTCAACGGCTCAGATCACACTTACAGAGCTACTGGTAGAACAAACGAAGAAACTCTCTTTCTCTCTCTCTTTTCCCTCCCTGTATTTTTCCAATTTTCTGAATTTTGATTTCTTATTTAATTTTCTCTTTTTATCTTTCCCTAGAAAATTTCCAACAATTTTCTCGAGAAAACTAAGCTTTTCGTAAGATGAAACTCATCGAGGAGGAGATAGAATTCGAGGAGGAAAAGACGGTTAAGGTTTTGTATGAAGAACAGCAAGGCCTTGAAGACGATGATGAGGTAGAGCTTGGTGATGAGGAAGAGGACGGTGAAGAAGATGATGAGGATGATGATGGAGATGAAGACGATGATGATGGAGATGAAGATGATGACGACGACGACGATGATGATGCGCAGGAAGTTTTGCCTTCCTCCGGTGGTCCTCCGGTGCACTCTGTAGATGACGAAGAGGATGATGATGAGGATGATGACGATGAAGACGGTGATGACGACGACGATGATGATGGTGAAGGCGATGATGATGATGACGATGACGACGATGATGCTGAAGGAGACGACGATGAAGGTGAAGAGGTAATAAAATTATTTTTCGTTAATTTTTTTTTTTAATTTTTTAAATTTTCTGCTTAATATTATGGATGAATTTCTCTGTGTGTGTTTAAAAGTAGTTCAGATCTGTTTGTTTTTTCATCTGCTATTTTTTAAAAATTTAAAAAGATAATTTATAATTTTATTTTCTTTTATGGATTTTCAATTTTTTGTTGAGATCTATTTTATGTGTGGATATTTAAAATTTAATGGTAAAAGAAGTCTTTTTGTTTTTATTACTTTTTTTTGTTTTGTTTTATTTTTTGTTTTTAATGACTATGATACTAGATCTGTGTAAAAGTAGTTCTCAGATCTGTTTTTTTTTTAATTTTTATCTGTTATTTCAAAAAGTTTTTAAAACAATTGTTCTACTTTCTGGAGAGCTTATATTTTTATTTTTGTGGATTTCCAATTTGTTCTGTGAGATCTATTTTGGCCTTCAATCCTTTAATATTTTTTATATTTTTTTATGTAAATATTTTAAATTTAATGAAAAAATAGATTTTTCTGTCTATGAATATATGATACTAGATCTTTCTGTATACCATATTTATATGCTCTATTTTTTGAAGTGATTCAATATTAATGTTATCACCTTGCTTTGTGTTCAGATCTGCAGATCTGAAGCCTTTGCTGTCTATATGTTTGTTTTTGTTTTTAATAAGTAGATTTTATTATGTGTTATTATGAGTTATATGTTTACTGTTTTGTGCTCTCTGTTTTTATTTTTTTATTTTTAATTTGACAATTTGTTCTGTTCCCATTTGAACTGAGTAGCTCATTATTATTATTTATTTTTTGGCCTCAGATTTGATCTTCATGTTCTAGTATATTTAGCTAATTTTAATTGTTTATTCTGTGCTATAGAGTTCAATTTTGTTGTTTTTGTTGCATCTAGTTTAAATTTCCTCATATATCTCTTTGCCCTTGTGCAAGCCATGTATTTTTCATATGAAATTTTCTCTAAGCTGTTGGATCTGGAAGTTTTCTTCTTGAAGAAACAGAGTCCTTACTTTACTGACTTGGTTGAAGGGATTAAGAATCTTTGACCTTCAAAATCTCACATCTCTGAAGAACCCATTAAAAAAAGAAAACTAGGCACGCACTGCACTGGGTAGTTTGTTGAAGAAATTCAGAACCTTAAATGTAATTTTGCTCAGTTGTCTGTTTGTATGTTGGTTGGTTTGGGTTGCTATCCACTTCTACTCTGATATGATGTTTTCTGTCTTTCCCTTTTGTCTAGTTCTTGGTTTATATTTCCTATGTTCTGACTTCTTCTGTGGAAACTTTCTATAACATTTATGAACTAATCTATAGGAGGATCTGGGAACCGAGTACCTTGTCAGGCCAGTTGCCCGTGCCGAGGATGAGGAAGATGCTAGCGATTTTGAGCCAGAGGAGAATGGCGGCGAGGAGGAAGAAATTGATGAGGAGGATGAAGACGAAAATGGTGGGAAGGTTGATGTTCCGGCAAAGAGGAAAAGGTCAGATAAAGATGATTCAGATGACGATGATGATGGTGGAGAGGATGACGAGAGACCATCCAAGCGATAGGGTTGGGCCTCTGCTTGGTTTGAGGACTGACCATTGAAAAAATAGGTCAATCTCTATTTCTCTCTCTTTCTAAAAATCCATCTCCTCTTTGTAGAAAAGAAGGATACAATGGTTCATGGTTTCTGTTTTTTTTTAGTTCCTGTATTATCATGGTAGCAGTATTAGGGTCACAGTCTCTCTGGTTATGCCTAATTATGTGGGACTTTTAAGAACTATTTCAAAGATCTGGTTTAGGATATCTGTAACTTTATGAATTTAGATAAGATTGTAGACTTTGGAACACTTTTATCTATTAGGTTGATTGCGAGGTTCTTTTAGTGTCCATGTGCTCTAGCTTTTCTGAATTGTTGAATGGTTGGTGGATCTAATATCGAATATGTGATTTATTTATTTATTTTCCTTAAATTTTGATCCGTTCGTTGCTGTTTGGCAATGGTTTGAATTTGATGAGTTCATGAGTTCTATCAAGGAGAATGATTGGAGGACACAATTCCTGCCTGCTCGTTTATACTTGATCTTATTTGGATGGATGGTGCAGTGTTTACAAGTATGGCATAGAACATAGATCTAAGTGATATGCTCAAATGGGTGCAGAGAAATAAGCATGGAAGAAATGCTCCTATTTGTAGTACCTGATCGTATTCTCTGCCCCGTGGTTTTTTTTTTTTTTTTTTTAATAATTTAAAATTATAAATTTTAGGAATAGGCGAATAGCTCATTTTTAAGTTTTTATCATTCAATCACTGGCCAGTCTTTGATTTGATCATATGGCAAATCCAAAACCACTTTCTATAACCAATAATTTTATGCGACGTGTTTTTGGGTGAGGTGGCACTTCCAGAAGGGTAGTAATGGTAATGTGCTTAAATAGACAACCGAAAACAATTTTACCCAAATAGAGAGAGAGAGAGCATTTATTTTTTTGGTAACTTTGAAGGGTAAACGCATTGTTAATTGGTATGTGGCAGAGGTTCAACACGAAAGAGAAAAATATGGGAATCTAGGTAAAGGTAGTGGGTCCCTTGGATTGGATGTGCCCTTGGTCATTTGGACATCTCTATAGACTGCCCGATATAGGGCAGTTGTGTGAGAATTGGTTTTACCATCTTGTCCTTATCATACTAGAGCCGCAGGCCCACAACATGGGGCCGTTAGTGCACAAATATGGAGGGTAATTTTGTCCATCGCCAATAATTCCCATCTTTTTTTTTTCCTTGGCCTTTATTGCATTCTTTTTCTGCTGCTGTATTGACTTTATTGCATTTGTACGCATTAAATTTTGGCTTGATATGCAAAAATGAATTTACTGACTGGATTTGAATTTCTGATACAGATGGCGCTGCTGTGTGAGTCACCAAAGTGATAGCATCCAGAAGGCATGAAACCATGAAAGACACAAGGATTGATTGATAAAGACTGGCAAACAAATGGTATCCATTGTGCTGAATGAAAAGAGGAGAGAAGATGGAGACAATTTTCTATTTGATGACAGTCAGTAGCTACACCAGTACACACCACGTTAGCTCAGCTAACACTGGGCCTCACATTGGGCTCAAGGCTCACACTGAATTTGCCGATTTGCCTAAGACCATATGTTTAGCTCACCTAAGCCCAATACTGTTCGCGTTTGATATGGGTTGAGATTAGGACCAATTAGGCACAGGTCATAATCTTTTTATAGTCCAAAACCAATGGATTGAATTTCAATTTAGGTGGGGGTGGGGTATGGTTCGTTTGCAATGACCAACTATACGACTGTCGCGGTCCAGTTTATTTTTTTTATTTTTTTGATAATACGCGGTCCAGATTATTTGATTGTTATTTCACTGTCAAATTTAATTATAGATCCCGAGGATATATATATAATAATAATTGACGTTAAAATTTTGGGATTAAAAGTTAAAGCTTGGTTGTCATTTTTACATCACACCATAATCGCAACAGCAACTACCATTCCAATCAAATTTGTTGACTTTAGGGTATTAGTTAACAATTAATTTTAAGAAAGTTTTAATACTATTTTTATGAAAAATGAAAAAAAGTTGTTAAAATATTAATTAATTTTTTTTCTTTTCTCATAAATTTTTTTCTAAATGGATTATTAACCAATGCGGGCATTTGTTAGCATTTTATTTATTTATTTAAAACCCAGTTAACAAGACTATCTTAGAGCATTTATTAATAGATAATATTAAGAAAGATTTAGGGATTGTTTGGTTTTTAAAAAACTATTACTCATTACTCTTTACTCAATTTTTGTCATTCATCACTTATAATGTCTCAATTTCCTAAACTCAACTCGCTTGGCATACTATTTTCAGCTTCTCATTACTCAAATATTTCTACTTTTTGTGGGAACCATACCTGAGCACTTGGTTAGAGCCTTCTGTTAGCCTACCCGTGGAACCCTCATTCCCCACCATTTTCTTTGCTTCTCGTTTCTCCTTCACCCCTGTTACTCTCCCAAAACACAAACCCAAACTCATAAAAATGTAAAATAAAGAATCACTCAACTCACCCAATGCTTCTTCTCTTTCCCCTGAAACCTTTGTTCTTCAAATTTTTGGATTTTATGATATTATTTTCTTTCTTCCTTTCCTTCCTCTGCTATCATGTAAACCCATCCATGAAAGAAAGTTGTATTGATTTCATGATAAATTTTCCAAACCCTCCCAACGAAGTTTCAAAAATCCCAAACAAGAAAAAGAAAAAGGGAAAAAAAAGAACACCTACAACTCAACACCACGGTGTTCTAAATACAAAAGCAAGACCTAAAAGAAAAATATAAATAAAATCTAAACAAATAGTGGGCATTTTGAAACTCATTCATGTTTTTTCAAAGAATGGGTATTTGGAAAGCCATTCATGTTTGTATTTTGAAACCCCAAATCCAAATCCAAATCCCATTTGTCAAACCCTCAAACCTAAATCAACCAAATCCCCAAATCCACAAACAATTACAAAGGAAGGAACTTTCAACTCAAAGAAAAAAAAGAAAATTGAGCAAATAAATAGAAAGAAAATAAAAAAAGAAAGAGTGTTTCAAAAAGAGGGTGGAGCTTGAAGCTTGAAAAGTTTGTTTCTTGATTTTTTTTTTTTTTTTTTTAAATGGGTCTGAGACATCCTTACCCGGTCATGGAGTGCGGCGAAGGCCAAAAATATTTTGTGATAAAGAACCAAAAAAAAAAAAAAAAGAAGAAAGAAAGAACTAAATGGAGTGCAGCAAACAGAGAAAGAAGAGAGACAAAAAGAAAGAAAAGAGAAGAGTGACCGGTGGGAGAAAGAAGGAAAGTAACTTGATAAGACTAGTGTGTCCCAGCCATGTGTGTTTATTTATGAAAATGCCACGGAAATTAAGTTTTGATAACTTGAAAACACCTAAAATGTGTTTTCACTTTTCATAACTCATCACTAAAAAAATCAAAGAATTGAGTGATGAAAACAAAAACTGAAAACACATCCAAACACACTACTTAACTGTGGAACCCACAAATTTTGAGTTATAGATGATAAAAACTGAAAATTCAAACAGGCCCCTAATATCATTTCCATGAAAGATGTGGAAATGTTATAAAAAGTTGTAAAAAAAAAAATATATATATATATATATATATATATTTGTTTCTTTTTTCATAAAAAGTTACTAAGAATATTTCTTAAATCTTTGCCTAGGGCATCCATTAACTTTTTCTCTTTAATCAAATATGGTAGCTTTTTAGAGTTTGTTTTTATCTCCTAAACAATTAAATTTTAACCATAAAACTACCATCACAACAATTAAAACACCTGTAAATTTGATTTTCTCCTCAAACTTGGACCCACTATAATCTCTGCCTTTTATAACTAATGACTCCTGGTTGAGATCAGGCAAATCTAATGGTTGATTTTTGCTCTGACCTTAGCTTTACTCAACTTTTTATACGTTGTTCCTCTCTAGGCTGCTCTCTAAAGTTAAAACAAACTCGCTCTTTTCCATAAGTGATCTGTGCTAGTGCACCCCAGTTAGGATTTGCTGGCCTCTACATAACCCAATCTTGGAGGCAAATTAGCTATTATGGGATAGAAGGCGTATTGGATCAAAGCCACAAGCCCACAAGTTAAATTATTACAACAGTAAATGATATTACATCCATAGAACCCAAGGGTTAGACCTTAAAAACTGACCCTCAAAGCCCTACATATCCCAGATAGATGCAAAAGCATGTGTTATCTTATCTCAATAACAAAGGCAAATACAGTTTCAGCTTTCAACCAAATTTGAAGCCCCCAGGAGGAGGGTTAGGGTGCCTAGTATGAAAATTGAAGTCTTGGTTGGTACCATCTTGGACATTGTGCTCTTCTTCCTCCTCCTCCTCAACCCAATACCTCTCAAGAATCTTCACAGCCTTCTCATATATCTCATTGTTGTCATGGCTTTGTAGATTCTCTAATTTATCCAATCCCTCACATTCATCAATTATCTCTGCATAGACATTAACTACACTATTGCCTGACTCTTTGTCGGCCTCACCAATCTTTAAAATGTTCTCTAGCCCCTCGAGGCACACTGTTACAATTCTTGGGTCAGGGCATAGTAGAAGATCACAGAGTGGCTTAATACAACCTTGGTTCACCAAATATCTGCAGAGGTGTAGTGGTAGAAATCAGCTGAAACAACTATTCGGAAGAGTTATATCAATTAAAATGGTCTAATCAATATAATAATGAAGATGGAAGTGATAAGGATTGAATTGAGGGGAAAAATAGGGTCTCTACCTAAGGTTTAGCAACAGTTAGTTCAATATATTTATCAAAAAACATATTCAGCACTATTATGAAAGTATAACTATTATTAAAGAGAATAACAAAGAAAAGCAAGCCGGAGGAAAGTAGAGGGTATACACAAACATACTGAATCTGTTCTCGTGAACCCCCAGAGGTGGCATTTGAAATGGCCCATGCAGCCTCCTTCTTGACCTCAAATTCAGCATGTTGAAGCAAGTTCACAAGAGGAGCAATGATGTTTGCCTCAATAATAACCTGTTCAATTGAGAGAAGGAATTGACATTTTAGAAACATTTTGCACTTTGGAAAGGTTTATCATCTCAAGTCTTAAGATAGATGAGACTAGGAGGACAATTTGACCACCTATTGGATTATTTTGATTGAAAATAAAGTATTGGAAGAACTGCCAAGTAATGGGAAATCTTTAAGTTGTCTAGGATACTAAAATATAGAAATTAATATTTTTAAAGATTGAATATAATTTGAATATGACTAGGATACACCTTGGACATAGCTCAGTACATTTTTTATGGCCTCATTTGAAACAACATGATCTTGTCCTTAAGATGGACTTCTTATAGATGAATCGGCATTTATTCCATAGGTTTTCTTCAATTAAAAAAAGGGGGGTTGTGGCGGTTGGGATCGGTTGCTTAGCTTGTTAGGGTGAATGCACTTGAATTACTCAGCAACTAGATTTGGCGAGGGGGTCAATTACCCACAGTAGGTTTACTAAATAGAGGCAAGTAGGGGTGTTCGCGGTACAATGTGGTGTGGTTTTGGTCACTTTTAGCACTGCACTTTGCAGTGCGGTTTAGCTAAAATCATAATTGCACCACACCTTATTTTTGCGGTCACATGTGCAGTGCAATGTGATGCGGCGTGATTTAAAGTTTAGCCAAAACCATAACCGCACTGCACCTAATTTTTGCGGTCACATATGTAGTGCGATGTATAAGATACGGTTTGAATGATTTGAAATTGGTATATATTTCAAATTTTGGGCTTTTTCTACCCAACCCAAAACTAATTTTTCCCTATATTTTGGTCCAAGTTTTAAACTATTGAGCTAGTTTTTCTTTATTTTGGTCTGGCTTTCTTAATCAACACTTGCTAGGATTATCAAACTTTTTTTTTTTTTGAAAACTAGGATTATTAAACTATTAATAATATATTTAATATTAAAAATAATTAAATATATTAATATATAGAAAGAGTGCGGTGCGGTTTTCTTATTATAAAGCCGCAAACCGCACTGCACCATGCAATGCGGTGCGGTGCGGTGCAATATTACTTGCAATGCAGTGTGGTTATGCTATTTTGTGGGCGGTTTTAGTACGGTTTTTGTGGTTTGGCGAACACCCCTAGAGGCAAGTTCATAGGGCTGGTCTTTGTAAAGGTTCTGCATGTTATTAAAAAAAAGGCCCCCGCCGCACCCCGGGGAGGGGGGGGGGGGGGGGTTGTTGCATATGAGGATTTACAGTAGTAAGGGGGTATATTTTTGACAATATAAAGAAGTATCATTTCAGGGCTACAGTTCCTTGAAGTCCTTAGGGCCTGTTTGGGCCAATTATACTCTACTCTCCCTCTCTCCCTCCCTCTCCCTTAATCCAAATGGTCTCATGACTAGATAGAAGCGAACACACAGATTTTCAATAACTAAACTGATTTTAGGAGTATCATAAATAAATTGTCACCATCATAATAGTTATGACACAACAGAGTTTTTGTCCTGAATTAAATACTGCAATTATGGCAGAGCCAGTAAGCAAATATAATAATCTGAAATGACAAGGTTCTAGAAAAGGAAGCAAATTAAAGATTTTCATGAAATTTAGAAGAACAATTCATTTCTGCCTATAAGTAGCACATCATGGACTTTGTACAATGCCAATTAGTAATGGAATGCAACATGCTGGTTATGAGTGTCTTGTGCATACAAATGGTTAAGAAACTTATTGGAAGAACCCCACAAGAACTGAGCATCTCACCTGTATTTGACTTCTATTACCAGCAGTGATATTTGAAATAGTCCAACAAGCTTCTTTCTTGATGCTCTTCTTGTAATTTTGTGTTAGTAGGTGGTAGAGACAAGGGAGCCCTTGATTGTCGATTACAACCTGTAAAAATACTTCATGAATCACCCTTGATCATCAACTTAATAATAATAAACCACTAATCTGATGAAAAATATACCACATATAAACCACTTCATGCAACTAATTTTCAAACAAAACCTAGAGTTCTCAAAACCAAGCAGGCAAGAAAATATTGGGGCAAAGATTACATCTTCAAACCAGTTTGGGGGAAAATTCCTCCAACCTGCTACATGGTAACTCAAACGACCATCTACAAGTAATTTTAGTCACATGACCTATTCAATGAGTCATGTGACTTGTTTGAATAATCTAATGAGTCCTCTGATTTAACACATGGATGGTTTTAAGAATCGTCACATAATGGCAGGAGATTCCTCTAAATCTGAAAAACTTTATCCAAAACATTACAATAGTGAAGAACACCTCGACATAAAGGACAACAAGAATAAACCCCTACAGATAACATTTTGGGTTTCCTTGGTTTGACATGGCTATTTCTGAAAATCAAGGAAGGTTCGTGAACTTTATAACTTTCTTCAACCCCAGTAAAAAGTTTTCTTTTATCTAGGATTAATGCCAAATTCTTCCCACTGTCTAAAACACTACATTTGAAGTTCCAAATCAGAAAGAGTGACAGCTGGTTCCAGGATTCTTTAGTGTTGATGGCAAATGCAGGCAGTGAACATGTTTTCACTGCGAGAATTACAGCACAACGGCCCATGGCAGAGGTGGATTGCTAATAGTGTTTGTAGATGGGCCAACAGCATGAACTGATCTGAATATTTGACATTGATGATTTTGGGTTGATAAAGCCAATGGTGATGGAAAAGTTGTGCTGAATACAGGGGATGTTGGCAGTGGCACCAAGGTAGAAAAGTGTAACGGTACCATTCAAACTTGCATGCACCACTAAAACTTGTGTGCGCACAAACATAACAGATAGAGACAAAGACAAATTAAAGTCAACATTTAAAAGGAGCATTGGAAGACTAAATTTGAGAAATCCTATCCCCCCCCCCCCCCCCCCCACCACATATCATCTCTACCATAATTTCTCCTGAAAACCACATCAACCAATTCTTTTTCCCCAATTATGTAACTCTTTTCAAGCCTCTGACCCACTGCCTCATCTGTAATTTGACACTAACACTTGAACATGTACGATAAGCACCTGAGTCTGAGGATCATCACCCGTGACAATGTTGCCTACAGTCCGAAGAGCAGGTATTATTACTGTTGGTTGCGGATGTCTGCAAGAGAGGGGGGTTGTCTGAGTTAGCAACTGTAACCTGATGGATGCCACAATGTATAACATGCAACAATAACACAGGCAAGCTGTAAACCAAACTTCTTAGGTTCACCTTCTCATATTTGAATTAAGCCCAATTTAGGCCCAAACGTCTACATAAATCAAATATCAGATTCAGATTATTAAAATTGAAAATCACTTGAATAGAAGCCAGAAAAAGGGTTGATGATAACTTTGACTAATAAAACAAAAATATTTTGATAAAAAATATGATAAAGCATTTATAAATTAGAAAAAGAAGAGTGAGAGGGGGATAACAGAATTTCTAATAAAGTAAATGCCATCTTACACCAGAAGCTCCACAAGTCTTGGACAAACGCCTGCCTCAATCACAGCCTGAATTTTGTCGTTTGTGCCATCAGAAAGATAAGAGAGCGCCCAGCAAGCATCAGTTAAAACTTCTTCATCACTTGAGAAGATGAGGTGCCGAAGGGCTGGCAATGCAGGCTTAACCTGAACAAGTAGCCCAATTATACTTACAAACTTTATGTTATAAGCTCTGCCAAACTAGAGAGCTTCACTACCATCTCTTTACCTGCTCAAATGGTGCTGCTGGTTTGCCACGGCAGAAGTTAGACAAAGTCCAAGTAGCATTTCTTAGCATAGATAGTTTCGCATGCTCATTCAGCTGTGCCAATAATGGCATAAGAGCACCATGACTTAGAACAAGATCTCTACAACTTGGTGAATCACCAGCAACATTACCCAAAGCCCAGACAGCCTGCTCAGTAAATTTGAATCTCAGAAACAGGAAAATTCTTAGATGAATCAACAATTAAAACAATAGCAATGAAAAGCAACCACAGTAGAACCAACCTGTTCTCTAGCATCATCACTCGAAGAACCAAGAAGTTGCACAAACTTGGGAACAGCACCATGCTTGATTACAACTTGAGTATGCTCTGATGTCCCAGATGCAATATTGGTTAATGCCCAGGCTGCCTCAAACTGAAGATGAATGAATAATCAAAACCTGATGGTATATTTGGTAATAAATTCTCTGCATAATAAATACAAGTTGAATGCCTAAAAAAAAATTTTTAAAAAGGGAAAAATCAAATTAAGCACCAACAGTCCATACTTGCAATTGAGGCAGATCATGCCTATCAAGAAACTCTACAAATAGTGGAACAACACCCGCATTGATCACCTCCTCAATTGGAGGGCAGCGCTCTGCACAAATATCCCAAGAAATTGTTCACCAACTTAAACAAGCAAATGACCAACCAATATTTAAAGGGAAATGCATACATACATACATACATACACACCAAGAGTGAAAGCAGGTAAGGGGAAATTTTAATTTACTAGTTTATGTATTTATTCATCTAGTCTTTTTAATTTCTATATATTAATTATTGTTCATTTTAGTGTGTGTTATATTTATACACACAGGCATGTGAAAATGTATGTGTATCTATACTGTGTGTGATATACACTTTGCCCCCTTTAAAGTCAAGTCCTGGCTTTGCCACTAATACATATATGCATGCGTAAAATCATATTATAAAAGTAGATTGCACCGGAAGAGAAGCATACACACCAATGGATAAGAGCTTTCTGAATTGAGTGGTCGCTTCCAATTGTGATGCTGGATCATTGGATTGTACTCCTTGTACCATCACAGGTAAACTTTCCAACTGCCATCAGCATTTTAGACTAAAATTGTATGTGAAATATCATTGTACCACATGCTCATGCGCATGTGAGCGAGCGCGCACACAACTTCTACAATTCTATTATATTCTCGGACCCCAAAAGTTAAAGGTTAAACCGTTAAATGTAATTTACAATAACAGCACAGAAGTTCATTTCCGCTAAAACCTCACTCTGGTGATGATAAAAATGGAACGAGCCGTTTTAGTGATACAACAAAAATTTGCAATATTTTCATATTAGGCTACCACCTTACACATGAGCTAATAATTAATTATCAATTGTCCTAAAAGCTTAAACTTTCAAAAAATGCTAGATTTAATCATTTAATCATAATTCTAACCTTCTATTGAAAAAAATTAAATTGCAGTTCATGTGGGCCCATGTGTTAAGTTGTAGGTTAATTTGGGAATGTTGTGAATTTTTGTTCTGTTTGTAACTTTATTTAAATGGAAAGATAACTTCTTTTTGTTTCAAACATAATTAAAACTCAGTATTAGGCTATTAGCTTAGATAAATAGTTGTATTAGTTACTATTTCATATAACATTTAATTTCCAATAACCCAGAAAGTAAAAAATAAAAATAAAACCCAGAATTTATATTAAAAAATAAATAAAAACTATTTTGCACAAAGAAACAGAATCTAACTGAATGAAAGCTACATAGTACATACTTAGAATATAAATGATTCACTGAATGAAGAAAAAAGAGCTCGAAAAAAAAATAAAGTGAAAACCTTTTGTTGGATCACAGAAGCACTGGCAGATGGGGTTCCCCTTTCATTGCTTTGCTGAGATTGAAGAAGAAGAAGGCCTTCTCTTCTTTTCTTGAGAAGGCTATCTTCTCTCTTGCTCTTCCTGATCTCCACCAAATTGTCCTCTCTCCTCCTCCTAGCTTCGTCCCCATCCACACCGCTCTTGTAGGATTTCTTCCTCACCTCCGTCCGCGAACTGGGTCGAAGCGACATCGTTCTATCTCCCTCTCTGTCTTTCTCTTCTCAAAGTGCTTTCAATGTGTTCGACGAAAGTCCCAAAAGAGAGTGATAAAGTGATTGTTAGATCAGAACGTGCAGTGTGGGAGAGAGAGTGTAAAACAATAATTTCTCTCGCCGCCCCATGCTCAATTAGTGGTTTGGTACTTTTTCTTTTTTCTTTTTTTTATTAATGAGAATCAGTGGTTTGGTACTTTGGTTTGCAATTTTTATCTATTGGGAAATGTGTACTTTTGTTTTGGGACCAATCTTTGCTTTGGTTATGGATAGTTTGTTTTTTTTTTGAGAAGTTATGGATAGTTTGTTGACTTCGGAGGACTTAGCTATTGGCTGAAGACTGAAGTCAGCGCAGCTTGGTGCAAGAGTAAGACACATTGATAATTTTCCTTTTTTCTTTTTTCATTTTTTGGGATAATAAAGTCATGCTTGCATTAAACCAAGCAAGAAATTGAGTCTTTCTAGTCCTCTTGACGAGTTTGACTTGATGAACTAGAGTCTGAGTTACTCCATTTACCTCACTTTTAATAACCCAATTAAAAGTACAATTACAAAACAACTTGCACGGTTCCATTGCATTATAAGCAAGATAAAGATAGGCTAACAACCATTAATCTTTAACATTATTGAGAGCATCCATACATATATTGGATATTTTCACATCATCAATGGTGAAAAAAAAAATTCTACAATTCCTTGTATCTTAATACTATTGCACTTTTTTGAAATGGGGGAGGGAGAGGGAGAGGAGAATAAATTTTTATTAAAAGAGAGTGAGATTGTCACTTATGTTTCCTTTGTTGTGAGTTTTGGACATCGGAGTTTTTATTTAGGCAATTGAACTTTAAACTTATGGCTACAATTTCTTCTCCGAGTTTTTAATTGTTATATTTCATCCATAAATTTGGACAAAAATAAAACTTTTAATATCCAAAGATCCTTTAATGAATTTATATTAATAAAGTTTTTAAATGTTTAAAATATAACAATTAAAAAGTTTTATGGACTAAAGTGTGATATGATCGGAACAAAAAAGGGTAAATTGTATTTAAAATTCCGTCAACAAAACACAAAATCTATTAATTTGGAAATTATCGTAACAATTTTGTAAGGGCTAGATTTGAGTCCCTAGCCCAAAAGATAGATGGACTCAGGCTCAAGAAGCCCAAAATAATGAATTTGTAGAGAATGGGTTGGGAAAACTGGACTTTAGTGAATTAGACAACAAAAAAAAGTAGATCTTGAAGATAAAAGAATGAAGATAATCGAGTTTAAACTGAAGAAAATCGTCCTCGGCAAAGTCCAAGGAGATTGGTTCTTATATATTTCTTTCAAGTTTGATTACAAAGTCAATTCTTGATGCTACAATGTTTTTCTCCTGGTTTTTGATCCCTATATTGTGGAGGGTCTCTTCCATTATATAGCCCTCTTTAGACGATCTTGGCTCTCTACTTATTGATCATCCAAGTTACTACTCGAGTGCTTGTCCTATCGGACACCATTTCAGGCCCTCTGTGTGTTGGAAAAGTCAATGCAGCACTGTTCAAGAGTCTTCTCCACATTAATGCAGTCAGAAAGTTAGCTACAGAGCATTCAATACGGTGGTAGCAACCTTCTCCTTAGATATTTTAGGACTCCCTCCCCCCCCCCCCCCTGGGTCCTAAGTTTCTGTAATGCTTATCTGTACCTACAAGACTTCTTGGAATGTTTCCCTGGATGATAGACCACTTCTTTGGACCTCGGCTTTGGTTGGCTGATGAGGAATTCATCCTCGGCCAACCCTTTTGGGCCCTTATGAATGAAACTAACTTCTTCCTTTACTAATGTGGACCCCTTTGACAATGTTTTCTCATCTTCAAACAACCTTTCGTCTTTGGATTGGATCCCAAGCCCAATAAATACACAGATAATGAGCTTCTGGGCCTAATGCCCTTACAAATTTCATTTTAATCCAAACTGTGGGGATAAAAGACTAAATTTATGTATTGGGCCTTGGGCCTTATTTAACAAGTTGGGTATATCCAAAGAGAAGTAAATGATTAAGAAAAGCCCCAAACTAGATAATCATGCAAGGAAATGATTAAGGAATATAGTCTGAAGAGTGTTTCCTCTTTGGATATGAAAAATATCGATCAAGCAAGTACCCGGAAAGTTTGGGTGACCTTCCTAGCAATTCCAATGATAAAGATAAACTTCAGGCACGTATAAAGATGATAAGAACAGAGAAATATCTAAAGGAAAAGCTGCTATCACCGCATTAAATGCACTATAGCAACTTTTCTGGTCGTATTAATGTGGAGAAGACCCTTGAATAGTACAGTCTCAGCTACCACCACTCATGAAGAACCAACGAAGATACCTGATGGGACATATACTCAAGTAAATGTTTAGATGAAGAACAAGTGGACGATTAAGATAATGTAAAAGAAAGCTATTTAAGTGTAAGAGACCTCTCATAGTAGGGGGATGGGGAAAGAAAAAGAGGAAGGTAGAAGGAAGGTTTACTGTAGTTCTAAGAAATATATAAACAAAAGTTTGTCTCCTCGGACAACAATTTATTCAAGTTTCAAGTTTGGTCTTGCACTTATTTATCTATTAAACCTTTATTGAACGTTGTTTAATTCACAATCAGTCCAGCTCTTTCACCCACTCTCTACAAATTCATTGTATTAGGCTCGTTGGGCTCATTCCATATTTTTTGGGTTTGGACTACAAATCTTGACCCTACACAAACTATTTAGGTAATTAAAAATTTGTGAATTAAATTATGATAGAACTAAACTGTGGGGAATAAAATCTAATTTTCCATTTTTTTTCTCTATTTTGTTTTTGCAGCTCCATGAAAAATGGTAATTGGAGGGAGATTAATCAAGCTAATTATACTTTTTTTTAGAGAATTTCAACCTATAACGTTTGTTTCCGATAATAGCTTTTTATTATCAGATCAAGACATCAATTGGTTTTTGGTGTAGGCGGAAATTGAACCCCAATTCTCTTATTCACCTATCAGAGATTTTACCAGTTGAACTAACTAAAATCTACAAGCTAATTATACTTGAATGTAGTGATTCTAATCCATAAATCAATGAGTTTATAGGCCTAAATGACTCCACAATCAGAAATTTAAAGTGGAAGATTTGTTGACAATCTCAAATGATATGAGTTTTAGCCTACCTTGATTACATTAAGGTCATAATAGGACCAAATAGTAAGTAGTAAAAATCTTAAAAATTGAACAACCTCAAATTGTCACTAGTGAAAATTGAACTCAAACTTTATCCTACACCAAACAAATCTTTTGAGACTGAACAACCAGCCTAGGGGTATATAAAACATGCTATCGTACTTGGTCAAATGCATTTACTTATATTCAATCTGAATTTTCTAAAAATATATTTAAGTATTAGAAATTAGAATCCCATTCTATGTCTCTCTACTCAGTGGTTCAATGCATTCTACATGATAAAATTGATGTGAAAATTAAGAAGAGATTACGGGCCGTATTTTATGGCAGATTAACATGAGGAATTTCATTGCGGCCCTTTTGCTTCTTCATAAGTTAGAGCCGAATGCAATTTGAGATGGAAAGTGGAACAACAATCATGGTCTCCCACTTACATGGCAACGTTCAATTATGTATATTATTGTTTTTGCTCTAATTGTTTGGAAAGCCAGCCCAAATGGAATTTTCACTACGAGAAGTGCATCCCATGGTGGATGCCTTGTGAGCACCGTACTCATTACTTAGTAAAAATACTTCCCAAAAAAAAAAAAAATACAATTAGAAAACATGTCTTCTTCTTGAATTTTTATTTTATGAACAAAAAATGACCTTATGTGTGTGATCATTGACTCGGCCCACTTACGCTATTGATGGCATGGAGTACCCTTGAGCACGTTAGGACTATTCTCATCGTGACACAACATTTTTGCAAAGCGCACGACTCGAACTTGGCAACTTCTGGACTCGCAGGTATGACCAAGTTTGAGACTCTTATCATCACACCACACCCAAAGAGCACATGTCTTCTTCTTGATAATGATGATGATAATAGTAGTAGTAATAATAATAATAATATTATTATTATTATTATTATCTAATTTTGTGTATATGGTTATCCGTTGAGGTCATAAACTTTCAAGTTCTACCTAAACCTTTATGTATAATCAAAACTTGACTGAAATTCACATTAAAAAAAAAAATTGATTGGAATAATTTTAACGAAAGTGTTATTATAAATTCAAATCCTTGTCTTCTTAGATACAAACATGAACTTACTAAATTTGTAAGTGCTTGGACAAAATAGCTGAAATTTGTGAAATGGATCTCTTAGAACAATATATTAAACATGACAAATTTAGAAGACTAAATATGATAGAATTGAATGCTGACACTATATACGAATATAAATATGATAGATCATAGATGTGGTTAGACTTAGGGATTCCATACAAAAAGTGTGAGATGGAATTTCACATCATAGAGGTTGATCCTTGATAGACGATTTCTGGAGTAAAAAGTGTGGGACCAATGACAATAATGACATCCAGGATTCCATGTAATGTATTTGCATTCAGTTTCTTTGTATTTTTGTGGTCATTGAAAATTTGAAATGCAAGACAGCAAAACAAAAAAAAGTTGGGGGATGTCTTAGTCAAATCTTTGCCGACAATAAATTCATGGTAGCAAATGACGGTGGCATTCAGGAAAGGTTTGGGTCTATATTGATTTAAACTTTTTTTTTTTTTTTTTCGACCGTGAATATTTATAAAACTATTTATTTGTATAATTTTAACAATTTAAATGATATATTAAAAAAAAGTTTGGATTCTTTCAGTTCGTGTATTTAAATAACAGTTTTTAGTTTTTTTGAAAATATGTGTAAGTAAAAATATGTGTAAAAATACATGTAATATTATTTAAAAACTAAAACATGTGTTTGAACTAACGTACCAAACAGAGCCTTATTTTTCAAATTAAATAAAGATGATTCCTTGAATCATCACATGGTTACTAACTATTATAGTATGAGCCAGCAAGTGTAGGTGAGTTACTGTTTTTTTAGTTTTTTTTTTTATTTTAAATTATTTAATTAGATTGAACTATATGTTCACATTGGTTAATACAATCATGTGATTGAATTTAATAAGATATATATATTTTAATACATCGACAGTTGAGAGAGGGAGGTGATTTGAACTCTATATGTCTTCGTTAAAAACATCAAAATGTGTCAATTAGTTGAGCTATTAAGCTTTTGACTTAATATTTATATGATCCAAAAAAAGAAAAAGAAATAGTATATAAATTTTGACTAAATCTTAAAAGGTAAGAGGTCTTTTAAAATCTTAAGGGATGAAGCTATGTGTTACTCCCAAAGAGTTGGATTAGAATAATTTCCTGCAACTCATTATAAGAGCAATTTAAATGACCATTAGTATTTGTTAAAATTACTTAACGAGTCATTTAAAGAAACCATATGATTTTTTAAATATGTCATGTGTTTAATTAAAAATACATATTCATTTGAGTTAGTGTGCACATCCCAATATATGTTTAAATTATTTGAAAGCCTTAGCTTTGTGATATTTATTATGATTTTAAACTTTATATATATATATATATATAATCGGACAATTTGTTCAGGTGACTCTGGAGAGACTCTTTGTTTTAAAATACCACCATAACCAATATCAGAGGCATCAGTTTCAACAATTTTGAAAGTATCAACAGTTGGAATACCAAGACATGACAATGTCTTAACATGAGACTTGATTTGTTTAACAATAGAAGTATGGACATCAGACTAAGGTGAAGGGTTGCTCTTTAACCGATCAAAGAGAGGTTTACATTGTTTTCTCATATCCTTGTAGAAATCAGCAACATAATTTAATGACTCAAGAAATCTTTGGAGCTGAGTTTTATCAGTGATAACATCAGGAAACTTATCAGCAAATTGAATGGCTCTATCAATAGGACGAATTTGTCCTTCAACGATGTCATAGCCAAGGAAACGAACTTTTGTTTGAAACAGTTTGATTTTCTTAGCAGAGACAACGAGACCATTTCTTTTAATAGTATCTAGAAACGAATACAAATGTTTCCAGTGTTCACCAATGGAATTGGAGTAAACAAGAACATCATCAATATAAACAATGGTGAAGTGGCTAAAGGAGTTAAAAATATCATTCATAATATTTTGGAACTCACTAGGGGCATTTTTGAGACCGAAAGGCATAACATTCCACTCATAATGTCCAAAAGGAGTGGTAAAAGCAGTTTTGTACCTATCATTCTCACTTATCTGGATTTGCCAGAATCCTGATTTCATATCAAATTTTGAAAATACAACAGCCTCACTTAATCTATGGACCAAGTCATTTTTGTTGGGAATAGGATACCGGATCCATTCCAAAACCTAGTTCAAAGGTTTATAGTTAATAACTAGACGAGGAGTTCCTCTCTCTATTTTAGCATTCTTTTGAACATAGAAAGCAGAGCAAGACCAAGGGGACTTGCTATTCCTAATAAGTTTCTTTTCTAACAAATCATGGATTTCTTTTTTGCAAAATTCAACAGTTTCAACATTCATTTGAATTGGACGAGCCTTAGTAGGAATGTTTTTCTCATCAAAATCTTTAACATAAGGCAAGTTGACAATATGTTTCTTCCTATGCCAAAAGGCATTAGGAATATCAGAGCAAACATCATCAATTAACAATTTTTGAAAATTATCAATTTTTGACTGCAATAATTTATTGGACAGTTGTTCAGTAATTTTTTTGTATTTAACTTCTTGTTGAAGAAAGTTAAAATGTTTGATTTTAGCATAAAGCAGATTGGAAGCATTAGCAGTATTAATCTCATATTTTGAAACAAATTTGAATTTGACTTTTTGACCAAAAGGGTCAGTAGTGATGTCATCATGTTCAACAAGAAAAGAATACAAAGCATTTATAAAAGGCAAACCAAGTATCACTTTATCAGTCATATTTTTGACTAAAACAGAGGGAATCTTGAAACATATATTATCATGGCAAACATGAGCATTGTTTAATTCATATTTAATCTTCATATGAGAACCATTAGCAGAAACCAATTTCTCAGTGGATTTTTCAAAATATTTTGAAAGAATCAATCCTTCTTGGATACAGCTTATATCCGCACCAGAATCAATCATAGCAATAACAAAGAAATGATAATCATGAGAAACAACAATTCTTACTTTAGTAAACCATTTCGGAGGAAGTATTTTATTAACAAGAGCAAGTTGAGAATTATCAATATTACCTTTATCAGAAAGAAGAGACTGTTGACAGGATTCATCTCCATCCTTGTGCTCATTTTGTTCATTATCAGACTTATTTTGGTCATTTTTAAATACATGTTTTAATTCAATTATCTCTTGTTTAACAATATTAATTTCATGTTGGAAATCATTAACTGTTAAATCTTTCGGTTTCCTTCTATTAAATCATTCCAAAGTTTTTTCATCACTTCTAGTGAGAACATTAATAGTTTTAGTAGCATTACAACATGAATTTCCACAACCAAGTTTAATATCAGAAGAATCAGAAGATTCATCAGAAGATTGATAACAAGAAGTAGTTGAAGAAGAAGAATCATCTTCAGACGAATTGTTTAACATGTTGAACTTGTTTTTCAATTTACTAGGTTTCTGTTTACAATCCTTACTAAAATGACCAGATTTTCCACAATTGAAACATTTACCTTTTCCAAATTTTTGGTTAACATATTTTTTCGAAACATTTTTCTTTTTAGCATAAAAATTATCAGTTTTGTATTTTTTATAATTTATATGGCTTTTATTATGTTTTTTACCTTTTTGCCTAAAAGGAGCAATTGGAGGTAAACCATATTATTCACAGAAATTACCCATTTCATATTTAGCTTTTCTTTTATTTTTTAATTGGTGTTTTAACAGTTTTTCATCATGGCACATATTAATACCAAGTTTTTTAATAGTGCTTAAAATATCACCATATGTTAAATTATCATAATCAATAGAATCATTTTTACCAATTAATTCTTGTTTTACCTTATGAGCAAAGATAGGAGGCAGACCGTCAATAAACTTTTCTTTCCAATAAGGTTTGTAACAGTCTTTCCGATGCATTACTCTGGAAAGGGAAACATCTTGGTACCATCTATAATCAGACATAGTAGGACATCTCAAATTATTCAGTAAATCAGAAATTCGAGATGAATCATTAGATGGAGCACCCACAAAATATTTGATAATATTATAAATCAAGGTATTAACACCATCAGGAATACTCCGACCAATACGATCATCAAAATTAGGTACTGTTGATCTGTTCTAAGATCTTGTATTCACTACTACTACTGTAAGTGTTTAACTCTACTTTCAATAAAGAAGTATTTTCAGTTAACATTATGTTCATTGTACTATTTGTTGCTACCGACACCTTGGACTGATTACCGCCATACCGGACGGTTCTAAATTGCTAAATTGCTTTCATTTACTTTGAATTATTTTGTTATACTGCTTGGCTGGTTCTACCGCCTTATTTTGCTAACACTACTTTCAAGTTATATATTACTGTGCTTCCATCTCTATTTCTATATCTCTTCCCTTCAGCTGTGTGTCCCCTTCCCCCTTTATGGTATCAGAGCCACTCTTTTCTGGCCGGTGGTAGTGTTGTTGTGTCTTTATAGCTTGTCTGTGCTTGTCCGACCCTTTGGTGCTTCGTTGTTGTGTCCCCTTCTTACTGTCGTTGGCGCCACCCTAGGTGTAAAGTGAATTCTCAGAACTTGACTGTAAGGCCCGTTTGAGCCAAGAGAGGGCGTGTAGGGCATGTGTGTGGTATAGGGTTGCTTAGGGTATGTGTTACGAAATGCAACGGTTGTGAGAAAAACATGATAACTGAGTGTTAAAACTAGGATAGTGTGGATAAGTTGTGGAGATCCAACTCCTCTATCAGCTCCAGGATTGGTTGTCCTCCTGATATTGTAGAAAAAGAAGAACACACTGTTGAAGATAGTGAGTTTCATGCTAGATCTAATCACATTAAAGAAAGCATTCTTTGTATGGATATTACTTCTCTGAATCATGTTAGTTGTTCTCCTGATATTACTCTTGCTTTGGATGATTCTAATGTTGATAAGACTTTGGCCTTGAATATTACTTCATTTGGTTATCATATGAAAGATAATGATACTAAAATTATTTCTGATTTTCCTCCCGTTGATAATAATGTTAACCAATTGAGAACTTTGATTGTTCTAAACAGAGATTTTGAAATTGATATGGTTTCTTTGTTCAATGAGTTCATGCTCTCAAAAAATAGACCAAAAAGGAAATATTTTCAAAATAATTTTGCTCAGTCTGAAAAAGACCGTGTTAAAAGAAAATGGAAAGAAAAAATGCTTCAATTGAAAAAACATATTTTGTTCTTTGATTTTCTTGAAAATTATTATGTTTCAAAAGATGAAACTTCAAAAAAGCTTTTGGATGAAATAAAGAAGTCAAATTTTGTTAAAAGTGACAAGACCATTGTTAAAACTAGCCATCCTTCTTTTGAAACCATTTTGATAAATACTAATAAAACCGATGATAAACCTTCTCCTTTGAAAATTGCTGAGGATAGTCTTATTGAACAAAACAAAACTGTTGAAAAATCTGCTTCTGTTGAAATTCCTGTTTCAGTGAAAATTGAGAAACCTTTGATCAATTTACCCAGTTTTGATAACAAATTCAAGTTCAAATCTTCTCAATCCAAGACTTTGGATATTGTTGAGGAAATGCTTACTGATTTAAAAGTTAAAACTGAGGGTACTTCTACAAGTCCTCATGCTACTCGCACTATTTCAAAAAATGAAAAAGAAATTATTTTTGATGAAAATACAGATTCTGATACTGTTTCCTCTGTTTCTGCTAAAAAAGCTTTTGATGATTTCCCAGAAATTAAAAGATTTGTTGGAAGTTCTTCCAAACCCATGTTTCTCACAAAAAATTGGTATTCAAGACCTACTCCTTCTGATATTCAGTTTGAAGAAAGACCTTTTCAAACTCAATTTTCTGTTTCTGCTGATAAAATTTATGAATGGAATATTGATGGATTTTCTGAACAAGAAATTATTAACAAAATGGGACATATGTCCATGGTTAGTATTGTTTATCAAAATAATCATGATTTAGAACAACATGAAATTGTTGACTTGCTTGCTACTGGTTTTTCTAGTACTCTTCGTGGTTGGTGGGATTTATATCTCACAGAAGACTCAAGAGACTCTATTAAACATGTTGTTAAAAAGAATGATGAAGGTTCAAATTGTCCGATTCTATTCTGGTATATGGAATAATGCACAGTTAAATTATAGTACTATTAAAAAGGAGATTTTATCTATAGTACTATGTATTTCAAAATTTCAAAGTGATTTGTTAAACCAAAGATTTTTGCTACGTATTGATTGCAAAAGTGCTAAATATGTTATTGAAAAAGACGTTGAAAATATTGCTTCAAAACATATTTTCGCCCGTTGGCAAGCTATTTTAAGTGTTTTTGATTTCGATATTGAATATATTAAAGGATCTCAAAACTCAATCCCTGATTTCCTTACCCGTGAATTTCTGCAGTGTCCCAATGGCAAGTAGAAGGTCTAAGGACAAGACACCTGCCACACCTAATCCAACTGTTAAAACAGAACCTGTTTCCTCTTTGGATATTGTTAACCGTTTCACTCCACTAGGTACTATTCCTAAGCCTAATTACTCCTCTGTTCTTGCCTCATGTTATGATCCTTATGCTATTACCCCTGTTAACCGGCCTATTAAAACTGTTTACCCAAAAAGCTCCAATATCCCTCAATATGTTAAGAAACAATATTTTCAAAGCATGTTTTATATTGAACCCAATAGAGCCTCAATTTCTGATCCTCTCAAACTTGCAAAAAGCTATTTTCCTCCAAGATTTCACTGGATCCCTGAGCATAAAGATAAGAATTTGAATTATTATTCTGATCTCTTGCGCAATGAGAAATCCATTATTATTAACACAATTTCTGATAAAACTGATGCCTCCAAAATTATTTACCACAGTGTTTACATTGTCAATGTTATAACTGAAGAAGAATGGGGTCATTCTCCCAGTATTACAAGAACAATGTTTTCTTCTCCCATCCCCCATTCTTACTTTGATTACATCAATGCTTGGTCAAGATTTATGCTTCACCAGAATGAAAACATGTCTCATTCCTGGTTTGTTAACTTTGATAAAAATTTCACTGGATCTCTGCCTCTCTGATTCATCCGTTGGTGGTTTCAACATGGCCCTCTTGATGAAATATTTCCTGGACCATTACTTAATGCTTATGAATGTTTCAAGAAATTTTACAAGGTTAATGCTCATGGTGCTAAGTTCCCTCCCTTGCTACACTTTGTTAAACGTTTCAAGATACCATGGATACTAAAGTGGCAATATGAAAAAGACGGTGATATTCTCTCCAGACACTGGTACGTGAAATGGTGGGGTAAATTTCCGCATGTTCAAGGAATTATTGCTACTGTCTCCAGAGATTATTCATCCCCAGATGTTCTCCCCATTGCCAAAGATTGTTCACTTGGTCAATCCCCTGTACTTGAGGCACCTGCTTCCTCTTCTAAAACTGTTAAATCATCAGCTAAGCCTAGAAAAGTGAGTTCTCCTTTGGATGAAATCCGCAAGGACCCTGAAGCTCTCAATGCTCTCATCAAAGTGTTAAAAGCAGAAAAAGCTAGTTTGGATGATGAAAGGTCCTCTGAGGGTTCTGTTACAAAAGATCCTTACTACCCTTACAATGAAGAGTGGTTTGGACATGATGAAGATGCTGATGAGGACTTGGCACAAAACTGATTGATTCACCCTATTGGTCTGGCCTGCCTAATGGCCAACATGTTACTGTTCCTTCCCATGCTAAAATGTTACTTCTGAAAAGAAGATTCTTCATGTTTCCAAGGCTATTTTCAAATATTCTGAAGATCTATATATATATATATATATATATATCTATATTATATACAAGAGGATTTCTCTTTTTAAACTGGACTTTTATATGATTAAAAAATACTCTCATTAATGAAGGTTAACTTCTTTTAGATAGAGGGTTATAAATCTCAAATAACAAATTTGAATTCAAAAATAGAACTCCAAAAATTTAGGATTTTTTTTCCTTCATGTTCGTCTTTTTATTCCCTAAAATTTAGCTTTTTTTTATTATAATAAATACAAATTATTAACTTTTACCCAAAAAAATAAAAGAGCCTCTGAGCATGCGCAACGCTTGTGCTTAGAGGCTAGTGTGTATATATATACACACACACACACACTATGGTGAAATTGTTAAATCAGTTTCAATTAGATATTATGGTCATTTTTGAAAGTTTAGAAAAATTAACAATAAATAATTTTATTATAATTAGATAGATATAGACATAGTCACTTTTTTTTTTTTTTTTTTTTTTTTTTTTTTTTTTTTATAATGATTGTTCTTTAATATTAGATCAAAATAACAATTGATTTTTAGTGTATGCAGGGTTTGAATCACAAATCTTTCTAGTTGTATTAATTTGAACCCACAAAAGAAAAAGATAATTAAGGGTACGTATATTGCTCAAGAGATAATAAGGGATAAACAATTTTGTCTCGCCTTGTTACACTTTGCCTCCCATATTTGCCTTAGAAATATGGTGAGGCAGGAAGGGAGAAAGGTTTTTGCCTTGCACCTTTGGGTGGGGCCAAAATGACTTTTTAG
The DNA here is from genome assembly GCA_030445155.1 of Quercus variabilis. NCBI lineage: Eukaryota > Viridiplantae > Streptophyta > Magnoliopsida > Fagales > Fagaceae > Quercus > Quercus variabilis. The sequence goes on from CP129450.1 coordinate 11,481,884, forward strand.
CCTCGTTACACCCTGCATTGATATGGCCTATACTTGTATTACTAAGCACTTAAATGCATGGATTTAAACTTTTTGTTGTTGTTGTTGTTGTTGTTGTTGTGATATTGTATTGTTAAATACTTTAGATAATATTATTAAGTTATTACTTAAAATTAGTTTGATTTAATGTTATAAATTTATTTGTAATTTCAAGTATATTTATATCAATGAAACAGGTTTTATTAATTAAAAAAAATTGTAATAAGTATGTTGGACGTGGTGAATTAACACTAAGTAAAGTCTTGCAGGGCCTTAAACAGCAGGGATGAGGCAAGGCATTTATCATGTTATGCAGGGTGAGATGGGGACGAGGCTAAGATAAAATAAAACCACACATAATGAAAGTAAAGATTTTATCCTTAGGTGCTGCCCCAATCGTCATCGGAGATTTAACTATTGTATCATAAATATATTTTAATGAACTCGACCTACCATAAATGTGTTATTTATTTATTTATTTATTTAAATTATTAAGCAATTGTAACATAATTAAAGCATATAATCAAAGGTGAAAAATGAAAATACAAGTAAACCAAAGAAGAAGTCGGTATGATTTAAAATTAACTTAGTGCTTTGATTAATGATTAATTATTAGCACTAGTTAGAAGAAACAGCGCTTTCACTGAACCAACCTCTATCGTCACACATATATATTATACACACATTCTTCTCTCTCCGTGTCTCTCTCCCTCTGTTTTTTCCTCCACTAAAAATCTCGTTTTTTAAATTCACAACATGCTCCGACACTTTTGTGTGTCTATCTATCTATTTCTCTGTGTGTAAAATATACGATACGAACCCCTAAAACTACCACCGCTACATACATTCGCATTCAAATCTAACGCCCTCTGCTTTGATTTCTCTCTCTAAATTCAGATTCAGATTCCGATCAGATCTAATCTGCTACATTCGGTGTGAAATGCTCGTTGCTTTTCTCACCACCCAATTCCAATCTCTCTAAACCCAATTTGTAGGTTTTCGAACAGTAAGGCTCTGTTTGGCTCATTCTCCAAAAAAATGCTCATCGTTGGTCCAATCACTCCTGGCCAGGTAGATCTCGTGCTGATCTATGTTTTTTTCTCAGTTTCTCAATCTTTTGCTTTTTTTTTTTTTTGGTTTTCTTCTCATTTTGGAGCTGTTATTGCTAGTGGTAGTAGTGTAAGTTTACCCTTGGTAATGTGTGTTGTTTTATTTGATTTCAGGTGTCGTTTTTGCTTGGAACCATACCTGTTATTGCAGCTTGGATTTACTCTGAGTATTTGGAGTACTACAAAAATGTAGCCCCTCCCAAAGTGTATGTTTCATATTTTATTTATTTATTTGTTGTTATGGCTTACAATTTTTCTCATATATGAAAGGTTTATTTTCAAAATATTAATCCAATTTGAAGTTATTAAGTGGTGAAACATTAGCAAAGAAATAAGGAGGAAGGTTTTTGAGCTCTTTTTTATGAGTTGGGCATTGAATTTTTGAATTTATAAACTTACTATTTGGTTTAATGGTGCATTCTATGTTATTTTTGGTGCATGATGCATGTATGGTCATCCAGGGTTCAAATCCCCACTCTCCCAAATTATCAAAAAAGAATTATGCATGCATGTGTTTATTTGTATGTTTATGTATCATTATGCAATATACATTCATGGCATTGTCATAAGAAATCATGTTGGAGTGTGATAAATTACTGATTGTTCCAAAAGTTTAAGCGGTTAGGAAATGGTAAATTTAATCATTTAACCATAATTCTAACACTCCCCTTCATATGTGGGCCTAGACTCCCTCATAAGAGAGGCCTAACACATGGATTTTTTAACTATTTATTTATTTATTTGGGATAACGTAGGGAACTTTTCTAAAGAAGTCCTTTGGAATCACCTCTAGCAAGTAAAAACCTATGAGCAACTAAACCCACCCGCCAGAATTAATTGTTGGCTAATCCATGGGCATTCATCCCTGACAGGCTAAGCAGTTTATGCTCATGCTCAAGAGCAAGGGTTTTTTAACATTTTAAATAGGAGGTAGAGTGGATACAAGGATCAAATTCAGAACCTCTTGCTTTAATGTCAAAATAATTTCCAATTGTCTCAAAAGCTTAAACTGTTATGAAATAGTGAATTTAATCATTTAACCATAATTCTAATAGTGTATATATCTGTTAGCAAGAGTGAAAATCAAATGGTTAAAAAGAATGTAAGGTTTATTTATTTTTTTTGAGAAAAAAAATGTAAAACTTATTAGACGATAATCTATTAATGTGTTAAATTTTTTTCTATTGCCAAAAAAGAAGAAGAAGATTTAAAGCTAAGAATTTTTTTAAAAATACATTTTATTTTTTTAGTTATTTATTTGTTAGTTTTGTCATGATAAATTTGCTATTTCTACTAGTAGGCACTCGGATGTGAATTTGGTGGAACTAGGGAATGATGCGGTGAAGGAAGATGACAGAGCGGTTTTATTAGAGGGGGGAGGTCTCCAATCAGCCTCTCCTAAATCTCGAAGTTCATTTGTTACAACTCCTTTCTTCAGGTTTCTAGAGACTGTCTTCGTGTCTTTAAGTTGTCAACTTATTATCAATTAATGCTTGCTTAAGCAGTCAAGCTTACATGTCTTGTTTCATGATTTTTTTTTTTTAGGTTCCTCTTGATGGAGGATTCTTTCTTGCTTGAACATCGTTTGACGCTTAGAGCAATGTGAGCAAATTACTTTGTTGAATGAAATTGAGAAATATTACTCTGCAAGTGAATTGGATATTCACTTTCTTTCTTCTTTCTCCTCTCATTCGCTCTTGCAGGTCTGAATTTGGTTTGCTCTTGGCTTATTTTTACTTGTGTGACCGCACAGATTTCTTTGGCTCATCGACAAAGGTTCATTTGCTTTATCATGTTGCATTTATTTATTTCATTCGTTTTTGTAGGAAAAATGCATTAGCTTTGGGGTAGCCATTTCTCTAAACAAGCATTTAATACAGTCAGGCAACATGAAAAGAATGTAGTTTGATTAAAGCCACTGCAATCATGTTTAACTATGAGTCCTAATGCTTTATGGTTGTCACTGCAATCTTTTTTGTAACAAGCATATGATGGAGAATTTCATTTGATCTATGCTACGTTTTAGTCTCAATCATTTGCAATTAGAAGCTGAAATTTGCATCTTTACTTCTAGAAAGTTCATTGAATTGTGAATTGGGAGTGATATAGATGGACTGCATAAATATAAGTATTTATCTTTTGAGTTATTACCTTTTTGGCCACTGATCGGGTTTCTTTCCTTGACTATTATCTGTCCATGCAGAGTTATAATCGGGATCTCTTCATATTTCTCTACTCCCTTCTCATCATAGTTTCAGCAGTAACTTCTTTCAAAATACATAATGATAAGTCACCAACCACAGGGAAATCTATTCTTTATTTAAATAGACATCAAACTGAAGAGTGGAAAGGTTGGATGCAGGTTAGTCAGCTCATTCAATTGATATATCTATTTGTTGAAATATTCTTTGTCAAATGTTTTAATTTATAAAGGGTAAAAGCTTTGACCTTGCAACATTCCTGGCTTGTTGATTTAGGAGTGTATGCCCGACATAAAACATTGAGCAACAGGCACTCTAGTAGCGAAGCACACTTTCACCATCTCATAAACAATGTATCTGTATTTGTGGGGATAAAAATCTTTATTTTATGCTGTTTAGGCTTCATGCAGTCAGCAGCTCTTATTGCCACACCATTATTAGTAATCTTACTTTTCTCTTCAATCTTACAGGTACTTTTTCTGATGTATCATTACTTCGCAGCAGCAGAAATCTATAATGCTATCCGAATGTTCATTGCTGCATATGTGTGGATGACTGGATTTGGGAACTTTTCATATTATTATGTCCGCAAAGATTTCAGCCTTGGAAGATTTGCACAGGTTTGCTGTCACTAGAATTAAAGATTGCTTATTTGAGTTCTCCCACAAATTAGTGTGTTTCCAACCATTTTGTATTTTTTTGTAAGCAGATGATGTGGAGGCTTAATTTCTTGGTATTTTTCACTTGTATCATCCTTAACAACAGTTACATGCTATACTACATATGCCCCATGCACACCCTTTTCACTCTTATGGTTTATGGGGCGCTTGGTATTCTGAACAAGTATAATGAGATTGGGTCAGTCATGGCTGTAAAAATCCTTGCTTGCTTCTTGGTAGTTATCTTAGTCTGGGAAGTACCTGGAGTGTTTGAATTGATTTGGAGCCCGTTGACATTCCTTCTTGGTTAGTGACTTGTCAGAGCTTCATATTCCCTGTTAGAACATTGCTGGTCATACTGACCCAAATTCCTCAAATCATCAAATCGTTGCAGGTTACACTGACCCAAATCCTGCAAAATCACAGTTGCCCCGATTGCATGAGTGGCATTTCCGTTCAGGCCTTGATCGCTACATATGGATAATTGGGATGATTTATGCTTATTATCATCCAACTGTAAGTTTTAATTTGTGTAATGAACTAAAAGCATTTCTATAGTTACCTCTTCCATTTGAGTGAATGGCTACGTAATTGGCACAATTTATTGTAGGTTGAAAGGTGGATGGAGAAATTGGAAGAAACAGAAGCAAAGCGCAGAATATCAATTAAAACAGCTGTTGCATTGATATCTTTAATGGTATTTTTTTATGATTAAACAAAATTCTGTTTTTTAAATGTTCATTTCTCATGCAAACAGTTCTGGTGGATTTCTAGGTGGGATACATGTGGTTTGAGTATATATACAAGCTAGACAAGATCACCTACAACAAATTCCATCCATACACTTCGTGGATTCCAATAACGTATGCATATCTTAACTCAAATATGTTTGATGTTTTGCACTAATCAAAACCTTCTGCTAATATGCGATGTATCATTTAATATTGTCAATCAGGGTTTACATATGTTTGCGAAATGTCACCCAGCATTTTCGTAGCTACAGTTTGACCCTTTTTGCGTAAGTGGCCTTTATTTTAATTCGTTTGTCATGGAATTATCCATATATAGAAGTCACAAGTCCACTATCTGGGGGCAACTTCGAGTAGATTCTTCTTGCTTTTCCTTTTATTTTCAATTCATTTATCTTTGAATAAGATTCATGATATTAATTCTTTGGTTTTCTAGATGGCTTGGAAAGATAACTCTGGAGACTTACATCTCGCAAATCCATATCTGGTTAAGGTATACTAAAGTATATAAGCTGTGAAAGCCTGCTTGAAATTTTAAGGGCTTCATCAATATCAAAGTATATCTGATGCTGTTATTTGCAATTAATGGTTTGATGCTTACTGTTAAACTAGTAGATAGCCTACAGCAGGTTCAGATTGCATCTGTGATTTCTAAGACTGGCTTCTTATCTTTGCATTGGCTTTGTGAGGGTCCTAGCTAAACCAGTAGTTCATATTGCCCCCAATAAAGTCTGAATTTTGAAAGAAAACATAAAAATCTTTTTGAAGCTTATTTTTGAGTGTCTGACACATAATGGAACTGTAGTTTTTTGTGTAAGGTTGACATGTTATGCATATGTAGTATGTATAGTTGCACATATATTCATCCATTCATATACATATATGGAATACTATTTTTTAATGATTCAATGAATTTGCAGGTCGGGTGTTCCAGATGGTCAGCCAAAATTGTTGCTTTCTCTGATCCCAGACTACCCATTATTGAATTTTATGCTCACTACTTCAATATATGTTGCAGTAAGTAAAAGATGTTCATACTTCAAAATCTTGAAAATATTGGTGTATAATTAAAGTTGACACAATTTTTATGGCTTTTTTGCAGATTTCTTACAGACTCTTTGAACTGACAAATACATTGAAAACAGCATTTGTCCCCAGTAAAGACAACAAGCGCCTTACACACCACATTGTTACAGCAGTAGCAGTCTCAAGCGTTATATACTCCTTATCTTTTATATTCCTAAAAGTTCCTCAGATGTTGGTAAGAGTTATTCTCTTCATCAAATAGTTGTTATTTCTGAGTCAGTTTGATGGGCTCTCATGTGAGTTAGGTGCTGTCCAATGCTGAATATGTTATGGGGATTGAGTCATGGCCTTATTAATTTAGAAACACATGATTTGAGGTGGCACAAATGGAAAATTTTTTAATGGCCTGTGCTTTTCTTCATCCTAATGCTTAGAACAACTCTCAATTTTAGGCTTTGAAGTTGAAAAATAGATGGTGCATTTACCATCAAGAAAAGTTGAAGTCTGAAAAAATGAATTTTATAGGAATTGAGCTGAAAGAACTGCATCACTATTACTGGTGGGCATATGCCTGCAACTGACTTAACTTGAATATGATTCATGGTCATGAATTCAGTTTGAACCCCATGATTATTGTTGAAGTTATTAAATAATTGTTTGTCATCTCAAGTCTGCAATATTGCTTATACAGTTATAGTAATAATTCACAGTTTTGAGAATTTTCTGATACTCCAATAATGCACAGGTTTGAGAATTCAATCATGTAAATACAGTATAGAAGGCTGCCGGGTTCTGTAAAAGTTCTTGAGCACATAGAAGAGTACTGTTCCAATTCAAGAGTTTTGTCTCCACAACAAAAACCGAGAAATGGATTCTTCTGCAGCCTGTCACTTGGTTACTAAGGGAAAATCAGATCTCGGTAATAGTAATATATTTTGGGTCATTTTGTGTATGAAAAGTGGTAATGGATATAGCCTCCAACCCAGGGGTGGTTCTTGTCACGTTTTAACATTGTCCTACCCACTACAGTAAAATGATTATAAGTGCAAGATGCTAGTATATCAAATGTGACTCAAGACTGGTTTTCATTGGATTAATTTGTATTGTCAATAGCATGTGATTTTTACTTTTATTGGCTTTAGGCAATATAAACTGAATTGGCACTACATTGGGAACCATGTATCATATCATGCCATCTTTATTTTGGACCCGTTCTGTATTGCACCCCTCATCCATAAGAATACTTGGCCTTGGCACGTCTCTGTTTCTATCAAATCGATGACGGAAAATTGTATTGGAACAACCATCGCTACACTTATAGGTGGTGGTTCACATTAAATGAAGAGTATCAGTCCACTTTTTAATAACTTAAAATGAAAGGAAAGTAAGAAAATAGAATTGCTTTAATAGTTAATTCAAATTAATCTAGGAGTAAAATCTTGTGGTAAATTCTAATTAGTTTAATTGGTAAAAAATTTTATGATCGAGTAAGAACCTTGGGGCCATTGTTTGCCGAAAACTTATTGGTGCCTATGTGTAATAGTAAAGAGTAATTATTATAAATCAGACGGTTCTAAAAGAATAAAGATATATTGCACAAAGACGCACAAATAAGCACAAATAATAATTGAATAGCGAGGCATTGTCAAATCTCAAGTTGCAACAAGAGATTCTAGAATTTTATTTTTTTTAAGAATACATCTTACGCAATAAAAAAAATAAAATAATGTTGCAAGTGTAATCCAACCTATAGAGCAACTTTGATACAAAATTTCCTGCAGATCAGATTGCCTGCTACAGTCAACCACCCCAACACATTTCCCCCTTACAACCAAGTATTATAAAGGAGAAAGGACAGGGAAGATAGACTAAAGTAAACCACATTTATATAATCTCTAAATGTTAAAATGTAGAATTTATTGTTATTACGCACTTGTTGAGTCACATTAGTATAGCATTTCGGTCTACTTTGGTTCATTTTAGTCCATTCTATCCATTCAGTCCGTTTGGTCCACTTTGATACATTTAGTCCATTCCGTCCAGTTCGGTGGTGCTTCAGAGTTTGTGTAAAAAGAGAAGCTGCTTCATTGAAAATTACGGTAATCTCAATGTAGTGTTGGTAAGCTCTTGATAAAATTATTTTGTTTCTCAAAAAAAAAAAAAAGTCTTGAATTTTATTTTTCCCCTAATGATGAACCGTTTATAAGGAGCACTAGAAATAAATTCAAATCTCATATTGCATTACTTACAAAATATCTTGCCTTATATAATAATTTAATATAAATTGCATTAGAGCATTAGCATTGGGGAATGCTAATGCCAAATCTAAGGGAAATTTAAAATTTTAAGCCCCAAAACCATCTGCATTGGGAAATGCTAAACAGCAGTTTTGCAATACTGTTACAATGCAATTCTAAACATCGAATTGCACTGTAGCAAGTATTGTAAAAAAAAAAAATATATATATATATATATATATATTTTATTTGACTTTCTCTCCTCTGTCTCTCATCTCTGTCTCTCCATCGTTGAACCCAAAAACCATATCACGGCGAAATAGCCAGCCAACCCAAAAACCAACACCACGGCGAAACAGCCACCCAGCACCTTATCACGCCAACCCAAAAACCGAAAACAGCCACCCATAACCCAGCACCACAGAGCACAGCCAACCCAGCACCATATCATGCCATCGAGCACGGTGAAACCAACACGCCGACGCCATATCATGAATTCATGATCCATGGATCACAACCATCGAGCACGGCGCAACCCATATCACGAATTCTCGATCCACGACCCACGATCCACAACCGGAGCAATGCGAGTACGAGCTCGTCATGGAGCGAATGAAGTTTTGGGTTTTATTGAAGCCGAGTTTTGGGTTTTATGGGAAATGAAGGCTTTGGCAGAAGTTTGCAGAGGAAGAAAGCTGAAAATGAGAGAGAGGAGAGAGATGGGAGAGAAAAGATATAATTTTGTGATATATTATTTTATTACGTAAGTATATTATTTTAATGAGTAAAAGAGGAAAATAGAAGTTTGGGATGTGGAGGTATTGTAAAATGGTATGGTATAAAGATAAAGTGGCTTTTTAGAATTGTAAAATAGAATAGTATTAGAATTTTCCAGTGCTAATGCTCTTATACTTCCTTAAAAAGAAATTACAAAATTTAAAAGACTTTCAAATAAAAAATCTAGATAATATTAATTTAGAAATATAATATATTGTATCAACTATACTTTGTTAGAAAATAATCACATCATTTTAAGAAGGATTTGGGACTAACACTTAGTCCTTATAAGTTTAATTTATTATTTTCATTTTTCACTTCACCAAAAAAGATCAAATCGTCATCGCATGTGTCTGCCACTAGTAATCTTTTAAAAGCCGACACAAAATCAGTAAAGCTATTTCCAAACTCCCAGTAAATGCAGATACATCACAGCAAGCAGCAACAACATCATGGCTTTGCTTCCGTTCAAGATTAGCACAGAATTCAGCAGAACATGTGAATGATATCATAGGAAAATCTTCTTATGACAAGGAAGGTAAAAAAAAAAAAAAAGAAAAAAAAAAGAGAGAGAGAGAGAGAGAAAAATGTAGAAAACCCCACACTATCACTTTAGTTTCAAAGGCAATCATAGAAATGACGAATAAAGGGTGCTCTCCTGATGCAGTGAGCTATACGAATGTAGTGTCCGGGTTGTGCTAGTGCAAGCATGGTAAGGTGAAGGAAGCGAGGAATCTCTTGTTATGAGGATTGAACCCAACACAGCAGTGTATAATGCATTGATAAATGGGGTTTGCAGAGAATACAAGTTTGAGGATGCATTTGGATTGTTATCTGAGACGGTGGATCAGGAGTTGATGCTAATGTCATCACATACTCGCAGTTGCGGTTCATGAATTTTTTTCAAGGCTTAAATTAAACAAAATTTAATAAAAATAAAACTTGAATATATTGACTTCACATAAAAAAAAAAGAAGAAAAAAACCAAGCGCAAATACATAAAGTTCAGGATTAAATCGATAAAATATTCTACTAATTTCTTTTTTGGGGAAATTATGGCCAAGAGGTTGAAAAATGCTTTTTTGTAAATATACTATTTTTATTTCATCATGATCATTAATATAAAAAGATAAGATATTTTCTCATAGCTTAGGATCTAAAAGAAGATTATACAAGTCAATACGATTTTGTTTAGAAGATGGGTCTTGCAATATAAGTGATTTCCTTATAAAAAAGAAGGTGATCGTATGAATTAGGAGTCTAAGCTTTTGAACACATTGATGATTACATACAAAACAATATTTCCCTTTATCACATTATTAAAGAAAACTTCTTATTCTTATATAGAACCACAACGTAGTTGAAAATCAGTGAATTCAGTAACACATATATAGCTACAATAGTATTCTAGTAATTAAGCTTTAGACAAATGAGATTTGGCAATACGACCATCAGCTCCCTTTGGATAGAAACCCCCAGGTTTGCGCTCATCGCCACTCCCATATACAATCCTCAATATCTCCTCGGGAGTTCTGTCATATGCAACTGAGTATTTGTCCCCAGCAAGCACATTGCCTGTAATTAATCCCTCAGCGCCCTCATCCTTAGGAGCCACAAGGCCTTCATCTTTTACACCTGCATTTCCTAGCTTATCCCTGAGCTGTGAAAAGCGGCTCGTAAACTCTGCAACAGTTTTCCCGTATGGCTTAACCTTGATATTTTTTAACTTATATAGCAATGCACGAATAACTGCATCTTGGCCTGATTCCACACCCAAAAGGCCAGCAACAAGCTGAACATTCACACGCATGCATCATTATTATATAGCATTATTAGTCAATAATGCGTGAAATGCACGAAAAAGTTCAACACAATATGGTAATCTCTCTTTGTTGCTTTTTTTTTTTATTTTTAAAAAATATGGAATGATAGATTTTAATAGGCTTTATTATGATTGTGTTTGTATATACAAAATTACTTGTTCTACTATTTAAAGAAAATATGAAGTGATAATATTCTAATGGATGACATAAATATATGAGGTTTTATAGAGAATCTTCATTGAATTAAAAAGAAAAAAAGAAAACTAATGTGGGAAAATGTGAGTTTTGAAAGGCTTATGTGGTAAAATTACAAGAAGTCAGTAAAAAGTTAAAAGATTTTCATTTTATATAATATTATATATGTAGGGTCGGTTTTGGCGGCCCAAGCCCAAGGAGGGATGGATTTGGAGCCCACTGAACCCAAAACAATGAATTTTGTAGAGTGTGGGTGAAAGAGCAAGGCGAACAGCAAAAATAACAGTATGCAACAGCCACACTAGTGAAGGAATTCTAATTAATGACTGCTCGGATGGGTATAAGAACAACGTCCGAAGAGGTGACTTCCCTTGGAGGGTTACAATTCTTGCTACTACAGTAAGTAATACACTTTTTTTTCTCCGTCCACCCCCCCCCATCAGGGGATTTTCCCACTTATATAGTACTTCCTCACTCTATCTTGATCGTCCACTTGTTCATCACCCAGACATCCACTCGAGTGCTTGTTCCATCAAGGGTGTTCCCCAGACTTATGTAAGTGGCGATAGCAGGTTGATACTGTTCAGGGGTCTCTTCCACATTAATGCGGCCAGAGAGGTAGGTGTGGTGTAATTAATGCGGTGGTTGAGGTCTGTCTTTTAGATGCTTCTCTGATCCAGTTATGTTCCCCCGCGTCCGAGGCCCATTCTGTCACTACACCTGCCGAGAGAATCGCTCGGGCTGCAAAAGGTTGAACGTCAGATCCGAGGGAATTGGACTCCTCGGATCGTCGAACCCATCCTCGGATCGTGGACACCCTTCACCAGATGTTATCCGAGCCTTTAACCAGGCTTTTTCAGCTCTTCTGGAAACGGTGGGCCGTAGGTAGGGCCTTGGGCCCAATGCCTTTGGCTGGGTTTTCTCCCCTCACAATAGCCCCTCAAAATTGTATTTTTTCTCCTCATATCCGAAGGGAAAAAATATGATTTTGACCTGCCACGGAACAAGAAGCTTGGGTGCATGCCAATTCGAGCTGGCACGTGTGTGGGGGCCTTGGGATAGATGCTTCATTAATGCCATTGCGGTTTCCACACTCCCAAGCCGCAGCATTAATTGCACCAGGTGGCGCCCTGTCTTTCGTATCCAACGGTGAGCGATTGATCAGACGGTGGTGGTCTTTTTCTCGGAATTTGGGCGGGAATGCCCTGACCTTTCGCTTGACCCGGTATAAAGCCTCAGAGGAAGTTATTTCCTCCCCACTTTTGCAAATCTTCAGATGCTCCAGCAAGAACAGACGCACTGCCCCGCACAAATCCTTCAGTCACTGCTTTCAAGCTTCCCCAGAATCATCACGAACCTTCCTACGAGCCTGAAACCCTTCCAGAGATTTGTTCCCGGTGAGTCATCGCACAACTCCTTTAATTCTCTCTTCGGCCCATCGTCTCTTTTAAGCACTATGGGAAAGCTTGAGTACATGGTGGACAGCCCTGAACGACTTGAGGAGTTTAGGGCCACATATCGCATACCCCCTAACGTGGGTGTGAAATATTGCCCCCCAGAAAAGATACTAACAGAACGCAAAACGGGGGAGGTGGTCATCCCCCTCATCGCCTTCAAAGAAGGAGGAATGACAATCCCCATGGGTCCCATCACCACTAACTACCTCCGGAACCACAGGCTTACTCCCTGGCAGTGCGCGCCCAACATGTTTAGGATCCTAGGAGCGATTGAGGACCTTGAGCGCCATCTGGGGTTGGGCCTCACCTGGCTAGACGTAGTACATATGTACGAATGCCACAGCCAGCAAGACGCCGGGTACTACTTAAAATCCCGGTCGGATGTTGTCAGGCTCATCTCCTGTCTTCCCAAGTCCAACAAAGGGATGAAGGACGACTACGTGATCATTTCGGGCGCCTGGCATGACGGCAATGGTTGCCCGACCAGGCTTGGGGAGCCAGGTGGGACGTTAGATCTAGGCTCACTAACTGTAGGCTTAGGGACCTTGTTTTTTGACGTTTTTTTTTTTTTTTTTTTTTTTTTTACTTCTCTGTTTTTGAGATTGACCCCTTTTTTGTACTGCCATGCAACAGATAAAAGACACGTTTCTCCTCGGCTTAGCCTAACGAACGTCGCCGCCCTCAACTTCCTTTTGAGGTCAGAGATCTTCGTGAGCGAGGACGGGCAACTGCGGTCTGCTCCCCTCATCCTCGGATACACAGCGAAGCCGAAGAGTATCCAACCGGCCGGCAACGCAATCGTACAGGGAGATCATCGCCTAGCAAGAATTGACGTTGGTCGGACGAACTTCTTGGCGCCATACGATCTTGAACCTGTTCCCCACCCAAATCCTCGGAACGTGCCTCCCATTGTTCAACCCCTCCAGCAAGTTCTCCCCGGACAAGAGATTGAAGGTGAGAGGGTCGGCTCTTCAACTTCCTCACTAGAAGAGCAGATAGACGGCTTTCGGTTCGAGGGAGACACTTCAGGAGTTCAGCAGGTGGTAGAGGTCTCTGACGCCGAGGAAGAAACCTACGATCGGCCGGACGTCCGTCTTAATTTGCTAGCCGCTCACTTAGAGGATTCCTCGGACGAAGACGACATGGATTTGAGGCTCCTGATGAAGGGCAGAGGCCAAAAGCCCGATCCGAAAGGTGCTGGGACCTCCACGGCAGTGGCGACACTTCCTCCTGCGCCTCCTGCGCCTACCCAAGTCCCTAACCCAAATTTGAAGGTGATACCAAACCTTCAGAAAAAGAGACCCCACAATGAGGTTGGGGGGAAACAGGTGCCACCGGCCAAGGGGGGCAAGCAGCAAAAGGTGGCGAAGGACAGCAGGACGCACAGGGCTTCCTCTCTCGAGAGCCGAGAGGAGCCCACCGGTGCAGACGTGCGCCGAGGAGGGGGACCGCGAATCTGGTCTCCTAGATTGGAGCTGGATGGCGCTCCAATCCTGTGGGACACCTCCCTCAGGAATTACGATGGAGGGAGGGCAGGCTACGTCGCCGAGGCCCTGCAGCAGCCGCTCCTCCTCCCACATGATATGACCTCCTTCGGGCGCTTCTCCCAGAAGGAGCTGTTCATGTCCCTTAAAAGGGATTTGGCCCTGGTAAGTGTACCCTCCCTAAGTATAGGTTTTACATTCAATTGGCTTTATTCCTTAGCTGGATGCTGGAAATGTTGTTATGCAGCTTACCCAGCAGGTTTACGTGGCCGAGGGAATGAACGAGGACTCATGGCTTAAAGCTCGGGCGGCATCCCAATCCCAGCTTGAGGCGGAGGCTTCTCTTGGTCAACTGAAGGAGGAGCATGCTCGGACATCCGAGGAACTAAAATCGGCGCTCACCGAAAAGCGAAGCCTCGAGGCCGGGCTTAAAAATGCTGAAAAGCAGGCCGAGGAACAGCGTGGCCAATTACGCATGTCCGAGATCAACCTGGAAACCGAGAGGGAGCTGGTGAAGGGTCTGCGAGCTGAATTGCAGAAGGCCAAGGCGACTGCCCAGGTGTTTGAGCAAAATGCCAGGCTGGCTAAGGAGGCAGTTGAGGCCGAAAGGAAAGCGGCGTACCAGATGGGGGTAGAGACGACTACATCCCAGCTTGTGGAGCAGTTCGCCTCGGTCAGCCGAGACTACTGCCTCGTAAGTTGGGGTAAAGCCTTGGATGCCGCTGGAGTTTCGGCCGATTCGGAGCTGAGGCTGCCTGGGAGGGTGTATTATCATCCTGAGATCCGAGAACTCCCAGAAACAGACCTCCCTGCCACTCAGACTCCAGAGACCCTCCAGGAACAGCCGGACGACAAGGGCAAACCAGCTGAGCCGGCCAATGGTTCGGGCAAAGAGAAAGTTCCTACTGAAGCCAAGGACCAAGCCTCCAAAGCATCTGAACGGACAGGTCACGTTGCTGACCCTGGGCCTCCTCCAGCGAAAGAGTAGATACATAGGGCTTTCATTTTGCACTTGTAATTTTTGTTCTTTGCTTAAAGAATTGTAACTTTCCCTTTTTTTTTTGTTTTGTTGACTCTATATGTAGACCTTCTTTCTTTAATGGAATAGTTCCCCATTTGCCTTCGATGTTTTTGATACATGTTTCATTACTTATTATTGCCACACACATAACTACACGTTGCAATCATGACATAAAAATGCAAGTACCTTGACCGATACGTCATATTGGTGATGTGAGTAATCGGAATTAACATTGAAAAGGATAGGCCAGATAAGAGATGTTGATGAGTAATGGTTGAAATGAATGCTTATGCGAGTCTCGCGTCCCTTTCCAGATTAAACATAGGTTATTGTCCCTCGGTTTCGAATTGAACTAACCCAAATCATCTGGTCCGAGGACTACAGGCATGATTTGGATTTAAGTTTAAACACTGATGGAGTGTTAACTAACCCAAATCATCTGGTCCGAGGACTACAGGCATGATTCGGATTTAAGTTTAAACACTGATGGAGTGTTAACTAACCCAAATCATCTGGTCCGAGGACTACAGGCATGATTCGGATTTAAGTTTAAACACTGATGGTGTTAACTAACCCAAATCATCTGGTCCGAGGACTACAGGCATGATTCGGATTTAAGTTTAAACACGTTAACTAACCCAAATCATCTGGTCCGAGGACTACAGGCATGATTCAGATTTAAGTTTAAACACTGATGGTGTTAACTAACCCAAATCATCTGGTCCGAGGACTACAGGCATGATTCGGATTTAAGTTTAAACACTGATGGAGTGTTAACTAACCCAAATCATCTGGTCCGAGGACTACAGGCATGATTCGGATTTAAGTTTAAACACTGATGGTGTTAACTAACCCAAATCATCTGGTCCGAGGACTACAGGCATGATTCGGATTTAAGTTTAAACACTGATGGAGTGTTAACTAACCCAAATCATCTGGTCCGAGGACTACAGGCATGATTTGGATTTGAGTTTAAACACTGAGTTGACACACAGTGGACATGCTGGCTGACGAAAAAGGCTTGATTAATAAAAGTACTTCTTCAAGTTGTTTACATTCCACGGACGTGGTATTACATGACCGTCAAGGTCTTCCAAAAAATATGCTCCGATGCCTGCTCCAGAGGTGATGCGGTATGGTCCCTCCCAATTAGGTCCCAATTTTCCCCAAGCTGGGTTCTTCGCCGTGCCCACAACTTTCCTCAGCACCAGATCACCGGGTTCTAGGGGTCTTGCCTTTACGTTAGCATCATAACCTTGCTTGAGTTTTTGTTGATAGTGTGCCAGCCGAACCATTGCATTCTCCCTCTTTTCCTCAATCAAGTCTAAGCTCTTCTGCAATTGTTC
Source organism: Quercus variabilis (assembly GCA_030445155.1). Lineage (NCBI taxonomy): Eukaryota > Viridiplantae > Streptophyta > Magnoliopsida > Fagales > Fagaceae > Quercus > Quercus variabilis. The sequence goes on from CP129450.1 coordinate 11,497,986, forward strand.
ATCGTTGTCGGTTGGATTGAATGTGCCTGTTTTTATCGTTGGGAAACCGGTTTCCAAAGGGATGACAGCTTCGGCCCCATAGGTCATTGAAAAGGGGGTTTCCCCGGTAGACCGACGAGGCGTAGTCCTGTAAGTCCAGAGTACGTGCGGCAGCTCGTCTACCCATCTACCCTTCGCATCATCTAACCTCTTCTTTAGGCCATTCAGTATGACTTTGTTGACGGCTTCCGCTTGTCCATTGCCCTGGGGATAGGCAGGAGTGGAGTATCTGTTCGTAATTCCTAACTCGCTGCAGTAGTTCCTGAATGCCCTGCTATCAAACTGCAAGCCATTGTCCGAGATGAGAGTGTGAGGAACTCCAAACCGAGTGACAATGTTCTTCCACACGAACTTTTGCACATCAACGTCTCTGATATTGGCTAGCGGTTCGGCTTCGACCCACTTGGTAAAATAGTCTGTTCTGACCAGGATGTATTTCTTGTTTCCTGCAGCTTTGGGGAAAGGTCCCACAATATCCAAGCCCCATTGGGCGAAGGGCCATGGGCTAGATAGCGGATTAAGATTTCCTCCCGGTTGGTGAATGTTCGGAGCAAAGCGTTGACACTGATCACACTTTTTGACGTATTCATGCGCCTCCTTTTGCATGTTAGGCCACCAGTAGCCTTGGGTGAGAGCTCGGTGAGCCAAGGACCTACCTCCAGTGTGGCTCCCACAGATTCCCTCGTGCAGCTCCTCCAGCAGTATTTCAGTCGCTTCGGGGTGTACACACAGCAAATATGGTCCCGAATAGGAGCGTTTGTACAGTTTCCGGTCCTCGGATAGCCAGAACTTTGCCGCTTTCCTCCGAACTTTATCGGCTTCATCCTTCCCTTCAGGCAAGACATCTTCTTTGAGGAATTTGATTAAGGGATCCATCCAGCAAGGCCCTGCCCTGACCTGGTGAACCTGGACTGCCTCTGGTCTTGTTTCTGTAGGCCTGAGCAAGTCCTCGACGAGGATGATCCTCGGCAGGTCCTGCACCGAAGAGGTGGCAAGCGTGGCTAAAGAGTCAGCGTGTGAGTTGCCGCTTCGGGGGATATGCAGCAATTTGAAAAAGTCGAACTCTGATTGGAGGTGTTTAACACGGCTCAAGTACCCCTGCATTCTCTCGTCCTTTGCCTCAAACTCGCCTTGTACTTGGCCTACTACCAGTCTCGAGTCCGAGAACAACTCCACAGACTTCCCACCCATTCTTCGGACCATAGTCATTCCCATCAACAGAGCCTCATATTCCGCCTCATTATTCGTTGCTGAGAAGTCCAGCCTTAACGATTTCTCGATAATGATTTTCTCAGGGGATATCAGTACTAACCCAACTCCGGAACCCCTCTGATTTGCCGCGCCATCGACGTACACTTCCCAAGGGGGGGGATTCTGTTGGGAGATCATGCCAACTGATTTTTCATCCATGCCTGACGGGGGTTCTATTTCTTCTGCTTGGGGTTCCGTGAACTCAGCCACCAGATCAGCAAGAACCTGTCCCTTAACCGAAGTGCGGGGCATATACCTTATATCAAAAGCCCCTAAGATTGTACCCCACTTAGCAATCCGACCAGTATAATCGGCGCTTCGGAGCACCGCTTTGAGTGGTAGCTGTGTTAGAACGATGACCGTGTGGGCTTGGAAGTAGTGAGGTAGCTTCCGCGTGCCAAGCACCACTGCAAGGATAGCTTTCTCTAGAGGCAAGTAACAGACCTCGGCCTCGTGCAGCGACTTGCTTACGTAATAAACAGGCCTCTGCACTCCAGAGTCCGATCGTATTAGCACTAGGCTCACTGCATAGGGGGCTACAGCGATGTAGGCGAACAGCACCTCGTCGGGCTCGGGGCTGGACATGATGGGTGGCCGGGCCAGATAATCCTTGAGTTGCTGGAATGCTAGAGCACACTCCTCAGTCCACTCGAATCCCTTCCATTTGTTGAGTAGAGAGAAGAAAGGACGGCATCTGTCTGCCGACCTGGAGATGAACCGATTGAGGGCCGCGGTCATTCCGGTCAGTTTCTGGACCTCCTTGGGATTCCGAGGAGCACGTAGGTCATTAATGGCCTTTATCTGGTCGGGGTTGACTTCAATTCCCCTGTGGGTGACCATGTATCCTAAAAACTTGCTAGATCCTACACCAAACGAGCACTTAGAAGCATTTAAACGTAGCTTGTGCCTTCGTAAGGTCTCGAAAGTAATTTCAAGGTCTCTTATGTGCTCAGCTATGACCTTGCTCTTCACCACCATGTCGTCTATATAAACCTCGATATTTTTGCCCAGCCATGGCTCGAACATCCTGGTCATCATCCTCTGGTAGGTAGCTCCCGCGTTCTTCAAGCCGAACGGCATCACTTTATAGTGGTAGTTGCCAATAGGGGTGACAAAAGCAGTTTTCTTCTGGTCTTCCATCGCTAACGGTATCTGGTGGTAGCCTTGGAAGGCGTCCAGGAAGCTCATCCGAGGGTGGCCGACAGTGGCATCCACCAACTGGTCTATTTTCGGCATAGGGAACGGATCTTTGGGGCATGCCCTATTCAAATCCGTGAAATCTACGCACACTCGCCACTTCCCACTCTTCTTCTTCACCACCACGGTGTTTGCGAGCCACTCGGGGTAAAAAACTTCTTTGATAGCCCCAGCTTGTTTGAGTTTCGCTACCTCATCTCTCACTGCCTCGGCATGTTCCTTGGATGGGCGCCGAATAGGCTGTTTCTTGGGGGTGATTAGGGGATTCACCTTCAGGTGATGGCATATAAACTCCGGGTCAACCCCGGGGGCTTCGTACGCACTCCAGGCAAATACATCGAGATTTTTCTTGAGGAACCCTATCAACTCCTCATTCTCTTGAAGAGGCAGCTGAGATCCGACCTGGAAGAACCTGTCAGGATCGTCTCCAATGACCACTCTGGTTAGCTCCTCACACCGAGTGTCTTCATCTGGCACTCCAGAGGGAACTCCTCGGGACTGTGATTGCTATAAATTCCCCCCCGTCACGTCCAAGGACTCGGCCGGGGCCTTATGCTGGATGGCAGCCACCATGCACCGTCGGGCTACGGACTGGTCCCCTCGGATCTCATGTATCTGCCCTTCCGACGGATATTTGATCTTCTGGTGCAAAGTCGAAGGAACGGCTCCAAGCGCATGAATCCAGGGTCTGCCCACGAGTGCCGTGTAGGGCGAATATGCATCCACAACTATAAAGTCCAGTTCCACCACCTCGGAGCCAGACTGCACCGGTAAGCGTATCCGGCCTTTTGGGATGACCGGGCGTCCTTCAAAGCTCAAGAGGGGAGAATCATACGGCGTTAGGTCTTGGGGCTTCAGGCCCAGCCCCTTGTAGAGGTCCGGGTACATTATCTCCACAGCACTGCCCTGATCCACCATCACCCTTTTCACATCGTACCCCCCTATCCTGAGGGTGATGACTAGTGCGTCATCATGGGGTTGGATGGTGCCGATCTTGTCTTCATCTGAGAATCCCATGATAAAGGGGGCAACCGACTCAGCTCTCTTCGGTTCTTGGCATGGCCCCCCAGTTGATGGTCGGCCTACCGACATGACTTTCAATGGCCAGGACCCCGTTCTCCCCGGCGCGGCGAGGACGACGTTTATGGTGCCTAGCGGTGGCTTTGAGGGATCAACTCCGTGCGTCCTTGAACCCGCCTGCCCGTGGCCGCTGGAGGGATGCAAGAGGTGTTTCAGTTTACCGTCGCGAACCAGCTGGTCCAAGTGATCCCACAGGCTCCTGCAATCTTCCGTGGTGTGCCCATGGTCTTGATGGTACTGGCAGTATAGATTGTGGTTGCGTCTCTCTGGGTTTCCTACCATCTTGTTCGGCCACCTGAAGAACGACTCATTCTTGATCTTTTCCAGGACCTGATGCACTGGCTCTTTGAACACGGTATTAACCGCTTGAGGATTCGTCGATCCTGATTGCCCGGCAAAGTCTCTCCTGGGTTTGCTGTAATTATAACGGTCGGACCGCGATTCCCTCCTATCCTGAGAGACAATCTTGTCCTTTCCCTTGCCCTGCTGCCGATCTTCTTCAACCCTCTTGTACTTCTCTATGCGGTCCATTAGCTGTCGTACGTTCGTGACCGGCTTGCCAGATAGAGATGCCCTCAAACCATGGTCGGCAGGGAGGCCTAGCTTGAACGTGCTGAGGGCCATTGCATCATTGTTGCCTTCCACCTCGTTGAACATCTCCCAGTATCTGTCTGAGTATGCCTTCAATGACTCAGACTCCTGCATAGACAGTGACAACAACGAAGAAAAAGGCCTGGCCACCCTCCGGCACGTGACGAAACGGGAGCCGAATGCTTGAGTAAGCTCCTTGAAGGAGTTGATGGAGACTGCCTTCAGACCATCAAACCACCTCATGGCGACAGGTCCCAGACTGGAGGGGAAGACCTTGCACATAAGAGCCTCGTCTCTGGAGTAGACAGCCATCCTCTGGTTAAATTGACTCACATGCTCTACGGGGTCAGTTTTACCGTTGTAGATGGTGAAAGTGGGCTGGTTAAAACGCCGAGGAAGTCTAGCCCCATCAATCCTGCGGGTGAAGGGTGATTTAGAAATCTGGTTCAGAGCCCTATTCATGGCGTCGTTCTCCATGTCTCCACGTGATGGACTCCTACGTTGTTGCTTACGATGAGACGACTCCTCATAAGTGTAGGACTCACTGACTGGTGTCCTGGACTTGTGTTGATAAGAGACATCCTGTTCGTCATCAAGATCATCCTCAGAGTACGAGGAGGCCCGTTTCCTCTTCGCGTAGCGTAACTCCCTCTTTAGTTTTTCCACCTCCAACTGCAGATCACGGTTCTCCTTTGCATGGGCCATGTGGCTTCCGCCCTGTGATTGGCTCTGGCTAAGACGCACAGTGTGCACACTCCCCTCGCGGTTTTGTCTCCTCTCCAAGTTGACGAAATGGTCCACGTGCTGGGATGCTCTGGATTCTGCCTGTTGTTCGCCTAGTCCTGCCATTGTCGACTGTTGTTTTCACTCCTGCACGTGCTCTTCCCACAGACGGCGCCAATTGTAGGGTCGGTTTTGGCGGCCCAAGCCCAAGGAGGGATGGATTTGGAGCCCACTGAACCCAAAACAATGAATTTTGTAGAGTGTGGGTGAAAGAGCAAGGCGAACAGCAAAAATAACAGTATGCAACAGCCACACTAGTGAAGGAATTCTAATTAATGACTGCTCGGATGGGTATAAGAACAACGTCCGAAGAGGTGACTTCCCTTGGAGGGTTACAATTCTTGCTACTACAGTAAGTAATACACTTTTTTTTCTCCGTCCACCCCCCCCCATCAGGGGATTTTCCCACTTATATAGTACTTCCTCACTCTATCTTGATCGTCCACTTGTTCATCACCCAGACATCCACTCGAGTGCTTGTCCCATCAAGGGTGTTCCCCAGACTTATGTAAGTGGCGATAGCAGGTTGATACTGTTCAGGGGTCTCTTCCACATTAATGCGGCCAGAGAGGTAGGTGTGGTGTAATTAATGCGGTGGTTGAGGTCTGTCTTTTAGATGCTTCTCTGATCCAGTTATGTTCCCCCGCGTCCGAGGCCCATTCTGTCACTACACCTGCCGAGAGAATCGCTCGGGCTGCAAAAGGTTGAACGTCAGATCCGAGGGAATTGGACTCCTCGGATCGTCGAACCCATCCTCGGATCGTGGACACCCTTCACCAGATGTTATCCGAGCCTTTAACCAGGCTTTTTCAGCTCTTCTGGAAACGGTGGGCCGTAGGTAGGGCCTTGGGCCCAATGCCTTTGGCTGGGTTTTCTCCCCTCACAATATATATATATATATAAACTATTACCAAACTTACTACAAAAACTTTACAAACTAACTTAACTATGAATATGATTGGTGCTACTTCAAAAACATAACAAATAAATATTTAAATTACTTTTTTTTTTATTAACACATCACTCATTTGTATATTATAAAGTTTATATAGTAAAATTTTTCTTATCTTAAACATCACCCATTTGTAACTTTCATTCATTTCAAAGGAAAAAAAATTGGATAAAGTTGATTGTCAAATTTGAGGCTTACCCTCTTAGACTTAGGATCTTGGAGTTTGGCGCTTGCTCCAACATACCCCGTGAGCCCAACATAGGGAATAAGATAGGATGCAAGGAGAAAGTTAAGGCCATTTCTGTAAGGGTCAAAACAAGGGACCAATTGTGTTTCAAATGCGCTATCCACCACCTTAGCAAATGATTCAGCACTCAAATTCAACAATGGCCTTGGGAATCCTTTAACTGTACTTTGAATCGCCCTGCATCAAAAAGTATGTATCACCATTAGCACTTTGGTAGGGATGCAATAATTACTACAAAACCGATTTAAAATTATGTAAAATGATGAAATATTACTTAATTTTCACCAAAAAAAAAGAAAAAGAAAAAAGAAATATTACTTAATTATTTTATCACAAAAGTTCACAAACTGAAGTGACAATGTCAAAAAATGTGATATATTTAACATTAGTGTGAAAGAAAATAAATATTAGACATAGAACCTTAGCTGCCCAACTTCTTGGAGAGCAAACTGCTTAATGACATCTCTAGTAAAGGGGCCTAGATTTGCACGTTTACCGCCAAAGGGTGTTGGACCTCCCAAGGTTAAATTTGGTGCAAATTTATCCAGGCCATAACCCAAGGCGCCATACAAGAAGAATTCAGCTTCAAGGTACTCTAAGTTTAGAGGAAATTCCAAAAGATCAATATCAACCTCTGGGAGTGAGGAATTAGATTTTGTGATTTCAGAAGAATAGGATTTTGGAAGGAGGAAGAGGATAAGTAATGCAATTGTAGCGACAATGGAAGTAGCTCGAAACATCATGTCTTGACTTCTTTCTTTCAAGTGATGTGTGTTTGATTGACCCTATAATTCGTCAGTCTTATATATAGAGTTTCTAGTTGGCACAGGATTAGTATGGTTTCATTGGTGAATGTAATTAAAATCGGTAAGCTGATAAAGGCAAAACACTATAAGTAAATTTGATTTTTGTATAATTATCTCAAATAAAATTGCTTTAAAAATTATTGTTATAATTTTGGATTATTTCTTGTCATGAAAATGTCCCAAAATCATGCCTGGATACATAATTATCATTTATAATATTTCTTATCATGAAAATGTCCCAAAATTACTTCTGGATATATTTTCAAGCATATAAAGGACCCTTATCGATGTTGATATGGGATAAATGAAAAGGTAAAAACATAACTAAAGTATTGCACCTTTGTCAAAAACAGACAAAGCAAGAATGCCAATCATGATTATAGAAAAAGAAAAAGAAAAAGATGAAATAGGAAAGAAAGAAATAAAGGGAAGGCGATCAGGAAGAATGAGAATAGATCAAAATTCATATTTACTCCCTTTCAATTTACACTTATTTTTTCCCCATATTTGTTGATTGTATTTTTGTTGGATAAGTCTCATATTAATCTAATATTTTCAAGACCTTACTATAAGGAGAAAAGACACTGTCTAACCCTTTTTTTTTTTTTTTTTTTTAAAGGACAAAGTTTAGTTATAAAATTGATTGTAGCCTAAGGCTACAATCTTACTCAATATCTTTTTTATTGGAGATAAATTTTGAGAATTTCACAATTAGATTACATCTTCTTCTTATATCCTTTATGGGCAAAAATTGCGAAACAGTCTATTTCTGGGAAAAAAAAATAGGCGTGTGGCATGCATTCAAAGTAATTTAAGAAGCTAGACTCTTTATGAAAGTCAAGTTTGGTAAACTTGACTTTCAAAAAGAGTCCAATTTACTAAATAACTTTGAACGCATGCCACATGCCTAATTTTTTTCCCAAAAATAGACTGTTTTGCAATTTTTGCCATCCTTTATGCTTGCAAAATTTCAAGAAAATTAAAAATTTATAGCTATGCCAGCAATAAATTGTTTTACTTATTAGTTTTTATAGTTTAAGATTATGCATCAAATATAAGCTTATAGATTATATACTAAATAATATCTGATTGACATAAAATTTGACATGTGTATTAAAAGTGTAAAAAACATGCAATTCAACGGTTATATTTTCAAAATATCTAGTAATATTTATTTTATTGAGTAAGGCTGTAGCCTTAGGTTACAATCAATTTTGTAGTTAAACTTTGTCCAACAATTATTATTGTAAAAATTGGGGTTTTATATAAAATTGGTGAGATCTAGATTGGGTTTTAATCTTTGCTTACACCAAAAACTGATTAGTTTCTTGGTTTGAAACTCTCTCAAAAAAATAAGTGTGTATATATATATATATATGTATATATATATATATATATATATATGATAAGGATATTTTGACTAGGAAAATTTTTTAACTCCTTTTGCCTGTCGTGTTGGCAATGCCTTTCGGGTTTCTTAGACCCTTCAGGCTTGAATCATCCTTCAGGTCAAATATATCCTTCGAGATCAATACACTTGTTGGGACAAATATACCCTTCGAGATCAATATACTTGTTGAGACAAATATACCATTTGAGATCAATACACCCGTTGGGACAAATATACTCTTTGAGATCAATATATTCGTCGGGCCAAATATACTCTTTGAGATCAATATACTCGTCGGGCCAAATATACCCTTCAGGATTAATATACTGGCCGGGACAAATATACCCTTCGAGATCAATATACCCGTCGGGCCAAATATACCCTTTGGGATCAATACGTCTGTCGGGCCAAATATACCATTCTAGATAAATATACCCATCGAGACAAATATACCCTTTGGGATCAATATACCCGTAAGGCCAAATATACCCTTCTAGATTGATATATCTGTTGGGACAAATATACCCTTCGTGACAAAGGTGTCCTTTGGGATAAAGGTCTCTTTCAAGTCTGATGACCACATGACATTGTTTATACCCTCCATTCGTATTCGTCATCAGGTGGCACCAACGAGATCTAGAAAAGGTAAGGAACTTCGTGTCGTGCATCTTCACTACTATGCCCTAAAGATATCATTCAAAGTAATGACTAAACTGCTTTTTTTTTTTTTTTTTTTTAAATTTTTTTTATTCCTCTTCCAACTTTGTTAAAGGTGAATTAATATTGTTGGTGGTGCATGAACTCATCCTCGCACTACTTGCGTAGTTATTTAGCCAAATGTAAGTGCTTGCACTCCAAAGGAAACTAATTAAAAGATATATTAAGGGAGCAATATAAGCAGAATAGATTAGAGTATTTACTGGAAAGGAAGTAGATCTAGATCCAAAAACTTTCCTTACCATTTCCTCAAAAAAGATAAAGCTTTAAATACTAATTTTTAATACCCAAAATGAAATGGATACAATTCATAAATGATTTTTGTGTGTGTGTGTGTGTGTGTGTGTGTGTAGTTAATATATATTAATGATGGAGTTGGCTTCAAAAAGATTCAACTAAATAAAATGATGGCGCTGCAATCTATTTATTTTGGAGATAAGATTTTATTTACTCTTTATAATAAAAACTTAGAAATTATAGGAGAAGATGATAAGAAAAAAAAAAAAAAATATATATATATATATATATATATATACATATATCTATTTTTTTAATAAAAAAATTATTTGGTCATTTTTTCTATATAATTTTTTGAAAAAAATAACTATTTTTGTCATTTAAAAAAAATATTGTTGTCATTTTTTATACTTTATTGCGGGGAAAAAAAACCTACAAACCAAGTTAATTAGGGCACCCAAACCCACCAATGTTAATGAGAAATTCAAATCCATGGGAGTTTTAATGCTTATAAAAAAAAATTGCACTCTTAATAAACTATATATATATATATATAGTAGAACATATAATTTTTTTAATCAAACATGAATCATTCAAGATATTTGTTGTTAGGAGCGCTCAAATAACTAATTGATCTATTTCTATTGAAGATAATTGTACTATGGATCTCACATACATTAAATTTATTTTTTGGCCAATAAGTAAATCAAAGGAAAAAAAAAAAAAAATGAAGAAGAAGAGGAAGAGGAGGAGAAATACATACCTTGCTTTGCGGATTAAGGGAGCAACAATATTAATGAGAAGTATTTTGACTGCCTAACTGAGAGTCTATAATTCTATTTATATATGGCTTACTATTACACAAAATTGTTTCAAACACAAATTGTCTTTGTTACATGGTGTGTATCTAAAAACTTATCAATATAAGATTTTAGATTTTATCATTATCCATTGAATTGCTAGGCTTTATCATTATCTTATAGCATGTTTGGTGATGAAGCTTTCTTGATCTCTCAAAAGAAAATAAGAAAAGTTGAAACTTGAAAGATCTCACGTTTTCATTGGAATTTAAAGAAGAATAAGGTTTTTTTTTTTTTTTGAGAAAGAAGTTAATAGGAATAAAACATAGGTTGCATGTTTTGTTAAAACACTTACTCTTACTTTATCCAAAGTGATTGATAAGATCAAAAAATTGTTGTTTTTATCTAAAACATGACATCAATTTAGTCAAGTCACTTGGCACAGCTTCTAAACCTTTACTGCAATTTGGTGAAGCCACTTGGTACACCCATGGTTTCTAAGCTTAACTTTTATTAAATAGTATATGGCTTTTATATAAAGTTTCAACCTATGACATTTGTTTTTGATAATTATGCTCTTTATTATTAGACTAAGACATCAATCGGTTTTTGGTATAAGCGGGATTGAACCTCAAATCTCTTATTTAACCGTTAGAGATTTTACCATGTTCTCGGGGTGGATCTAAAGGAGTCCACCAAAATCCTCGCTCTTCTCGCACGCACCACAGAGATATATGCAACTGAGTATTTGTCCCCAGCAAGAACATTGCGTGTAGTTAATCCCCCAGCTCCCTCATCTTCATGAATCACAAGGCCTTCATCTTTTACACTTGCATTTCCTTGCTTATTCCTGTGCTGTAACCTGTAAAAAGCGATTTGTAAACTCTGCAAACAGTTTTTCGATATGCATGGTTCAACCTTTGTATGTGCCTGCTCATATGCATGAATAGTTATCGCATTTTATTCCACACCCAAAAAGCCTGCAACAAGTTGAACATTCACATGCATTGTATGCACGCTATAATTTTGATATACAAACCCACTGAGTCTAATATTTTTGTACACAGACTATAATTTTATCAATGTTACACAATTCTATAATTTTTTAATAGACGCATTTTTTTCAACAAACCCTCTTTAATGGATGCATTTTTTTAAACAAACTCACTATTAGATTATATATATCATTGTACACAACCCTACATGGTTGCAAAATATTAAGATTATTTGAGATTAATAGCTATCTCATTTATAAAATATTTAAAGTTAATTTTTTAAGAAAAAAAAATTTATAAACAAAATATATATGAGTTAATGGATTGTATATTAAATAACATTGTATTAGTATGAAATTTGGTGTGTGTGTTAAGAACAAAGTGATCATATAATGTAATTTCAAAATAATCAAATAAAATGTTTTTTAAGTGGTATGATATTAACAAAGAGTTATACCATGTGTAATTAATTCTAACCCACACATGGGGCAACATATTATATTTCCACATCCTTTCCCTCCACCCTTACCAACCCAATTAATTTTTTCTTAAAAAAAAAAAACCTTTATTGAGGATGATGAAGTTACAAAAATATCTTCTCCCCAAAAAAAAAAAAAAGTCATCAATTATTGTAAAATAAAGGAAATATAAAGATCAGGAAAAAAAAAAAAAAACATGCGAGTAAGATTATATATGAATTACTTATTCTTTAGTGGCATTCACCACATTATATTATTTCTAACACTGAACACACACACACACACACACACACACACAGATATATATCTTTGTTCTTTATCTCTTTGTGCTTCTTTGTTTCTATCTATCTCTTACAATAAGAATATAGGTACATATATATAGCTGAGATGAGGGAATTTGCAGGGGACAAGACATTAACTTGGGATACTAAGTGTGCGTTTGAATACCATTTATTGTGCTGAAAACTGAAAACTAAAAACAATAAAAAAAAATAATTTTCTGGTTACTGTTTACATGCATATTTGCACTATTCATATCCCATGAACAGTGCAATAGGTGCTGGATTAAAAAAAAAAAAAAAAAAGCCTAAAACGCGGATGCGCAATCCAAACAAACACTAAATTTCTACCCTTAATAATTAGGATGGATTACTAACTAGCCTCTTATGTGGAAAATGAACAAGGGCAAGAGATATTGCCTACTCTATAGAATTAGGGTAGGCTGTAGAAAACTAAAATGAATAAAGGAGGGAGATATATATATATATATATATATATATAACACCAACAAATAAAAGCCCAAGGCATGTTTTTCAAATATATATATATATATATATAACACCAACAAATAAAAGCCCAAGGCATGTTTTTCAAATATCAATAGAGGGCCTAATTCGTTTTTAGCCCAATAGGGTTTAACCTTATAGAGTGACTTGGTTTGGCTCTCCAGTAACACAGTTCAACACCAGCATCTATCCCTGGAATTCTTTCTCTTTGTAACAGTAATTAGAAGAACTCCCCCATTCTCTCATTTTGAAGTATTTACTAAAGCAATAGTCTGGGAACCGTAAATTTCCATTAAGCGAGCTGTAATTCCCACAAACACAGCCTTATCCAAGGTATGTTCTTCACTCAACTCCTTAAATTCAAGAAGAACCCTCACCTTCATCAAAAATCTTAGCATTGCCACTCAAAGATTAGATTTTGAAAACACCAATGGGTCTTAGTGCAAAGTAGATGATTCTTCAGAATATCAAAAAAAAAAAAAAAAAAAAAAAAATAGTGAGAGCCAAAACCCTATAGATTTTCATCACAAATCAAACCCCAATGAGGGTTATAAAGAAAGCAATACAAACGATTTTGTAAGTCACCCAGTCGGGCAAAATGGGAGTTTTAGTGGATTTAATAAGCAAAATGAGTTTTACCAGAATTCTAGTGGGGTTTATAGGGAGAGCTTTAGAAGTACATATCTGAACAAGCCAGTTGGGCAAAATGGAAATTTTAGAGGAAATTATGATCAAAATGTTGGGCACGTGCAGCAGAACCTAACTGAGATTCATGCTAATAATTTAACAAGCTTGGAGTAGAATTCGAGTGGGTTTTTATAGGGAAAGCACAAGAAATGGATTTCAGAATCACTTAGTTCAACAAAATGGGAATTTTGGTGGGAATTATGGGTATAACAATGGAGAGTTCTTGCAGAGCCATCATGTATATGGGGGAAATGGACATATACAAAATTCATGTGGGTTGTACCACAAGGGTGCTAGTGAAGTGAGGTAGAACCCGTATGGGTTTGATTCTCAAGGCCTTTCAAAATCTCAAGTAAGCCTAAATGGGAACTATAGGCAAAACTATGGGCAAACTCAACAAGCCCCAAGTGATCATAACTTGGGCAATGTTGGAATGTTTCAGCATAGTCGAAGCTCTGGATAGTATCAGCAGAACCAACATGTTGTACAATATCCAGCAAACTTGAATACTTTTTAGAGTATGACAAAGGGTTCTCAATTATCAAATAATCCAAAACAAGAGGGGAAATTTTTAGAGACACCTGAGAGTCACCAATATCTTGGTACTCTTGAGGAGCTAGATGGTTTTTGCAATGAGGGGAAAGTGATTGAAGCCGTGGAAGTTTTAGGGTTGTTAGTTAAGCAATGTCATCCTATGGATTTACCTTGATATTTGCAGTTAATGTGGGAGTGTGGTGACGCTCAATCTCTGCAGGAAGCAAAATCTGTTCATGAACACATCATAAGATCACTCTCACCACAAGAAATGAGTACCTATAACAGAATCATGGAGATCTATGGGTAATGTGGTTCTATGGATGATGCGTTCATGGTGTTTAATGCAATGCCAACCTGCAATTCGACGTCGTGGGACACTATGATGACATGGCTTGCTAAGAATGGTCTTAGGGAGGATGCCATTGATTTGTTCACTTAGTTTAAGAAAACAGGAATGAAACCTGATGGTTGAATGTTTATTGGTGTTTTATCTACTTCTTGTGTTTTGGGAGACATTGATGAGGGAATGTTGCACTTTGAATCAATGATCAAGGATTATGGCATAGTCCCATCCATGGATCATTATGTGAAGGTAATAGACATGCTAGGAAGTACAGGATATCTGGATGAAGCTTTTGAGTTCATAGAAAAGATGCCATTGGAGCCAAGTGTTAATATATGGGAAACCTTGATGGATCTCTGCAGAGTTCATGGGCACATGTAGCTTGGTGATTGCTGTGTTGAGCTTGTTGAGCAACTGGATCCCTCACGCATGAATGAGCAACTGAAGGCTAGCCTTCTACCTGTAAAACCTTTAGACCTTGCAAAACAGAAAGAGAAGAAGGAACTAGCAAGTCAAAGTCTTTTAGAAGTTAGGAGTCAGGTCCATGAATATCGAGCGGGAGATAGATCTCATCCTAACACTGATAGGCTCTATACGGAACTTAGGCATTTAAGGGAACAAATGAAAGAGGCTGGTTACATACCAGAGACTAGATTTGTGTTGCATGACATAGACCATGAATCCAAGGAGGAAGCTCTTCTTGCTCATAGTGAGAGACTTGCGATTGCTGATGGTCTCCTTAATAGTCCAATTCGTTCACCCATTAGGATAATCAAGAATCTTCGTGTTTGCGGTGATTGCCATACTGCACTAAAAGTCATGTCAAAGATTGTTGGCAGAGAATTGATTATACGAGACGCTAAGAGGTTCTACCATTTCAAAGATGGGTTGTGCTCTTGCCGGTATTATTGGTGAAAAAAGAAACTTGAGGTACTATTTACATTAAAAATTAATAATAATAAGTTTGAAAAATATATATTTTTAAGTCTCTATTGTTTGTTGATTTTATGTTTGAATAGGGTATATTCTTGTCAAGCATGTTAGCAATGTTGACTCTTATGATTTGAAGTTATTTGAACTCTATTTTTGCTTTTTGTTCCTTGTTGAGATGGGATGATTGGTAAACAATAATCTAGTTGGATATTTACATCTTCAGCTCTAGTTTTTTACAGTCCCTATATGATTTATGTTATATCATTAAATAGACAAATCTAAGTAGACATATTAAAGTGTTGAAGGTATATAGCCCATGCCTATGTGAATCATAATCTTTTAGTGTTTGTTGTTAATGGTGAGGTTTGAGGTGCACGTGTCAGAGCACTTGTAGCAGTGAAGCTAAATAGCTATATAGCTATTTTAGCTCTACCAAAACACAAAAATCAACCATATATCCGTGGAGCTAAATGTATTTTATTTTTTTTTTACTTTCATTGCTACAGTGCACAGTTATAGATAGCTATGTATTGTAGCTGAGAGCTAATTTATTTATTTATTTATTTTTATTCCCAGCCCGGATTAAAAAATATAAAATGCTACAAATGAAACTCATGCAAAGCACAACCACTCAATTTGATTTCCACGGCTCCACCACTCTCCACATTGATCTAAATGAGCTCCAGCCACCAATTCAAACCGCAACAACAAAATCCACTCCGATTCAAAATGAAAAACTCAACAACTGAAAGCCAAGCAAAATGCATCCACCAATTTGATCTCCATGGCTCCACCACTCTCACTGATTCAAACAAGCTTCGGCCACCGTAACTAATTCAAAAACCCACCACCGATTCAGCAACCCACGCCGATTCAACCGACGACACTGATTCAACCCACCTTTGAAACCCAGCCACCGATTCAACGTCAATACTGGAATTGAAACCCAGCTAACACACCTTTGAAACCCAGTCGATTCAAACCACCTTTGAAACCCACACCGATTCAAGCCATCGATTCAACCCACCTCTGAAATCCAGCTGATTCAAACCACCACTTTAAACCCAATGAACACCGATTCAACCCAACCAAAAAACAACCGAGTGAAGACAAAAAAAAATAGAGAGAAAATGAGAGACAGAGAAATAGAAAGATAGTCAGAGAAGAGGGAGAGTCAAAGAAGAAAGGGAGAGAGAAGATTGAGACGATAATAGGCTATCATAATAATTGAATTTTTTTTTTAGTCAAAAGATAAATTTGTATGTATATAATTTGGGGTTAAAACAAAATATTATTGTTACTCCAATTTCTTATTTGCTATTATGATGATTGAGAAATTGTTTTAGTAAAAAAAAAAAAAAAATGTATAAGTATAATTTGGAGTTAAAAAAATCACTTGTTAACATTATACCATTATTTGCTATTATGTAGCGGTGGTGGTAGTGGTAGTGGCAGCAGTAGTGATTACAGTGGCGATGGAAGATTCGGTGGTGGCAGTAGTGGCAATAGTAGTTATTGCAGTGGCGGTGGAAGAGTCGGCGGCAGCGGTAGCGGTTGTAGGTGGTTGTTATTATTGTTTATTGTAGTGAATATATTATTTTATTGTGTTGAAAGTTAAAATAAATCCATTGCTGTAACATGTAAGTAGGTAAAATAGATAAAATAATTTTTTGTGGTGCCAAATAGTTAAAATTTTAGTTCTACTGCTATGAATGCTCTTATGCATGTCTAATGCCAATGGGAAGTGCTATAATTTTGCAACAAACTTTTACATATTTGGAAATCATAATTTAAATTGAATGGACATATTTTATAGTTAATTTTGGAGGGTAGTATCAAGACTGTTAATTTGGATAATTGACATGCATAGGTTGGTTGTAACACGTATTCATTTGATTATCCAACTTGCCCTAACTGCATTCTACACTAGTGAAGAATCTCATATTTATGCCGTGGTCAAATAAGTATAGGCACCATGCTGCATCAGTTATTAGACTTGACTAGGACTCAGATTGATATAATTTTCACTAGCTCCTTATCCATGCAAGGTATGGGATTGAAAATGAATTAAAAATGATTATTTAAAAATTTCTATTAAATTTGAAACATTAATTTAAAAAAGTTACTTTCAATGTACACCCCCCCCCCCCCCCCCCCAACCTTCTTCTTTTTCGTCCCATTACTGCTATATTATGGCATGGCCATTTTGCCAAAAATGTCACTGTGGGGCATGATTGCTTTTGAACACATGAAAAACTATAATAATGGTTGACAACCAGCCTTTACCATAAAAATTGGGGATTGAACTTGTTTTTATTTTTTGGATAAGTGGGGATTTGAACTTGATGTTTTCACAATATAGATGGCTACTGCTAGTTCACATAGACAGCAGAAAATTTATCTGAGAGGACTTGAAAGAATAATGCTTCAGTGTGGCTGAGAATGCACCACTTTCCAATTGTTTGCCTCATCATACCTTCACGGAGCCAAGATCCTGATAATGGTAAAAAATCATCCATCACAGGGGCAGCGATTAGTTGCTGACTTCCTGAGTTATCTAGGCAAGTTGTGTTTGTTTTTCTTCACTAGTTTTCCTGTGAGTAAGCACCACGGCTTTTCCTTGAAATCTCTACAGCCAGACCTGCACGACCTGACTTTAACATGAGAATATGAGATTGAGCTAATTCCATCTTACAAACCCAGCACCCCTCCCCCCTAAAAAAAAAAAATAATAATAATAAGAAGAAGAAGAGGCCAATGACATATATATATATATATATATATATATATATAACCAAAGGTGAAATCAAGACAAACGAAAAGAGAATAAAGAAAATGTCATACCAAATGCATAGGGCTTCTCGCATCTATGACGTCTAGGAGAAGTGGTTAGTAGGCAACTTTACCCTTAATTTTTGCAAAAGTTGATTCCCTGAAACTACAAAAAATAAACAATACATTATATTGATCAACAAAAATAATGAATCAAGTATACAAGAGGTATACTAGATGAATAACATTTAAGTTCTAAGATTACAATGATCCATAAATTTCAAAAAATTAGAGACAGGATACGTCCCAGCAACTAGCAACCATTAAAACTGTGTTTTGAAAAAATTGCATCTTCATATGAAAAAAATAATAAAATAAAATAAAATCAAACTAAAATTCCAATTCAATAAAATAATTCTTTATTGGTAAGTTATTTGCGCATCCAATGGATTTTAAACCCACAATCTCACTAGCCATCTCATTTTTTGTTAATTCCCTAGACAACAAAAATAAACTAAAGATTTAAAAATAAAACTAAAATTCCAATTCTATAATAATTTTTTTTGTAAGTCATACACATCCAAATCCACAATCTCACTCCCCATCTCATTATTATGCAAGGAGGAAGTGACATTTGAGCTAGACTCATTAGTGTTCCAATCCTACAAATATTGAGATGTTCACGGCCTCAATTGATTCTCATTCCAATCCAGGAAATAACGTAACTCTAAAAACCCTCAGTTAGTTCTTTTCTCATACATAGATTATTAAAGCCTTTAATTGGAGGCAATAAGTCATCAAAGAGCTATAAGGTCTACAATTCATGTTGCTCAAATGATCTAGTGGCTAGGCCCCTGACATATAAATCGAACTGCATTCAATGTTCAAAGATTCCTTTATCTTTGATACCCCAAAATGAGGGGAACTTGCAAGTCAAAAGATATTCCAACATTCAACATATTGCTATCAGTTGTAGTCATTTATTCATTTTGAACATAAAGTTTCAGCATTAGGTTCTTCTTGGCAACTTCTGTTCTTTTTTTTTTTTTTTTTTTTTTTTTTTTTTTTTTAATAATGCTACTATTTGAACATTATTTGGGCTTGTTTTAGTTGATAAAATTATCAGCTGAAGAATGTGGATAAACAATGAATTGCAATATCTATAATGAAAATTATCTAAATAAATTTGTATGCAAGTGGTCTTTCATGTGTTCAAAAGCAGTCATGCCCCACAGTGACATTTTTGGCAAAATGGCCATGCCATAATATAGCAGTAATGGGATGAAAAAGAAGAGGGGGGGGGGGGGGGGGGAGATCTTGGTAATGAATGCATCGAAAGTAACTTTTCAAAATTAATGTTTCAAATTTAATAGAAATTTTTAAATCATTTTCAATCCCATGCCTTGCATGGATAAGGAGCTAGTGAAAATTATATCAATCTGAGTCCTAGTTAAGTCTAATAAGTAATAACAGATGCAGCATGTTGCCTATACTTATTTGACCACAGCATAAATATGAGATTCTTCACAAGAGTAGAATGCAGTTAGGGCAAGTTGGATAATCAAATGAATATGTGTTACAACCAACCCATGCATGTCAATTATCCAAATTGACAGTCTTGTAACTACCCTCCAATATTACCTGTAAAATATGTCACATTCAATTTAAATTATGATTTCCAAATATGTAAAAGCTTGCTGCAAAATTATAGCACTTCCCATTGGCATTAGACATGCATAACACGTGCACCTCAAACCACAACTAACAGCAAACACTGAAAGATTATGATTCACATAGGCACGGGCTATATACCTTCAACACTTTAATATGTCCTCCACTCAGATTTGTCTATTTGATGATATAACATAAATCATATAGAGGCTGTAAGAAGCTAGAGCTGAAGATGTAAATATCCAACTAGATTATTGTTTACCAATCATCCCATCTCAACAAGAAACAGAAAGCAAAAATAGAATTCAGATAACTTCACATCATAAGAGTCAACATTGCTAACATGCTTAACAAAAATATACCATATTCAAACATAAAATCCACAAACAATAGAAACTCAAAAATATATATTTTTCAAACTAATTATCATTAGTTTTTAATGTAAAATAGAATAGTACCTCAAGTTTCTTTTTTCACCAATAATCCCGGCAAGAGCACAACCCATCTTTGAAATGGTGGAACCTCTTAGCATCTCGTATAATCAATTCTCTGCCAACGATCTTTGAGATGACCTTTAGTGCAGTATGGCAATCACCACAAACACGAAGATTCTTGATTATCCTAATGGGTGAACGAACTGGACTATTAAGGAGACCATCAGCAATCGCAAGTCTCTCACTATGAGCAAGAAGAGCTTCCTCCTTGGATTCATGGTCTATGTCATGCAACACAAATCTAGTCTCTGGTATGTAACCAGCCTCTTTCATTTGTTCCCTTAAATGCCTAAGTTCCGCATAGAGCTTATTAGTGTTAGGATGAGATCTATCTCCCGCTCGATATTCATGGACCCGGCTCCTAACATCTAAAAGACTTTGACTTGCTAGTTCCTTCTTCTCTTTCTGTTTTGCAAGGTCTGAAGGTTTTACATGTAGAAGGCCAGCCTTCGATTGCTCATTCATGAGCGAGGGGTCCAGCTGCTCAACAAGCTCAGCACAGCGATCACCAAGCTCCATGTGCCCATGAACTCTGCAGAGATCCATCAAGGTTTTCCATATATTAACACTTGGCTCCAATGGCATTTTTTCTATGAACTCAAAAGCTTCATCCAGATATCCTGTACTTCCTAGCATGTCTATTACCTTCACATAATGATCCATGGATGGGACTATGCCATAATCCTTCATCATTGATTCAAAGTGCAACATTCCCTCATCAATGTCTCCCAAAACACTACAAGCAGATAAAACACCAATAAACATTCGACCATCAGGTTTCATTCCTGTTTTCTTGAATTGAGTGAACAAATCAATGGCATCCTCCCCAAGACCATTCTTAGCAAGCCATGTCATCATAGTGTCCCACGACGTCAAATTGCGGGTTGACATTGCATTAAACACCATGAACGCATCATCCATAGAACCACATTTCCCATACATCTCCATGATTCTATTATAGGTACTCACTTCTAGTGGTGAGAGTGATCTTATGATGTGTTCATGAACAAATTTTGCTTCCTGTAGAGATTGAGCCTCACCACATTCCCACATTAACTGCAAATATCGGGGTAAATCCACGGGATGACATTGCTTAACTAACAACCCTAAAACTTCCACGGCTTCCTTCACTTTTCCTTCATTGCAAAAACCATCTAGCTCCTCTAGAGTACCAAGATATTGGTGACTCTCAGGTGTCTCTGAAAATTTCCCCTCTTGTTTTGGATTATTTGATAATTGAGAACCCTCTGTCACACTCTGAAAAGTATTCAAGTTTGGCAGATATTGTACAACATGTTGGTTCTGCTGATACTGTCCAGAGGTTCGGCTATTCTGAAACATTCTAACATTGCCCAAGTTATGATCACCTAGGGCTTGTTGAGTTTGCCCACAGTTTTGCCTATAGTTCCCATTTAGGCTTCTGTGAGATTTTGAAAGGCCTTGGGAATCAAACCCATATGGGTTCTGCCTCACTTCACTAGCACCCTTGTGGGACGACCCACATGAATTTTGTATATGTCCATTTCCCCCACATACATGATGGTTCTGCAAGAACTCTCCATTGTTATAACCATAATTCCCACCAAAATTTCCATTTTGTTGAACTGAGTGATTTTGAAATCCATTTCTTGTGCTTTCCCTATAAAACCCACTTGAATTCTGCTCCAAACTTGTTAAATTATTAACATAAATCCCAATTAGGTTCTGCTGCACCTGCCCAACATTTTGATCATAATTTCCTCCAAAATTTCCATTTTGCCCAGTTGGCTTGTTCAGATATGTACTTCTAAAGCTCTCCCTATAAACCCCACTAGAATTTTGGTGAAACTCATTTTGCTCATTAAACCCACTAAAACTCCCATTTTGCCCAACCGGGTAACTTACAAAATCGTTTGTATTGCTTTCTCTATAACCCTCATTGGGGTTTGATTTGTGATGAAAATCTACAGGGTTTTGGCTCTCACTATGTTTTTTTTTATATTCTAAAGGATCATCTACTTGGCATTGAGACCCATTGGTGTTTTCAAAATCTAATCTTTGAGCGGCAGTGCTAAGATTTTTGAGGAAGGTGAGGCTTTTTCTTGAATTTGAGGAGTTGAGTGAAGAACATACCTTGGATAGGGTTGTGTTTGTGAGAATTGCAGCTCGCTTAGTGGACATCTACGGTTCCCAGACTACTGCTTTAGTAAATACTTCAAAATGAGAGAGTGAGGGAGTTCTTCTAAATACTGTTACAAAGAGAAAGAATTTCAGGGATAGATGTTGGTGTTGAACTGTGTTAGTTTTAGAGAGTTCTTTTTAATGTTTTCAGTTTCAATTTTCAGTTTTCAGCAAAATAAGCGGTATTCAAATGCACATTTAGTATCCCAAGTTAATGTCTTGTCCCCTGCAAATTCCCTCATCTCAGCTATATACATGTACCTATATTCTTATTGTAAGTGATCGATAGAAACAGAGAAGCACTAATAGATAAAGAACAAAGATATGTGTGTGTGTGTATTCAGTGTTAGAAATAATATAATGTGGTGAATGCCACTAAAGAATAAGTAATTAATATATAATCTTACTTTCATGTGTTCTTTTTCTTATCTTTATATTTCCTTTATTTTACAGTAATTGATGACTTTTTTTTCGGGAGAAGATATTTTTGAGACTTCATCATCCTCAATAAAGGTTTTTAAAGAAAAAATTAATTGGGTTGGTAAGGGTGGAGGGAAAGGATGTGGAAATATAATATGTTGCCTTGTGTGTGGGTTAGAATCAATTACACATGGTATAACTCTTGTTAATATCATACTACTTAAAAAACATTTTATTTGATTATTTTGAAATTACATTATATGCTCACTTTGTTCTTAACACACACACCAAATTTCATACTAATACAATGTTATTTAATATACAATCCATTAACTCATATATATTTTGTTTATAAATATTTTTTTCTTAAAAAATTAACTTTAAATATTTTATAAATGAGATAGCTATTAATCTCTGATAATCTTAATATTTTGCAACCATGTAGGGTTGTGTACAATGATATAATATAATCTAATAGTGAGTTTGTTGAAAAAAATGCATCCATTAAAAAGGGTTTGTTGAAAAAAATGCGTCTATTAAATAATTATAGAATTGTGTAACATTGATAAAATTATAGCATGTGTACAAATATATTATACTCAGTGGGTTTGTCTATCAAAATTATACTCGAATTCTAAGGGTACGTTTGGTACACTTAATGAAAATTACAATAGGAATTGTAATCTTTATTATTAGGAATAAAATGTGTTGTAATGTAATAATTAAACATATTTATAAGTTTGGCTAAGTTATAACATTAGAATAAAATTTAAGATTTATTTTAGGAAATATCTTACTCATACAATTACATCTCTTTAAAAATTGTTATTTTTTTTAAATTTAAGAGACATATGTGTTATTTTTTATGATTTTTATTTTTATAATTGTTAGTCTATATGGAAAGTTTGTTTATTTGGAAATATATTAAGTTTTGAAATTATTACACTTATTAAGGAATATCTAATACAACTCATTTAAAGAAGAATAGTTATTCCTCATTTTAAAAAATAGCTATTCATAAGAAATGATTATTCATTATAATAAAAATATAACCAAACTAAAGAATAGCTAAACCATAAGAATAACTATTACATTACGATGCCTATTACAGTCTACCAAACATGCACTTAAACAGCCAACAAAAAAAAAGTCATTATTATGGAAGAGGTACAGCCCTATGTATGCAAACATGCCAGATAATTTATACAAAAAAAAAGGGGGGGGGGGGGGGGGGATATTTAACAAGGATTATTAGATAGAGTGCCATACCATGAGCCCGCTCAAAAAGCCATCAAATATAATCCTGTTCCAGCTATCAAAGCAGGAATTAATAGAAAACCCTGCCTTTGGTATTTGCCCATTTGAAGTGATTGCTATGACAAGAAATAAAAGATAAACCCAGTCAATGTAAAGAGCAATTTAGTAAAAAAAAAAAAAATTATAAATCATTTCATACACCATATAATACCTTGCCTTAGTTCACTCTCTCTCTCTCTCTCTCTCTCTCTCTCTCTCACCTACCTACCAATGACCTTTTATAGATTTCGCAAAAATGAGAACTTTATGCATTGGTTACTGACTTTTTTATTTTATAAAGCATAAGTTAATTAGACCAGTAGTTACATTTCATAAGAGGGGTTGTGAAAACAAAAATGTAATAGATAGCTTTCATATTAGTTTGCAAATTCTCAGCATTGAAGGTCAGTATTTCATTCCTGGCCTCGCTTGATTTCTTCTCTGCTCTAAAAAGAATAAATTTAAGGTCCAATTAGTTCAAAATTGACCACATTGGACCAAAGTGGATCGAGTGACACCAAATTGGACCAATGAGACTAAAATGGATTGAATGGATCCATCAAAGTGGTCCAAAGTGATGCTTTAGCTTTTAGATTTTATTATATAGATTACTATATTGGGCTTCTCAAGTTAGCCATTCACCATCCCCTCAAAAAAACGAAAGGAAAAAACAGTTAACCATGCATCACGCCATGTTTATTTAGGACCTGTTTTGACCCTTCGTCCATAAGAATCCTTTGGCCCTGGCATGTCTTTGTTTCTATCATATTTAACATTATATTCATTATGTTAGGCGTTGGCACGACCCGCCGTCTCTATATGATCATAGACAAGTCGCCTTTCATCCCTGACAGGATGAGTCTTTGATTCTAGAGGAAATTACAATTTGTCCACCTATGGTTTGCCCAAAAAACACTTTACTCACCTGTAGTTTAAAAAATGGCACTTTGTCTATCTGTGGTTTGATCTGTTAGCAAAATGTTATCCACCTCTAACCAATAACCATGCCGTTACTCTAACACCAATTCACTCAAAAAAGAAAAGAAAAGAGCAATTGAATCAAAACTCTTTCCTTTGAGAAACCATAACAGAGCATGACTCGCAATTTCATAACAGAGCATATCTTGCAATTTCCAAACCAACCTTTACACACACACAGACGCTGATCCAAGAAAATGTATAGCACAGATAACAGCAAAAGTTCTTTTTCCATTCTTGGCAGAAATGTATAGCACAGACCCAATTTCTCAAAAAAAAAAAAAAAAAAAAAATTCATTAACACACTACACATTGAGATAACAGCAAGTCATTGATCTGCTCTGTCTTTGTACGTGTATGAAAAGTCAGCAAAAGTTGTAAATATGAGAAAGCGCCTTACATATAGAATTAGATGGTGAAGCACGACAATGCGTGGTGGGTGGAGCGCAAATATTGGATCAAAATTCCAATGAGAAGTCAGCGAAAATATATAGCACAGAGCAAAAATTGTATAGCACAGACCCAATTTCTCAAAAAACTTTTTTTTTTCATTAACACACTACACATTAAGTAATCTACCAGCAATTTAAAAGAAAAAATTTACCAGCAAATACCAAGACAAATTAACAACGTAATCTGCCAGCAAGAAAAAAAAAATCTTCAAAAACGTAATCTGCCAGCAATAAGCTGCGAATCTTCAAAAATCTTCAAAAAAAACTTCAAAATAAATCAAGATTGCAGTAGAAATCTGCCAGCAATTAAAAAAAAAAACCTACCAGCAATTTTTGAAAAAGAAATCAAGAACCCTAATGATCAAAAACGTACCTGTGGTTTAAATCGAGAGAGAAAATCTTCAAGATCCTTCACATGGGTTTTGATCGGGCTGCCAACTTCTCTTGATGCTGAGAGTTTTAAGTTTCTATCTTGATGGAATGGATCACAATCTGGAATAGGGAGCGTACATGTACAGGGAAGTTTTTTTTTTTTTTTTTTCAAAGGAATGAGTTTTGATTCAATAAATTTTTTTTTTTTTTTTGAGTGAACTGGTGTTAAGAGTAACGGCAGGGTTAGAGGTGTATAACGTTTTGCTCACAGATAAGTAAAGTGTCATTTTCTAAAGGGGAAATTGCAATTAATTTATCTGTAGTTTGGCCCGTTTTAACGGTGTTCATTTGTGTTTTGAAATTTGTCACTTAACTCATTTGAGTTGACCTCCGTTAGACCTCCGTTACCCACCTCAGCTATTTCCGTTAAAAAATCCCCTTTACTATATAAGCCACAATAGAAATAGAAATAGAATTAGAAGCAACATAACAAAGAACGACTTCTCTCTCACCATCTTAAAAATCAATCTTCAAACCCAAATCCCATTCATGACCTGAATCTTGTTCAATTAACACAATAATTGGTTCCCTCTTGATGTATATACAATCAACTATATACATCAAATCTTGCCGTAAAAAAAAAAAAATCAGTTTAAAATTTACGAACCCGGATAGCAAGGGAAAACAAAAAGAAACCCATAAATCCATTAAACCCAAAAAATTTGAATCCACCGCTCTCCACTGCTTCAATCTTAGTCGATCTAGACAATCAGGTTGTTCTGCAACTCAGCCAATCTCACAATTTCATTTTTCTTGTTTCTTTGTTTTTCTTCCTGGTATGGGGTTTTGGGCGGTCTAGAAACGATGTCAGAGTAGTCGAGGCCTTCTGTGGAGCTTGGGTGCTCATGGAAGAAGCAGCAGACGCTAAAATGTGAAACCTAAGGCATAGCCCGGCGATATTGTACTTGGGGAAACTCAATTGAATAGTTGATGAAGAAGAAGAAGATCCAGTGAAAGTGAGTGAGTTGGATTTGCGAGAGATTGCTTATAGTGTCGTTATTTGTGAGAAGAAGCAACGCTGCTTGTCGTTGATGAAGAAGAAGATTCGGTGAGCTTGAACAAGAGAGGCTCGATGATTTCGTGTCAGATGAGCTCAAACCTTGGGTTGCTGAATCGGTTGAGTCACTGAGAACTAAGGCTTTGGTTGCTTCGGTGTGTACGTGTCTGACACGGGTTGGCTCTCGTGTCCTTTGAAAATCAACTCCGAACCCATCTTCTTCTTCTTAAACGATTCAAAATTTTGTGTTTTTGGGTAATAAGGAAATGAAGGGTAAAGATAGAATCCAGCAAATTGGTGGATACCATTTATTCTTAATTTTTGTATTTCATTTTGTGATTGTTTTATGAAGAATTAAGTAGTCAATCTTTGAATTTAGCAATGGAAGGTTAGCGAATCTGTGGGTGTATGTTCACATGAATTTGTGGCTTTGTTTGTGCCTGTAGGTGTATTGGTTTTCTTGTCATTGTAAAAATATGTTTGGCAATTGCAGTGGGCATTGGGTAAGAACGTTAAATGCACATTTTTGGGGTTTTTTTTTTTTTTTTTTTGGGAGATGTGAACATTTCTGGGTTTTGATTGTGAAGAAGAAGAAGAAGGAGAGAGACATAAAATATAATGAAAAAAACACATTTACCCTTATTTTTAATAGTGAAAAGGGAGAGGTGGGTAACAGGGGTTTAATGGACATCACCTTAGGTAGGTTAAGTGACAAATTTCAAACCATGGGTGGGCACTGTTAAAACGGGTCAAACTACAGGCAAGTAAAGTGCAGTTTCTCCTTTTTTAAACCTCAGGGTAAAGTGTTTTTTAGGTGTTATTTTTTAAAACTCAACTAGGTAAAATATTTTTTAGACAAACTATAGAGGAATAAAGTGTAATTTTCCCTTGTTTCTATTATATTGGAAATTTGGAACCACTGTCACTACATTTATATGTGGTGGTTCACATTAAATGACAGTGTGAGTCCACTTTTTAAAAGCTTGAAATGCACCAAGCGGGAGAATTAGAATAGAATGGCTTTGATAGTTAATACTAATAATTTAAGTTTCCTAAAAAAAAAAAGTGTAAACTCTTGTGAAAAATTCTAATTAGCTTAACTGGTAAAATTTTTAAGATCAAATAAGAACCTTGGGACCACATTTTTTCTAAAACTTATTGATGTCTAAGTATGATATTTAAAAATATGGATAATTACACTTTACCCACATGTGGTTTGCCTCTAATTTGACTTGTCTACTTGTGGTTTCAATTTTGACATTTTACCCACCTGTTATTCCCTTCGTTACTAATCTGTAACCACCTCTCCTTTAGCCGTTACTCTAACACATAATATGTCAAAAACAAAAGCTCAAACAGATCAAAAAGTTAGGGTTTCTGTCTTCAGCCATTACATTAAAAAAATAAAACGGGTATCTGTCTTCTTGTTTCCTTTGAATTTATCAATCAAAGCCTAGAGGACAAATGAAGATGAGTGTGTTTTTCTATCTTCTTGTTTCCTTTGAATTTATCAATCAAATGGGTATTTGCCAAAATTTTTCTCTCTTTTAATCTAAATAAAATTTTATAATTAAAAATCATTTCTTAATGTTCTTCAACTTGTTCTTCATTTTACAACTAGTTCTTCGAATTCTTCATGTTCTTCTCCACATTCTAACATAATTAACACCAATTTCTCTGCAAATCAAACCCACAAACCTAGTAAAGAAACTAACCCAGATCAAGAAACCAATTACAACAAACCCAGGAAAACACAATCAAACTTGGATTAAACCCAAACCAACACAATCAAACCCAAAATCAAACCCATATCCCACCACCACTAGCCAACACAATCAAACCACCACCACCCCGCCAACCAAACCAAAGATCCACCCCATCGATCAGTCACCAAACCCACTAAACCAGTCACCAAACCCATTGATCAGCCAACAAACCCACGTCCACAAAGTAACCAAACCCACTACCACCATTGTTGATTAAAAAAGATAGAGGAAGAGAGATTTCGCAATCATCAATGGACTGGGCGAAGGCCGAGATCGAGCTCCATTTTGGCCGAGATGGAGACCGAGATCGAGCTCCATTTTGGCCGAGATGGAGATCGAGATTGAGCTCCATTCTCTTTAAACCACTACCAGCTCTTTTCCTAGATCTGCTTCAAACCGCCAAGACGAAGGTTAAGACTGAGATGGATGCAAGAATGAAGGAAATCAGATGAACCCACAACCAAAACCACAAAAAAATGAAACCAATAAAGCAAGAACGAAGGAAAATGAAACCCATCGCTATGGTGGCCGATGTCCTTAACTCCACCATCGGAGAGAGAGAGAGCAAAGAGATGAGAGAGAGAATGTTGTAGAAGAATAGGTGAGAGGAAAAAGAGACACATAGAGAAGGAAAATATGATATTTATTGTGGTTGACCTATATTTGATTTTTCTGGGCATATGTTCTTATAGAAGTTCTTAAGTAATCAAAAACCTTAACTTTTTGATCTGTTTAGGTTTTTGTTTTTGACATATTATATGTTAGAGTAACAACTAAAGGAGATGTGAGTTACATATTAGTAATGGAAGAAATCACAGGTGGGTAAAGTGTCAAAATTGAAACCATGGGTAGGCAAGTTAAATTAGAGACAAACCACATGTGGGTAAAGTGTAATTATCCCTAAAAAATAATTATTATAAAACTAAAGTTATAAATTCAAATTCTCTCATATATATAAATAAATAAACAAAAATAGATATGTTGCACAGAGTCGCTCCAATAATATTGAATAGCCAAGGTGACTTAGCAGAACACCAAGGCATTGTCAAATCTCAAATTGCACGAAGTGATTCTAGAATTTTCTTCTTTTCAAAAGACATCTTACGGAATTAAAAAAAAGAAAATGTTGAAGTGTGATCCAGCCTACAGAGCAGCTTTCATACAAAATTTCCTACACATCAGATTGTCTGCTACAGTCAACCTCCCCAACACATCCCCACCCTCTGCAACCATATAAGTATTATAAAGGAGAAGGGATAGGGAAGATAAACTGAAGTAAATCACATAATCTTTTAAAAGTGGATACAAAATTATTAAAGCTATTTCCAAACTCCCGGGGTATGCAGATACATCACAGCAAGCAGCAGCAGCAGCAACATCACGGCTTTGCTTCCGTTCAAGATTAGCAATGAATCCATCAGAATATGTGAACCATGTCATAAGCAAATCTTCAGATGTCAAGGAAAGTAGTAAGAAATATATATATATATATATATAAACCAACCAAAAAAATGATTCAGCAACAAGACTAAATGACTTGAACTAATAATTTTGGATCTTCAGGAAATTTCTGTAGGATTGTTTTAGTAGATACCAGCACTCTAGCACTATATCCTGCCATCATGATTGACATGTGGCTGGGGGAAAAAAGCTTCAGAATAATTATGCCAAACGTAGAGCAGCATGACTTGGGAGCTCCCTAAGGTATCTGATTTTCATCCCTTTTAAAATTGGAATAGCTAGAGGAATTTTACTCAAAAGCCCTTTGGCACCACCCTTATGAGCCCAACATTGTTAATTGGCTGTTAATTCTAGCAACACTAGAAAGCACAAGAAAAATTTTCACATAGAGAAGATTAGATAGTCCATGATCTGATTTATAATCTCAACACTAACACCATGTTATTACTAGTAATTGTCTCAGCGTATTAGAAAGGATACGTCCAGAAAAGCACGAACGACTGCAAAAGAGAAAAATGACGAATATGTAAAGAAAACAATAAAAATTTGGAATTACACAGTAATGTTGATATGTTATACACGAATAAGTCCCAAGTAACATAAATCAACATATAAATGGCCATTTTGTAAGCTTTCATTTTATTCCCTCCTTGGGCCATATCCCAAGGAAGCCATTCTCTTGATCTCTTCAATTTAGCATTTATTAAATAATCTTTTTCTGTAATCAAAATTTCTGAGCTCCAAGCACAAATAAGACAAGCTATCTCAGTAAGATAATAAGCATTTTTTCATCAATTCTCAGCCAAAAAGGAAAAATCTTCAGTCAGAAATAATATTCTCTATAAATCATTGGAAGAAAATGTATTGGGCAACTACCAACCAGGCAAGCTATGGAAAACAGAAAAGCTCTTTTTAATGAACTTATATCAAAGAATAATTGAAGGCAGATATTTTACACAATTAAACTATAACCAAACTTAAGTAGCTTCCTTGGCCTAACATCATTCACATGAATTTGCAAAAAGAGAAAAAAACAATAGAGCACTCAATCAAATAGAAGAAATCCTACAATATTATTTGCTTAGAGGGGGCTAGAAGGAATTATGCTAACATTTCAAATAATTTCAGAAATCTTCAAATTAACTGGGTTTGGATCACTTTAAAAATCAGAAACATGTAGAAAATTGCACACTATCACTTAGAAAAGTAAGATTCATGCCTATTGACTGTTGAGCCCCCCCTACCACTTTTCTAAACCCCTTAACTGATGGAATATGTCAAAATAAGAGTGAATCAATGCAAAGTACAAAAAACGACTTTTAAAATAAAATAACAAAAACTAGACAAACAATGCTATGAAAGAGCAAAGCCCTATGGTAACACATCAGAAATTTATACCAAAAAAAGAAAAAAAAATATTAACAAGCACTATTAGATAAAAAGCCATACCATGAGCCCGCTCAAAAAGCCATCAAATATACCCCGGTTCCAGCTATCAAAGTATGAATGGATTGAAAACCCTGACTTTGCTATTAGCCCAACTGAAGTGATTGCCATGACAAGGAAATAGAAGATAAACCCGGTCAAGCTTGTGAATCCTAATATTCCAGCAATGACCCCACCAATGATTGACAGAAAAGTCCGGCTGCACAAAAAGATAAATGCTCAGATTCTACCTATAAGCACAACACTTGCAAATGATTTTTTAATTTTATTTTCAGGTCACATTTTGTTGCATTGACAATGCTCTGAGGGCACCAAATCCTAAATAGAATTTCGATTGTGCTATATGTAATATGATAAACCAATCATCTTTCATTAAACTCATTGCATAGGGCAAAAAAATCATCCCCTCAAGCATTATTAAGACAATTCTTAACATAATTTAAGTGTTAAGTTTTTTTTTTTTTGGTTTTTTTGGCTAAAATAAAATTTACACTCTCTAGATTTGAGGTTGCTTCTAAATTGGTTCCTTAACTATGAAAACTTGTAATTTACACTCTTGAATATTACAACAATATCAATGTGCACATTTTGTCAATACCAGTTAGAATCTTGTAGTTAATCTAAAGAAATGATGTAGTTTTGGACAGAAAACTACTAAAATAGAAAACGTCATTTTTAGGCATAGGTGGAATGGCGAAAATATGACTGGCCATAATGGAGCACGTTAACATTGTTGTAATGGTCGAGCATCTAAATTGTTGGGTCTGAAAGTTGAGGGACACCCAAACTTAAACTTAGGATCTAATATGTATTTTTTTTCGTCATTTTATTCTATGCAAAGTCAAAGACAGTGTGCGCACTCTAGCAAAAAAAAAAAAAAAAAGAAAGGCACTTCATACACCAAATAACGCCTTGCCTTAGTTCTCCTCCCTCTCTCTTTCTCTCTCTCTCTCTCTCTCTCTCTCTCTCTCTCACACACACACACCCACACGCACCCTGCCCACTAATCACTTCTCATAGATTCCGCAAAAATGATAACTTTGTGAATTGGTTACGAATTATTTATTTTATAAAGCATAAGTGAATTAGACTAGTACTAGTAGTTATATTTTCATAAGAGGGGTTGTGAAAACAAACCTGTAATAGATAGCTTTCATATTAGTCTGCAAATTCTCAGCATTGAAGGTTGGTATTTCATTAGCAGCCTCACCTGATTTCTTCTCTGCTCTACTTGATTCACTATGTCCTGCCATACCTTCCTACACACACACACACACACACACACACATAAAACGAGGAAACACTACTAATCAATCAGACAGATCTGTGAGTGTAAGGAAGAATTCCTTAAAAAACAAAGGGTATAACATAGATTACAAAAATAGAAGACCAAACAATTAGATCAAAGAATGATAACCAACTAAATTAAACACACACACAAAAAAAACATACCTCTACGGTTATTGGAGATCGGAGAGAGAAGTATCAAAAAACCTCACTATCCTTCTTCAACTAGGACTTGCCGTCAAGACTCAGGACCCGAATATTATATTAACGCTAAATAGTCGGGTCGGGTCAGATTTCAAAAACACCCGAAGGAAACCGACCCGAAAACCAGCGGTCAACTAATTAACGGCGTTATCTTTTGTTTGTGTTTGTGTTTTTTTTTTTCTGTGTCGGTCAGCATTTTTCCCACTCTCAGATTCTCTTTGCTTTCCTTAAACCCTGTCTGGGAAGTGGGAACCTTAGAATTTGATCTACAGAGAACTCTGAGGTACGTTTTCCGTACAAAAAAGATTGTAACTTTCAAAGTTTCTGTTACATAATTCGATATTTTGTGTTTTGGGTTTTCATTTCTTGAATTGAAGAACTTGCTTGAGCTACGGTTTTGTACAAAAAGAAGAAAAAGGTTGTATCTTTTGGGTTTCTGTTGTATTAATTCAAAATTATTATTTTTTTTGGGGTTTTGGATTTTCATTAGTTGAATAAATGTATTTGAAAGAAGGGTGTTCCTTATTGTTGAAAGTCCACAAACCTTCAATCCCATTTGTGCTAAACACAAACCCAATTCTCAATCCCACCAAACCCCAAGTTGAACAAAGCCAATCCCTCGTCAAAGAAAACGAAGTTGTAAACAGGCTGAGACGCGAGCGTGACATAGTTATGGCCTTGGAGTATTTCAAGTCCATAGCCAATTCAGGAACTTTCAAACACACCCCATTAACGTACCGGACTATGATTGAAAAACTCAGTTGGGAAAACGATCAAACAGATGGTGTGCAATACCTATTGCACCAAATGAAGTTGGAGGGAATTCGCTGCTCCGAGGACTTGTTTGTCGGTGTGATAAAATGTTTTTGCCGAGCTGGGTTGGCCGATCAAGCGTTGAAGACTTTTTATAGGATTAGGGAATTTGGGTGCAAGCCGACAGTGAAGATATACAACCATGTTTTGGATGCATTGCTTAGTGAAGATAGGTTTCAGATGATTAATCCGATATATAGTAATATGAAGAGAGATGGGATGGAGCCGAATGTGTTTACATATAACATTCTTTTGAAGGCATTGTGTAAGAAGGATAGGGTTGATAGTGCTTGCAAGTTGCTTGTGGAAATGTCGAATAAAGGGTGCTCTCCTGATGTTGTGAGCTATACGACTGTAGTGTCTGCGTTGTGCAAGCATGGTAAGGTGGAGAAAGCAAGGGATCTTGTTATGAGGTTTGAACCCAACACTGCAGTTTATAATGCATTGATAAATGGGGTTTGCAGGGAATACAAGTTTGAGGAGGCATTTGGGTTGTTATCTGAGATGGTGGATAAGGGAGTTGATGCTAATGTCATCACATACTCAACTGTTATTAGTTCTCTTTGTGATGTGGGGAATGTTGGGTTGTGTCTTGCAGTTTTGGCCCAAATGTTTAGGAGAGGATGTAGTCCCAATGTTTACACATTTAGTTCCTTAATAAAGGGACATTTCTTAGGAGGGAGGCAGTATGAAGCTCTTGAATTGTGGAATCGAATGATTCAGGAGGGATCTGTGCCCAATGTTGTTGCATACAATATTCTAATGCATGGTCTCTGCTCCAATGGGAATATGGGTAAAGCTGTATCTGTTTGCAATGAAATGGAGAGAAATGGCTGTCCTCCCAATGTGACTACATATAGCACTCTTATTGATGGCTTTGCAAAATCTGGAAACTTGGTTGGTGCATCTGAGACATGGAACAAGATGATAGCCCATGGTTGTCATCCAAATGTTGTGGCATATACCTGCATGGTAGATGTCCTCTCAAGGAATTCTATGTTCAACCAAGCTAATTTTCTCATAGAGAATATGAATACTGAAGCTTGTCTGCCAAATACAGTTACATTCAATGCTTTTATCAAAGGGTTATGTGACAGTGGAAGAATAGACTGGGCTCTTAAAGTGCTTGGTCAGATGGAGAGATGTGGGTGTTTTCCGAACATCACAACATATAATGAGCTCTTGGATGGTCTCTTTAAAGTAAACAGATTCAGAGATGCTTTTGCACTTGTTAGGGAGATAGAAGAAAGTGGGATTGGGCAGAATTTGGTGACTTATAATACCATTTTGTATGGATTTTGTCTTGCTGGTATGCCTCATGAGACCTTGCAGCTTCTTGGGAAAATGATTCTAGGGGGGATAAAACCTGATGCCATTACATATAACATAATAATTTATGCCTACTGCAAGCAGGGAAAGGTTAAGTCTGCCATCGAAGTTTTGAACAGAAATAGTTCAGCAGAAGAGTGGCATCCAGACATAATAACGTACACTACGCTTATATGGGGGATCTCTAATTGGTTAGGCATTGAAGAAGCCATTGTTTTTCTTCACAAGATGTTAAATGAAGGAATCTACCCCAACCTTACCACCTGGAATGTGTTAGTCCGCTGTTTCTTTAGCAACTTAGGTCATATGGGGCCAATTCACATTCTAGATGATATCCTGGGTAATGGATTAGATACATGAGTTTGGATGTTTTATCAGAAAGTGAATAGCAAAAAAGGAAAAAAAAGAAAAAAAAGGAAGTTGTTGGCCAAAACATCAGTCAAATGCAACAGACACTAAATTGACTGAATATTTGAACTACTGCTGATCTTCTTGCTGGACATATGTTTGATATTTGCATCCTATCTCCTTGCTTCAAACTACAAGTGGTCAACCAAGATTAGTAGAAGGGATCCATAAAGCTGACCTGAATGTCTGTTCTATAAGATATTTGCAGGAGCATTTTTTGTATTGCATAAAATCCCTCAGCTGTTGGATTAAAATTATTTGAATGGATAGAATAAGCGGAAGCCAACTTGGCATGGTGTTCACAAAGGATTCTCTCATTTTCTTGGACCACAGGCATAGATTATGTATTCTTTTTGCATAAAGGTTCATATTTTAAATTGGTATGTAATTGTCATTGTTTAAATACCTTGTAGTATGTTTCGTTGGTTATGATTTTGTACATATACCACTACAATGACATTTTTTGTTGGATAGGTAATACAATGACATACTAAATTTTAATCGTACTTTCTATATCCTTTGTTCCTGGAGCTCTTGCTTTCCATATTTCATTTTAATTTTTTATTTGAGTGATAATATATCATTAAAATGCAGTTTTGACATTGCTTTGTGGCAAAGTTGAAGGTTTGCCTGTAATCTAGGAGAAGTATCTTGTGCATAATTCCTCTTACAATATGTGGTTTCCATATAATTTTTGTTAAACTAGCCACTGGCTCTTGCTTAGAAGAAATTGCTTAAGATGATCATTTGAATTAGGAGTCTAAGCTTTTGAACACATTGATTACACATAACATACTTGCAGGAGCATTTTTTGTATTGCATAAAATCCCTCAGATGTTGGATTAAAATGATTTGAATGGATAGAATAAGCGGAAGCCAACTTGGCATGGTGTTCACAAAGGATTCTCTCATTTTCTTGGACCACAGGTATAGATTATGTATTCTTTTTGCAGAAAGGTTCATATTTTAAAGTGGTATTTAATTGTCATTGTTTAAATACCTTGTAGTATGTTTCGTTGGTTATGATTTTGTACATATACCACTACAATGACATTTTTTGTTGGATAGGTAAGACAATGACGTACTAAATTTTAATCGTACTTTCTATATCCTTTGTTCCTGGAGCTCTTGCTTTCCATATTTCATTTTAATTTTTTATTTGAGTGATAATATATCATTAAAATGCAGTTTTGACATTGCTTTGTGGCAAAGTTGAAGGTTTGCCTGTAATCTAGGAGAAGTATCTTGTGCATAATTCCTCTTACAATATGTGGTTTCCATATAATTTTTGTTAAACTAGCCACTGGCCCTTGCTTAGAAGAAATTGCTTAAGATGATCATTTGAATTAGGAGTCTAAGCTTTTGAACACATTGATTACACATAACACAATATTCCCTTATCACATTATTAAAGTGAAAACTTCATATTCATGTAGGACCACAGGGTAATTGAAACTTATTGTGAATTCAGTAACTCCTAGCTAAAATAGTATTCTAGTAAACTTTAGACAAATGAGCTCCCTTTGGATAGAAACCCTCAGGTCTGCTCTCATCACCACTCCCATATACAATTCTCAATATCTCCTCGGGTGTTCTGTCACATGCAGTTGAGTATTTGTCCACAGCAAGCACATTGCCTGTAGGTAATCCCTTAGCGCCCTCATCCTCACGAGCCACAAAGCCTTCATCTTTTACACCTACATTTCCTAGCTTATTCTTGAGCTTTGAAAAGTGACTTGTAAAATCTGTAACAGTTTTCCCATATGACTCAACCTTGGTATTTGCTTGCTCATATAGCAATAGACGAATAACTGTATCTTGGCCTGATTCCACGGCCAAAAGGCAGTAACAAGCTGAGCATTCCCATGCACGCACAAGCAGCCAATACAAAAAAGTAATCCTTATAGTATTATTAGTCAATAAGAGGTTGTTTGGATTGGATGGGTTTTGAGTGATATCACTCAATTTTCTGTTTCCATCATCCAAATCATGTGGGTCCCTTGGATGATGGTTTGTTTGGATGAGTTTTGGATGATGGTTTTCGTTACTTGGTGATTCAAAAAATGGATTACAATGATGGAAAATGAAAACAGCTGAAACCTGTTTTCAAAACTCAAAAACCATCACTCAGTTGCATGTCTGTAAATAAGTGAAGATTGTGGGCCCCAAAAGCTAGTGCATTGTCACATCCAGAACAGGCTGAGTTACTACCGTTGGAGCTCCTCTGTTTCATTTCAGTTCTTCGGAAAATTTTTGCAAAAATTTTCCCTCTTCTCACTTCCCTTTCTAAGCCTCTTCTCATTTTCACTTCCCTCTTCATCCCCAATAAGCTAGCTCCACCACCGAACCTAACAACCCTAAACCTAGCAACCCTAAACCCAGCCAACTCCATCAGCACAACCAACCCAATCACAACCACCCACCACCCACCACCCATTGCCGCAACCACAACCAGCCCACCATGACTCAAATTAAAATAAAATAAAAAAATTATCACCATCACAAACCCACCTTAACAACGGTCATCCACAACACCCACATCACAGGCCACAACCAACACATCACAAGCCATAAGCCACAAGCCACAACTAGCCACAAACCACACGCTGATCTGACCCATGAAACCCAACAAATCGATCTGACCCATAAAACCTAGCAAACTGATCTATACCCACAACCCACACACCAACACGCTGATCTGAAACCCAGCAAACCGATCTATACCCACAACCCACACACCAACACGCTGATCTAAAAAAAAAAAAAAAGAAATGAAAAGAAAGAAAGAAAATTAAAGGGAGAGGAGTACAGGGGAGATCGATGGCGAGTGGAGGAAGAGATGGTCGGAGTTGGATAGTCCTGACGAGGCGAGGGAGCTTTTGAAATTTTTATGGGTTCGGGTTTGGGTTTTGGGAGAGGCACTCTGTTGAAGGGGTGAAGGGGAAATGAGAAGTGAAGGAAATGGGGAATGGGTTCCGTGGGTAGGCTAATAGAAGGGTCTGACTTGGTGATCAGGTATGGGTCCCACAAAAAGGTTGAAATATTTGAGTTATGTGAAGTGAAAACAGTGTCCAAACAGTGGGTAGTGAAAATTGGGGGTTTTAAGTGATGAGTGATGAGTGATAAAAATTGACTAACCAAACAAGCCCTAACCCTATGACATGCATGAAAAAGTTCAACAAATATGATATTCTCTTTTTATTTTTATTTCGAAAATATGGAATGATAGTTTAATAGGCTATATTATTGATTATGATTGTATTTGTATATGAAAAATTGATTGTTCTACTATTTAAAGAAAGGGTTATGATATGACAATATTCTAATGGATGACGTAAGTATAGGAGGTTTTATATAGAATTCTTATTTAATTTAAATTGAATTAAAATTTATATTATAGAATAATGACTTGGAAAAATATGGGCTTTGAAAAGCTTAGGTGGTAAAATTATAAGAAGTTAATAAAAAGTCAAAAGGCTTTCATTTATATTATAGATATAAGCTACTACCAAGCTTACTACAAAAAGTTTACAAACTAACGCAACAGTGAATATGATTTCAAAAAGATATTTAAATTACATTTTTGTTATTATTGACATGTCAATTTTTAAAGTTTACATGGTGAAATTTCTTGTATCTTAAACATCTCTTGTTTATAACTTTCATTTGTTTAAGGATAGACTTGATTGTCAAATTTGAGGCTTACCCTATTAGACTTAAGAATCTTGGAGTTTGACACTTGCTCCAACATACGCGGTGAGCCCAACATAGGGGATAAGATTGGAGTTAGGCACTTGCCCCAACATACCCAATGAGCCCAACATAGGGGATAAGCTAAGAATGCGAGGAAAAAGTTAAGTCCATTACTATAAGGGTCAAAGAGGGACCAATTGTGTTTCAAATGCCCTATCCATCACCTTAGCAAATGATTTAGCACTCAAATTCAACAATGGCCTTGGGAATCCTTAACAGTACTTTGAATCACCATGCATCAAGAACTAATGTCGCACCATTAGCACTTTGGTTGTGATGCACTAATTGCTACTAAACCAATTTAATAGAAAGGAAAATGATGAAGTACTACTTATTTTACTACAACAAGTTTACAAACTTGTTGGGTTATAGATTGAGCACAATTAATTAATCCAATTACCCAAGTTGATTAATTAGTCAAATTACATACAAATTAGATTAAGGCACAATCAAATCACCAAACTAAATTAAGTGTAGCAGAAAATAAGTTTGACACAACAATTTGATCATGATGGGGAAAACCTTTATTGGCTCCCACCAGGTGAATTTTAGGTCACTACTCCCAAAAAATCCACTAACAAGAAAAAACAGTTACATGCACAATGAATCTTACCCTATAGGCCTATG
This sequence comes from Quercus variabilis, assembly GCA_030445155.1. Lineage (NCBI taxonomy): Eukaryota > Viridiplantae > Streptophyta > Magnoliopsida > Fagales > Fagaceae > Quercus > Quercus variabilis. Next base: position 11,537,601 of record CP129450.1, read on the forward strand.
CCGAAGTATATACCTATAGTAGAACCTACTGAGTTCTACCAATCTTATCACTAATCCCCAATTGGACTTGATATTGTAGAAGAGTTTTCCTTTGCACAAATCTCCCTATACATTATTAACTCCATAGCAACCTTTTTTTATTGTTGTAGCTTTGCAGAGTTCTTCAATCCACTCTTGGATGAACCAGAAGTAGCTTTGCACAAATCCCTAGGTGCACAAATGTTGTAGCGACTCCTATTATGTATGTTTCTCTATGTCTGTGATGATGGTTGTAAAATATGTCTTTTATATGCTTTAGAACCCTAGTGCATGAATTCCTAGAAAGCCAAGTCATCATGGACTAAAAATAGAACTTTAACCTTCAGTTTTCCTAGGAAAACTCGATAGATCGAGATGTGTCGAGTATAGTATTGAGATTCATTAACTCTTGATAGATCGATGGGTATCGAGCTAGTTATCAAGACCTAAGGTTCAACTTTTCTTGAGTAGTCTTGTGTCTTCAATCATACCACTTGTTAACCACTTGTTTAACCTCAAGATCTTCTTGAACACACTAGAAACTAAGACTCAAATACATGATCTCGGATATGCCAATACATAAAAATATGACCTTTACAAAATTGATACCCATATTAAAAAAAAAAGGTTTACAAACTAACATGACCATATCAACAAATGTGATATCTCTAACGTTAGTGTGAAAGAAAATAAATATTAGACATCAAACCTTAGGTGTCCAACTTCTTGGAGGGCAAACTGCTTAATGACATCCCTAGTAAGTTGTCCATATTTCCATGCTTACCACCAATGGGTGTTGGACCTCCCAAGGTTAAATTTGGTGCAATTTTATCTAGTTCATATCCCAAAGCTCCATATAAGAAAAATTTAGCTTCAAGGTACTCTAAATTTAGTGTAAATTCCAAAAGATCAAAATCAACCTTTGGATTGAGGAATCAGATTTTGCGATTTTAGAAGAATACAATTTTGGATGGAGGATAAGTAATGCAGTTGTGGTGATAGTGGAAGTAGATAGAAACATTTTGTCTTGGCTTTTTTTATTGTTGCAAGTGATGTGTGTTTGATTGACACTATAATCACTGTCTTATATATAGAGTTTCTGCCTTTCTGGTTGGTATAGAAGTAGCATGGTTTCATTTTAAATGGAAAGGATCCTTATTGGGTGTTGATATGGTATAAATGAAAAGGTAAAAACATAACTAAAATCTTGGACCTTTATCAAAAAACAGGAAGGAAGAAAAAGAAAAAGATGACAAAGGAAAGTTAAATAAGAAGAATGAGAATAAGATCAAAATTCATGTTTTTCTGTTTCAATCTACAATCATTCACATTATTCAGTGCATTCTTTGATGCAGATTGGGCAGGAGTTCACACTAATTGAAGATCAACCACTAGCTATTATTTTCTTCTTGGTTCTTCTATGATTTCTTGACAAAGTAAGAAACAAACTGTTGTGGCCCACTCTAGTATTGAAGTGGAATGTCGTGCCCTTCTCAAGGATTTAGGTGCATTCGCATCTTCTGCCACTCTTCTTTATTGTTATAACCGGAGTGCCATTCAAATTGCTCACAATGATGTCTTCCATGAATGGATTAAACACATCGAGATTGATTGTTATTTTATTTGTCATCATCTTGTCCATAGTGCTCTTGAGATGCTTTCTGTCTCCTCTCAAGATCAACTTGCAAATATTTTCGCCAAGCCACATCCTAAGGGACGTCTTTGTGCATTGGTTGACCAACTCAAGATGGTCTCCCCCACCCACCTTGAGTTTGAGGAGGGCTGTAAGGTGTAATAGGCTTGTGAGCTTTAGACTTGTCTTGCACACATACTTGTACTTGCCTCCTATATTATTGCACTCCTGTAGTCCTGTATATGTTATTACTTGAGAAATAAAATACAATTATTTAGTATTTCTAACAATTGAAGCATTTTGTTCCGTCTTCCACAATGTCATAACACCCTTCTTCCACCTAGTGTAAAATTTTGCTTTGGCTGTTATGTCCTGTTTCGTTGGATAGAAAATGTGACAAATTTATGTTTTTGAGTTCTTTATAGAATCTAAGACTGAATTTTTTTTAATGGGTTTTGGTTTGTGCAGCTGTGGTTCGGACTGTGAAGGCATTTCTAAAGCAACCCAAGGTGTTTCTATGGTACTGTTAAACGGATCTAGTTTTCATCTCACTGCCTTTTGCAATTATGTGTTTATTTTGTCAAATATTTTTTGGGTGTGATTTTGATTTTGTTTGGAATGTGTTTGTTGTTTTAGCTCAATGAAATTTGTGAAGGGCAAGAGGCCTGGAAAGGGTGGGAATCGCTATTGGAAGAGCGTTGGGTTGAAATTCAAGAGCATTAACTCAAAATCTTCTTCTTCTTCATTTTTTTTTAATAATTTAAAATTTTATTTTATTGAATCCCAAATGAAAATAAGGAATGTAACAATTTCTTGTATAATGTTAATTGTAAATATTATTAATAATATTTAGTGTATTTTATATGCAAACTAGTCTTCGCTAATTGCTTTGATTTTGTTAGTTATTGTGTATGCCAACCAAAACAGGGGAAAAGAGGCTTTATTTATTTATTTATTTATTTTTTATTTGAAGCGAAAGATGGAATGCATTTATACTACTATTTAAGAGGTTTTTTTTTTTTATTTTTTTATTTGGGATCATTGTTTTTTTGGTTCAAAAATGCCTTTATACCCTTATGTTTAAGTAGAGTGGCCCTACACCCCTCCACCTCTATGTTCAAAAATGCCTCGACACTCTTAGTTTAAGTAGAGACAAAACTAAAGGGTAATTTGGTAAAAATATAACTTTAATTTTTACTAAAACATTGCCTGAAAAATAAGGCCACTCTTTTGTTGATTTTCAACTTGCTTTATCTACTTATAAATTAGATTCTCAAAATAAAAATTATATATATAAAATAAAAACATAGATTTTTTATTTTTATTTTTTTAAAATACAAAATAAACGTGTAATATTTGTTCTCTTTTTGAAGTTAGTCTTATGACACCTCTAGTTCTATTAGTAGTTCTAAATACATAATATTAATGAAAAACATGTAAATCTCAAATTGGAATAAATGAAAAATTATGACACTATAAAAAAAAAAAAAAAAAGCTTCATTGCACACGCGAAGCGCTTGTGATGAGGCTAGTTTTACTATCACCCCGTCAATTGACTCAACTTAGATGATAACATTATACAGGCTCTTTGCGTCAACAAAAATTTTGATGCAAACAAGTTATTAGTTGACACTAAAATTTTGGTGCAACATACTATTTTTAGTGTCAATTATTAGTTGACGCTAAAATTCGTTTTTCTTGTAGTGCAAGACTAGCATTGTTTAATTTGAAATGAAAAGGACTAAAATCTATAGACGTAGAATGGCAATCAAGTTTCTAGAAAAAAGGAAAGAAAGGAAGAAAGAAAGAAAGAAATAGCAATCAAGAACAATGAAACTAGATATATATATATATATATATATATTTTGAGAAACAGGGTAGATTAAAATTCGTATTGTAATTTCTGTTCAATTTACAATTATTTATTTCCATATTGTCTGTTTAGTTTTATTTATGCATTTAGGTCATATCTGAGAACAGAATACAATTTGTTTCATTAAGCACACAAAAATTGGATATGTCAAAATTCAAATCTCCTAAAAAGAAAAGGTGGAAAATTAAGTAAGAACATAATAAAATGATTTAAGACATCAAATTTTAAATTTAACATTTTATATTATTAGTTCAGTTTCTTTGATATGCCAAATTTCATTATTGATTTCTGCCTTGATATCTCTCTCTTGACTTTTCTCTATATGGTATCCAAAGTAAGCTTCTTGCTCCAACCGGATGGAAGTGAATGCAAATCTTAACTCTTATTCCCACTCTTCCTAGGTGTTGAACGTTTATTCAAAATACTCGATGTTTGTGCAAACCAGAGCAAGGTGAATATGAAGAAAGGAAATGAATCGTCATGTTTGATCGATTTCAGGATGCAAGAAACTGTGAAAGAGTTGACAGCTATACCTGAAGTTGGCAAAACTATGAAAATATTTCTTTTTTGGTGCTGGACATGTTTTTTAGTTAGTTCTTTAATATAAAACTGACAATGAAGAAGAATATGAGTTTAATACAAATGATAAAATGGGATTTACAGCAACGTCAAGGAGATTTTGCTTTTAGGACTCCATCATGATTCATATACAGATATTTGTCCACTGTCTCACGCTAGACAGTGGACTTCGTCGCTCCTCTGGGTTGTGATTCCCCAAAAGAAGTCTAAGAAGATTGATAGTGAGTTATTGGAAGACATTAGGGCTACGAGGTTATATGCATTACTTTTGCTCTATTTCTCTTACTCTCTCAAGTTCAATGTTCAAATTACAAAGTCTAAGCTTTTAAAAAAAAAAAAAAAAGATATCTCAGGATTTGAATTTATAACGCTCATCTGATAATTATTCTTTATCATAAACTCATTACACAAATGGATTTATTGGAACCCAGATAAACTCTAAGCTTTTGAACAAACAAGAAAAAAAGCTTAAAACAACAATTTTGTTACGCATATAATCATAAAGACTCACAAAAGATTTATTTATTATCAACCAAAAGGTTACATACTTTAAACAATGAACCAAAAAGCACCAGAGCTTGTTTTCTTGTAATCAAGCTGTAGGCATAGAATTAATGTAGATGAGATCTGGCAATATTACCATTGCCTCCTTTTGGATAGAACCCACCAGGTTTATGCTCATCACCGGAGCCATAAACAATCCTCAATATCTCCTCAGCGGTCCTATCATATGCAACAGAGTCTGCATCTCCAGCAAGCGCGTTCCCTTTGATCTTTCCCTCAGCACCTTCAGATTTGCGAACCCAAAGACCTTCATCTTTGACACCTTCATGTCCAAGCTTGTTTCTTAGATCCGAAAAGTAATTTGAAAACTGTGCCACCGTTATTCCATATGGTTCCACAATCTCGTGTGCATGCTCATACAGGTATGCTCGAATAACTGCATCTTGGCCCGATTCCACGCCTAATAGGCCTGCAACGAGCTAAACATATACACGTCCACATTCTTATCATAATAACTTCATGATTTTTGGACAAGTAGTAATTTATTATAATATCAGAGTAAGTATTATGAATTGAACTTTTGTTTCTATGCTCTACTAATCTACCTTTCAAATCAAAAAAGGGTTTGGTTTAAATTAAACTTGGTGTAACTTTTATCAATGTTATATCACTTAATAACTATATATCAAACATGGAATTTGACAAATCTACTATTAAATAACTTGAATTGCATTGTCTCCTTATACCTTATATGCATGCCAAATATAAAGACGAGCAGAGATTAATTGTAGTGTCATATATAAAATGTTTAACTTTCCATTTTTGTACTTTGAAGTTAGGCAGAAAAAATGAGTTCATGGAGTAATAGGAAAATTACATATAATTGATACCAAATTTAGCGTGTATGTTAAAAATTTAGAGAACATATGTAATCCAACAATAGGATTTTTAAAATATTAAACCAAAAAAAAAAAAAAAATTATTAGTTGAGTTATACCAAATATAAGTTGATTATTGACCTTTGAAAAATTACAAATTCCATTCGTCAAGCTTTATCATTTCTAAGGGGAAAAAATGATAGTTTATTCTATAAAAAACAATGGTATTATATAACTATGTATGTATAGACACACATGCACGTAAAAGCAATAAATTGTAATTACTGTTTATTTCTTAGAACATTACTAGGGATCAATAATCAAGTTTAAATATCAGTTACCCTTCTAGAAGTAGGGGCTTGGAGTTTTGGAATTGTTCCAACGTAGCCCGTGAGTCCAACATAAGGAATAAGGTAAGATGCAAGGAGGTAGTGAACTCCACTATAATAAGGATCAAAAGGTGGGGATAGCTTTTTCCCTACTGCAGCATCAACCACTTTTGCAAATGATTCTTTACTTAAGTCCAATAATGGTCTTGGAAATCCTTTAACAACTTTTTGAATGGCCCTGCATCAAGAACTTAATAGTTAGTACCTTTGACATTTAAAAGAAATTATTGCTACGATAGGATTTAAAGTTTATAGTATCTACATTATGATAATTGTTGTTTGTCATTATGTTAAGCCATTAATGTGTTTCTTTTCATTATAGATGGGATGCAAATCCAAATCCCTTATTCAAGAACGAAAATCTTTATCTAATAAACTAGAACCCATTAACCATTATACCAACACACAAAAAGACAAAAAAATTAAATAATGATTTCAAGAGAAAAACCTCAAGTGTCCAACTTCTTGGTAAGCAAATTGCTCAATAACATCCCTGGTAAAAGGATCCAAATTTGCCTTTTTAGCACCAATGGGTGTTGGACCTCCCTGGGTTAAATTTGGATAAACTTTATCTAATCCATAACCCAGAGCGCCATACAAAAAGAATTCAGCTTCAAAGAACTCTAAATTTAGAGGAAATTCCAGAAGATCCACATCTGCTTTTGCGATTGAAGTGTGTGAGTCGAGTTCAGAAGAATAAAATTTGGGAAGGAAGAGTAGGGATATTAGTAAAGTGGTGATGGTGGTTGTGCTAGCAGCAGTTAGTGCCATAATTTTCTTTTTTGCTGTCTATTGTTGCTAGATAGTTACTCTTAGATATGTCTGATTGATGTTACTACTGTTTATATTTATATATAATCTCTGGCTGGTTATATTTAGAAAAATGCCACATTGCTAACGTCGTAGGTTTTTTCTTTTTTTGATAAGGCTAATGTCATTGTTTATATTTAGAATAATGCCGAGTAGTTGTGTCAGATTGATGATGTAGCTCCTGTTTATATTTGGAATAATTGTCAATGTACGTAGATATGTCAAATTGATGATGCATCTACTATTTATATTTAGAATAACATGGACATTATTTTTGGATGGTTCGGTGGCTGTTGAATGGGGGATGATTTGAAAAGGCAAAACTAATTCTATTTTATTTGAGTTGTGAACTTATGATGCACCGATGCTAATGTGGACTTTGTCACAACCAATTCTAAAAGCTAAATTGGGGCACTTAATTGACCCGTACAATAAGTCTAATAACAACCGTTTCTACCATATTATTATTATATTTTTAGATAAAAATTCTATCATATTTTTCGTAGTTGCTGAAGTGGTAGCTTATGATTGGTATATATTGTGTACTAGCATTGTTCGGGTTCTATAGAATTTGGCTTTTAGTCATGCACATTGAGTCTATCCATTGAGTGACATGGATGTCCCTTAGGAGGCTTATGCGCACAATAGCTCTTCATGAATCCGAGAAATTGTCTATTTCTAGGCGCCATTCCATGGCAATCTTCCTGCTGCCACTGGATGTGAGTGATTGACTATTATAATATTAAAGTTACAGTAGTGTGGAGAATGTGGCAGACCTTAGAACTTAGAAGTATGAAAGCAAGGCTCGAAACCTGTTTCAATATGGGAGGTAGACGAACTTCCACATAATTTGATGGACACAAACAAAACGCCTCTTTGAATTTTCAATAAGATGATAGAAGCAAAATGCATGTTTTGCATCAGAATGACTGATGCTTAGCAATGTCTTATAGACACAAATTTTCACTATTTTTTAAGGTGAAAAATAAAAAGTTGTAATTAGAGTAATATTAATTTCATTGGACTCATCACTAACATAATTTGTATAATACACTAATCATAACAAGCCATGTCTGTAATTGTGAAAAAAAACTCAAATTGTAATTAACATAACCGATAATTTAATGACAAAATTAAACTTTAAAAATGTAATTTGAAAGGAGCCTCTAAAAATTGAACCCTAATTTTTTTTTTCAATGTCCTACCAAGAAGAAAACTTCATTAAATAATAATATAACGAGAACAGCATAGCTATCTTATGTAAAGCATGGATGTCTCTTAGGAGGCTTATGTGCACACTTCATGAATCCGAGAAATTGTCTATTTCTAGGCGCCATTCCATGGCAATCTTCCTGCTGCCACTGGATGTGAGTGATTGACAATTATAATATTAAAGTTACAAGAGTGTGGAGAAAGTGGCAGACCTTAGAACTTAGAGGTATGAAAGCAAGGCTCGAAACCTATTTCAATATGGGAGGTAGATGAACTTCCACATAATTTGATGGACACAAGCAAAACGCCTCTTTGAATTTTCAATAAGATGTAGAAGCAAAATGCATGTTTTGCATCAGAATGACTGATGCTTAGCAATGTCTTATAGACACAAATTTTCACTATTTTTTAAGGTGATAAGTAAAAAGTTGTAATTAGAGTAATATTAATTTCATTGGACTCATCATTAACATAATTTGTATATACACTAATCATAGCAAGCCATGTTTGTAATTGTGAAAAAAAAAAAGGAAAACTTTTGTGCCATTATATTTTATTTGAACAGGCATGGCACATGCCAAAGTTATCGAGGCAGTTTTTTCCTTTTTTACAATTCTAATATTTTGGTCGCAATTACTGGAAAATGGCTTTTATGCATGAACTCTGTAAGGTTGAATTTAATCAACCATCTTGTTGGTTTTATTCCGTGCCAAATTTGCTTGTATTTTAGCAATTAGTAACCCTGTATTTAGGTGAAAATCTTGTAAGGGTAGTGAGTGAGAGAGTGTGAAGAAATGCTTAAGATTGTACAAAGAAGTAGAGACTCGTGACTGGATCTCGCGGTTGGCTCGCGACTTGCAAGTCGCTAGAAGTTGCACACGTGCCAAGCATGCCAGAAGTTGAAGAGTCACGCCAGCTATTGCATTACAGGATAAAAGTCCCAAGTTGGCTAGGCTGTTTGCTCGCAGCTTGAACTTGTGACTCAACTCAGTCGCGAGTTCAAGTTGCCAGAACACCTTATTTGGGAAAAACTGACTCTTCGCATTCCATTCTCACCCTAGTATAAATACCCCTTATTCCCACGAATGTAGAGAGTTTCCAGAGAGAATTTTGAGAGAGAAACCCTAGAGAAAAATAAGATTGCCTCATTCACAATCTTCACAAAGAGACTCTTCAAATTTCTCTACTCTCTTCCTCTCCATTGATATATCCTTAAGAGGTTCTTGATCAAATCATTTTCTTACCATACCCAGGTCTGTGAGAAGGTTCTTTTGGTGCTAAGGAAGCAGTTTGGAAGGGACCAATGATTATTGGTTGATGCTATGGTTTATAGCGAAATCTAGTAAGTTAGAGAAGAAAAAGATTCGATGCAACCTCGTTGGATTAAGAAGCTTGGAAGGCTTAGGTACCTGGGTAGATTAGGCTTGGAGGGTCTATTATTGTTCATGTATCCCAACTACATTTTCTAGTAGATTGTTGACTGCTTGGAGGGTGGTAGAGAGGTTTTACACCGACGGCTTCGGTTTCCTCTTCGATAAGACATCGTGTGTTGTCCTTGTGTTTGCATCTCTTTTCCCTTTATCTTTACCATTTAATTATTACTGTGATTGTGATTATTTATGATTTAGATTGTTTATCAATTCTGTTTTAAGCTTGTTATCATTTTTTGCACATACATTGTTTGATATAAAGCTTGAATTGGTAATTTGTTGTTTGGAGGTCTAAACGTTCATAGTGTTTTCAACGCTATTTGAACTTTCATTTGGTATCAGAGCAAGTGCACTTGTTGTAGTTTAAACACCTTAGTGTGATCCCTAACCCCGCATTGAGATGGATATGTCTCAATTTCTAAATGTGCCACCATTTTTTGATGGTAATAATTATGCTTTTTTGGAAAGTCTGAAAGAGGGCATTTTTGTGTTCTATTGATGATGTTGTATGGGATGCAGTTGAAGTGGGTTGGACTAGGCCAGAGGCTGCCAAATCCACTTGGGATAAGGCAGCTCTTGCGGCTGCAAATGCTAATAGTAAAGTCTTGAATGCTATTTTCTGTGATGTCTCTCCAGAAGAATTTCACAGGATTTTACATATCACTATTCCTAAGGAAGCATGGGAGATTCTGGAGACTACTTATGAAGGAACAAAGAAAGTGAAAGACACCAAACTACAGATGTTGACCACTCGCTTTGAGGAGCTCAAGATAAGCGAGGATGAGTCCTTCGACTCTTTTTATAGTAAGATGAACGAGGTGGTTGTCGGCAAATTCAATTTGGGAGAAAAGACAGAGGATTCTAAAATTGTAAGGAAGATCCCTTGGTCACTGCCAGAAAGCTTTCGTGCCAAAGTAACAGCTATTGAAGAGAGCAAAGATCTTGACGACATTAAAGTTCAAGAGCTGGTTAGTTCTTTGCAGACATATGAATTGTCACTGCCTACGCAAAAGAAGAGCAAATCTCTCGCTTTTAAGACAATTAGTGAGAGAGTAGTATCTCATGATTCTTCGGAAGAAGATGCTGTAGATAAAGATGTGGCATACCTTGTGAAAAATTTTCAGAAGTTCTTAAAACTTAAGAACGGTGGGAAACCTGGTGACAAAGGGAAATTTCAGAATTTCGGGAAGGAGAAAAGGGAATTCCGAAGGAAAAATAGTAGAGAATCTCAATCTTTACAGGGAATTACGTGCTTTGAATGCAACAGACATGGACATTTCAAGAAAAAATGCCCAAATTATTTGAAATTAAAGGGGAAGGTCTATGCCATTACTCTACGTGACTCAGATTCATTAGAAAAGCTATGACGGAGAAGGAAACTACTCCACATTCATGACCATTGCACATGTGAAATCCTTAGATGATTTGGGTACACTTGTGAAGGAGTTTGGTGAGCAGTCTGATTTGGAGTCTATTGGAATAGTTGAGGAATCTGAAGATAAGAAAGTTGGAGAAGCAGCGGGATTACAAGAGACCTACAATTCACTCCTTGAGAAGACTGGTGAATATGCTAAGGTGGCTAACGCAGCCATTAAGAAGATGAAGAGGGCCGAGGAAGAATACAAAACTCTTCTAGTGCAATACAAGGAGACTAAATGTGAAGTGGAGAAAATGAATAGAGAGCTATTAGAAGCTTACTCAAAAATTCAATTTCTTGAGCATGAAATGCTTGATGCAAATGCTAAATGTCTCCTCCAAGAAACTCAATGAAATGCTTGCTTATCAAAAATCAATCTCAGACAAGTCCGGAGTGGGATATATCGGAAGGAGTAGCTTTTCAGCCAATGTCACCAAAGAAGTGAGGTTTGTGAAGGCCAAAGAGCCAATTGTGGAAGAGTCTATTCCTGATAAGGTTAAGATTGAAAAGAAAAAGAATGTAGCTGATCAACAGGTGTTCAATACAGTCCGTAATTCATTAAAAGCCAGACATGAAGCTAGAGGAAGATCACTTCCAAGATTACAACGGGTTCCTAGAACGAATCATATTTGTCACTATTGCGGATTGCAAGGACATACTAGACCCGACTGTCATAAGCTGAAAGCGTTAAACAATGCAAGCCCTCCTTGTTCACGTGAAAGAAGAAATGACAAGAGGTCTTGGGGTGGTGAGCAAACAAGAAGTCAAAACCGTGATCCCGGAATGATGGACATGATGAAGATGATTGATGGCTTCACAAATTGCTTGGAAAGCTTCATAAAGAGGTTTAATAGTCCTAACTTTTGTACCCAATCTGTTAAGGATATTATCCCAAATGCATGTGACGTATGGGTGACGAAGGGTACTCATGCATAAGCATCATAACATGTCCATGCATCAATTCTTCCTATGCTTTGTGATTATGTTTGGTTTTATGCTTTTTGGTTTTGAGTGTTGAATTGTTGTTTGTTTATTTGTTTCGTTTTAAAATGTTTTTACATTGTTTTTGATCAATCTTTCCTTACTTTTATGTCAAAAATCCAAAAATACATAAGAAGTAGAAAATCTAAAAAGTTTGATCGACTTTGTTGAGTGTTGTGTCAAAACATGTTTTGCCTTGTACCTTTATACTAATGGCTTTGTGCATCTACGAACTTAACTTGTCTCATATGCACTCATATCTTTGTAGGAAAAATCTTGAAATCTATGTAATTGTTGTAAAAAGATCTTCAATCTTGTCATGAATGATTAGTGAATGATTTTGTTGATCTTGAGACATGTATAGACCTGTGCCTATATATCTTCCCACTCTTTATTTTATTGTTTTTGCTTAAAGAGCTCATCAAATGTAAATCTCCAAATGAAAAGAGATATTGAGCTGCAAAAGCCCGTCGTACATACTAGTATTTGACTAGGAAAAATGGAAAGTGACCAAAATATAATGTATGATACCCAAAAAGCCAAAAGCTATCTCATCAAATTGAAATATTAAAAATTTCAGGTATTGATCTTACAATGAGATGTATTGATTTAAGATGATCAAATGATATGATGTATATGGATTCAAATGAAAAGTTTCAAAGAAATGTACTCAAGTTTATGTGGGAGGTCATATATGCACATTTCTATAATTGAGATGGATCACATTATCTAGTACTAGTTGTGTATGCCTTGGTGTAATTGATCATTGAAGCTTCATTTTAGACTAAGGACTATCTCATTTTTGATACCCACACACAACACACAAGTCTATGTTCAATGAATGCCATATTCATTTGTGTGATTGTACTTGTTTAAATGTGTTTTCATAAGCTCAATTTTTGTTGATCAAACATAAAAAGATTTTTAAGTGTTTAAGCTTGTTTTTGAAAAGTATTTTATTTTTACGAAAATGTCAAAAGTTTCAAAAACAGTGTTGCCCTGTTTTGGCAACTCAGTTGTGGGTTGGTCCAGTCGCATGCCCTAGTCGCGAGCCCATTCTGAGATTTTTTGCGGCTCACTGGCGATTCAAGGTCTCAGTTACGAAAAATACTTAGAGTGGAAGGCATAGATTTTGATGATTTGTTTGCACCAGTAGCTAGACTAGAGTCGATTTGTATTCTACTATCTATAGCATGTGTTATGGATTTCAAATTGTATCAAATGGATGTGAAAAGTGCATTTTTGAATGGCTTTCTAAATGAAGAAGTATTCGTTGAGCAATCAAAGGGATTTCAAGATCCTCACTTTCCGGATCATGTGCTAAGGTTGAAGAAAGCATTGTATGGGCTGAAGCAAGCACCAAGAGTATGGTATGATCGTCTCATAACATACTTGTTGGATCGTGGATTCAAAAGAGGCCAAGTTGATCGAACATTGTTCGTAAAGAGAGATGAGAAGCCTTTTCTAGTGGCTTAAGTATATGTGGATGATATTGTCTTTGGATCCACAGTTGATCATTTGGCTCATGAATTCTCCGAAGAAATGAAAAAAGAGTTTGAGATGAGTATGGTGGGGGAGCTGAACTATTTCCTAGGGCTTTAAGTGAAACAATGGAAAGATAAGATATTCATATCTCAAGAGAAATATGCTAAAAATCTTGTTAAAGGATTTGGACTAGACTCTAAGAAACACACTTCCACTCTAATGAGCTCCTCATCAAAGCTGAGTCGGGATGCAGCAGGTATAGAAGTGGATCCAATGCTCTATCGAAGCATGATAGGCAGTCTTTTATATCTCACTACTAGCAGACCAGACATTGCCTTCAGTGTAGGCGTATGTGCTTGATTTCAGGCAGCCCCCAAAGAGTCACATTTAACAGCAGTCAAAAGAATTATCCGCTACATAAATGCCACCTCTGATTATGGAATTTGGTACTTAAGAGATTCAAATGAATGCTTAGCCAGATACTCTGATGCTGATTGGGCCGGTTGCATTGATGATAGAAAAAGTACTTTCGATGGATGCTATTATCTTGGAAACAACTTGGTGTCATGAATGAGCAAAAAGCAGAATTTAATCTCTTTATCAACAGCCGAAGCTGAATACATTGCTGCTGCAAGTTGCTGTGCTCAATTACTATGGATGAAGAAGCTTCTTCATGATTATGGAATCACTCAAGACACGATGTGTGTATATTGTGATAATACAAGTGCCATAAATTTGTCAAAGAATCCAGTTCAACACTCAAAATCAAAACATATCGAGATTCGGTATCATTTCATTCGAGATTTTGTGGAGGAAAGGACTGTGTACTTAGAGTTCATCAATACTGAGAATCAGAAGGCAGACATATTTACTAAACCTCTAGATGGCCCAAAGTTTGAATCTTTGCGTAAGACCATCGGTGTCGGTATCATTCCCTGAACTCTATCTCTTGTGTGAACCTATACTACTCTTTGTTGCATACTTATTGTTGTGGTTCCACACGTTTGGTTTTTAGAAGTCCCTCTTTTATCTGTTTTGGTTTGTACCAGCTGTTTTCTTGTTGATCTTACTTTTCTTGTTCTGTTTTGGGTGTGTTCAAAAAATTCAAAAACCTATAAAAAATTGAAAAATCTCAAAAGTTTGATCACTTATTTTGTGTATGTCACATGTAAGTTTGGCCTAGTACCTTCATACTTATGGCATAGTGCATTTACGATCTTGGCATGTCATGTATGCACTCATTTATTTGTGGGAGAAATCTTGAACACTATGTGTGATTGTTGTAAATAGATATTCAAGCTTGTCATGAATGATTGGTTAATAGTCTTGTTGGTCTTGATACTTGCATAGACTTGTGTCTATATCTCTTCCCACTTTATTTTTCTGTTTTTGCAAAAAGAGCTCACCAAATGTAAATCTCCAAATGAAAAGAGATATTGAGCTGCAAAAGCCTGTCGCACACACTAGTATTCAACTAGGAAAAAGGGAAAGCGACTCTTCTTAATGTTTTTTTTTGGTGCTAAAAAAGCCAAAGGCTAATCATTAATGTTGAAATATCATAAATTTCAAGCACCAATCTCAAAATGAGATGTTTTTGTCCACACAAAATAAATTAGACAAATTGTTATGCCTTATGCAGTAGCCAAATGAAAAGTTTCTAAGTTTTATATTCAATGTGTGGGAGGTCATATATACTCATTTCTATAATGGAGATAGTCCACTGGATTTCGTATCAGTTATGTATGACTCGATTGAATTGATCATTGAAGCTTCGCTCTGGTCTATAGATTATTCCACATTTGATACTCACACACAACACATAAGACTTTGATTCAATCAATACCTATCTCATTTGTGTGATTGTACATGTTCAAATGTGATGTGTATGCTCAAGAACTGGTTGATCAAACCCAAATTTTTTTTTGAGTGTTTTATTTGTTTTTGGAAGTGATTTTATACTTTCGTGTCTTTTGTTTTTGTTCAAAATGCATTTGTGTGTTTTCCTTCAAAAAACTGGTTCAGGGGTTGTTTTGCGAGAATCTCGCGACTTAGAGCTTCCTGCGAAAAGGGCTTGAGGGGAATAATTTTTCAATTATGTCACACAGAAACTCTCGTGATTGTATCGCAACTGTCTCGCAACCAACAGCTTCTCGCAAAATGCTATTTGGCTAAAAATTGGATTTTTCAAAATTCAGACAGAAGTTACCGCGACTGTCTCGCTACTCTCTAAGCCACGAAAAGCGCATGTTTTCACTTTATATGTAGCAGATGTGACAGTTTCTCAAAAATTTCTCATTTCCCTTGCTCAACCTCTCTCGAACCCTTTTTCAACCAAAATTCAATTTCTATCAATACCCATCATTTTCAAGCATCTTTTCTGCATTGTCAACTTCAAGGTATGTCTTCTAAAGCATTTTCCTTCAAGTTTCTCTTAGTTTATGCAGTATTTTCATTTGGGTTTCAACAATTTGGGGATTTTCGAAAATTTGAATGTGTTTCTAAATTGGGTGAAAATTTTTCAAAATTTTCATTTGGCCTATGTCCCATTTGTTGTTTGTGCTTTTATGTTGGCCCCTTTGTGGCATTTTGACATGTATTTTGGGCATGATTTCACCATTTTCATGCATTGTTCATACTTAGAGTACACTTGTGCATGCTAGGTATTTGACAAAATGTCCGAGTGACATTTTTGTGCCAACTGGAATCAAGTGATTTCGATCTATGGGTGTTCACTTGTTTGACCATGTTTCACTCAGTTTGAACATTGGTCATATGTTTCATACTCTTTGCCCATGTTGAACACACTAGGCACACACCTAGGCACCCCTCATGCATCTGTTGTTGCACTCTCCTGCATAAACACACACACCCACACACATTAGCACATGCACACATATGCATAGTTACTTAGTTTCTTGCATTGTGTTTATGCATTCAGCATATTGTTTGAAGTTAATTATGTCTTGTTCTATGCAGTTTTACTTTTGTTTTGAACTAACTTGAATCTAATCAAGTTCTGTGTTCTGTGTTGTGTATTGTGCCCTTGTTTTTTTTTTTTTTTTTTTTTTTTTTTTTTTTTGTGTTCTGTTGCATAGATGTCTCCATTCAAGACTTCAGTTTTGAAAGGTGGTAGCAACAAAAGGAAAGAGCCGATCATTGATGTTGATGCCGATTCACCTAGACCAAAGAGGGCACGTTTTTCAACGGGAATCTTTGATCCTAACTTGTTTAGGTCTTATGCTGCTTTTGAATCCTATAAGAACATCTTTCGGGATGCTCCTCTGCTAGTTGAAAGGGGTGTTGATCAGCCATCACTCAGGGACACAAATATACCCATTTGGTTTGCCATGAAAGATTGGAACTATCTTCTTTCCACTTTCGAGGATACATACGAGAACATGGTTAAGGAATTCTATGCCAATGCCATTGTTGTCGGAGAAGAGATAAAATGTTGGGTTCGAGGAAAAGTTTTTCTGTCACACCAATGTACTTGGCGGAAATTCTACACATTACCCAGCCAATACTCCCCATACCATCGGTATATGATGAGTTGAACCCAGATGAAGAGTATCTTAAATAGTCGTTAGGAGCCAACTTGGAATTCTCCTCCAATAAGAAGCCAATCAATATGGCATCCCTTTCTCCCGAATTGCGACTTCTCTCAATGATCATGTGTAGCAATCTTTATCCCTTGTCCAGATCTGGATATATGAATCTTGGTCGAGCATTGTTTTTGAGTGATCTGATC
This sequence comes from Quercus variabilis, assembly GCA_030445155.1. Lineage (NCBI taxonomy): Eukaryota > Viridiplantae > Streptophyta > Magnoliopsida > Fagales > Fagaceae > Quercus > Quercus variabilis. The sequence continues at coordinate 11,554,558 of CP129450.1, forward strand.
ACTGACGTAGAGATTGATGTGTGCTCTCATATTTTTCACATTTTGGCAAAAATAGTTGACCGGATTGGTTCAAGGAATTGTATTCCTTTCTGTCGCCTTATTTCATGGATTTTGAAGCTCAAAGGTGTCCGTTCATTGGAGGATGAGCGTCCATATCCAAGGCCAAGTCCAATTAACATTCGATCTCTCTATTCAAGTATGAGCCACACCAAGAAGAACACCAAGCAAGAATGTTATGCACCATCGAGAACCTCGAGCTCTGCAACTCGTATCTATGATGAATAGTTCAACCATATCTTCACTGCTCTTTAAGAGATGAGTACAACGATGTCTGGGCTGGCGACTATCATGTACGCTCACCACAGACGTTTTGATTCACAGTTCACATCGCTCCAAACTCAGTTGGACGAAATTCAACGGAAGCTAGAAGAGAATGACTAGCTATTCCATGACAAAAAGGGGGAGATGATTCATATGATAGGGGGAATATGGTGATAGGGGGAGAAGAAGCCACCAGTTCCTATGTTTGATGTCTTATGCTTATTGCTTATGTTTTAAACAAACTTTGATACTCTGTTTTTATTTCAGTAGTCTATTTTGTGATCTTCTCTATGCTTTGTAGTATATCTTGTTTGTGCCCATAATGTTTTTGTAAGTTTTTAAGGTTTGTTTAAGTGCATGTTTGTAGGCTTTTATGGTTTGTGCCATGCATTTGCAGTACCTTGTTTTTGCAGCCTTTCGGTTATGTACTTTATGTTTAATGTCATACATTTTACGTACAACACTCTTATGCCCTTGTAGGATTGTTCCTAGACACAAATACTTCGTGTATTTTGCATTGGTTGAGTGTTGGATTTGCAAATGATACTCTTCAAGTGAGCTTATCATCTTGCATGTCCAAAAGTTCATTCCTTGTGTGAATGAGCATAGTGATCGCTTTTGTATAGTGATTGCTTGTTTGATCTTGCCATGATCTAGTGTTTCTATTTCATTTTGCTTAATCATGCTATTATTGCTCCATATGCTTTTCAAGTTTTTTCTGCATACAATAATGTTATTGTGTTGTTGTGTTTCAGGAGATACTTGTTCATATGTTTCAAGAGCTTTTCAGAATCTAGAATTAGGTGTGAGTGAGTTTTGCCTTTGTTCCCAAACTCACGTTTAAGTCTAGAGTCTATTTTAGGGTTTTGTCACGAAATAGCCAAAGGGGGAGATTGTAAAGTTGTTATTTACAACTATGTATTTTGTTGGCTTTTATTCCATACCAAATTTGATTGTAATCATTTTCAATCATTCATACCCTGTATCTAGTGTGAGATTTGTTGTAAGGGATGTGTGATAGAGAGAGAGTGTGAAGACTCAAGCATTTGAAGGATGAAGAATTCTCGTGGGTATGTCGCGAACTAGCTTCCTGCGAAATGAATCATGTGCCATGCACATACTGGAATGTGAAGAGTCAGGCCAGGTGGAGACAGCTGTGTCTTGCGAGTATCTCGTGGGTAAGCCCTTCCCGCGAGACACCCACAAGGCAATCTGTTCTGCCAGCTTGTACTGACTGATTCACACTTTCTGTACCTATCCTATATATACCCTCATTACCCACAAATGTTAAGGAATGCTTCAGAGAGAAAACCCTAGCCAAACACATTGGGAATTAGAGATTGTCATCCCCACCTTTCTCTATACACTTGCTTATGGTATCTCCTCAACCCTTCCCTCTCCATTTTCACACCAATGAGAGGTTGATAGCCCAAACACTTATCACACCCTTTGAGAGTGCTGTGTGGCATTTTGGTGCTGCTGGGAAGCATTGGAAGAAGCCTGGAATGGCAGATGCAACATGGAGCTTGTTGCGGGATCCGGGGTGCTAGACAAGACACGGTTCCGAGAAGCCTTATTGGAGTAGGAGCTTGGAGGGCTTAGGTGCATCGGGTAGATTGAGCTTGGAGGGTCTCTTGCTAACCCATGTATCCCAACTGATTACCTAGTGGATCGATTTCCGCTTGGAGGGCGGCGGAGAGGTTTTTCGCCGAGTTCTTCGGTTTCCTCTTTAAAAACACGTCTCGGTGTTTTCTGTGTTTGCATCCTTCTTCCTAACTCTTTTATATTCCATTATACTACTGTGTTACTTAGTTTATGGATTAGAGTAACTTATTTGTTTATCCGCTCACATTTACACTGTTCCGCACTTTGTAGTAAGTTAGTGTAAAATCTATCGAGCCGTAACTTTAATTAGGGGGGGTCTAAATAGCTCTTGTATTTTCAACACATTTTCGAGCTTTCAATTATGATTATTATTATTATTTCTTTATTTTTCCTTCTTTTTGGGACTTTGGGCCTTCGTGGTCCTTCTTAACTTCATGAATTGAGCCTTCTTTTGTTAAGGCACATGGTCTTTCCTTACTTTTCATAGAATGAGCTATCATGTAAAATTTTGGTCCTCAACACCATCATGTAAAAGTATATTTTGATTTTTTTTTTTTTGCTTTTTTTTTTCTTTTTTCTTTTTCAGCACAATCAAAGATATCATGCATGGGCATTTAGGAGATAGAAAAGAAAATAGCCTTGTTCAATATATTTTTTTTATTCTTTTTCAACACCTCGTTTTATCTTGCTACGCAAGTGCTATTCCTTACTGAGCATGGCTTTTATGATGTACACACAAGTGTTCATGATTAGCGAGTAACAGTGGTGAGATGATTATTTATGCTTATCACCTAGGATTTTCTAGTCCTTACGATCAAAATATGTGACATTAGAATCAAGATAGTTTGTTTAAAGACTATAAACAACTCACAATTTAGCACTGCATAGCACAAACTAGCAAAGTGCAGAAAATTGCTCATCAAAGCAAAACAAGGTACACAGTCATGAAATACAAATTTCATTAGTCAACCTTAATTACAATTTACACAGTTAGTGGTGTGCAATACATAAAAAAATAGAAATCTTTTTGGATTTTCAAAATTTTTTAAGACCAACAACAAAAACACACATGGTGCTAAATGAATAAAATGCAACAACAACGTATGACAATGCTTAACTAAGCTATAGATGGTACATAAAAAAGAAATATCAATTTCTTAATTAACCCATTAGTACATGTACAAACTAGTACATACTCATACAAATAAAAGAAAAAAAAGAAAAAGAAATAGTTTATACACTTAGTTATGCAACACACACTTTCTATGTTTCCCCACAATATCAAGCTTGTTCTAAATCAAGATAGAGATATCATAATTCATGTAATCCTCAAGAAATACAAAACTAGACACAAAATAAAATATTTTTGTCTTTTTGAAAATTTTCAATGTTTTTGGATTTTTTTTTTTTGATAAACAAAACAACCTAAGAAAATAAAACAACCAAAAATTGAAAGAAAATATGTCCACAAATAATTGCAAGAATTAAATCAAGGACAAGTAAACAACACTTACCTTAGCAAATCTTTTCTTACCTATATAGCGTAAGTCTTTGGCTTTGTAGGTGAAGAACCATGGGAAGCAGAGTGTATTTGAGGGTTTACAAACTTCTTTTGAGAGAGACAGAAATCTTGCAATTTCCTTTCACAAGCCAACAAGTTTAAATTTTTCAAAAGCATATGAAACAATTTATCGATACTTGTAGCATGAGATATATCATCACATATCCTAGATTGAGACAAAGAATGCTTAAATTTCAATTTATGACAGTTAAGACGAATGTGACTAGAAATACCACAAAAGTGACAAACAGGAACAAATTTAGGAATATCAGTATTCTTGTTAGGACATATGTGATTTAATGTTAGGAACATATGTCAATATAGAATTGACTAATCCTTTGACAAAATACACTTTACTTGTAATTTGGTAGATCTAGGATATGTTTAATGTTTCAAGGAATAAGGTTTCAAGATTAAGTGTTAAAGCCGTGCAAGTCTGTTCAAGAAACAAGTGAAGAAGTGCTGGATATTAAAATTCGACAGCTAATATCTATCGAGATTTAAAAAGCTGCTGAAGCCCAATACTCGACAGCTAGCTCGATAGATAAGCTATCTATCGAGGTTTATGAAATTCAGTTTTTTAGAGCTGATTTCAATCCAATCCGTGAATACATGTTTGGACTTTCTTTTCTCACAACCCTAAACATATATAAGGATTGTTTTAAAGGCCGTCAAAGGTTGCACAAGTGTGAAGCAATGTTGTGTTCATGCAAATTGTGACCAAAGACAGAATTTGCCCTAGTTCATCTTTCTCTTGAAGAAGTTGCTGTGTTTGTACACTGTAAGGTTTTGTAATCAAGGAGCTTTATGATCTTCATCGTGTGATGAACTGAAGGATTTTGCAGCCAACATCCTTCTCAAGTTGGTAAGCAAGCCACGTATTGGGATCCGCGCATCGAATTGATTAGTCACATATTGGGTGCCGTGCATTACAAGGAGAGATTGTCACTACAGAACAAGTCTAATTGGGTATTGGGATAAGGATTCAACTGTAGGTTAGTATAAGGTATTGAGATTCCTTTACTTGTAACTGCTTGTTGTAATAATAGTGAATTCTCGAGAGTGGTGACCTTAAAATCACTTGGTGGGGTTTTTGCTGTGTATGTTTTCTCCTTTCATAAACAAATCATTGTGTCAATTTATTTTTTTGCTGTATTTAGTTATTTAGTGATTTGTTTGTGCTACCACATTTATTTTGTGCAAATTGAATTAATTAATTAAATTGGCTAATTAATTAATTAATTCATCACAATGGGTCAATGCATTCTTGGCCTATTAATTCTTAACAACAGATATAGTTTTAGATTTTGGTTTTTGCCTCAGCAAAGAACAATTTGGTCTAATATGATCAACAACACCACAAAAGTGATAGGTAGGCACAAAAACAGATTTCTTATGCTTTCTAATAGGAGGTTTAGACTTAGGTTTAGAAACTTCAGCGTTTATATCAGAGCTTTTACCTTTGTTTAACCTAGCAAAATAAGCATTTTCTTTATGATTCCTCTTGAAATGAGAAACATAAACTTTGTCAGCTTTAGGCTTAAGAGGAATAGAAATAGATCTGTCATCAACAACAGTAGATTTGGTACAAGACGAACTTTTCAATTCAGTTTTAGACTCAACTAACTCTTGTTCCAAAATTTTTATCTTGAGAAGAACATTGATTTCTCAAATATTTGTTCTTTTTATTAAATTCATCCAATCTCACAATCAATTCCTCTTTTTCAAGATTAGCCAATTTTAACTCTTCCTTGAATTTCTTAGCAATTTTCATAAATTTAATTAATTCCCTATGGAGAGTTTCACAGGCATCAATAAGATCAACAGAAATATTAGCATCTTCTTTATTCAAATTATCACAAATATGAGCAGAAAGACACTTAAAATTATCTATGATAGAAGGGATTAAGGATCTCACTCAGGATGTTTATCCAATCAAAGTGAATCCACTTTGATACTACTTGTTTGTTTGTTTAGACCCCTTAAAAGCCAGGTTAGTTTAACCTAATGAATTAGCCAAGTATTTACTTAGGTTAAATATGAGATCTAGGTCAAACACATGCAACCATATTATCTGGTGTAGAAAAGTAAAGAAAACAATAATATGATGACCCAAGAAAACCAATGAAACCAACTGTTTCAAGGTAAAAACTGATAGGCCACAATCTGAATGACCTCTTGTGATTAAACCAATTAATTACTTAGCCAAGTTATTAATTAATCAATTTATCATGCAATTGCGTGGAAGCATAAACAAATCACCAAAAACTAAATATGCAATGGAAATTAAATGACATGGTGATTTCTTTATGAATGGAGAAAAACCTTGCGGCAAAAACCCTACCGGGTGATTTTCAGGTCACCACTACCGAAACTCCACTATTATCAAATCAAGCGGTTATAAGTAAAGGAATCCCAAGTACCTTACCAACCTAAAGTTGAACTCTTACCCCAATACCCAATTGGACTTGATCTATAGTGACAGTTCCCATCTTTGATGCACGGCTCCCAAGTACGTGACTAACCAATGCGTGGATCCTAGTACATGACTTCGAACACCAACTTAAGAAGGAGAGGTTGGCTGCAAAGTTCTTTAGTTCATCCTACACGATGAAGATCAGGAAGATGCTTGATCACAAAACCCTTTGGTGCAAATACACAGCAACTTCTTTAGAGAAGATGAACTAGGTTAAGAACTTTGTCTTTGATCACAATTTTCTTGAACAAAGATTGCTTAATGCTTTTGCAACTTGTGTACATCTTGACGGCTCTTAAAACAATCCTTTTATATGTTTAGGGTTTGAAGAAAAGAAGGCCCAAAAGCATATTCACGGATCCTAAGGAAATCAGATAAGAAAATCTGATTTTGTAATTCTCAACAGATAGCAGGTGTCGAGGTAGCTATCAAGCAGGTGTCGAGCTTTAATGAATTTGCACTTCAGCTTGATTTTTCTTGGACAGACTTGATGACTTCAACACTTGATCTTGAAACTTTGTTTCTTAAAGTATTAAAAACATCTAGAACTACCCAATTACAAGTAGAGTGCGTTTTGTCAAAGGATTAACCAATTTACATAAATAAGTGACATATGTTCTTAACAAGTGAGAACAAATATGTCCTAACAAAAACCTGGGGGGGATTTAACCTGGGTATCATTAAGGTAAACAAATCCACTATGATAGAATGGAATATTACAATAGAATAGAACCATAAATCTAAAGCTACCTCATGTAGAACTTACTAACACAACCACGTACAACTCCAACTCCACGGACTCTTCTATCTTGGATTTGTTAAACATAAACTCCTCGTTTGTGACTTTGAGATCCCACTCAAAGGTTTCAGATCACCATCAGTAGTTGATCTTGTAGTAGCAACTTCTACAACATCGGATCTTGAGTTTCCTTAAAAAATATTGCCAGTAGAAGATTTGAGAGAGCTTTGGGTACAAAAACCCTAAATCTACAATTGGAGGCACAAGATGCACTCTTCTCCCTCTAAAAACCACCCCTAGGGTTAGATTATAATGTCTTTTAGATATTGCAAAAAAGGGATCGCGATTTGGGCTTGAAATGGACAAGTTATGAGCTTTTTACGTTTGTTGATTTTTGCTGATCTACGACTTTCAATCGATCGAACCTTACTGATTTTGACTTTCTGAACTTGCATCTTGTATGTTCTTTGAATTTTGACTTGCAGCACTTTGAGCTTTGTCTGATGTACCTTATATAGACTCTATGATCTACACCTAGACAAGTTTATGCTCACGGTTTGTCAATTGTTCTAAACTTTTAGAACCTAACATTACCCATGGGCAATGCCCATTTTGTCTTTAACAGGTAGGGCCTAATGGGCTACTCATGAGCTTGTATTAGCATATTATTTTATTATTTTTTATAAGAAAATTATCACTTTTGTCAACGAAAGAATGAAAGAATTCAAAACTTATTTAAATTTTTTGTTATGGTTAAACCTATTTAATTTATTGTTTTGCAATGTTGTTCTTTTACTAGTCACAGGTTTTTGAATCCAATGGATCTTATCGTATCAGATTTTATAGGAAAATGAATCTTATTTATCTCTTAAATAACTTTTTCATGTAATGAATTTGTTAGGTTATTATTTTTTATAGTATTAATTGATATCCTATAATTTTTTTTAAAAAAAATTATTTCAGTGCTTGATGCCAATGGTTTTATAAAAATAAGATAAAGAATGAGGTATTGAGTTGAAGACACATGGATGTGTGTAACTTATCAATTTTACATGTGTATGTAATAGATAAGTTACTCATATCCAGGTATCTTGTTTCTATCTTAACATAGGGCAACACTTAGATACAATAACTTTGCTTCCATGCTCTTCCAATTTCTCAGTTCTCACCCTCAATCCCCAATCTCAGAATTCTAAATCCATCTCAAGAAATGGGAAAAACTTTCGTCATAGACCACGCTCATAGCTAATTTCACTCAAAGTTCTGGCTCGTGAAATGAATCTAGAAACTTTGCAGGCTGGGTTTGTTAGGCATTTGAGAGTTTTAAACTTTAAAGTCGATTACAATCTCTTCAATGTTGGACTCATCAAGCTCCCTTGGTTTTCCTGGTTTCACGTTTTGAAATGCAAGACTCGGCGTTGACAACTTTACCCGAAGTTGGCAAAACGATGAAAATAATTCTTTTTCGGTGCTAGACACGTTTTGTAGCTAGTTCTTTAATATAAAACTGACAATGAAGAAGAATATAAGTTTAATGATTAAATGGGTTTTATATAGCAACTAGTCATATATCCACAGGATGCATTGGAATATATAAATATTAAGTAATGGGGTGTATTGGAAGGTGATTCTCTAACTATAATAAAGGCGCTGTCAACTGATCAAAGATCCTTATCTTCTTTTGGTCCTTTGATAGACGAAGCTAAGTTTTGTTCAGTTAATTTTAATCAATTGCGTTATTCTCATGTCAAGAGAGAATGTAATTTTGCTGCTCATAGTCTAGCAAAGTTTGCTAGCGATATTCCAAGTTTTCTAGTGTGAATGGAGGATGTTCCACCACAGCTTTCTTATGTAATTCAAGCTAATTTGACTAGATTTAGTTAATGTAATTTGAATGTTTTCCCCCTCAAAAAAAGAAAAAATAAAAAGTAATGGGGTGTAATATATAAAAGTAACAATTACTTCAAGTATTATCTATTTTTTTAAAAAAATTTCTACAACTATCTTTTATCTTTTATCTCTACAAATATATCATACTATTATTTTCTTGTATGTTTAATTAATATTTTTTTTAAGGTCAACCATATTCTTCTAACTTCTGTTGTAGTATGTTACATTTGCCAAATTTACAACTAAACTTTATAAGTTTCAAATTTATTATTAAAATTTGTCATCTCTTAAGGAATAAGGTGATTATTATAATAATAAAAAACTCATTACAAATTACAATGTTATTTTAACCAAAGAAATAAAAGATAGAATTTTTAATAATATATTACTCAAACAATTGGTAGGCATATTCAAACTCATAGCCATGGGGTGTGAAGGGTAAGGACTGGGATTCAAGTATCCAGTAGAGAGCTTTACACACATATATACTTAAATTAGGCTAGAGTAGAAATTCTATTTTGTATTAAAAAAAAAAATTTCCTAGCTATGTAGATTGTGTTTTAATATAAACTCAAATTTCTATTTCCAAAAAAACTAAATATTAACCCAAACCAAAATTTAACCAAAGTAATAAAAAGGAGAGAGAAGAATTTGTGATGAGAATTATAAGAAAGAACAAAAATCTAGAGAGAGAGAGAGAGAGAGAGAGAGAGAAAGAGAGAGAATACTCTTGATTTTTTGTGGGAAAAATATGGATTGAACGAGAGAAATAATATTTGATTTATACAAAATAAAATAAGGAAAAGAAGTGTCAAAATATAAGAAAGGGAAAAAGATAAAGAAGTTGTAACGGTAAAGTAGAAAGTAATTGGGAAATAAAGAGGTAAAGAGGGAGGGAAAAGGTTGGGGGAAGTGTAATAATAAATGTGGACAAATATGGAGAATAAAAGTTTCTTTTTCTTCTTCTTTTTAGAATAGGGAGAATAAAAGTTAAAAAAAAAAAAAAAAAATAAGAGAAGAGCTAGAAAATAAGTGAATGATGTGGTTACTAAAGTGGCTCAACAAAAGCGTAGTAACAATAAATGTTATGCTTCAGTTTATAGATATATATATATATATATATATATATAGATGTCAAGGAGATTTTGCTTCTAGGACTCCATCATGATTCACATACAAATACTTGTCCACTGTCTCACGCTGCATAGTGGACTTTGTCACTCCTTTAGGTTGTGATTCTCCAAAAGAAGTCTGAGTAGATTGATAGTGAGACGTGGGAAGGCATTAGGGCTACATGGTTTTCTAAATGGGTTTTAATTTCCAACGAAAGGAAAAGAACTAGACGATGTTGACACCCCTTTATATCTATTATATAAGTAGACTAGTGGAACAATTTTAGAAGGATAACTTAAAGAACGGTAGCCAAGGTATAGTATCTAAGTTTTGCCACTTAACATATATAATCACTTTGTTTTAAACATTACTATTGTACTATTTCTCTTGCTTAGCTCAAGTTCATTGTTCAAATTACAAACTTTGACCCTTTTTTTATTAAAATAATATCACAGGATTTGAACTTATAATGACCATTCCATGATAAATTAAAAATTATTCTGTATCATTAACTCAGTACACTAATGAATTTATTGAAACCCACATAAACTCTAAGCTTTTGAACAAACAAGAAAAAAAGCTTAAAACAACAATTTTGTTACGCATATAATCATAAAGACTCACAAAAGATTTATTTATTATCAACCAAAAGGTTACATACTTTAAACAATGAACCAAAAAACACCAGAGCTTGTTTTCTTGTAATCAAGCTGTAGGCATAGAATTAATGTAGATGAGATCTGGCAATATTACCATTGCCTCCTTTTGGATAGAACCCACCAGGTTTATGCTCATCACCGGAGCCATAAACAATCCTCAATATCTCCTCAGCGGTCCTATCATATGCAACAGAGTCTGCATCTCCAGCAAGCGCGTTCCCTTTGATCTTTCCCTCAGCACCTTCAGATTTGCGAACCCAAAGACCTTCGTCTTTGACACCTTCATGTCCAAGCTTGTTCCTTAGATCCGAAAAGTAATTTGAAAACTGTGCCACCGTTATTCCATATGGTTCCACAATCTCGTGTGCATGCTCATACAGGTATGCTCGAATAACTGCATCTTGGCCTGATTCCACGCCTAATAGGCCTGCAACGAGCTAAACATACACACGTCCACATTCTTATCATAATAACTTCACGATTTTTGGACAAGCAGTAATTTATTATGATATCAGAGTAAGTGTTATGAACTGAACTTTTATTTCTGTGCTCTACTAATCTACCTTTCAAATCAAAAAAGGGTTTAGCTTAAATTAAACTTGGTGTAACTTTTATCAATATTATATCACTTAATAACTGTATATCAAATGTGGAATTTGACAAATCCACTGTTAAATAACTTGAATTGCATTGTCTCCTTATACCTTATATATGCATACAAAATATAAAGACGAGGAGAGAATAATTATAATGTCATACATAAAATGTTTAACTTCCCATTTTTGTACTTTGCAGTTAGGCAGAAAAAATGAGTTCATGGAGTAAAAGGAAAATTACATATAATTGATACCAAATTTAGCGTGTATGTTAAAAATTTAGAGAACATATGTAATCCAACAATAGGATTTTTAAAATATTAATCCAAAAAAAAAAATTTATTAGTTGTGTTATACCAAATATAAGTTGATTATGGACCTTTGAAAAATTACAAATTCCATTCGTCAAGCTTTATCATTTCTAAGGGGAAAAATGATAGTTTATTCTATAAAAAACAATGGTAGTATATAACTATGTATATATACACCAACATGTACATAAAAGCAATAAATTGTAATTACTGTTTATTTCTTAGAACATTACTAGGGATCAATAATCATGTTTAAATATCAGTTACCCTTCTAGAAGTAGGGGCTTGGAGTTTTGGAATTGTTCCAACATAGCCCGTGAGTCCAACATAAGGAATTAGGTAAGATGCAAGGAGGTAGTGAACTCCACTATAATAAGGATCAAAAGGTGGGGATAGCTTTTTCCCTACTGCAGCATCAACCACTTTTGCAAATGATTCTTTACTTAAGTCCAATAATGGTCTTGGAAATCCTTTAACAACTTTTTGAATGGCCCTGCATCAAGAACTTAATAGTTAGTTCCTTTGACATTTAAAAGAAATTATTGCTACAATAGGATTTAAAGTTTATAGTATCTACATTATGATAATTGTTGTTTGTCATTATGTTAAGCCATTAATGTGTTTCTTTTCATTATAGATGGGATGCAAATCCAAATCCCTTATTCAAGAACGAAAATCTTTATCTAATAAACTAGAACCCATTAACCATTATACCAACACACAAAAAGACATAAATAAATTAAATAATGATTTCAAGAGAAAAACCTCAAGTGTCCAACTTCTTGGTAAGCAAATTGCTCAATAACATCCCTGGTAAAAGGATCCAAATTTGCCTTTTTAGCACCAATGGGTGTTGGACCTCCCTGGGTTAAATTTGGATCAACTTTATCTAATCCATAACCCAGAGCGCCATACAAAAAGAATTCAGCTTCAAAGAACTCTAAATTTAGAGGAAATTCCAGAAGATCCACATCTGCTTTTGCGATTGAAGTGTGTGAGTTGAGTTCAGAAGAATAAAATTTGGGAAGGAAGAGTAGGGATATTAGTAAAGTGGTGATGGTGGTTGTGCTAGCAGCAGTTAGTGCCATAATTTTCTTTTTTGCTGTCTATTGTTGCTAGATAGTTACTCTTAGATATGTCTGATTGATGTTACTACTGTTTATATTTATATATAATCTCTGGCTGGTTATATTTAGAAAAATGCCACATTGCTAACGTCGTAGGTTTTTTCTTTTTTTGATAAGGCTAATGTCATTGTTTATATTTAGAATAATGCCGAGTAGTTGTGTCAGATTGATGATGTAGCTCCTGTTTATATTTGGAATAATTGTCAATGTACGTAGATATGTCAAATTGATGATGCATCTACTATTTATATTTAGAATAACATGGACATTATTTTTGGATGGTTCGGTGGCTGTTGAATGGGGGATGATTTGAAAAGGCAAAACTAATTCTATTTTATTTGAGTTGTGAACTTATGATGCACTGATGCTAATGTGGACTTTGTCACAACCAATTCTAAAAGCTAAACTGGGGCACTTAATTGACCCGTACAATAAGTCTAATAACAACCGTTTCTACCATATTATTATTATATTTTTAGATAAAAATTCTATCATATTTTTCGTAGTTGCTGAAGTGGTAGCTTATGATTGGTATATATTGTGTACTAGCATTGTTCGGGTTCTATAGGATTTGGCTTATAGTCATGCACATTGAGTCTATCCATTGAGTGACATGGATGTCCCTTAGGAGGCTTATGCGCACGCTAGCTCTGCATGAATCCGAGAAATTGTCTATTTCTAGGCGCCATTCCATGGCAATCTTTCTGCTGCCACTGGATGTGAGTGATTGACTATTATAATATTAAAGTTACAGTAGTGTGGAGAATGTGGCAGACCTTAGAACTTAGAAGTATGAAAGCAAGGCTCGAAACCTGTTTCAATATGGGAGGTAGACGAACTTCCACATAATTTGATGGACACAAACAAAACGCCTCTTTGAATTTTCAATAAGATGATAGAAGCAAAATGCATGTTTTGCATCAGAATGACTGATGCTTAGCAATGTCTTATAGACACAAATTTTCACTATTTTTTAAGGTGACAAGTAAAATGTTGTAATTAGAGTAATATTAATTTCATTGGACTCATCACTAACATAATTTGTACAATACACTAATCATAACAAGCCATGTCTGTAATTGTGAAAAAAAACTCAAATTGTAATTAACATAACCGATAATTTAATGACAAAATTAAACTTTAAAAATGTAATTTGAAAGGAGCCTCTAAAAATTGAACTCTTATTTTTTTTTTCAATGTCCTACCAAGAAAAAAACTTCATTAAATAATAATATAACGAGAACAGCATAGCTATCTTATGTAAAGCATGGATGTCTCTTAGGAGGCTTATGTGCGCACTTCATGAATCCGAGAAATTGTCTATTTCTAGGCGCCATTCCATGGCAATCTTCCTGCTGCCACTGGATGTGAGTGATTGACAATTATAATATTAAAGTTACAAAAGTGTGGAGAAAGTGGCAGACCTTAGAACTTAGAGGTATGAAAGCAAGGCTCGAAACCTATTTCAATATGGGAGGTAGATGAACTTCCACATAATTTGATGGACACAAACAAAACGCCTCTTTGAATTTTCAATAAGATGATAGAAGCAAAATGCATGTTTGCATCAGAATGACTGATGCTTAGCAATGTCTTATAGACACAAATTTTCACTATTTTTTAAGGTGATAAGTAAAAAGTTGTAATTAGAGTAATATTAATTTCATTGGACTCATCATTAACATAATTTGTATAATACACTAATCATAGCAAGCCATGTCTGTAATTGTGAAAAAAAAAAGGGAAAACTTTTGTGCCATTATATTTTATTTGAACAGGCATGGCACATGCCAAAGTTATCGAGACAGTTTTTTCCTTTTTTACAATTCTAATATTTTGGTCGCAATTATTGGACAATGGCATTTATGCATGAACTCTGTAAGGTTGAATTTAATCAACCACTTTGTTGGTTTTATTCCGTGCCAAATTTGCTTGTATTTTAGCAATTAGTAACCCTGTATTTAGGTGGGAATCTTGTAAGGGTAGTGAGTGAGAGAGTGTGAAGAAATGCTTAAGATTGTACAAAGAAGAAGGGACTCGTGACTAGATCTCGCGGTTGGCTCGCGACTTGCAAGTCGCTAGAAGTTGCACACGTGCCAAGCATGCCAGAAGCTGAAGAGTCACTCCAGCTATTGCACTATAAGATAAAAGTCCCAAGCTGGCCAGGCTGTTAGCTCGCAGCTTGAACTCGTGACTCAACTCAGTCGTGAGTTCAAGTTGCCAGAACACCTTGTTTGGGAAAAACTGACCCTTCGCATTCCATTCTCACCCTAGTATAAATACCCCTTATTCCCACGAATGTAGAGAGCTTTCAGAGAGAATTTTTGAGAGAGAAACCCTAGAGAAAAATAAGATTGCCTCATTCACAATCTTCACAAAGAGACTCTTCAAATTCCTCTACTCTCTTCCTCTCTATTGATACATCCTTAAGAGGTTCCTAATCAAATCATTTTCTTACCATACCCAGGTCTGTGAGAAGGTTCTTTTGGTGCTAAGGGAAACAGTTTGGAAGGGACCAATGATTATTGGTTGATGCTATGGTTTATAGCGAAATCTAGTAAGTTATAGAAGAAAAAGGTTTGACGCAACCTCGTTGGATTAAGAAGCTTGGAAGGCTTAGGTACCTGGGTAGATTAGGCTTGGAGGGTCTATTACTGTTCACGTATCCCAACTACATTTTCTACTGGATTGTTGACTGCTTGGAGGGCGGTAGAGAGGTTTTATACCGAGGGCTTCGGTTTCCTCTTCGATAAGACATCGTGTGTTGTCCTTGTGTTTGCATCTCTTTTCCCTTTATCTTTACCATTTAATTATTGCTGTGATTGTGATTATTTATGATTTATATTGTTTATCAATTCTGTTTTAAGCTTGTTATCATTTTTCGCACATACATTGTTTGATATAAAGCTTGAATTGGTAATTTGTTGTTTGGGGGTCTAAACGTTCATAGTGTTTTCAACGCTATTTGAACTTTCATTTGGTATCAGAGCAAGTGCACTTGTTGTAGTTTAAACACCTTAGTGTGATTCCTAGCCCCGCATTGAGATGGATATGTCTCAATCTCTAAATGTGCCACCAATTTTTGATGGTAATAATTTTGCTTTTTGGAAAGTCCGAATGAGGGCATTTTGGTGTTCTATTGATGATGCTGTATGGGATGCAGTTGAAGTGGGTTGGACTAGGCCAGAGGCTGCCAAATCCACTTGGGATAAGGCAGCTCTTGCGGCCGCAAATGCTAATAGTAAAGTCTTGAATGCTATTTTCTGTGATGTTTTTCTAGAAGAATTTCACAGGATTTTACATATCACTATTCCTAAGGAAGCATGGGAGATTCTGGAGACTACTTATGAAGGAATAAAGAAAGTGAAAGACACCAAATTATAGATGTTGACCACTCGCTTTGAGGAGCTTAAGATAAGCGAGGATGAGTCCTTTGACTCTTTTTATAGTAAGTTGAATGAGGTGGTTTTCGGCAAATTCAATTTGGGAGAAAAGACAGAGGATTCTAAAATTGTAAGGAAGATCCTTTGGTCACTGCCAGAAAGCTTTCGTGCCAAAGTAACAGCTATTGAAGAGAGCAAAGATCTTGACGACATTAAAGTTCAAGAGCTGGTTGGTTCTTTGCAGACATATGAATTGTCACTGCCTACGCAAAAGAAGAGCAAATCTCTCGCTCTTAAGACAATTGGTGAGAGAGTAGTATCTCATGATTCTTCGGAAGAAGATGCTGTAGATAAAGATGTGGTGTACCTTGTGAAAAATTTTTAGAAGTTCTTTAAACTTAAGAACGGTGGGAAACCTGGTGACAAAGGGAAATTTCAGAATTTCGGGAAGGAGAAAAGGGAATTCCGAAGGAAAGATAGTAGAGAATCTTAATCTTCACAGGGAATCACGTGCTTTGAATGCAACAGACATGGACATTTCAAGAAAAAATGCCCAAATTATTTGAAATCAAAGGGGAAGGTCTATGCCACTACTCTACGTGACTCAGATTCATCAGGAAAGCTATGACAGAGAAGGAAACTACTTCACATTCATGACCATTGCACATGTGAAATCCTCAGATGATTTGGGTACACTTGTGAAGGAGTTTGGTGAGCACTCTGATTTGGAGTCTATTGGAATAGTTGAGGAATTTGAAGATAAGGAAGTTGGAGAAGCAGCGGGACCTACAAGAGACCTACAATTCACTCCTTAAGAAGACTGATGAATATGCTAAGGTGGCTAACGCAACCATTAAGAAGATGAAGAGGGCCGAGGAAGAATACAAAACTCTTCTAGTGCAATACAAGGAGACTAAATGTGAAGTGGAGAAAATGAATAGAGAGCTGTTAGAAGCTTACTCAAAAATTCAATTTCTTGAGCATGAAATGCTTTAAGCAAATGCTAAGGTAGACCATGTCTCCACCAAGAAACTCAATGAAATGCTTGCTTATCAAAAATCAATCTCAGACAAGTCCAGAGTGGGATATACCGGAGGGAGTAGCTTTTCAGCCAATGTCACGAAAGAAGTGAGGTTTGAGAAGGCCAAAGAGCCAATTGTGGAAGAGTCTATTCCTGATAAGGTTAAGACTGAAAAGAAAAAGAATGTAGCTAATCAACAGGTGTTCAATACAGTCCGTAATCCATCAAAAGCCAGACATGAAGCTAGAGGAAGATCACTTCCAAGATTATAACGGGCTCCTAGAACGAATCATATTTGTCACTATTGCGGATTGCAAGGACATACTAGACCCGACTGTCATAAGCTGAAAGCATTAAACAATGCAAGCGCTCCTCGTTCACGTGAAAGAAGAAATGACAAGAGGTCTTGGGGTGGTGAGCAAACAAGAAGTCAAAACCGTGATCCCGGAATGATGGACATGATGAAGATGATCGATGGCTTCACAAATTGCTTGGAAAGCTTCATAAAGAGGTTTGACAGTCCTAACTTTTGTACCCAATCTGTCAAGGATATCATCCCAAACGCACGTGACGTATGGGTGACGAAGGGTACTTATGCATAAGCATCATAACATGTCCATGCATCAATTCTTCCTATGCTTTGTGATTATGTTTGGTTGTATGCTTTTTGCTTCTGAGTGTTGAATTGTTGTTTGTTTATTTGTTTCGTTTTAAAATGTTTTTACATTGTTTTTGATCAATCTTTCCTTACTTTTATGTCAAAAATCCAAAAACACATAAAAAGTAGAAAATCTAAAAAGTTTGATCGACTTTGTTGAGTGTTGTCTTAAAGCATGTTTTGCCTTGTACCTTTATACTAATGGCTTTGTGCATCTACGAACTTAACTTATCTCATATGCACTCATATCTTTGTAGGAAAAATCTTGAAATCTATGTAATTGTTGTAAAAAGATCTTCAATCTTGTCATGAATGATTAGTGAATGATTTTGTTGATCTTGAGACATCCATAGACCTGTGCCTATATATCTTTCTACTCTTTATTTTGTTGTTTTTGCTTAAAGAGCTCACCAAATGTAAATCTCCAAATGAAAAGAGATATTGAGCTGCAAAAACCCATCGTACATACTAGTATTTGACTAGAAAAAAGGGAAAGCGACCAAAATATAATGTATGATACCCAAAAAGCCAAAGGCTATCTCATCAAATTGAAATATTAAAAATTTCAGGCATTGATCTTACAATGAGATGTATTGATTTAAAATGATCAAATGATATGATGTACATGGATCCAAATGAAAAGTTTCAAAGAAATGTACTCAAGTTTATGTGGGAGGTCATATATGCACATTTCTATAATTAAGATGGATCACATTATCTAGTGCTAGTTGTGTATGCCTTGGTTGAATTGATCATTGAAGCTTCATTTTAGACTAAGGACAATCTCATGTTTGATACCCACACACAACACACAAGTCTATGTTCAATGAATGCCATATTCATTTGTGTAATTGTACTTGTTTAAATGTGTTTTCATAAGCTCAATCTTTGTTGATCAAACACAAAAAGATTTTTAAGTGTTTAAGCTTGTTTTTGAAAAGTATTTTGTTTTTATGAAAATGTCAAAAGTTTCAAAAACAGTGTTGCCCTGTTTTGGCGACTCAGTTGTGGGTTGGTCTAGTCGCGAGCCCATTTCGAGATTTTTTGCGGCTCACTGGTGATTCAAGGTCTTAGTCGCGAAAAATACTTAGAGAATTTTTCAAAATTTGAGTTTTTATGTTTTTCGCGGCTTAGTATGGCGACTTGTTCGCAAGTGGAAGGTCCAGTCGCGAGGAGTACATAGAGATTTTTGCGGCTTCCTTGGCGATTGTTTCATGGGTAGACCTTTCAGTCGCGGAAAACACTTAGAAAATTCTTCAGGAATCTTAACTTCTATGTGTTTCGCTGCTTATTTGGCGACTGAGTGGCGACTAAGTGGTGACTTAATCCAGTCGCGAAAAATGTGTGTTTTGCGTTTTAAGGACAGTTTTTCAAAAACTTTACAGTTTTCCCTCGAATTTTTGTGATTGTTCATTGTCTTCCTCATTTCTTTCTCTCAAACACTCTGTGTCTCTATTGAAAAAGCTTCCATTTTTGCATCATGTCTACTCCAATCATCAAGAAAAAGGTATGTGTTTTCTCTTTGTCACTTCATTGTACTTGATTTGAGTATTTTTTTTATGAGGTGTTCTTGTGTTTTGAGATATAATGTGTTCGAACTTGGTTTGGGTTAATGTTTGTTGAGTTTTGATGTTTAGGTCTTGGCTAAACTTTGTTTCTTGTATTCTAAACATGTGTGTTATCATGCTTTAGTTTATCAGAGGTGATTGCTTGTTATTTCTCTTACCCATGTTGTTTTTGGTTCGGATTTATTGTTTTTTTTTTCTCTGTGTATGGGTTTGGCTTGTTCTACATGGTTGTTATTATCTTTTATTACTAAAGATAGTATGTTGATTTTGCCTTGTGGTTATTGTCTGCTCTGAGTTGGTTTGATCATTTCATTCTCTTGAAGTCATATCTCATTGTCATTTGTTTTGTTTTGGTTTAATCTAGTTTTCACTACTTTTGTTCAACTGATTATTACTTGTCGAAGTATGTGGTTGGGTTTGTGCTCTAAAGAGCTCTTGGTTGTTTAAACTGTGCTCTTTGTCACAATAAGATATGCATTGTATTGTTGATAGAATGTTATATCCTTTTCTGATCTCTGATACCTCTTTTACTGTTTGAATCTCAACTGTATATGGACTGAATGGTGATTTCAAACAATTTTTTTTAACTGTTGCTAATGTTTGAATTTCATTCATTGTGCTATGTCTTGTTGTGGCCTTTTTTGCTTGATTACAGATGGCTCCCACACCTATAAAGAAGAAAACTGTTGCAAAGAAGGCTAACAAAAGGTTAAAAATGGACAATAATCTGTTTAGGTCTGTCCAGCATTTTGAAAGATACAGAGATTCTTTCATGAAGGGAACTATAATCTAGGAGAGGTTTGTGGATCTAAATGATTTAAAAGATAACTTGATTCTAGACTGTTTTGAAGGCAGAGGATGGGAGAAGTTACTGGGTGACCAACCAGTTGTGTGTGAACCTTTGATAAGGGAGTTTTATGCAAATGTGATCATCAGGGAAGATGAGCTGAACTGTTGGATTAGAGGATATGAGTTCACCATAGATGCTTATGATATTGATGAGGTTCTAGGACTTGAGGGATTAGAAGATCATGAGTTCACCAACTACAGAGATAGGATGCTATCTTTAGACACTGTCCAGGCTCGGATTGGTGGTGTTAAAGAAAAAAGATGTCTTAACACTACTGACTTTCCTACTGACATAAGGTGTCTGACCACCATCCAATAAGAAAGATGACTACACTGACAAATGCCAGAGCAATCTTTCTCATGGAGCTCAAGGAGAAAACTTCCATTGAAATCAGCTCCTACATATTGGACACTATTGTGGAAGAGACCAGAACCACCTCCAGGCCCAAGTTGATCTTTCCTAGTCTTCTTATGAGATTGTTTAGAGCAAAATGTGTTGCAATCCCTCAAGATATTAGTCCTATGACTCCTCTATCAGCCATAAACAAGCTAACCTTCACAAGGACACAAGTTCGTCTTCTAAGTGATGATGAGGAGGGTGACCAAGGAGAAGGGGATCCTATGAAAACTGAAGCAGAAGCTGCAGGACAATCAGTTACACCCAGAAGCAGAAGCAAGAGGAGTAAAGCTTTAACCTCATTAGCTGGACCTCTAGATGCACTACAGATCATCCTAGAGAGGATTGATGGACTCAGAGAAGTTCAGAATGAGCATACTAAAAGGATGGCAACAATTCAAGATCAGCTAAATGTTCTTTTAGCCAAGTTTGACAGCCTTAACTCCCAATAGTAACCCTTTGGCCATTTCGGTCAAAAATGGGGAGAATTCTTGAAGGGGCAACTCTTGAAGGGGAGCGCCATTTTGAGGGGGAGCATGTTTCAAACATTGTTTTACTTTATGTTTAATGCCTGTTGATACACTATGGTTAATATGTTGTTTTTATGGTTTAAAACTCATGGTCTTTATTATTTAATGATGTTTATTCAGTGTTTATTTATTGGAACGAAGAAGACATCGTATGAAATTTGGAGAGAAAAGAAGCCGAAGGTGAAATATTTTCAAATATTTGGGAGCAAATGTTATATTCTCAATGATAGAGAGAATCCCGAAAAATTTAATGCTAAAAGTGATGAAGGGATATTTCTAGGTTATTCATTGAACAGCCGAGCGTATAGGGTGTTCAATAAGTGCACTAAGATGGTAATAGAGTCAATAAATGTGGTTATTGATGACAGCATATCTGAAAAGGAAAGTGACGATGGTGAAGGATCGATCTTGAAGAAGGGGGAGGTTGAGGACAACATGTCACAAGATGATGATATTGAGATAGAATCACCAGAAAAAGAGTCCACACCTTCTATACCAAGAAGGGAGACTAGATCAACACAAGGGCCCTCCAGCCCTTTCACCCTTCCGGAAGTTCAACCTTCGATCTCTCGAGATGAAGAACCTTCTACCTCCAAGAGACTGTCATCAAGGGTAACTCTCAATCATCCATCAAGTAATATCATTGGTGATGTAAATGAGGGTCTTCGTTTAAGAAAAGGTCCAAAATATAGTGTGAATCATGTGACGTACAATTGTTATCTTGCTCAATTCGAACCCAAAAAGGTAGAGGAAGCTCTTAGAGATGAGAATTGGATAGAGTCCATGCATCAAAAGCTACATCAGTTTGTTAGAAATGATGTATGGGAGTTGGTTCCAAGGCCCAAAGATACCCATGTGATCGACACCAAGTGGATCTTCAAGAACAAAACTGATTAGGATTATCTGAAACAAGTCTAGGTTGGTAGCTTAAGGATAGACTCAAGTGGAAGGCATAGATTTTGATGATTTATTTGCACCAGTAGCTAGACTAGAGTCGATTTGTATTCTACTGTTTATAGCATGTGTTATGGATTTCAAATTGTATCAAATGGATGTGAAAAGTGCATTTTTGAATGGCTTTCTAAATGAAGAAGTATTCATTGAGCAACCAAAGGGATTTCAAGATCCTCACTTTCTGGATCATGTGCTAAGGTTGAAGAAAGCATTGTATGGGTTGAAGCAAGCACCAAGAGCATGGTATGATCGTCTCACAACATACTTGTTGGATTGTGGATTCAAAAGAGGCCAAGCTGATCGAACATTGTTCGTAAAGAGAGATGAGAAGTCTCTTCTAGTGGCTTAAGTATATGTGGATGATATTGTCTTTGGATCCACAGTTGATCATTTGGCTCATAAATTCTCCGAAGAAATGAAAAGGGAGTTTGAGATGAGTATGGTGGGGGAGCTGAACTATTTCCTAGGGCTTCAAGTGAAACAACGGAAAGATGAGATATTCATATCTCAAGAGAAATATGCCAAAAATCTTGTTAAAAGATTTGGACTAGACTCTAAGAAACACACTTCTACTCTAATGAGCTCCTCATCAAAGTTGAGTCGGGATGCAGCAGGTATAGAAGTGGATCCAATGCTCTATCGAAGCATGATAGGCAGTCTCTTATATCTCACTGCTAGCAGACCAGACATTGCCTTCAGTGTAGGCGTATGTGCTCGATTTCAGGCAGCCCCCAAAGAGTCACATTTAACAGCAGTCAAAAGAATTATCCGCTACATAAATGGCACCTCTGATTATGGAATTTGGTACTCAAGAGATTCAAATGAATGCTTATCCGGATACTCTGATGCTGATTGGGCCGGTTGCATTGATGATAGAAAAAGTACTTCCGATGGATGCTATTATCTTGGAAACAACTTGGTGTCATGGATGAGCAAAAAGAAGAATTTAGTCTCTTTATCAACAGCCGAAGCTGAATACATTGCTGCTGCAAGTTGCTGTGCTCAATTACTATGGATAAAGAAGCTTCTTCATGATTATGGAATCACTCAAGACACGATATGTGTATATTGTGATAATACAAGTGCCATAAATTTGTCAAAGAATCCAGTTCAACACTCGAAATCAAAATGTATCGAGATTCGGTATCATTTCATTCGAGATTTGGTGGAGGAAAGGACTGTGTACTTAGAGTTCATCAACACTGAGAATCAGAAGGCAGACATATTTACTAAACCTCTAGATGGCCCAAAGTTTGAATCTTTGCTTAAGACCATCGATGTTGGTATCATTCCCTGAACTCTATCTCTTGTGTGAACCTATACTACTCTTTGTTGCATACTTATTGTTGTGGTTCCACATGTTTGGTTTCTAGAAGTCCCTCTTTTATCTGTTTTGGTTTGTACCAGCTGTTTTCTTGTTGATCTTACTTTTCTTGTTCTGTTTTGGGTGTGTTCAAAAAATTCAAAAACCCATAAAAAATTGAAAAATCTCAAAAGTTTGATCACTTGTTTTGTGTATGTCACATGTAAGTTTGGCCTAGTACCTTTATACTTATGGCATAGTGCATTTACGATCTTGGCTTGTCATGTATGCACTCATTTATTTGTGGGAGAAATCTTGAATACTATGTGTGACTGTTGTAAATAGATATTCAAGCTTGTCATGAATGATTGGTCAATAGTCTTGTTGGTCTTGATACTTGCATAGACTTGTGTCTATATCTCTTCCCACTTTATTTTTCTGTTTTTGCAAAAAGAGCTCACCAAATGTAAATCTTGAAATGAAAAGAGATACTGAGCTGTAAAAGCCTGTCGCACACACTAGTATTCAACTAGGAAAAAGGGAAAGCGACTCTTCTTAATGTTTTTTTTTTGGTGCTTAAAAAGCCAAAGGCCAATCATTAATGTTGAAATATCATAAATTTCAAGCACCAATCTCAAAATGAGATGTTCTTGTCCACACAAAATAAATTGGACCAATTGTTATGCCTTATGCAGTAGCCAAATGAAAAGTTTCTAAGTTTTATATTCAATGTGTGGGAGGTCATATATACTCATTTCTATAATGGAGATAGTCCACTGGATTTCATATCAGTTATGTATGACTCGATTGAATTGATCATTGAAGCTTCGCTTTGGTCTATAGACTATTTCACATTTGATATTTACACACAACACACAAGACTTTGATTCAATCAATGCCTATCTCATTTGTGTGATTATACATGTTCAAATGTGATTTGTATACTTAAGAACTGGTTGATCAAACCCAAAATTTTTTTTGAGTGTTTTATTTGTTTTTGGAAGTGATTTTCTACTTTTGTGTCTTTTGTTTTTGTTCAAAATGCATTTGTGTGTTTTCCTTCAAAAAATTGGTTCAGGGGTTGTTTTGCAAGAATCTCGCGACTTAGAGCTTCTCGCGAAAAGGGCTTGAGGGGAATAATTTTTCAATTATGTCACACAGAAACTCTCGTGACTGTATTGCAACTGTCTTGCAACCAACAGCTTCTCGCAAAATGCTGTTTGGCTAAAAATTGGATTTTTCAAAATTCAGACAGAAGTTACTGCGACTTTCTCGTGACTGTCTCGCTACTCTCTAACCCACGAAAAGCGTGTGTTTTCACTTTATATGTAGCAGATGTGACAGTTTCTCAAAAATTTCTCATTTCCCTCGCTCAACCTCTCTCGAACCCTTTTTCAACCAAAATTCAATTTCTATCAATACCCATCATTTTCAAGCATCTTTTCTGCATTGTCAACTTTAAGGTATGTCTTCTAAAGCATTTTCCTTCAAGTTTCTCTTAGTTTATGCAGTATTTTCGTTAGGGTTTCAACAATTTGGGGATTTTCGAAAATTTGAATGTGTTTCTAAATTGGGTGAAAATTTTTCAAATTTTTCGTTTGGCCTATGTCCCATTTGTTGTTTGTGCCTTTATGTTGGCCCCTTTGTGGCATTTTGACATGTATTTTGGGCATGATTTCACCATGTTCATGCATTGTTCATACTTAGAGTACACTTGTGCATGCTAGGTGTTTGACAAAATGTCCGAGTGACATTTTTGTGCCAATTGGAATCAAGTGATTTCAATCTATGGGTGTTCACTTGTTTGACCATGTTTCACTCAATTTGAACATTGGTCATATGTTTCATACTTTTTGCCCATGTTGAACACACTAGGCACACACCCAGGCACCCCTCAAGCATCTGTTGCTGCGCTCTCCTGCATAAACACACACACCCACACACATTAGCACATGCACAGTTACTTAGTTTCTTGCATTGTGTTTATGCATTCAGCATATTGTTTGAAGTTAATTATGTCTTGTTCTATGCAGTTTTACTTTTGTTTTGAATTAACTTGAATCTAATCAAGTTCTGTGTTTTGTGATGTGTATTGTGCCCTTGTTCTGTTTTGTTTTGTTTTGTTTTGTTTTTTTTTTTTGTTTTTTTGTTTTTTTTGTTTTTTTTGTTTTTTTTGTTTTTTTGTTTTTTTTTTGTTTTTGTTTTTGTTTTTGTTTTTGTTTTTGTTTTTGTTTTTGTTTTTTTTTTTTGTTTTTTTTGTTTTTTTTTTTTTTTTTTGCACAGATGTCTTTATTTAAGACTTCAGCTGTGAAAGGTGGTAGCAACAAAGGGAAAGAGCCGATCATTGATGTTGATGCTGATTCACCTAGACCAAAGAGGGCATGTTTTTCAACGGGAATCTTTGATCCTAACTTATTTAGGTCTTATGCTGCTTTTGGATCCTATAAGAACATCTTTCGGGATGCTCCTCTGCTAGTTGAAAGGGGTGTTGATCAGCCATCATTCAGGGACACAAATATACCCATTTGGTTTGCCACGAAAGATTGGAACTATCTTCTTTCCACTTTCGAGGATACATACGAGAACATGGTTAAGGAATTCTACGCCAATGCCATTGTTGTCGGAGAAGAGATAAAATGTTGGGTTCGAGGAAAAGTTTTTCTGTCACACCAATGTACTTGGCAGAAATTCTACACATTACCCAGCCAATACTCCCTATACCACCGTTATTTGATGAGCTGAACCCAGATGAAGAGTATCTCAAACAGTCGTTAGGAGCCAACTTGGAATTCTCCTCCAATAAGAAGTCAATCAATGTGGCATCCGTTTCTCTCAAATTGCGACTTTTCTCAATGATCATGTGCAGCAATCTCTATCCCTTGTCCAGATCTGAATATATGAATCTTGGTCGAGCATTGTTTTTGAGTGATCTGATCACTGACGCAGAGATTGATGTGTGCTCTCATATTTTTCACATTTTGGCAAAAACAGTTGACCGGATTGCTTCAAGGAATTGTATTCCTTTCTGTCGCCTTATTTCATGGATTTTGAAGCTCAAAGGTGTCTGTTCATTGGAGGATGAGCGTTCATATCCAAGGCCAAGTCCAATTAACATTCGATCTCTCCATTCAAGTATGAGCCACACCAAGAAGAACACCAAGCAAGAATGTTATGCACTGTCGAGAACCTCGAGCTGTGCAACTCGTATCTATGATGAACAGTTCAACCATATCTTCGTTGCTCTTCAAGAGATGAGTACAAAGATGTCTGGGCTGGCGACTATCATGTACGCTCACCACAGACATCTTGATTCACAGTTCACATCACTCCAAACTCTGTTGGACAAAATTCAACGGAAGCTAGAAGAGAATGACTAGCTATTCCATGACAAAAAGGGGGAGATGATTCATATGATAGGGGGAATATGGTGATAGGGGGAGAAGAAGCCACCAGTTCCTATGTTTGATGTCTTATGCTTACTGCTTATGTTTTAAACAAACTTTGATACTCTGTTTTTATTTCAATATAATTTCAGTAGTCTATTTTGTGATCTTCTCTATGCTTTGTAGTATATCTTGTTTGTGCCCATGTTGCTTTTGTAAGCTTTTAGGGTTTGTTTAAGTGCATGTTTGTAGGCTTTTATGGTTTTTACCATGCATTTGCAGTACCTTGTTTTTGCAGCCTTTTGGTTATGTACTTGATGTTTAATGTCATACATTTTACGTACAACACTCTTATGCCTTTGTAGGATTGTTCCTAGATACAAATACTTCGTGTATTTTGCATTGGTTGAGTGTTGGATTTGCAAATGATACTCTTCAAATGAGCTTATCATCTTGCATGTCCAAAAGTTCATTCCTTGTGTGAATGAGCATAGTGATAGCTTTTGTATAGTGATTGCTTGTGTGATCTTGCCATGATCTAGTGTTTCTATTTCATTTTGCTTAATCATGCTATTATTGCTCCATATGCTTTTTAAGTTTTTTTCTGCATACAATAATGTTATTGTGTTGTTGTGTTTCAGGAGATACTTGTTTATATGTTTCAAGAGCTTTTCAGAATCTAGAATTAGGTGTGAGTGAGTCACGTTTAAGCGTAGAGTCTATTTTAGGGTTTTGTCACGAAATAGCCAAAGGGGGAGATTATAAAGTTGTTATTTACAACTATGTATTTTGTTGGCTTTTATTCCGTGCCAAATTTGATTGTAATCATTTTCAATCGTTCATACCCTGTATCTAGTGTGGGATTTGTTGTAAGGGATGTGTGATAGAGAGAGAGAGAGTGTGAAGACTCAAGCACTTGAAGGATGAAGAATTCTCGCGGGTATGTCGCGAACTAGCTTCCTGCGAAATGAATCATGTGCCATGCACATGCTGTAATGCGAAGAGTCAGGCTAGGTGGAGACAGCTGTGTCTCGTGAGTATCTCGTGGGTAAGGCCTTCCCGCAAGACACCCGCAAGGCAGTTTGTTCTGCTAGCCTGTACTGACTGATTCACACTTTCTGTACCTATCTTATATATACCCTCATTACCCACAAATGTTGAGGAATGCTTCAGAGAGAAAACCCTAGCCAAACACATTGGGAATTAGAGATTGTCATCCCCACCTTTCTCTATACACTTACTTATGGTATCTCCTCAACCTTTCCCTCTCCATTTTCACACCATTGAGAGGTTGATAGCCCAAACACTTACCACACCCTTTGAGAGTGCTATGTGGCGTTTTGGTGCTGCTGGGAAGCATTGGAAGAAGCCTGGAATGGCAGATGCAACATGGAACTTGTTGCGGGATCCGGGGTGCTAGACAAGACACGGTTCCGAGAAGCCTTGTTGGAGTAGGAGCTTGGAGGGCTTAGGTGCATCGGGTAGATTAAGCTCTTTAGGGTTTCTTGCTAACTCATGTATCCCAACTGATTATCTAGTGGATCAATTTCCGCTTGGAGGGCGGCGGATAGGTTTTTCGCCGAGTTCTTCGGTTTCCTCTTTGAAAACACGTCTCGGTGTTTTCTGTGTTTGCATCCTTCTTCCCAACTCTTTTATATTCCATTATACTACTGTGTTGCTTAGTTTATGGATTAGAGTAGCTTATTTGTTCATCCGTTCACATTTACACTATTCCGCACTTTGTAGTAAGTTAGTGTAAAATCTATCGAGCCGTAACTTTAATTGGGGGGGTCTAAATAGCTCTTGTATTTTCAACACATTTTCGAGCTTTTAATTATTATTATTTCTTTATTTTTCCTTCTTTTTGGGACTTTGGGCCTTCATGGTCCTTCTTAACTTCATGAATTGAGCCTTCTTTTGTTAAGGCACATGGTCTTTCCTTACTTTTCATAGAATGGGCTATCATGTAAAATTTTGGTCCTCAACACCATCATGTAAAAGTATATTTTGATTTTTTTTTTTTGCTTTTTTCTTTTTCAGCACAATCAAAGATATCATGCATGGGCATATAGGAGATAGAAAAGAAAATAGCCTTGTTCAATATATTTTTTTTTATTCTTTTTCAACACCTCGTTTTATCTTGCTATGCAAGTGCTATACCTTACTGAGCATGGCTTTTATGATGTGTACACAAGTGTTCATGATTAGCGAGTAACAGTGGTGAGATGGTTATTTATACTTTTCACCTAGGATTTTCTAGTCCTTACGATTAAAATATGTGACATTAGAATCAAGATAGTTTATTTAAAGACTATAAACAACTCACAATTTAGCACTGCATAGCACAAACTAGCAAAGTGCTGAAAATAGCTCATCAAAGCAAAACAAGGTACACAGTCATGAAATACAAATTTCATTAGTCAACCTTAATTACAATTTACACACTTAGTGATGTGCAATACACAAAAAAACAGAAATCTTTTTGGATTTTCAAAATTTTTTAAGACCAACAACAAAAACACACATGGTGCTAAATGAATAAAATGCAACAACAACGTATGACAATGCTTAACTAAGCTATAGATGGTACATAAAAAAGAAATATCAATTTCTAAATTAACCCATTAGTACATGTACAAACTAGTACATACTCAT
Source organism: Quercus variabilis (assembly GCA_030445155.1). Taxonomy (NCBI): domain Eukaryota; kingdom Viridiplantae; phylum Streptophyta; class Magnoliopsida; order Fagales; family Fagaceae; genus Quercus; species Quercus variabilis. The sequence goes on from CP129450.1 coordinate 11,583,657, forward strand.
ACAACAAAAAAGAAAAAAAAAAGAAATAGTTTATACACTTAGTTATGCAACACACACTTTCTATGTTTCCCCACAATATCAAGCTTGTTCTAAATCAAGATAGAGATATCATAATTCATGTAATCCTCAAGAAATACAAAATTAGACACAAAATAAAATATTTTTGTCTTTTTGAAAATTTTCAATGTTTTTGGATTTTTTTTTTTTGATAAAGAAAACAACCTAAGAAAATAAAACAACCAAAAATTGAAAGAAAATAAGTCCACAAATAATTGCAAGAATTAAATCAAGGACAAGTAAACAACACTTACCTTAGCAAATCTTTTCTTACCCATACAGCATGAGTCTTTGGCTTTGTAGGTGAAGAACCATGAGAAGCAGAGTGTATTTGAGGGTTTACAAACTTCTTTTGAGAGAGACAGAAATCCTACAATTTCCTTTCACAAGCCAACAGGTTTAAATTTTTCAAAAGCATATGAAACAATTTATCAATACTTGTAGCATGAGATATATCATCACATATCCTAGATTGAGACAAAGAATGCTTAAATTTCAATTTATGACAGTTAAGACGAATGTGACCATAAATACCACAAAAGTGACAAACAGGAACAAATTTAGGAATATCAGTATTCCTGTTAGGACATATGTGATTTAATGGTAGGAACATATGTCAATATAGAATTGGCTAATCCTTTGCCAAAATACACTTTACTTGTAATTAGGTAGATATAGGATATGTTTTATGTTTTAAGGAACAAGGTTTCAAGATTAAGTGTTAAAGCCATGCAAGTCTGTCCAAGAAACAAGTGAAGAAGTGCTGGATATTAAAATTCGACAGCTAATATCTATCGAGATTTAAAAAGCTGCTGAAGCCCAATACTCGACAGCTAGCTCGATAGATAAGCTATCTATCGAGGTTTATGAAATTCAGTTTTTTAGAGCTGATTTCAATCCAATCCGTGAATACATGTTTGGACTTTCTTTTCTCACAACCCTAAACATATATAAGGATTATTTTAAAGGCTGTCAAAGGTTGCACAAGTGTGAAGCAATGTTGTGTTCATGCAAATTGTGACCAAAGACAGAATTTGCCCTAGTTCATCTTTCTCTTGAAGAAGCTGCTGTGTTTGCACACCGTAGGGTTTTGTAATCAAGGAGTTTTATGATCTTCATCGTGTGATGAACTGAAGGATTTTGCAGCCAACATCCTTCTCAAGTTGGTGAGCAAGCCACGTATTGGGATTTGTGCATCGAATTGATTAGTCATGTATTGGGTGCCGTGCATTACAAGGAGAGATTGTCATTACAGAACAAGTCCAATTGGATATTAGGATAAGGATTCAACTGTAGGTTAGTATAAGGTATTGGGATTCCTTTACTTGTAACTGTTTGTTGTAATAATAGTGAATTCTCGAGAGTGGTGACCTTAAAATCACTTGTTGGGGTTTTTGCTGTGTATGTTTTCTTCTTTCATAAACAAATCATCGTGTCAGTTTATTTTTTTGCTGTATTTAGTTATTTGGTGATTTGTTTGTGCTACTACACTTATTTTGTGCAAATTGAATTAATTAATTAACTTGGCTAATTAATTAATTAATTCATCAAAATGGGTCAATGCATTCTTGGCCTATTAATTCTTAACAACAGATATAGTTTCAGATTTTGGTTTTTGCCTCTGCAAAGAACAATTTGGTCTAATATGATCAACAACACTACAAAAGTGATAGGTAGGCACAAAAACAGATTTCTTATGCTTTCTAATAGGAGGTTTAGACTTAGGTTTAGAAACTTCAGCGTCTACATCAGAGCTTTTACCTTTGTCTAACCTAGCAAAATAAGCATTTTCTTTATGATTCCTCTTGAAATGAGAAACATAAACTTTGTTAGCTTTAGGCTTAAGAGGAACAGAAATAGATCTGTCATCAACAACAGTAGATTTGGTACAAGACGATCTTTTCAATTCAGCTTTAGACTTAACTAACTCTTGTTCCAAAATTTTATCTTGAGAAGAACATTGATTTCTCAAATATTCGTTCTTTTTATGAAATTCATCCAATCTCACAATCAATTCCTCTTTTTCAAGATTAGCCAATTTTAACTCTTCCTTGAATTTCTTAGCAATTTTCATAAATTTAATTAATTCTCTATGGAGAGTTTCACAGGCATCAATAAGATCAACAGAAATATTAGCATCTTCTTTATTCAAATTATCACAAATATGAGCAGAAAGACACTTAAAATTATCTATGATAGAAGGGATCAAGGATCTCACTCAGGATGTTAATCCAATCAAAGTGAATCCACTTTGATACTACTTGTTTGTTTGTTTAGACCACTTAAAATCCAGGTTAGTTTAACCTAATGAATTAGCCAAGTATTTACTTAGGTTAATTATGAGATCTAGGTCAAACACATGCAAACATATTATTTGGTGAAGAAAAGTAAAGAAGACAATAATATGATGACCCAAGAAAACCAATGAAACCAACTGTTTCAAAGTAAAAACTGATAGGCCGCAATCTGAATGACCCCTTGTCATTAAACCAATTAATTACTTAGCCAAGTTATTAATTAATCAATTTATCATGCAATTGCATGGAAGCATAAACAAATCACCAAAAACTAAATATGCAACGGAAGTTAAATGACACGGTGATTTTTTTATGAATGGAGAAAAACCTTGCGGCAAAAACCTTATCGGGTGATTTTTAGGTCACTACTCCTGAAACTCCACTATTATCAAATCAAGCGGTTATAAGTAAAGGAATACCAAGTACCTTACCAACCTACAGTTGAACCCTTACCCCAATACCCAATTGGACTTGATTTGTAATGAAAATTTCCACCTTTGATGCACGGCTCCTAAGTACGTGACTAACCAATGCGTGGATCTCAATACATGACTTCAAACACCAACTTAAAAAGGAGAGGTTGGCTGCAAAGTTTTTTAGTTCATCCTACATGATGAAGATCAGGAAGATGCTTGATCACAAAACCCTTTGGTGCAAATACACAACAACTTCTTTAGAGAAGATGAACTAGGTTAAGAACTTCGTCTTTGATCACAATTTGCTTGAACAGAGATTGCTCAATGCTTTTGCAACTTGTGTACATCTTGACGGCTCTTAAAACAATCCTTTTATATGTTTAGGGTTTGAAGAAAAGAAGGCCCAAAAGCATATTCACAGATCCCAAGGAAATCAGATCAAAAAATCTGATTTTGTAATTCTCAACAGATAGTAGGTGTTGAGGTAGCTATCGAGCAGGTGTCGAGTTTTAATGAATTTGCACTTCAGCTTGATTTTTCTTGGACAGACTTAATGACTTCAACACTTGATCTTGAAACTTTGTTTCTTAAAGTATTAAAAACACCTAAAACTACCCAATTACAAGTAGAGTGCGTTTTGTTAAAGAATTAACCAATTTACATAAATAAGTGACATATGTTCTTAACAAGTGAGAACACATATATCCTAACAAAAACTTGGGGGGGATTTAACCTAGATATCATCAAGGTAAACAAATCCACTATGATAGAATGGAATATTACAATAGAATAGAAGCATAAATCTAAAGCTACCTCATGTAGAATTTACTAACACAACCACGTACAACTCCAACTCCACGGACTCTTCTATCTTGGATTTGTTAAACATAAACTCCTCGTTTGTGACTTTGAGATCCCATTCAAAGGTTTCAGATCACCATCAGTAGTTGATCTTGTAGTAGCAACTTCTACAACATCGGATCTTGAGTTTCCTTAAAGAATATTGCCAGTAGAAGATTTGAGAGAGCTTTGGGTACAAAAACCCTAAATCTACAATTGGAGGCACAAGATGCACTATTCTCCCTCTAAAAACCACCCCTAGGGTTAGATTAAAATGTCTTTTAGATATTGCAAAAAAGGGATCGCGATTTGGGCTTGAAATGGACAAGTTATGAGCTTTTTACGTTTGTTGATTTTTGCTGATCTGCGACTTTCCATCGATCGAACCTTACTTATTTTGACTTTCTGAACTTGCATCTTGTATGTTCTTTGAATTTTGACTTGCAACACTTTGAGCTTTGTCTAATGTACCTTATATAGACTCTATGATCTACACCTAGACAAGTTTGTGCTCACAGTTTGCCAATTGTTCTAAACTTTTAGAACCTAACACTACCCATGGGCAATGCCCATTTTGTCTTTAACAGGTAGGGCCTAATGGCCTACCCATGAGCTTGTATTAGCATATTATTTTATTATTTTTTATAAGAAAATTATCACTTTTGTCAATGAAAGAATGAAAGAATTCAAAACTTATTTAAATTTTTTGTTATGGTTAAACCTATTTAATTTATTGTTTTGCAATGTTGTTCTTTTACTAGTCATAGGTTTTTGAATCCAATGGATCTTATCGTATCAGATTTTATAGGAAAATGAATCTTATTTATCTCTTAAATAACTTTTTCATGTAATGAATTTGTTAGGTTATTATTTTTTATAGTATTAATTGATATCCTATAATTTTTTTTAAAAAAAAATTATTTCAGTGCTTGATGCCAATGGTTTTATAAAAATAAGATAAAGAATGAGGTATTGAGTTGAAGACACATGGATGTGTGTAAATTATCAATTTTACATGTGTATGTAATAGATAAGTTACTCATATCCAGGTATCTTGTTTCTATCTTAACATAGGGCAACACTTAGATACAATAACTTTGCTTCCATGCTCTTCCAATTTCTCAGTTCTCACTCTCAATCCCCAATCTCAGAATTCTAAATCCATCTCAAGAAATGGGAAAAACTTTCATCATAGACCACGCTCATAGCTAATTCACTCAAAGTTCTGGCTCGTGAAATGAATCTAGAAACTTTGCAGGCTGGGTTTGTTGGGCATTTGAGAGTTTTAAACTTTAAAGTCGATTACAATCTCTTCAATGTTGGACTCATCAAGCTCCCTTGGTTTTCCTGGTTCCACGTTTTGAAATGCAAGACTCAGCGTTGACAACTTTACCCGAAGTTGGCAAAACGATGAAAATAATTCTTTTTCGGTGCTAGATGTTGTGAAATTTTAAAATACTCGCAAGTGTACGAACCGTACCGAAGTATAGTTTGACAAGAACGAGGTCGAACCCACAGGGACTTGAATGAACGTAGGAAAATTAATTAAACCTTAACCAAATTAATCCTAATCTAGTTTAATAAAAATTGGTTGTTTTGAAATTAAATACTAAGCAAATAATAAAATTAAGCAAATAGTTAAACTAAGCAAAAGATATAAAGCAATAAAAAGATGTAAACAATCAAGGGAAAGGAATTAAGGTTTTGGAATCCGCCTTATAAGTCATACCATCATATATTTATGATCATTAATTTTTCCCACCTCACTACATGATAATCTAGAAATCAATCTTGCTATCATGGAAAATATTCTCGTTAAAATCCTTATTTTAAAAATCAAAGGTATGTTCTTCTTCGCTTCTTAAGTATAAAACCAAATCATCAATTGTATCCGTAGCCAAACAAATCACAAGATATATCCAATTCTAAAAATCAAATCATAACTTGTATCCATTGACAGACAAATCACAAACGATATCCAATTCTATAATCAAGAATTAATAAACCAAGCATTCAATTAATTAAGACAAATCCTAAATCATGAGAAAAACATGATTGAACTCATATCTAGAATCCCATCTTAGTCAATTGATATGAAGCAAGAACAATTTAATTCATTAAAGAACAACTATTGTGGGAAAAATTAAATCACATAAATATTACTAGTAATCCTTAACAAGGTTTCATCCTCAACCCTAATTATAAATTTAGCTACTCATGGTAATTGAAATAAAACAAAAGAATAAAATACTAAACATTAAACTAGACAAATAAAATAGAGAAAGAAATAGTCACAATACTATCATGGAGAAAAGCTACAGAGAAGCCACATGCGGCACTGCCTCTTGCTCCAATTTTCTGTTTTGCATCTCAGCCCTAGCACTAGCCTCTCTCCCTAAATTTTTCCCTAAAAAGCCTTTAAATAGGTCAAGGAATCCTATTACAAGTTGAATTCCCGTTTGGAGAAAATCCCAGAATTTTAGGCTTCACTTAACCGACTATTTTGGCCCATTTATCGTCAGAATTCGGGCTCCTGGTAAACTACAAAGTTGTAGCCCTTTAAGTTAACTTTCCAGCCCAACTTGAATCGTCTTGATTGGACATCTGAGCCGAAAGTTATGCCAAAAATACTAACTGATGTGCAGGCTGGAATCCTAATCCGAATTGGACTTGGATTTGGTGCAAATTTCCTTTGATTCCTTACTCCAATTGGACTTAAATTTAATATTCATGCCTGGCTGGATGTAATTTGGCTTGATTCAATTGGCCTAGCCCCACTTTGCATGTAAAGCCCTTGTTATCTGCAACACAAAGATATTACATAATCAGTCACAAAATAACATAAAAGTAAAGCTAAATATGTAGATATGTGAGTATTTTATTGTATATATTTCATGCACATCACTAGACACGTTTTGTAGCTAGTTCTTTAAATAAAACTGACAATGAAGAAGAATATAAGTTTAATGATTAAATGGGTTTTATATAGCAACTAGTCATATATCCACACGATGCATTGGAATATATAAATATTAAGTAATGGGGTGTATTGGAAGGTGATTCTCTAACTATAATAAAGGCGCTGTCAACTGATCAAAGATCCTTATCTTCTTTTGGTCCTTTGATAGACGAAGCTAAGTTTTGTTCAGTTAATTTTAATCAATTGTGTTACTCTCATGTCAAGAGAGAATGTAATTTTGCTGCTCATAGTCTAGCAAAGTTTGCTAGTGATATTCCAGGTTTTCTAGTGTGAATGGAGGATGTTCCACCACAGCTTTCTTATGTAATTCAGGCTAATTTGACTAGATTTAGTTAATGTAATTTGAATGTTTTCCCCCTCAAAAAAAGAAAAAATAAAAAGTAACGGGGTGTAATATATAAAAGTAACAATTACTTCAAGTATTATCTATTTTTTTTTTTTTTAAATTTCTACAACTATCTTTTATCTTTTATCTCTACAAATATATCATACTATTATTTTTTTGTATGTTTAATTACTATTTTTTTTAAGGTCAACCATATTCTTCTAACTTCTGTTGTAGTATGTTACATTTGCCAAATTTACAACTAAACTTTATAAGTTTCAAATTTATTATTAAAATTTGTCATCTCTTAAGGAATAAGGTGATTATTATAATAATAAAAAACTCATTACAAAATTACAATGTTATTTTAACCAAAGAAATAAAAGATAGAATTTTTAATAATATATTACTCAAACAATTGGTAGGCATATTCAAACTCATAGCCATGGGGTGTGAATGGTAAGGGCTGGGATTCAAATATCCAGTAGAGAGCTTTACACACATATATACTTAAATTAGGCTAGAGTAGAAATTTTATTTTGTATTAAAAAAAAAAATTCCTAGCCATGTAGATTGTGTTTTAATATAAACTCAAATTTCTATTTCCAAAAAAACTAAATATTAACCCAAACCGAAATTTAACCAAAGTAATAAAAAGGAGAGAGAAGACTTTGGGATTGAATGAGAGAAATGATATTTGATTTATACAAAATAAAATAAGGAAAAGAAGTGTCAAAATATAAGAAAGGGAAAAAGATAAAGAAGCTGTAACGGTAAAGTAGAAAGTAACTGGGAAATAAAGAGGTAAAGAGGGAGGGAAAAGGTTGGGGGAAGTGTAATAATAAATGTGGACAAATATGGAGAATAAGAGTTTCTTTTTCTTCTTCTTTTTAGAATAGGGAGAATAAAAGTTAAAAAAAATAAAATAAAAGAAGAGCTAGAAAATAAGTGAATGATGTGGTTACTAAAGTGGCTCAACAAGAGCGTAGTAACAATAAATGTTACGCTTCAGTTTATAGATATATATATATATATATATATATATAGATGTCAAGGAGATTTTGCTTCTAGGACTCCATCATGATTCATATACAAATACTTGTCCACTGTCTCACGCTGCATTGTGGACTTTGTCACTCCTTTAGGTTGTGATTCTCCAAAAGAAGTCTGAGTAGATTGATAGCGAGACGTGGGAAGGCATTAGGGCTACATGGTTTTCTAAATGGGTTTTAATTTCCAACGAAAGGAAAAGAACTAGACGATGTTGACACCCCTTTATATCTATTATATAAGTAGACCAGTGGAACAATTTTAGAAGGATAACTTAAAGAACGGTAGCTAAGGTATAGTGTCTAAGTTTTGCCACTTAACATATATAATCACTTTGTTTTAGACATTACTATTGTACTATTTCTCTTGCTTAGCTCAAGTTCATTGTTCAAATTACAAACTCTGACCTTTTTTATTAAAATAATATCACAGGATTTGAACTTATAACGTCCATTCCATGATAAATTAAAAATTATTCTGTATCATTAACTCAGTACACTAATGAATTTATTGAAACCCACATAAATTCTAAGCTTTTGAACAAACAAGAAAAAAAGCTTAAAACAACAATTTTGTTACGCATATAATCATAAAGACTCACAAAAGATTTATTTATTATCAACCAAAAGGTTACATACTTTAAACAATGAACCAAAAAACACCAGAGCTTGTTTTCTTGTAATCAAGCTGTAGGCATAGAATTAATGTAGATGAGATCTGGCAATATTACCATTGCCTCCTTTTGGATAGAACCCACCAGGTTTATGCTCATCACCGGAGCCATAAACAATCCTCAATATCTCCTCAGCGGTCCTATCATATGCAACAGAGTCTGCATCTCCAGCAAGCGCGTTCCCTTTGATCTTTCCCTCAGCACCTTCAGATTTGCGAACCCAAAGACCTTCGTCTTTGACACCTTCATGTCCAAGCTTGTTCCTTAGATCCGAAAAGTAATTTGAAAACTGTGCCACCGTTATTCCATATGGTTCCACAATCTCGTGTGCATGCTCATACAGGTATGCTCGAATAACTGCATCTTGGCCCGATTCCACGCCTAATAGGCCTGCAACGAGCTAAACATACACACGTCCACATTCTTATCATAATAACTTCATGATTTTTAGACAAGTAGTAATTTATTATGATATCAGAGTAAGTGTTATGAACTGAACTTTTGTTTCTGTGCTCTACTAATCTACCTTTCAAATCAAAAAAGGGTTTAGCTTAAATTAAACTTGCTGTAACTTTTATCAATATTATATCCCTTAATAATTGTATATCAAATGTGGAATTTGACAAATCCACTGTTAAATAACTTGAATTGCATTGTCTCCTTATACCTTATATATGCATACAAAATATAAAGACGAGTAGAGAATAATTACATATAATTGATACCAAATTTAGCGTGTATGTTAAAAATTTAGAGAACATATGTAATCCAACAATAGGATTTTTAAAATATTAATCCAAAAAAAAAAATTATCAGTTGTGTTATACCAAATATAAGTTGATTATGGACCTTTGAAAAATTACAAATTCCATTCGTCAAGCTTTATCATTTCTAAGGGGAAAAATGATAGTTTATTCTATAAAAAACAATGGTAGTATATAACTATGTATATATACACCCACATGCACATAAAAGCAATAAATTGTAATTACTGTTTATTTCTTAGAACATTACTAGGGATCAATAATCAAGTTTAAATATCAGTTACCCTTCTAGAAGTAGGGGCTTGGAGTTTTGGAATTGTTCCAACGTAGCCCGTGAGTCCAACATAAGGAATAAGGTAAGATGCAAGGAGGTAGTGAACTCCACTATAATAAGGATCAAAAGGTGGGGATAGCTTTTTCCCTACTGCAGCATCAACCACTTTTGCAAATGATTCTTTACTTAAGTCCAATAATGGTCTTGGAAATCCTTTCACAACTTTTTGAATGGCCCTGCATCAAGAACTTAATAGTTAGTACCTTTGACATTTAAAAGAAATTATTGCTACGATAGGATTTAAAGTTTATAGTATCTACATTATGATAATTGTTGTTTGTCATTATGTTAAGCCATTAATGTGTTTCTTTTCATTATAGATGGGATGCAAATCCAAATCCCTTATTCAAGAACGAAAATCTTTATCTAATAAACTAGAACCCATTAACCATTATACCAACACACAAAAAGACATAAATAAATTAAATAATGATTTCAAGAGAAAAACCTCAAGTGTCCAACTTCTTGGTAAGCAAATTGCTCAATAACATCCCTGGTAAAAGGATCCAAATTTGCCTTTTTAGCTCCAATGGGTGTTGGACCTCCCTGGGTTAAATTTGGATAAACTTTATCTAATCCATAGCCCAGAGCGCCATACAAAAAGAATTCAGCTTCAAAGAACTCTAAATTTAGAGGAAATTCCAGAAGATCCACATCTGCTTTTGCGATTGAAGTGTGTGAGTTGAGTTCAGAAGAATAAAATTTGGGAAGGAAGAGTAGGGATATTAGTAAAGTGGTGATGGTGGTTGTGCTAGCAGCAGTTAGTGCCATAATTTTCTTTTTTGCTGTCTATTGTTGCTAGATAGTTACTCTTAGATACGTCTGATTGATGTTACTACTGTTTATATTTATATATAATCTCTGGCTGGTTATATTTAGAAAAATGCCACATTGCTAACGTCGTAGGTTTTTTCTTTTTTTGATAAGGCTAATGTCATTGTTTATATTTAGAATAATGCCGAGAAGTTGTGTCAGATTGATGATGTAGCTCCTGTTTTATTTGGAATAATTGTCAATGTACGTAGATATGTCAAATTGATGATGCATCTACTATTTATATTTAGAATAACATGGGCATTATTTTTGGATGGTTCGGTGGCTGTTGAATGGGGGATGATTTGAAAAGGCAAAACTAATTCTATTTTATTTGAGTTGTGAACTTATGATGCACTGATGCTAATGTGGACTTTGTCACAACCAATTCTAAAAGCTAAACTGGGGCACTTAATTGACCCGTACAATAAGTCTAATAACAACCGTTTCTACCATATTATTATTATATTTTTAGATAAAAATTCTATCATATTTTTCGTAGTTGCTGAAGTGGTAGCTTATGATTGGTATATATTGTGTACTAGCATTGTTCGGGTTCTATAGGATTTGGCTTATAGTCATGCACATTGAGTCTATCCATTGAGTGACATGGATTTCCCTTAGGAGGCTTATGCGCACGCTAGCTCTGCATGAATCCGAGAAATTGTCTATTTCTAGGCGCCATTCCATGGCAATCTTTCTGCTGCCACTGGATGTGAGTGATTGACTATTATAATATTAAAGTTACAGTAGTGTGGACAATGTGGCAGACCTTAGAACTTAGAAGTATGAAAGCAAGGCTCGAAACCTGTTTGAATATGGGAGGTAGACGAACTTCCACATAATTTGATGGACACAAACAAAACGCCTCTTTGAATTTTCAATAAGATGATAGAAGCAAAATGCATGTTTTGCATCAGAATGACTGATGCTTAGCAATGTCTTATAGACACAAATTTTCACTATTTTTTAAGGTGACAAGTAAAAAGTTGTAATTAGAGTAATATTAATTTCATTGGACTCATCACTAACATAATTTGTATAATACACTAATCATAACAAGCCATGTCTGTAATTGTGAAAAAAAACTCAAATTGTAATTAACATAACCGATAATTTAATGACAAAATTAAACTTTAAAAATGTAATTTGAAAGGAGCCTCTAAAAATTGAACTCTTATTTTTTTTTTTTCAATGTCCTACCAAGAAAAATACTTCATTAAATAATAATATAACGAGAACAGCATAGCTATCTTTTGTAAAGCATGGATGTCTCTTAGGAGGCTTATGTGCGCACTTCATGAATCCGAGAAATTGTCTATTTCTAGGCGCCATTCCATGGCAATCTTCCTGCTGCCACTGGATGTGAGTGATTGACAATTATAATATTAAAGTTACAAAAGTGTGGAGAAAGTGGCAGACCTTAGAACTTAGAGGTATGAAAGCAAGGCTCGAAACCTATTTCAATATGGGAGGTAGATGAACTTCCACATAATTTGATGGACACAAACAAAACGCCTCTTTGAATTTTCAATAAGATGATAGAAGCAAAATGCATGTTTTGCATCAGAATGACTGATGCTTAGCAATGTCTTATAGACACAAATTTTCACTATTTTTTAAGGTGATAAGTAAAAAGTTGTAATTAGAGTAATATTAATTTCATTGGACTCATCATTATAATTTGTATAATACACTAATCATAGCAAGCCATGTCTGTAATTGTGAAAAAAAAAAAGGGAAAACTTTTGTGCCATTATATTTTATTTGAACAGGCATGGCACATGCCAAAGTTATCGATGCAGTTTTTTCCTTTTTTACAATTCTAATATTTTGGTCACAATTACTGGACAATGGCATTTATGCATGAACTCTGTAAGGTTGAATTTAATTAACCACTTTGTTGGTTTTATTCCGTGCCAAATTTGCTTGTATTTTAGCAATTAGTAACCCTGTATTTAGGTGGGAATCTTGTAAAGGTAGTGAGTGAGAGAGTGTGAAGAAATGCTTAAGATTGTACAAAGAAGCAGGGACTCGTGACTAGATCTCGCGGTTGGCTCGCGACTTGCAAGTCGCTAGAAGTTGCACACGTGCCAAGCATGCCAGAAGCTGAAGAGTCACGCCAGCTATTGCACTACAGGATAAAAGTCCCAAGCTGGCTAGGCTGTTAGCTCGCAGCTTGAACTCGTGACTCAACTCAGTCGTGAGTTCAAGTTGCCAGAACACCTTGTTTGGGAAAAACTGACTTTTCGCATTCCATTCTCACCCTAGTATAAATACCCCTTATTCCCACGAATGTAGAGAGCTTTCAGAGAGAATTTTTGAGAGAGAAACCCTAGAGAAAAATAAGATTGTCTCATTCACAATCTTCACAAAGAGACTCTTCAAATTCCTCTACTCTCTTCCTCTCCATTGATACATCCTTAAGAGGTTCCTAATCAAATCATTTTCTTACCATACCCAGGTTTGTGAGAAGGTTCTTTTGGTGCTAAGGGAAACAGTTTGAAGGGGACCAATGATTATTGGTTGATGCTATGGTTTATAGCGAAATCTAGTAAGTTATAGAAGAAAAAGGTTCGACGCAACCTCGTTGGATTAAGAAGCTTGGAAGGCTTAGGTACCTGGGTAGATTAGGCTTGGAGGGTCTATTACTGGTCATGTATCCCAACTACATTTTCTACTGGATTGTTGACTGCTTGGAGGGCGGTAGAGAGGTTTTATACCGAGGGCTTCGGTTTCCTCTTCGATAAGACATCGTGTGTTGTCTTTGTGTTTGCATCTCTTTTCCCTTTATCTTTACCATTTAATTATTGCTGTGATTGTGATTATTTATAATTTATATTGTTTATCAATTCTGTTTTAAGCTTGTTATCATTTTTCGCACATACATTGTTTGATATAAAGCTTGAATTGGTAATTTGTTGTTTGGGGGTCTAAACGTTCATAGTGTTTTCAACGCTATTTGAACTTTCATTTGGTATCAGAGCAAGTGCACTTGTTGTAGTTTAAACACCTTAGTGTGATTCCTAGCCCCGCATTGAGATGGATATGTCTCAATCTCTAAATGTGCCACCAATTTTTGATGGTAATAATTATACTTTTTGGAAAGTCCGAATGAGGGCATTTTTGTGTTCTATTGATGATGTTGTATGGGATGCAGTTGAAGTGGGTTGGACTAGGCCAGAGGTTGCCAAATCCACTTGGGATAAGGCAGCTCTTGCGGCCGCAAATGCTAATAGTAAAGTCTTGAATGCTATTTTCTGTGATGTTTCTCTAGAAGAATTTCACAGGATTTTACATATCACTATTCCTAAGGAAGCATGGGAGATTCTGGAGACTACTTATGAAGGAACAAAGAAAGTGAAAGACACCAAACTACAGATGTTGACCACTCGCTTTCAGGAGCTCAAGATAAGCGAGGATGAGTCCTTTGACTCTTTTTATAGTAAGTTGAATGAGGTGGTTGTCGGCAAATTCAATTTGGAAGAAAAGACAGAGGATTCTAAAATTGTAAGGAAGATCCTTTGGTCACTGCCAGAAAGCTTTCGTGCCAAAGTAACAGCTATTGAAGAGAGCAAAGATCTTGACGACATTAAAGTTCAAGAGCTAGTTGGTTCTTTGCAGACATATGAATTGCCACTGCCTACGCAAAAGAAGAGCAAATCTCTCGCTCTTAAGACAATTGGTGAGAGAGTAGTATCTCATGATTCTTCGGAAGAAGATGCTGTAGATAAAGATGTGGTGTACCTTGTGAAAAATTTTCAGAAGTTCTTAAAACTTAAGAACGGTGGGAAACCTGGTGACAAAGGGAAATTTCAGAATTTCGGGAAGGAGAAAAGGGAATTCCGAAGGAAAGATAGTAGAGAATCTTAATCTTCACAGGGAATCACGTGCTTTGAATGCAACAGACATGGACATTTCAAGAAAAAATGCCCAAATTATTTGAAATCAAAGGGGAAGGTCTATGCCACTACTCTACGTGACTCAGATTCATCAGGAAAGCTATGACAGAGAAGGAAACTACTCCACATTCATGACCATTGCACATGTGAAATCCTCAGATGATTTGGGTACACTTGTGAAGGAGTTTGGTGAGCACTCTGATTTGGAGTCTATTGGAATAGTTGAGGAATCTGAAGATAAGGAAGTTGGAGAAGCAGCGGGACCTACAATTCACTCCTTAAGAAGACTGATGAATATGCTAAGGTGGCTAACGCAACCATTAAGAAGATGAAGAGGGCCGAGGAAGAATACAAAACTCTTCTAGTGCAATACAAGGAGACTAAATGTGAAGTGGAGAAAATGAATAGAGAGCTGTTAGAAGCTTACTCAAAAATTCAATTTCTTGAGTATGAAATGCTTCAAGCAAATGCTAAGGTAGACCATGTCTCTTCCAAGAAACTCAATGAAATGCTTGCTTATCAAAAATCAATCTCAGACAAGTCCAGAGTGGGATATACTGGAGGGAGTAGCTTTTCAGCCAATGTCACGAAAGAAGTGAGGTTCGAGAAGGCCAAAGAGCTAATTGTGGAAGAGTCTATTCCTGATAAGGTTAAGACTGAAAAGAAAAAGAATGTAGCTGATCAACAGGTGTTCAATACAGTCCGTAATCCATCAAAAGCCAGACATGAAGCTAGAGGAAGATCACTTCCAAGATTACAACGGGGTCCTAGAACGAATCATATTTGTCACTATTGCGGATTGCAAGGACATACTAGACCCGACTGTCATAAGCTGAAAGCATTAAACAATGCAAGCGCTCCTCGTTCACGTGAAAGAAGAAATGACAAGAGGTCTTGGGGTGGTGAGCAAACAAGAAGTCAAAACCGTGATCCTGTAATGATGGACATGATGAAGATGATCGATGGCTTCACAAATTGCTTGGAAAGCTTCATAAAGAGGTTTGACAGTCCTAACTTTTGTACCCAATCTGTGAAGGATATCATCCCAAACACACGTGACGTATGGGTGACGAAGGGTACTCATGCATAAGCATCATAACATGTCCATGCATCAATTCTTCCTATGCTTTGTGATTATTTTTGGTTGTATGCTTTTTGCTTCTGAGTGTTGAATTGTTGTTTGTTTATTTGTTTCGTTTTAAAATGTTTTTACACTGTTTTTGATCAATCTTTCCTTACTTTTATGTCAAAAATCCAAAAACACATAAAAAGTAGAAAATCTAAAAAGTTTGATCAACTTTGTTGAGTGTTGTCTTAAAGCATGTTTTGCCTTGTACCTTTATACTAATGGCTTTGTGCATCTACGAACTTAACTTGTCTCATATGCACTCATATCTTTGTAGGAAAAATCTTGAAATCTATGTAATTGTTGTAAAAAGATCTTCAATCTTGTCATGAATGATTAGTGAATGATTTTGTTGATCTTGAGACATGCATAGACCTGTGCCTATATATCTTTCTACTCTTTA
Organism: Quercus variabilis; assembly: GCA_030445155.1. Lineage (NCBI taxonomy): Eukaryota > Viridiplantae > Streptophyta > Magnoliopsida > Fagales > Fagaceae > Quercus > Quercus variabilis. Next base: position 11,599,637 of record CP129450.1, read on the forward strand.
TTTTGTTGTTTTTGCTTAAAGAGCTCACCAAATGTAAATCTCAAAATGAAAAGAGATATTGAGTTGCAAAAGCCCGTCGTACATACTAGTATTTGACTAGAAAAAAGGCAAAACGACCAAAATATAATGTATGATACCCAAAAAGCCAAAGGCTATCTCATCAAATTGAAATATTAAAAATTTCAGGCATTGATCTTACAATGAGATGTATTGATTTAAAATGATCAAATGATATGATGTACATGGATCCAAATGAAAAGTTTCAAAGAAATGTACTCAAGTTTATGTGGGAGGTCATATATGCACATTTTTATAATTAAGATGGATCACATTATCTAGTGCTAGTTGTGTATGTCTTAGTTGAATTGATCATTGAAGCTTCATTTTAGACTAAGGACTATCTCATTTTTGATACCCACACACAACACACAAGTCTATGTTCAATGAATGCCATATTTATTTGTGTAATTGTACTTGTTTAAATGTGTTTTCATAAGCTCAGTCTTTGTTGATCAAACACAAAAAGATTTTTAAGTGTTTAAGCTTGTTTTTGAAAAGTATTTTGTTTTTACGAAAATGTCAAAAGTTTCAAAAACAGTGTTGCCCTGTTTTGGCGACTTAGTTGTGGGTTGGTCTAGTCGCGAGCCCATTTCGAGATTTTTTGCGGCTCACTGGTAATTCAAGGTCTCAGTCGCGAAAAATACTTAGAGAATTTTTCAAAATTTGAGTTTTTATGTTTTTCGCGGCTTAGAACGGCGACTTGTTCGCAAGTGGAAGGTCCAGTCGCGAGGAGTACATAGAGATTTTTGCGGCTTCCTTGGCGATTGTTTCGTGGGTAGACCTTTCAGTCGCGGAAAACACTTAGAAAATTCTTCAGGAATCTTAACTTCTATGTGTTTCGCAGCTTATTTGGCGACTGAGTGGCGACTTAGTGGTGACTTAATCCAGTCGCGAAAAATGCGTGTTTTGCATTTTAAGGACAGTTTTTCAAAAACTTTACAGTTTTCCCTCGAATTTTTGTGATTGTTCATTGTCTTCCTCATTTCTTTCTCTCAAACACTCTGTGTCTCTATTGAAAAAGCTTCCATTTTTGCATCATGTCTACTCCAATCATCAAGAAAAAGGTATGTGTTTTCTCTTTGTCACTTCATTGTACTTGATTTGAGTATTTTTTTTATGAGGTGTTCTTGTATTTTGAGATATAATGTGTTCGAACTTGGTTTGGGTTAATATTTGTTGAGTTTTGATGTTTAGGTCTTGGCTAAACTTTGTTTCTTGTATTCTAAACATGTGTGTTATCATGCTTTAGTTTATCAGAGGTGATTGCTTGTTATTTCTCTTACCCATGTTGTTTTTGGTTCGGATTTATTGTTTTTTTTTTCTCTGTGTGTGGGTTTGGCTTGTTCTATATGGTTGTTATTATCTTTTATTACTAAAGATAGTATGTTGATTTTGCCTTGTGGTTATTGTCTGCTCTGAGTTGGTTTGATCATTTCATTCTCTTGAAGTCATATCTCATTGTCATTTGTTTTGTTTTGGTTTAATCTAGTTTTCACTACTTCTGTTCAACTGATTATTACTTGTCGAAGTATGTGGTTGGGTTTGTGCTCTAAAGAGCTCTTGGTTGTTTAAACTGTGCTCTTTGTCACAATAAGATATGCATTGTATTGTTGATAGAATGTTATTTTCTTTTCTTGATCTATGATACCTCTTTTACTGTTTGAATCTCAACTGTATATGGACTGAATGGTGATTTCAAACAATTTTTTTTAACTGTTGCTAATGTTTGAATTTCATTCATTGTGCTATGTCTTGTTGTGGCCTTTTTTGCTTGATTACAGATGGCTCCCACACCTATAAAGAAGAAAACTGTTGCGAAGAAGGCTGACAAAAGGTTAAAAATGGACAATAATCTGTTTAGGTCTGTCCAGCATTTTGAAAGATACAGAGATTCTTTCATGAAGGGAACTATAATCTAGGAGAGGTTTGTGGATCTAAATGATTTAAAAGATAACTTGATTCTAGACTGTTTTGAAGGTAGAGGATGGGAGAAGTTACTGGGTGACCAACCAGTTGTGTGTGAACCTTTGATAAGGGAGTTTTATGCAAATGTGATCATCAGGGAAGATGAGCTGAACTGTTGGATTAGAGGATATGAGTTCACCATAGATGCTTATGATATTGATGAGGTTCTAGGACTTGAGGGATTAGAAGATCATGAGTTCACCAACTACAGAGACAAGATGCTATCTTTAGACACTGTCCAGGCTCGGATTGGTGGTGTTAAAGAAAAAAGATGTCTTAACACTACTGACTTTCCTACTGCCATAAGGTGTCTGACCACCATCCAATAAGAAAGATGACTACACTGACAAATGCCAGAGCAATCTTTCTCATGGAGCTCAAGGAGAAAACTTCCATTGAAATCAGCTCTTACATATTTGACACTATTGTGGAAGAGACCAGAACCACCTCTAGGCCCAAGTTAATCTTTCCTAGTCTTCTTATGAGATTGTTTAGAGCAAAAAGTGTTGCAATCCCTCAAGATATTAGTCCCATGACTCCTCTATCAGCCATAAACAAGCTAACCTTCACAAGGACACAAGTCCGTCTTCTAAGTGATGATGAGGAGGGTGACCAAGGAGAAGGGGATCCTATGAAAACTGAAGCAGAAACTGCAGGACAATCAGTTACACCCAGAAGCAGAAGCAAGAGGAGTAAAGCTTTAACCTCATCAGCTGCACCTCTAGATGCACTACAGATCATCCTAGAGAGGATTGATGGACTCAGAGAAGTTCAGAATGAGCATACTGAAAGGATGGCAACAATTCAAGATCAGCTAAATGTTTTTTCAGCCAAGTTTGACAGCCTTAACTCCCAACAGTAACCTTTTGGCCATTTCGGTCAAAAATGGGGAGAATTCTTGAAGGGGCAACTCTTGAAGGGGAGCGCCATTTTGAGGGGGAGCATGTTTCAAACATTGTTTTACTTTATGTTTAAGGCCTTTTGATACACTATGGTTAATATGTTGTTTTTATGGTTTAAAACTCATGGTCTTTATTATTTAATGATGTTTATTCAGTGTTTATTTACTGGAACGAAGAAGACATCGTATGAAATTTGGAGAGAAAAGAAGCCGAAGGTGAAATATTTTCAAATATTTGGGAGCAAATGTTATATTCTCAATGATAGAGAGAATCCCAGAAAATTTAATGCTAAAAGTGATGAAGGGATATTTCTAGGTTATTCATTGAACAGCCGAGCGTATAGGGTGTTCAATAAGTGCACTAAAATGGTAATAGAGTCAATAAATGTGGTTATTGATGACAGCATATCTGAAAAGGAAAGTGACGATGGTGAAGGATCGATCTTGAAGAAGGGGGAGGTTGAGGACAACATGTCACAAGATGATGATATTGAGATAGAATCACCAGAAAAAGAGTCCACAGCTTCTATACCAAGAAGGGAGACTAGATCAACACAAGGGCCCTCCAGCCTTTTCACCCTTCCGGAAGTTCAACCTTCGATCTCTCGAGATGAAGAACCTTCTACCTCCAAGAGACTGTCATCAAGGGTAACTCTTAATCATCCATCAAGTAATATCATTGGTGATGTAAATGAGGGTCTTTGTTTAAGAAAAGGTCCAAAATATAGTGTGAATCATGTGATGTACAATTGTTATCTTGCTCAATTCGAACCCAAAAAGGTAGAGGAAGCTCTTAGAGATGAGAATTGGATAGAGTCCATACATCAAAAGCTACATCAGTTTGTTAGAAATGATGTATGGGACATGGTTCCAAGGCCCAAAGATACCCATGTGATCGACACCAAGTGGATCTTCAAGAACAAAACTGATTAGGATTATCCGAAACAAGTCTAGGCTGGTAGCTTAAGGATAGACTCAAGTGGAAGGCATAGATTTTGATGATTTGTTTGCACCAGTAGCTAGACTAGAGTCGATTCGTATTCTACTGTTTATAGCATGTGTTATGGATTTCAAATTGTATCAAATGGATGTGAAAAGTGCATTTTTGAATGGCTTTCTAAATGAAGAAGTATTCATTGAGCAACCAAAGGGATTTCAAGATCCTCACTTTCTGGATCATGTGCTAAGGTTGAAGAAAGCATTATATGGGCTGAAGCAAGCACCAAGAGCATGGTATGATCGTCTCACAACATACTTGTTGGATCGTGGATTCAAAAGAGGCCAAGCTGATCGAACATTGTTCGTAAAGAGAGATGAGAAGTCTCTTCTAGTGGCTTAAGTATATGTGGATGATATTGTCTTTAGATCCACAGTTGATCATTTGGCTCATAAATTCTCCGAAGAAATGAAAAGGGAGTTTGAGATGAGTATGGTGGGGGAGCTGAACTATTTCCTAGGGCTTCAAGTGAAACAACGGAAAGATGAGATATTCATATCTCAAGAGAAATATGCCAAAAATCTTGTTAAAAGATTTGGACTAGACTCTAAGAAACACACTTCCACTCTAATGAGCTCCTCATCAAAGCTGAGTCGGGATGCAGCAGGTATAGAAGTGGATCCAATGCTCTATCGAAGCATGATAGGCAGTCTCTTATATCTCACTGCTAGCAGACTAGACATTGCCTTCAGTGTAGGCGTATGTGCTCGATTTCAGGCAGCCCCCAAAGAGTCACATTTAACAGCAGTCAAAAGAATTATCCGCTACATAAATGGCACCTCTGATTATGGAATTTGGTACTCAAGAGATTCAAACGAATGCTTATCCGGATACTCTGATGCTGATTGGGCCGGTTGCATTGATGATAGAAAAAGTACTTCCGATGGATGCTATTATCTTGGAAACAACTTGGTGTCATGGATGAGCAAAAAGCAGAATTTAGTCTCTTTATCAACAGCCGAAGCTGAATACATTGCTGCTGCAAGTTGCTGTGCTCAATTACTATGGATGAAGAAGCTTCTTCATGATTATGGAATCACTCAAGACACGATATGTGTATATTGTGATAATACAAGTGCCATAAATTTGTCAAAGAATCCAGTTCAACACTCGAAATCAAAACGTATCGAGATTCGGTATCATTTCATTCGAGATTTGGTGGAGGAAAGGACTGTGTACTTAGAGTTCATCAACACTGAGAATCAGAAGGCAGACATATTTACTAAACCTCTAGATGGCCCAAAGTTTGAATCTTTGCTTAAGACCATCGGTGTTGGTATCATTCCCTGAACTCTATCTCTTGTGTGAACCTATACTACTCTTTGTTGCATACTTATTGTTGTGGTTCCACATGTTTGGTTTCTAGAAGTCACTCTTTTATCTGTTTTGGTTTGTACCAGCTGTTTTCTTGTTGATCTTACTTTTCTTGTTCTGTTTTGGGTGTGTTCAAAAAATTCAAAAACCCATAAAAAATTGAAAAATCTCAAAAGTTTGATCACTTGTTTTGTGTATGTCACATGTAAGTTTGGCCTAGTACCTTTATACTTATGCCGTAGTGCATTTACGATCTTGGCTTGTCATGTATGCACTCATTTATTTGTGGGAGAAATCTTGAATACTATGTGTGACTGTTGTAAATAGATATTCAAGCTTGTCATGAATGATTGGTCAATAGTCTTGTTGGTCTTGATACTTGCATAGACTTGTGTCTATATCTCTTCCCACTTTATTTTTCTGTTTTTGCAAAAAGAGCTCACCAAATGTAAATCTCGAAATGAAAAGAGATACTGAGCTGTAAAAGCCTGTCGCACACACTAGTATTCAACTAGGAAAAAGGGAAAGTGACTCTTCTTAATGTTTTTTTTTTGGTGCTTAAAAAGCCAAAGGCTAATCATTAATGTTGAAATATCATAAATTTCAAGCACCAATCTCAAAATGAGATGTTCTTGTCCACACAAAATAAATTGGACCAATTGTTATGCCTTTTGCAGTAGCCAAATGAAAAGTTTCTAAGTTTTATATTCAATGTGTGGGAGGTCATATATACTCATTTCTATAATGGAGATAGTCCACTAGATTTCGTATCAGTTATGTATGACTCGATTGAATTGATCATTGAAGCTTCGCTTTGGTCTATAGACTATTTCACATTTGATATTTACACACAACACACAAGACTTTGATTCAATCAATGCCTATCTCATTTGTGTGATTATACATGTTCAAATGTGATGTGTATACTCAAGAACTGGTTGATCAAACCCAAAATTTTTTTTGAGTGTTTTATTTGTTTTTGGAAGTGATTTTATACTTTCGTGTCTTTTGTTTTTGTTCAAAATGCATTTGTGTGTTTGCCTTCAAAAAATTGGTTCAGGGGTTGTTTTACAAGAATCTTGCGACTTAGAGCTTCTCGCGAAAAGGGCTTGAGGAAAATAATTTTTCAATTATGTCACACAGAAACTCTCGTGACTGTATTGCAACTGTCTTGCAACCAACAGCTTCTCGCAAAATGCTATTTGGCTAAAAATTGGATTTTTCAAAATTCAGACAGAAGTTACCGCGACTTTCTCGTGACTGTCTCGCTACTCTCTAACCCACGAAAAGTGCGTGTTTTCACTTTATATGTAGCAGATGTGACAGTTTCTCAAAAATTTCTCATTTCCCTCGCTCAACCTCTCTCGAACCCTTTTTCAACCAAAATTCAATTTCTATCAATACCCATCATTTTCAAGCATCTTTTCTGCATTGTCAACTTTAAGGTATGTCTTCTAAAGCATTTTCCTTCAAGTTTCTCTTAGTTTATGCAGTATTTTCGTTAGGGTTTCAACAATTTGGGGATTTTCGAAAATTTGAATGTGTTTCTAAATTGGGTGAAAATTTTTCAAAATTTTCGTTTGGCCTATGTCCCATTTGTTGTTTGTGCCTTTATGTTGGCCCCTTTGTGGCATTTTGACATGTATTTTGGGCATGATTTCACCATGTTCATGCATTGTTCATACTTAGAGTACACTTGTGCATGCTAGGTGTTTGACAAAATGTCCGAGTGACATTTTTGTGCCAATTGGAATCAAGTGATTTCAATCTATGGGTGTTCACTTGTTTGACCATGTTTCACTCAATTTGAACATTGGTCATATGTTTCATACTTTTTGCCCATGTTGAACACACTAGGCACACACCCAGGCACCCCTCAAGCATCTGTTGCTGCGCTCTCTTGCATAAACACACACACCCACACACATTAGCACATGCACACATATGCACAGTTACTTAGTTTCTTGCATTGTATTTATGCATTCAGGATATTGTTTGAAGTTAATTATGTCTTGTTCTATGCAGTTTTACTTTTGTTTTGAACTAACTTGAATCTAATCAAGTTCTGTGTTTTGTGATGTGTATTGTGCCCTTGTTTTGTTTTGTTTTTTTTTTTTGTTTTTTTTTTTTTTTGTTTTTGTTTTTTGTTTTTGTTTTTTGTTTTTGTTTTTTGTTTTCTTTTTTGTGTTCTGTTGCACAGATGTCTTTATTTAAGACTTCAGCTGTGAAAGGTGGTAGCAACAAAGGGAAAGAGCCGATCATTGATGTTGATGCCGATTCACCTAGACCAAAGAGGGCACGTTTTTCAACGGGAATCTTTGATCCTAACTTGTTTAGGTCTTATGCTGCTTTTGGATCCTATAAGAACATCTTTCGGGATGCTCTTCTGCTAGTTGAAAGGGGTGTTGATCAGCCATCACTCAGGGACACAAATATACCCATTTGGTTTGCCACAAAAGATTGGAACTGTCTTCTTTCCACTTTCGAGGATACATACGAGAACATGGTTAAGGAATTCTATGCCAATGCCATTGTTGTCGGAGAAGAGATAAAATGTTGGGTTCGAGGAAAAGTTTTTCTGTCACACCAATGTACTTGGCAGAAATTCTACACATTACCCAGCCAATACTCCCTATACCACCGGTATATGATGAGCTGAACCCAGATGAAGAGTATCTCAAACAGTCGTTAGGAGCCAACTTGGAGTTCTCCTCCAATAAGAAGTCAATCAATGTGGCATCCGTTTCTCTCAAATTGCGACTTCTCTCAATGATCATGTGCAGCAATCTCTATCCCTTGTCCAGATCTGAATATATGAATCTTGGTCGAGCATTGTTTTTGAGTGATCTGATCACTGACGTAGAGATTGATGTGTGCTCTCATATTTTTCACATTTTGGCAAAAACAGTTGACCGGATTGCTTCAAGGAATTGTATTCCTTTCTGTCGCCTTATTTCATGGATTTTGAAGCTCAAAGGTGTCTGTTCATTGGAGGATGAGCGTTCATATCCAAGGCCAAGTCCAATTAACATTCGATCTCTCCATTCAAGTATGAGCCACACCAAGAAGAACACCAAGCAAGAATATTATGCACCGTCAAGAACCTCGAGCTCTGCAACTCGTATCTATGATGAACAGTTCAACCATATCTTCGCTGCTCTTCAAGAGATGAGTACAAAGATGTCTGGGCTGGCGACTATCATGTACGCTCACCACAGACGTCTTGATTCACAGTTCACATCACTCCAAACTCTGTTGGATGAAATTCAACGGAAGCTAGAAGAGAATGACTAGCTATTCCATGACAAAAAGGGGGAGATGATTCATATGATAGGGGGAATATGGTGATAGGGGGAGAAGTAGCCACCAGTTCCTATGTTTGATGTCTTATGCTTACTGCTTATGTTTTAAACAAACTTTGATACTCTATTTTTATTTCAGTATAATTTCAGTAGTCTATTTTGTGATCTTCTCTATGCTTTGTAGTATATCTTGTTTGTGCCCATGTTGCTTTTGTAAGCTTTTAGGGTTTGTTTAAGTGCATGTTTGTAGGCTTTTATGGTTTGTACCATGCATTTGCAGTACCTTGTTTTTGCAGCCTTTTGGTTATGTACTTGATGTTTAATGTCATACATTTTACGTACAACACTCTTATGCCTTTGTAGGATTGTTCCTAGATACAAATACTTCGTGTATTTTGCATTGGTTGAGTGTTGGATTTGCAAATGATACTCTTCAAATGAGCTTATCATCTTGCATGTCCAAAAGTTCATTCCTTGTGTGAATGAGCATAGTGATCGCTTTTGTATAGTGATTGCTTGTTTGATCTTGCCATGATCTAGTGTTTCTATTTCATTTTGCTTAATCATGCTATTATTGCTCCATATGCTTTTCAAGTTTTTTCTGCATACAATAATGTTATTGTGTTGTTGTGTTTCAGGAGATACTTGTTTATATGTTTCAAGAGCTTTTCAGAATCTAGAATTAGGTGTGAGTGAGTCACGTTTAAGCTTAGAGTCTATTTTAGGGTTTTGTCACGAAATAGCCAAAGGGGGAGATTATAAAGTTGTTATTTACAACTATGTATTTTGTTGGCTTTTATTCCGTGCCAAATTTGATTGTAATCATTTTCAATCGTTCATACCCTGTATCTAGTGTTGGATTTGTTGTAAGGGATGTGTGATAGAGAGAGAGAGTGTGAAGACTCAAGCACTTGAAGGATGAAGAATTCTCGCGGGTATGTCGCGAACTAGCTTCCCGCGAAATGAATCATGTACCATGCACATGCTGGAATGCGAAGAGTCAGGCTAGGTAGAGACAGCTGTGTCTCGTGAGTATCTCGTGGGTAAGGCCTTCCCGCAAGACACCCGCAAGGCAGTTTGTTCTGCTAGCCTGTACTGACTGATTCACATTTTCTGTACCTATCTTATATATACCCTCATTACCCACAAATGTTGAGGAATGCTTCAGAGAGAAAACCCTAGCCAAACACATTGGGAATTAGAGATTGTCATCCCCACCTTTCTCTATACACTTACTTATGGTATCTCCTCAACCTTTCCCTCTCCATTTTCACACCATTGAGAGGTTGATAGCCCAAACACTAACCACACCCTTTGAGAGTGCTATGTGGCGTTTTGGTGCTGTTGGGAAGCATTGGAAGAAGTCTGGAATGGCAGATGCAACATGGAGCTTGTTGTGGGATCCGGGGTGCTAGACAAGACACGGTTCCGAGAAGTCTTGTTGGAGTAGGAGCTTGGAGGGCTTAGGTGCATCGGGTAGATTAAGCTTGAAGGGTTTCTTACTAACCCATGTATCCCAACTGATTATCCAGTGGATCAATTTCCGCTTGGAGGGCGGCGGAGAGGTTTTTCGCCGAGTTCTTCGGTTTCCTCTTTGAAAACACGTCTCGGTGTTTTCTGTGTTTGCATCCTTCTTCCCAACTCTTTTATATTCCATTATACTACTGTGTTGCTTAGTTTATGGATTAGAGTAGCTTATTTGTTCATCCGTTCACATTTACACTATTCCACACTTTGTAGTAAGTTAGTGTAAAATCTATCGAGTCGTAACTTTAATTGGGGGGGGTCTAAATAGCTCTTGTATTTTCAACACATTTTCGAGCTTTTAATTATTATTATTATTTCTTTATTTTTCCTTCTTTTTGGGACTTTGGGCCTTCATGGTCCTTCTTAACTTCATGAATTGAGCCTTCTTTTGTTAAGGCACATGGTCTTTCCTTACTTTTCATAGAATGGGCTATCATGTAAAATTTTGGTCCTCAACACCATCATGTAAAAGTATATTTTGATTTTTTTTTTTGCTTTTTTTTTTTCTTTTTCAGCACAATCAAAGATATCATGTATGGGCATATAGGAGATAGAAAAGAAAATAGCCTTGTTCAATATATTTTTTTTATATTCTTTTTCAACACCTCGTTTTATCTTGCTACGCAAGTGCTATATCTTACTGAGCATGGCTTTTATGATGTGTACACAAGTGTTCATGATTAGCGAGTAACAGTGGTGAGATGGTTATTTATGCTTTTCACCTAGGATTTTCTAGTCCTTACGATCAAAATATGTGACATTAGAATCAAGATAGTTTATTTAAAGACTATAAACAACTCACAATTTAGCACTGTATAGCACAAACTAGCAAAGTGCAGAAAATAGCTCATCAAAGCAAAACAAGGTACACAGTCATGAAATACAAATTTCATTAGTCAACCTTAATTACAATTTACACACTTAGTGATGTGCAATACACAAAAAAACAGAAATCTTTTTGGATTTTCAAAATTTTTTAAGACCAACAACAAAAACACACATGGTGCTAAATGAATAAACTGTAGGTTAGTATTGGGTGCCGTGCATTACAAGGAGAGATTGTCATTACAGAACAAGTCCAATTGGATATTAGGATAAGGATTCAATTGTAGGTTAGTATAAGGTATTGAGATTCCTTTACTTGTAACTGCTTGTTGTAATAATAGTGAATTCTCGGGAGTGGTGACCTTAAAATCACCTGGTGGGGTTTTTGCTGTGTATGTTTTCTTCTTTCATAAACAAATTATCGTGTCAATTTATTTTTTTTGCTGTATTTAGTTATTTGGTGATTTGTTTGTGCTACCACACTTATTTTGTGCAAATTGAATTAATTAATTAACTTGGCTAATTAATTAATTAACTCATCACAATGGGTCAATGCATTCTTGGCCTATTAATTCTTAACAACAGATATAGTTTCAGATTTTGGTTTTTGCCTCAGCAAAGAACAATTTGGTCTAATATGATCAACAACACCACAAAAGTGATAGGTAGGCACAAAAACAGATTTCTTATGCTTTCTAATAGGAGGTTTAGACTTAGGTTTAGAAACTTCAGCGTCTACATCAGAGCTTTAACCTTTGTCTAACCTAGCAAAATAAGCATTTTCTTTATGATTCCTCTTGAAATGAGAAACATAAACTTTGTTAGCTTTAGGCTTAAGAGGAACAGAAATAGATCTGTCATCAACAACAGTAGATTTGGTACAAGACGATCTTTTCAATTCAGCTTTAGACTCAACTAACTCTTGTTCCAAAATTTTTATCTTGAGAAGAACATTGATTTCTCAAATATTCGTTCTTTTTATTAAATTCATCCAATCTCACAATCAATTCCTCTTTTTCAAGATTAGCCAATTTTAACTCTTCCTTGAATTTCTTAGCAATTTTCATAAATTTAATTAATTCCCTATGGAGAGTTTCACAGGCATCAATAAGATCAACAGAAATATTAACATCTTCTTTATTCAAATTATCACAAATATGAGCAGAAAGACACTTAAAATTATCTATGATAGAAAGGATCAAGGATCTCACTTAGGATGTTAATCCAATCAAAGTGAATCCACTTTGATACTACTTGTTTGTTTGTTTAGACCACTTAAAATCCAGGTTAGTTTAACCTAATGAATTAGCCAAGTATTTACTTAGGTTAATTATGAGATCTAGGTCAAACACATGCAAACATATTATTTGGTGAAGAAAAGTAAAGAAGACAATAATATGATGACCTAAGAAAACCAATGAAACCAACTGTTTCAAAGTAAAAACTGATAGGCCGCAATCTGAATGACCCATTGTCATTAAACCAATTAATTACTTAACCAAGTTATTAATTAATCAATTTATCATGCAATTGCATGGAAGCATAAACAAATCACCAAAAACTAAATATGCAACGGAAGTTAAATGACACGGTGATTTTTTTATGAATGGAGAAAAACCTTGCGGCAAAAACCTTACCGGGTGATTTTTAGGTCACTACTCTTGAAACTCCACTATTATCAAATCAAGCGGTTATAAGTAAAGGAATCCCAAGTACCTTACCAACTTCCAGTTGAACCCTTACCCCAATACCCAATTGGACTTGATTTGTAATGACAATTTCCACCTTTGATGCACGGCTCCCAAGTATGTGACTAACCAATGTGTGGATCTCAATACATGACTTCAAACACCAACTTAAGAAGGAGAGGTTGGCTGCAAAGTTTTTTAGTTCATCCTACACGATGAAGATCAGGAAGATGCTTGATCACAAAACCCTTTGGTGCAAATACACAGCAACTTCTTTAGAGAAGATGAACTAGATTAAGAACTTCGTCTTTGATCACAATTTGCTTGAACAGAGATTGCTCAATGCTTTTGCAACTTGTGTACATCTTGACGGCTCTTAAAACAATCCTTTTATATGTTTAGGGTTTGAAGAAAAGAAGGCCCAAAAGCATATTCACAGATCCCAAGGAAATCAGATCAAAAAATCCGATTTTGTAATTCTCAACAGATAGTAGGTGTTGAGGTAGCTATCGAGCAGGTGTCGAGTTTTAATGAATTTGCACTTCAGCTTGATTTTTCTTGGACAAACTTAATGACTTCAACACTTGATCTTGAAACTTTGTTTCTTAAAGTATTAAAAACATCTAAAACTACCCAATTACAAGTAGAGTGCGTTTTGTCAAAGAATTAACCAATTTACATAAATAAGTGACATATGTTCTTAACAAGTGAGAACACATATATCCTAACAAAAACTTGGGGGGGATTTAACCTAGATATCATCAAGGTAAACAAATCCACTATGATAGAATGGAATATTACAATAGAATAGAAGCATAAATCTAAAGCTACCTCATGTAGAATTTACTAACACAACCACGTATAACTCCAACTCCACGGACTCTTCTATCTTGGATTTGTTAAACATAAACTCCTCGTTTGTTACTTTGAGATCCCACTCAAAGGTTTCAGATCACCATCAGTAGTTGATCTTGTAGTAGCAACTTCTACAACATCGGATCTTGAGTTTCCTTAAAGAATATTGCCAGTAGAAGATTTGAGAGAGCTTTGGGTACAAAAACCCTAAATCTACAATTGGAGGCACAAGGTGCACTCTTCTCCCTCTAAAAACCACCCCTAGGGTTAGATTAAAATGTCTTTTAGATATTGCAAAAAAGGGATCGCGATTTGGGCTTGAAATGGACAAGTTATGAGCTTTTTAAGTTTGTTGATTTTTGCTGATCTGCGACTTTCAATCGATCGAACCTTACTTATTTTGACTTTCTAAACTTGCATCTTGTATGTTCTTTGAATTTTGACTTGCAACATTTTGTGCTTTGTCTAATGTACCTTATATAGACTCTATGATCTACACCTAGACAAGTTTGTGCTCACAGTTTGCCAATTGTTCTAAACTTTTAGAACCTAACACTACCCATGGGCAATGCCCATTTTGTCTTTAACAGGTAGGGCCTAATGGCCTACCCATGAGCTTGTATTAGCATATTATTTTATTATTTTTTATAAGAAAATTATCACTTTTGTCAACGAAAGAATGAAAGAATTCAAAACTTATTTAAATTTTTTGTTATGGTTAAACCTATTTAATTTATTGTTTTGCAATGTTCTTCTTTTACTAGTCACAGGTTTTTGAATCCAATGGATCTTATCGTATCAGATTTTATAGGAAAATGAATCTTATTTATCTCTTAAATAACTTTTTCATGTAATGAATTTGTTAGGTTATTATTTTTTATAGTATTAATTGATATCCTATAATTTTTTAAAAAAAAAATTATTTCAGTGCTTGATGCCAATGGTTTTATAAAAATAAGATAAAGAATGAGGTATTGAGTTGAAGACACATGGATGTGTGTAAATTATCAATTTTACATGTGTATGTAATAGATAAGTTACTCATATCCAAGTATCTTGTTTCTATCTTAACATAGGGCAACACTTAGATACAATAACTTTGCTTCCATGCTCTTCCAATTTCTCAGTTCTCACTCTCAATCCCCAATCTCAGAATTCTAAATCCATCTCAAGAAATGGGAAAAACTTTCGTCATAGACCACGCTTATAGCTAATTCACTCAAAGTTCTGGCTCATGAAATGAATCTAGAAACTTTGCAGGCTGGGTTTGTTGGGCATTTGGGAGTTTTAAACTTTGAAGTCGATTACAATCTCTTCAATGTTGGACTCATCAAGCTCCCTTGGTTTTCCTGGTTCCACGTTTTGAAATGCAAGACTCGGCGTTGACAACTTTACCCGAAGTTGGCAAAACGATGAAAATAATTCTTTTTCGGTGCTAGACACGTTTTGTAGCTAGTTCTTTAAATAAAACTGACAATGAAGAAGAATATAAGTTTAATGATTAAATGGGTTTTATATAGCAACTAGTCATATATCCACACGATGCATTGGAATATATAAATATTAAACAATGGGGTGTATTGGAAGGTGATTCTCTAACTATAATAAAGGCGCTGTCAACTGATCAAAGATCCTTATCTTCTTTTGGTCCTTTGATAGACGAAGCTAAGTTTTGTTCAGTTAATTTTAATCAATTGTGTTACTCTCATGTCAAGAGAGAATGTAATTTTGCTGCTCATAGTCTAGCAAAGTTTGCTAGCGATATTCCAGGTTTTCTAGTGTGAATGGAGGATGTTCCACCACAGCTTTCTTATGTAATTCAGGCTAATTTGACTAGATTTAGTTAATGTAATTTGAATGTTTTCCCCCTCAAAAAAAGAAAAAATAAAAAGTAATGGGGTGTAATATATAAAAGTAACAATTACTTCAAGTATTATCTATTTTTTTTTTTTTTTTTTTAATTTCTACAACTATCTTTTATCTTTTATCTCTACAAATATATCATACTATTATTTTTTTGTATGTTTAATTACTATTTTTTTTAAGGTCAACCATATTCTTCTAACTTCTGTTGTAGTATGTTACATTTGCCAAATTTACAACTAAACTTTATAAGTTTCAAATTTATTATTAAAATTTGTCATCTCTTAAGGAATAAGGTGATTATTATAATAATAAAAAACTCATTACAAAATTACAATGTTATTTTAACCAAAGAAATAAAAGATAGAATTTTTAATAATATATTACTCAAACAATTGGTAGGCATATTCAAACTCATAGCCATGGGGTGTGAATGGTAAGGGCTGGGATTCAAATATCCAGTAGAGAGCTTTACACACATATATACTTAAATTAGGCTAGAGTAGAAATTTTATTTTGTATTAAAAAAAAAATTTCCTAGCCATGTAGATTGTGTTTTAATATAAACTCAAATTTCTATTTCCAAAAAAACTAAATATTAACCCAAACCGAAATTTAACCAAAGTAATAAAAAGGAGAGAGAAGACTTTGGGATTGAATGAGAGAAATGATATTTGATTTATACAAAATAAAATAAGGAAAAGAAGTGTCAAAATATAAGAAAGGGAAAAAGATAAAGAAGCTGTAACGGTAAAGTAGAAAGTAACTGGAAAATAAAGAGGTAAAGAGGGAGGGAAAAGGTTGGGGGAAGTGTAATAATAAATGTGGACAAATATGGAGAATAAAAGTTTCTTTTTCTTCTTCTTTTTAGAATAGGGAGAATAAAAGTTAAAAAAAATAAAATAAAAGAAGAGCTAGAAAATAAGTGAATGATGTGGTTACTAAAGTGGCTCAACAAGAGCGTAGTAACAATAAATGTTACGCTTCAGTTTATAGATATATATATATATATATATATAGATGTCAAGGAGATTTTGCTTCTAGGACTCCATCATGATTCATATACAAATACTTGTCCACTGTCTCACACTGCATAGTGGACTTTGTCACTCCTTTAGGTTGTGATTCTCCAAAAGAAGTCTGAGTAGATTGATAGCGAGACGTGGGAAGGCATTAGGGCTACATGGTTTTCTAAATGGGTTTTAATTTCCAATGAAAGGAAAAGAACTAGACGATGTTGACACCCCTTTATATCTATTATATAAGTAGACCAGTGGAACAATTTTAGAAGGATAACTTAAAGAACGGTAGCTAAGGTATAGTATCTAAGTTTTGCCACTTAACATATATAATCACTTTGTTTTAGACATTACTATTGTACTATTTCTCTTGCTTAGCTCAAGTTCATTGTTCAAATTACAAACTTTGACCCTTTTTTATTAAAATAATATCACAGGATTTGAACTTATAACGTCCATTCCATGATAAATTAAAAATTATTCTGTATCATTAACTCAGTACACTAATGAATTTATTGAAACCCACATAAACTCTAAGCTTTTGAACAAACAAGAAAAAAAGCTTAAAACAACAATTTTGTTACGCATATAATCATAAAGACTCACAAAAGATTTATTTATTATCAACCAAAAGGTTACATGCTTTAAACAATGAACCAAAAAACACCAGAGCTTGTTTTCTTGTAATCAAGCTGTAGGCATAGAATTAATGTAGATGAGATCTGGCAATATTACCATTGCCTCCTTTTGGATAGAACCCACCAGGTTTATGCTCATCACCGGAGCCATAAACAATCCTCAATATCTCCTCAGCGGTCCTATCATATGCAACAGAGTCTGCATCTCCCGCAAGCGCGTTCCCTTTGATCTTTCCCTCAGCACCTTCAGATTTGCGAACCCAAAGACCTTCGTCTTTGACACCTTCATGTCCAAGCTTGTTCCTTAGATCGGAAAAGTAATTTGAAAACTGTGCCACCGTTATTCCATATGGTTCCACAATCTCGTGTGCATGCTCATACAGGTATGCTCGAATAACTGCATCTTGGCCCGATTCCACGCCTAACAGGCCTGCAACGAGCTAAACATATACACGTCCACATTCTTATCATAATAACTTCATGATTTTTGGACAAGTAGTAATTTATTATAATATGATACTAAGTATTATGAATTGAACTTTTGTTTCTATGCTCTACTAATCTACCTTTCAAATCAAAAAAGGGTTTGGTTTAAATTAAATTTGGTGTAACTTTTATCAATGTTATATCACTTAATAACTATATATCAAACATGGAATTTGACAAATCTACTATTAAATAACTTGAATTGCATTGTCTCCTTATAACTTATATGCATGCCAAATATAAAGACGAGCAAAGATTAATTGTAATGTCATATATAAAATGTTTAACTTTCCATTTTTGTACTTTAAAGTTAGGCAGAAAAAATGAGTTCATGGAGTAAAAGGAAAATTACATATAATTGATACCAAATTTAGCGTGTATGTTAAAAATTTAGAGAATATATGTAATCCAACAATAGGATTTTTAAAATATTAAACCAAAAAAAAAAAAAATTATTAGTTGAGTTATACTAAATATAAGTTGATTATGAACCTTTGAAAAATTACAAATTCCATTCGTCAAGTTTTATCATTTCTAAGGGGAAAAAAATGATAGTTTATTCTATAAAAAACAATGGTAGTATATAACTATGTATGTATAGACACACATGCACGTAAAAGCAATAAATTGTAATTACTGTTTATTTCTTAGAACATTACTAGGGATCAATAATCAAGTTTAAATATCAGTTACCCTTCTAGAAGTAGGGGCTTGGAGTTTTGGAATTGTTCCAACGTAGCCCGTGAGTCCAACATAAGGAATAAGGTAAGATGCAAGGAGGTAGTGAACTCCACTATAATAAGGATCAAAAGGTGGGGACAGCTTTTTCCCTACTGCAGCATCAACCACTTTTGCAAATGATTCTTTACTTAAGTCCAATAATGGTCTTGGAAATCCTTTAACAACTTTTTGAATGGCCCTGCATCAAGAACTTAATAGTTAGTACCTTTGACATTTTAAAAAAATTATTGCTACGATAGGATTTAAAGTTTATAGTATCTATATTATGATAATTGTTGTTTGTCATTATGTTAAGCCATTAATGTGTTTCTTTTCATTATAGATGGGATGCAAATCCAAATCCCTTATTCAAGAATGAAAATCTTTATCTAATAAACTAACTAGAACCCGTTAACCATTATACCAACACAGAAAAAGACATAAATAAATTAAATAATGATTTCAAGAGAAAAACCTTAAGTGTCCAACTTCTTGGTAAGCAAATTGCTCAACAACATCCCTGGTAAAAGAATCCAAATTTGCCTTTTTAGCACCAACGGGTGTTGGACCTCCCTGGGTTAAATATGGAGCAACTTTATCTAATCCATAACCCAGAGCGCCATACAAAAAGAATTCAGCTTCAAAGAACTCTAAATTTAGTGGAAATTCCAGAAGATCCACATCTGCTTTTGCGATTGATGTGTGTGAGTCGAGTTCAGAAGAATAAAATTTGGGAAGGAAGAGTAGGGATATTAGTAAAGTGGTGATGGTGGTTGTGCTAGCAGCAGTTAGTGCCATAATTTTCTTTTTTGCTGTCTATTGTTGCTAGATAGCTACTCTTAGATATGTCTGATTGATGTTACTACTGTTTATATTTATATATAATCTCTGGCTGGTTATATTTAGAAAAATGCCACATTGCTAACGTCGTAGGTTTTTTTTTTTTTTTTTTTGATAAGGCTAATGTCATTGTTTATATTTAGAATAACGCCGAGTAGATATGTCAGATTGATGACGTAGCTACTGTTTATATTTGAAATAATTGTCAATGTACGTAGATATGTCAATTTGATGATGCAGCTACTATTTATAGTTTGGGATAATATGGAAATTATTTTTGGATGGTTCAGTGGCTGTTGAATGGGGGATGATTTGAAAAGTTAAAACTAATTCTATTTTATTTGAATTGTGAGCTTATGATGCAACGATGCTAATGTGGACTTTGTCACAACCAATTCTAAAAGCTAAATTGGCACTTGACCCGTACAATAAGTCTAATAACAACTGTTTCTACCATATTATTATTATTGTAAAGTTATTATTTACAGCATTATGTTTTGTTGGCTTTTATTCCATACCAAATTTGAGTTGTGAACTTACGATGCAACGATACTAATGTGGACTTTGTCACAACCAATTCTAAAAGCAAAATTGGCACTTGACCCATACAATAAGTCTAATAACAACCGTTTCTACCATATTATTATTATTGTAAAGTTATTATTTAGAACATTATGTTTTGTTGGTTTTTATTTCGTACCAAATTTAATTGTATTTTTATTCAATCTGTTGTACTCTGTATTTATTGTGGGACTTCATTTTAAGGGTTGTGTGATAAAGAGAGAGTGTGTGAAGACTTAAGCATTTGAAGACTGACTCGTGGGTGTATTGCGACTTAGCTACCCACGAAATGACTCATGTGCCTTGCACGTGCTGGAATGCGAAGAGTTAAGCCAGATGAAGACAGCTATGTCTCGCGAGTATCTTGCGGCTAAGGCCTTCCCGTGAGACACCCGCGAGGCATTCTATTCTGCCAGCCTGTTCACTCTGATACACACTTTTTGTACCCACACTATATATACCCACATTATCCACAAATGTTGAGAAGTGCTTCTGAGAAAAAACCCTAGCCAAATACCTAGAGAATTAGAGATTGTCATACCCACAATCCTCTACACATTTTGCTAGTGGAAATTCCTCAACTCCTACCTCTCCATTTCCATACTATTGGGAGGTTGATAGCCCAAACACTAATCACACCCTTTATGTCAAGTGAAGTTTTGGTGCTGCTGGGAAGTATTAGAAGAAGCCAAGGATGGCAGACGCAACATGGAGCTTGTTGTGAGATCCAAAGAACTAAGATAAGACACGGTTCTAAGAAGCCTTGTTGGAGTAGGAGCTTGGAGGGCTTAGGTATATCGGGTAGATTAGGTTTGGAGGGTCTCTTACTCACCCATGTATCCCAACTAATTGTCTAGTGGATCGATTTTCGTTTGAAGGGCGGCGGAGAGGTTTTTTACCGAGTTCTTTAGTTTCCTCTTCGATAACATGTCTCGGTGTTATCTATGTTTGCATCTCTCTTCTCTAACCTTGTTCATTTCATTTTTACTGATGTGTTGCTTTAAATATGGATTAGAGTAGTTCTCTTGCTTATACGCTTGTATTTATACTATTTTGCACTTAGTATTAAGTTAGTGTAAAATCAACCAAGCCGTATCTTTAATTTGGGGGTCTAAACATTTCTTGTGTTCTCAACACATTTTTGAGCTTTCAATTGGTATCAGAGCGGGTAGACTCGCTGTGGTTTAAATACTTAAGTGTGATCCTTGACCCTTTTTGAGATGGATAGGTCTCAATCCTTAAATGTTCCACTATTTTTTGATGGTAACAATTATGCTTTCTGGAAAGATAGAATGAGGGAATTTTTGTATTTTATTGATGATACCATTTGGAATACGGTTAAAGTAGGTTAAACTAGGCTGGAGGCTGCTAAATCCATTTGGGATAAGACAGCTCTTGCGGCAGTCAATGCTAATAGTAAAGCTTTAAATGTTATTTTCTGTGGTGTGTCTCCAGATGAATTCCACAGGATCTCTCACATGACGGTTGCCAAGGAAGCTTGGGAGATTTTGGAGACTACCTATGAAGGTACAAAGAAAGTTAAGGACACAAAACTCCAGATGCTTACCACCAAATTTGAAGAGCTCAAGATAGGTGATGATGAATCTTTTGATTTGTTCTATGGGAAGCTCAACGAAATTGTTATTGCTAAGCTCAATCTTGGTGAGAAGATTGAAGATAGTAAGGTAGTGAGAAAAATCTTGAGGTCCTTGCCTGAAAACTTTAGAGCAAAAGTCACAGCCATAGAAGAGAGTAAAGACTTGGATGAGATCAAAATCCAAGAGCTAATTGGGTCTCTCCAAACATATAAGCTGGGACTGCCTTCCCATAAGACGAATAAATCGCTTGCTCTCAAAACTATCATTGAAAGAATGGATGATTCCTCTGAAGAAGATGGAGTGGAGAAGGAAGTAGCATTTCTTGCGAAAAACTTCCGCAAATTTCTGAAGATGAAGAACAATGGGAAACTATTCAATAGAGGGAAGTTTTCATCTTCAAAAGATGATAGGAAAGAGTTTAAGAGGAAAGAGGGGAAGGATTCTCAATCTCCTTCAGACATTGTGTGTTATGAATGTAATGACCATGGACATCTCAAGAAGGAGTGTCCTAATTTCTTAAGAGGGAAAGGCAAGGCATATGCCACAACATTAAGTGATTCAGATTCTTCCAATTCTGAGTTGGAAGAGGGCTATGATGGAGAAGGAAATTTTACTACATTTATGACCATCGCTCATGTCGAAACCTCGGACGATCTGAATCAACTTGTACAAGAATTAGGGGAGCACAACGATGAAGAATCCATAGGGATTGTGGAAGAATCAGATGCTGAAGAGGATAAGAATATAGTTGTTCTTCAAGAGAATTATGCCTTACTCCTTGAGAAATTGGGTGAGTATGCAAGGGTGGCAAAGGTGGTTGTCAAGAAGATGAAGAAAGCTGAAGAAAATTACAAAAGTCTTCTGATACGATACAAGGAAACAAAGTGTGAGATTGAAACACTAAATGGTGAGCTATTAGAAGCCTACACAAAAGTGAGATTTATTGAGCAAGAGATAGTGCAAGCTCATGCCAAGATAGAGAGGGTCTCCTCCAAGAAGTTAGAAGATGTTATTTCATCTCAAAGACCTTCCTCAGACAAGTCCAGGTTAGGATATGCCGGAGGGAGTAGCTCATCAACTAATGTTACTAAAGAAGTAAAGTTTTTGAAGGTCAAAGAGTCGGCTGTGGAAGAATCAATCCTTGAGAAAGTTAAGGTTGATAAGAAGAAGAAGGTGGCCGATCAACGGGTGTTTAATAAGTCCCGTAGTCAATCAGAAGCCAGATTTGAAGCAAGAGGAAGATCTCTTCCAAGATCACAACGAGGTCCAAGAATGAATCATTTTTGTCACTTTTGTGGATTGCAAGGATATACCAGACCCAACTGTCATAAGTTAAGAGCGTTGAACAATGCAAGCACTCCTTGGTTGCGAGGAAGTAGAAATGACAAGATGTCTTGGGGTGATAAGAAACCAAGAAGTCAAAACGGTGATCCTGGAATGATGGACGTGATGAAGATGATCGGTGCCTTCACCACTTGTCTGGAAAGTTTCACCAGAAGGTTTGAAAGTCCCAACTCTCGTATCCAATCCGTCATGGATATCACCCCAAACACATGTGACGTGTGGGTGAAGAGGGGTTCTCATGCATAAGCATTATAACATGTCTATGCACTAATTCTTCCAATGTTTGGGGACTTTTGCTATTGCATCTTATCATGCATTGCCTTCATTTGATAGCATGTTTCTTTTACCTGTTGGCTTATGCCTGTTTTTTGTTTTGTTGATCTTACTTTATTTCGGTTTGTTTTTTAGTGTGTTCAAAAAATTCAAAAATCCATAAAAATTGAAAAACCTTTAAAAAGTTTGATCGCTTGCGTTGTGCTTTTCACATGTAAGTTTGGCCTAGTACTTTCGTAATAATGGCGTAGTGTATTTACGAGCTTAGCTTGTTATGTATGCACATTTATCTTTGTGAAAGAAATCTTGAAAACTATGTGTGATTTTTGTAAATAGATCTTCAAGTTTGTCATGAATGATTGGTTAATAGTCTTGATGGTCTTGATACTTGCATAGACTTGTGTCTATATCTCTTCCAACTTTATTTTTATGTTTTTGCAAAAGAGCTCACTAAATGTAAATCTCAAAATGAAAAGAGATATCGAGCTGCAAAAGTTTGTCACACATACTAGTATTTGACTACGAAAAAGGGAAAGCAACTTGTGTTTTGAAATGTATGGTGCTCAAAAAGCCAAAGGCTAATTCTAAATGTTGATATATCAAAAATATCAAGCATCGATCTCAAAAAGGAGTTGTATCATCCAAAATGGATCAATGTAATCAATTTATGATTTGTGCAGAAGCCAAATGAAAAGCTTCTAAGCTATGTAATCAATTTGTGGAAGGACATATATACTCATTTCTATAATTGAGATAGTCCACTTGATTTCGTATTAGTTGTGTATGACTCGATTGAATTGATCATTGAAGCTTCACTTTAGTTTAAGGACTATTTCACACTTGATACTTACCCACAACACACAAGACTTTGATTCAATGAATGCTTATCTCATTTGTGTGATTGCACATGTTCAAATGTGATGTGTATGCTCAATTACTTGATGATCAAACCCAAAAAGATTTTTGAGTATTTTATTTGTTTTTGAAAGTGATTTTATTCTTTCGTGCTCTTTGTTTTTGTTCAAAATACATTTTTGTGTTTTTCTTCAAAAAAAAAAAAAAAAAGGTTTAGAGGTTTTCTCGCGAGAAGCTTGCGACTTAGAACTTCCTGCGAAAAGGGCTTGAGGGAAATAATTTTTTTATAATGTCACACAGAATCTCTCGTGACTGTATCGCGACCAAATGCTTCTCGTGAAATGTTGTTTGGCTGAAAATTGGATTTTCATCAAAATCAGACAGAATCTCAGAGCTTCTCGCAAAAGCTCATGTGCTTTGGCGGCCTGTCTCGCGACTGTATCGCAACTGTCTCGCTACTCTCTAACCTGCGAAAAACGTGTGTTTTCAGTTTTTTTTGTAGCAGATGTGATAGTTTTTTCAAAACATACTCATTTCCCTTGCTAAGTCTTTCTCGAACCTCTCTTAACCCAAAATCAAATTTCTTTCAAACCCCATCATTCTCAAGCTCATTTTCTGCATTTTCAACTTCAAGGTATGTTGTCTAAAACATTTGCTTCATGTTTTTCCTCATTTATGCAGAAATTTATGTTAGGGTTTCAAAATTTTGGGAATTTTTCGAAAATGGATTGGGTTTCTATTTGTTGTGCATTTTATTCTAATATTTTTGATTGGGCTGAGTCCCATTTGATATTTGTGCATCTGTGTTGGCCCCATAAGGCGTTTTAACATGTATTGAGGCTAGATTTCACTACGTTCATGCATTATTCATGTTTTATTTGCTTTTGTGCATGCTAGGTGTTCAACAGAATGTCCCAGTGACATTGTTGTACCAAATTGGATTCAAGTGAATTCCAATTTTTGGGTTTACACTTATTTGACCTTGGTTAGCTTGTTTTGGTCATGTTTCTATGTTTCACAATCTATGCCCTTGTTGCTCACACTAGGCACACACCTAGGCACATGCATCTTGTGCTGCACACACATGCATCAACACATGCACACATATTTATTTTCTTGCATTGTGTTTATAATTTCTTGATTTTATGCTTTAACATATTTTTTTGAATTGGTTATGCTCTGTTTAGGTCATTTTTCATTTGTCTTGGAACTAACTTGAAACTAATCAAGTTTTTGTATTTTGTTTGTGCCTTGTGTACTTGGTTCTTTTCTGGTTCTGTTTTTATACAGATGGCTCCAACTAAGCACGTAGCTTCAAAGAAACCAACTTCCAAACGTGCATGCACTGATTCTGATCATTTCAAGTCTGTTGATGCTGACATGAAGTACAATGATTGCTACAAAAGAGCAACCATCATCATGGAAAGGTTGGTTTAACTAGAAACCCTTGAGGACACCTTCATCCCTGAGGTGTTCAAAGAAAGAAATTGGACCAAGCTGTTAAACTTGATTGGGGTTGTGTACTCCGAGATCATTCAAGAATTTTTCTCAAATGCCACTGTGGAAGATGACAATATAGTTGATTGGGTGAGGCACAAGGAGTTCATGATTACAAAGGATAGTATTCAAGAGTTTTTGGAGATTCGTCCTCCCTTTCAACCAATATCAGTCCAATATGAAGAGAGATTGGGGTCTACTAAGGAAATTATAAAGACTTTTGGTGGAACACTAAAGAAATCATCAATGGATACAATCCGATTTTCTCCAGAGATGAGGACATTGAGTTATTTGATGATCCATAACTTGTATCCGGTCACCAACCTCACCACACTATCAACTCTGAGGATGAGGTTTCTCTATGACCTTTTTACTCACAAGGAGATTGATATATGTAGCCACATCTTCTACATCCTGAAGAAGAGCATTCAAAAGCAGAATTCAAGGACGGTGATGCCTTTTCCCACACTGACTATGGGACTACTTGCAAAGACAAAGCTTAAACTTCCCAGTGGCCTCACAGTAGTTTAGAGGGACTACCCCATTGGTGGTCATACATTGACTAGGAGCACAGCACACATCAAAGGCTCCAAGACCGGTGTGCATACCATACCACAACCACGGGTTCAACAGGAGGAAGGTGACATAGAAGATGAGATAGAGAGCTTTACTATTACTTCAGAGTCATCAGATCAGCCCTCAGCACAGCCATCATCTTCTGCACCAGCACGAGGACCAGATAGACTAGATCGTCTTTTACAGAGGGTAGACCAGATGTTCATCATTTTAGACTCCCATGTGCAGCACACAGCGACCCAGTTTGCATAAGTTTAGGGATAGATAACTGCATTGTCTTCCCAGATCAGTGACTTGTCCACGGCGCATGGATCATATTTAGAGTTTGATTAGTTCTAGCCTCTTTGGCCATTTCGGTCAAAAAGGGGGAGAAAATTTTGAGAGGGAGCTTAGGAAGAGCTTGCACAGTGTTAGGGGGAGCATAGTTCTAGACTTATAAGCATTGGTTATTGGTTTATAGACGATTTACCTTTGTTTATTTTAGTTTTTATAACTGCTGTTTTATGCTTATAGTTTTTACTATTTTTGTTTAAAACTTAAATTCTCTGTTTTAATCTCAGTTTTATTTTAGTTTTATTTTATTTTATTTTTTTTGTGATTATCTCTATGCTTTGTAGTATATTTTTTTACACTTTTAAGATATTGCTAATATGTCTTAAGTACCCCACTCTTATGCCCTAGTAGGATTCTGTTCCTAGATGTATATACTTCATGTTTTTTGCATTAGTTGAGTGTGGATCATGCAATTGATCCTTTGGATTGTTTACATGTCCGGATGAGCATTTACTTGCTAAATGTTCATTGTAGTCATTCTTTAATGACTGTTCTTGTATGATCAAGATATGTTTACATGCTTTACTGTGGTTACAAACTTGATCGCATTTTACTTGCTCATGTATGTACCTTGTGTTCTACTTGTCATAAGCTTAATGAAAGTTATGTGTGTGTGCAAGTGTTTCAAGTTACAGGTATATACGTGCAAATTCTTCATAGCTTCTAGATTATGTGTGAGTGAGTTTTACCATTGCTCCCAAACTTACATTTAAGTCTAGAGTCTGTTTTAGGAGTTTTGTCACAGAATAGTCAAAGGGAGAGATTGTAAAATTATTATTTACAACATCATGTTTTGTTGGCTTTTATTCCGTGCCAAATTTGATTGTATTTTTATTCAATTTGTTGTGCCCTGTATTTATTGTGGGACTTCATTGTAAGGGTTGTGTGATAGAGAGAGAGTGTGAAGACTCAAGCATTTAAAGACTGAAGATTTCTCGCAAGTGTATCGCGACTTAGCTACCCGCGAAATGACTCATGTACCCTGCACGTGTTGGAATGTGAAGAGTTAGGCCAAATGGAGACAGCTGTGTGTCACGAGTATCTCACGGGTAAGGCCTTCCCGTGAGACACCCGTGAGGCATTCTATTCTACCAGCCTGTCCAGTCTGATACACACTTTCTATACCTACACTATATATACTCACATTACCCACAAATGTTGAGGAGTGCTTCTGCGAGAAAACCTTAGCAAAACACCTAGAGAATTAGAGATTGTCATACCCACAATCCTCTACACATTTTGCAAGTGAAAATTCCTAAACTCCTACCTCTCCATTTCCATATCATTGAGAGGTTGATAGCCCAAACACTTATTACACCCTTTGAAAGTGTCAAGTGAAGTTTTGGTGCTACTGGGAAGCATTGGAAGAAGCCAAGGATGGCAGATGCAACATGGAGCTTGTTGCGGGATCCGGAGAACCAAGACAAGACACGATTCTGAGAAGCCTTGTTGGAGTAAGAGCTTGGAGGGCTTAGGTACATCGGGTAGATTAGGCTTGGAGGGTCTCTTGCTCACCTATGTATCCCAACTGATTGTCTAGTGGATCGATTTCCGCTTGGAGGGTAGTGGAGAGGTTTTTCACCGAGTTCTTCAGTTTCCTCTTTGATAACACGTCTCAGTATTATTTGTGTTTGCATCTCTCTTCCCTACTCTTGTTCATTTCATTTTTACTGTTGTGTTGCTTTAAATAAGGATTAGAGTAGTTCTCTTACTTATATGCTTGTGTTTACACTATTCCACACTTAGTATTAGGTTAGTGTAAAATCAGCCAAATCGTATCTTTAATTTGGGGGTCTAAATAGTTCTTGTATTTTCGACACATTTTCGAACTTTCAATTATTATTTTAGTTAGAAATTCTACCATATTTTTCGTTGTTGCTGAAGTGTTATCTTATGATTGATATATATTGTGTACTAGCACTGTTCGGGTTCCATAGGATTTGGCTTATAGTCATGCACCTTGAGTCTATCCATTGAGTGACATGGATGTCCCTTAGGATGCTTATGCGCACGCTCTTTATGAATCCATGAAATGGTCTATTTCTAGGCGCTATTCCATGGCAATTTTCCTGCTGCAACTGGATGTAAATGATTGACAAATATAAGATAAAAGTTACAAAATGTGGAGAATGTGGCAAACCGTAGAAGTATGCAAGCAAGCCACGAAAACCGTCTCCTTATAGTGATATTGAATTCATTAAAATATTTTGTTGAGCTTTTAATTTGAGAAAAATGATTTGAATTTTGGATGTCCTTGTTATAATTACCAAAAAGTGCAAATTAACTTTCAAAGTTATTAGCAAATATAACTGTCCATTTCGTTGACCTAAAAAACATCATCCAATGCTTTGTATCAGCAATAAATCATTATTGGTTGAGTGTCTATAAATAAACATAAAAAAAAATTATATTTGCTTCTACTTATGGGTGATTCTATTTTTCAAATCTTCAAGAGTTGTTTCTCAAAAAAAAGTTTTCAAGAGTTGTATTTTTTATCTCAAGATATGGCTATTATAAACTACTAGTCACTAGCCCATGCTACGCACGTGAAAGTTTGGCAATTTTATTTTTATTATTATACATATTTGTTTTTTTTTTTTAATTAAGTACTAATAAATTAAAAAATGTCAATTAATTTTATATTAACATGATATAATATTATATATGTTATCTCTAGAGTATATATGAACAAATAAATCAAGGTTAATATTAACTTGAGGGTTATTTCATAGGTTCATATAACAATTTCCACATTAAAATTGCAATGATATAACAACAAAAACTC
Source organism: Quercus variabilis (assembly GCA_030445155.1). Classification (NCBI taxonomy): domain Eukaryota; kingdom Viridiplantae; phylum Streptophyta; class Magnoliopsida; order Fagales; family Fagaceae; genus Quercus; species Quercus variabilis. The sequence continues at coordinate 11,628,459 of CP129450.1, forward strand.
ACATGCAAATAAATACGAAAATAATTTGTTTATGCTTGTATGCTTCCACTTCTCATGGATGGAAATCTCCATTACTGTATATGGTTGTATCTCTATATTGTTGTACATTCTACAAAGAGATTGTATTTTTGTATGATGTAGTCTCATTTTTCACCTCAAGGTAAAGTTAAACATGGCCCTAAACAGAAACAAAAAGTTGTTTTTAGGTCGTGTTCTTTCTTTTCCATGGTACCCTAGATACTCCGAAAAGTGCAGCTTATATGCCTTGAAAAAGAAAATAACTTAATAACTTCCTTGACAATAGAAAACAGTGAAAAAGACCTCCCTATGAAAATGTCCAATTAACAAAATAATAATCATATTCTTTAGTTTCACTAATTCATAGTTGAAGAAAAGTGAGGTTTTAATATTAGAAAAAAAATACACTTTCCACCAGTTTCTTCCTTCACCCTTTTAACAAAATCCCCCATCTTATAATTGATGCAAACATTAGCTCCACGATCCTTGCAAACAGCTAATTTTTCATCATTCCCTGCCAAACACAATCTAAAGTATATTATACATGGAAACTAAACTTATGCATGCATTAGAAGAAAAGTGATATTGTACTGTCAACAACAATACTGAATTGCAAATGTACCAATACTCCCATGAAAATGAAGTTTTAATATGCATCCCTTACACATTGGAGGTACCATATATCATACATAGTTGTTAATACTATCATCAATCACATATATTGCCTAACTTCTCTTATCATAGATATTTCATATTTTATTGGGGGGGGGGGGGGGGGAATTAAAAGAGAAAATGTTCTTTTTTTTTATTTTTTTATTTTTTTAAGAAAGAGTTACAATGGCAACCTTCTAGGCTGGACCATGTTGTCCTTTATTTTATGGTTGTAGTCAATAAAAATCAACAATAAGCAAGCAAGAATTTTAGTTCAAGTTGATGAAATGATGCGTGTGAAGAGTGGCAAACTAAACACTTTACAATTGAACAAATATAGCATAGTCTCCTCTAATAATACTTTGCCACTAAACACCCATGCATTTTTCTAAATACATATATATATATATATATATATAGGCAGCCCAAGCCAACTTGAATAATGAGGAATTACGTTTAGGATGTAACGAACTAAGATTTAAGGACTAATTTGTACATGAGTTTTGACATCTAACATGATTTATATCAATTCATAAACCAATAACCCACAAATTGGAAAAAAACAAATCTTAAAAATTATTAATTTCAAGAAAATTTCTAAAATTAGAATGTAGCATAAAACCAAGAATGCACAATCCAAACATAAATCAAAAGGTGTGGAAATGAACACATTAGATAGTCCAAATAATTATATTTCCATTATTCAAAACCAATACAGCATGTCCCCAGTTTGCATAATGCAAAAATGCACACCTTAGGTACAATTTCTAAGATATTTATGATTATTGCGATAAATAAAGGTAAATAAACATAAATACAGAACTTAGTGGGTCATCATCAAATAGTTTATGACAGTTCATCTATACTATAATCCCAATGCCTGTATAGGCTTCTAAACTAACATAAGTGCAAAAATGTCAAGTAAAACCAATTACTCTTAGAGGCCTTTTGTCGAACACTTAGCATATATAACCAAGAAATAGAACTTGGTTAATCTAGAGGTGCTGTAATAGAGGGAAGCAATATTTCCAGTACCTAAAGAATATTTAGAATAATTGAATATACAAATTAGAAACATATTGATGCCTCCTATTAGAAGCAATAAGATTTTGATCTTCACTATTTACATCAAAAGAAGAATTGCTAAGCAAGAAAAGCCATAAAATGTTGGCTTCAAGGAGAATTATATGCTTATACAATAGTGGCAGTGAACAACAAAAAAGGCTAACTGTTATAATAGTGCTTTTTTTTTTTGCTTTGTTTCTGCTTCTCTACTTCATCAATAGACAAGATCTCTATTTCAAGTAATTCAGCCTCAACATTGCAAGTGAAGGCTGTGGCCAATCTTAGGAGTATATTTCTGCAGGGAGTAAGGGAATCAATTAAGATAGCCCATTCAGTTGCACACTCTATTGTCTTTGCATCTTTGTACTACATCAACCCCTCTAATTCATAAAGCCTGAATTGTCTTTCAAAATTATATACCAAAGGGCTAGGACCAAGTCCAAGTTCAATGTCAATCCCACAACCAATACTCAAGCAAATCATTAAAAATCTCCAAGGCATGACCTTATATTCACATACTCACAGTTCATTTCCAAATTTACGCTCAAGAAAACCAAGCCACCTCTAAATTAGACCCAAATTCATTCCCAATGAAAAATTTTAAATTTGTAGAGAAATTCCCAAACTCTAATGTTAATGCACAAACCCACCATAAATGAATAATAAAAAAAAATCATACCTATTTCTTAGTTTTCCCTAAACTTTCAAATACACTTGAAATCCCTAATGGAACCCCAAAAAAATTATTATCTAAAACTTCCTATCAAATTTTGAATTTATCTGTAAATCAAAGGCTCACAAATCAGTGCCTACATAGAAACCTTAAAAAAAAAAATCCAAATTTACAAAGGGAAGGAAACCACATTAAAATTGCAATAATATAACAACAAAAACCACTATCAGAAATTGAACTGGGAAATTTTAGGGCAACACTCACTTGGATGTGCGGAAATTGGAGAGCGACTTTCCCATTGATCTAGGATGGTTTGTTCTTGAAGAGGTACTGTGACGCAGCCTCAAGAGAAGAAGGTTAGAGAGAGAAGGTTGATGATTAAATTTGGGTTCCAAGGGAGGCGAGAAGAGAAGGTTTTAGGGAAGTATCAGTTTTAGAGAAGAGAGAGGAGAAGAAGATGGCGTTTGGGATTTTTCTAGAGTTGGGTTTTGGGGAGAATAGTATATAAATAGAGAGAGAGGATTTAGAGTTGGTTTTGTGGAAAAATTTGACTATAGTGAGAGAGAGAGAGAGAGAGAGAGAGAGAGAGAGAGAGAGAGAGAGTGAGGGCATCAGGTATGCTTGTGGAAAATTTTTTTGTTGCTTGTTATTATTATTTTTTTAATTTAATTAATGCTGACGTGGAAAACTATGGGAGGCTCACTACAAAAAAGATTGATATTTGAGACGAAACTTTTTTGACAACTACAAAAAACCGTTGGAAAAACTAGCTTTTTCGATAGCAAGTCTCTTTCATCAATAATTACTTGTCAAATATTAAAAAAATTGTGACGGCAAAATAAGTTTGTCGAAAATGCTTATTATTTTTGTCGAAAATATGATTTTTTTTGGAGGGAAGTGTTCCCGCCTTACTTTTTACGACGGAATAAAAATATTCGTCGCTAATAAAGTATTATTTACGACAACCGAAGCAAAACCGTTGGAACTATTAACACTTGTGACAGATTTCATGCATCAAAAATACCAAAAATATTTTTTTATGGTATTAGTATTTGTGACAATCATTCTTCCATCGTAAATATAAAAGAGAATATTAGCGATAGACATAAAGCCATCGAAAATGGTAAAATATTTTGGAGGGAAAATTCCCCCCTTCGGTTATATATATATATATATATTTATAGATTAGTATATAATCTGTGGTTACACACAGGAATGATAAATTGAAGTAGTTCTATTAATGTTAGCTTGAGTTATTAAATATATGAGACATAGTCATGCACATTGAGTCTATTCATTGTGTGACATGGATGTCCCTTAGGAGGTTTATGCGCACACTCTTCATGACTCCATGAAATAGTCTATTTCTAGGCGCCATTCCATGGCATCTTCCCACTGCAACTGGATGTAAATGATTGACAAATATAAGATAAAAGTTACAAAATGTGGAGAATGTAGCAGACCTTAGAAGTATGCAAGCAAGCCATGAAATCCGTTTCCTTATAGTCGAATTGAATTCATTAAACTATTTTGTTAAGCTTTTAACTTGTGAGGTAAATGAACTTCCACACAATTTGATGTACACGAACAAAGGTAAGAGAAAATTTAATTAACTTCTAAATTGGATTTTAATTGAAGTCTAATTTTGCGCCATGTGTCAAATCAATTTCTTAATTATTCTAAAAAAACTATTTTTAGAATATAATAATTCTATAGCAAATTGAATTTTTAGTTTTAAAATTTTCATTTATCAGTTTTAAAATGAAGGAGTTTGTCAGTTTTAAAATATATTTTTTAAAATATAAGAATTTAATAACAAATATAATTTAGTAAGATAATTAAAGAATACAATCTTTTTGAAACTATAATTGAAAAACTCAAATTGTAATTAACATAACCGATAATTTAATGACAAAATTAAACTTTAAAAATGTAATTTGAAAGGAGCCTCTAAAAATTGAACTCTTATTTTTTTTTCCAATGTCCTACCAAGAAAAAAAACTTCATTAAATAATAATATAACGATCACAGCATAGCTATCTTATGTAAAACATGGATGTCTCTTAGGAGGCTTATGTGCACACTTCATGAATCCGAGAAATTGTCTATTTCTAGGTGCCATTCCATGGCAATCTTCCTGCTGCCACTGGATGTGAGTGATTGACAATTATAACATTAAAGTTACGAAAGTGTGGAGAATGTGGCAGACCTTAGAACTTAGAAGTATGAAAGCAAGGCTCAAAACCTATTTCAACGTGGGAGGTAGATGAACTTCCACATAATTTGATGGACACAAACAAAACGCCTCTTTGAATTTTCAATAAGATGATAGAAGCAAAATGCATGTTTTGTGGACAAAATGGGTTTTTGCCCTTTTCGGGCAAAAATAACAGCTTTTTGCTTCATTTCCCAAACTAATTAGGGAAATGACCCTCTTTTGAAACTCGATTTGTAATAAATCGAGATAAACCCTATAGCAGCGTTTTTAAGGACCTATAGTGACGTTTTGTAACTTGACCTATATAAAATCGAGTTATAGGTAAAAAAAAAAAAAAAAAAAAAAAAAATTTGCCTATAACTCGATTTCATGGAGGTCAAGTTACAAAACGTCACTATAGGTCCTTAAAAACACCGTTTTTTTTTTTCCTAATAACTTGATTTATCATAAATCGATTTTCAAAAGAGAGGCATTTCCCTAATTAATTTGAGAAAGAGGGCAAAATGTTGGATTGTTTTTTTAAAAAGGGTAAAAGCCAATTTTTTCCCATGTTTTGCATCAAAATGACTGATGCTTAGCAATGTCTTATAGACACAAATTTTCACTATTTTTTAAGGTGATAAGTAAAAAGTTGTAATTAGAGTAATATTAATTTCATTGGACTCATCGCTAACATAATTTGTATAATACACTAATCATAACAGGCCATGTCTGTAATTGTTAAAAAAAAAAAAAAACTTTTGTGTCATTATATTTTATTTGAACAGGCATGGCATGTGCCAAAGTTATCGAGGCAGTTTTTTCTTTTTTTACAATTCTAATATTTTGGTCGCAATTACTGGAAAATGGCTTTTATCCATGAACTCTTAAGCATCAATTCCCAACAATGGGAAGTTGACTTTAAAGAATGGGCCACTGAGATATCACCCCATTAAAGACTAAAGAGGGAAGGGATTTTTTTGGGGGCCAAACCACAATGGGGATTCCATCTGATCCCATAGCTTTAGATATTTTTTCTCCTCTTTAGTGCATTTTTTTTTATCTTAACAAGGGTTGATAATGGGCCGGATTGGGTTGACCCAGCCTATTTTTATTTGGCCCATATGCAGGCTGTTGGCTAGTCAATGGGCTAGGTCGGGTTTGGTTGAAAGGGAAAATCTTAGCCCATAATCCTGCTTGTTTGTTTGTTTAGACCCTTTAAAAAGTAGATTAGTTTAACCTAATAAATTATCTAAGTATTTACTTAGGTTAATTATGAGATTCAGGTTAAACACATGCAAACATATTACTTGGTGTAGAAAAGTAAAGAAGACAGTAATATGATGACCTAGGAGGTAAAAACCTAGGGTGGATTTAACCTAGCTATTCTCAAGGTAAACAAATCCACTATAATAGAATGGAATATTACAATAGATTTAAACCCTAAATCTAAATCTACCTCATGTAGAACTTACTATCACAAACACGTGTAACTCTGACTCCATGGACTCCTTTATCTTGCATTTGTCAAACACAAACTCCCTGTTTGTGACTTTGAGATCCCACTCAAAGGTTTTAGATCACCATCAGTAGTTGATCATGTAGCAGCAACTTCTACAGCACAGGATCTTGAGTTTCTTCAAAGAATATTGTAGGTAGAAGACTTGAGAGAGCTTTGGGTACAAAAACCCTAGATCTACAATTGGAGGCACAAGATGCATGCTTCTCCCTCAAAAAAAAACCACCCCTAGGATTAGCTTATAATGTCCTTTAAATACTACAAAAAATGGATCGCAATTTGGGCTTGAAACGAACAAGTTATGGGCTTTTTACATTTATTGATTTTTGCAGATTTGTGACTTTCAATCGATCAAAAATTCTCCTAATTGATAAAAAATTCTCCTAATCGATCGAACCAATTTGATTTTGACTTTTTGAACCTACAACTTGTATGTTATTTGAATTTTGACTTGCAGCACTTTGAGCATTGTCTGATATACCTTATATAGACTATATGATCTATACCTAGACAAGTTTGTGCTCATAGTCTGCCAATTGTTCTAACAATCTCCTCCTTTGGCAATCTATGACAAAACTTACATACAAAATGAAATGCTTAAATACAAGAACAACCCTATTACAATTGAATGCCCAATTACATCACAAATTCCACTCTAAGACTTCAAACCTAAAAGTTTCTAGAAGAGGCGGAAGGTTTTGATTGAAATGTACTTGTCTTTCCTGAAACACTTAAAAGAGCACATCAACGCATGTGTGGAAATAAAGACAAATAAACAACAAATAACAAATATGCAATAACAACAAATAACAAACATGTAAACTAACTCTCCTTGTTAGATACATAAAAAAATTAAAAAATTAAAAAAAAAAAAATTCTATTTTCTCCCCCTTTCAAAAACAATTTCATCTCCCCCCTAAATAAAGACAGTTAAAATTTTTTATATAGGATTCCCAAATTTCATCTATTTCTCTCTCTATTTGTCACGTATTGACAAAGACAACTCAAACAAAGAGTAGATAGTAAACACATACAATAGAGGATAAGAAAAAATAGAGAACCAAGGGAACACAAAAGAAGTCAGCTTTATAGAAAATAGAGGCAACTATGAAGAGCAACAACTCCCTCTATGAACAGCACAAAGAGCACATGTTTTAAAAAAACAGTTTTGGGAAAAATTTAAGAGGTGGGGAAAACTAAAAAGACGAAAACAAAACTTTTTTAAAAATAAGCTGAGGATTCTTATGAATACAAATATTCTCTCTTTCAATTTATCCAAACTTGACACTATGTGACACATAAATAGATGCATGCAAACACTCTAGGAACAATCAATTAAGACTATAAAAAATAGATCTCAATGGTATAAAAATTAAACACGCAAAGTGTTTTCATGTGTCAAGGTATTTTGAAAACTCAAATCAACCTTAAGAGTAGAGAAAATATTTACATATTTATTATCCACCATATCTCAAAAAGAATATTTCCAATTTTTAGTAGCTCGTACATCAAGAAAAATAGCATATACTAAAATGTATAGGGGACTCAAAAATTAATCAATCAATTTTTAAATCAAGTTGAGTACCCAATTTAGGAAAGTGTATGTGTGTGAAAAAAAATGAGAAATATGGATGCAAAAATGCAAGATGGATAAAGAAAACAATGCAATGCATGTGAATCCTATCACAAATGATGCATGAAAAGAAAAATCAATCAAGAACTTAAAAAAAAAACAAAAAAATTTTAAAGTTCGATCGATCTAAAGGAATTGAGCATCAATCGAAAAATTTTCTAGAAATTTTCGATTCATTGAGGGAGACTTTCGATCGGTCAAAATAGTGAAAATTTTTAAAAGTTAAAAATCTTTTGTGTGTGTGTGTGTGAAGAAAAACAACTTGAAAAGAAGTTTTTAAGACTCAATGTAGATGAACATGATCCCGAAAAGTTTTATAAACATGATATCTCTTAATTGAAAATATCAAAACCAATCAAGAAGTTAAAAAGAAAGATTTTAAACTTCTAAGCACATTTTTCTTCAAATTCCCAATTGTGGGTTCCTTTCTTGGATAGTACCCAAGCCCAAGTAGAAACAAGGATCCTAGGCCTTATACTTGTTGTTTGGTGGATTAGGCTTGGTTCACTGCAGCTATTTTGGGCTGATTACAAATCAATTTGTACACAAAACATGGATCCTTCAATACATACACACTTACACATGCAAAATATATACGTATTGCATAGTAGGGAAACGTAAAGAATGATATAAGTAGAAGGAAAAGTGAATAAAACGTTGGGAGTCCTTAGAATAATAAATAATGCTTCATTATTTCTTGATTTTTTAATACATTATGTCATTTTTGCACTAGCATATGTTACAAGGTCCAAATAAGTTCAAAAATCACAGACTTAGACAGTTCTTTTAGGCTTCTAAGACTTGTGAGGTTTAAATCCCTTTGAATCCAAGTGTATTCTCTAGTGCTTGTCTTAGGATCCCGAGCATTGTTTTCCCCATTTTCTCCCCTTTTGAATCTTAAGGAAGTTTTTCAAAGGTTTTTTAGGCTCTGATTAGTTATTGCTGAATAGTTTTTGCTGATGTCTTCTCCCTCTTTTATAGCACCTTCCTAGGATTTTTGGTGTACCACTGATTCCCACCATTTGCTGCCATGAGTAACAGAACCAATGTTGTGTTAGCAATATTGGTGGCTAGTCCCTTAATTATTTTCTCACTATTTTTCCCTTTTAAGGTTTCCCTCCAAAAAGTCCTCTGCTGACCTTCCTCTTCTGGGGGTCCTAGGGATTGACTTTTAATCTCTTTTTACAAGATATCTAGGGAGGCTTTTCAAAACCTCCATTTTGGCTATCTATTCCTTTATCTTTTTTCTCTAAATAGGCAGATTTCCCCCTGTTAGGTTGAAAGATCCCAACCACCTTCCTTAATGGTTCACCTTGTTGCTCTTTTTGAGGTACTAGGCTTCCTTCATAGATGTTGGTTCCTAAGTCATTACCTGTTTCCAGAGCCTTTTTTTTTCCTGGGTTGTAGGTGGCTGATGGGACATGTCTTTCTTCATTCCTTGTGCCTATGAGCATGCTTCTTTGAGCTGTCTATCTCCCAGCTGATTCTTTCCTGCACTTCCTCAAGATCCCCTCCCTAGTTCTGGCAACTCCTCAATATCCTAGTTTAGTCTTTTTCTAGGTTCCCTGGGGGTTCTTCTCACAGAGGTTGGTCTAAACTTCCTCTGCTTTTTTCTTCCTTCTCTAAGGTGCAAGGCTTTCCCATTCATGAGCTTGGGCTTCCTTTTACCTATTTTAAATGGGCCTTTGCTTATGGATTAGGACTTTCTATCCTTAAGGGCTCATTAGTTTTGGATTTCAATACTTGTAATATTTTGGACCTCAACATTTAGCCCCCCAAGCTCGTGGGTTGCCTGCAGCCCACGCATGAATAAAATAATTGTTCTTGGACACTTTCTAGGTTTGTAGAACCAATGTGTAAATCGAGTAATTCTTGAGGGAAACTCCAAAGGAATTGCTACACTTCTTTCACAGAATGAACTAACATGTTGCCAAAAATTAGAATTCACCTTCATGTTAGTATTAAGCTGTAGATTGGTATTCAAATTTCCCAAAAAAAAAAAAAAATAGAAAAATCACATTTGTCAAGCCGACAATGAATATATAGCCAAATTATATTGGTATTGCATTTGATGCAAAGAGTATATTTCTAACACTAATGTTTTTGCTAGCAGTTCTAGGATATGCTTTTTTTTTAAAGTAGCATACAAAAATCAAGTTGAATGCATATTAAATCTCAATATAAGATAGCATTGCTTTGTCAACAAAATTTTGTTTGTTTTACAAAATAGGTTGAGTGGGGGGAAACCTCTATGAACTTTGCCAAAGATATTCATTGTAGTACATGCTTGCTATGGCTAGGGCGAATAACTCCAAGATGTTTGCCACATGAGAATTTTTAGTCCATGGATAGTGACTTACCAATGGAACCATGATATCATAAATCATTGAATCATATAAACATGCTAATTTAGAGTCCAAGAATGTTATACAATCAGGGCTGGCTACTCTTCTCAAAAAGTGTTAAGAGATTAGAAACTTCCCTGGGGACATAGCTTAGGAGGCTTAAGAATATCCCCACGTCTTGCTTCAGCTAAGGACCTTGCTATTTTGGTGGATGTTCTTGATCTTTGCCCTTTTCTTTTTTCCGAATTGTGAGTGATTGTATATTATTTCAAATTGCAGCAAGTTATTCACATACCTTGCCACCAATTATATTGTTGTTGAATTGCTATATACCATATAGTTCATGAGCCAAAGAAAATTATAATGGTTGAACTTATGTAAAGTAAAATTTCCACTAGACTTCACAAATTTTGTAAAGTGAAAGATATATATATATATGTATATATATTTATAAGGAAAATTTTTTATATATATTTATAAGGAAAATTTTTTTTAATCTTATTTCAGCCCCCAGTGTATGCACTGGAAAAAAGCCAACTACCAAATAAATCATAGCAATAGGGATTACTTCATGTTTATGAAACCATGTGGGGGTCCCAACCATGTTAGAATTTCAAATTTTGATTTTTGATAATTGGTCATGTAAGAAGACCAAAATATTAGGATTTTCATTTTAATCTACATGAATAAAGTATTAGTGCATGGGTGATACCCCTTGGACAACATTTTAGAGTGTTTTGATATATTCAAACGTGGTATTAAAGAGTGGGCTTATTGAAAGGGTACCTTTCTTTTGTTGAATTGAAATACCTTTGAGCCTTTGGCGAGTTTGCACCTTGTAGAAGGATGGAAATGTTGCTAGCTATTTTGCAATGTCATTGACAAATCTCATTGTATAGAGATTTGCAAATCTATCCATGCCTTTGCAGCTTCGATTGATGTACTCTTAGAATCATTTTTTTTAAAATTTTTATTTATAAAAATATGCCTTCCTTGCTTCCTTGAACCGATTCCTTTCAAGGAGGTTAATCTTGTGCACTTTATACACCCACTTTCAGGTTTTCATACCCACTCGAGGCTCTTTTTCTTTGTACCTCTCATTGGGCCTTGCTTACAATTTGCACCCTTTGTTGGGACGTGCTATGGCTTGTACCCATTACTAGTACATGCTATGGCTTGTACCCATTATTGGTACATGGTACGGGCTGTACCCATTGCTGGGATATGCTATGGTTTGTACCCATTACTAGTATATGCTACAAGTTGTACCCATTGCTAGTACATGCTATAGCTTGTACCCATTATTGGTACATGCTACGGGTTATACCCATTGCAAGTATGTGCTACAAGTTGTACCCAGTATTAAGATATGCTTACTATCTGCACCCATTATTGGGATATGGTATGGCTTGTATCCATAACATTTGCTATTGACCAGTTTCTTGGTTATAGTTGGAAACTTTTTTTCTTGGCCAATTTCTAGGCCATGTACTTAGAAAGTTTGTTCTAGGCCAAGTCTAGGGCCAAGTACTTTGAAGACTTGCTCTGTTCCAAGTCCTGGGCCATATCACTTGAAAAATTTTATTCTAATCAAGTCCTAGGCCAAGTATATGGAAAATTTGCTCTTTTCTGAGTCTTGGGCCATGGCACTTGGAAAATTTGTTCTAGCCAAGTCCTGGACCAGGTACATGGAAATTTTGCTCTTCCTAAATCTTGGGCGATGTCACTGGGAAAAATTTTTTCTAGCCAAGTCTTGCGCTAGATACATGAAAATTTGCTATTCCCAAGTCTTGGGCCATGTCACTTGGAGAATTTGTTCATGGCCACTAAATTCTTCAATCTTCAAAAAGGTTCCATTATAGCCCCCCCCCCCCCTCCCCCTCCCCTCATTCTCAAGTGGGGTCATAGAATTAATTTCTTTTCTTTTCTTCAAAGGGTTAAGGATTTGTTTCCTTCTCCGAGGATCTTTTAAAATATCCTCTCTTGGTTGTAAACAAATCCTTCATGAAAATACTCTTCTTTTATGAGTCATCTAAGATTGCTCTTATTGGTGAATTGGTGGCTAGGAGGAGCTCCACCAAGATGATTTTGTCATGGTGTTTTCTTCAGGTGAGGGATCCTCTTACGAGGATCCTGAAAGAGGAAGACTTCCTCTAGGCAAGCTCATTAGAGGCTGACTTCATAAACCTCATTACCTGTTTCTTTCCAAGGATCTCTACCACTACTACTTTTCTAAGGATCTTCTCACTCATAAGGGTCATCAAATAGCCCATGGCCCACAACCCGATCCAGAAACCCGACGGCCCACCGAGCTAATAGGCGGCCCGGCTCGTTGATATTGAGGCCCATGGGTAGCCCACTAGGTCAGGCCATGGGCTAGTTTTTATGCCCATGGGTACCCGGTGGGCTAGCCCAGTAGCCCAACCCGTTGCCCAGCCCGTTGGCCTAACCCATTAGCCCAACCTAATAACTCATAATTCATAACAAAAATATATAGGAAGTGTATGAAGGATTGATCTTGAGATATCATAGAGGAATTTCTCAAGAGAACTCCCTCAACCACTAAGATATCTAAAGTAATTGTGCTAAAAAAAAATAAAAATAAAAAACTATTTGACATTTTTTTATTAAAGATAAAAATTAAAAAAAAAAAAAACTATTTAAAGCCTTAATAAATAAAAAATTAAATAGGTTTTCATCAACAAAACAAAAAATTAAATAGATTTGACTGTAAAAAATTTGTAATTAAGTATTAAATTCTTAAATTCTTTCCTTTAAAAAATAGATTGATTATTTCCTTATAAAAAATTGATTCTTTCTTTATAAAAATAATAAAATAATATGCTAACACAAACCCATGAGTGACCCATTAGGCCCAACTTGATAGTCTAACTCACTAAAGACAAAATGGGCATTGCCCATGGGTAGGATCATGGGCTAAGGTTTCCTCTTTCGGCCAAACCCGACCCAGTCCATTAACTAGTTAATAGCCCATTATGCCCAGCCCATTGTGCCCATGGGCCAAGTAAAAATAGGCTGGGCTGGCCCGACCCGGCCCATTGACGACCCTTACTCACTCAATAGGTACTCTTTTTCTTCAAGGAACTGGGCCAATGAGTCTGCTATAGCCTAGCTTTTGACAACTCTGGGGATCCTTTAGACCCATGTCATATTGGGAAATTAATATTAGTCACTAGACTACGCTTCAAGATCACAAGGGCTGATGAAGGGGGCCTTTTATTGGATGAGAGCTCGTCACCAATAAGATTTCGTGGGATGAAAAATAATGATTCAGTTTTCAAGATGCATGACCACCAAACATGCCTTTTTTATGTTGAGATACCTCATTTCGGTGTCCTTTAATGCCTTATATGCTTGGAAATAAGATCCCAGGTACAACAATAGTGATTTTGCCATGGAGTAGTACCCATAAGGTAAGCAAATGACTCATGATCTATTGAAGTTTTATGAAAGACATTTGGCTGCCTAGCTCCCCATGTGAGAACATTCTCTTTTTTCAACAATTTGGATAGTCCACTACTGAACAAGGTTGGCCTTGGTGTGAACTTCCTAATTTAAGAAACTCTTTCCAAAAAGCTCTTGAGTTCCTTGACCATGGTATGCCTCTTCATGGTTGATATGGTTGTTACCTTAGTTGGATCTATGAGGAGATCAATGTTAGACAAAGAAATTTATCCTTTGGACGCGCCTTATATAATTTAAAGGAGTCCATGCCAATAAATCTTCATATTTTTTCAACAACTCCATCAGTTGCTCCATTAATTTTTTTTTTTGATACCAATAACTGATTGTTGATGAGGATAGGCCACAGGTTCCTTGGGTCAACCCCCAGGTTCACTTCTTCTAGTTCCTCATTTGGTAGGATTTGTGCCTGACTTTCCATATCCATAAGTTCCTTCGGGATTTGCATTGAGGCTATCGTGTAAGAACATGGTCCAGGATCCTCCTGCAGACTACATTTAGGTCCTACGTACCTTCATAAGTAGTATATTAGCCTTCCTCCGGGTTCTCCAACAGCTACACATTCTCGGGATCTTGATGAACTTGTTTCCTTCTTTTTCTTTTTGTGTCCAAGGGACCATGGGTATTGCTTCCTTCTTCTTCTTCTTGGATAGGAGCCCCTAGGGTCTCTGAAGTAGGACACTCATCATCTAGGGACAGCTCTTTGTAAAACATATCCTCTACAAAATTTACTTCACTTTGATTGAAAGGGCTAGGAATGGCAGAGATCCTTATCAGTCTTCCACTAAACCTTCCCTTCACACATTGATGGGGTTAGTGGAATTAAGCAATTTTGTGGGGCCATAAACGCCTTAATAGGATGCGGTAAGAAACTTCTGAGTTGATCACATGAAATTGAGTTAAAATTGCTATGGGCCTACTTTTAGAGCCAATTGCACGTACCCTCAGTGGATTATGCATCTCCTCTAAATCCCATTATTTTCACTAGTGTCCCCAGGATCCTCTTACCAAATGTGCCTACGGCCTCTGATGTACTCAAGGAAATGAGGTTGAATGAGGCTCTTGTATCTATTAGCGTTCTCCCAATCTGGACACCATTTATTGTGAATGTTAGATAGAGTGGTCTTCAATGTTCTAAGTACTAAACCTCCATATCCTCGTCCATGAAGGTTATTACGTTGGTTGTTTCAAAGAAAGCTTTGCTTACATGAGTTTCTGCTGCAAAGTGCTTTGTTCCAACATCAGCTTCCATATTTGTAAGGGATTCTGTTGTAATCCTCCTTACCTCTGGCCTAAATTCCAACTGGTCAAACAAGGATCTGAACATGGGTTCCTTTAGGATCTCTTCTTGGGTTATCATGTAAAATGGTGGTTCAAGATCCTCTTACAGGTTACATTCAGGTCTCACAAACCTTCATAAGTGACATTCTGCCTTCCCTCCAAGTTTCTTCTAATTCTGGGATAAGAGCCCTCTAGGATCTTGGAGATGGGATATTTTGACTCATCGTATCCTTAGTTTCCTCCAGGATCTCTTCTTGGGCTATCATCTAAGATAGTGGTCTAGGATCCTCTTGTAGGCTACATTCAAGTCCCGCGAACCTTCATAAGCAATATTTTGCCTTCCCTCCAGGTTACTTCTTCTTCTGAGATAGGAGCTCCCAGGATCCTAGAGATGGGATATTCTTTAGCTAGAGCTGACTTGTCATAGAATATGTTTTTCTTAAAGTTTACTTCGTGTTGGATGAATGGACAAAGGATTGATAGCAATCTTTATGGGCTTCCCATTTAGCCATTTTTTCATGTATCAGTGGTACGTTGAAAGGATCATATGATTCTTTTGGAGCCATGGTTGGCCCTTAGAGCTAGTTGTAGGTGTTC
Source organism: Quercus variabilis (assembly GCA_030445155.1). Classification (NCBI taxonomy): domain Eukaryota; kingdom Viridiplantae; phylum Streptophyta; class Magnoliopsida; order Fagales; family Fagaceae; genus Quercus; species Quercus variabilis. Next base: position 11,643,921 of record CP129450.1, read on the forward strand.
TTCAATGAACTCTGTAACTCCTCCAAATCTCGTTATTTCCATAGGTGACCCCAATTGTTGAGCTGCAATAAATGATAGATGTACTATGTAGTTGTTAAGCTTTCAATAATATTGATTTTTCTAATGACTTGCAATATAGTGTTTCTATTGATTTTCTTCAAAATATATTCAAGGTCCACCTGATGCCTTCATCTTTTTTGAACCATTTTACTTTGCTGGATCTGTGGAAGTACTTCATCTTTGCTGAAACTAAGGAACTGTTCCACTTTTTTGGAATCAAGGATCTCCTTTGGAATCAAGGATCTTCTCAGCTTTGCTGGAATCAAGGATCTCCTTAGCTTTGCTGGAATCTACCTCCTAGGCTTTGCTTTCCTAAAGTCAAGGATCTCCTAAGTTTTGCTGGAATTAAGGATCTGCCCAGTATTGTTGATATGAAGGAATCGCTTAGCTTTGCTAGAATCAAGGATCTCCTTAATTTTGTTGGGATCCAGGATCTCCTAGGCTTTACTTTCCTAGAGTCAAGGATGAATGGTTTTTAGACCCCTTAACCCAACCAGATTAACCTAGTTAATTAGCCAAAGATTAACTTAGTCAATTTATGCAAATCTCGGTTATCACAATCACACAATCATATCAAGAATATAAAACAGTGGAAAAGCAAATAACACAATAATATGATGATTCAGAAAACCACACAGTAAAAACCTGGGGAGGATTTAACCTAGCTATCCTCAAGGTAAACTTGAATCCACTATCTTGAAAGAATCGAAGTTCATACAATAAGACTTACAAGCCCCCACGCTTGACTTCTTATTGCTACCCACCAGTAAAACTTACTGACACAACCACGTGCAAGCTCCGAGACCACGGATTCCTTCTTTCTTAGATTCTCCAGCAAGTACAAGCACCCATGCTTATTTTTCTTTAAGCTTCAATGGCAGCAACTGAGTTGATCATCAAGGTGTAGATAACATCTCTTCCTTGAAAACCCTAAGGTTTGTGTAAAGGAAAGCACCTCTAGATCTCACAAGAGATTTACACAAAACAACAATATGAGCAACCTCTAAAACGTGGCTAGGGTTTGCCTTGTATACCTAGAGCAAAAATATCAAACCCTAAATGTTTTAGGAGTTAGGGTTGAGTTGGAATTATGTAGTAAAAACGCATCTGACCCGATTTTCGATTGATCAAGCCTAAGCTTCGATCGATCGAACCAGGCCGAGAAGCACTATTAAATCTTGCATCAGATTGTTCCAACTTTACATAAATATTACAACTTTGAGCACGTCTAAACAAGACTAAATAACCTGTTTTGATCATGGTTTGCCGACAATACAAATTAGAGTTCTAAAAACATAAATTTCTAAATCTTTAGAACCTAACAAAGGATCTCCAAGGCTTTGCTGGAATTAAGGATTTGCTCAGTATTACTGGTATGAAGGAACTGCTCAACTTTTTTGGGATCAAGGATCTCCTAAACTTTGCATTCCTGGAGTTAAGGATCTCTTGGGCTTTGTTGGAATAAAGGATCTCCTCAGCTTTGCTGGGATCAAGGATGTCTTACGCTTTACTTCCTGGAGTTAGGGATCTCTTGGGTTTTGCTGGGATTATGAAACTACTCCATTTTGCTAAATCCATGGCCGAAACCAAGGAACTAGTCCATTTTGCTGATCTGTGCCATATGATGTTATTATCAAGTTGTTGCAAAATTCTTTAGCCCCAGAATGTGAGGCAATTGCTTTGCTATGTAATTTACTCTTCATCAAGCCTCTTTGATTCGCTTACTTCTCTTTCTTCTTTTCTTTTTAAAGAAATGAAACAATATCATGAATTTTTTTTTAATAAATAAAATGCATTAGCCCTTAGATTTGGGGCAATTGCTTTACTATATAGCTCATACAATCTTCATTTCATCAAATTTTTTTTTTTTTAGTTGCTCACTTCTCCATTTTTTTTTAAGTAATGAGATATTATCATGATTGTTTAAATATTATTACATGAACCCTTTTACCCTCTTTAAAAAGAAAAAAGAAAAAGAGTAGAGCAATGATCCATTATGTTCAAAATATAAAATGGAGAAAATAATGATGCATAAAACTTATCTTGCATTGGGAAGTTTGCCAAAATTCTATATAGGGTCCTTCAGCAAGAAGTTTTTTGAAGGACCCTGCACTTTTGGGATCCTAATGTCGAATGCACTAAGAGGGACAATCCTCAGTGGGTTCCCATTTTTGGATGATACCTAGGTCCATTGGTGACAAGGGATCCTAGGCCTCCAAGGGTAAATGGTTGGATTGGGTCTGGTTCTCCACGTTCTATTGGGGTCGTTATATAAACTGATTTGTGCGCAAGTCACATAAAGCTCATCAAGACAAAAATGTGATTTCCTCCTAAGCAATAAAATATCATTGCAAGTGTTTCAGTGTCGTAAAATAACTTGTTACTCTTGCAAAATGAGTAAAATAATTATTCATAATGTTCATGATAAGGAGGAGGTTAAATTATAATATTTAGGGCTTATCTTTTGTTGTGTGAACATTTAAAAAGAGTTCCTTCACCTGGTTCTTCCATGACGTTGCAGTGGTTCCTCTACCAGCGGTTCCTAGGACGTGGGAAAGATGTTGTGGTGGTACCTCCACCAACAATTCCCAGGATGTTGGTTTCTAGTTCCTTGAGCATAATGTTATGGTTTCTGGTTTCAATAGCTCCACTAGTTGCTTTTTTTTTTTTTTTTTTTTTTTTGTACTGATAATTGATTGCTGATTAGGATAGGCCCCGGGTTCCTTAGGTCAACCTGTAAGTTCACCTCTTCTAGGTTTTCCTTTGGTAGGATTTATGTCTTCCTTTCAATATCCATAAGTTTCTCCGAGATCTTCAAAAGCAATATATTAGCCTTCCTTCTTTTGTCTTTTTTCTGTCGAAGGGATCCCTCAAACCATGGGTATTGTTTCCTTCTTCTGGGATGGAAGCCCCTCGGGATCCTAGAGATGGGATATTCTGACTCATTGTATCCCCAGGTTCCTCTAGGATCTCTTCCTAAGCTATTATGTAAGATGGTGTTCTGGGATCCTTTTATAGGCTACATTCAAGTCCCACATGCCTTCATAAGTAAAATTCTGCCTTCCCTCCAGGTTTCTTCTTCTTTTGGGATAGGAGCCCCCCCAGGATCCTTAAGATGGGAGCCTCCCAGGATCCTAACAATAGGATATTCTTCAGCTAGAGCCAATTCATCATAAAGTATATTTTTCACAAAGTTTACTTTGTGCTGGATGAAAGAACTAGGATTGGCAGTGACTTTTGTGGACTTCCCATTCAATTCCTCTTTCATGCACTAGCGATACATTGAGAGGATTAGGCAATACTTGTGATGTCATGGTTGGCCTTTAAAGCTAGTTGTAGGTGTCCTTCAGTGGTCTCTGTATCTCCTCCAAATCTTATTATTTCCATGGGTGAGCCCAATTGTTGAGCTACAATAAATGATAGATGCACTGTATAGTTGTTGAGCTTTCAATAATATTGATTTTGCTACTGACTTGCAATATAGTGTCTCAATTGCTTTTCTTCAAAATATATTCAAGTTCTGTCATACAACAGGCTTTAGCCCCCAAGACATGAGGCAGTTGTTGAATCATGCTTGATCCACCTTCTCTTGATGCTATTGTAGAACTTCTATCAATTTTTATGATACCTCCATTAACCATTTTACTTTGCTAGATCCATAGAAGTACTTCAACTTTGTTGGAACCAAGGAATTGTTCCACTTTACTAGAATCAGAAAACTATTCCATCAAGGAACAACTCGAATTTTTTCTAGAACCAAGGAAATATTCCATTTTGCTAGAATCGTGGCTGGAACCAAGGAATTTTTTAGCTTCTTTGAAATCAAGGAGCTACTCTATTTTGTTGTTGGATTCGTGTCTCAACCCAGGGAACTACTCAGGTTTTTTTTTTTTTACTAGAATTTGGGATCTCATTTGGGATGAAGGATCTCCTCCGCTTTGTTGGGATCAAGGATCTCCCAGGCTTTGCTTCCTGGAGTCAAGGATCTCCTAGGCTTTGCTGGGATCATGGAACCACTCTATTTTGCCAAATCCATGGGCGGAACCAAGGAAACTTGTCCACTTTGTTAACCTGCTCATATGATATTATTATCAAGTTGTTGCAAAATTATTTAGCCCCCGCAACGTGAGGCGATTGCTTTGCTATGTAATTTACATTTCATCAAGCCTCTTTGATTCGCTTACTTCTCTTTCTTTCTTTCTTTTTTTTTTCCTTTTTTTTTTTTAAAGAAATGAAACAATATTATGAATTTTTTTTTAAAAGAAAATAAATCAACCCCTAAACGTGAGGCTATTTCTTTACTATGTAGCTCATACAATCTTCATTCCATCAATCTCACTTCTCCATTTTTTTTTAAGCAATGAGACAATGTTTTGATTGTTAAAATATTATTACATGACCCTTCTTACCCTCGTTTTGTAAAGAGTAGAGCAATGATCCATTATGTACAAAATATAAAATGAAGAAAATAATGATGCATAAAACTTATCTTGTGTTGGGAAGTTCCCCAAAATTCCATATAGAGTCCATCGGTAGGACGTTCTTTGGAAGAACTCGCACTTTTGGAATCTTGATGTTGAATACACTAAAAGGAACTTTCCTTCCTCTTGGTGTTTCCTAGCTTTGGAGCCATGCTTGCGAAGGGACTACTTCTTCCCTCTTCTTTTTCCCAGTCCCCAGTGAAGTCACCAAAATGTGAGAGTGCTTTTTTTTCTTAGCACACAGGCCCAAGTAGAGACAAGGATCCTGGGCCAAATATTTGTTGTTTGGTGGACTGGGCTTGGTTCGCCGTATCTAAATAGGGGTTAATTATGAACCAAGTTGTGCGCAAGTCACATAAATCTTCTCAAGGCAAAAATGCAATTCCTCCTAAGCAATAAAATACCATTATAAGTGTTTTAGTGTCATAAAATGACCATTTACACTTACAAAATAAGTAAAATAAGTATTCATAATATTCACAATGAGAAAGAGATTGAAATAGAATATTTAAGGCTTATCTTTTATTGTATAAACATTTAAAAGAGTTCCTTCACTTGGTACCCTGGGCGTACTGTCTGGGATCCCGAGCATACTGTCGTGGGATCCCGGGGTGTACTAGGCATGTAAGAATCCAGAATGCTGGTTCTCTGAACTATATGATTTTTCTCCATATTTATTATGCAATAGAGTTTTGTCCTTTCCCTTTACCTCTATAGGTGCTACATAAAACACACTATACAATACACATATCTTCAAATAGCTGTTAGTTTCTTAGATTAGGATATACATTTTAATACATATGCATATATGTAAATGAATTTCAAGAGAATGATTCAGCCACGAGGATCCTAGCCCCAATTCTCACAGAATTAGTGCTTTTGCACAAGACTTGTGGGATTTGGAACTCAAGTTCGAGTGGCTTTGCTTGGGCTTTGCCTTCCAAGATAGTTAGGTGAGAAGAATTTTTGTGGAAAAGAGTGATATCTGATGTGTGCATGTTTGACATATGTTTCTTTGGAGGCTAGGTGTGTCCAAGGCCCAAGTTGAAGTGAGGACCCCAGTAAAAGGACTTAGCTTTTGGCTGAGTAAAAGGAAAACTAGCAAGCAAGAATATATGTATTGAGCAACAAGAAACAGTAAAAGAAGACAATGTAATAAAGAAATACACGAAATAATTGTTAGAGATCCTCAAATCAATATGAGATATTCATTATTTTGTCTTGATTGTGAATTACAATGTGCTCACTAAGATGCGTTACAAGGTCCAAATAAGCTCAAAAATTGCAGACTTAGATGGCTATCTAAGCCTCTAAGACTTGCAAAGTTTGAATCCTTTTGAATCCAAGTACGTTCTATAGTGGTTGTTTCTAGGATACCGGAAGCTGTTTTTTACTTTCTTTGAGTTTTAGACCGTGTTTTCTCAAAGATTCTGTTATGATTTCTGCTTCTGCATAATGCGTTAATGTTGGCTACTTCTCCCTTTTTATAGTGTCATTTTAAGGTTTGGATACCATTGATTCTTCCCCCTTGGCTCCCTGAGTACCAGAGCCCCTGCTATGCCAGCCATTCTAACCGCTGATTCTTTCTCTGTTTCTCATAGTTTTCCTTTTTTAATCCTGTTTTCCTAAAAGCCACTTACTGACTTTCCATTTTGGAGAGCTGACTTTTACCCTCTCTTCTTTCAAGGCCTTTTACCTCTTAAACTTAGCTTTTTTACTATCCTTTTTGCTGTTATTTTTTCGAAGTGAGCAGAATCCATTCCTGCTGGGTTGAAGGTTTTCCCAGCCATTTCCCCTTATAATTCTTCATTCTGGGTTCCTCAAGGTACCAGCCTTTTGGTCATGAATTGTCACTCTCCAAGCTTTCTGATTCTTTGCTGCATCACTGGGTGCTTAAGGACATATTTGTTCTTACTTTCTTGTATTTCATGGTACTACTTTTTAGATGTCTCAATCCCACTTTAGCTATGCTACACATCCCGAGGATCCCGAGCCTTTGGGGATCCCGACTCAGTTCTTTCACTGGATTTTGCTAGACTTTTTAATGGCCTTTTTTGCTAGAAATTTGAACATACATAGGGCCTTGATGTTGATTCTTCTTGCTGCACGAATTGGGTCTTCTTTATTTTTCATAGAATGGGCTTTCTTATGAAATTTTGGACCTCAACAACATGCAAAGCACGTGGTAGCACAAACAAATCACCAAGTATCTAAAGTATGCAATGGAAAATAAATTGACATGGTGATTCGTTTATGAATGGAGAAAACCTACACGGTAAAAACCTCACTAGGTGATTTTAAGGACACCACTCCCGAGAATCCACTATTATCAAAACAAGCGGTTACAAGTAAAGGAATCCCAGTAACTTATACTAACTTATAGTTGAACTCTTACCCCAATACCCAATTAGACTTGTTCTATAGTGATAATCTCTCATTTCCAATGCATAGTTCCCAATACATGACTAACCAATTGCATGGATCCCAGTACGCAACTTAATCACCAACTTAAGAAGGTTGTTGGCTGCAAAGTTCTTCAGTTCATTAAACGATGAAGATCATGAAGTTTTTTGGTCACAAAACCCTATGGTGTACAAACACAGTAGCTTCTTCAAGAGAAAGAAGAACTAGGGCAAACTAGGTTTCCGGTCACACTTTTCTTCACACTTGTGGAATTGTGCTCTTGTGCAAATGTACATAATCTTTTACGGCCCTCAAAATAATCCTTATATATGTTTAGGGTTGTGAGAAAAGAAAGCTCAAACATACATTCATGGATTGGATGAAAATCAGCTCTAAAAACTGAATTTCATAAATCTCAACAGACAACCTATCTGTTGAGCAGCTATCAAGCCTCGGGCTAAAACAGCTTTCTTAAACGTCGATAAATACTAACTATCAAGCTAGCTGTCAAGCGTGAAATCTTGTTTCTTGAAACATTAAACACATCCTAGATCTACCTAATTACAAGTAAAATACATTTTGTTAAAAAATTAGTCAATTACATAAAATAGTGACATATATTCCTAACATTGAATCACATATGTCCTAACACGGGTTGTACCTATTGCTGGGATATGCTACGGCTTGTACCCATTACTAGTACATGCTACAGGTTGTACCCATTAATGGTATGTGCTATGGCTTGTACCCATTATTGGTACGTGCTACGAGTTATACCCATTGCTAGTACGTGTTACAAGTTGTACCCATTATTAAGATATGCTTACTATCTGCACCCATTATTGGGATGTGTTGTGGCTTGTATCCATAAACATTTGCTATTGACCAATTTCTTGGTCGTAGTTGGAAACTTTTGTTCTTGGCCAAGTTCTAAGCCATGTCACTTGGAAAATTTTGTTTTGATCAAGTCCTGGGCTAGGTATATGGAAAATTTGCTCTTTTCTAGGTCTTGAGCCATGTCACTTGGAAAATTTGTTCTAGCCAAGTCCTAGGCTAGGTACATGGAAAGTTTGCACTTCCCAAGTCCTAGGCAATGTCACTTGGAAAAATCTACTCTGGCCAAGTCCTGGGCTAGGTACATGGAAAGTTTGCTATTCCCAAGTCTTAGGCCATGTCACTTGAAAAAATATGTTCTGGCCAAGACTTGGACCAAGTACATAGAAAGTTTGCTATTCCCAAGTCCTAGGTCATGTTACTTGTGTTGGAGAAATCTAGTTTTTGTATCTCATACAAAAACACACGCAGCAGAAGCAACAAAAACACGGATCTACTTCAATCATGAAAGATAAACATGTAATCATGAATTCTAGAATCAAAGAATAGAAAGCGTACCTTGGTGCAGTGAATTTTAAAACCAAACTTGAGAATACCTTTAATCTTCATCTCAATTCCACATGGTGCCCAAGATGTGTGGTCTCTTAATCAGTCTTTTTGTACAGAAACTCTCAAAGAAAAATCCTTCTTTTTCTCCTTGTGGAGAAAAACTGATTTCTTTTTCTTTTCATCTTACGTACGTTAAAACCATTCTCATAGTTTCTTTATTTTAATAACACTTATTAAATAATGACTGATTATCTAATTGGGTTAGCCTTTTGGGCCTACCCAATTGGGCTTTAGTCTGTGGCTTGAGATGGGACCAAAGGGACCAATAAGACACTAGCTCCAATGGATCTTGGGCTTTTCCGTCAACTCTTGACAAGTCCAAAGTTACCATTAATTATATTCAATACCACTATAAGAATATAATTGCACTCTAGGCCTTATCTATAAATTATATCCCAAGACTGTATTATACATTCAACCCCTTCATTAAAATATTCGTAGTAATACAAAGTCATTAATATTGACTGCCATTTTGAAGATCACTACATCTTAATCCTTGAGTACCCGGTTTAATCCTTTATGTTATTCATCATATATTTATGAAATCCAATTCCATAAATATATACTTTAGTAACTCCTTACTAAAGTTGTTAGGCCCAACACTCTGAATAACCAAACCCATTAAACTTATCTCAAGGGAATATTTTATATCTCTGTTAAGAGATTATGAATTCCATCTTGAGAATATATGTTCCATCAACACTAAATGTGGCTGCCCAACATACTGAGGTTTTGACCATAACTTATAGATCTCACTTCTGATATATCAAAGCAACCTATATCTCATGATCAAGTCCATTATTCTCTCAGGATTTAGAGTTGATGTAAATAGAAGTCGTGAGATTTATTATTCAATTGATAGTTTTTAGGAGAATAATAAATCTCACAGCGGTCCAGTTCAATATGTTTTAACTTTTAAAACATATCAACATACCAACTAGAAGTCTCTACTTCCATGATCAAGACAAATCATCTTAGTTGATATGTTATAGTTTTCGCAGATGAAATGCCCAATTTCATCACCGACTACGAACTAAAATTCTGAGTTTACAAAGAACTTGTGATTTATATCTTTTGGTGACTTTTCACATAAATCACATATTATGCATCTCATGGACTAAGATAATGTCTCATTAGTTCATAAATAGTCTCATATAATTAAACAACTTAATTATTCATGACATGCCAATAAATTGGATTTTAGGGCACAAACCCTAACAACTTGGAGAATTTGTTCATGGCCATTAAATTCTTCAATCTTCAAAAATGTTCCTTTGCAGCCCCCCATTCTTAAGTGTGGTCACAAAATTAATCTCTTTTCTTTTCTTCAAAGGGATAAGGATTTGTTTCCTTTTCCGAGGATCTTTTAAAATATCATCTCTTGGCTGTGAACAAATCCTTCATGGAAATACTCTTCTTTTATGAGTCATCTAAGATTGCTCTCACTGGTGAACTGGTGGCTAGGAGGAGCTCCACCAAGATGATTCTTTCATGGTGTTTTCTTTAGGTAGGGGATCCTCTTACGAGGATCCTGGAAGAGGAAGGCTTCCTCTAGGCATGCTCATTAGAGGCAGACTTCACAAACCTCATAGCCTATTTCTTTCCAAGGATCTCTACCGCTACTACTTTTCTAAGGATCTTCTCACTCAATAGGTACTCCTCTTCTTCAAGGAACTAGGCCAATGAGTCTACTACAGTCTAGCTCTTGATAGATCTGGGGATCTTTCAGACCTATGTTGTATTGGGAAATTAAAATTAGCCACTAGACTACTCTTCAAGATCGCAAGGGCTGATAGAGGGGGGCTTTTATTGGATGGGAGCTCGTCACCAATAAGATTTGGTGGGATGAAAAGTACTGATTTAGTTTTCAAGATGCATGACCACCAAACATGCCCTTTCTATGTTGGGATACCTCATTTTGGTGTCCTTCAATGCCCTGTATGCTTGAGACCGCAAGCTCCCAAGTACAACAATAGTGATTTTGCCATGCGCTAATACTCCTAAGGAAGGCAAATGACTCATGATTTGTTGAAGTTTTATGAAAGACATTTGGTTGCCCAGCTCCCCATATGAGACCATTCACCTTTTTCAACAATTTGGATAATCCACTACTGACTAAGGTTGGCCTTGGTGTGAACTTCCTAATGTAAGAAACTCTTTCCAAGAAGCTCTTGAGTTCCTTGACCATGGTATGCCTCTTCATGGTTGATATGGTTGTTGCCTTAGTTGGATCTATGAGGAGATCGATGTTAGGCAAAGGAAATTTATCCTTTGGACGTGCCTCATTTAATTTGAAGGAGTCCACGCCAATAAATCTTCATATTTTTTCAATAACTCCACCAAAATAATAAATACTGAAAGGTGAATAAAACGTTAGGGGTCCTCAGAATAATAAATAATGCTTCACTATTTCTTGAGTTTCTAATACATTATGTCCTTTTTGCACTGGGATATGTTACAAGGTCCAAATTAGTTCAAAAGTTACAGACTTAGATAGCTCTTTCAAGCTTCTAAGACTTATGAGGTTTGAATCCCTTTGAATCCAAGTGTATCCTCTAATGTATGTCTCAAGATCTTGGACAGTGTTTTCCCCCTTTTCTCCCTTTTTGAATCTTAAAGAAGTTTTTCAAAGGTTTTTAGGCTCTGGTTAGTTATTGCTGAATGGTTTTTGCTAATGGCTTCTCCCCCATTTATAGCACTTTCCTAGGGTTTTTGGTGTACAACTGATTCCCTTCATTTGCTGCCTTGGGTACTAGAACCATTATTGTGTCAGCAACATTGGTGGCTGGCCCCTTCCATATTTTCTCACTATTTTCCCCTTTTGAGGTTTCCCTCCAAAAAGTCCTCAGCTGACCTTCCTCTTTTGAGGGTTTTAGGGACTGACTTTTAAACTCTTTTTCCAAGGTTTCTAAAGAGGCTTTTCAGAGCCTCCATTTTTGCTATCTTATCCTTTGTCTTTTTTCTCTAAATAGGCAGATTCCCTATGTTAGGCTGAAAGATCCCCAGCCACCTTCCTTAACGGTTCACCTTGCTGCACTTCTAGAGGTACCAAGCTTCCCTTCATAGGTACTAGTTCCTAAGTCATTATCTGTTTCCAAAATCTTTTTTTTTTTTTTTTGGGTTGTAGGTGGCTAATAGGACATGTTTTCCTTCATTCTTTGTGCCCATGATCATGCTTCTCTGAGCTGTCCATCTCCCAATTGATTCTTTCCTACATTTTCCAAGGATCCCCTCCCTGGTTCTAGCAGTTCCTCAGTATCCTAGTCCAGTCTTTTCCTGAGCTCCTTGGGGGTTCTTCTCACAGAGGCTGGGCCAAGCTTTCTCTGCTTTTTTCTTCCTTCTCTAAGGCCTAAGGCTTACCCATTCATGAGCTTAGGCTTCCTTTTACCTATTTTAAATGGGTCTTTGCTTATGGATTAGGACTTTCTATCCTTAAGAGCTCATTAGTTTTGGATTTCAATGCTTATAATATTTTGGACCTCAACACCAACCAAAACAAAAATTTGCATTTACACATCTGATAGGCCACAAGCGTTTTGACTCTTTGTGATTAAACCAATTAATTAATTAGCCAAGTCATTAATTAATCAATTTAACATGCAAACGCATAGTAGCACAAACAAATCATCAATAAACTAATTATGCAGCAGAAAATAAATAACACGGTGATTTGTTTACAAATGGGGAAAAACTTGAAGGCAAAAACCCCACTAGGTGATTTTCAAGTCACCACTCCCGAAACTCCACTATTATCAAAACAAGCGGTTACAAGTAAAAGAATCCCAAGTACCTCACCAACCTACAATTGAACCTTTACCCCAATACCCAATTGGACTTATTCTGTAGTGACAATTTCCCTTTTCAATGCACGGCTCCTAAGTACATGACTAGCAATTGCACAGATCCCAGTACGCGACTTCAATCACCAACTAGAAAGAGTTATTAGCTGCAAAGTTCTTCAATTCATCCATGATGAAGATTAAGAAGATGCTTGGTCACAAAACCCAAAGGTGCACATACACAATAACTTCTTCAGAAGAGATGAACTAGGACAAAACTTTGTCTCCAGTCACAATTTGCGTGAACAGAGTTTGCTTAATGCTTGTGTAACTTGTAAACACTTTGACGGCCTTGTTTATATGCCTAGGGTTATGAAAGCTCGAAAACGTGTTGAAAACACAAGAGCTATTTAGACCCCCAATTACAAATTACGGCTCGATAGATTTTACACAACTTTAATACAAAGTGCGGAATAGTGTAAAAGCGAGCGGATGAACAAGAAACTACTCTAATTCATAATTAAAGCAACACAGCAGTAATAATGAAATTAAACAAGAGTAGGGAAGAAGGATGCAAACACAGAAAACACCAAGACGTGTTCTCGAAGAGGAAACCGAAGAACTCGGCGAAAAACCTCTCCGCCGCCCTCCAAGCGGAAATCGATCCACTAGACAATCAGTTGGGATACATGGGTTAGCAAGAGACCCTCCAAGCCTAATCTACCCGATGTACCTAAGCCCTCCAAGCTCCTACTCCAACAAGGCTTCTCGGAACCGTGTCTTGTCTTAGTTCTCCGGATCCCGCAACAAGCTCCATGTTGCATCTGCCATCCTTGGCTTCTTCCAATGCTTCCCAGCAACTCCAAAGCACTCTCTACACTCTAAATAGGTGTGGGTTGTGTTTGGGTACAAATCTCCTCTCAAGGTATGATTATGGGAGAGGGATGGAGAAGAGGCTACAATGATTTCTCACTAAGGAGGAGTAGCTCTCTCTCAAAAGATGGGTGTGTGTGTTGTAGAAAACCTATCTAGGGTTTTTCTATCTGAATAGCCTATCATACATTTGTGGGTAATGAGGGTATATATAGTATGGGTGAAGGGTAAGAAAGTCACTCATTAAAATCCTCCAGGCAGAATGTTTCGCGACTGTCTCGCGGGAAGGCCTTACCCGCGAGACAATCGCGAAAACGACAGCCTGGCATGACTCTTCAGCTTCCAGTCATGTGCTTCTCACATGACTATTTCGCGGCTTAGCTTCCAGCGACACACCCGCGAGATCCACTGATCTTCAATAAAGCTTGAGTCTTCACCAACTTGATACTAAACCCAATACAATTAAATCCCACAAAATACAAGGAAATGAAATAAAGTAATTACAACACAATTTGTCATGGAATAAAGCCAATATAAAACATAGTTGTAAATCACAACTTTACAATCTCCCCCTTTGGCTATTCCGTGACAAAACACCCTATAACAGACTCTAGACTTAAACATGAGTTTGGGAACAAAGGCAAAACTCACTCACACCTAAATCTAGAAGCTGTGATGAACTTGGAACATGTATACCTGTAACCTGAAACACTTGCACAAAACACATTAGACCCTCAAGGTAAATCAAGTGATAAAAAGACAAGTATAATGCAACAAGTAAACTACGATCAAGCAAAATGGAATAAAACATTAGACCATGGCAAGATCAAACAAGCAATCACTATACACAAGTGATCACTATGCTCATTCACACAAGGAATGAACATCCGGACATGCAAGATGATAAGCTCATTTGAAGAGTATCATTTGCAAATCCAACACTCAACCAATGCAAAATACTTAAAGTATTTGCATCTAGGAACAATCCTACACGGGCACAAGAGTGATGTGGTGAAGTAAATGTATAACATTAAACTTCAACAACATAAGCATAGAGGCTGCATAAGCAACGAATTGCAAATACATGGCACAAACCATAAAAGCCTACAAATATGGAATGAAACAAACCCTTAAAGCTTACAAAAGCAACATGGGTACATGTGTGTTCCAACACATAAACAAGATGCAAAGCATAGATACTAAAAGTAACACAAAGCATCATAAAGCAACGAGAAAACAAGCATAAAGTGAATCAAGGTTTTCTCAAAAAACAATGTCTTCTCCCCCTTAGTATATGCATCTCCCCTATGGCTTTCTCTCCCTACGAATGTGCACAAGGTAGAATTTCTCCCCCTAAGAGTGTGCACATGAGTCATATAGAAATGACGATACTCTCCCCCTTTTTGTCACGAATAGACAAACTAATCAAGAGGAATGAGGGAAAGAAAAGAAGATAAGAACAAGGGTAAAAGATGATGCATGAAGGGTGCATGATGAATGAGAAAATGAAACTCAAACATAAGACAAAAACATTTTAAAACAATGCTACAAAGCATAAAGAATATGACATGCTAAGGATAATGGAACATGATGTGGACCTAGACATGACATAGACACAAGAACATGTTAAATGTGTTAGAAGGTCTAAAAAAACTTAACAAGCGTGAGTGAATGCAAAAACATGTCAAGTGTTCAAGTGTGTGCAGCAAAGGTGCAATAAGTGTGCATCTAGTGTGCATGTGAGATGCATGACCAATGCATGAGCAAGGCACTCAAGGAGCAAAGTGTACAAAACATACCACCAAAGATCAAAACATGATAAACATGAATAATTATGGTGATCCCCAAAATTTGGTACTCATCGGAGTCCAAAACAACGAGAAAATGCCATTTGGGTATTTTATCAAACACTTGGAGTGCACACACTACACATATATGATGAACAATGCAAGAACATATGAAAATCTTGCCTAAATACATGTTATTTTTGCCACAAGGGGGCAACATCCAAAGCAAATTATCATTTAAAACAAAGCCCAATCAAAAAGATTGACAGAAATTAAGTTTTCTAACTCCCAATTGAGAAAATCTCAACTATGAACATAAAACCCCCAAAAACGTAATCTAAGGATCAAAATCAATGAAATGAGTTAAAGATTACCTTAGAAATGTTTATGGAATGAAAAACACTTGAATTTAGTTGAGTTTTGATGTAGAAACATTAAAACAGGGGTTTGGGAGAAGATGGGAGGCGTTTAAAACAAATGACCCACGAAATGCCCTTTAAAAAGCTGATCTGGAAAATTTCGCGGGAAGCTGACTCGCGAAAGTACTCGCGAAAATTTTCGCGGGTAAGCCTTACTCGCGAGCTACTCGCGAAACAGTCGCGAAACTCTCTGTCCAAAGCTGAAAAAACTTTAAAATTGGACCATTTAACTCCCAGTTGAGCCTATACATGAAATAGGTCACAAAAACACCCAGAAAACATGTTTTTCACACAAAAACACTTTAAAAACTTTGAAAAACATGGGTGATACAAATCACTTCCAAAAGCAAACAAAAAGAACAAAAATCTTTTTGGTTTGAACCACATATGATTGAGCACACACACATCACATTTGAACACGTACAATCACACAAATGAAATAGACATTCATTGAACAAAAGTCTTGTGTGTTGTGTGTGAGGATCAAGTGTGGAATAGTCCTTAGACTAGAGTGAAGCTTCAATGATCAATTCAATCGGGTCATACACAACTGATACGAAATCAAGTGGACAATCTCCATTATAGAAATGAGTATATATGACCTCCCACACATTGAATACAAAACTTAGAAGCTTTTCATTTGGCTTCTGCATAAGGCATAACAATTGGTCCATTTTATTTTGTTTGGACAAAAACATCTCATTTTGAGATTGGTGCTTGAAATTTATGATATTTCAACATTGATGATTAGCCTTTGGCTTTTTGAGCACCATACAAAACATATTAAAAAGAGTCGCTTTCCCTTTTTCCTAGTCAAATACTAGTATGTGCGACAGGCTTTTGCAGCTCAATATCTCTTTTTATTTGGAGATTTACATTTGGTGAGCTCTATTTGCAAAAAAAAAAATAAAGTGGGAAGAGATATAGACACAAGTCTATGCAAGTATCAAGACCAACAAGACTATTGACCAATCATTCATGACAAGCTTGAAGATCTATTTACAACAGTCACACATAGTATTCAAGATTTCTCCCACAAAGAACTAGGTGCATACAAAACAAGCTAAGCTCGTAAATGCACAATGCCATTAGTACGAAGGTACTAGGCCAAACTCACATGTGAAATGTGCTCAAACATATACGATCAAACTTTTTGAATTTTTCACTTTTTATGTGGTTTTGGATTTTTTTTTTACACACACAAAACAAAGACATAAAAGAAGATCAAAACAAAAGCAATGCATACAAATAAATGCAAAATGCACAAATGCATGAAGATATGACATTTAATGCATGAAAGGTCCTACAAAGATCGAAAGAATTAGATCAAGGACCAAAAGAGCAAAAGCTCAACCATAAGAACCCTTCCTCATCCAAACGGAATGATTGCTTGGAATGAGTGTCTCAAGAGAAGTGAGACGAGGGTTGGGATAATAAGAACCGGAGATGCACATAGTCAAGGAGTTAAGAGCATTAAACACTTTCTTTAACAACATGCTATTTTCACTCAAATCCGGTTTATCATGCAAAGTACAACTTTCAAGAGGCTCAAGTTTCTCTTTTCTTTTAATTCTTTTAAGAGCATGAAACTTAGAGCAATGAGGTCTTAAATGACCAAAGGCACCACAATAGTGACAAACAATGTATTTAGGTCCATTAGGCTTTTCGGGAATGGATCTAGCAACTTGGGTTTGTTCTCTCTTCAACTTAGAACATTGAGGCCTTATATGACCAATCACACCGCAATGGTGGCAAGTTGGAACAAACTTAGATCCACTCAATTCCCTAGGATTGGACCTAACCAAAAGCTTAGGCTTAAGAGCCTTTCTCTCCATTTTTTGATTTCTTTTATGTGGAGGAATGTACACCGATTTGTCCTTTGAGGCAAAATACACATTAGGCACAAAATCGGGTACCACAACATGATTGCAACATACATTTTCATCATTTTTAACAGTAGGTTCAGCAATCAAACACTTGACATGCATCTTAAGAGATTCATTTTCAGATTTAAGATCATCAACAAGTTTGTTAGACAAAACAAGTTTAGCATCCAAGTCCATATTCAAACACTCAAACTCTTTCAGCTTTTCAAGAGAATTTTCAGCAAGTTTCTTATATTTTTCAACCAATTTGATGGATTCATTGAGCTTAGCAATCAAATCATCCTTTTCACAAAATAACTTGCTTAAACTCTTTTGAAACTTCTTAGCATTTTTCCTTAAGAGTTTAGTATTAGGAATATCAACAACACCCAAAGATTCATGTAACATAGCATCACAATCATGAGGATTATCACTCATAGAGGCATTTTCACAAACACGTGGCATGTTACATTCATCACCAACCAAATCATATATAGAGGCATATAAAGCACAATCCATGGCAAATAAATACAAGGGGTCAAGGATCACACTAAGGTATTTAAACCAAGCAAGTGTACCCGCTCTGATACCAATTGAAAGCTCGAAAACGTGTTGAAAACACAAGAGCTATTTAGACCCCCAATTACAAATTACGGCTCGATAGATTTTACACAACTTTAATACAAAGTGCGGAATAGTGTAAAAGCGAGCAGATGAACAAGAAACTACTCTAATTCATAATTAAAGCAACACAGCAGTAATAATGAAATTAAACAAGAGTAGGGAAGAAGGATGCAAACACAGAAAACACCAAGACGTGTTCTCGAAGAGGAAACCGAAGAACTCGGCGAAAAACCTCTCCGCCGCCCTCCAAGCGGAAATCGATCCACTAGACAATCAGTTGGGATACATGGGTTAGCAAGAGACCCTCCAAGCCTAATCTACTCGATGTACCTAAGCCCTCCAAGCTCCTACTCCAACAAGGCTTCTCGGAACCGTGTCTTGTCTTAGTTCTCCGGATCCCGCAACAAGCTTCATGTTGCATCTGCCATCCTTGGCTTCTTCCAATGCTTCCCAGCAACTCCAAAGCACTCTCTACACTCTGAATAGGTGTGGGTTGTGTTTGGGTACAAATCTCCTCTCAAGGTATGATTATGGGAGAGGGATGGAGAAGAGGCTACAATGATTTCTCACTAAGGAGGAGTAGCTCTCTCTCAAAAGATGGGTGTGTGTGTTGTAGAAAACCTATCTAGGGTTTTTCTATCTGAATAGCCTATCATACATTTGTGGGTAATGAGGGTATATATAGTATGGGTGAAGGGTAAGAAAGTCACTCATTAAAATCCTCCAGGCAGAATGTTTCGCGACTGTCTCGCGGGAAGGCCTTACCCGCGAGACAATCGCGAAAACGACAGCCTGGCATGACTCTTCAGCTTCCAGTCATGTGCTTCTCACATGACTATTTCGCGGCTTAGCTTCCAGCGACACACCCGCGAGATCCACTGATCTTCAATAAAGCTTGAGTCTTCACCAACTTGATACTAAACCCAATACAATTAAATCCCACAAAATACAAGGAAATGAAATAAAGTAATTACAACACAATTTGTCATGGAATAAAGCCAATATAAAACATAGTTGTAAATCACAACTTTACAGGTTAGAAGAAAAGAAGGCCCTAAGACACATCCACGAATCCCAAGAAATCAGATTAGAAAATCTGATTTTATAAATCTTGACAGATAGAAGCTGTCGAGCAACTACCGAGCAGGTGTCGAGCTTTAATGATTTAGCACGTTTTCAGCTTGTTTCTTGGACAGACTTGATGACTTCAACACTTGATCTCGAAACCTTGTTTCTTGAAGTATTAAAAATATCTGGAACTACCCAATTACAAGTTGAGTGCATTTTGTCAAAGGATTAGCCAATTACATAAAAGAATGACATATGTTCTTTAACAAGTGAAACCATATATGTCCTAACAACATCAATTCATATGAAACTAAAAATGGCTAGATTAATCAACACACAATCATATGTACAAGATTTAGTAAAGATTTGCGTGTTGTGTGTGCAACTAGAATGTGTACAAAATACAGAAAATGTGATATGTAGATAGTTATTAAAAAAAATTCTACATCATTAATCCCATTGGTTTGAAAGTGACTATCACCTAAAGAGTTACAACATATAACTTTCTCATCTCCTAGAAAACATGCTTGCAATGTAGGTGGGTTCATTGTTGATAGGTCACAATCTGAATGACCCCTTGTGATTTACCCTAATTAATTAATTTAGCCAAGTAATTAATTAACCAATTAATTATGCAATTTTATGGAAGCACAAACAAATCACCAATCAACTAGATAAGCAGCGGAAAATAAATAACACGGTAATTTGTTTACGAATGGGGAAAACCCTAATGGCAAAAACCCCACCGGGTGATTTTCAGGTCACTACTCCTAAAACTCCACTATTATCAAATCAAGCAGTTACAAGTAAAGGAATCCCAAGTACCTTACCAACCTACAGTTGAACCCTTACCCCAATACCCAATTGGACTTGATCTGTAGTGACAGTCTCCACCTTTGATGCACAGCTCCCAAGTACGTGACTAACCAATTGCGCGGATCCAAGTACGCGACTTCAGAACACCAACTGAGGAAGAATGGTTGGCTGCAAAGTTCTTCAGATCATCATTTCTGATGAATAGCAGGAAGATACTTGGTTACAAAACCCTATGGTGCAAATACACAGCAACTTCTTGATGGAAGATGAACTAGGTTAAGAACTTCGTCTGTTGATCACAATTTGCTTAAACAGAGATTGCTTAATGAATATGCAACTTGTGTCACCCAAAATGGCTCTTAAAATAATCCTTTTATATATTTAGGGTTAGAAGAAAAGAAAGCCCAAAAACATATTCACGGATTCCAAGAAAATCAGATTAGAAATCTGACTTTTTAAATCTCGACAGATAGCAGGTGTCGAGGTAGCTATTGAGAGGTGTCGAGTTTTAAAAATTTTGCACTTCAACTTGCTTTCTCTTGGAAAGACTTGATGACTTCAACACTTGACCTTGAAACATCGTTTCTTGAAGTATTAAAAACACCTAGAACTACCCAATTACAAGCAGAGTGCGTTTTGTCAAACGATTAGCCAATTTACATAATTAAGTGACATATGTTCTTAAACAAGTTAAAACATATATGTCCTAACAATCTCCCTCTTTGGCAATCCGTGACAAAACCACAACAAACAAATGAGCATATGAGAGAAGTCATAAATCACTTAACTCATATTCACTTGTTGAATACAATAAAATCTATCCTAACACAAACTCTTGAAAAACTTTGCAAGAAGAGAGCTTATGATAAGTAGACTTTGACAACCTGTATTTCTGAAACACTTTAAACAAAACTCATCAAGGCATCTTGTGTGAAACAGAAATAAATAGATTGCGTACAAATATAAAGAACATGTGTATAAAGATAGAAAAGAAACAACACATGAAGATAGAGATGAAAGAAACATACATCAACATATATAAAAAATAAGATAAGTACAATGTATGTAAAAATGGTCAAAGGACCTCATATACAAGACCAATGTATCTAAAAGATAAGAAAAAAAAAAAACATATAACCTCACTACATCCCTCAAGTATAACAACACTCCCCATATCAAAAATGTCCTATACTAACTCTCCCCCTAAGATGACTACTCTCATAGCCCAAAACTACTCCCCCTTTTTGTCACAAGTTACAAAGGGTATAGTGTTATGTAGACATCTCATCGGCAGAGCTAGCATCCCCATCATCATCATCATCATCATCATCCTCATCATCCTCAGAATCTGACGCTGCTGGAGTAGATGGTGAAGGAGTAGCCTCTGGAGCAAATCCACCCATGATCGCCTGCTGTCGTACAATACGACCCACACGAACATTCACCTGATACAACTCAGCAGAGAGTGTATCAAGGCGAGTGTCTATGCGCTGCAGCTACGCTATAATATCACCAAGGGATACATCACTCGAAGAGGAAGAAGGAGCAGATGTAGATGGAGCGGATCTGGAAGGCGCCGAACGGGAGGGAGGAGTGGCACCTGGCTGTCTCGACCTGAACTGCGCCTCACTACGTTTTACAGTAGCGGCGTCTATGGCAGATATGTGTGTGAAGTGGTCGGACATAGGAAAGGGAACAGAAAAATGGCGTAGAATCCGCGTGATAGCAGAAGGAAAGATGAGCTTATCACGGGACGCCGAGTCAAGATAGACCTCTATGATAGAGCGGATGAAGTGAGAAGGGAAGTCTATAGTAAGATGCTCAAGCAGGGAAAGCAAAAATCGAGCACGAGGCTAAGTGATAGAGTTATAATGAGAAAGAGGATGGAGAACAAAGGTCATCACCATGTTAATGAATCTAGGACCTTTAGCAAAAGGCCTACATGATGTGAACTGATGCTCACCCCAATCAGCAGGGCGCTCACAAAAAGCAGAGATGAGCTCATCTTTGGACACAGTCCTCAGATGCTCACAAGAAGGGTAATCAGGAAACTCTATCCTAGGTACCCTAAGCACATCCGCAACAAGTTGCGGTGTGACAGGAATGCGCATACCTCGAACGCGAGTGACAAAATGAGGTACTAAAAGATCAATCCCGTGCATGTTGGAGTAGAACTCCTGTATCAGCACGAGAGGGCAAGTGACCGGGATGTCACACAGTGACCCCCATCCCCTATTGTTAATGACAATGGGAAGGTCAGTATCAGCGAAGTCCGCCAGTATAACGTGGCGTTCCGAATGAACACCTCGTTTAGAAAAGTTCTCTGAAAATGCCTTATGAGCATCTCCATCACGGAACCGGATGTTAAAAGGAGTATTATCTGAAGAGGAAGAAGCTCCAAAACGCAGAGGGTTCCGAGCATGAGTAGATTTACGTTTGGGTGCCATAGACACGACTAACGTAAAAGAATGAGAAAAAGATAGAGGGGGAAACAATCAGAAAAGTCCCAAACACAGTTCAAATATATCAAATATGTTGAACAACAAGTACGTATGCATGGGAATGCATGGACATGTGTCATGTAAAGAGAAAAACATCATGGGCTCAGCCCAATCCAATCCTAGCAGCACACAAACATAAGGCACACATCTAAATGCATGTAAATATCATTATAATGCAAATGAAATGCAATGTATGACATTTTGAAATCATTTAAGTGCAAACCCAACCTAAAATTTGAAGAAAAACTCAACAATTTTGAAAAACCCCAAATTTTTATGAAAAATTCCAAAAACTAGGTTTTCAAACATGAAATGCATGAAAATGAAGGGGAAAAGTGATCTTACCAAGAGATTGAAGCAAGGAATGAGCAAGATCCAAGTGGGGTTGAAGATTGAGTGAGAAAAACCAGTTGGGAAGTTGAAACGCCTTGGACAGATCGAGTGAGATCGAGAGAATGAGTGAAAAAATCGCGAACAGTGTTTAAATAGGCACCTCAGTAATTCTCGACAGCTGAGGTGTCGAGAGGTATCGAGAAGCTGTCGAGGAAGGTATCGAGGAAATGTGCCGTCGACAGATGCAGGTATCGAGAGGTATCGAGGAACAAGGCCAAATTCAGATACATGAAGCTCGATCGATCGACAGGGTATCGAGAAGCTGTCGAGAGGACAGAAGAAATCTCGATCGATCCACAAGGTGTCGAGAAAGAAGACTCAAAACATCATAAGTGAATCTCGATCGATCCAACAGGTGTCGAGCATCTATCGAGGGGACAGAGACTTTCTCGATCGATCCATCAGGTGTCGAAGAGGTATCGAGATTGCGATAAGAAACAACAAGAGAAGCTCGACAGATGACCAGGTATCGAGGAGGTGTCAAGGGAGGTGTCGAGCCATCAGAAAAATGCAGTTTTTCGAGAAGGGAAATACACAGACATGAATGCAATCTAACACATATCTTAACCAAAGATCCACTTAAGTGATAAACCTCTCAAAACATCTCTCAACAAGAAAATATGCACAAGGATCATGCAAAACACACACACACACTAAACAAGTCTAACCAATTTTATATTTCAAAAACAAGTTATGATAGTTTAGTGAACATACATTAGCACATGTAAAACCTTTATGATGGCTAAGTCACATTGTACCTGCACATGTATCAAAAGTAGCAAAGAATATTGCGTGTTGTGTGTGAAAAACATCGCAAGATTGCATATGTGTATAGATGTTATGACGATCTGAGATATGAGAAAATAACTTTCAACTCACACACAATCATAACTGTTTAATAGGGACTATCACCTTCGAGGTACATCCTATAACTCTCAGATCTCCTAGAATACACGCTTGCAACCATATATAAAGCATTTTTAATCTTTTTGCTTTTTATTTTTCCTTGCATGTTTTCTTTTATTTTAGCATATCATACATGGGTATATAAAAGAGAGAAAAGAAATACCCAAGATGTTAAGCATTTGACATCGCACTTTTGCTATGCCGAAGCATACGAATGTCTTTGACACTGCACTTTTGCTATGCCGAAGCATACAGGTGTTATATTATGATTAGCGGGCACCAGTGGTGAGATGGTTATTTATGCCTTTCTCTTAGGATTTTCTAGTCCTACCCGTCAAAAAGAGTGATATGAGTGTTAAGTTTTAAGATATAACCTAATCTTACTTATCACAAACAAGAGCCACAAAGCTCACTTGCTTAGTTGTGCATAGAGATGCTCATCTAAGCTACAAGTGATACAAAGTTTAAAAAACTTTGATTCATTGGCCATTCAAGGTACACAAGTACCAAAGTACACAAAACACACACTGTTTTTGTATTTTTCTGATTTTTCAATTTTTTTTTCAATAAAAAAATAAACAAACTGAAAGTAAACACACAAAACATGTTAAACAAAATAATGCAAAAACTAGACTGACTCAGCAGAAAAACAAAACACAAAAGGAATGCAAGACACAGAAAAACAAAAAGAAAGAAGCAAGTGATGAAATCACTTAAAATCCTTTTTCTTCCACACCTTGGAAGAGCCTTTCCTTTGATTAAATCCTTGAACCGGCGGTGAGGGGGAAGAATTTAACCCGTTCAAGTTCGAAAGGAACATGAGGGCTTTCAGAAGATCTCCAAGAGGAGCAAGAGAGGATTGAAGCTGATTATGGTTTCCAGATGCTATCATGCCATTGCTCTGTTGAGTGGCTAACCACTTATAGCAATTTGGTCTAGTATGACCGGCAGCTCCACAATGATGACAGAGATGCTGCTTCTTTTTTTTAGGCTTTTGAGAGTTTGCCTTCTTAGCCCTAGGGTTTTTATCATCTTTCTTATCTTGCTTAGGGGGGCTCCTAAGATAGATTTACCCTTGTCTAAGTTCTCACTAGCTAATTCAGTTTTGACATCAATATTCTCAATTTCAGTATTATTAGCAGGAGGAACAAAAACAGTATGGCTAGTAGAAGCAGTGTTTGAGAAAGAAATACCATACCCCAAACCAGTTCGATCCGAAGCAGATTTCTGATTGCTCAGCATCTCATCAAGCTTTGCACTTGAAGTCCTCTCTAGTTGAGCTCTGACTTGAAACAACTCTGCTTCAAGCTTCTTGGTCTTCTCTGCCAAAAAGGTGTTTTCAAATCTCAATGCTCCAGTAGTTTGATTCACCTCATCAAACTTTGTGGATAACTCTTCACGATCAAGTTCCACATCACTGAGCTTCTTAGTGGCCAGCTTGTATAATTTCTCATGCTTTTCAAAGAGCTTATAAAGCTTCTCATAGGCTGAATGGATATCATCTTGATCATCCATTTTCTCAAATTTTGATTCCACCAATTCTTCTTCTTCATCCACTTCTTCAACAATCCCTTCAGTAGGATTGACTGTGGCGGTAAAAGCATTTAAGATTCCGTCATCCTCATTGTCGGAATCATCTTCAGGCTTAGTGTCACTTAGAGTTGCAGCAAGTGCCTTGCTTTTCCCAATGCTCTTGAGATACGTAGGACACTCATGTTTCATGTGTCCAAACCCATGACATCCAAAGCATTTTGGTCCTGCAGGAACAGTGTACTGACTTCCATCCTTAGCATCCTTCTTCCCTTTGTCTTGGCTTTTAGACTGTGAAGAACTGAACTGCCTTCGGTCCTTGTCGAAACTCCTTCCATTGGCATTCTTCATAAACTTCTTGAACTGCCGGGTGATGTAGGACTTCATCTTAGAATCTTCATCATTGGAAGACTCATCTGTATCACTGTTCTTTGCCTTCAAGGCCATGCTTTTACCTTTACTAGACTTGCCAATCCTAGATAGTCCTATCTCATAGGTTTGCAAGTTTTCTACCAGCTCAGTCAAAGGAATCTTGTCAATGTCCTTTGATTCTTCTATCGCCGTAATCTTGGCATGGAATCTCTTAGGTAGGGATCTGAGCACCTTCCTTACAATCTTGGGTTCAGGGATGGTTTCCCCAAGATTGAAAGCTGAGTTCACTATGTCCTTGAGCTTGGCATAGAACTCATCAAATGACTCATCCTCCTCCATCTTAATTTCTTCAAAGCTTGTAGTGAGCCTCTGAAGCTTTGAGTCTTTGACAGCCTTAGTGCCTTCATAGGTAGTTTGGAGGATGGTCCAAGCTTCCTTGGTAGTTTCAGTTGAGGATATCTTTTTGAACTCCTCATTTGTGACTGCGCTAAATAGGGCATTTAACGCTCTGCTGTTGAAGTTAGCCGCCTTGATCTTAGAATCATCCCAATCGACCAGATCTTCTGTTGGCTTAGTCCAGCCAATCTCTACAGCTTGCCACACCTTTTCATCTAAAGACTGCAAGAAAGCTCTCATGAGTACTTTCCAGTATGCATAGTTAGTGCCATCAAATAAAGGAGGTATAATCAAAGATTGTCCTCTATCCATGACAAACAGGGGTCTATGGATCAAACACAGCAAAGAATAAAACCTAATCAGAGTGTGCCTGCTCTGATACCACTTGATAGGTCACAATCTAAATGCAATTTTATGGAAGCACAAACAAATAACCAATCAACTAGATAAGCAGCGGAAAATAAATAACACGGTGATTTGTTTACGAATAGGGAAAACCCTAATGGCAAAAACCCCACCGGGTGATTTTCAGGTCACCACTCCCGAAACTCCACTATTATTAAATCAAATGGTTACAAGTAAAGGAATCCCAAGTACCTTACCGACCTACAGTTGAACCCTTACCCCAATACCCAATTGGACTTGATCTGTAGTGACAGTCTCCACCTTTGATGCACGACTCCCAAGTACGTGACTAACCAATTGCGCGGATCCAAGTACGCAACTTCAGAACACCAACTGAGGAAGAATGGTTGGCTGCAAAGTTCTTCAGATCATCATTTCTGATGAATAGCAAGAAGATGCTTGGTTACAAAACCCTATGGTGCAAATACACAGCAACTTCTTGATGGAAGATGAACTAGGTTAAGAACTTCGTCTGTTGATCACAATTTGCTTAAACAGAGATTGCTTAATGAATATGCAACTTGTGTCACCCAAAACGGCTCTTAAAATAATCCTTTTATATGTTTAGGGTTAGAAGAAAAGAAAGCCCAAAAACATATTCACGGATCCCAAGAAAATCAGATTGAAAATCTGACTTTTTAAATCTCGATAGATAGCAGGTGTCGAGGTAGCTATCGAGAGGTGTCGAGTTTTAAAAATTCTGCACTTTAACTTGCTTTCTCTTGGACAGACTTGATGACTTCAACACTTGACCTTGAAACATTGTTTCTTGAAGTATTAAAAACACCTAGAACTACCCAATTACAAGCAGAGTGCGTTTTGTCAAAGGATTAGCCAATTTACATAATTAAGTAACATATGTTCTTAAACAAGTTAAAACATATATGTCCTAACACTTGTTTTTGGAAGTACCCAAGTCCATTAATGACAAGGGATCCTCGGCCTCTAAGGATGGATGGTTTGACTAGGTCCGGTTCTCCGCGGCCTATTAGGGTTGTTATTTGAACCGGTTTGTGTGCAACTCACATAAAGCTCCTCAAGCAAAAATGTGATTTCCTCCCAAGTAATAAAATACCATTATACATGTTTTAGTGTCATA
Source organism: Quercus variabilis (assembly GCA_030445155.1). Taxonomy (NCBI): domain Eukaryota; kingdom Viridiplantae; phylum Streptophyta; class Magnoliopsida; order Fagales; family Fagaceae; genus Quercus; species Quercus variabilis. The sequence continues at coordinate 11,671,141 of CP129450.1, forward strand.
AAATGATCCTTAACTCTTACGAAATAAGCAAAATAATTATTCATAATATTCGCAATGAGAAGGAGATTGAAATAGAAGGTTTAGGGCTTATATGTAAATGAATTTCATGAGAATGAGTCAGCCACAAGGATCCTGGCCCCAATTCTCACAGACTTAGTAATTTTGCACAAGACTTGTGGGATTTGGAACTCAATCCCAAGTAGCTTTGCTTGGGCATTGCCTTCTAAGGTAGTTAGGTAAGGAGGATTTTGTGGTAGAGAGTGATATCTGATGTGTGCATGTTTTGGCATATGTTTCTTTGGAGGCTAAGTGATATTTTGAATGATCTCAAGGATATGGGATGAATTCCTCCACCTTAGCTCTTTTATTTTGTTCATTTTCTCTCCTCTTTCCCTTGCTGGGCTCTTAAAACTCAAAGAATTATATTTTTAAACCTCTGAACTCTCCGATTTTTCCTCCATCTGAATCCCCCACTTCTTACTATGCCTTAGCGTTCCTTTTATAGTGGACATGGTCTGGTACCCCAGGCGAGGACATCCTTGGTCTGCTGGGTAAAACCATGTTCTCTGGAATCTGAAAAAGTGCATTGGGAAGAGGTTTAGCTTAATATGGCAATTATAACTCAAAAGGGGCATTTGGCTTTAGCTACATATGGAAGATTCATTCTTAGAAAGTCAAAAGAGTGGGTGGGCTGCTCAATGCAATGTTTAACAGCTCTAATTGAAAGTGACAATTGAGAGGGAATTGTGGGGAGGTGTCATGCACATAGGGAACTGAGTTTTCCATTGGTTTATGCATTCCAAGCAAATATATGAACCAAGGGAAACCTTCAGGATCCTTCTTTCACCAGAAATCACTCCCCTACCGACCAAACCACTTCTCTCCCTTACTATCTACTCGAGATCCCACGGGCTTGGACCATGGGCCACAATGATAATACATGATTTTGTTGGAGTTTTTTAATGGTTTTTTTGCTAGAAAATTGAACATACACCTTGGCTTTCCCATATGTCAGCCAAGGTCCTTTTCTCAACGCTTCAAAAGGGCACATCATGATCTTAGGGCCTTGATGTTAATTCTTCTTGTTGCATATCCTCTAGCCTAACAAGGATCCTTCTTCTTGCTACATGTCCTCTGGCTTGACCGAGATCCTTTTATTTTTTCTCTATTATTATTATTATTTTTTCTTTCTTTTTCCTTCTTTTTGGGACTTTAGGCCTTCATGGTCCTACTTAACTTCATGAATTGGGCCTTCTTTTGTTAAGGCTCATGGTCTTTCCTTACCTTTAATGGAATGAGCTATCATGTAAAATTTTGGTCCTCAACATTAGCCCCTCGAGCTCGTGGGTTACCTGTAGCCCATGCGCGAGAAAATAAACTGTTCTTGGACACTATCCTAGTTTGTAGAACTAATGTGTAGATCAAATAATTCTTGAGAGAAACTCCAAAGGAATTGCTACACTTCCTTCATGGGATGAACTAACATGTTGTGAAAGATTAGAATTCACCTTCATGTTGGTATTAAGCTATAGATTGGTATTCGACAAATCAACTTTGTCAAACTAACAATGATATATGCATATATATATATATATGTGTGTGTGTGTGTGTGTGTATAACCAAATTATATTGTTATTGCATTTGATACTAAGAGTATATTTGCAGCACTAGTGTTTGCTAGTAATTCTAAGATATGCTTTTTCGAAAGTAGCATACAAAAATCATGTTGAATGCATATTAAATCTCAATATAAGATAGCATTTCTTTGTCAACAAGATTTTGTTTGTTTTACAAAATAGGTTGAGTGAGGGAAGCCCCCATGAACATTGCCAAAGATTTTCTATGCATTGTAGTACATGCTTGCTATGGCTAAGGTGAATAACACCAAGATGTTTGCCACATGAGATTTTTAGTCCATGAATAGTGACTTACCAATGGGACCAAGATATCATTGAATCATATAAACATGCTGATTTAGAGTCTAATCAAGACTAGCTACTCTTCTCAAAATGTATTAAGAGATTAGAAACTTCCTTCAGGACATGGCTTAGAAGGCTTAAGAACATCTTCATGCCTTGCTTTATCTAAAGACCTTGCTCTTTTTGTGGATGCTCTTGATCTTTGCCTTATTCTTTTTCCAGATTGCAAGAGATTGTATAATATTTTAGATTGCAGCAAATTATTCACATATCATGCCACCAATTATATTGTTGTTAAATTGCTACACACCATATAGTTCATGAGCCAAAGAAAATAACAGTGGCTGGACTTATGTATAGTAAAGTTTGCACTAGACTTCTCGATTTTTATCAAGTGAAAGATATATCTAAGAAAAAATTTTAATCTTATCTTAGCCCTCAGTGTATGCACTGGAAAAGCCAATTGCCAAATAAGACATAACAATAAAAATTACTTCCTGTATATGAAACCATGCGAGGATTTCAACCACACAAGAATTCCAAATTTTGATTTTTGATAATTGGTCAAGTAAGAAGACCAAAATATTAGAATTTTCATTTTAATCTACATGAATAAAGTATTAGTGCATGGGTGATACCTCTTGCACAACATTTTGCAATGTTTTGATATATTCAAACATGGTATTAATGAGTGGGCTTATCGAAAGGGTACCTTTCTTTTGTTTAATTGAAGTACCTCCAAGCCTTTGGTGAGTTTGCACCTTATTGGAGGAGGGAAATGTTGCTAGCTAGTTTGCAATGTCATTGACTAATCTCTTTGTATAGAGATTTGCAAAAGTATCCATGCTTTTGTGGCTTCGAGTGATGTACTCTTAGTATTTTTTTTTTTAAGTTACACCTTCCTTGCCTCCCTAGGCTCCCTTGAACCAATTCCTTTCAAGGAGGTCAATTTTGTGCACTTTATACACCCACTTTTGGGTTTTCATAGCCACTCGAGGCTCTTTCTCTTTGTACATCTCGTTAGGCCTTACTTACAATTTGCACGCTTTACTGGGATGTGCTACAGCTTGTACCTACTGCTAGTACATGCTATAGCTTGTACCCATTACTAGTACATGCTATGGGTTGTACCCATTGCTGGTATGTGCTATAGCTTGTACCCATTACTGGGATATGCTTACAATCTACACCTATTATTGGGATGTGCTACGGCTTGTATCCATTGCTAGGATGTGCTATAGGTTGTACCCATTGGTGGTACGTGCTACAAGTTGTAGTCATTACTGTGATATGCTTACAATTTGCATGCATTATTGGGACGTGTTATAGCTTGTATCCATAAACTTTTGCTTTTGACCAATTTCTGGGTCGTACTTGGAAACTTTTGCTATTGGCCAATTTCTGAGCCATGTATTTAGAAAATTTATTCTAGGCCAAGTCCTGGGTCAAGTACATGGAAAGTTTGCTCTTCCCAAGTCCTAGGCCATGTCACTTGGAAAAATCTGTTTTGGCCAAGTCTTGGGCTAGGTACGTGGAAAGTTTACTCTTCCAAGTCTTGGGCCATGCCACTTAGAAAATTTTTTCTAACCAAGTCCTAGGCCAGGTACATGGAAAGTTTGCTCTTCCTAAGTCCTAGGCCATGTCACTTGGAAAAAATCTGTTTTGGCTAAGTCTTGAGCTAGGTACATGGAAAGTTTGCTCTTCCCAAGTCCTGGGCCATGTCACTTGGAAAAATCTGTTATGGCCATGTCTTGGGCAAGGTACATGGAAAGTTTGCTCTTCCCAAGTCCTAGGCCATATCACTTGGAAAATTAGTTCATGGCCATTGAAGTTTTCAATCTTCAGAAAAGGTTCCTTCATAGCCCCCCATTCTAAAGTGGGGTCACTGAACTGATTTCTTTACTTTTCTTCAAAGGGTTAAGGATATTTTTCCTTCTCCGAGAATCTTCTAAAATATCCTATCTTGGCTGTGAACAAATCCTTCGTGGAAATACTTTTCTTTTATGAGTCATCTAAGGTTGCTCTCACCAGTAAACTGGTGACTAGGAGGAGCTCCACCAAGATGACTCTGTCATGGTGTTCTCCTCAGGTGAGGGATCCTTTTACAGGGATCCTGGAAGAGGAAGGAGGCATGCTTGTTAGACGTTGACTTCACAAACCTCGTAGTCTATTTCTTTCTAGGGACCTCTACCACTACTACTTTTCTAGGGATCTTTTCACTCAATATGTACTCCTTTTCTTCAGGGAACTAGACCAAATCTGGTACAGCTTAGCTCTTGACAGCTCTAAGGATCCTTCAAACCTATGTTGTATTGGGAAATTAATATTAGCTGCTGGGCCATTCTTTAAGATCGCAAGGGCTGATAGAGGGCTTTTATTGGATGAGAGCTCATCACTAATAGGATTTGGTGAAATGAAAAGTAATGATTCAGTTGTTGAGATGCATGACCACCAAACACACCCTTTCTATGTTGGGATACCTCATTTCAGTGTCCTTCAATGCTCTGTATGATTGGGATCAAGATCTTAGGTACAACAATAGTGATTTAGCCATGGACTAGTACCCATAATGTAGGCAAATGACTTATGAATTGTTGAAGTTTTATTAAAGACATTCGGTTGCTCAGCTCCCCATATGAAAACATTCCATTTTTTCAACAGTTTGGATAGTCCATTAGTGACCAAGGTTGGTCTTGGTGTGAACTTCCTAATGTAAGAAATTCTTGAGTTCCTTGACTATGGTATGCCTCTTCATGGTTGATATTGTTGTTGCCTTAGTTGGATCTATGAGGAGATCGATGTAAGGCAAAGGAAATTTATCCTTTGGATGTGCCTTATTTAATTTGAGGAAGTACAGACCAATAAATTTTCATATTTTTTTTCAATAGCTCCACCAATTTCTCTCATTTTTTATACCAATAACTAACTGCTAACGAGGATAGGCCCCAGATTCCTTGGGTCAACCCCTAAGTTCACTTCTTCCAGTTCATCCTTTAGTAGGATCTATGCCTTCCTTTCCATATCCATAGGTTTCTTCAAGATCTTTGCTTGGGTCATCATGTAAGATGCTGGTCTAGGATCCTCCTGCAAACTACATTCAGGTCTTGCATACCTTTACAAGCAGTATATCAGCCTTCGTCCAATCTCTCGAACAACTGCACATTCTTAGGATCTCGATGAACTTGTTTCCTTCTTCTGTCTCTTTTCGTCCAAGTGATCCCTTAAACCATGGTTATTGCTTCCTTCTTCTTCTTCTTCCAAGACATGAGTCCCCAAGGTCCCTGATGTGGGACACTCATCATCTGGGGCCAGCTTGTTGTAAAGCATATTCTGTACAAAATTTACTTCTCTTTGATTGAAAGGCTAGGATTGGCGGAGATCCTTATCAGTCTTCCACTTAACCTTCCCTTCACACATTGATGGTATTTTGATGGAATTAAGCAATTGTGTGGGGCCATGGTTACCCTAACAGGATGCAGTAAGAAACTCCTGAGTTGATCGTATGAAATCAAGTCAAAACTGCTATGGGGCCTACTTTTAGAGCCAATTGCAAGTACCTTCAATGGATTATGCGTCTCTGCCAAATCCCATTATTTTCACGGGCATCCTCGGGATCCTCTTACCAATCATGCCTACGGCCTCTGATGTACTCAGGGAAATGAGATTGAATGAGGCTCTTGTGTCTATTAAAGCTCTCCTAATCTGGACACCATTTATCGTGGATGTTAGATAGAGTAGTCTTCGATGGTTTAGGTACTCAACCTTCATATCCTCATCCATGAACGTTATTATGTTGGTGGTTTCTAAGAAGGCTCTGCTTGCATGAGTTTTTGCTACAAAATTCTCTATTCTAGCATTAGCTGCCGTATTCATAAGGGATTCTATTGCAATCCCCCTTACCTCTAGCCTAGATCCCAACTGTTCAAATATGGATCTGAACTTAGGGTTCCTTTGGGATCTCTTCCTAGGCTATCATGTAAAATGATGGTCCGAGATCCTCTTGCATGCTACATTCAAGTCCCACGTACCTTTATAAGTAAAATTTTGTATTCCTTCAGGTTTCTTCTTCTTCTGGGACGAGAGCCCCTCGGGATCCTAGAGATGGGATATTTTGATTCATCGTATCCCCAGGTTCCTCCAGAATTTCTTCCTAGGCTATCATGTAAGATGGTGGTCCAAGATCCTCTTGTAGGCTACATTTAGGTCTCATGAACCTTCATAAGTGATATTCTGCCTTCCCTCGAGGTTTCTTCTTCATCTCGGATGGGAGCGCCTTAGGATCCTAACAATGGGAAATTCTTCAGCTAGAGCCAACTCATCATAGACAATGTTTTCCACAAAGTTTACTTTGTGCTAGATGAAGGGACTAGTATTGGCAACAATTTTTGTGGGCTTCCCATTCGGTCCCTCTTTCATGTACCAATGGTACATTGAGAGGATTAGGCAATACTTGTGATGCCATGGTCGCCTTTTAGAGCTAATTGTACGTGTCCTTCAGTGGACTCTATAGCTTCTCCAAATCTTGTTATTTCCATGGGTGAGCCCAATTGTTGAGCTGCAATAAATGATAGATGCACTGTATAATTGTTAAGCTTTCAATAATGTTGATTTTGCTACTGACTTGCAATATAGTGTTTCTATTGATTTTCTTCAAAATATATTCAAGGTCCACTGTACAATAGGTTTTAGCCCTAAAGACATGAGGTAGTTGTTGTTGAATCATGCTTGATCCACCTTCTCTTAATGCTATTGTGGAACTTCTATCCATTTTCCTGATGCCTCCATTTTTTTTGAACCATTTTACTTTATTGGATTCATGAAAATACTTCATCTTTGCTGGAACCAAAGAACTCTTCCACTTTGCTGGAATCAGAAAACTATTCCATGAAGGAACAATTCAAATTTTTTTTCCTTTTTGGAACCGAGGACCTACTCCATTTTGCTAGAACCATGGCTGGAACTAGGGAATTACTCAGCTTCTTTGAAATCAAGGAACTACTTCATTTTTGTTGGATCTGTGTCGAGAACTAGGGAACTACTCAGTTTTTACAAGAATCAAAGATCTCCTTTGGAATCAAGGATCTCCTCAGCCTTGCTGGAATCAAGGATCTCCTCAGCTTTGCTGGGATCAAGGGTGATAGGCCAAAAATGTGTTGACCCTTTGTAATTAAATCAATTGATTAATTAGCAAAGTTATTAATTAATCAAATTAACATGCAAACGCATGGTAGCACAAACAAATCACCAATAAACTAAATATGTAGCAAAAAAATAAATAACACGGTGATTTGTTTACGAATGGGGAAAACCTGATGGCAAAAACCCTACTGGGTGATTTTCAGGTTACCACTCCCAAAATTACACTATTATCACAACAAGCGGTTACAAGTAAAGGAATCTCAAGTACCTTACTAACCTATAGTTGAACCCTTACCCCAATACCCAATTGGACTTGTTCTGTAGTAAAAATTTCCCCTTTTGATGCACGATTCCCAAGTACGTGACTAACCAATGCGTGGATCCCAATATGCTACTTCAAACACCAACTAGAGAGAGTTGTTGGCTGCAAAGTTATTCAGTTCATTCACGATGAAGATCAAGAAGATGCTTGGTCACAAAACCCAAAGGTGCACATACACAGCAACTTCTTCAGAAGAGATGACCTAAGGCGAAACTTCTTTTTCGGTCACAAATTGCTTGAACTTTGCTCAATGCTTGTGCAACTTATGTCCTCTTTGACGGCCCTTAAAACAATCGTTTTATATATCTAGGGTTAGGAGAAAAGAAGATCCAAACACATAAATACAAATTAAAGTCAAAATAGAACTAAAATTCTGTTTTTCATAAACCTCGACAGATACCCTATCTGTCAAGCTGTTATCAAGCCATGGGACTGAACAGCTCTACAGTTCTCAATAAATGCTAGTTATCGAGCTTTAATGACAAGCACTTTTCAACTTGAATCTTGGACAGACTTGAAGGCTTCAACACTTGATCTTGAAACATGGTTTCTTGAAGTATTTCAAGACATCATAAATCTACCGAAATACAAGTAAAGTGTGTTTTGTCAAAGGATTAGCCAATTACATAAAATCATGACATAAGTTCTTAACATGTGAACCATATATGTCCTAAGTTCTAACAATCTCCTCCTTTGGCAATCTGTGACAAAACCATAACAAACAAATGAACATATGAGAGAAGTCATAAAACACTTAACTCATATTCACTTGTTGAATACATTAAAATCTATCCTAACATAAACTCTTGAAAAACTTTGCAAGAAGAGAGTTTATGGCAAGTAGACTTTGACAACCTGTATTTCTGAAATACTTTGAACAAAACTCATCAAGATATCTTAGTGTGAAACAGAAATAATAGATTGCTTACAAGTATAAGAAGCACGTGCATAAAGAGAGAAAAGAAACAACACATGTAAGAGTTAGGTGAACAAAAAACATTCATCCACATATAAAGAAGATAAGTACAATGTATGTGAATAAGTGGTCGCAAGACCCAATGTACAAGAACAATGTATCTATAAAAGAAAGAAAAGAGAAGATACATCATATCATATTCTCACTATATCCCTCATATCAACAACACTCCCCCTAACAAAAAAGTCCTATACTAACCTTCCCCCTAAGAATGACTACTCTCATATCCCAAAACTACTCCCCCTTTTTGTCACAAGTGACAAAGGGTAAGAGTGTCAAGTAGACATCTCATCGATAGAGCTAGCATCTCCATCATCATCAAAAGCATCATCGGCATCGCCATCATCATCATCATCATCCTCAGCTGCAGAATCAGAAGCTACATGAGGTGGTGGAGGAGAAGTCTCAGAAGCAAAATCACCCATGGTTGCCTGCTGCCTAGCAATACGGCTAACACGAACATTCACCTGATACATCTCAGTAGAGAGTATATCAAGGCGAGCATCCATGTGCTGAAGCTGCGCCATGATGTCCTCTGAGTCACTCCACTCTGAGAAGAAGGAGTGGAAGAAGCAGCTCTGTGACCTAAACTATGTCTCGCTATGTTTAACGGTAGCGAAGTCTATGGCACACATGATAGAAAAGTGATCAGAAGAGGGAAAAGGAACAGATAAGTGGCATAGAATCTACATGATAGCTGAAGGGAAAATGAGCTTATCATGGATAGCCGTATCCCTAAACACATCTATGATGGAAAGAATAAAATGTGAAGGAAAATCTATAGTGAGGTGCCCTAATAAAGAAAGCAAAAATCGAGCACGAGCCTTTGTGATAGAGTTATAGTAAGAGAGTGAGTGCAAAACAAAAGTCATCACCATGTTCATGAATCTAGAAACTTTAGCAAAAGGCTGGCATGGTGTAAACTGACACTCACCCCAAACAAATGGGTGCTTACAGAAAGCAAACACATCTCATCTTTGGACACAGTCCTCAGACACTCACAACCGGGGTAGTTAGGATGCTCTACCCTCGGGACACAGAGCACATCTATAACAAGCTGCGGTGTGACAGCAATGCGCATACCTCGAACGCAAGTATGAAAGAAAGGTACTGAAGAATCAATCCCATGCATGTTGTGATAAAACTCTTGAATAAGCACGAGAGGACAAGTGATTGGGATGTCACACAGTGACTCCCATCCTCGACTGTGAATGACATCGAGAAGGTCAGTGTTGGCAAAGTCCGCCAAAATGACTCGACATTCCAAATGAACACCTTATCGAGAAAAGTTATCCAAGTAGTCCTTTCAGGCATCCTCATCATAAAACCAAATGTGAGAAGGAGTAGGATCAGAAGAAGATGATGCCCCAGAATAAAAAGGGTTCTGAGACAGAGCAAACTTACATTTAGGTGTCATAGACATAACTAATGTAAACAATAGAGAAAGAGGGAAAGAAGGAAACAATAAGAAAGGTCCCAAAACATTTCAAATATATCAAGTATATTGAAAAGAGAGTACGTATGCATGAGCATGTGATGTGCAAAGTAATAAGCATAATGGGCTTAGCCCAATCCAATCCTACCAGCATACAAACATATTACACACATCTAAATGCATGAAAATACCATTATAATGAAAATGTGATGTAATGTATGAGATTTTAAACACATTTAAATGAAAACCCATCCCAAAATTTCAACAATAACTCATCAATTTTGAAAAACCCTAAAATTTTCAAAAACCCCAAAACCTAGGTTTTAAAAACATGAAATGCGTGAAGAATGAGAGATTAGAAGCTTACCAAGTGAAGAAAAATCTTGAGAAAGCTCAAAGAAACCTTGAGAAAGAGGTTTAGGGAGAGAGAAAGGTGTTTGGGAGAGAAACAGCCACAAACAGATCGAGAGAGATCTAGAAAATGAGTTCCAAATCGCACAAGGAGCTTATATAGATCCTCACTAATTCTCAATAGATAGAGGTGTCGAGGGGTATCGAGACAGGTGTTAAGACAGGTGTTAAGAAAACATAACGTCGACAGATGAGTCTGTCGAGAGGTATCAAGGAAGAATTCATCAGACACAATTAAGAAATCTCAATCGATCCACTAGGTGTCAAGAAGCTATCGAAAGTCCAGGAACTTTCTCAATCGATCCACCAATTGTCGAGGAGGTGTTGAGATAGTGATAAGAAAAAGCTTAATAAGCTCGACAGATAGCTAGGTATCGAGGAGGTGTTGAGCCAGCTTTTAAAAACAATTTTTCGAGAAAAGGAAAACACAAACATGAATGCAATCCAACAAGCAACTCAACCAATGATCCAATCAACATATTAGGCTTTCAAAATCATCTTTCAACAAGAATTTTAAGCACATGGATCTCAAAAACACACACACACTAAACAAGTCTAACCAATTTTATATTTCAAAAACAAGTCAAGACAGTTTAGTGAGCATACATTAATACATGTAAAACCTTGTGATGGCCAAATCACATTGTACCTGCACATGTATTAAGAGTAGTAAAGAATATTGTATGTTATGTGTGAAAAACACTGCAAGATTGCATGAATGTCAACTAGTTATGACGATTTGAGATATAAGAAAATTACTTTAACTCACACACAATCATAACTGTTTGATGGGACTATCACCTTCAAGGTACATCCTATAACTTCCACATTTCCCAGAATACACGCTTGCAATCATATTTAAAAGCATTTTTGATCTTTTTGCTTTTTATTTTTTTTGCATATTTTTCTTTTATTTAGCATACCATGCATGGGCATATAAGAGAGAGAAAAGAAATACCCAAGATGTTAAGCGTTTGACACTGCACTTTTGCTATGTTGAAGCATAAAGGTGTCTTTGACACTGCACTTTTGTTATGCCAAAGCATACAGATGTCATATTATGATTGACGGGCAACAATGGTGAGATAGTTATTTATGTCTTTCTCTTAAGATTTTCTACTCCTACCCGTCAAAATGAGTGATACGAGTGTTAAGTTCAAGAGATAACTTAATCTTACTCATCACAAACAAGAGCCACAAAACTCACTTGCTTAGTTGTGTATAAAAATGCTCATCTAAGTTACAAAATATACAAAGTTTAGAAAACTTTATTTAAACGGTCATCCAAGATACACTAGTACCAATGTACACAAAACACACACTGTTTTTGTATTTTTTTTTTTTTCAATTTTTTTTTTCATTTCTATATTAAAAAAAAATAAACAAAACTGAAAACAAACAAACAAAAACATGTTAAACAAAGCAAAACATAAAACTAAATTGACTCAAAATAAAGGCAAAACACACAAGTAATGTAACAAACAAAAACAAGAAGATAGAAGAAAGTGATATTCTCACTTAGAGTCCTTTTTCTTTCACACCTTGGAAGAACATTTCCTTTGATTAAACCCTTGAAACGGCGATGAGGGGGGAAGAATTGAAACTGATCAAGTTCGAAAGGAACATGAGGGTTTTAAGAAGATCTCCAAGAGGAGAAAAAGAGGATTGAAGCTAATTCTGGCTTCCAGATGTTATCATGTCATTGCTCTGTTAAGTGGCTAACCACTTATAGCAATTTGGTCGAGTATGACCGGCAACTCCATAATGATGACAGATATGCTGCTTCTTCTGTTTAGGCTTTTGAGCGTTAGCCTTCTTAGCCCTAGAGTTTTTAACATCTTTCTTATCCTATTTAGGGGGTGCTCTTAGGATAGATTTAACCTTGTCTAAGTTCTCACTAGCTAATTCAGTTTTATCATTGTTCTCAATTTCAGTATTATTAGCAAGAGAAACAAAAATAGTAGCAATAGTAGAAGCAATATTAGAGGAAGAAAGACCATACCCTAAACCTATTCTATCCGAAGTAGATTTTTGAATGCTGAGCATCTCATCAAGTTTTACACTTGAAGTCCTCTCCAATTGAGCTTTAACTTGAAACATCTCCGCTTCAAGCTTCTTGGTCTTCTCAACCAAGAAATTGTTCTCAAACCTCAACGCTCCAATAGTCTGATTTGCCTCATCAAATTTTGTGGACAACCTTTCACGGTCAAGTTCCACATCACTGAGTTTCTTGATGGCCAGCCTATACAGTTTGTCATGCTTCTCAGAGAGCTTGTACAATTTTTCATAGGTTGTATGGATATTATCTTGATCATCCATCTTCTCACACTTAGAATCCACCAATTTTTCTTCTTCGTTGACGTCTTCAACAATCCCTTCAGTAGGATTGACTGTGGCAGTGAAGGCATCCAAGATTCCACCATCCTTATTGTCGGAATCATCCTCAAGCTTAATGTCACTCAAGGTTGCAGCAAATGCCTTGATCTTTCCAATGCTCTTGAAATATGTAGGACACTCCTGTTTCATATGTCCGAAACCATGACACCCAAAGCACTTAGGTCCTACAGGAACAGTGTACTGACTGCCATCCTTTGTGTCCTTCTTCCCTTTGTCTTGGCTCTTGAATTAAGAAGAACTGGATTGCCTACAGTCCTTGTCGAAGCTCCTCCCATTGGCATTTTTCATAAATTTCTTAAACTGCCTAGTAATGTAGGACTTCATCTTGGAATCTTCATCATCGGAAGACTCATCTGTGTCACTGCTTTTTGCCTTCAAAGTCATGCTCTTGCCTTTACCTGACTTGCCAATTCTTGTCAATCCTAGCTTATAGGTCTACAAGTTTCCAACCAGCTCAGTCAAAAGAATCTTGTCAATATCCTTTGATTCCTCTATCACTGTAATCTTTGCATGGAATTTCTCGAGTAGAGATCTGAGCACTTTCCTTACAATCTTGGGTTCAGAAATGGTTTCCCCAAGATTGAAGGCTGACTTCACTATGTCCTTGAGTTTGGCATAGAACTCATCAAACGACTCATCCTCCTCCATCTTTATCTCTTCAAAGCTTGTAGTAAGCCTCTGAAGCTTTGAATCCTTGATAGCCTTTGTACCCTCATAGATTGTCTAGAGAATGGTTCATGCTTCCTTAGCAGTTTTAGTAGAGGATATCTTCTTGAACTCCTCATTAGTGACTGCGCTAAATAAGGCATTCAATACTCTGCTATTGAAGTTTGCCTCCTTGATCTTGGCTTCATCCCAATCGACCGATGCTTCTTTTGGCTTGGTCCAGCCAATCTCTATAACTTGCCACACTTTCTCATCTAGAGACTGCAAGAAAGCTCTCATGTATACTTTCCAATATGTATAGTTAGTGCCATCAAATAAAGGCGGTATAATTAATGACTGTCCTTTATCCATGACAAACAAGGGTCAATGGATTAACACAGCAAAGATTAAAACCTAATCAGAGTGTACCTGCTCTAATACCACTTGATAAGCGAAAAACGTATTAACCCCTTGTGATTAAATCAATTGATTTATTAGCCCATTTATTAATTAATCAAATTAACATACAAACGCATGGTAGCACAAACAAATCTCCAATAAACTAAATATGCAGCAAAAATATAAATAACATAGTTATTTGATAACGAATGGGGAAAACCTGACGGCAAAAACTCCACCGAGTGATTTTCAGGTCACCACTCTTGAAATTCCACTGTTATCACAACAAGCGGTTACAAGTAAAGGAATCTCAAGTACCTTACCAACCTACAGTTGAACCCTTACCCCAATACCCAATTTTACTTGTTCTGTAGTGACAATTTCTCCTTTTGATGCACGGCTCCCAAGTACGTGACTAATCAATGTGCAGATCCTAGTACGCAACTTTAAACACCAACTAGAGAGAGTTGTTGACTGCAAAGCTCTTCAGTTCATCCACGATGAAGATCAAAAAGATGCTTGGTCACAAAACTCAAAGGTGCATATACGTAGTAACTTCTTCAGAAGAGATGAACTAGGGTGAAACTTTGTCTCTAGTCGCAAATTCCTCGAACAGACTTTGCTCAATGCTTGTGCAACTTGTATCCTCTTTGATGGCCCTTAAAACAATCCTTTTATATGTCTAGGGTTAGGAGAAAAAAAGGCCCAAACACATAAACATGGATTAAAGTCAAAATAGAACTGAAATTCTTTTTTTCATAAATCTCAACAGATACCCTATCTGTCGAGCTGCTGTCGAGCCACGGGGCTGAACAGCTCTACAGGTCTTGATAGATGCTAGCTGTCGAACTTTAATGACAGGCACTTTTCAGCTTGAATCTTGGATAGACTTGAAGGCTTCAATACTTGATCTTGAAATATGGTTTCTTGAAGTATTTCAAGACATCCTAGATCTACACAAATACAAGTAAAGTGCATTTTGTCAAAGAATTAGCCAATTACATAAAATCATGACATATGCTCTTAACATGTGAACCACATATGTCCTAACAAAGGATCTCCTAAACTTTGCATTCCTGTAGTCAAGGATCTTCCAGGCTTTACTTTCCTAGAGTTAAGGATCTCTTAGACTTTGTTGGAATTAAGGATCTCCTCAACTTTGTTGGGGTCAAGGATCTCCCAGGCTTTACTTTCCTAGAGTCAAGGATCTCTTAGACTTTTTTGGAATTAAGGATGTACCCAGCCTTGCTAGAATAAAGGATCTTCTCAGCTTTGTTGGGATCAAGGATCTCCTAGGCTTTACTTTCTTGGAATCAAGGATCTCCTACTTTACAAGAATTAAGGATGTATCCAGCCTTGCTGAAATAAAGGATCTCCTCAGCTTTAATGGGATTAAGGATCTCCTAGGTTTTGTTGGGATCAAGGATCTCCTAAGCTTTGCTTCTTGGAGTCAAGGACCTCCTAGGCTTTGCTAAGATCATTGAACTACTCCATTTTGCTAGATCCATGGGTGGAGCCAAGGAACTTGTTTATTTTACTAGCCTGCGCCATATGATGTTATTATCAAGTTGGTGCAAAATTCTTTAGCCTCACAACATGTGACAATTACTTTGCTATGTAATTTATATTTCATCAAGCCTCTTTCTACTTTTCTTTTTAATGAAAGAATTACTTCTCTTTCTACTTTTCTTTTTAATGAAAGAATATCATGATTTTTTTTTTAAAGAAAATACATTAGCCCCTAAATGTGGGGCAATTACTTTATTATGTAGCTCATACAATCTTCATTTCATCAATCTCTTTTTTTTTGCTCACTTCTCCATTTTTTTTAGCAATGAGACAATGTTATGATTGTTTAAATATTATTACATGACCCCTCTTACCTTTGTTTTTTTTTTTTAAAGAGTAGGGCAATAATCCATTATGTTCAAAATGTAAAATGGAGAAAATAATGACACATAAAACTTATCTTGTGTCGGGAAGTTCCCCAAAATTCCATATAGAGTCCCTTGGTGGGACGTTCTTTGGAGGAACCCACACTTTTGGGATCTTGATGTTGAATGCACTAAGAGGAACTTTCATTTCTCTTGGTGTTTCCTAGCTTTAGAGCCATGTTTGTAAAGGGACTGCTTCTTCCCTCTTCTTTTCTCAGTCCCTAGTGAAGTCGCCTTAAGGTGTGGGTTCCTTTTTTTGGAAGTACCCAAGTCCATTGATGACAAGGGATCCTAGGCCTCCAAGGATGGATGGTTTGACTGGGTTCAGTTCTCCGTGGCCTATTGGGGTCGTTATATGAACTGATTTTTGTGCAAGTCACATAAAACTCCTCAAGGCAAAAATGTGATTTCCTCCTAAATAATAAAATATCATTATACGTGTTTCAGTGTTATAAAATGATCCTTTACTCTTAAGAAATAAGCAAAATAATTATTGATAATATTCACAATGAGAAGGAGATTGAAATAGAAGGTTTAGGGATTATATTTTATTGTGTGAACATTTAAAAGAGTTCCTTCACTTGGTTCCTCAAGCATGATATCGCGGTACCCCGAACGTGATGTCGTGGTACCTCGAAAGTGATGTCGTGGCTCCCAGGTGTACTAGGTCTATAATCCATGGGACCCAAAATCTCTAGTTCCTTGTACCGTAAGACCTTTCTCCATGCTTATTATGCAATGGAGTTTCGTCCTTTCCCTTTATCTTTATAGGTCCTGCACAAGAACACACTATACAATACACATATCTTCAAATAATTTTTAGTTTCTTAAATTAGGATATACATTTTAATACATATACATATATGTAAATGAATTTCATGAGAATGAGTCAGCCACGAGGATCCAAGCCCTAATTCTCACAGGCTTAGTACTTTTGCACAAGACTAGTGGGATTTGGAACTCAAATCCAAGTAGCTTTGCTTGGGCATTGGCTTCCAAGATAGTTAGGTGAGGTGGATTTTGTGGGAGAGAGTGATGTCTGATACGTGCATATTTTGGCATATTTTTCTTTGGAGACTAAATGATATTTTGAATGATTTCAAGGATATGGGACGAATTCCTCCACCTTGACTCTCTTATTTTGTTCATTTTCTCTCCCCTCTCCCTTGCTAGGCTTTTAAAACTCTAAGGATTATATTTTTAAACCTCTAAACTCTCCCATTTTTCCTCCATCTGAATCCCCCCTCTTGCTATGCCTTATTGTTCCTTTTATAATGGACATGGTCCGGTACCCCAGGCGAGGACGTCCTTGGTCTGCTGGGTAAAATCATATCCTCTGAAATTTGAAAAAGTGCATTAGGTAGAGGTTTAGCTTAATTAGGCAATTATAACTCAAAAAGGGCATTTGGCTTTAGCTACAGATGGAAGATTCCTTCTTGGAAAGTCAAAAGATTGGGTGGGCTACTCAATACAATGTTTGATAGCTTTAATTGAAAGTGACAATTGAGAGGGAATTATGGGGAGGTGTCATGCACATGGGGAACTGAGTTTTCCATTGGTTTATGTATTTCAAGCAAATATATGAACCAAAGGAAACCTTCGGGAGCCTCCTTTCACCAGAAATCACTCCCCTACTGACCAAACCACTTCTCCCTTACTATCCACTTGGGATCCCATGGGCTTGGACCATGGGTTACAATGATAATACATGATTTTGTTGGATTTTTTTAATGGTTTTTTGCTAGAAATCTAAACATACACCTTGGCTTTCCCATATGTCAGCCAAGGTCCTCTTCTCAATGCTTCAAAAGGACACATCATGATCCTAGGGCCTTGATGTTGATTCTTCTTGCTGCATATCCTCTAGCCCAACCGGGATCCTTCTTCTTGCTGCATGTCCTTTGGCCTGACAAAGATCCTCTTCTTTTTATTATTATTATTATTATTATTTCTTTCTTTTTCCTTCTTTTTAGGCCTTTGGGCTTTCACGATCCTTCTTAACTTCATGAATTGGGCCTTCTTTTCTTAAGGCTTATGATTTTCCTTACTTTTCATGGAATGGGCTATCATGTAAAATTTTGGTCCTCAACACAATCATGTAAAAATGTATTTTGATTCTTTTTGCTTTTTTTTTTTTTTCTCTTTTTCAGCACAATCAAAGATATCATGCATGGGCATATAGGTGATAAAAATGAAAATACTCTTGTTCAATATATTTTTTTTATTCTTTTTAAACACCTCGCTTCATCTTGCTATGCAAGTGCTACACCTTATTGAGCACGGCTTTTATAATTTGCACACAAGTGTTCATGATTAGTGAGTAACAGTGGTAAGATGGTTATTTATGCTTTTCACCTAGGATTTTCTAGTCCTTACAATCAAAATATGTGACATTACAACTAAATCGTTTGTTTAAAGACTATAAACAACTCACAATTTAGCACTGCATAGCACAAACTAGCAAAGTTCTAGTACAAAAAATAGCTCTTCCAAGCTAAACAAGGTACACAATCATGAAATACAAATTTCATTAGTCAGCCTTAATTACAATTTACACACTTAGTGATGTGCAATACAAAAAAAAAAAAAAAAAAAAAAAAAAAGAAATCTTTTTGGATTTTCAAAATTTTTATGACCAACAACAAAAACACACATTATGCTAAATGAATAAAATGCAACAACAATGCATGACAGTGCTTAACTAAGCTATAGATGGTACACAAACAAGAAATATCAATTTCTTAATTAACCCACGAGTACATGTATAAACTAGTACATACCCATACAATAAATAAATAAATAAAATAAATTATACACTCAGTTATGCAACACACACTTTCTATATTTCCCCACAATATCAAGCATGTTCTAAATCAAGAGAGAGATATCATAATTCATGTAATCCTCAAGAAAAACAAAACTAGACACAAAATAAAATATTTTTGTCTTTTTGAAAATTTTCAATGTTTTTTTGGATTTTTTTTTTAATCAACAAAACAACCTAAAAAAAAAAAAAAGAACCAAAAATTGAAAGAAAACATGTCCACAAATAATTGAAAGAATTAAATTAAGGACAAGTAAACAACACTCACCTTAGTGAATCTTTTTCTCACCCATACAGCACGAGTCTCTGGCTTTGTAGGTGAAGAATCATGAGAAGCAGAGTGTATTTGAGGGTTTACAAGCTTCTTCTGAGAGAGATAGAAATCCTGCAACTTTCCTTTCACAAGCCAACGAGTTTAACTTTTTCAAAAGCATATGAAACAATTTATCAATACTTGTAGTAGGAGATATATCATCACATATCCTAGATTAAGACAAAGAATGCTTAAATTTCAATTTATGACAATTAGGACGAATGTGACTGGAAACACCACAAAAGTGACAAACAAGAACAAATTTAGGAACATCAGTATTCCTAACAATAGATATAGTCTTAGATTTTAGTTTTTGCCTCAGCAAAGAACAATTTGGCCTAATATGACCAACAACACAACAAAGGTGACAGGTATGCACAAAAACAAATTTCTTATGCTCTCTAATAGGAGGTTTAGACTTAGGTCTAGAAACTTCAGCATCTACATCAGAGCTTTTACCTTTGTCTAACTAAGCAAAATAAGCATTTTCTTTATGATTCCTCTTGAAATGAGAAACATAAACTTTGTCAGCTTTAGGCTTAAGAGGAATAGAAATAGATCTGTCACCAAAAACAGTAGATTTGGCCCAAGACGAATTTTTCAATTCAAATTTAGACTCAACTAACTCTTGTTCCAAACTTTTCATCTTTTCATCTTGAGAAGAACATTGATTTCTCAAAAATTCGTTCTTTTTATTAAATTCATCCAATCTCACAATCAATTCCTCTTTTTCAAGATTAGCCAGTTCTAACTCTTCCTTAAATTTCTTAGCAATTTTCATAGATTTAATTAATTCTCGATGGAGAGTTTCATAGGTATCAATAAGATCAACAGAAATATTAGCATCTTCTTTATTCAAATTATCACAAATACGAGCAAAAAGACACTTAAAATTATCCATGATAGAAGGGATCAAGGATCTCACTTAGGATGTTAATCCAATTAAAGTGAACCTGCTCTAATATCACTTGTTTGTTTGTTTAGACCCCTTTAAAAGTAGATTAGTTTAACCTAATGAATTATCCAAGTATTTACTTAGGTTAATTATGAGATCTAGGTTAAACACATGCAAACATACTACTTAGTGGGGAAAAGTAAATATGATGACCCAATAAAACCAATGAAACCAACCGTTTCAAGGTAAAAACTTAGGAAGAATTTAACCTAACTATCATCAAGATAAACAAATTCATTATGATAGAGTGGAATATTACAATAGAATTAAACCCTAAATCTAAATACCTCATGTAGAACTTACTAACACAACAATGTACAACTCTGACTCCATGGACTCTTCTATCTTGGATTTGTTGAACATAAACTCCCCATTTGTGACTTTGAGATCCCACTCAATAGTTGATCTCGTAGTAGCAACTTCTACAACACCAGATCTTAAGTTTCCTCAAAGAATATTGCCGGTAAAAGACTTGAGAGAGCTTTGGGTACAAAAACCCTAAATCTACAATTAGAGGCACAAGATGCACTCTTCTCCCTCTAAAAAAACACCCCTAGGGTTAGCTTATAATGTCCTTTAAACACTGCAAAAAACGGATCGCGATTTGGGCTTGAAATGGACAACTTATAAGCTTTTTACGTTTGTTGATTTTTGCTGATCAATGACTTTCGATCGATCGAACGTCATTGATTTTGACTTTCTGAACTTGCAACTTATATGTTCTTTGAACTTTGACCTGCAACACTTTGAGCTTTGTCTAATATACCTTATATAGACTCTATGATCTACACCTAGACAAGTTTGTGCTCACGGTTTGTCAATTGTTCTAAACTTTTAGAACCTAACACTGCCCATGGGCAATGCCCATTTTGTCTTTAACAAGTAGGGCCTAATGGGCTACCCATGAGCTTGTATTAGCATATTATTTTATTATTTTTTATAAAAAAATTATCACTTTTGTCAATGAAAGAATCAAAGAATTCAAAACTTATTTAAATTTTTTGTTATGGTTAAACCTATTTAATTTATTGTTTTGCAATGTTGTTCTTTTACTAGTCACAGGTTTTTGAATCCAATGGATCTTATCGTATCAGATTTTACAAGAAAATGAATCTTATTTATCTCTTAAATAACTTTTTCATGTAATGAATTTGTTAGGTTATTATTTTTTATAGTATTAATTGATATCCTATAATTTAAAAATATATATATATATATATATATATATATATATATATTATTTCAGTGCTTGATGCCAACGGTTCTATAATATAAGATAAAGAATGAGGTATTGAGTTGAAGATACATGGATGTGTGTAAATTATCAATTTTACATGTATGTGTAATAGATAAGTTACTCACATCCATGTATCTTGTTTCTATCTTAACATAGGGCAACACTAGATACAATAACTTAGCTCCCATTCTCTTCCAATTTCTCAGTTCTCACCCTCAATCCCCAATCTCAAAATTCTAAATCCATCTCAAGAAATGGGAACAACTTTCGTCATAGACCACACTCATAGCTAATTTCACTCAAAGTTCTGGCTCGTGAAATGAATCTAGAAACTTTGCAGTCTGGATTTGTTGGGCATACAAGAGTTTAAAATTTAAAGTCGATTACAATCTCTTCAATGTTGGACTCATGAAGCTCCCTTGGCTTTCCTAGTTCCACGTTTCGAAATGCGAGACTCAGCGTTTACAACTTTACCCGAAGTTGGCAAAAAGATGAAAATAATTCTTTTTCGGTGCTAGACACATTTTGTAGTTAGTTCTTTAATATAAAACTAACAATGAAGAAGAATATGAGTTTAACGATTAAATGGGTTTTATAGCAATTAGTCGTATACCCATACGATGCATTGGAATATATAAACGATGGACGATCCCAATTCCCTCAGGAAAACTCCCCGTCCAAGAGAAGAGCCAATGGACGAAGGAACCACTCCACTCTGTCATATCCTAAATCCTTTGGACGAAGGAAGGACCACCAGCTCATAAATAATGGCAATATGTTACAGGATTGCAATAAGTCTCCTTACCGTTCGAGGGGCGAAGATCCTCTCATTAACACCACCAAGAAGCGTTACAAACACCACAAATAAGCCACCATTAGAGCACCCCCAACGGCTAGGAAAAGGAAGCAGGTATATAGACAAGCATCTGAGGACCTAAAGAGGTAAGGAATTCTAATACAGAAACTCTGATATTCTACTATCAAAACTCTCTTTCCTCTCTCAGCTATCTGACTTGATCATCAAAGGCTTGGTGGCAAGCACTACATCAATGTTCCCTCTTTTTATTTGTTCTTGCAGGGCTTTTGGACAATCTTGGTCATCGATCCTACTAGACAATCATCTCGATTGACGATCTTGGCATCATCAATTTGGCGCCGTCTGTGGGGAACAACTTTCTTCACATCTAGGTTCGAAAGCACAGTTTCACTCAACTCACTAGTCCAGATGGAATCCAACGCTAACTAAGATCCTATAGTAGGAATGACAACGGGTCAGGTTAAAAAACAACCCAAACCCAACCCGATTACTAAACAGATTTTTTTCCCGAGGCCCAAACCTGCCCTGTCGGGCCCCGTTGGGTCATGCCACTTCAAGGCCCATTTCGTTGCCCAATTAGGGGGAAAAAAATTTTGCCTGATACATGATACTAATTTTCTCAGCAACCAAACAGTAAAGGACACTCAAGAAAATCCAAATTTGAACATATCAGAAACACTTTTTTTCATTACAAAATTTTCCCACATCAAAAGTAAAAACAAGAATTAACATATAGACCCTACAAAATCAAATCAAACAAGCCAATCCTATTCAACAAAATAGCACTTAAACTAGAAAATACAAATTTGATTCTTCGAACAAGATGAACGATTTGCAACGCAAAAGCTTAAGTTCACAACCAGGTGAGAAAGATGAAAGAGTTGTGGTCGGCCTTGTGAGGTGGAGGAGGGTCTGGCGAGGTAAGGTCCGTGAGGAAAGGTGCTTGATCTCTTGAGATGCTTGTTGGCGAGGTCGCTTGAGGGAGAGCGGTGACACTGATAGAGCTTGGGACGGCGGCAAAAGCTTGGGACGGCGGCGAGAGATGGACCGGCAGTGAGAGGTTGGGTAGTTAGCTAAAGGTAAGACTAAGAGTGAGTGAGACTGTGATTTGTGAGATTGTGATTTGTGAGTGTGTGAGTGAGAGGGAATGAGTGAGAAGGAGTGAGCTAAAGAGAGAGGCAAGCTGCTGTGAGCTAAAATGAAGTGAGGAGTAGAAATTTAGGGTTTATAACAATATATATATATATATATAAGGGTATTTTAGTAATTATAATATTATATATAACCGGGTCGGGTTGGGTTTGGGTTCGGGCCAGGTTTTTGTAAAAATTCGAACCTGACTCAGACCTAGTTCGGGTTTTTTTTAAAACCCAAACTCGACCCTATTCTTTATTGGGCCGGGTAAAACCCGGCCCATTAGGGTTGGGCTGGGCCAAGTACCAGCAAGTCGGGCCGAAATTGCTATCCTTATCCTACAGCATTAGCTTTACAAATTCAGACACTTGTAGCCACCATGAAGGAGCTTACTAGATAGAAACAAGAGATGAGGCTGCGACTGCAACAGGAAGACAATCACTCAAAGACCAACCAGGACAATGACGGAGATAGCTAGAAGAAACGACTAGGCACTTTAGAAGGGGCAAGCTCAGACTTTCTCAAAGAAATGAGAAAAGAGATGGACGAGCTAAGGAATGCGATCAAAGAGAAAATGGACCAGAGTTTGGATAGAATGGTTAGGGGGACAGATTCACCCTTCACCATGGAGGTCATGGAATGCCCGGTACCCTTAAAGTTTCGTCTACCATAGCTCAAGCCATTTGATGGACTGAAGGATCCCTTGAATCACCTCAACACTTTCAAAACGATTTTGGGTCTCCAACAGCCCCCTAACAAGATACTGTGTCATTTTTTCCCCACTACTTTCAAAGGAGTAGCCAAAGAGCGATTCACTAAGCTACCAATTTTGTCCATCGACAACTTCAAGCAGCTAGGTAGTTCCTTCCTTCATCACTTCATCAGCAGGTAGTGCCCAAAGAGGCCAGCTGACCATTTGCTCACCATCAGGTAAGAAGAGAAGAAGATCCTGAGATTGTATGTAAAGTGTTTCACTCGAGAAACTTTAGAGGTGGACAAAGCAAATGATAAAGTACAACTGACAACCTTTAAGGCTGGATTGAAATCCAAGGAGTTCATGGTCTCCCTGGCGAAGAATCCTCCTAAAATGATGGCTAAAATGCTCTTGAAGGCATAGAAGTATATGAATGTTAAGGACACCTTGGCAGCAATAGAAGGGGTAAAGAAGCCCAAGGGGAATAAGAAAGAGAAGGAAGATGACCGAAGAGGACGAAAAAGGGATCAAGCATTTCGCCTTAATGTTGAAGGAAGCAAATGGAGAGATAACAAAAACCCTCGCACAGTAAAGTTCACTCCTTTAGTTTTGCCCATTAACTAGATTTTGGTGTAGATTAAAGACGAACACTACCTCAAATGGCCTAGGCCATTACACTCGTCCCCTAACATGCGTGACCAGAGAAAATATTGCCGTTTCCACAAAGATCATGAGCATTACACAGAGGACTACAGAGACCTAGAGGAGCAAATAGAGGAGCTTATACGAAAAGGGAAGCTGTAGAAGTTCGTGAAGAAGCAAGACTCCAGTAGATCCAGGGATGACAACAGGGGTCAACAAAAAGTCCCTCAGAGGGACGAAAACCACTTGCCCCTTCGTCCACAAAGTGACATATGGGAGATAAAGACAATCACGGGAGGACCGTCTATAGGGGGCTCATTTAAGTCCCTTAGAAAGTCATACTAGAGGCAAGTAAACAAGATTCATGGGATGCCACCTCTGAAGCAAAGACGATCGAACCAAGATATGCTATTCTCAGAAGAAGATGCCAAAGGGGTGAAATAACCTCATGACGACCTGTTGGTCATTATGCTCATGATTGAAGGATTCAATACCAGCAGTGTTTTGGTAGATAATGGAAGCTCAGCAAATATCATTTACCTCTCTGCCTTTCAGCAGTTTGATAGGTCACAATCTGAATGACCCCTTGTGATTAACCCTAATTAATTAATTTAGCCAAGTAATTAATTAATCAATTAATCATGCAATTTTATGGAAGCACAAACAAATCACCAATCAACTAGATTAGCAGCGGAAAATAAATAACACGGTGATTTGTTTACGAATAGGGAAAACCCTAATGGCAAAAACCCCACCGGGTGATTTTCAGGTCACCACTCCCGAAACTCCACTATTATCAAATCAAGCGGTTACAAGTAAAGGAATCCCAAGTACCTTACCAACCTACAGTTACACTTTCCCCAATACCCAATTGGACTTGATCTGTAGTGACAGTCTCCACCTTTGATGCACGGCTCCCAAGTACGTGACTAACCAATTGCGCGGATCCAAGTACACGACTTCAGAACACCAACTGAGGAAGAATGGTTGGCTGCAAAGTTCTTCAGATCATCCTCTCTGATGAATAGCAGGAAGATGCTTGGTTACAAAACCCTATGGTGCAAATACACAGCAACTTCTTGATGGAAGATGAACTAGGTCAAGAACTTTGTCTGTTGATCACAATTTGCTTAAACAGAGATTGCTTAATGAATAAGCAACTTGTGTCACCCAAAACGGCTCTTAAAATAATCCTTTTATATGTTTAGGGTTAGAAGAAAAGAAAGCCTAAAAACATATTCACGGATCCCAAGAAAATCAGATTGGAAATCTGACTTTTTAAATCTCGACAAATAGCAGGTGTCGAGGTAGCTATCGAGAGGTGTCGAGCTTTAAAAATTCTGCACTTCAACTTGCTTTCTCTTGGATAGACTTGATGACTTCAACACTTGACCTTGAAACATTGTTTCTTGAAGTATTAAAAACACCTAGAACTACCCAATTACAAGCAGAGTGCGTTTTGTCAAAGGATTAGCCAATTTACATAATTAAGTGACATATGTTCTTAAACAAGTTAAAACATATATGTCCTAACAATCTCCCCCTTTGGCAATCCATGACAAAACCACAACAAACAAATGAGCATATGAGAAAAGTCATAAATCACTTAACTCATATTCACTTGTTGAATACAATAAAATCTATCCTAACACAAACTCTTGAAAAACTTTGCAAGAAGAGAGCTTATGATAAGTAGACTTTGACAACCTGTATTTCTGAAACACTTTAAACAAAACTCATCAAGGCATCTTGTGTGAAACAGAAATAAATAGATTGCGTACAAATATAAAGAACATGTGTATAAAGATAGAAAAGAAACAACACATGAAGATAGAGATGAAAGAAACATACATCAACATATATAAAAAAATAAGATAAGTACAATGTATGTAAAAATGGTCAAAGGACCTCATATACAAGACCAATGTATCTAAAAGATAAGAAAAAAAAAATACATATAGCCTCACTACATACCTCAAGTATAACAACACTCCCCCTATCAAAAATGTCCTATACTAACTCTCCCCCTAAGATGACTACTCTCATAGCCCAAAACTACTTCCCCTTTTTGTCATGAGTGACAAAGGGTAGAGTGTCATGTAGACATCTCATCGGCAGAGCTAGCATCCCCATCATCATCATCATCATCATCCTCATCATCCTCATCATCCTCAGAATCTGACGCTGCTGGAGTAGATGGTGAAAGAGTAGCCTCTAGAGCAAATCCACCCATGATCGCCTGCCATCGTGCAATACGACCCACACGAACATTCACCTGATACAACTCAGCAGAGAGTGTATCAAGGCGAGTGTCCATGCACTGCAGCTACGCCATAATATCACCAAGGGATACATCGCTCGAAGAGGAAGAAGGAGCAGATGTAGATGGAGCGGATCTGGAAGGCGCCGAACGGGAGGGAGGAGTGGCACCTGGCTGTCTCGACCTGAACTGCGCCTCACTACATTTTACAGTAGCGACGCCTATGGCAGATATGTGTGTGAAGTGGTCGGACACAGGAAAGGGAACAAAAAAATGGCGTAGAATCCGCGTGATAGCAGAAGGAAAGATGAGCTTATCACGGGACGCCGAGTCAAGATAGACCTCTATGATAGAGCGAATGAAGTGAGAAGGGAAGTCTATAGTAAGATGCTCAAGCAGGGAAAGCAAAAATCGAGCACGAGGCTCAGTGATAGAGTTATAATGAGAAAGAGGATGGAGAACAAAGGTCATCACCATGTTAATGAATCTAGGACCTTTAGCAAAAGGCCTACATGATGTGAACTGATGCTCACCCCAATCAGCAGGGCGCTCACAAAAAGTAGAGATGAGCTCATCTTTGGACACAGTCCTCAGACGCTCATAAGAGGGGTAATCAGGAAACTCTATCCTAGGTACCCTAAGCACATCCGCAACAAGTTGCGGTGTGACAGGAATGCGCATACCTCGAACGCGAGTGACAAAATGAGGTACTGAAAGATCAATCCCGTGCATGTTGGAGTAGAACTCCTGTATCAGCACGAGAGGGCAAGTGACCGGGATGTCACACAGTGACCCCCATCCCCTACTGTTAATGACAGTGGGAAGGTCAGTATCGGCGAAGTCCACCAGTATAACGTGGCGTTCCGAATGAACACCTCGTTTAGAAAAGTTCTTCGAAAATGCCTTATGAGCATCTCCATCACGGAACCGGATGTTAAAAGGAGTATTATCTGAAGAGGAAGAAGCTCCAGAACGTAGAGGGTTCCGAGTAGGAGTAGATTTATGTTTGGGTGCCATAAACACGACTAACGTAAAAGAATGAGAAAAAGATAGAGGGGGAAACAATCAAAAAAGTCCCAAACACAGTTCAAATATATCAAATATGTTGAACAACAAGTACGTATGCATGGGAATGCATGGACATGTGTCATGTAAAGAGAAAAACATCATGGGCTCAGCCCAATCCAATCCTAGCAGCACACAAACATAAGGCACACATCTAAATGCATGTAAATATCACTATAATGCAAATGAAATGTAATGTATGACATTTTGAAATCATTTAAGTGCAAACCCAACCCAAAATTTGAAGAAAAACTCAACAATTTTGAAAAACCCCAAATTTTTATGAAAAATCCCAAAAACTAGGTTTTCAAACATGAAATGCATGAAAATGAAGGGGAAAAGTGATCTTACCAAGAGATTGAAGCAAGCAATGAGCAAGATCCAAGTGGGGTTGAAGATTGAGTGAGAAAAACCAGTTAGGAAGGTGAAACGCCTCGGACAGATCGAGTGAGATCGAGAGAATGAGTGAAAAAATCGCGAACAGCGTTTTAATAGGCACCTCAGTAATTCTCGACAGCTAAGGTGTCGAGAGGTATTGAGAAGCTGTCGAGGAAGGTATCGAGGAAATGTGCCGTCGACAGATGCAGGTATCGAGAGGTATCGAGGAACAAGGCCAAATTTAGATACATGAAGCTCGATCGATCGACAAGGTATCGAGAAGCTGTCGAGAGGACAGAAGAAATCTCGATCGATCCATAAGGTGTCGAGACAGGTGTCGAGAAAGAAGACTCAAAACATCACAAGTTAATCTCGATCGATCCAACAGGTGTCGAGCATCTATCGAGGGGACAGAGACTTTCTCGATCGATCTATCAGGTGTCGAAGAGGTGTCGAGATTGCGATAAGAAACAACAAGTGAAGCTCGACAGATGACCAGGTATCGAGGAGGTGTCGAGGGAGGTGTCGAGCCATCAGAAAAATGCAGTTTTTCGAGAAGGGAAAAACACAGACATGAATGCAATCTAACACACATCTCAACTAAAGATCCACTTAAGTGATAAACCTCTCAAAACATCTCTCAACAAGAAAATATGCACAAGGATCATGCAAAAACACACACACACACTAAACAAGTCTAACCAATTTTATATTTCAAAAACAAGTTATGACAGTTTAGTGAGCATACATTAGCACATGTAAAACCTTTGTGATGGCCAAGTCATATTGTACCTGCACATGTATCAAAAGTAGTAAAGAATATTGCGTTTTGTGTGTGAAAAACAACGCAA
The DNA here is from genome assembly GCA_030445155.1 of Quercus variabilis. Lineage (NCBI taxonomy): Eukaryota > Viridiplantae > Streptophyta > Magnoliopsida > Fagales > Fagaceae > Quercus > Quercus variabilis. Next base: position 11,699,888 of record CP129450.1, read on the forward strand.
GATTGCATATGTTTATAGATGTTATGACGATCTGAGATATGAGAAAATAACTTTCAACTCACACACAATCATAACTGTTTGATGGGGACTATCACCTTCGAGGTACATCCTATAACTCCCACATCTCCTAGAATACACGCTTGCAACCATATATAAAACATTTTTAATCTTTTTGCTTTTTAATTTTCTTTGCATGTTTTCTTTTATTTTAGCATATCATACATGGATATATAAAAGAGAGGAAAGAAATACCCAAGATGTTAAGCATTTGACATCGCATTTTTGCTATGCCGAAGCATACGAATGTCTTTGACACTGCACTTTTACTATGCCGAAGCATACAGGTGTCATATTATGATTGGCGGGCACCAGTGGTGAGATGGTTATTTATACCTTTCTCTTAGGATTTTCTAGTCCTACCCGTCAAAAAGAGTGATATGAGTGTTAAGTTTTAAGATATAACCTAATCTTACTCATCACAAACAAGAGCCACAAAGCTCACTTGCTTAGTTGTGCATAGAGATGCTCATCTAAGTTACACGTGATACAAAGTTTAGAAAACTTTGATTCATTGGCCATCCAAGGTACACAAGTACCAAAGTATACATAACACACACTGTTTTTGTATTTTTCTAATTTTTCAATTTTTTTTTTCAATGAAAAAATAAACAAATTGAAAGTAAACACACAAAACATGTTAAACAAAATAATGCAAAAACTAGATGCATATGCATGAAGAAGAGGGGTAAGAGAAGGATATCAATCCATGGAGATGACACCAATGTTTTGACGAAAAAATTCAAAACGTTTGCTATCAAGAGGTTTGGTAAACAGGTCAGCCTTCTGATCATCAGTATGAATAAATTCAAGAGTGAGAGTACCATTTTCGACAAGCTCCCTAATGTAGTGGTGTCGAATTTCTATGTGTTTGGTTCGAGAATGTTGAACCGGGTTCTTAGAGAGATTAATGGCACTGGTATTGTCACAATAGATGGTGAGATGCTCTTGACTAATACCATAATCATGAAGGAGTTTTTGCATCCAGAGAAATTGTGTGCAGCAACTGCCAGCAGCAATGTATTCAGCTTCCGTAGTGGATAATGAGATGGAATTCTGCTTTTTACTCATCCAAGAGACAAGATTGTTACCCACATAAAAACAACCCCCCGAAGTACTGTTTCTATCATCAGCATTACCAGCCCAATCAGCAACAGAGTACCCAGCTAAGACACCATTAGTGTCCTTACTGTACCACACACCAAACTCAACAGTGGTATTGACATACTTTATGATTCTTTTTAAAGCAGTCATGTGGGATTCCTTAGGATTAGCTTGATATCTAGCACACACTCCAACACTGTAACTAATGTTAGGTCTACTGGCAGTGAGGTAAAGAAGAATACCTATCATACCTCTATAAAGAGAGGGATCAACACTCTTACCTAACAAGTCTACAGTGAGTTTCACATTAGGGCTCATAGGAGTTCTAACAGAATTAGCAGATTCCAAACCAAACTTTTTCACAAGATTTTTAACATATTTAGATTGAGAAAGAAATATACCTGAATCTTGTTGACGGATCTGTAATCCTAGGAAGTGAGTCAATTCTCCAATCATGCTCATCTCGAACTTGGCTTGCATGAGTTTTGAGAAGTCATGAGCCAATTCATCCTTAGTCGACCCAAAGATGATATCATCAACATAGACTTGAGCAACTATCAACTCGTCGTCTTCCTTTTTGATAAAGAGAGTTTGGTCAGCCTTTCCTCTTGTGAACCCATGTGACACCAGATATTGTGTGAGTCTATCATACCATGCTCTTGGAGCTTGCTTCAACCCATAGAGTGCCTTTTTAAGGTATAGCACATGATCCGGGAAGTGTGGATCAATGAATCCTTTTGGTTGAGCCACATAGACATCCTCTTTGAGTAACCCATTCAAGAATGCAGTCTTTACATCCATCTGATAGAGTTTGAAATTCAACTGACATGCTAGGGCAAGTAGAATTATGATTGACTCCATTCGAGCAACTGGGGCAAATGTTTCATCATAGTCTACTCCCTCCATTTGCGAGTATCCTTGAGCTATAAGGCGGGCCTTGTTGCGAATCACATTGCCTTCTTCATCAGTCTTGTTGCGGAATATCCACTTTGTACCGATGATGTGCTCACCTTCTGGTCTGGGTACTAGAGTCCAAACATCATTCCTTTGAAACTGGAGTAGTTCATCATGCATTGCTTCTACCCAACTTTCATCTTGCAGTGCTTCCTCAACTTTCTTGGGTTCAACCTGTGACAAATAACAGGAATAAGACACAAAGTTAGCAACACATTTGTTAACTGTACGTTTCCTTAGTGTGAGTTCATTCATGTTTCCCACAATATCTTCAGGAGGATGATTTAATTTGATTCTAGAGGAGGGTCCTTTTTCTTCATGAGACACAGAATCTGGTGATGTAGGAGCATCTGCAGAGTTTTCCACAATACTAGGAGTACTTGGAGACACAGGTTTTGATTCAATCATGTCTTGAACTTCATTTGGCTTAGGAGGAAGAATTTCTTTAGAGAGTTCCTCAATATCTTTCTCAGTGCCGGAATCTGAAGACTCATCAATAACCACATTTATTGTTTCCATTACTTTCAGAGTTCTCTTGTTGAATACCCGATAAGCCTTGCTGGTGGTTGAGTATCCCAGAAATATGCCTTCATCACTTCGAGAGTCAAATTTTCCCACATTCTCTCTATCCTTAAGGATGAAGCAAGTAATTCCAAATATCCTGAAATACTTCACATTAGGCTTTCTTCCTTTCCACAACTCATAGGGGGTCTTTTTGGTACCGGGTCTGAAGTACACCCTATTTACCGTATGACAGGTAGTGTTTACGGCTTCTCCCCATAAGTTTCGAGCCACATTTTTGTTATGCAACATGGCTCTGGCCATCTCTTGAATAACTCTGTTCTTTCTTTCTACCACACCATTTTGCTGAGGAGTAATAGGAGCAGAGAACTCTTGAGATATACCTGGTCTTGTGCAGAAAGACTCCATGTATGAGTTTTCAAATTCTTTACCATGGTCACTTCGAATTCTATCAATCTTTAAGCTCTTCTCATTCTGCAGTCTTGTGCATAAAGCCTCAATGTGCTCAGGAGCATCAGACTTGGATCGAAGTAAGATGACCCAAGTGTATCTAGTGAAGTCATCTACCACAACCATGACGTACCTTTTTCCACCAAGAGACTGGGTTCTGGTTGGACCCATAAGATCTAGATGCAAGAGCTCCAATGGTCTGGAAGTAGCTGAAGTCTGAGTGCTCGGATGCTTGGCTTTTGTCTGTTTCCCAAGTTGACATGGTCCACACACTACATTGTTCATTCTGCTAAGCTTTGATATTCCCAAAACAGATTCATGCTTAGATACAATGGATAGATGCTTGTAACTAACATGTCCCATTCGTTGATGCCAAAGTTCTTCATTTGGCAAACGAATGCTATTGCACACTACATCAGCATCAGGAACCAATCCATAGTAGTTGTCCAGAGTGCGAACCCCACTAATAAGCTTCTTTCCTGACTCATTCATGACAAGGCACTTTCCTTTTGAGAACAGCACCATGAAGTCTCGATCACATATCTGACTTATGCTCAATAGGTTAACCCTTAGACCTTCTACATACAGAACATTTGCGATGTCTGGCAGTCCTGGTAAAGATATGATTTCTTTCCCTTTAATTTGTGACTTGCTTCCATCACCGAAAGTCACATTGCCACCCCTTTTTGGCTCAAAGATCTTGAAGAGAGATCAGTCACCAGTCATATGTCTTGAGCACCCACTGTCAAGATACCATAGACATGTATACATTACTTTGAAGGCAGACTTCATTATGAAACACACTTCATGCTTGGATGACAAATCAGAGGGAATGGTTCTTTCACTCAACTGCCTTTGATGAGCTAGGTCTTTAACTCTTACTCTTCTCAGCTAAACTCTTTTGCACATTTTTACTCTGAGACAGTCTAGTTTCTTTTTAGCCAAACTGAGATCCTTTCCACTATTCATTGTAAAGGAATTCAAACAACTTTTAGACTTGTATTTTCTGAGACACTCAAACAAATAGTGATTAGAAAAATAAGATGTATTTGAAAACAAGGATCTTTTCAACCCAGTTTCAGCCATGACAACAGGGGTCAATGGATCAAACACAGCAAAGATTAAATCTTAATCAGAGTGTGCCTGCTTTGATACCACTTGATAGGTCACAATCTGAATAACCCCTTGTGATTAACCCTAATTAATTAATTTAGCCAAGTAATTAACTAATCAATTAATCATGCAATTTTATGGAAGCACAAACAAATCACCAATCAACTAGATAAGCAGCGGAAAATAAATAACACGGTGATTTGTTTACGAATGGGGAAAACCCTAATGGCAAAAACCCCACCGGGTGATTTTCAGGTCACCACTCCCGAAACTCCACTATTATCAAATCAAGCAGTTACAAGTAAAGGAATCCCAAGTACCTTACCAACCTACAATTGAACCCTTACCCCAATACCCAATTGGACTTGATCTGTAGTGACAGTCTCCACCTTTGATGCACGGCTCCCAAGTACGTGACTAACCAATTGCGCGGATCCAAGTACGCAACTTCAGAACACCAACTGAGGAAGAATGGTTGGCTGCAAAGTTTTTTAGATCATCCTTTCTGATGAATAGCACGAAGATGCTTGGTTACAAAACCCTATGGTGCAAATACACAGCAACTTCTTGATGGAAGATGAACTAGGTCAAGAACTTCGTCTGTTAATCACAATTTGCTTAAACAGAGATTGCTTAATGAATATGCAACTTGTGTCACCCAAAACAACTCTTAAAATAATCCTTTTATATGTTTAAGGTTAGGAGAAAAGAAAGCCCAAAAACATATTCACGGATCCCAAGAAAATCAGATTGGAAATCTGACTTTTTAAATCTCGACAGATAACAGGTGTCGAGGTAGCTATCGAGAGGTGTCGAGCTTTAAAAATTCTGCACTTCAACTTGCTTTCTCTTGGACAGACTTGATGACTTCAACACTTGACCTTGAAACATTGTTTCTTGAAGTATTAAAAACACCTAAAACTACCCAATTACAAGCAGAGTGCGTTTTGTCAAAGGATTAGCCAATTTACATAATTAAGTGACATATGTTCTTAAACAAGTTAAAACATATATGTCCTAACACAGTTGAAAGTGGACCCAAAGAGACTTCGTCCATTCAAATCCCTTCTCGTCAATTTCAATGGAGACAAGGTGTACCCACGAGGAATAGTAACGTTGACGGCCATGGCTGGCTCGTACCCCCTCTAGGTAACTAATAAACACAATTTCTTGGTACTGGACTCACTTTCGTTCTACAATGTGATCATAAGAAGGCCTACCCTCAATCGTTGGAAAGCAGTCGTGTCCACATATTGCTTGAAGGTGAAGTTCCCAACAAAACAAGGAATTAGGGAAATAAGAGAAGATCAAGTGTAGGTGCGAGAATGTTACTAGGCAGTCTTAGCATTAAAAGAAAACCATACATGGATAATTGACGAAAAGACAACAAAAATTGTCAAGAAATTGGAGACGGTTGAGTTGGTCGATGGAGATCCTACAAAGATGACCTAGGTAGGAACAAGTCTGAACCTTTAGACATAGAAAGAAATCATTAATTTCCTAAAAGATAACCTGGACGTGTTCACCTGGAGTCATGAAGATATGCCAGGCATACCAGTGAACATCATTCAACACCGCTTAAACATGGATCTTGAGAAAAAGCCTGTCTAGCAATGAAGAAGAGTTTTCACTCCTGAACGAAACAAAGCAGTCATGGACGAGGTGAACAAGCTGCTTGCTGCTAACTTATCAAGGAGGTTTATTATCTTGAGTGGTTGGCCAACATCGTCATGGTCAAAAAGGCAAATGGGAAGTGGAGAATGTGCGTCGACTTCATGGATTTGAATAATGTCTGCCTGAAGAACAGCTTCCTTCTACCCAGGATTGACTAACTTGTGGACTCGACGGCCAGGCACAAGCTTCTTACCTTTATGGATGCCTTCTCTAGATACAACTAAATACAAATGGCAAAAGTGGATCAAGAGAAGACTGCTTCATCACTAGCCAAGGGCTCTATTGCTACAGAGTCATGTCTTTCAGTTTGAAGAACACAGGAGCTATGTACTAGAGATTGGTAAACTAGATGTTCAGCAAGCAGATTGGGAAGAACGTAGAAGTATATGTGGATGACACGCTCGTCAAGAATAAAGAAGAGGAGGACCATCTAGACGATCTCAAAGAGATGTTTAATACACTCAGGCAATATAGCATAAAGTTGAACCCGTCCAAATGCACCTTTGGGTTCTCCATTCCTCAAATTCATGGTATAACAGAGAGGAATAGAAGCCAATCTAGAAAAGGTGAGAGCCATCCGTGAAATTTCCTTCCCGATGACGATCAAAGAAGTGCAATCTCTCACTGGAAGGGTGGAAGCCCTCAATAGGTTCGTCTCCAAAGCAACTGAAAAATGCCTTCCTTTCTTCAAGATCTTAAAGCAAGCTTTTGTTTGGACAGATGAGTGTGAAACAGCATTCCAGGAGTTAAAACGTTACCTGAGCAACCCCCTACTCTTGAGTCTATCCAAAGAAGGAGAAGATATGTTCTTGTACTTAGCCGTGTCCATAACCGCGATGAGTGCAGCCTTGATTATGCAACAAAAAATAAATAACACGGTGATTTGTTTACGAATGGGGAAAACCTAACAGCAAAAACCCCACTATGTGATTTTCAGGTTACCACTCCCAAAATTTCACTATTATCACAACGAGTGATTACAAGTAAAGGAATCCCAGTACCTTATACCAACCTACAATTGAACCCTTACCCCAATACCTAATTGGATTTATTCTATGTGACAATTTTCCCTTTTGATGCACTGCTCCCAAGTACGTGACTAACCAATTGCGCAGATCCCAAAATGTGACTTTAATCACCAACTAGAGAAGATTGTTGGCTACAAAGTTCTTCAGTTCATCCCAACGATGAAGATCAAGAAGATGCTTTGTCAAAAAAACCCAAAGGTGCACATACACAGCAACTTCTTCAAGAATGATGAACTAAGGCAAAATTTTATCTCTGTTCATAAATTTCTTGAATAGACTTTGCTCAATACTTGTGCAACTTGTGTACTATTTGACGACCCTTAAAAAAATCCTTTTATATGTCTAGAGTTAGGAGAAAAGAAGGCTCAAACACATAAACATGGATCCCAAGAAAATCATATTAGAATTCTGAATTTCATAAACCTCGACGGATAGGAGGTGTCGAGTAGCTGTCAAGCAAGTGTCGAGCACACAGGGCTAGAACAACTTTCTTAAGCTCGATAGATGCAACTGTCGAGCCAGCTGTCGAGCTTTAATGATTTTGCACTTTCTCAGCTTATTTCTTGGATAGACTTCATGACTTCAACACTTGATCTTGAAATCATATTTCTTGAAGTATTAAAAACACTTAGAACTACCCAATTACAAGTAAAATGTGTTTTGTCAAAGAGTTAACCAATTACATAAAAGAATGACATATGTTCTTAACAAGTGAACCACATTTGTCCTAACACCCGCGAATAGAGAAGATCACCTTCACTGTAATAGTGGCCTCCAGAAAGTTTCATCCATACTTTCAGGCTAACCTAAACGTAGTAATGACAGGCCAACCCATTAAGAAAGCAATGAATAAACCTGAGACAACTGGATGAATGGTGTAGTAGGCCATCAAGCTTAATTAGTTCAATATAAAATATCGACCCCAAATGGCCATAAAAGCCCAGGCTTTGGCGGATTTTATAGCAGAATTCACTTCCCCCAAACACGAAGATAACCAAGAGGAACGCTGGACGATACATACAGACGGGTCATTAACGCAGAAGAGATGCAGAGCAAGCGTCGTCATCACTTCCATAGAGGGGGATGTTTTGAAGTATGGAGTCCAACTTAAATTCCCCATAACCAATAACAAAGCAGAGTACGAAACAATATTGACAGGGCTGAGGATAGCCCAAACGCTTAGAGCTAAAAACGCCTTGCTGAGAAGCGATTCACAACTCGTCATAAGGCAAGTCAAGGGGGATTTTGAAGAAAAGAAGACGAGGATACAGAGATACCTTAAGCTAACGAACCAATTAGTAAGAAAGTTTGATATGGTAGAATTTGCTCAGGTCCCACGAGATCAAAATGCAGAAGCTGACAAAGTGGCTAGAAATGCATCAATATATAATCAAGCAAAGTTGATTGAATGGAGATTGGAAGAACAAAACTCTCCCAGCATTGAAGAATTTCAGACCTTCCTAGTGCACACTCGCGTAGGATGGATGAGCCCAATCCTATCCTATTTTAAGGATGGGCGATTGCCACCGAATCCTGACGAAGCCAAGCAAATTCAAAAACGGGCTGCCTGATTCACAGTGTTGAATGACGAGCTTTACAAAAGAAGTTTCTCACAGCCTTACTTGAGGTGTATTGAAGAAGAAGAGGCCAAGTATGTTCTGGAAGAAGTTCACAGGGGCATTTATAGTGATCATATGGGGGCAAAGTCCCTCACAAAAAAGATCATAAGGGCAGGCTATTTCTAGCCCATAATGCAGCAAGACGCAGTGGATTTTGTAAAGAAGTGCGACAGCTGCCAAAGGTATAGGAACGTCCAACGAATCCCAGGAGAGAAAATGACGGCCATCGCTTCCACCTGGCCATTTGCACAATAGAGAATTAACATCATAGGGCCTCTACCAGAAGGAAAGAGGCAAGTAAAGTTCTTACTCATTGCTATCAACTACTTTAAAAAGTGGGTGGAGGCAAAAGCACTAGCCACGATCATAGAACCAAAGGTACAGAGTTTTGTATGGAAAAATATTATATGCAGGTTCAGGATCCCACAAACGATCATCTCAAATAATGGTCGTCAGTTCGATAATCAAGGGTTCAAATCATTTTGCTCAAGCCTTGGCATCAAGAACAAATATTCATCCCTGGGACATCCTCAAGCTAATGGACAAACTGAAGTGACGAATCAAACATTGCTAAAGAGCATCAAGGTCCGATTAGTGGGCAAAGGGAGCATGGCCCGAAGAGTTACCTAGCGTCTTATGGGCTTATAGAACTACAGCAAGAACCCCCATAAAAGAAACACCCTTCAATCTGACATATGGCACAGAAGTAGTCATCCCCGTCGAAATAGGGCTCGCTAGCCCCAAGACGGAATTTTTTTACGAACACAACTACGATAACCAACTGAAGTTGAACTTGGATTGTTTGGACGAAGTCAGTGACTAAGCCTCTTAAAGGATGGCCAAGTATTAGTGGAGGATGGTGGAGTACTACAACTAGAGAGTAAAGCTCAAAAGGTTCCACATTGATGACCTCGTCCTACAAAAGGTGATGCCTGCAACAAAAAATCCAGCACAAGGCAAGTTAGGGCCAACATGGGAAGGACCCTACAAGGTCGTCCACTATTCTTGGTGAGGAAGCTACCACTTGGAAGATTTGGATAGAAGTAGGTTACCTCGTCCTTGGAATGTTAAGCATCTAAAGGGGTATTACGAATAGGTACTGTAGTCCATTTGTAAGCAGTCAACATTATCTTATACTCTTTAATGCAAATCAAATAAACGTATTATTCAATGATTAACATACTCTGACTATTTTTTTCACGCTCAATCTCAAATCACCATCTAGATGCAAAAACCCCAACCAAGTTAAAATGATAAGATTCCTCCAAATGATGTAAATTATTTTAACTATAAAAGATGACAAGATTCCTTAAATAGATGTATATCATCCCATATAAAAGACAATAAGATTTCTTAAATGGATGTATGTTAGGACATATGTGTTTTCACTTGTTAAAAACATATGTCATTTATTTATGTAAATTGGTTAATCCTTTGATAAAACGCACTCTACTTGTAATTGGGTAGTTCTAGGTGTTTTTAATACTTCAAGAAACAAGGTTTCAAGGTCAAGTGTTGAAGTCATCAAGTCTGTCCAAGAAAAAGCAAGCTGAACTGTAATTTCATTAAAGCTCGACACCTTCTTGATCGCTACCTCAACACCTGCTATCTGTCGAGATTTAAAAATTCAGATTTTCTGATCTGATTTTCTTGGGATCCGTGAATATGTTTTTGGTCCTTCTTTTCTCCAAACCCTAAACATATAAAATGATTGTTTTAAGAGTCGTCAAGCGTGACACAAGTTGCAAATTCATTAAGCAATCTCTGTTCAAGCAAATTGTGATCAAAAGACGAAGTTCTTGACCTAGTTCATCTTCTCTGAAGAAGTTGTTGTGTATTTGCACTATAGGGTTTTGTAACCAAGCATCTTCCTGATTTTCATCGTGTAGGATGAATTGAAGAACTTTGCAGCCAACCTTTCTTCCTTAAGTTGGTGTTCTGAAGTTGCGTACTGGGATCCGCACATTAGTTAGTCACGTACTTGAGAGCTGTGCATCAAAGGTGGGAACTGTCGCTACAGATCAAGTCTAATTGGGTATTAGGGTAAGGGTTCAATTTTAGGTTGGTAAGGTACTTGGGATTCCTTTACTTGTAACCGCTTGATTTGATAATAGTGGAGTTTCGGGAATAGTGACCTGAAAATCACCTGATGGGGTTTTTGCTGCGAGGTTTTTCCCCATTCGTAAACAAATTACCGTGTCATTTATTTTCTGCTGCATATTTAGTTATTTGATGATTTGTTTGTGCTTCCACGCAATTGCATGATAAATTGATTAATTAATAACTTGGCTAATTAATTAATTGGTTTAATCACAAAGGGTCATTTAGATTGTGACCTATCAAGTGGTATCAGAGCAAACACACTCTGATTAGGTTTAATCTTTGCTGTGTTGATCCATTGACCCCTGCTTGTCATGGATAGAGGACAATCATTAATTATACATTCTTTATTTGATGACACTAACTATGCATACTGGAAAGTATGCATGAGAGCTTTCTTGCAGTCTTTAGATAAGAAGGTGTGGCAGGCTGTAGAGATTGGCTGGACTAAGCCAAAAGAAGAACCGGCCGATTGGGATGATGCAAAGATCGAGGCGGCTAACTTCAACAATAGAGCGTTAAATGCCCTATTTAGCACAGTCACCAATGAGGAGTTCAAGAAGATATCCTCAACTGAAACTACTAAGGAGGCTTGGATCATCCTCCAGACAACCTATGAAGGAACAAAGGCTGTCAAAGATTCAAAACTTCAGAGGCTCACTACAAGCTTTGAAGAAATTAAGATGGAGGAGGATGAGTCGTTTGATGAGTTCTATGCCAAGCTAAATGACATAGTGAACTCAGCCTTCAATCTTGGGGAAACCATCTCTGAACCTAAGGTTGTAAGGAAGGTACTCAGATATCTACCTGAGAGATTCCATGCCAAGATTACGGCAATTGAAGAATCCAAGGACATTGACAAAATTCCTTTGACTAAGCTGGTTGGAAACTTGCAGACCTACGAGCTAGGACTATCTAGGATTGGCAAAACTAGTAAAGGCAATAGCATGACCTTGAAGGCAAAGAGCAGTGATACAGATGAGTCTTCCGATAATGAATATTCTAAGATGAAGTCCTACATTACAAGGTAGTTTAAGAAGTTTATGAAGAATTCCAATGGGAGGAACTTCGACAAGGACCGCAGACAATCCAGTTCTTCTCAGTTTAAGAACCAAGACAAAGGGAAGAAGGACACTAAGGATGGCAGTCAGTACACTATTTCGGCTGGACCAAAGTGCTTCGGATGTCATGGATTCGGTCATATGAATCATGAATACCCAACATATCTCAAGAGCATTGGGAAGAGTAAGGCACTTGCTGTAACCTTGAGTAACACTGAGCCTGAAGATGATTCTGACAATGAGGATGACGGAATCTTAAATGCCTTCACTGCCACAATCAATCCTACTGAAGGGATTATTGAAGAAGTGGATGAAGAAGAAGAATTGGTGAAGTCCAAATTTGAGAAGATGGATGATCAAGATGATATCCACTCAGCCTATGAGAAGTTTTACAAGCGCTCTGAGAAGCATGAGAAATTATATAGGCTGGCCACCAAGAAGCTCAGTGATGTGGAACTTGATCGTGAAGAGTTGTCCACAAAGGTTGATGACGTGAATCAAACTATTGGAGCACTGAGGTTTGAGAATAACTTTTTGGTTGAGAAGACCAAGAATCTTGAAGCTGAGCTGTTTCAAGTTAGAGCTCAATTGGAAAGGACTTCAAGTGCAAAGCTTGATGAGATGCTTGGCAATCAGAAATCTGCTTTAGATCGAACTGGCTTGGGGTATGATCTTTCTTTCTCTAATACTGCTTCTACTAGCAATACTGTTTTTGTTTCTCCTGCTAATAACACTGAAATTGAGAACACTGATGTCAAAATTGAATTAGCTAGTGAGAACTTAGATAAGGATAAATCTATTTTAGGAGTACCCCCTAAACAAGATAAGAAAGATGCTAAAAACCCTAAGGCTAAGAAGGTTAACTCTTAAAAGCCTAAATAAAAGAAGTAGCATCTTTGTCATCATTGTGGAGCTGCCGGTCATACTCGACCAAATTGCTATAAGTGGCTAGCCACTCAACAGAGCAATGGCATGATAGCATCTGGAAGCCAAAATCAGTTTCAATCCTCTCTTGCTCCTCTTGGAGATATTCTAAAAGCCCTCTTGTTTCTTTCTAACTTGAATGGTTTCAATTCTTCCCCCTTACCACCGATTCAAGGATTCAATCAAAGAAAAGGTTCTTCCAAGGTGTGGAAGAAAAAGGACTCTAAGTGATTTCATCACTTTCCCTCCCCTTCTTGTTTTTTTGTTGCATTACTTTTGTGCTTTGCATTTTTTTTGAGTCAGTCTAGTTTTATGCTTTGCTTTGTTTAACCTGTTTTGTGTGTTTACTTTCAATTTTGTTTATTTTGTTTTTAATAAAAAAAAATTGAAAAATCAAAAAAATACAAAAACAGTGTGTTTTGTGTACTTTGGTACTTGTGTACCTTGGATGGCCATTGAAACAAAGTTTCTAAACTTTGTATCTCTTGTAATTTAGATGAGCATCTCTATGCACAACTAAGCAAGTGAGCTTTGTAGCTTTTTTTTGTGATAAGTAAGATTAAGTTATCTCTTAAAACTTAACACTCATATAACTCTTTTTGACGGGTAGGACTAGAAAATCCTAAGAGAAAGGCATAAATAACCATCTCACCATTGTTGCTCGCCAATCATAAATGACACCTGTATGCTTCGACATAGCAAAAGTGCAGTGTCAAAGACATTCGTATGCTTCGACATAGCAAAAATGCGATCTCAAATGCTTAACATCTTGGGTATTTCTTTTCTCTCTTTTATATGTTCATATATGGTACACTAAAATAAAAGAAAATATGCAAAGAAAATAAAAAGCAAAAAGATTAAAAAAAAAAAAATGCTTTAAATATGGTTGCAAGCGTGTATTCTAGGAGATGTGGGAGTTATAGGATGTACCTCGAAGGTGATAGTCCCCATCAAACAGTTATGATTGTGTGTGAGTTAAAGTTATTTTTTCATATCTCAAATCGTCATAACATATATACACATATGCAATCTTGCAATGTTTTTCACACACAACACGCAATATTCTCTGCTACTTTTGATACATGTGCAAGTACAATGTGATTTGGCCATCACAAAGGTATTACATGTGCTATTGTATGCTTACTAAACTGTCTTAACTTGTTTTTGAAAAATAAAATTGGCTAGACTTGTTTAGTGTGTGTGTGTGTGTGTGTGTGTGTGTTTGAGGATCCATGTGCTTAAATTCTTATTGAGAGATGATTTTGAGAGCTTTATATGTTGAATGAATCATTGGTTAAGGTGTATGTTGGATTGCATTCATGTTTGTGTTTTTCTCTTCTCGAGAAACTGCTTTCAACTGCTTGCTCGACACCTCCTTGACACCTCCTTGATACCTGGTCATCTGTCGAGCTTCTCAAGCCTTTTTCTTATCGCAATCTCGACACCTCTTCGACACCTGATGGATCGATCGAGAAAGTTTCTGTCCCCTCGACACCTTGTCGATCGATCGAGCTTCTGATCATTGAAATTTGATCTTGCACCTCGATACCTCTTGACACCTCCATCTGTCGAAGGCCATTTCTCTCAATACCTCCTCGACAGCTTCCTCGATACCTCTCAACACCTCAGCTGTCGAGATTTACTGAGGTGTCTATTTAAGGGATTTTTGCGATTTAGACTTCATTCCTTCGATCTCTCTCGATCTGTCCGTAGCTGTTCACCTCCCAAACACCTTTTTCTCACTCAAATCTTCAAAGCCTCTTGTTTTTCGGCCTTCCCTTGGTCTCAATCACTTGGTAAGTGCATTTTTTCCCTTCATTTTTCATGCATTGCATGTTTTGAAACCTAGGTTTTGGGATTTTTTGAAATTTTTGGGGTTTTTCAAAATTGATGAGTTTTTATTGAAATTTTGGGTTGGGTTTTCATTTAAATGCTTTCAAACTGACATACATTGCATTCCACGTGCATTAGAATCACATTTACATGCATTTAGATGTGTGCTTTATGTTGTGTGCTGGTAGGATTGGATTGGGCTAAGCCCATGATGTTTTTTTTTTTGCTTTGCATGTCACATGCTCATGCATTCCCATGCATACATTCTTTTTGTTCATCATATTTGCTCTATTTTTGAACTATGTTGGGTCTTTTCTGATTGTCTCTCTCACTATCTCTTTCTCCTTCTTTTACATTAGTAGTGTCTATGGCACCTAAATGTAAATCCACTCTTGCTCGGAACCTTCTGTGTTCTGAAGCTTCCTCTTCTTTTGACTCTGCTCCTCTTAACCTTCGGTTCCGTGATGGAGATGTCTACAAGGCATTTACAGAGAACTTTTCTCGATGAGGTGTTCATTCAGAACGTCAAGTCATTCTGGCATACTTCGCCGACACTGACCTTCCCTCTGTCATTTACAGTAGGGGATGGGGGTCATTGTGTGACATCCTAGTCACTTGTCCCCTTGTGCTGATTCAGAAGTTTTACTCCAACATGCACAGGATAGATCGTTTAGTACCTCTCTTTTTCACTCGCGTTCGAGGTACACGCATTCCTGTCACACCGCAGCTAGTTGCGGATGTGCTTAGGGTTCCTAGGATAGAGTTTCCTGACTATCCTTCTTGTGAGCGTCTGAGGACTGTGTCCAAAGATGAGCTCATCTTTGCCTTTTGTCAGCATCCTGCTGATTGGGGTGAGCATCAGTACACATCATGTAGGCCTTTTGCTAAAGGTCCTAGACTTCTAAACATGGTGATGACATTTGTACTCCATCCTCTCTCTCACTACAACTCTATCATAGAGCCTCGTGCTCGATTTTTGTTATTTCTTCTTGAGCATCTCACTATAGATTTTCCCTCTCACTTTATTCTTTCCATCATAGATGTTCATCTTGATTTAGCGTCCTATGATAAGCTCATCTTTCTTTCCGTTATCACAAGGATCTTACGCCATTTTTCCGTTCCCTTTCTTGTGTTCGACCACTTTACACACATATCTACCACAGATGCCGCTACCATAAAACATAGTGAGGCTTAGTTTAGGTCGCGACAAACGGATTCCACTCCTCCCTCCCATTCGACTCCGTCCAGATCTGCTTCATCCAGATTAGCTCCATTTACATCCGCTCCTTCTTCCTCTACGGGCGATGTATCTCTAGGAGACATTATGGTGCAGCTGCAGCGTATGGACACTTACCTTGATACACTCTCTGCTAAGTTGTATCAAGTGAATGTTTGTGTTGGTCGTATTGCATGATGGCAGGCGACCATGGGTGGTTTTGCTCCAGAGGCTACTCCTTCACCACCTACTCTGGCAGCTTTAGATTCTGAGGATAATGATGAGGATGATGATGATGATGATGATGAAGATGCTAGCTCTACTGATGAGATGTCTACATAACACTCTACCCTTTGTCACTTGTGACAAAAAGAGGAAGTAGTTTTGGGGTTATGAGAGTAGTCATCTTAGGGGGAGAGTTAGTATAGGACATTTTGATAAGGGGAGTGTTGATATTCTTGAGCGATGTAGTGAGGTTTTTATGTATCTTTTCTTTTCTATTCTTTATAGATACATTGATCTTGTATATGAGGTCCTTTGACCATTTTTACATACATTATACTTATACTTCTTTATATATGTGGATGTATGTTTCTTTCACCTTTTTCTTCATGTGTTGTTTCTCCTCTATCTTTATACACATGTTCTTTATATTTGTATGCAATATATTATTTCTGTTTCATACAAGATGCCTTGATGAGTTTTGTTTAAAGTGTTTCAGAAATACAGGTTGTCAAAGTCTACTTGCCATAAACTCTCTTCTGGCAAAGTTTTTCAAAAGTTTGTGTTAGGATAGATTTTATTGTATTCAACAAGTGAATATGAGTTTAGTGATTTATGACTTTTCTCATATGTTTATTTGCTTGTTGTGGTTTTGTCACAAATTGCCAAAGGAGGAGATTGTTAGGACATATGTGTTTTCACTTGTTAAGAACATATGTCACTTTATTTATGTAAATTGGCTAATCCTTTGACAAAACGCACTCTACTTGTAATTGGGTAGTTCTAGGTGTTTTTAATACTTCAAGAAACAAAGTTTCAAGGTCAAGTGTTGAAGTCATCAAGTCTGTCCAAGAAAAAGCAAGCTGAAGTGCAATTTCATTAATGCTCGACACCTTCTCGATAGCTACCTCGACACCTGCTATCTGTCGAGATTTAAAAATTCAGATTTTCTGATCTGATTTTCTTGGGATCCGTGAATATGTTTTTGGGTTTTCTTTTCTCCAAACCCTAAACATATAAAAGAATTGTTTTAAGAGCCGTCACGTGTGACACAAGTTGCAAATTCATTGAGCAATCTCTGTTCAAGCAAATTGTGATCAAATGACGAAGTTCTTAACCTAGTTCATCTTCTCTGAATAAGTTGCTATGTATTTGCACCATAGGATTTTGTGACCAAGCATCTTCTTGATCTTCATCGTATAGGATGAATTGAAGAACTTTGCAGCCAACCTTTCTTCCTTAAGTTAGTGTTCTGAAGTCACGTACTGGGATCTGCGCATTGGTTAGTCACGTACTTAGGAGCCATGCATCAAAGGTGGGAACTGTCGCTACAGATCAAATCCAATTGGGTATTGGGGTAAGGGTTCAACTGTAGGTTGGTAAGGTACTTGAGATTCTTTTACTTGTAACCGCTTGATTTGATAATAGTGGAATTTCGAGAGTGGTGACCTGAAAATCACCCGGTGGAGTTTTTGCTGCGAGGTTTTTCCCCATTCGTAAACAAATCACCGTGTCATTTATTTTCCGCTGCATATTTAGTTATTTGGTGATTTGTTTGTGCTTCCACGCAATTGCATGATAAATTGATTAATTAATAACTTGGCTAATTAATTAATTGGTTTAATCACAAGGGGTCATTCAGATTGTGGCCTATCAATGTACATCATCCCAAATAAAAGACGATAAGATTCCTTAAACGGATGTACATCGTCCGAATGAAAGACGATAAGATTCCTTAAATGGATGTACATCATCCTAATAAGCAACGATAAGATTTCTTAAATGGATGTACATCGTCCAAACAAAGGATGATAAAATTCCTTAAAATATTTTTCTAAGTCCCCCAGGGACGAGGCTCCTCGAAAGGACATAAGTCTTCCTACCCAAAACTAAGATGAATAGACGAAGGAAGGTCATCCACTGAGTTAAATTGGCAAGATTTGTAATTCAGCAAAACAAAAAGTCCCCAATGGACAACAAAAAGCATAAACAAAAAATGCAAATAGAAAGTACTTGCAAGCAACATAAACACAAGGGAAATTATATATATATATATATATAAGAACTATAAAGTTTTCAAAAGCCCCAAAACAAGCATTGCACCAAGTGGTAAATTGTTTAATAGCCCCAAAACAAGCAGGGCACCAAAAAAAGAAAAAAATGATTTGCAGGTAAATAGAACAAGGGAATCAAGCTTCAAGAGCATCATTTCCACCCTTCTCTGGCACTGAAGGATCCTTGCCAGCAGATACGGTAACCTAAGCTGCCTGCGCTACCTCATCTGCCTGAATTGCCTTGTCAATTGCCATAAAATCTAGGTCCTCCAAATTTGTCTCCGGACCATGCTTCACCAGGTATCTTCTCAATAGCTCGAATCGCTTAAGTACTAGCCAAACAAGTTGGCGTTGTACTCCTTCATGAGTTGAAAAGCCTAGATGGCCTTGGCCACGGAGCTTTTCATTTTCTGATTAGCCACTGCTAATTGCTCGTCCCTTTGCTTCACCAAATGCTTCTTTGCATTCAGCTCTTTAGTTAAGGCTTTTATCTTTTCCTTAGATGAATTATTGACATCCATCACCACTATTAAATCATTTCTCTAACATGAGGCTTCAGCTTCCAACGCCTCCACTTTAGAAGTAGCCATCACGGTCTTCTCTTCACTCGCCAAATATTGGGGATGTGTATCGCCTCCCCCAACACCTAGCATCCAAAACCATGCAATAAACAACTGGTATACTTCATGTAAAAAAAAAAAAAAAAAAAGGAAAAACAAAGAAGATTTGCCTGGACGAGCTTATAGGCATGGTGATTCACCATCTCGTGAAAAGGAACGCCAGAGATTTCTTTCAGCTCCTCGGACATCGCGACTTCATTAGCCCCTATCAAGGCCATCTCAGCATCCACCCAGACATCCCTATCTTCTCTTTGCCTTTGTCAATTGTCTTGCACTTCTTGGTACGAGGAGTTATCTCCTCAATAGACAGGGCCGAGGAAGCAAAGCGTCCCTTGTCCAAGGTAGGGGTGGATGAACCCTTTTTCTATCACTTCTTTCTCCTTTTCTTTTTCAACGACCCTCAGCCTCCGCTGGCCAATGCTGGAGAGGGGCTCGCTTTTCTTTTCCTTGATCTGAGAATAAAATTCCTGATTAAACTTAGTTGTCATTTCTGCGAAAAAAGAAGAGAAACAACAAGAAACTCAGAAAAGGAAAAAGAGAGGAAAGGGAGAAAAGAAAAGGAAGGATAGACGACCGATTTTCAGCCTAAAGTGACTCATTTTTTTTTCTTCGCGATGGATGGCACAAAGGACGTAATGGGAAGGCTCTAGCCCCAAACAGTGACGAGCTAAGGTCATAGGATCAACTAGATCGTCAAAATCGTCAATGGTGCTGCATACTCGACAGCTGCATGAACACGCTCTTCAAACCTACTCTTTAACTCTAGGTGATCTTTGACTGTAAAAATTAAAAAAATTAAAAAAAAAAAAAAAAAACAAAAAACACACACACACACACACACAAGGTCAAAAAGGATGATCAAAGTGAAAAGGTAAACCAAAAAGAAAAAAATGCGAGGCAAACACACCAAGTTAAGGGGTCTCCCACCAACGCAATAGCCTAGGGACATCTCCCTAGAAGTCGTCAGAAAGGGTCTCTCAACCATCACCCAACACAAAAAAGTACCTAGACTTCCAATAATGGAAGGATGAAGGTAGATTGATGCTAAGCCAAGACCTTTTATCCCAAGGAATGAGCTCGTAATAACCAAACTCTTTGGACTCTTTCAAACAGTAAAGATGGATGAACTCATTTAATGTGATCATATCACCATCAGCTATGATCATCCAGATTACCATACAACTTATAACGATCCTCCACGAATTTGGCATAAGTTGTCCTAGGGCAATGTTCAAGTAATGAAGGAGCTCCATTATAAACGGATGGACAGGAAACCTAAGGCCACACAGGAAGGCAGCCTCGTAGAAACAAACCTCCCCAAGGGCAAAAGCACAGGATTTCTCACCATTTTTAGGAAGATGGACCCTAGTCTCCTCAGGAAACAGAACCTATCCCTAAATCTAAGGAAGGTATCCTCCTTTAGAGAACACTATTCCTTAAAGGCATGGAAGGACCGGAGGGAAACAGAGATGGAGGGAAGGGAAGACGAAGGAACGAAAAGAGCTATATCTGTCTCAACCCCACCTGTACCGTCGCTAGAAGACAGGTCGGCCTCTAAGTCACTTGAACTAACTTCAAAACTCATATTTTCCCTCTTAAGAACCCCTCGTACCAACTCAAACCAACCCAGAAATTGACACAACAATAGGTATAGATCACTTAGCACTAAACTTAGGCTACTATCTCACCTAGGGTGAAATCCCCAATTTGTGGGCAATGTCCACTAGAAAAGCCTATAAACGCACCCAAATGAGCAAAAAAGAATGCAATTGAGGGGAAGTGCGCCTAATATCAGAATAATCCACCATTAAGGAAACAGAAAAAGAAAAGCTCTAAAAGGGAACAAAGCACAGAAAAAGCGAAGCAAGTAAAGCTTTAAAAAGAAAGAAAGAACAAGGAAAACAAAGGGGCATACCTGGAAAAGAAAGTGAAACTGAGAAATCAAGGGGATGAGTGTAGAAATCAGAGCAGTAAAGCATAGAAGAAGTTGAGGACTCAGAGCAATAAACACAAAAGAGACTGAGATTTCGAAAAAGTAATTTAGAAAGAGAACACGAAGGGTTTAAAAAAGGAGCGCCTCAAAAAAGTGGGAAAACTGAAAGGTTTCACCAGAACCAAGAACCCCTCAGTCGGTCCTAGCGTGACACGTGGCCACAACACACGCCACACCGCCACTAAATAATAACTACAGAGAGGCAAAACCCCAAGCGCCATAACCGCCAAAAAAAAAAAAGGCTCATCATATTCCCATGGTTGTCCCCAAATTGAACAACCTCAAAATATGGGGGCAACTGATGGACGATCACAGTTCCCTCGAGCAACCTCCCCATCCAAGAGAAGAGCCAATGGACGAAGGAACCACTCCACTCCATCATTTCCTAAATCCATTAGACAAAGGAAGAACCACCAACTCATAAATAATGGCAATACGTTACAGGACTGCAATAAGTCTCCTTACCATTGGAAAGGTGAAGATCCTCTCATTAACACCACCATGAAGCATTACAAACACCATATTTAAGCCACCATTAGAGCACCCCCAACGGCTAGGAAAAGGAAGCAGGTATATAGACTAGCATCAGAGGACCTAAAGAGGTATGAAATTTTAATATAGAAACTACGATATTCTAGTATCAAAACTCTCTTTCCTCTCTCATCTATCTAACTTGATCATCGAAGGCTCGGTGGTAGGCACCACACTGGTGTTCCCTCTTTTTATTTGTTCTTACAAGGCTTTTGGATGATCTTGTTTAGCTATCCTACTAGACAATCATCTCAACTGACGATCATGGCATCATCAATAAATATTAAGTAATGGGGTGTATTGGAAGGTGATTCTCTAACTATAATAAAAGCATTGTTAACTGATCAAAGATCTTTATCTTCTTTCGGTCCTTTGATAGACGAAGCTAAGTTTAGTTCAGTTAATTTTGATCAATTGTGTTACTCTCATGTAAAGAGAGAATGTAATTTTGTTGCTCATAGTCTAGCAAAGTTTGCTAGCGATATTCTAGATTTTCTAGTTTGAATGGAGGATATTCCACCATAGCTTTCTTATGTAATTCATGCTGATTTCGCCAGATTTAATTAATGAAATTTGAATGGTTTCCCCTCAAAATAATAATAATAATAATAATAATGAGGTGTAATATATAAAAGTAACAATTACTTCAAGTATTATCTATTTTTTTAAAAAGATTTCTACAACTATTTTTTATCTTTTTATCTCTACAAATATATCATACTATTATTTTTTTTGTATGTTTAATTAATTTTTTTTTTGTTTAAGGTGAACCATATTCTTCTAACTTCTATTGTAGTGTGTAACATTTGCCAAATTTACAACTTTATAAGTTTCAAATTTATTATTAAAATTTATCATCTCTTAAGGAATAAGGAGATTATTATAATAATAATAAACTCATTACAAAATTACAATGTTATTTCAACCAAAGAAACAAAAGATAGAATTTATAATAATTTATTACTCAAACAATTGGTAGGCATATTCAAATTCATAGCCATGGGGTGTGAAGGGCAATGGTCGGGGTTCAAGTCTCCAGGAGGGAGCTTCACACACATATATACTTAGATTAGGCTAGAGTAGAAATTCTATTATGTATCAAAAAAAAAAAAATCATAGCCATGTAAATTGTATTTTAATATAAACTCAAATTCCTATTTCCAAAAAAACTAAATATTAACTCAAACCAAAATTTAACCAAAGTAATAAAAAGGAGAGAGAAGACTTTGTGGTGAGAATTATAAGAAAGAACGAAAATCTAAGAGAGAGAGAGAGAGAGAGAGTACTCTTGATTTTTTGTGGGAAAAATATGGATTGAATGAGAGAAATGATATCTGATTTATACAAAATAAAATAGGAAAAAGAAGAGTCAAAATATAAAAAAGGGAAAAAGATCAAGAAATTGTAACGTTATAGTAGAAAGTAATGGGGAAATAAAGAGGTAAAGAGGGAGGGAAAAGGTTGGGGGAAGTGTAATAATAAATGTGGACAAATAGGGAGAATAAGAGTTTTTTTTTTTTTCTTCTTCTTCTTCTTCTTCTTTTTAGAATAGGGAGAATAAAAGTTTAAAAAAAAAAAAAAAAAAAAAAAGAGGTAGAAAATAAGTGAATGATGTGGCCGCTAAAGTGGCTCAACAAGAGTGTAGTAATAATAAATGCTATGCTTCAGTTTCTAAATATATATAGATGTCAAGGAGATTTTGCTTCTAGGACTCCATCATGATTCATATACAAATACTTGTCCACTGTCTCATGCTGCATAGTGGACTTCGTCGCTCCCTTGGGTTGTGATTCTCTGAAAGAAGTCTGAGTAGATTGATAGTGAGAAGACATTGGCCACATGGTTTTCTAAATGGGTTTTAATTTCCAATGAAAGGAAAAGAACTAGATGATGTTGACACCCCTTTATACCTATTATATAAGTAGACTGGTGGAACAATTTTAGAAGGATAACCTAAAGAACGGTAGCTAAGATACAATATCTAAGTTTTGCCACTTAACATATATAATAACTTTGTTTTATACATTACTATTGTACTATTTCTCTTGCTTAGCTCAAGTTCATTATTCAAATTACTAAGTCTGACCTTTTTTTATTAAAATGATATCGCAAGATTTGAACTTATAATGTCCATTCCATAATAAATTAAAATTATTCTTTATCACTAGCTCAGTACACTAATGTTTTTATTGAAACCCACATAAATTCTAAGCTTTTGAACAAACAAGAAAAAATCTTAAAACAACAATTTTGTAACGCGTATAATCAAAAATACTGAAAAATGATTTATTTATTATAATACAAAGGTCACATGCTTCAAACAGTGAACCGAAAAACACCAGAGCTTGTTTTCTTGTAATCAAGCTGTAGGCATAGAATTAATGTAGATGAGATCTGGCAATGTTACCATTGCCTCCTTTTGGATAGAACCCACCAGGTTTATGCTCATCACCGGAGCCATAAACAATCCTCAATATCTCCTCAGCGGTCCTATCATATGCAACAGAGTCTGCATCTCCAGCAAGCGCGTTCCCTTTGATCTTTCCCTCAGCACCTTCAGATTTGCGAACCCAAAGACCTTCGTCTTTGACACCTTCATGTCCAAGCTTGTTCCTTAGATCCGAAAAGTAATTTGAAAACTGTGCCACCGTTATTCCATATGGTTCCACAACCTCGTGTGCATGCTCATACAGGTATGCTCGAATAACTGCATCTTGGCCCGATTCCACGCCTAATAGGCCTGCAACGAGCTAAACATATACACGACCACATTCTTATTATAATAACTTCATGATTTTTGGACAAGTAGTAATTTATTATGATATCAGAGTAAGTGTTATGAACTGAACTTTTGTTTCTATGCTCTACTAATCTACCTTTCAAATCAAAAAAGGGTTTGGTTTAAATTAAACTTTGTGTAACTTTTATCAATGTTATATCACTTAATAACTAAATATCAAACATGGAATTTGACAAATCCACTATTAAATAACTTGAATTGCATTGTCTCCTTATACTTTATATGCATGCAAAATATAAAGACGAGCAGAGATTAATTATAATGTCATATATAAAATGTTTAAACTTCCATTTTTGTACTTTGAAGTTAGGCAGAAAAAATGAGTTCATGGAGTAAAACGAAAAAAAAAATTGAGAATTACATATAATTGATACCAAATTTAGCGTGATGTTAAAAATTTAGAGAACATATATAATTGATACCAACAATAGGATTTTTAAAATATTAATCCCAAAAAAAAATTATTAGGTGAGTTATACCAAATATAAGTTGATTATGAACCTTTGAAAAATTACAAATTCCATTCGTCAAGCTTTATCATTTCTAAGGGAAAAAATGATAGTTAATTCTATAAAAATCAATGGTAGTATATAACTATGTATATATAAACACATATGCACGCAAAAGCAATAAATTGTAATTACTGTTTATTTCTTAGAACATTACTAGGGATCAATAATCAAGATTAAATATCAGTTACCCTTCTAGAAGTAGGGGCTTGGAGTTTTGGAATTGTTCCAACGTAGCCCGTGAGTCCAACATAAGGAATAAGGTAAGATGCAAGGAGGTAGTGAACTCCACTATAATAAGGATCAAAAGGTGGGGACAGCTTTTTCCCTACTGCAGCATCAACCACTTTTGCAAATGATTCTTTACTTAAGTCCAATAATGGTCTTGGAAATCCTTTAACAACTTTTTGAATGGCCCTGCATCAAGAACTTAATAGTTAGTACCTTTGACATTTAAAAGAAATTATTGCTATGATTGGATTTAAAGTTTGTAGTATCTAAATTATCATAATTGTTGTTTGTCATTATGTTAAGCCATCAATATGTGTTTCTTTTCATTATAGATGGGATGCAAATCCAAATCCCTTATTCAAGAATGAAAATCTTTATCTAATAAACTAACTAGAATCCATTAACCATTATACCAACACACAAAAAGACATAAATAAATTAAATAATGATTTCAAGAGAAAAACCTCAAGTGTCCAACTTCTTGGTAAGCAAATTGCTCAATAACATCCCTGGTAAAAGGATCCAAATTTGCCTTTTTAGCACCAATGGGTGTTGGACCTCCCTGGGTTAAATGTGGATCAACTTTATCTAATCCATAACCCAGAGCGCCATACAAAAAGAATTCAGCTTCAAAGAACTCTAAATTTAGAGGAAATTCCAGAAGATCCACATCTGCTTTTGTGATTGATGTGTGTGAGTCGAGTTCAGAAGAATAAAATTTGGGAAGGAAGAGTAGGGATATTAGTAAAGTGGTGATGGTGGTTGTGCTAGCAGCAGTCAGTGCCATAATTTTCTTTTTTGCTGTCTATTGTTGCTAGAAAGCTACTCTTAGATATGTCTGATTGTTGTTACTACTGTTTATATTTATATATAATCTCTGGCCGGTTATATATAGAAAAATGCCACATTGCTAACGTCGTAGGTTTTTTTCTTTTTCTTTTTCTTCTTCTTCTTCTTTTTTTTTTTTTCTTTTGATAAGGCTAATGTCATTGTTTATATTTAGAATAATGCTGAGTAGATATGTCAGATTAATGATGTAGCTACTGTTTATATTTGGAATAATTGTCAATGTACGTAGATATGTCAAATTGATGATGCATCTACTATTTATATTTGGAATAATATGGACATTATTTTTGGATGGTTCGGTGGCTGTTGAATGGGGGATGATTTGAAAAGGTAAAATTAATTCTATTTTATTTGAGTTGTGAACTTATGATGCACAGATGCTAATGTGGACTTCGTCACAACCAATTCTAAAAGCTAAATTGGCACTTGGCCTGTACAATAAGTCTAATAACAACCCTTTCTACCATATTGTTATTATTTTTTTAGATAAAAATTCTACCATATTTTTCGTAGTTGCTGAAGTGGTAGCTTATGATTGATATATATTGTGTATGTAGCATTGTTTTGAGTTCCATAGGATTGGCTAGCTTATAGTCATGCACATTAAGTCTATTCATTGTGCGACATGGATGTCCCTTAGTGGTAGCTTATGATTGATATATATATTGTGTATGTAGCATTGTTTTGAGTTCCATAGGATTGGCTAGCGCACACTCTTCATGACTCCATGAAATAGTCTATTTCTAGGCGCCATTCCATGGCATCTTCCCGCTGAAACTGGATGTAAGTGATTGACAAATATCAGATAAAAGTTACAAAATGTGGAGAATGTGGCAAACCTTAGAAGTATGCAAGCAAGCCACGAAAACCGTCTCCTTATAGTGATATTGAATTCATTAAAATATTTTGTTGAGCTTTTAACTTGAGAGGTAGATGAACTTCCACATAATTTGATGTACACGAACTAAGGTAAGAGAAAATTTAATTAACTTCTAATAAATTGGATTTTAATTGAAATCTAATTTTGCATCATGTGTCAAATCAATTTCTTAATTATTTTGGTATACGTCTTTATCACTCATTGCAAAAATAAAGGAGTTTGTCAATTTTATATTAAAGGTGACACCACTCTCAAAAAAAAAAAAAATTCTTCTAAGGTATGAGTGGGGCACATCTTTCTTCGATGTGAGAGCAAGTCTCAAAAACTGCTCATGTCGCTTAAATGAACAAAGTTGTGTAGGTCCTTCAGCCCCAAAGCGTACAAACTGCTTGCGGGATTGGAACAAATCCTCCCCCCCCCCCCCCCCCCCCACACACACACACACACACACACACATAATAATTATTTTTTACACAAAAAAATTGCTCATAAATATAAAATCATTCAAACTCTCATTTCCTCTAATGTTATATATAGAGTTAGATATATGATTAGGTTTTTTATGGTTTATTTTGTGAGCGTGCCTTTTTTTTTTAGGCACTATGGCCCAAGGATCCTGGGCCGTGTGAGGTGTTCTTGGTGGACTGGGATCAACACTCCGCAGCTAATGGGCTGTTTTAAGAGTTGATTGGCGCACAGAACAAACTTCCTACAATACAAACAGCTAAAAAAAAATATTCGTATTGAATGAGCTTTTAACAGTAAAGAAAATGCATAATAAATGAAATGCAATATGAAGAACACGTTAGGGATCCTCTAATTAGTGAGGTGCGTTTCATTAGTTTTCTTTTAGTAGCAACTACAAAGCTCGCTAAGACATGGTGCAAGGTTCAAATGAGTTCAAAAATTACAGACTTTGATAGCCATTCAAGCTTCAAAGACTTGCAAAGTTTGAATCCGTTGAATCCGAGCGTGTACTGTAGCGGCTGTCTCTGGGATACCGGGAACGAGTTCCCCTGTTTTCCTTCCGTTTTACAGAGCCTCTTTTATAACTTTTATGAGGCTTCAAAAAAACAAAATTTAAATGTCTTAGCCAATAATCTAATCGTCCCGAATTCGATGTCCTATCCCTTTTCCTTCCCCCCTTTATATAGCACAGCCTCGGGCTCCCAGGGGTACTATCGATTTTTCCATTTTGCCCTTCGAAGTCGATTCCGTGCCTGGTTGTTTCAGGATCATGTCGTTTCCCTTTTCTTCATAGTTTCTTTCTTTTTGTTGCGACCAGACGAAAGTCTCTCGGCTAGCTTCCCATTTTCAGACTTTCCCGTTGGTTGACCTGAGGCCTTTTGGCTTTTTTGCTCCAGCTTTCCCAGTTGTACTTTTCTTGTCTCTTTCTTCAAGTGGTTGGAACCAAAGCTCCTGCATTTTTGCTCTGTACTTCACTGTGCACCTGGGTTATAAGGTCCGCGTGCCTTTTGTCTCTTTTCTCTTTTCAAATCTGCCTTAATTTCACTTCACGCGTCCAGGGATCTTCTGCCTCTGGTACTGCTCCTAGGCGTCCCGACTCAATTCTTCTTTCTGGGCTTCCTTCGGCGGGCTGCTTCTTTTATTCGTTTTTTCTTGGGCCCTTTTCTTTGTGGACTGCTGGAATAGGTTCTCTGGGCTCCTTTTCTTTTCTTCTTCCTTTTCTTTATTGTGAGAACCCACCATCTATTTCCTCTCTCTCTTTTTTTTGTGTGAAATGGGCCCAGGGTCCTTTTTCCATCTCCCTCTTTTTTTTTTTTTTTTTGGGCCTATGTGGCTATTTGATTATTTTGACCCTCAACATTTAGCCCCCCGAGCTCATGGGTTGCCTGCAGCCCATGCATGAGTTTTTTTTTGTAGTATCTTCTTTTGTTTTGATCCTTCTACGGGGATCCTGATCTTCCATTTCTTCGGCGTCCTGGCTCCTGCGCTTCTTCCTTTTTCTGCGACTCCTCCCTTTCTCGTGGGACGTGGCAGTTGGGTTGAAATAAAACTTCCACCAC
Organism: Quercus variabilis; assembly: GCA_030445155.1. Lineage (NCBI taxonomy): Eukaryota > Viridiplantae > Streptophyta > Magnoliopsida > Fagales > Fagaceae > Quercus > Quercus variabilis. The sequence goes on from CP129450.1 coordinate 11,728,259, forward strand.
CTACTTTTACGTTTCCCATAACATTCATTAATAACTGCCGCTAACTTCTTCTCTTTTAAATTTAATTCTTGGCAACTGGCGCGTCTTTCCACACATCATCTTCTCTAACTGCTCTTATTCCAGCATTTTCTCATTTACTCTCCCCCTTTTGTTGTCTACCTGAGTCTTCTGTTCTCAACCCTTTTTCTTTTCTTTCGATCAGTCTCGTCGCCATCTTCTTTCCAGATACCCATCACTTCAATGGCTTCTTCTTCTTCTTCTCGAAAAAGGAAGGAGTGCACTCCTAGTCCCTTTGAAGGTGAGGGCTCCTCTAGTTCTGCGCAAGATGAGCTTGTCATTAGGCGCCCTGCTTTTCCTTTGCGAGACCCCTGGTATACTCCCAGCTTGTTCTTTCCTCGGGTGTCTCATGGCGAAACCCCTCCATCTTCTCACGCCTGGGTATTTTCCGGCCAAGTAGGTTTTGTTGGTTCTGCACAAGTTCCAGACCCCAGGGAGATCTTTGATCTCCAAATTAGGCGGGGACTTCGAAAGGCAGTCCCCATCTTCTTCGATTTTGTTGCTGGAAAGATCCAAGGCTGGCCCATTTGGATGGATAATGAGCTTTCTGACGAGGAGTTCGTAGGTCGCTTGGATCGTGCCGGCGTCCTGAAGGCAGTGGCTATTTCCAGGAACCTCGAGGGTTTCAGAGATGCCAAAGGCCTTAGGCATTTGGTGCGCCGTTGGTGTCCCACTCTACACACTTTCTCTTTTTCTGTTGGTGAACTGACTGTTACCTTGGAGGACGTGGTCAATAATTTTCTCCTTCCGATGCTTGGGGATGAAAACCCCTTTGATATTAAGCTTTCTGATGAGGATCTCGAGGTGGAAGAGAAATTATTTGCTCACTTTGGTGGACGTACTGCTTCTTCTGGTGGGAAACCGGCTAGGATGGGTAGGTGGGTCATGACTCTTTCACGCGAAAAGGATAAGGAAGTCAGGCGTGCCGGGTTCCTTGTGTTCTGGCTTAGCAAGTTTCTGTTCAGCGAGTTCCCCGGGTATGGAATCAAGTCCACTCTTTTTCCTTTAGCAATTAAGTTGGCTCAGGGCGCCCAATATCCTCTAGCCCCCATGTTTTTGGGCCATGTTTACTCTCAATTGGATCAACTTCATGGAGATGAGGCCGAGGGTGATTCTTGTTATGTCATCACTTCGTCGCTTTATTGCGCCATTCTCCAGGTATTTATGTGGGACCGTTCTTCAGTTACCTTAGCAAAATGTAGGAATCTAAAGTTTGTGAAAGATAAGTTTCAGGGATCTCCTGATGTGGTAAAAGGGCTTTGTGGCAGTTCTACTGATAGCCTCCCTATTATTTTTCGTTGGTTGAGTTTAAAAGGTGGTAATCTTAATTTGGTTGAGTTATTTGATCAAGCGGGCCATTTGAATTGGTGCTCCCCCCGAGAGTTTGGCCCTGGTTTTGTTTGCAATTCCGTGTTATCCCCCTTTCTGACTTCTACAGGTAACACTTTTGATTTGCGTAGTGGTGATGAAGGCAGTTTAGCCTACTTGGCTTGCATTAGTCCTTCCTAGCTTCCTGTACTTTCTTCGACTGGCCCACGGTACACCCATTATTCGGCGCATCGAGTACTTCGGCAGTTTGGCTTTGATCAGGATGTTCCCCCAGTGTTCAATGACACAGTTCCTTCTCTTCCTTCCTTGGATCCCTTCATGAGACTTCAGGCCTTCTCTTATTGGTCAAAACGGAGTCCTCAATTTGTAGTGCCTAACTCTCAGAGGGGAGTCTTTGCCTCCAGTGGCTATGTTGGTTATTGGAGGAGGGTTCAGAAGTCTTTTGTTGATTATGCTAGTTCTGGGGTAATTGGGAGGGTACCCAACCCTGACATTTCTTCTACCCCAACATCCAACAAGCGTCTGTCCCTGCCTACTACTGGTGTTATCTCCACAGCTATGAGCAGCAAAACCGGTTTCGCAGAATGGCATGCTTCTAGGGAAGGCTGGGTTACTTATACGCAGGATTTCCCAGAGAACTGGTTAGGGTGTGATCTTGTTGTTAGTGCTTCTGCTGGGGTACCAATTAAAAAAGGGGCGGTAGAGGCCATAAGTGCCAGTACTCCCATTGGCATGAGTAAAGAGAAATCTGTTAAACGAGAAAAGTTGAAGGAAGCCGAGGCTGAAGAGAGTGCAGAGGATGTCGGCCCTGAGTCAAAGAAGAAGAAGAAGACTGGGAAATCCCAGAAGCAATTGGTACTTGTTGAAGAGAAGGAAGTGGAGCAACCTTTGGCTACAAGGGGCCGAGTGAAGACTAAGGTAGAGTCTTCTCTTCCCCAGGCTCCTGTGAGTCCTTCAGTTCATGGTCCCTCGGGACCCTCTGGGCGTACCCGTAGTAAACAACAGAGACCTGAAGACCCTGTTGAAAGAGAGAGAAGGGCAAGGCCTCGTCCCTCTTTTGCTCTTTTAAGTTGCAGTTTTGTCGTTTCTCCCCTTCTTCTTTCTTCTTTAGACTAATGGGTGATTGTGTTTTTTTTTTTTTTTGCAGTCTAAACGTAAGCTAGATCCCAAGAAGGGCAAAAGTCAGTCTTCTGGTGAAGATGTGGTATGGCTTTCCTTATCTGTGTCTTTTGCTGCTTCCTCGCATTTATTTCACAAGTGTTATATGTCCTGTGCTGCCCTGTTACTTACGTCCTTTCTTTCTTTTTCTCTCCCTTTCTTTTTTTTTTTTGTTCCTCACCCCCTCTCTTTTTTTTTAGGTTGAGGTTCTTCCCCCTGTGGTTGGAGAAAATTTTGAGAAGGAGATGGATGTAGCTGCATCCCAGAGTAGGGAGGAGGAGGTTCCCAGTGGTGGCATGGCTGAGGAGACTGGGCAACCAATGCAGGACGTCCAGGCTGCCCAGGATCCTGAGGCTCCCAAGCTTCCCGCGTCCCTAGGTCCTCAGCTTGAGCAGATTCCTAGTCCTGCCAAGACCATGTTACCCCAGACTGGGTTAAGTACAAAGACTTTGGGAGGCGCATCATCATCCAGGCAAACAGGTGAGCCTTTCTTTTCTTTTATATAGCCTTTTTAGCTTTATCTCTTTTGCACCCCTTCCTCTTTTTTTTTTTTTAGTCCTTCCTTTTCTTTTCTTTCTTTTTACTTCCTCTTTCCAGGCCAAGCTACTGCAAAATCCGCCTCTGGTGCTGCTACTTCTTTGGAATCGGAGGAATCTGAAGGTGGGGTGTTGATTGTTTCTTTTTTTTTTTTTGCATTCTTTCTCTCTTCTTCCTTTTTTTTTTTTTTTTGTTGTTATGGCGAAGCCCCCTGTGTCCCTGCCTTCTTTTAGCTGTTTTACTGAGGCTTCCTCGCCTTTTCTTCAACTTGCCATGTGTTCTTTCCCAGCGTCCTTCAAGCAGTCAAAGGGGCACAAGGAGGGGACTCCGCCCCAAAAGGCTGATTCTGGTTTCTCTTCTACCTCTTTTTTTTTTCTAACTTTTCTCTTTTTCTTTTTTTTTTTTTTTTTTTTAAAAAAAGAGCTAAGCTTGCCCCCCCCCCCCTTTTTCTCTTTCCTCTTTTTTTGCAGGAGTTAATATCGAAGATCCTGAATTTGTGGTTCCTGAGGGGGGTGTAGGATCTGCCCAGGTTGCTGGCCCTCGTGTTGTTCAGGGGATTGAAGGTTCCTTTGGGTCTCCAGGTGACGGTGCAACAGTGGGGGAGGCTCCCGAGGTGATTATTTCAGATCCTGCTTCAAGGCTTTCCACCTTTTTGGCTCGCTTTGATTCCTTGGAGTTCAATAGCCTCCCTGCCAGTCACTTCTGCCATTTCGGGCCCTCCTATGGCAGCTTCCTGCGGTTCTCTGTGCCCGTGGAAGGCCTACCACTACTGGAAGGGCAGTTTAAAAGGCATGGTGACTTTACTCTTGGTTTTAGAGGAGGAGTATTTTTGGGGAACATTCTGATGGAGCTGCTGTGTGCCGTGCTGATTTCTTTGAGGAATTCCTCGCTAGACTCTCTATCTGAGGAAAAGCTCTTGGAATGGAGGGGAGTTGTCCAGGATCTCTTGGAAGCCAAGTTCAACCTGTCCTTCTTGCTGGAGTATCTGCGCTCGTTAGCCCAAGTACTTTTCCAGAGGCAAGCTTCTAGAGGCATTGATGTTGAAATTGCTGCTGCTGAGGAGGCTTTGGCTCGTGCTCACAAGACCTTGCAAGATCTGAAGGTCAAAAGGCAGAAGGTTCTTTCTTCTTCGGCTGCCCTTGCTCTACCCTCGGAAGGCTCTTTGTTGGCTGGCCTCCTTTCTTAGTCTTCTTTTTTTTTTATATGTATGGACAATTTGGGGTTGTATAAATCTTCTATTTCTTTGGCTGGACAATGCTTTCTGGTTTTTTTTTTTGAGACTGCTTCCATGTACTTGTGCTTTATGGTGGCTTCTAGGTGTTAATCCCCCTTTTTTTTTTTTTAATAGCATGTGGGCCTTCTTTTTCTTGTTTCTTTCTCTTTTTTTTTTTTTTAAGTCCTGATCTATGATCCTCACAAGCTTGTTGTTGGTTCCAGTCAGGTACCTTCTTCTTCTTCTTTTTATTGCGCAAGTACTGAACCGGGTACATTGGGTAATATACATATATTTTTTTGTCCCAGTTCATGAATCTTGGCAGGTTTCCTCTCTCTTTTTATCAAGTACTGGGCTAGGTATCCTTAGTATATGCCTGGGATCCTAGGCCATGTATTTGAGACTTAGCTGTTTCATAGCTATCTATGGGGTGATCCTGGGTTATGCATCAAAAGATTTCCCCAGGTATCCTCCCTCTTCTTCTTGGTTAAGCAAGTACTGAACTGGGTACATTGGGCAATATATTTTACCTGTCCCAGCTCATGAATCTTGGCAGGTTTTATATATATATATATATCAAGTACTGGGCTAGGTATCCTCAGTATATGCCTGGGATCCTGGACCATGTATTTGAGACTTAGCTGCTTTGCAACTATCTATGGGGCGATCCTGGGTTATGCATCAAAAAGATTTCCCATATATCCCCCTCTGATTTCGCCTGTATTAGGACTCTGTGATACTTAGGATTTAATAACTGAGAAAAAGAAGAAATTTCATTGAATTTAAAACATGAATGTCATTCAAGGAATGCAGCAAATCGAAACAAAGATAGTAAGGATCATGTGATGTTTTCTACCCTTGAGCAAAATTACTTAATAAAAATATGTAGAAAAGACAGAAACACTTAACAGGTTGAATAGCTTGGCAAAAAGGGGGCCGGTGTACTGAGACCTTTTCTTTCTCATGCGTAGTATGGTTTTAGCCATTTTCCGTTTATGGGCTCTGTCAGGATTATCCCATCTTCCTTAGTAAGGTAGTAGTATCCACTATCATGGGCTTCCCTAACGATGTAGGGCCTTTCCCACTTTGGGGCAAATTTGGAAGGTCCCGGTAGGTTTCTTCTTACATGTTCCGCCGTCCTTAGTACCAACTGCCCTTTAGTGAAAGTTCTCGGGCGTACTGCTTGTGCATATGCTCTTGTCATCCTTTGCTGGTACCTCTGGCTTCTTCTCCTGACTAGCTCTCTTTCTTCTTCTACTCCTTCCAGGTCTGCTAATCTCCTTTCATTGTTTGTGTCCTCGGTGTCCTCCTGACTTTCTTTGAGTATTACTCTTGGTGTGGGAACAACTAGTTCTACTGGACTGATGGCCTCTGTCCCATAAACCAGGGAGAATGGTGAGAATCCTGTGGCTGTTTTCACAGAGTTCTTGCATGCCCAAAGTACATCTGCCAAGTGATCGCTCCACTTTCCCCCATACTCTTACTTCATTTTTTTGAGGATCTTCAATATTATCCTATTAGTGGCCTCTGCCTGGCCATTTCCTTGTGGGTAGTAGGGTGTAGACCTTCCATGCTTGATGTAGTAAGCGTCTGTTAGCCCCTTCATGTCTTTATTTATGAATGGGGTTCCGTTATCACTGATTAACCTCCTGGGGATCCCAAACCTTGTGATGATATGGCCTCGAATGAAGTTTGCCACAGCTGCTCCAGTGGCCTTTTTCAAGGGGATGGCCTCTACCCACTTTGTAAAGTATTCAGTGGCTGCCAAGATCCATATGTAACCGCCGGATGGAGGATTTATAGGCCCTATGAGATCGAGCCCCCAAGTGTGGAAAGGCCATGGAGTTGTCATATCTTGTAACATGTTTGGGTGAGTATGGATGGCATCTCCAAGGACTTGGCATGCGTGGCAGGTTTTGACTATCTCTTCGGAGTCCTTTTCATTGTTGGCCAGTAGTACCCCAGCAGTAGTAACTGTTTATAGAGCCTCCTCTTTCCTGGGTGGCTTCCACAATCACCAGAATGGACCTCCCTGACTACTTCCCTTGCTTCCTTTAGTCCCAGGCATCTTAGGGGATCTCCGCTGTATCCCCTTTTGAACAGGATCCCGTTTTGTAAGAAATATCTGGCTGCGAGCTTCTTGAGCTGGTGGGCCAGTGTCCTGTCAGTTGGTAGGATCCCTTGAGCCAAGTATTCCATGAAGGGAGTCCTCCAATCTTCTGTAACAAACACAGCATAGCTTTCTTCCTTGTCCACCAAGGATTGGCATTCCTGGCATTTTTCTTGTATAGTTGATGCTTCTTTGTTCATATTTGGCCAATAGTACCCCATGCGTTGCATCCTCCTGTATAGACTGATCTTTTCTGAGGTCCCGCAGACTTGGGTATGTAATTCTTCCAACCTTAGCTTCCCCTCTTTCTCATTGATGCATCTGGATAGGATTCCTCCGGGCAGTCTTCTGTATAATTCTCCTTCTATGAGAGCGTAGCCCCTCAGCTCCTTGACACTCCCTCCGGATCCTGTTTCCTTCATTTTTTCTTTTACCTCATTCCTCCAGTCCCACTGCCTGGACTCTCCGGGGGATATCTGTTGGAGGATCTTTAAGATGGAACGTTCCTGCCTTCCTATTCTGACCAAAGTGTCTTTTCCCTGGAATGGTACTTGGAATCCCAAAGTGGCAAGCGCATCTGCAAACCTGTTTTCACTTCTCTATGTATACTCTATGCTAAAGGTCAGGAACTCTTGCTCCAGCCTCTGTGCCCATGTCCTGTAGGCTGCCAAGCTTTGTTCTCTTAGTGCGAAGTCACCTTTCACCTGAGAGACTACAAGATTGGAATCTCCCAGTACTCTCATGTGTTTCACCCTAATACTGAGTGCTATAGTTAGCCCGGTTAAATACGCCTCGTATTCAGCTGCATTATTGGAGCAGGAAAAACCGAGCTTAAAAGATAGAGGTATGGTGTCTCCATTTTCACAGCTCAGTACAACCCCCACCCCATTTGAGGTTGCTGTAGCTGACCCATCGAATCTCATTGTCCATTTCTTTCCTGGGATTTCTACTACTGCTACTTCACCCGGGATCTCTTCATTTAGCGAGTTTTCCTCCTTCCCTGGGAACTGTGCCAAGAGGTCAGCTATGGCTTGACTCTTGACGGCCTTGGGGGTCCTCAAGTCTATGTCATATTGAGAAAGCAGGACCAGCCATTGTGCGATTCTTCCCGTCAGGAGGGGCTGATGCAGGAGTGCTTTTATGGGGTGTGACTTAGTCACTAGAAGGATTTGGTGAGCTGAGAAATATCTCTTCAGCCTCTGTGATGCGTAAACAACCACTAGGCAAGCTTTTTCTATCCTAGGATACCTAGTCTCGACGTCCTTGAGTGTTCTGCTCACGTAGTAAACAGGTTGCTCGTTCCCATCATCATCCTCTTGCGCCAGCAGGGCTCCTATTGATTGGGCGTTTGATGCCAAGTACAATAACAGGGGTTGCCCACGTACTGGTGCCTGAAGGGTGGGCAGATGATTCATGATCTGCTGGATCCTTTGGAAGGTTTCCTGTTGTTCTGCTCCCCATGTGAACTCAGTTCCTTTCTTTAATAGCTTAGATAAGCCTCCTGTGGCTGAGGCCAGTCCTGGCACGAATCTCCTAATATAGGAGACTCTTCCCAGGAAGCTTTTGAGTTCCTTCACTGTTGTTGGTCTTTTCATTGTGGCAATGGCTGCAGCTTTGGCTGGGTCTACACTTATTCCTTTGTGATGTACCAGGAACCCAAGGAACTTTCCTGCAGATACTCCGAAGGCACATTTCATGGGGTTCATGCGCAGCTTGTACTCTCTGCATCTTTTAAAGACTCATTCAAGTACCTGGAGGTGTCCTGTCCTAGTTTTTGACTTGACCACAATATCATCTACATAGTCTTCCATTTCCTCACGCATCATATCATGGAAGATGGCTGTCATAGTTCGCTGGTATGTGGCTCCTGCGTTTTTGAGGCCAAAGGGCATCACAGTGTAATTAAAATTCCCGATTGGTGTCCTGAATGCTGTCTTCTCGGCATCCTTGGCAGCCATACGAATCTGGTTGTACCCACTATATCCATCCATGAATGAGAACATAGAACTTCCCGCGGCTGAATCCACCAGGAGATCGATATTAGGGAGTGGGAACTCATCTTTAGGACATGCCTTATTCAGGTTGCGGAAGTCTACACAGCAACGGATCTGGCCGTTCTTTTTCTTCACAGGTACTACATTAAAAAGCCATCTGGGGTGCTGAATGGGCTTAATAAAACCAACTGCTAGCAGCTTCTTGACCTCTTGAGTTATCTGGGCTTCTATGTCGGTGTGAAAGACCCTGGCTGGTTGGATTACTGGTTTAACTCCTGGGTCTACATTGAGGGCATGAACTACTAGCCCGGGATCCAGGCCAGGCATCTCATCATAGCTCCATGCAAACACATCTGAGTATTCTTTAAGCAAAGCCACCAGTGGCCCCTTTTCTTGTGTTGCCAATTGACTACTGACAAAAACAGGCTTCTGGGATCCCAGCTCAGCCCCCAAATTTACTTCCTGTAATTCTTCCTCAGGTTGGATTTGCGTTTCTTTAACTGGTTCATCTGGGACTTCCTCTTGGGCTATCATACATTCTGGTGGTCCGGGACCTTCCTGCACGATGCACTCAGGTCCCGCGCACCTTCACAAGCGATATATTAATCTTCCCCCGGGTTCCCGAACCACTACACACTCTCAGGATCCTGAGGTGCTGGGATCTTTCTTTTGCCTTTTTCTCTTCAGGAGGTCCCTCAAGTCACGGGTACCTCCTCCTTCTTCTTTTTCTAAGATAGGTGCTCCTGGGGTCCCTGGCATGGGACTTTCATCATCGAGTTCTAACTCATCATAGAACATTGCTTCTACAAAGTTTACTTCTCCTTGGCTGAAAGGGTTGTGGTTGGCAGGGATCCTTACAGGCCTCCCATTCAATCTCCCCTTAACGCACTGATGGTATGTAGATGGTATAAGGCGGTGCTTATGGAGCCATGGCCGCCCCAACAGTACATGGTAGGACACCTCTGAATTGATTACATGAAACCTGGTCAAAGCTACTATTGGCCCCACCCTTAGAGCTAACTGTATATATCCTTCAGTTGATTCTGCGGATCCTCCAAATCCGGTTATCTCCATGGGAGCCCCCAGGATCCTCCTTCCAGCTAAACCCACGGCTTCCAAGGTACTTAGGGCTATGAGGTTGAGTGATGCTCATGTGTCTACAAGTGCTCTCCTGATCTGGACACCATTTATGGTGGCCATTAGGTAGAGAGGTCTGCGGTGGTCTGAATGCTCAACTTCCATGTCTTCATTAGTGAAAGTTATGGCATTGGTTGTCTCCAGGAAAGCTTGACTGGCATGTGACTCTGCTGTGAAACATTCCATTCCTGAATCTGCTGCTATGGTCATGAGAGATTCCGTAGACACCCTCCTTGCTTCTGGTCCAAATCCCAGCTGATTGAATAGTGACCTGAACTTGGGATTCTTCTGGAAGGTCCTGACTGTGCTTGGGTGGAAGGATCCTTCTGATTCTTCTGCTTCTGCCGGGTTCCCATGGATTACCACAGCCGCCACCCCCTTTCCTTTGTGGTTGGGCAAGGGGTTCCTTTGTACTTCTGGTTCCTTCTGGGTGAGCTCCAGGGTTCCTTCTCTTAGCTTCCTGTGAAAAAGCCTGCGGAGGGTCCAGCAATCTTTGGTGGAATACTTAACATAGTTATGAATCCTGCAAAACAAAGGATTTTTCCTTTCTTCCTCAGTCGGTGGCCTGGACACAATGAACGGCCTAACCACTCCATCCCCGATCCATTTGTCTAGGACGTGGTTTAATTCTTCTTCAGTACATGGGATCACCGGTGGTTCCTCGAATGTTTTTCCATCGGGCCTCTTCCTTTTTTCTCCTACTGATGCTGTCATGGCTTGGGATGCTAGCATCCGCTTCGCCCTCATGGTTTGTGTTGTCCTTCTTGTTCTCTGTAACAGATCAGCGAACTGTGTGATACATAAATTTTCGAGGTTGAGTCTGTAATCGAAAAGCATGTTGGAGACACAAGTCTCCACAAGCTCCTTTTCTTCATGGTCCCCATAACTGTCTAGGGACACATCTTCAAATCTTTTGATGAACTGGACAGGATCCTCCCCAGGCCTCTGTCTTACCATCTGCAGACTTTGGAAAGTGACCTTGTCCTCACCAGGGTAATATTTTGCACAAAACCTTTCCATCATTTCGTCCCAAGTCTTAATGGACCCAGGCCTCAGTGTGGTGTACCAAGTGTATGCTCTGTCCACTAGGGACTTAGCAAACTCCCTTAGACACAGCTCCCGGTCTCCTGCGTAGGGGCCCATGGTGTGGACGAACCTACTCACGTGTTCTACTGCACTTCCATTCCTTCCATCAAAAGGGTGGAACTTTGGTGGCTCATATCCCTTAGGGTATGGTTTGCCAAGGAGTTCTGGCGGGAATGGGAGATCCCGAGAAAATTGCTTGGGGATCCCGGAAAGTTTTCCCCTTTCTTGTTCCAAGAGGGCACTGACATCTGCCAGTGTTAGGTATTGGGGGTTAGTTCCTCCTCCCACTGCTAACCCTCCCTATGGTTGGGCTCCATCCTGGTTGCCCGCGTGGGGGGCGTTGTCTCTGACTTCCTGTGTTTTGCCTTCTTTAAGAAGGCGAACTTCTTGTTGCAAATCTTTCAACATCGTAGTCATCTGAGCTATAGGGTCCAGCTCCTGCCTTGCATTCCTCTGTTCTGACACGGCCTCGTGCTCTGCTAGGGGCACCTCGCCTCTTTGTCTGAAGGCCACTTCATTTTCTCCCACGGGCTCAGAGGCAGTGGGTGGCACATTAGTACCTTTACTGTTCCTTTGTCTTGGAGGCATGTTCTGCGAAGGGGTTGCTTCCTCCCTTTTCTTTACCCAGTCCCCAGCGGAGTCGCCAAAATGTGAGCGTGCCTTTTTTTTTTAGGCACTATGGCCCAAGGATCCTGGGCCGTGTGAGGTGTTCTTGGTGGACTGGGATCAACACTCCGCAGCTAATGGGCTGTTTTAAGAGTTGATTGGCGCACAGAACAAACTTCCTACAATACAAACAGCTAAAAAAAAATATTCGTATTGAATGAGCTTTTAACAGTAAAGAAAATGCATAATAAATGAAATGCAATATGAAGAACACGTTAGGGATCCTCTAATTAGTGAGGTGCGTTTCATTAGTTTTCTTTTAATAGCAACTACAAAGCTCGCTAAGACATGGTGCAAGGTTCAAATGAGTTCAAAAATTACAGACTTTGATAGCCATTCAAGCTTCAAAGACTTGCAAAGTTTGAATCCGTTGAATCCGAGCGTGTACTGTAGCGGCTGTCTCTGGGATACTGGGAACGAGTTCCCCTGTTTTCCTTCCATTTTACAGAGCCTCTTTTATAACTTTTATGAGGCTTTAAAAAAACAAAATTTAAATGTCTTAGCCAATAATCTAATCGTCCCGAATTCGATGTCCTATCCCTTTTCCTTCCCCCCTTTATATAGCACAGCCTCGGGCTCCCGGGGGTACTATCGATTTTTCCATTTTGCCCTTCGAAGTCGATTCCGTGCCTGGTTGTTTCAGGATCATGTCGTTTCCCTTTTCTTCATAGTTTCTTTATTTTTGTTGCGACCAGACGAAAGTCTCTCGACTAGCTTCCCATTTTCAGACTTTCCCGTTGGTTGACCTGAGGCCTTTTGGCTTTTTTGCTCCAGCTTTCCCAGTTGTACTTTTCTTGTCTCTTTCTTCAAGTGGTTGGAACCAAAGCTCCTGCATTTTTGCTCTGTACTTCACTGTGCGCCTGGGTTATAAGGTCCGCGTGCCTTTTGTCTCTTTTCTCTTTTCAAATCTGCCTTAATTTCACTTCACGCGTCCAGGGATCCTCTGCCTCTGGTACTGCTCCTAGGCGTCCCGACTCAATTCTTCTTTCTACGCTTCCTTCGGCGGGCTGCTTCTTTTATTTGTTTTTTCTTGGGCCCTTTTCTTTGTGGACCGCTGGAATAGGTTCTCTGGGCTCCTTTTCTTTTCTTCTTCCTTTTCTTTATTGTGAGAACCCACCATCTATTTCCTCTCTCTTTTTTTTGTGTGTGAAATGGGCCCAGGGTCCTTTTTCCATCTCCCGCTTTTTTTTTTGTTTGGGCCTATGTGGCTATTTGATTATTTTGACCCTCAACATATTTATATTAAACTCCTCATTTTCTACACTAAATTAACTTACTTGGTACAAATATTAATAACTTAGATTAGATACGACACGTGGTGTAAAATTAAACTCTAATTGGAATCTAATTTTTACACTGAATTAAGTCACTTGGCACAAAAATTTAAAAACTTAAATTAGATGGGACACATAAGGCAAAAGTAGACTCTAATTGAATTTCAATTTAAAATCTAATTTAATTTTCTATTAACTTTGGCTATTAATATATATATATACATATACTGACCTTATGTAGGGTTTTTCTTGCCCCAAATCTTGTTTTGGTTTATATGGTGACCTTGATCCAAGAGAAGATTGCCTTTATTTAATTATTATTTGTATTCAATTTCAATTTTGGTCTCTTGCTTGGTTTGTAAACTTCTGTACGACTGCATTACATGGGCAACATCCTAGAAAAAAAAATGTTGGAATGTGTTTGGCTGTAAAAGTTTTTACTAAAAGTTTATTTGTTTAAAGTTGGTTAAAATGTGATTTGTCTTGTACCTAAAAAAATTCACTGTTTTAAAAAATGAACCAATGAACTAAAAATTAAAAAGTTGTTGAGGAAGAAATCAATATTTTAACTCTTTTTTTTTTTTAGTACATATTAACCACCAAACTCTTTACCATAATTTACTAATGAATTCATCTACTTTCAATTATAATCATTTTAAATAAATAAGTGATGTAAATGTAATTCATTTCAACGAAATAAGAGAGGGATTCGATTCCTAATTTTTTTTTTTTTTTTTTTTTTTTTTGGTTGAAAACACTAAAAAGTACAATGTAATGATATAAAAATAGATTCTTTCGCGTGCAAGAAATAGTAGTAGATAGATGCATCTCCTCTTTTCGTGGCTTTCTTTATGAAGCAGTAACCACCAGAAAATTCGGTGATAAGACTCGCCATGGTGACAGTTACCACTGGCAAATTTGGTACTTAGTCTAGCCTTGGTACGGATACTGGTTTTGTGTCATTTTGTGATCACGTGGCAAGCTCTACAGTTGTCAATTTTCAGATTAAATGAATTTTCCCCTTATTTGGGAGTGATACACTCCAAATTAATTATCTTATTAAAAACATATTTTCTATATATGTATTGTAGAGAGAGAGAGAGAGAGAGAGTATCCTCCATATGAAGGGTTTTTTTTTTTTGTTTTTTATATTTCCATAGGAAGGTTTTGATCACACATATAATGCACCACAATAAGAACTTACATATAAAATAAGTGTATTTTTGGACATCTTTGTTACATATAATTCTGGATGCTTTCATTAAATACACCAAAAAGTGCCAATTAATTTATAAATCTGTTACGTGACACTTATTCGTTGACTTAAAAAACATCACCCAATGCTACCATATAAAGCTATGAATCATTATAGGATGAATTTCTATAAATAGGCATTTAAGCAATCATATGGTGAGCGTTTTTTTTTTTTTTTTTTTTTTTTGAGAAGAATATATGGTGACATTGATACTAAAGAAAGCTAGATTTCCTTTATTTAACTATTATTTGTATCCAATTACAATTTTGGTCTCTTGTTTGGTTTGTTCTTATCAAACTTTTGTACTACTACATTATGGGCAACATCCTATACAAAATGTTGGAATGCGTTTGGCTGTAAGTTTTTACCAAACTTTATTTGTTCAAAATTGATTAAAATATGATTGAATTTAGGGGTGTTAATGTTCAACCCAACCCGCGAACACGACACGAACTCGTCACGGATTTTTGCGGGTTAGGATTGGGCCTTAATGGGTTTGGATCATAAACGGGTCAACCCAAAATTAACACGATAAGAAACGTGTCATAAACGAGTCAACCCGCATAACTCGAAATAGACACGTTTGACATGCCAATTTATTCGTGTCAACCCGAAATGACCTACTTAACACAACCCGTTTAACTCATATTACAAATAAATATTCATTTTATTTTAGATTTGTCAAATACCTATCCAACATATATTTTTTAAAAAGAAAAGTGAGTAATTACAAAAGCTTATAAGGAATATAATTGGAAATTGAAACTTTACAAATCTTAGATCTCTAAACCCTACAAACCCTAAATTTCTAAACCTTCTTTAAAAAAAAAAATATATATATATATATATATATATTTTCAGTTGTACTACTCACTCTACTATCTTATAAACTCACGCCTAATTCTTAAACTCAAAGTATCAAACCGGTTATTGCTCTCTCTCTCTCTCTCTCGTGTGTTTAGTGAGTTTAAGGATTAAAGAAAACAGTTTTTTTGGTTTTTCAAAATTCTGTAGTAATTTTTCTTGCATAATATTTTTGTTCTATAAACTTTGAACCCATATGCTATGATTAATATATAAGATATATTAATTGTTAATCAAGGCCACGGTTGTAGCTTTTGTCTTGTGCCTTGTGTGTGTGTGTGTGTTCCTTTTTTTTTTTTTTTTGGTGTTTGTGTTTGTATTAGTGTTGGACATCGTCTACATATCTTGCAAGTGGGTTTATTGAGATAGTTTATAAACTAGATCTGATGGGTATTGCTTTTAAAACTATTGAGGCATGATCATATTTTGTAACTACTAATACTTATATATATATATATATATATTTGGCATAGAACTTGCACAAATGAAATTGGATAAACTTGTGAAAGATGTTATGAATTTGGACATCAACAAAGAATCTATGGATGATAATCGTAGTCATAGTCAGGATTAGTCTACTGTTTGCTCCAATACTTTCAATATTGATACTTAGCATTTAGCGAGTTCCAAGGATACTATATTTTTATTGAACTATGTTATTTCATTTTTGTTAAACTATGTTATTTTGAATTTGGGTTGAAGTGTATGCACTTCTTTTAGAGTGTAAAGAACTTATTTCTAGATGAATGTTATATTTTTGTTAAACTATATTATTTTGAATGTGAGTTGAAGACTTGAAGTGTATGCACTGCTTTTGGGATATAAAAAAAAAAAAAAAAAAAAAATTTCTAGATGGATGTTATATATAATATTATGTAGGTTGAAATGGGTTGTGTTACATTCGTGTCAACTCAACACAACTCGTTTATTAAGCGTGTCAAATGAATTGGGTCAGGATAACCCGCCTTACAAATAGGTCGGGTTAGGGTTAAAGGATCATAACACGATTATTAAACGGGTCAGGTTAGGGTTGAGCTATGTAGTTGAATACCCCTACCTCAACACGACACGAGCTTGACACGCTAACCTGAATTGACACCCCATATTGAATTTAAAAACCTAACAAATAAACTAAAAATTAAAAAGTTGTTGCCAAACAGATAATAAGGAAAGAACAATATTTGAACTTTTTTTAGGTACTTATTAACTAACAAACTCTTTACTAAAATTTACTAAAGACTTCATCTACTTTCAATAATAATAATTTTTAAAAAAAATTAGTGTAAATGTAATTCATTTTTATGAAATGGGAGAGATGGATTTGAATCCTAGATATAATTAGTTGAAAACATTAAGAAATATCAAGTAATGATGTAAAAATAGATTCCTTCTAATGCAAGAAATCCTTGAAGATGGATGCATCACCTCTTTTTGTGGCTTTCTTTATGAAGCAGTTATTACTAGCAAATTTGGTGATAAGGCAAACCATGGTGATGGTTACCACTGTCAAATTTGGTATTAAGTTTGGCCTTGCTGCGGGTACTAGCTTTGTGTCACGTTGTGATCACATGACAATCTTTTCAGTTGTTAGTTTCATATTAAAGAAATTGACCCTATATTTAAAGTGATACACTCCAAATTGATTATCTTTAGGCCTGTCCACGGGTCGGGTCGGTTCGGGTTTGGGCCTAAATCGAAGTCAACCCATTTGAGTCGGGTTGTTGGATCTTAGACCCGTATTCGACTGAATAGTCGGGTCGGATCTGGTGATTCGGGCCATCGGATGGGCAGGTCGGAGTTGTCAGATTTGGGCCATTAATGGGCCTAGTTTTTGGACTTCTATAAAAAAAATTTAGGTTCAATTTTTTCAGCCCTTTCAGCCCAAATTAAGCAGTTTGGCAGTTTTAAAAATTATTTGGGTGTCAAATTAGTTGGGCCTCCGTTTTACTATATATATATTTTTTTAATAGCCTTCAAGTAAACTTAAATTAAGCTACTTAACTTATAAATATATTGGACCTTAAGAACAAAAACTTCCTGAAAAAAAAAATCCTCACCCCAGGTCACAAAATAAGCCAATTTTAACCACCTGTTAAGCACAACAGCACAAAATACACCTATTTTTACATCTATTAAGCATCCAGTCCACACATTAACCACAAAAGCTAAAGAGCACATGACAACACAAGTAAAACAAAATCCTATTTTCACCACCTGTTAAGCATTAAGTATCCTGAACTTCATACCCCACAACAGCACAAAATACACCTATTTTTACATCTGTTAAACATCCACAGTCCACACATTAACCACAAAAACTAAAGAGCACAACACAAGTAACACAAAATCCTATTTTCACCAGTCACCACCTGTGACTTCTTAAACAGCCACATTGACTACCCAAAAATTAACACAACAAATAACCTGAACAAAATAGCAAAACAATACACAAAACAAGTGTATTTCCAACAACCACACAAAGGCAGCAGTAATTCAATGTTTCCAACCACACAAAGGCAGTAGTAATTCAATGTTTCCACAAGGCAGTAAATAATAAGAAGGCAATAACCTTGCTGGCTATACAATTTTCCCAGCAATATAATTAATTACAAATTATAAAATACCACAGGTCCAAAAAAAAATAGCTTTCCCAAAGCATTAAATGACAAATACTCTTATAACTAATAGAAAAGAAAACCCATATGATTCCTAGGATTTCTTTTCTATAAGCATTAAGACTAGTATTGTTAGAAAAGCAATTTACAAACAAGCTTCCAAAATGTTCCCAAAAGACTGCCTCCTTTACAAAATAAGTGATTCCGCCTACAAAAGACAAAAATATATTTAACAAATAATACCTTATTAAAGGACAACAAGTTTATAACAGTAAGAGGCCAAAGGCAGTAACATACCAAGTCAGTAATCAATCTTCAACACTAATTATGGGTCGTTTGTCTAAGCTAGAACCCAATTTGGAGCTGGTACTTGCTGATGCACTTGATGATGTTTGTTGATTTAAATCTAGAAAAGGAAAGGAAATAAATACAACATATTAAATTTTGTTTGAACATCAGAACATGAGACAGAATATAAGTTCTTAAATTTAAACATATTACCTAAATCATGAAATTCCTCCTCCAATGCCTCAACCTCATCCCTTGATTGGCGATAAGAAATTGCTACTGTGGCTTGAAGCCAATTTTGTGCACATACAAGGTTTTGAACCATGAGAGGAGAGAGAGAACTTCGAAATGGATCAACAATGTGGCCTTCGGTGCTAAATGCTAACTCAGACACAACAGTCGAAACTGGTACAGTCAGCACATCCTTAGCCACTTTGGACAACATTGGGTACCTACTAGAATTGTCCTTCCACCACCCCAATACCTCAAAATTCACATCCCTTCTACCATCACAATTTTCAGCCAAATACTTGTCAACCTCAATACTTGTCAACCTCAAAAACCTTAATTTTTTTCGTGGATCAAGAACCACAACCACATACAAAAGAGGATTAATTTTATCACTCCCCCCCCAATACTTCTCAAATTTAGTTTGCATATTTGTGGCAGTGTTTTTCAAGAGGGTGTTTTGGGATTTAACTAAATGAGAAATACTCTCCTGAATAACAAAGATCTCATCAAAAAAGGCACTTGAGGTAACATACAAAGAGCCGGAGAACTTCTTTGTTGCATTATAAAAAAGCCTCAAGAAAGTCACAAATGCCCTACAATTTTGGAAATCACTCATACAAGGAGATCCCAAACCACCACTATCCTCCTTACTCCTAAAGTATGATGAATAACCATCATCTTCAAAGTCCATCCTAAGAAATACTTTCTCGAATTTTTCAGCAGTTTCTAGCATAAGGTAAGTTGAGTTCCACCTAGTAGGTACATCTAGACAAAGAAGACTCTTGGACTCAATACCTAACCTCTTCATAAAATTCCTAAAAGTTTGATTTCTATTGGGCGAGGACTTCACATACTTCACAGCTTCACGCACCCTAGCAACAGATGCATCAATTTCTTTCAAACCCTCCCCAACAATGAGATTTAGGATATGGGCACAACACCTCATGTGCATATACTCATTTCCTAAAATAGTCCCATTCCAATCTTTTGTTACCCTTTGTAAAAATTTAATTGTGGTTAAATTGGAACTAGCATTATCCACTGTCAAAGTGAATATGCCATCAATACCCCACTCACGCAAAGACATCTCAATCTTTCTACCTATTGTCTCCCCCTTATGATCTTCAACTTGACAAAAATTTAAAATTCTCTTATGCAACTTCCAATTATCATCAATAAAGTGACTTGTGAGACACATATAATTCAAATTTTGTATAGAAGTCCATGTGTCTGTAGTAAGACACACCCTACAACCCTTCAAGGATTTCCTTAGCTTCTCTCTCTCATAATTATAAATTCCAATCACATCTCTAGCCACAGTTTGACGAGATGGAATATCCTTTAAACGGAGCTTAGGTTGTAAGGTGGTTACATATTTCTTAAACCCATACCCCTCAACACACCTAAAAGGCAACTCATCAATTATAATCATTTCAGCTAGTGCCTTCCTAGAAGCCTCAACAGAAAAAGTTGTTGACACAAGTTTGAACCCATCATCTCCATCATTTTTAGGTTCAAAAGCTAAGGTTTTCTGCCCTTTATCTTCTTTATTAGGGTTCTTGGGACAGATTGTCACATGAGCTAACAAATTACTAGTACCACAACTCTTACTATTAGCCTGATATGATTTTTTACAATAATTACATACAGCCATAGTGACACCCTCATCTACCTTAACTTTTTCAAAATGATTCTAAGCTAAAGATTTTTTCCTACCATTACCAGTCTTACTCACTACACTAGGTGGAATTGGGGGCAACTCACCATCAGTGGCTTCAGCTTGGGTTGCAGCAGCAACCTCTTGGGTGGCAGTGGCAGCGGCAGTAGCACCATCAACTTCGGTGGCAGTAGAACCATTAGCTTGCATAGCGGTAGAACCATCAGCTTATGTAGAAACAAAGGGAACATTAGTGGAGGAATCCATGACCTAAAAAATCAAATATAGAAATTAGCAAACTAGAACAACAACAATTAATAATAATAATCAAACAAACCAAGTGTAAAAATGTTTGATACTTGAATCCAGATAATAGTATTCTACATAAAACATAAAACTCTAACATAAAACAGTATACTAACAAAACACAAAGGGAAACAAAAATCATACCTTTAAGAAACTAGGGGTGTTGGGGTTTTGAATTTGAAGGCTGAAAACCCCACTTGGACAACTTTCAATTCCTGAGTAAAATTAAAATAAGACCAGAATTAATCAAACACATAAACAAAGAACAAAAAAAGTAAAATGGTTAGGGTTTCAATTTTTTTTAGTTAGTGTTTCAAATTATGAAACTTGAGAGTTTATTTGATTTTTAACAGTATAAATTTTACTAAATAATAAAAGCAAAAACATTGAACACATCCACAGCAGCTTAAGTTACATGCATCAACTCTAACTCTCTAAGTCTCTAACAAAAAAAGGAACAAAATCCCAACTTTGAACACAAAAAAAAAAGGGAAGCAAAAATCATACCTTAAAAAACCGTGTGTTAATTTCAAGTTTGAAGATTGAAAACCCACACGTACACAACTTTCAATTCCTGAATAAAATTTAAACATGAACAAAATTAATCAAACAAATGATGAAATGAACAAAGAACAAAAAACAAAAGTAAATGGTTTAGGCTTCAACTATTTCTAGTTAGGGTTTCAAATTATAAAACTATGGGGTTATTTCATTTTAACAGTAGATTTTCATAGCATATATAATCAATGAGAGAGTGAAAAAAAGAGAAATGAGAAAAGGAGAACACATACCTAGGTTTAGCCCATATGATCAACGGCAGGAAGAGGAGTGGCTGCTGGTGGTGGCGGCGGCGACGGTGGCTAGGTGTGAAGAACTTGTAGTGAGAAGCTAGGGTTTGGAGTCTTTGGACCTTGGAGTTGGAGTAGAGAAAGGCAAAGGGAGACGGAGAACTGAGAGTTTGAGAGAGTGCTCTGTTCATTGCTTTTAAAGAGTGAAGATTGCTCAAGATTTGAGATTTCGTATGAAATTGGTGAAGAGACTGCAGAGATTAGACTTTAGAGTTGAGGATTTGGTGAAGAGATTTCAGGTTTTGAGGGATTTGGTGAAGAGATTTCAGGTTGTGAGGAGGATTTGAGATTGAGATTTGACAGAGAGAGAGAGAGAGAGAGAGAGAGAGAGAGAACGTCTAAGTCTGAGAGTGAGTAGGCTGAGAGATATGAGATTGAGATTAGAGTGAGGGAGGGAGGTCTAAGATGAGGGCTTGAGCTTAAGGCCGTTGATTTGGTGAGAGAGTGGTTACTGAGGAGAGATTGAGGCCGTTGATGTGAATCACTTGGTCTTGATACGGTGAAGAGAGATTCCGTGTGAGACACTGAGATATAAGATGAAATCTAATCAAATTTTTTCCTTTAATTGTGACCGTGGATTGTAATATTAGCTAAATTGTAACCGTTGATCTTTAATTGCTAGGGCTGTGTACAGTTTATGATTTTCTGTACTTGTACTAGGGCTGTAAAGTAACTAAAGTTTAATTGTAGCCATTGATTTGAATAAATGGCTGGATTTAAAATTGGGTATTTGTGCCAAAGCTGACTGCACGTTACCCACTGCCCAAAGCTGAAGATGTGATGTGAGTGGTTGAGGCTGAGTGGAGAGGGAGACCACTGACCAGCACTTTCAAATTTTAGTTTATTTGCTCAAATATTCGATCGGGTCGAGTTATTCGGATTTTTTGTTGTGTAACCCGAAACCCGAACCAAAGATTCGGTTCCTCTTAAAACAGCACCCGTATCCCACCAATGCATGCAACGGAATTCACCCGTGGACCTTCGGGTCGAGCGGATTTGGTCGGGCGGGTTGGATGTCACGAGTCGCTGGACACCCCTAATTATCTTACTAAAAACATACTGTATATATATATATATATATATAGAGAGAGAGAGAGAGAGAGAGAGAGAGAGAGAGAGAGAGAGAGAATATGTATATCCTTCAAACAAAAGTTTTGATCTCACATATGATGCACCACAATAAGAACTTATATAGAAAATAAGTTTCTTTATTTTTTAATAATTTGATAGTTGTGAGAGGAACAATTTGAATTCGGGATGTTTTCGTTAAAAACACCAAAAATTGCCAATTAATTTCCAAAGATCTTAACAAATATAAGTGTCCATTATTTATTGACTTTAAAAACTCCAATGCCACCGTATCAACAATAAATCATTATAGGATGAGTGTGTATAAATAAACATTCATATATATATGGGTTGGGTTTAAATTACACTTGGTATAACTCTAAGTTATGTTACATCACTCAATATTTCTTTATTGAATGCGAATTTTAACAAATCCATTGTTGGATTGAATTCTATTTTTATACTTTGCATGCTTGCAAAATTTCAAGATAATCTTAGATCAATAACTATGTCGTCGATCATGTGCTTAAATCTTAAGTTTTTGCATTTAAAATTGTGCATAAAATATGGGCTTTTAGATCAAATGGTAAATCGCATTTGATTGATACAAAACTTAGTGTGCGTGTTAAGAACATAATGAACATATAATTCAACACTTGGATGTTCTAAAGATTAATCCAATAAAATGTTATTAGGTGGTGTAACATTACTTAGAGTTATACTAGGTGTAACTTGGACTCTATCTACATATATAAAGTTACATTAGGTGTAACTTGAACTCTACACACACCACACATGCACACTCGCACACACACGATGGTGATTCTTGATTTGAAAGTCTTCAAATTTTATATCTCAAGATATGGGATTTAGGCTCGTTGTAGGGCTTTTCTTGCCTCAAATCTTGTTTAGAATATATGGTGACCTTGATCCTAAAGGGTGCTAGATTTCCATTATTTAACTATTATTTGTATCCAATTTCAATTTTGGTCTCTTGGTTGGTTTTTTTTTATCAAACTTATGTACGACTACATTTTGGGCAACATCCTAGACAAAATGTTGGAGTGCGTTTGGCTGTATATTTTTACTAAATTTTATTTGTTTAAAGTTGGTTAAAATATGATTGCCCTTGTACCTTAAAAAGATTATGGTTTTATGAGGCATACAAATAAACTAAAAATTAAAAAATTGTTACCGAGCAGAAAATAATGGAAGAAATTAATATTTTTACTTTTCGGTACATATTAACCACCAAACTCTTTACTAAAACTTACTAATTAATTAATCTACTTTCAATAATAATAATTTTTAAAAATAATTAATGTAAATGTAATTCATTTTGATGAATTGGGAGTGGGAGTAGGGGGATTCAAATCCTATATATTTTTGTTTGAAAACACTATGAAATTCCATGTAATGATGTAAATATAATTTCCTTCACATGCATGAAATGGTAGGAGATGGATGCATCACCTCTTTTTGTGGCTTTCTTTATGAAGCAATTACCACTTACAAATTTGGTTATAAGGTTGGCCATGGTGACGGTTCTCTCTAGCAAATTTGGTATTAAGTATGGGCTTGGTGCGGTTATTGGCTTTGTTTCACTTTGTGATCACGTGGCAAGCTCTGCAGTTATCAAATTTAGATTAAATGAATTATCCCCTTATTTTAGAATGATACACTCCAAATTGATCCAAATTGATTATATTAATAAAATCATATACATTCTCTCTCTCTCTCTCTCTCTCTCTCTCTCTCTCTCTCTATATATATATATATATATATATATAAACACGCGTGTATATCTTCCATACAAAAGTCTTGATCTCACATATAATGCACCACAATAAGAACTACACATAAAATAGGGTTTTTTTTTTTTTTTAATAATTTGATAGTTATGAGATCAACGATTTGAATTCTAGACATTTTCCTTAGAAGCACCAAAAATTATTTTACAAAGCTCTTAGCAAATATAAGTGTCCATTATTCATTTACTTCAAAAATAAAATCACCCAATGCCACCGTATCAGGAATAAATCTTTATAGGATAGGTGTCTTTTAATATACATTAAAAATAAATAAAATCTTTGCTTCTACTAATGGATGATTCTAGTTTTCAGGAGTTTTATTTTATTTCTCAAGATATGGGAATTATAAAAGCTCCTTGTAGGCTTTTCTTGCCTCAAATCTTGTTTAGGATATTTGTTGTCTTTTTTTTTTTTTTCTCCCTTTTTTTAAAAGAAGAATATATGGTGATTTATTTATTTTTTTTGAGAAGGAAGACATCAAATATTATTAACCAAAACCGGCGAAAAGAACAGAACAAAGGTGGGGAGGAGCATCCTCCATCCATATAGTCAAACCTCTAATATGTCTAGTATATCTTGCTAAGTTATAAGCAACCTTATTACCACTCCTATAAGTATAAGAAAAAGAGATATACTCATTGGTAACTAAGGTGGATTTAGCCAAAGAGATGATGTGGCCAAAAGAAGAAAGAAAGTCTTTTGCAACTATGAAGGTTTTAATCACCGCTTCCGAATCTCCTTCAAGGATGAAAGGTCGGATACCAAGCTTCTGAGCTAATGAAATTGCCCTAGCAGCAGCCATAGCTTCAACAATGTCGGGAGAGAAAGGAAGTGGGGCTTGTTCCGAGAGAGAGGCCATAACATTCCCTTGCCAGTTTCGGGTTACAACACCCAGCCCAGCCTTACCAATCTCAGGGAATGTGGCCCCATCAAAATTAACTTTGAAACAATCTGTGGGAGGTGGAGACCAGTGAGACCGAACCCGTGACTGCCTTGAGACACCCTGCAGCGATGGAAGCGAAAAATTGTGCTGTTTGAAGTCAGACAAAGCTTGTGAAGCTTGAGGTAGCACTTGAGAAACGGGGAAATCCAGGTGCTTCGTCCTGATCTGATTCCTATACGGTACCACAGTGTCCACATCACCATGACCATCAGCTCCATATTTTTATCCTCCGAAAAACCAAGGTCCATCAATTCCCGAAAAGAAGAGAAGCTACGCACTTGCCGAAACTCACACCCCGGAATGGCTTCCCATACTTCAGATATTTTCGAACACTCCCATAAAGCGTGGCACGTTGTCTCAGGGGCTGAAAGGCAGTGTTCGCATGCATCATCCGTAAGGATTTTCCTCTTCCGTAAGTTCCAATATATGGTGATCTTGATCCTAAAGAGAGTTAGATTTCCATTATTTAATTATTATTTGTATCCAATTACAATTTTGTTCTTTTGTTTGGTTTGTTTTATCAAACTTCTGTATAACTACAATATGGGCAACATCCAGACGAAATCTATCTTGGTGGGCATTTGGCTGTAAGTTTTTACTAAAAGTTTATTTGTTCAAAGTTGGTTAACATATGATTGGCATTGTATCTAAAAAATTAAGGTTTTAAAAAGTGAACAAATAAACTAAAAAATAAATAAATAAAAACTGTTCCCAGAGTAAGAAATCAATATTTTTACCTTTTTTTAGTACATGCTAACCAAACTCTTTACTAAAATTTACTAATTAATTCACCTACTTTCAATAATAATAATTTTTAAAAAAATAATTAATGTAAATGTAATTCATTTTAATGAAATGGGAGAGAGATTCAAATCCTAGATTTTGGTTGAAAACATTAAGAAATACCATGTACTAACGTAAAAATAATGTTATATATTTACTTAGTTATTATGGTTAAGTGTACTGATGTAAAAATAATGTTACATATTTAATTAGTTATTATGATATGTGCGCGCCCGTGTATAGACACTTGTTTATTTATTTCCTGAATGAAGATCTTTGTATTAACCACTCAGAAAGAGGAAGCATTTCATAAAACAACATTTACACGCATGGAAGCACATTTATCTACTGACTTTCTCAGCTCTCACACTTTTCCCTCCCTTATTTCTTAAGGTAGTAGATCTGTCTTCAGTCTCATCCTTGACAACAATAATCCCATCTTCGAAGTCATCATCATGACCGTCAATCTCATCATCATCATCATCATCCTCCTCATCCTCTTCATCATAATCAATATCATCCTCCTCTTCATCATAATCATCCATATCTCCCCGCAGGGTGTGGAACTCAGGAGGCGGAGGGCAATCCTCTGTGATCGCCTCATCTCTCTTTATCACAAGATGCCGAATGACCCTTTCATCTTTGTCCAGCATGCTCTTAAAATCATTAATCCATTTTGCTTCTAACTCAAAGTTCATTAAGATGTAGTGGGCATTCTTGGCTTTTTGTATCTTGTAAGCTAATCTTCTCATACCCCAATCACTCACTCTCCATATCTTGCCTTTCTTCTCCCTCAAAAAATCTGCAACAAGCATTTCCCGAATATCAGATACTAATGCAGATTTTAAATGTGACTTAATAAAAAAATAATAATTCTGCTTGAATTTGGACATGCATATACATCAAGTCATGAGTTCCTACATGACGACCTATATTAAAGTAACACCTGACTTTTTTTCCCTCTAAAGTTGAATCTACACTTAGGAGGCTGAAATTTAAGCCTTCTCATTTTGTAAATCCCTTTTTTTTTTTTTTTACGACTATTTTTAATTTTCAGATATGACGCCTTTTATACACTACTAACAATCATTTCCATGACTGTAAAAGTCATTCTTGCATAGAGGTTTCCATTGCCTGCTTTTCTTATAGTAACAGTAGACTACCTTTGGTTGTGGAGAAACAAAAGGCAAAACAAAGAGTGTAAACAATTCTCACAGATATCCAAACTAGTGATTGTATCACCATAGACAAGCTAAATTCAGCACCCTGGAAGATTCAACAGAGTCACTATCATCATTTCAAAAACATCCAGGCTTCTCAAAATTTTATCACTCATCTGAACTCCCGTCTTTTGACAGGTTTTAGTCCATTTATAACATAAAAGACAGTAAAGCAGAACCAGGAAGCAAACAAGGTGAAAATACTATGAGCTAATAATAAATCAATTTTCATGGAAATTTTATCATATATGACTACAGAAGAAATGTAGACTAAAAAGAAAGGTAGAAGGGATCACCTTGAACCTTCTCATTAACACTCCCAACCTCTTCTGCATGCATCTCATGAATTAAATAAACAACTTCATAGTGGCGCACTGTTGAATCAAGGGAAAGAATTATTCACGGATGTATAAGTAGCTCTTCTGTCTTAGTAGTAATACATTCTGGTCCCAAATTTTCATTAATAAATTTAACAAACAGAGCTGGTTCAATAGATGAAAGTAAATCACAGAATGTTAAGAAATGCTGCCTTAATCAATCTAGATCAGATTGCACTAAGTCACATCCCACAAAATACAGGGATCCAAAGAAACACAAATTCCCTTCATTTATTGGAATGCTAAGAAAATAAGAAACACATATCTATTTCTATCACCGGAAATCTCAGTAACCAAAGGACAATAACCCATCTAGCAAGTACTGGCCAACTGAGGTGAAAGCACACTTACTTTGTTCCACAACCATTTCGCTTTCCAGCTGAAGCATCAGAGTTTCATAGAGATTTTCTGCAAATCAACAATCATAGCAACTGAAACCTCTGCATAATCGGGGGGAAGAAAGGACCTTATATTTGAAAAAAGGAAGAAGAAACCAGAATTAATTTGAATTATGATAACAACTTACGTTCCTCAGCATCGGCAAACTCAGGCAGAAATTTACCATCCTGAAATTTCTTCTGAAAATCAAAGTAAAACTCCCACCTCAAAATCAACCAGAAAACTAATTACATGAAAAAAGACTATCACACTCTTTAGAGAAATAGATAAAATCTAGGCTAAGCCAAAATATTTTTTGATAACTACAATAAATTTACTAAAACGCAAGGAACTCAAGTTACAAGGTAACCATTCCCCTCAAGAATAAACGAAATTAGAGCAACAAAGTCACGAATACAAAGATTGAGAATACACAAAACTCATTACACAAGAAGCAAGGCATACCCTACAGCACAGAACACAGAAACAGCAGGACTAAGACCTGCAACACACCAACAGCAGGGCAAGTAGCTTGAAAAAACACAAGAAGAGCCACAAAGAGCAACACTCAAACAACTCAAAATACAAGAAGCAAACCTATCAGGCTGCACCACACAGCCAAAATATATATATATATATATATATAGACACCAACCTCAATTAAATCACAGCAGGTTACTCAGTAACAATCGTTCTTCAGAAGGGATTTGGCCTCGATGCAAAATTGCATTTCTCATCTTCCATATATCATACACAACCAGTAACTACCATAGCATCTCCCATTGACCCACAAACATTTAACCAAAAAGGACCATAATGTTGCAAAGGAGCAGTGAAGTAACAGATGATCAACATGTTCATCACCATTTTTTTTTTAAAAAATTTACATACAACACCAATTAAATAGTCTAACATCATGTTTTACATTTATGAGATAGTCAAGCTCAAGCAATTAAATCTTTACTTCACAACTTTCTTCAAAATTTTTAAGCGAGAAAAGTTTTGGCTAGTACATCACTTTCAAATGAGTGAATCACTAACACAGTAAGACCGCTTTTCTTGTATACCAAACAGAAGAAGTATATCAACAGTTGTGAAAATGTTCGTGTCACTAGATTTATTGTTGAAGTAAATGCAAAAACTATAAACATTATTCATGGTTTTTGTATATGGCTATATTCTATAGCATATTCAGTTAAGACTTTAAGTTTTTACCTCAAGCAGAATCAGTAGCAGACATAATAAAAAACTATCAAGTAAAAGAACCCAACTTTCAAATACATCTAAACCAAGACTAAAATTACTATTTTTTTTTCCTATATAGCACTCTGGGGAAGTAAATTAAAAAAAAAAAAAAAAGAATGAACAC
The DNA here is from genome assembly GCA_030445155.1 of Quercus variabilis. Classification (NCBI taxonomy): domain Eukaryota; kingdom Viridiplantae; phylum Streptophyta; class Magnoliopsida; order Fagales; family Fagaceae; genus Quercus; species Quercus variabilis. Next base: position 11,756,833 of record CP129450.1, read on the forward strand.
GGGATTTTGTGTAAAAAGCACCTCTTTAAGGAGCACAGCTTCAGGGAAAAATTCAGTAGCTTCTTCTGGTTTGGGCACAAAGCTATGAGTGTCTGGCTTTTTGTTCTTGTGGTTCTTCTTTGCCCCCACTATCACTGAGTCTCTATGTCCAGCGCAGAGCTTCTGGGTAGTGAATGGCCTTGAAAGAGAGATGGGAAAGTACCCATTTGCAAATTTCGTATATGGGTTTTGATTCCTGAGGAAAGAGCTAATTTTGATAGCAAAGTTTGAGGCTTTTGGTGTAAGATAGGCTGCAGAGGAAGTGTTGGTGAGTGCCTCCATTGGAGCTCTAGAGAGGAAAATAGATAATTGCAATTGATATCTGTGTTATAATATAGGATGGAACTAATAAAATAGGGTTGATCTGGTAATTGCGATGAAGTTTGCAGGTTTTTTTGTAATTTTACTTTTGGGTAAAGTTCAGCAGTTCAACTGATTCGTCTCAAAATTTCACAATTTTTTTTTTCTTTTCTGTTTTTTTATTTATTTATAAATAATGTGGATATTTACTTTTCATCTTTTAACATGCACGCATCATCGTTGAATATTATGTAAAAATGTAAATTAAGTGTTAGAGAATACTTTTTCCCAAAAGCAATCTGAATATGTTACCTCAATAAAAAAAAGTTGTTCACTTGTTTGGATGATTTCTTTTTAAACTTATTTGTTTATTTATTAAAAGTTGGTTAAAGTATAATTATGTCAAAAATTATGAAACTGTACAAATTTTCTAATAAGTTAAAACCTAAAAGAAAAAGTTGTTAACAATCAGACTGGGTGGGGGGAAAATAACTTAAAGAATAAGTTCATCTATTTGTAATAAGTTCTAAATTTGACTCACTTAGATCAGAAAAATTGAAAATTTTGAGATAACATGATTTTAATAGGAATTATCATTAGAAATAGAAACTGACTAGTAGGCTAGTAGCAACAGAGGCAATTTCAAAGCAAATTATATTATATTACAAGCCAGATATGTCTCTTATCAAAAGTTGGGACACCTCCACAAGCATAAAGTCTAAAATAAGAAAATCTTGTTCAAGCTGAACTCCTTTCCCTAATTTAAGCTTCAGCGTAAGCTTTAGTTTCCTAAAGCAGTTGTTAATCTTTATTGATGGGATTTTGGCCATGAGACTCTTGCAATCATCAATAATTGGTGCAAAGTCAGCATTAGAATCATCATTGTTAGTAAGTAGTAACAGATTTGGCATCAATTCCTAATCCAACTACATGGATTAGGAGGAAAATACATAAAATAAGAATTAAGATCTAGTACAATTGCAATATTTTTTTATTTAATGGTTGAGATTGAAAGTTGTTTTTTCCAACTCTCAATCTCAACCATTGTGATAGCCCCTAACTTAGCTTCTAAGCTATTAGTTCAACCTATAGCTCTGGCAAAGCCTCTAATCCAATGTCCATGTCAGTCTCCACGAGTCCACCACAACCAGCAAGCGTAGGGCATCAAAGTGCTATGCCATCAGCGTACAAGTTATGCCAATTTTGGATTGGAGGCTCCCATCTCACCAGAATATAGAGATGAGGAAACGTATTAGCGTGGCCTATATCTATCTTGCAAAATAAGTTATTGTAAAAAAAAAAAAATTATAAAAAAGTTATTATATAATTTGAATAAGTCTATAGACAAAACAAAGTCAGGCATCCCATATTATTTTACGCTTATTAATTTTACAAGAAAATAGAAATGGTTTTTATCTATAAAGTATAATTTATTCGTTATCTATTTATGAAACATGAAGTTTTCATGGATACTGAGTCCATTTAGAAATAATTTATTTAGTTGAAATTGAAAACTGTTTGTTGGAAGTACTGTTAATAAAGCTAAAAAGTAGCTAAAATAGTACAATTAGACTCATGAATAGTAATAAAAATAAGCTAAATAGTAATGCCAAACACAACCTATATGTCCACACTTTGATGAAACACATTGAATGCTCTCTTTTTAGGTGAATTTACACAGTATTATTGCAACTGTATGGAAATCATTGAAAAATATATAAAAGTTAATAAAGAATAGTCTATTCGTTATCTATTTATTAAACATGAAGTTTCTATGGACACTGTACATCCACACTTTGATGAAACACATAGAATGATCTCTTTTTAGGTGAATTTACACGGTATTGTTGCAACTGGATGGAATTCATTGAAAAATGTATAGAAGTTAATAAGAGAAAAATTGTGTTGAAATGAAGTTTTTTATAGGTAAATAGGGGAGGGGGCTGGAAAGGTTCAAATCCCAGTGACCTTGGACTAGGACATCCCTTGAACCTCTTGTGTTTAGATAAAGTTACACTATAAAAATATAAATAAATAAATAAAGCCACATCAAGGGTAAGAATATTATTGCCCAAGTACCCCTTATGTTTAAAGTGGAAAAGGAAAATTCAATGAGTCATAACTTTTGAGCAAATCTTGGTTTCAATATAAAGGTATGCTTAAGGCTTTTTTTTTTTTTTTGGGGATACCACTTAGGTATTGCTTTTGAAAATGCAAACAGACTGATTTCAATCACCCGCAACAAGAAATTAAAGGGGAACATACAATCAAGCTTGATGTTAGATCCAATCAACCCACCAATGATGTCCATCTAGTCTTGATTCTCTATTCATCCTTGTCTTCTCTCCATACCTCAAAATAGTTTTTTTTTTTTTTTTTTTTTTTCAGTAATCGCTCTTCCCAAAACCAAGAAATAAAAATAAATAAATAAATAAATAAAAATGCCCACTTTCTTTAATTCACTCACAAAACCATGCACCAGAGCAAGAACTGCTTGGTCACCAGATCTCTAAATCACCTCTAAACCCACATATTTCCATAGAAAGTGAGTTAAAAAATTACGATGAAACCAATTAAGTAATGACAATTGAAATGAAAAAAATATTCATCCAGTCAACCCCATTTTTTCAAGTCCACTTGAGACGTGTGGGAGCGGGACTGTTGTGATTGTGGTAGGGAAGGACATGGGATTGTGTTTTCTAGAGAGAATTTGCATGCCTACTTTTTTCTTTTTCTTTTTTTCTCACAATGGTTACTTCCCAAGTCTTTTCCTCTCAGCCTCTCAGGTTCCAATGCTAGGCTCAGTTTAGATCACTCTCAAACAGCCTTGTCCTATAGTAACGGGGGATCTCTCTCATAAAGAAGTATGCAAAATGTGGGGCGTTCAAGAAAGACAAACGAGCTCTGTGCTTTCTTGGCTCACAGCTAAACCACCAAAGAAAATACGAAGAATTTACTTACCCATTAAAAATAAAAAGACCATTAAAAATAAAAAATAAAAAAAAGGCAAAATTAAGAAAAAGACCATTAAAAAAATAAAGCAAAACTAAGAAAAAGCAACAAGAAAGGAGAAGGAAAACACTAACAATTTTTGGATCACTGAGGCTCAAGAATTTTTTTAACTCATTCTGATATGTATTAATGGAGTCAAACTTTCCTGAGGCCTTCATTTGCTTTAAAGAAGACTATAGACCACTAAACAAGTCAATATGTCTTGTGTGAGGTTCACAAATGCTTACAAAGGTTGTGCTGCAAAAATCATGAGTGATCACCATTGCTTCTTTCCCTTTTTCTTTCTCTTGTTGGCACTGGCACCATTGCTGCTGCCACCACTCTTGGTGCCATTTCCAGTTCTGCCCGGTGGGCTCTCAGTGGAGGTACTCGCACTGGAATTGTCAAACATGCCTGTTTGCACCGCATTCTGTAACCACTCAAAGAATTCCTCCTCTGTCATGGTCTCTTCCATATTGAATTGCGGCATTCGACCACCTCTTTGTCCTGAACTTGTCCCCTTTCCGCTGTTATGCTTGGAGGTTACACTAGTGTTGACATGAAAACTTGGCTTGTGAGTGTTGGCTGGACATCTCATCCCCTGCATAAAATTTAGCGTTATTCAATTTACTTTCAATGTGGAGGTGCAGCATGGGTGCAAGGGTGACACGTGTGGCTGGTTCATGCAAAGAGAGAGCATCTCTTAATTCTAGATACCCAAATTTCCCACTATAAACATCTACTGGATTCTATCACTAAGCCACATTATATTTTTAATTCATGATTGCATTAGTTTTGGATGAAGAGATGAGGTTTTTTTTTTTTTTTTTTTTTTAATGATTGCATTTTCCTGTGAGATTTGTTTTTTTGTTGAAAATGGATAAGTCAGCGTTTAGACACTGATTTGGAACTGAAACCATCCAACTGCCTTTGATGCAGAATTCCAAAACAATGCAGGGACTCTAATGCATAACATGTCACCAAAAGCAAAACCAGTTCAATTATACAAATAAGCATGAAACTGAGTCAGAGACAGTCATCTGCCATTAAAATACATGATGACTTCACTTTAAATAATGTATCAAAGCCTAGAACACAAAGGAAGTTCCATTCAAAAAGGCATCCAAATGCCTACCAACAGTTGATTTTTTTCATAGTGAGAGCTGCATATTTTTCTTTTCACTTGTACTTGTGTTGTACATTGCAGCACATGGTTGTGAAATTAGCACATTTATAGCTTCCTGAATTAATCTTTCACTCAGTATATTCATGAGGAAATGCAGATATGTTCAGAGAAATCCATTCAAATAATGAAAACATTAATTTACCTGACAAATATACCATTCGGTAGCATCATATATCCTGCTATCTGCGCAAACAAATGCAGAGGGAGCATCTACCTGCTTATATGACACCATGTTAAAAAGAGAAATCATATTCTTTTACTTATCAAAAAAAAAAAAGAAGAGTCATATTCCAAATTCACATTATACACCATTTAAGATATACTAAATGTATAGTATAACATTCCTTCAAGATTATGATCATTGTTCTTTTCCATCTCTTTTTCTTTTTCTTTTTTTTCTTTTTTTTTTTTTTTTTTTTGGGTGGGAAGAAGGGGGGTGTTGACAAACAATTACTGTTTTGAACACACAAACTCACCCTCACCTTGCTCTTGCAATGAACTAGCAGAAGGGAGAACCATAAATATAGTAAAATTCAAAAACAAGCTTCCTCACATAATGTATTACTGGTACATACCTTCTGCAGAAGTCCAAAAAGGAAGGGCTGGGAAGACTGTTCAACCCATCCATCACCATCTTTTGCTTGATGAAAATCTTTGCATTCCTTCAAAAGGGAAATTCCCAGAGGAAAATTAAGCACAAGGGACAAAATTACTTCTCATTAGCAAAAAGAAGCATCGTGTTTAAATCTGGACCATGTCATGCAGCATGATATAATATGCTTAGTGCCAACTTTCACAAATATATGCTAATTGAAGACCATTCTAACATACCTGGCACCATCTTGCTTGAGATTTTGATTTCCTGGTGTGCATCCAGACATGATGATTGCCACACTTTTTGCAGGCTATTCGTCTTGAATCTCCAAGTGGGTCCTCACCACCAGCCTCTGAGTGTGCAAATCCAGAGGCAAAGAGACCATGCCCTCCATTCTGTCCAATCAATTGCATCAAAAGCTTAGGAAAAATGAAAGAATTAAAATACAAAAAAACAGGAGCTTATTCAAGTGTCACAATCTGGGTGTGAAGTTGTAAAAAGCTTTTATTTAAGAAACAAAGTAGGGTTCAATCACTTAACAAATATGGTATAGTATTTGATACACATATGTGAAATCCAAAGACATTCAACTAGATACACATACGTGTGAAACAAATGACAATAAGGATTCACCATATGCTGTGGCATGGTTGCTAGGTTTAACATTAACTAGTTTGTTGTATCAAATCACCCTTACCTTTTGATACACATATTCATGATATTGCAAGGTTGCAAAAAACATGAATATTGCGGGAAATATGAAATTAATTACAGGCAGTAAGATATTTGATAGGAAAAAATGGCTGAACCAAAATGGGCAATCAATTCTTGTGATTTAGGGAATGGGTATTAGATATCCAAGGAATTCCAATTCCAAAGATTTGATCCACATAATTAGGTCAAATGTATTGATTTTACCATTGGAAGTATCCATCAATGCTCTTTTCCCCACACATCTCTCATTCAAGTCACTTTGAACTATTAAAAAGGTAAAAACAGCCTTTATTCCATTTACAGTTAGGGGGCCACTCTTATCATGTGATTTTGACTTATTATTGAGCATAAGAATCAAAATCCGCCTCCTCCATGTGTTTGAGATTCCCACATTTTGTGTGCAAACCTCACCGCCTGTCATTGATTACCACACCCAATTACATCAAAGTTGCGTTACCAATATGATTCTGGGGCAGAAATGAAATAGGATACCGGTTTCCCACACCAATACAGATGAAACAAACAGTGCTGAAAAGAATGGAATCAAGATATACACATGAATACCATTTGAGAAGTGCTTTGGAATCTACGGAATAAGTTCAGCAGCTCCTCCCTTCTTAATTCATCATCATATGTTTTTCGCTTCTGAGTATCAAGTAGAACCTAAAAAACATAAAAACAAACCCAAAAAAAAAAAAAAAAAAAAACAAATATTTAGCATTATAATCAGACATGAAAAACAAACAGTAACAACAACAAAGCCTAAGCCGCAAATTTTTCAGGGTCGGCTATGGATCCTAAAAAACAAAATAGAAAAAAAAAAAAAAAAAAAAAAAAATTCTTTGCAATCGAAACCAAAAGATTTACCTCATATGCATTTTGGAGTTTCTTAAAAGCTTCTACAGCCTTTTCATTGCCCATATTCTTATCAGGATGGACCAACATTGCCTAGAGACAATTACAAAACTCAGTCAATAAAAACTATATACTCTCCTTATACTCTATGGATAATGGGAGGTTATAAAGAAACAATAAAAAAGTTCCCAAAAAAAAAAAATTAGAAAACTACAAGATTACACTTTTGAATATCATTGAAGCAAACTGAAAATTCACCTGTAGACATCACACCATATTTGACTGATAAGGCTAATTAAAACTCCAATGGAATAACATCAAGTGACAATTATATTACATAATCATGCCAATCTAGTGATCAGAGAATGCCATTTACCTTTTTCCTATATTCCCGTTTGAGTACAGAAACATCTATGTCCTCATACCGGGACAAGCCCAACACCAAGTAGTGATCAGTGCAGTTTAACAAGCGAACCACTTCTTCTTCAGAAGTTAACTCAGAATCAGTCCCACTGGTTGAGGGAACTCCTGGACCACGGTCAGCTGATAACCCTGGGCCAGTTTCAGAGGTTGAAGCATGCGCTGTGTCACCATGAAAGAAGCCCGGTTGACCTTGCATACCAGATGTTTGTTCTGGGAACCTATTGGGTCCTCTATGCTGATTTATATTATTCTTTAGGAAGTGTATTAGAACATCACTCGAAAAAAAAGAGAAATTCAAACCGATAAGCAAACCAAGCCATCCAACGTATGCCCAAGCACAGTATATAGAATACACAGTGGTGATTAATAGTGCAATGCGTTCGTGGCTCAACATGAATGCCAAACCTGAATTTGAAACAATGTTAAACCCCAGCAGTTTAACTATTAAACAAACTAATAGAAGAGATGATCAACAAGCAAAGTTAGGTAAGAGGATCACCTCCGAGGAAGATGACAAATGTAGTTGTCCAAAAGCTTCCATAAAACCACAAGAAAACAGTTCCAGAAATGGCAACAACCAGAATTGCAAGAGTAAACCCAACAAAAACTCCAATAAGAGCAGCTAAGGCCTGAGTAATCATGATAGTCATAATAGGAATATAAGAATATGAAGGATACAATAGCTAAACTAACAATACAATCAGCAAAGCACTTAACAAAAACTCTATGAAAGTGACAACTATAAAGCAGTCCACAAAAAGATAAAGCCATGCCAACTATTCTGAAAAGATATATATATAGACTTCATCACTCTTGTGTTTTAGCTGCATGCGTAACATGTTACACATGAAATCCACATCATGCTATCACCTGAATTTTTGAAAGGTTACATGAGGGTATATTCATGTTTGAGCCTGGTCAAAGCATAAAAGAGTTACAAGTGGCATCTACAAGGTTCAACTCCTAGTAACCAAAGGAGAATAGATATGTGCCCAAGCAAAAAGGACTGCATAACCACTTATAGCAACTACAGTATCACCTGAATATATATTAATACCATCAAAAGCAGACGTCATAGGTTGAAACTCTTTAAAAAAAAAAAAAAAAAAAAAAAAACATCCTACTTAAGAACTCACTAGGTGATCAAGCCTGACTAGTAGCTTCTTTGAAAACATTATGGCCAAAGAGCTATTGACCTAATTTCATGATCATAACACACATATAACAACAATAAAGCCTTAGTCCCAAAAATTTGGGCTCAATTATGGCTTCTCAACAAACTAATATGAGTCAGCCACATGTATTCTTCTTTGTCATTCTAACATATCCAACATCATACTCTCTGTCTCCTCCATATATATAAGTAACTTTGGCCCAAGGGGAGATTCGATATTCTTTGTCACCTTTTTAATTAACATGTCCTTTTTTACTACTTCTACCAATATTATTTTAGGTCCTCCTCTAACTCTTTTTATTTCCTCAACTAGAATCATATCACTTTTTCTCACTAGTGCATCAAATTCTCTCCTTTGCACTAATCAAACCATCTCAAATAACTCTATCTCATCCTATCACCAATACAAACTACCCTATCTTTAAACGAAATTCTTCATTTCATTCCTATCTTAAAATTCTCATTTCAACTACACTCACTGTATGAACATGTTACTTCTTAATTGTCCAATATCAATATCATAAAGCATAACTAGTCTTCTAGCGACTTCTAAATTTTTCCTTTAAACTTAATAGATATTTTATGATTACACAATACTGGTGATGAACTTCTCCACTTCATCTGCCGTGCTTTTATCCTATGATTCACATCCTCAACATTCTCTCTATCTTTATGAATAATTTATCCAAGGTATTACAAGCGCTCACTCTTTACTATCTCTAGACTATCAAGTTTACAACTTCTTCATCTTTGTTTCTAGTTATACTAAACATACACTCCATGTAATCTATTTTAGTCTTACTTAACCAAAATCCTTTATATTCTAAAGCATCCCTCCAAATTTCAAACTTGGTGCCGATTCCAAATTCACAACACCCATCTTAAGTCATATAGTAAGAAATCATTTGAAATCAAAATTCCAGTTAGACTGCTCACTCACATGAAAACAATCCAGTGCATCAAGCTTTTTCACTCCAAAATCCTTCATTGTAGTAAGTAAGGATTTAAATGCCTCATTGAAATTGAATGGGACTACCATTTTCAAATATAAAAGAGCACGAGTGGCAAAACCATCATCGAGATTCCAAAATACATCCACAAAACATAAAAGAGAGCCATGACGCACTGACGGTACAGAACTGCATTCAGGAATCTTTGACATGATGCATCTTTTTATTCAATATGATATAACATTTTTTGACATACTGGCTTCCACTTCAACACAATAAATTTCAATACGGCAGATATGAACAGTAAGAATACTTAAAAATATAACCAGATTGAAGTCATTATTTACCAAGGGGGGTATCTAAGGTGCCCCTAATTTATAAATACAGAACATCAGGAGCAAGAAGGTGCTACCATGGTTTTGTACAGTTTAGGAGGAGGATTTAAGATACCTTCAATAAGAAGGGTTAAATTTTAGCAATCATGCTGTTAATTGTAACTTTTAGTAGAGGTTGCCAAACTAGCTGATATGGCAACAAAGTCACATGACTGTCTTTTGGATATCTAACTGTATTTGACTGCATTCTCCTTTTGTGGTATCAAAAATAAATTCAGAAAATTGGGATTCTTAAGAAAATCATTAATCCTTTTATTTTTTGTCTGACCTTAACAACAATAAACAAATGAATTGCAAAGGGGAAAATGGGACTGAAAAATAAAAGTATATTATCTTTAAAAAATTATTTTAAAATTTGAGTCCAACCAGAACACCTATAAACAAATGAAGCACTGAGATTTTGTTGCTAACTCAAACATAAACAGGACTTACCAAAACAACAAGAAACTTGAGTATCCCAACCATAGCAATTACTGAGAAAATGCTGAACCATATTACTGAGAAGAAGGATGTTGTCCCCATGCGTAAGAAGGAATCCATGCCTCTAAGAGCACAGTCTAACCAAACCATTGATATGAGTAGCATTATGCTCCCAACTTGCATGAGCCATTTCAAAACAACAGGATATGCCTGCTCAATCTTCATTCTAGCATGGTCACAAGCATTTGATATTTTGGTTGTTAGAGTCATAAACAATGGTCTTTGCCTTTCTAGCCATTCACTAGATGCCTTTAAGATTGACAATGTCGATGCCCTCATGCTTCTAACCACCAAATTATCTGAAAACTCAATATTTTCTAACACAGATTTTATATTCAGACCATTATGCAAAAATGGCAGGCTAGTTTTTGTATGTTTTTGACCTTGATTAGTTCCATATAATGTTGCATTTTCTTGTTTGGTTGAAGCTTCAATATTTCCATTGCAATTCCTTAAATCATCCCTAGAAGAGATTGGTTGCTCTGGCTGTTGAAGTGCATCCATCCCCTGCTTCTCTTTCCTCAAAAGGTTCTCAGACTTTTGTGAACTTCTGTTCTCATCCCCTGCATAATTGGTTTGACTCACACTCTCTGCAAAATTGCCTGGTTGGTTACCATTTGGGAGTTCTTCTCCAGGAAAAACCTTCACCTCATGTGCTTTTCCCCGCCCTTTCGTATCTGGTGGATTACACCCTGAACCTGAACCTCTTCTTTTGTGGTTTAATGTATGGTGATCCACCCCATTCTTTTGTTGATTACCTTTCCGAGCCATGATGCAGTAATATTTCAGTATTGTTTTAAGAAGAAGTCAAGTCAAGTATTTACCATTTCCACCAAAGGGGCCATAGGCTAACTATGGCGAGAAGCACAACCTGTCAAAGGATACAGACAGTTTAGCAAGATTGCTAAATCGGCAGATACTGCAAAAGCCCCCCCACCCACCACTTCCCCCCACACCCCCCCCCCCCCCAAAAAAAAAAAAACTGAAACCACTAAAGTAACACTAGCGAAAATATTCTGTAATAGATATATCTATAAGCCAGGCAAAGATTAACAAGGATCCAATCATTTTTAGGCTCATTTGGTAAAACAACTACATAAATCCATGTAAATAGAATGATCTTTGGCATCCAAAATGACATACTGCCAGATCAAAAAGAAATTCATTTTTATATCACTAAAACAAAAACAAAAAACAAAAAAAAACAAAAAAAAAAAAAAAAAATAATAAAACGTTATTTTCTATAATTAGATATAAATTAAAAGTCCAATGAGGTCAATCCTATTACACATGAAGCATACAAGAAAAGCACCAATAAAAAACCATAACCACATCTAAATACATGAAAGGGTGTTTCATCATAAAAGTCTTGAGGATTAGGGGTTACCAATATATCTAGTGTAGCAGGAGCCAACTTCATAAATATACAAAATTAGTGGCAATGGCTATATGAAACCCTCATGACTAAAGGCCACCATTTAGTTTTGTTAATACTCTTACCATAGTGAATGGCAGCCTCCTAGTACCCAATTGCTAAGTTCTCTAATATCTATATGAAGGTGATAAAGAAAGATGATATTAGCTAGTTAGGAAAAGAGGGCCAACATTGAGTGGCAAAAGAACCTAATGAATAAAGAGCAACCTAAATAGCTAATCAAGTATTACCAAAACCTGATCAGTTCAAGCCAGTAGAAATTGAAAACCCATGTAAGGAAATACATACTTTGAGGTTTACTTTAGTCCTTTCCAAACCAAATTTCACACACAAAATTTTACGCAATTATTCATACATCTCCAACCTTCAAATTTGAGCTATACACAGTCCTTTTCACCACAAATTTCACTCAAATTTTATATAATCATTCATATATCTCGAAGCTTTTACGCCAAAAAAAAAAATTTGAGAATTACAAAGACCACGCCGCATATCTTCAAAAGAAATCGTAGAACAAAAACAAATTTGTAAGAATAAAAAATAAACCCATTTGAGAGCCAAACCCCCAAATTTCATTCAAGGAAAAAAAAAATAATAATAATACAAAAAACCCCCCCACTTCCAAATAATGAATAAAAATGTTGCTACATAGAAAATAACGTTAGCTAACACGTAAGTAGAGAAACTAACCAATACCCAGAAAGGAAATCTTCCATAGACAAAGATTTAGCAACACATAAACATCGACAAGGGCGTACCTTGAGCCATAGACAAGTCCAGGTATGTGCCAAACAGAAATTAAGCCCTGAAAACCAGATGGGTTTCTTTTCTATTCTTTTCTTTTTCTTTGTTTGGTTTATCTGAGCATTTGTATACCCTAAAGTGTAATCGTCTTCTTGGTCATCAACGACGATGAATTTCTGCTATTGACTAATTGCTTATTGCTGCTCTAAAATCTTTGTTTGAATTTGGAGTTCTGGACATGTGGGTCAGTGAAAAAAATGATAATGAAAAAGCTGTGAATATATATATACGTGTGTGTTTGTGTATGTGTGTGTGTGTGAGAGAGAGAGAGAATTATAAGTACGTGTCAGAAATGAGGGACTGGCAGTGCCAATTGCCAAAGAGTCAAAGACAGAGAGACACGAGCGAAGCTCTAGGCCAAGTAGTTCCTGTCATGACTATTCCATGATAGGCTCTGTTTGGTTGACTGAGATTACATATTCTGATCAAGAATTAGGAACACTTTGGGCCTAGAGTTAGAGAAAGCAATACGGGTCAAAATTTTTTGACCCGATCCGATCCAATCCAAAAAATACTTGATCCAAACCCGAATTTTTTGACCCAAAGCAAAAAAAAATTGTCTTATGACTAGACCCATTTTTTGCAAGTCAATCCAACTCAATGTAGATAACTTGTGACCTGACACGTTAAAAAAATTTGCTAAAAAAATATTTAGATTACATCCAGATGCTAGGTGCATAAAGTACAAAGCACCGGAACCAATAGATTATTGATAGATGTTCACACTTCACAAGCATAAGATAAGACAAGACAACCCATTTATTTTATATATATATATATATATATCTCATTCAATTTGATACAACACTTCACAACTCCAAGTTCACAAACTTGACTAACAATTTCAATCAAATGTAGTCTAGTAGTCTAGTACACTAACCTACTCTCTATTTACTAAGAGCATTAGCATTGGAAATTCCAATGCTACTCTATTTTACAATTCTAAAAGGTCACTTTATCATTATATCATACCATTTTACAATACATCCACATCCGAAACTTCTACTTCCCTCTTTTACTCATTAAAATAATATATCTACATAATAAAATAATATATCTCAAAATTATATCTTTTCTCTCCCATCTATCTTCTCTCTTTACATAATAAAATATTATTATTTTTTTTACAATACTTGCTACAGTGCAATTCTATTTTTTTTACAATACTTGCTACGGTGCAATTCTATGTTTAGAATTGCACTGTAGCAGTATTGCAAAAAAATTTGCAATATTTCTGTTTAGCATTCCCCAATGCAGATGGTTTTGGGGCTTAAAATTCCAAATTTCTCTTAAATTTGGCATTAGCATTGGGGAATACTAATGCTCTAACACAGTAAGTGGCTAGACTTAAGGGTTTGTAGTTGATTCTAAAAATAAATAATAAAATAATAAAATAAATAAATAAATAAATAAATAAAAAAGAACTTGTAGTAGCTGTAGTCCACAAAGGCTGAAAGGCATAAACCACTAAGAGGTAAGAGCTTTCAGCCTTTCACAATTTCAGTCTTTTAGAGAAGACTCTTGCGACTCTACTCTTTTCTCTCTGTTCCTCTGCTCTTTTCTCGGCCTCTATCATACAATTTTAATTATTTATTAATTTGCTTTCATGGTACCTTAAATTATATTAAAATATTGTATTGTTGATAAAGATGTTGCTGAAATTGGTCAACTTGAGTTACAATTTGCAAGTATGAATATTTGCAGTGCTAAATTTGCTACCTACATTGGGTAGATTGAAATTGAGGTATAATTCTTATAAAATATTTACTTATTTTTCTTTACTTAATACGTTATGTTTATTCTTAAAACTTTTTTTGTTTAGTTTATCTTTCTAAGTAATCTAAATTTACTATTATTTTAAATGCAACGAACATGTATATTTAAGGAGGCTAATAACTTGACATGGTCTATGAAATGTAGTTTTTTTCTTCTTCTTCTTCTTCTTTTGTGGGAATGATATTATTAGTGATGTAAACTTAAAATATATACTTATAATCATATGCATTTTGACATTGAGTTATTAACATTGAAGACTTTTTCCATCATGAATTTATAACTATAAAGAATTTTTGTCATGCTCAAAACTGTCAGAATTGTTTTTGATTTGTTTAATTGATTTTATTCATTCTTTCTAAACAGGTTGTCATTAATTTTATTCATTCTCTCTAAATAAGTTGTCATTGATTTGTTTTTGTAATTAAAAAATAAAATTAAAAAAAAAAAAAAAAAAAAGATCTACCTATTTAAAAAAATAGAAAAAGATGGGTCAGCCCGACCCGATCCACAACCCTATTGACCCGTTTAAAAATGATCTATTTTGCCCCGCAACTCGGTTGACCCATAAACCCGATTGACCTGACCTGAACCTGACCAGACATACCCGTTTTGCCACGTCTACCTAGAGTAGAACATAGCTAGGTACCATATAGGTCCAAAAATAAATAAATAAATAAATAATAAATCTAGTAGTTTTTTTTTTGGGGGGGGGGGGGGTAAAATACAAGTCTAAAACTTTTCAAAATTAAATTGCTTTGTATTTTACTCTATTTTTAAGACATATTACATAATCTCTGGTACAGGATACAAAAGGATCTAACCTTTGTGTGCATACCGCAATGTATTAAACCAATTTACTGCTAACTACCCAAGTGATGTGGGACAAATATATTCTTTTTCCTTTTTTTTAGAAGGTTCATACCACAAGGAAGGTGGGAAAAAGACGCGATGGTTATTAGTTTGTTATAAACAAGGCTGTAAACAAGTCAAACTGAATAAGTTATTTACGTTTGTTCATTTAAGTTAGTTTGAACATATTTCTTAAAATAAAAGTATGGAGGGAAAAAGGCCCAATCTAGCATAGTGGGCCTAGAGCCCCATGTGAAGATTACTGTACGTCTGAAGAGAAGGAGATGATAAGGGCAAGGCCCATCTGGAAGGATCCCCGGAAAGAAGGATGATTGCCGTCCAAGGAGACCGCCTTCCGTCTGAAGAGATTTTATTCCTCGGACGCAAATAGTATTGATAGATCAAGCGTGTGGAAGGTCCAAATGATTTTTCTAGCAACCCCAACGATCAAGATAAGCTCTGAGTATATCTGGAGAAGATAAGAACGAGGAAATATCTAAAAGAAAAGCTACTACCACCGCATTTAAGGCTCTGCAGCAACTTCTCTGGCCGCATTTATGTGGAAAAGACCCTTAAACAGTGTAAACTCACCTATCGCCACTCACAGAGAGCCAGAGGAAATACTTAATGTGGCATATACTCAAGTAGAGTCACAGATGAAGAACAAGTGGATGATGGAGATGATGGGGAAGGAAGTTATATAAAGGAAAGAAGCTCTTGAGAAAAAGGAGAGAGGAACGAAGGAGAAGAAAACAAAAAAGTTTTATTGTAATCCTAAGATCTATATTCACCACATAATCAATAATATGTCCTCTTCAGACACCAATTCTTTACGTGTAAATTCATGTTGGTTTATGCTTGAGGGTGGTGATTAATTGTTGTCGATTCTATAATCAACCCAGCTCTTTCACCCATTCTCTACAAATTCATTGTTTTGGGCTTGAACCACAAATCTTAACCTTACAATTGGTGCCGTCTGTGGGAAGAGCTTGAGTGTAAGGGGAAGCAACAGCAGTTGGTCATGGTCGAACCAGGGCAACAACCAGTAGAATCTGGCGTCCCAGCATATAGAACATTTTCTCAATTTGGAGCGGAGACAAGATCGTGAAGGCAGTGTGCATACTACACACACTGAGCGAACTCAACCTCGTGGCGGAAGTCATGTGTCTCATGCAGAGAAGAATAGCATGCAAATAGAGATTGAAAGGTTAAGAAGGGAGTTGTGCAATGCGAAAAGAAAACATCCTGCCTCGCATTCTGATGAAGACTCGGGTGACGAACAAAACGTCACTTATGAATAAAGGTCTCGAACTCCAATCAGTGAATCTTTTTCATATGAAGATGAACACCCTCGCAGGAAGCAACCTCAAAGGCCATCACATGGAGGGATGGGAAATGATGCCATAAGCAAGGCTTTGAATCAAATCTCTAGGTCACCTTTCACGCGCAGGGTGGCTAGGCCCTTGTCTTCTCTGCTATCCTTGAGCATGCATGAAGGTGAAACCCTTAAGGCGTATTCAGATAGATATTGGGAGATGTTTAATGATATGGAGGGAAACTTTGATGCAATGGCCCTAAACACGTTTAAGCTGGGTCTCCCTACTGATCATGGTTTAAGGACATCCTTGTCTGGCAAACCTGTCACTAATATGCGTCAACTTATGGACCGTATTGAAAAATATAAAAGGGTTGAAGAAGATCAGCAACAAGGGAAGGGTAAGGATAAGGTTATCCCCCAGGACAGGAAGGACTTCAGGTCGGATCGTTACAACAACAGTAAGCCACGGAGAGATTTCGCTAGGTAGTCGGGGTCAGCAAATGCTCAAGCAGTCAATACAATGTTCAAGGAGCCAATTCAACAAGTTTTGAAAAAGATTAAGAATGAATCATTCTTTAGGTGGCCGAGTAAAATGGTAAGGAACCCCGAAAGACGCAATTACAATCTCTATTGTCAATACCGCCAAGACCATGGGCATGCCACTGAAGACTGTAGAAGTTTGTGGGATCATTTGGACCAGCTGGTCCGTGAAGGTAGGTTGAGGCATCTTTTGCACCACTCCAGTGGCTGAGGAGGTCAAGTGAATTTTGAGTCCAAGAAGAGAGATTCAATGAAACCTCCATTAGGTATTATTAACGTCATTTTCGCAGCGCCAGAAAGAACAAGGTCCTGGCCATCCAAATTTATATCAGTGGCTCGGCTACCAGCAGGGGATATTGGTCGAGATCCGAAGAGCTCTAGACAGGCTGCCCCGCCTGTTTTAGGCTTTTCGGACGAGGATAAGGCTGGAACCATTCAACCTCACGACGATGCTTTGGTAGTTATCCTCAGAATCGGGGGATATGATGTGAAGAGGGTGATGGTGGATCAGGGTAGTGCGGTGGAGATTATGTATCCTAACCTCTACAAGGGGCTGAACCTCAAGCTTGATGACTTAACTCCATACTGTTCTCCCCTGGTTAGCTTCGAGGGAAGGATGGTCACCCCGAAAGGATAGATATGGCTGCCCGTACAAACCGGCTCAGAAGTAGTGGAAGTAGACTTTATTGTTGTAGATGTTTATTCCCCTTATACGGCAACTGTAGCCAGACCTTGGTTACACACGCTAGGGGCTGTTTCCTCCACTCTACATCAAAAAGTTAAATATCCATCCAAAGGGCGCGTTAGTGAAATCCGCGGAGATCAATCCTCGGCTAGACAATGTTTGGTGGCTGCCATACAACACGAGCTCGAAACTGAATCCTCAGTCAGGGTGGAGAGAGACTTATAGCAGTTAAGAGGTCGGCTGTCACCCGTTGAAGATCTTGATGAAGGCGTTAAATGCGAGGACTTAGTGCAAGTTTTAATTGGGGGCAATCCTGAAAGATACTTTCAAATCGGGTTTTAGATACCTCAACCAGAAAAGGAAGAGCTAATTGATTTCCTTAAAAGAAATATTGACGTATTCGCCTGGAGTACTTACGAAGCCCCAAGGGTGGATCCAGAGTTCATTTGCCATCATTTGAGGGTCAACCCATTAAGTGTACCCAAGAAGCAGCCTCCTCGGCGGCCTTCCAAAGAGCATGCAGATGCAGTCAAAGAAGAAGTGATGAAGCTCAAACAAGCTAGGGCTATTAAAGAAGTTTTTTATCCCGAATGGTTGGCAAATACTGTGGTGGTAAAGAAGAAGAGCGGAAAGTGGTGAGTTTGTGTGGACTTCACAGACTTGAATAAGGCTTATCCTAAGGATCCTTTCCCTATGCCGAAAATTGATCAATTAGTAGATGCTATTGTCGACCATCCTCGGATGAGTTTCTTGGATGCTTTCCGAGGTTACCATCAGATACCATTACCCCCAGATGACCAAGAGAAAACCGCTTTTGTTACCCCCATTGGTAATTACCATTATAAAGTGATGTCATTCGGTCTGAAAAATGCAGGTTCTACTTATCAGCGAATGATGACCAAGATGTTTGAATCACAATTGGGCAAAAGCGTTGAGGTCTATATAGACGATATGGTGATAAAAAGCAAAGTTATTTCTGAGCATGTGAAGGACCTTGATAACATTTTTGAAACCCTGAGGAGACACAAGTTGCGCTCGAACGCCTCGAAGTGCTCATTTGGTGTGGAATCAGACAAATTTTTGGGTTACATGGTAATGCACAGGGGAATTGAAGTCAATCCCGATCAGATAAAGGCTATTCAAAATCTGCAGCCTCCTCGAAATCCGAAAGAGGTTCAGAAGTTAATAGGGACGGCAGCTGCTTTGAACCGATTCATCTCCAGGTCCACGGATAGGTGTAAACCCTTCTTCTCGCTGATCAACAAGTAGACAGGATTTGAATGGACTGAAGAATATGCCTCAGCTTTCCAACAACTTAAAGACTACCTAGCTCGACCACCGATTATGTCTAGCCCCGAGCCAGATGAGGTCTTATTTGCCTATATCGCAGTGATTCCCCATGCGGTAAGTCTAGTGTTAGTAAGAGTAGATCAAGGTATACAAAAGTCGGCTTACTGTGTGAGCAAGTCTCTACATGAGGCCGAGATCAGATACTTGCCACTGGAAAAAGCTATTTTGGCAGTAGTATTTGGAACACGAAAATTGCCCCACTACTTCCAAGCACATACTGTCGTTATGCTCACGCAACTCCCGCTTAAGACCGTACTTCGAAGTGCCGACTACACGGGGAGGATAGCCAAGTGGGGCACTATTTTAGGTGCTTTTGATATCAAGTATATGCCTCGCACTTCAGTCAAAGGGCAGATTCTTGCAGATTTAGTGGCCGAGTTCACGGAACCCAGTTTAGAAGAAATAACGATAGAGAGAAACATGGATGGAAAATCAGTTGGCATAATTTCTCAACAAGATCCTGCCCGCTGGGAAGTATATGTGGACCGCGCTGCGAACCGGAAAGGTTCTGAAGTAAGGCTAGTCTTGATATCTCCGGAGAGAATCATCATTGAAAAGTCATTAAGGCTGGATTTCGGTGCAACCAATAACGAGGCAGAGTATGAAGCCCTATTGATGGGAATGTCTATGGTCCGAAGAATGAGAGGAAAGGCAGTGGAGTTGTTCTCGAACTTAAGATTAGTTGTGGGCCAAGTACAGGGGGAATTTGAAGCGAAGAATGAAAGAATGCAAGAATACTTGAATCGAGTCAAACGTCTGCAGTCGGAATTTGAATTTTTTAGCTTGCTACATATTCCTATAAGCAGTAACGCACATGCAAATTCTTTGGCCACACTAGCCACCTCTTCAGAGCAAGATTTGCCAAGAGTTATCCTCGTCGAGGATTTCCATGAGCCCACCAGGACAGGAGGGGGTGCAGTCCGAGCCCACCAGATCAGAGACAGTCTCTGTTGGATGGACCCTATAATCAAATTCTTTAAAGATGACATTTTACCGGAAGAACGGGGGGAGGCTAACAAAATTCGAAGGAAGGCTACCAGATTTTGGCTATCTGAAGACCGGAAATTATACAAACAATCCTATTCGGGACCATACCTGTTATGTATTCATCCAGAGACGGCTGAGTCGCTACTAGAAGAGTTGCATGAAGGAATTTATGGGAGTCACACTGGAGGTGGGTTTTTGGCTCACCGAGCCATTACTCAAGATTATTGATGGCCGAACATGCAAAAAGAAGCTCATGATTATGTAAAGAAATGCGATCAATGTCAACGATTTGCGCCGAACATACACCAACCAGGTGGAGTCCTCAACCCACTATCTAGTCCGTGGCCGTTTGCACAGTGGGGTTTGGATATAGTGGGTCCATTCCCAAAGGCCGCAGGAAACAGGAAGTACCTTCTAGTCGGCACAAACTATTTCACCAAATGGGTTGAAGCTGAGCCTCTGGCCAATATCCAAGACGTAGATGTGCAAAGATTTGTATGGAAAAATATCATTACTCGTTTTGGAGTTCCTCATACTCTCATCTTGGACAACGGCTTACAGTTCAACAATAATACGTTTCGGAGTTATTGTAGCGAACTGGGAATCACGAATAGATACTTTACCCCTGCCTACTCTCAGGGGAATGGGCAAGCTGAAGCAGTTAACAAAGTCATAGTTAATGGATTGAAGAAGAGATTGGACGATGCGAAGGGCAAGTGGGTTGAAGAGTTGCCACACGTGCTTTGGGTTAGTTAACACTCCTTATCGGTTCTCTAAGTGTTTAAACTTAAATCCAATCATACTTGTAATCCTCGGATCAGATGATTTGGGTTAATTAACACTCCTTATCAGTTCACTAAGTATTTAAACTTAAATCCAATCATGCCTGTAGTTCTCGGACCAGATGATTTGGGTTAGTTAACACTCCTTATCGGTTCTCTAAGTGTTTAAACTTAAATCCAATCATGCATGAAGTCGTCAGACCAGATGATTTGGGTTAGTTAACACCCCTTGGTGATTCTCCCTAAGCATTTAAACTTAAACCCAGTCATGTCTGTGACCCTCGGACCAGGTGATTTTTAGTTAGTTAATACTGTTGTGTTGTTATTAATACTGAAGGTTAACTTTAGAATGAATCTTGCCTGACATTCTTAACTGTATTTAAAATCAACTCTAACCTATGCTAATATTCTTAGTGTACATGTGAAAAGATCTATCCAACTTTTATAATACTTGTTATGTTCATTACTTAACAGCAACTTTTATGTACTGTCCTCTTCGGAATCAATTTTAGTTATATATATTATTAGCCAGATCTGATGATTATGTTTGCCTACGTTACCATAATTACAAAGTGAAGTTACTTGTAGCAAAAGTAAGTCATATGGTATGCAACAAATACACCAAAAGTAAAAAAGAAATTGTTTCATTGATCAAAAGAGGATAGTTTACAATCTCTTACCTAGAAGGAAAACAAGAGAAAGAAAATAGTATAAAAAAAAAAAAAAAAACTAAAATCTAAGTATCTAAGTTTTTGGGGCCTGGTCCTTGGGCTCTAAGGATGTTTTCTTTTTTTCCAAGCCCTCGCCCATATCCTTGGGTGGCTCAGCTGGGGTGCTCTGATCACCTGGCTGGCCAGAATCCTTGGAAGGCTCAAGGGTGGTTGGAGGAGTTTGGCTGACCACGGGTTGCTCCGAGGCCTCTAGAGTTGTGTTGGAAGAGGGGGATCAGACTCTGGGGGCTCTCGGATGTCTGGGTCGTAATAAATGCTCCTAGGCAGCCTCAATTCTAAGTCACCAGACACCCCAGTAGTATCCAGCGCCTTGCCCCATGTTATATCGCAGTAGTCCCGGCTGACTGAGGCAAACTGCTCAGTAAGACCTTTTTCGGTCACCTCCACTCCTAGTTGGTAGGATACTTTCTTTTCGACCTCAGTCGCCTCTTTGGCCAGCTGAGCGTCCCTCTGAGCTTGCTTAGTAGCCTCCTTGGCCTTCTGAAGTCCGGCGCGAAATTCCTTCACAAGAGCTTTCTCAGAGGCCAGATTGTTCTAAGTATCATTTAGCAGCTTGCGTTGGGCTTCGGCCTAGCTCTCAGCATTTTTGAGACTGGCATTGAGGCTATCCCTTTCCTGGGTCACCCCTTTTAGCTGGTCGGAGATATGAGAGACCTCTTCCTTTAAGCTGCCCAAAGCTTTTTCCACCTCGGACCTAGAGTAGGCCTCCACTTGGGCTTCAACGTAGGCTTTTCGGTTCCACTCTTCGGCCACGAAGACTTGCTGGGTAATCTAAACAGTAAAGTAAAAGAGTTAGCATAAAATATAAAAAATTAATATGCCAACCAAAGAGCTGGATAAGCACGCTTACCAGGCCAGGTCCCTCTTCAGGGACATGAAAAGTTCATACTGGCTGAAGTGCCTGTATGACTCCATGTCTTGGGGGAGGAGCAGTGGTTGCTCCAAGGCTTCAGTTATCAGCCCCGTTCTACCCCCATCATAGTTTCTAACAGAGGTCTCCCAAGAAAAAGGAACACCATCTAGTTCCAATCTGGGAGACCACGTGCGTTGCCCTCGGCGCACGTCAGCCACAGGAGGCTCCTCCCTACTCTCTACGAATGAGGCCCTCTTGCTCCGGTGGTCCTTCACCATCTTTTGTTGTTTTGTGGTCTTAGGTGGTACCACCACCTCCCGCTCCTCAGGCTCGAGAAGCCTCTTTTTCTTTAGGTCCAGTATTGGTTTCAAGCCCAGATCAGGAACCTGAGGTGGAGGTGGTGGTAGAGGTAAATTCACCACTACTCGGGAAGTCCCAGTCACTTTGGGCTCAGCCTTCTTGCCCCTATTCTTCATCAGAAGCTTTAAGTCGGACATTTCTTCTTCTTCCGAAGAGTCCTCTGGGATAGTGGTTATCAGAATTAGGGGATGAACGCTGGACTGCCTGTCGGTTTCCTTCTCGGAATCTGAGGAAGGTATTACCTGCACTCCCCTTGAAGCTTCTCCTTCAAATTTGAATTTGTCTATCTGTTCCTTTAGTGAAGAGGATGAAGAACCGACCCTCTCGCCTATGACCACCTGTCCAATGGGGACTTGTTGAACTGGTTGTATTAATAATGGGACACCCTATGGATTTGGGTGTGGAACGAGCTCAAGATCGTATGGCGCTAGAAAGTGGGGCCGAGTGACGTCGATTCACCAAAGCCGGTAATCACCTTGTGTAACGGCGTTGCCGATCGGCTGAAGATCTGTTTTCTTTGTTGTGTAGCCGAGTATGAGGGGGACGAACCGGAGCTGTCCGTCTTTGCTCACAAATATCTCCAAGCGTAATAGATAATTAAGGGCGACGACGTTAATAAGGCTAAGCCGAGGAGTAGTATGTGCTTTATCTGTAAATAAATAAAAACAAAACAGACAAACCTAGTCAGAAAATCAAAATTTGATGGCGTAATAAAAAAAAAAAAAAAAAAAAAAAAACACATGGGTTATAAAGAGTAAAAATCCTAAGCCTATTGTTAGAAATCCTAAGTCTAAGAAGTCACACCTGGCTCTCCTGGCTCAGTCGGACAGTGTATACCGTCATGCCATGCGCTCAAGACAATTAGATAGTCGTCTTTCATCCCTTTATTTGATTTGGGAAGGCAGAAGAATAGTCTAACAATGTCGGAGCGGGATTTAAGGTAATATCCCGCCCCTTTTTTACTATGACACTCATACATATGTACCAGGTCATTACAGGTCAACCCTAATCCTAATTGTAGGTTCAAGACATCGATAGCTCCTAGGATCCTAAGGGTATTGGGCGCGCACTGCTCAGGAGAGAGCCTATGGTTACGAAGGTAGTTCAGGGTGATGGAACCCATTGGGAGGGTCATTCCCCCTTCGATGAAGGCTATCATTGGGATTATGACCTCCCCCTCTCTTCGGTCCGTTAGTATTCGCTCCGGGGAGCAATATCTCAGATTGACTTCCTGCGGTATGTCGTAAGTCCGCTTAAATTCCTCTATCAGCGCCGGACTATCGACAAGGTATTGGAATCTACCCATTGTTGAGGAGCAGTGGGAGCAGTAACCAGGAAACGGGGGTTTCGAAGGTTGAGAATACGAGCCGAGAAGAAAATAAGGGGCAAAGGATGCTGAAACTTACACAAACGGGAGTGGGGAATGATCTTTGAACTCAAAGTGGACTTTTGTTAAATTCTGGGGAGGAAGAAGACGGAAAATCGAAGAAGCTCGAAGGGATTTTTGGATGAGTGAGTTTGCCGAGTATTCTGAAGATGCGTGAAGTAAAGAAAAATAACCTTCTCTGAGGGCTTATATACGGGGGCAGGTGAAAGGATGTAGTTCCTCCCGTCTAAAGCCCAAAGAACGACCCTGTCCGTTGGATCAACAATCCACCGTTGGATGCCAAAGACAAAACGCTGCTTGGAGCAATTAATACAACGCTTTGGGAACATTTAACTAACAGCGGCAATAATGAAGCGCCAGTATTTATGCCTACGCACGTGCAAACTTGGGTATTTATGAGCCCTTTTTACACTTTTTTCTTTTTCATTGCGTGGCAGGTCAAAATTTCACTCTTTCTCCTTGGATGCGAGGGAAAAATTAAAATTTTGAGGGGCTATTGTGGGGGGAAAAAGGCCCAATCTAGCATAGTGGGCCTAGAGTCCCATATGAGGATTACTGTACATCCGAAGAGAAGGAGATGGTAAGGGCAAGGCCCATTTGGAAGAAGAATCCCCGGAAAGAAGGATGATTACCGTCCGAGGAGACCGCCTTCCGTCCGAGGAGATTTTATTCCTCGGACGCGAATAGTATTGATTGATCAAGCATGTGGAAGGTCCGAATGATTTTTCTAGCAACCTCAACGATCAAGATAAGCTTTGAGTATATCTGGAGAAGATAAGAACGAGAAAATATCTAAAGGAAAAACTGCTACCACCGCATTTAAGGCTCTACAGCAACTTCTCTAGCCACATTTATGTGGAGAAGACCCCTAAACAGTATAACCTCACCTACCACCACTCACAGAGAGCCAGAGGAAATACTTGACGTGGCATATACTCAAGTAGAGTTACAGATGAAGAACAAGTGGACGATGGGGATGATGGGGAAGGAAGTTATATAAAGAAAAGAAGCTCCTAAGAAAAAGGAGAGAGGAACGAGGGAGAAGAAAACAAAAAAGTTTTATTGTAACCCTAAGATCTGTATTCACCACATAATCAATAATATGTCCTCTTCGGACACTAATTCTTTACATGTAAATTCATGTTGGTTTATGCTTGAGGGTGGTGATTAATTGTTGTCAATTCCATAATCAACCCAGCTCTTTCACCCATTCTCTACAAATTCATTGTTTTGGGCTTGAGCCACAAATCCTAACCCTACAAAAAGAATAAAAAATAAATTAAAAAAAAAAGGTATTTTGAACACAATCAAGCTCAAATTTATCGCTAATTTCTATTATATGTTCAAGCTTATTTTATTTTCTTATTAAATAAGTTCAAACTTGTTCACAAGTTACTTTTTTTTTTTTTTTTTTGATAGGAAAGAAACTTGTTCACAAGTTACTTGATTATATATATATATATAACAAATTACAACTAAAAGTTGTTACTTGTTCACAAATCCATGCTAATAATTAATAACTATATTATAGTTAAATTATATTATTTGATTTAATCAACTGTAACGGTTTTTGGTTTATCAACTTATGAAATTAGATTCATCAACCTTGTATTGTTAAATATTGTGCACAAGTTTTACTATGAAATTGATTATTTATAATATCAATAAATTACAAATAATAATTTGAAACCTTATAAGCTTAGTTGCAAATTTACACACTCCAATTTCAAGTTTATATAAGTATATTTTTATTAATTCATAAATATAAACACAATGTTATATATACTCAAAACAAGCTTCATGCCTATAAATTTGTGTACACATACATTATTATGTTTGAGCTTAACTCATTTTCTAAATAAATGAACATAAACAAGTTTATTTCTTGAGTTGAACTCGAGTTATTAATAAAAACCTAGTTCATTTATATCCCAAGTTATAAACAGGAGTGATGTATGGCCATTTAGAACCTCAATGGTTTTGCCTTCAATATCTCATAAGATCTATAAGATAATAAGTTCAAGTTTCTGACGGTTGAATAAGCCTATATCAAAAACCGATTAGTGTCTTGGTATAATAATAATACAATTATCAGGAACAAACGTCATAGATTGAAACTCTATCAAAAAGTCTTCTAATCAATATCTTAGGGTTATCATATGGAGTTTTCTTAACTATTAAATTTTTTTTTTTTTTGGAGAAAACTTCTTAACTATTAATTGGTGTGCAAAGAACGATACCTACCTAGAATAATAGTTAAGTAGTCCAAGAGATAGGTAAGAAAAAAAAAATTCAATTATTTGGAATATCTCTTTACAAGGATTATATATCCATAAGAAACATGCAATTACTCACAGGGTTACTTTATTATTATTTTTTTTATAAGGTTGCCTAAGTATTAAATTCATTGGTTTGGGATGATCTCAAATTCAATCTTTTACATGATTAGTTTATGAAATTTTCAAAATGTCTTAATAAAATTTGGTTAATAACTGTAATTAATTTTAATTTGGACCTACTTCTCGCTATTTATAGTATTTCATAATATATATTTTTTTTATTTTCACACAAATTTTTTTATCAATGCTAATCCTCTGCCATTCAAATGTTGAATCGTAGATCAATTATTATAAAATTTTCTTTGTCGTAGTGGAAGCGATGTTCTTGAGTACGACAAAAAGGAAAAACTATCCAATGCCCAAATTTTGACGAAGGGACTCTAAAGTCTGGACTCTGAAGCACTGAGTACACCCAAAGGTCCCACACTAACCGAAAATGATGTTGACTGACGCCCAAACTAACAGGACCAAGTGGGCTCACCTTTGAAAAAAAGGCTAACCAAAGTCTAGAATAGTACTGTAAACTTTCTCTCTCTCTTTTTTTTTTTTTTTTAAGTTTGGCGTTGGCCCCCAAAGAGGAAGTCTACTGCTTAGAGGTTGAAGTTTGAACAGACTATGCATGCCCTCAAAACAAGCCGAACTCTATTCATAGTTTGTTACATTGGTTATCTGCCCATCATCATGCATACACAATGGCTTCATTTGGTGGATATATCAAAATCATAAAGATACCGTTTTGGTCCTTGTTTCAATAGTTAAATTAAAATGAACATTGTCAAGAGTTCTATAACTTAATTGGTACTTTTGGGTTTTTTTTTTTTTTTTTTTTTTAAAGATGATTCATTGAAAGAAAACTAAGGAGCTACAGCAAGTTTAGGACACAGCCTGTTAAAGTACATACCATTGAGGGCTTGCTCAAGAACATTAGAAATGTCCACAAGCGGACTATCAAAGAAAATAAAATCTAGATCCTAATCAGATCCCATTTTAGTGAGCACATCTGCACACAGATTCACTTCCCAATAGCAATGGTTAAACTGAATCCAATGAAATTGGGAGACTAGCAGCCTGTAATCATCCAGAATAGGGGACACAACATTATTTACATAGTCTGATCTGCATAAGACATCCACAATAGCTTTGACATCAAGTTCAACAACAAGAGATAGAATATTAAGGTTGCTGCAAAGCATTAACCCGTCCCTGAGGCCCCACAATTCGGCCACAAAATTGTTAGTTGTCTTGATATGCTTGGGAAATCCTAAAATCCACCTGCCATGATTATCTCTCACAATGCCCCCACAACCAGCTAGACCCAGATTGCCAGCGGAAGATCCATCAGTGTTTAACTTCATCCAACCTTCTTGAGGTTTCTCCCCAATGAATTCTTTTGACCATCATACGAACTGGGCTTCTTGGGGAGTGCATGCAATGTATGAATTCAAACGTCTGGTTAACTATTTCATCGGCCAAGTTTACATTCTGAGCTTTCCTAGAGAACACGACATGGTTCCTACTTTTCCAAATAACCCAAACAACAAAAGGAAAGAGCATTTTCTATAGGGGTTTTCTTGGGAGATAACTCTACCATTCATATCCAACCACGGTTGAAGGTTGCTCCTCCAAAAGGTTTGATTTGTCTCCTTAATTCCCAGCTGCATCCACACAAGCTTGACCCAAGGGCAGTCTTGCAAAGCATGCAGGACTTATTCCGAACCTCCATGGTAGATGGGGCAAGCATCCTCATCCATAACTCTCCTCCTTGCAAGGCAGACCTTCACTCCAATACTGTTAAGTGCACACCTCCAAAGAAAAGTTTTCATTCTAAGCAACGTCACCACTTTCCATATCCAGCAAAGAAAGAAGTGGTTGAAATGGTGTCCACAACAATTTTGTAGGCACTCTTTATGTCACGACCCAAATCCATGGAACATGAATTTAGATGCATGACTAACCTGCTGAACTTATATAACTCAATAAACATAATTGATCCAAAATAACTTAAAACTCCAAAACTCCAAAGAAACAAGTACTCTTAAAAATCTCTTACAAAAATCTAAACTCCACAAATTGAAAATAATCTCCACTATATAAAACATGAATTACAAAATAAAGGTAACTGAAATTCTGTAAGTCTTCAAGTAATACTAAAGTCACCTACAACTTCCACACTCTACCTTACACCTTACAAAGCGATCCAAAGGTTCTATATTCCCAACTAAACTTTAATCTGAAAATAGTAATTGATGGGGTGAGTCACGCATCTAGTAAGTAATTATACAGAATACACAACAAAATAGAGTCAAGCAAAACACAAGTATTTTGCTTTTTCACAAACTCATCTAATGATATCAGAAATAATTGAATCACTTGATACATATATAATCACATCTTAAAATCATTTGAAATCACATACATATAATTGATCAGAGCACAGTGTCACATATACACATCACATATTCTCACATACAATCCTGTGAGCAAATACTAACATCTAACCCCCGTTGGTGAGAGATCAACACATATTCTCACATACAATCCTGTGAGCGGATTTACACATATATCTTATATATTTGATCAATTCTAAAAACACTTATTTTGAGTCACATATCACAAAAGAAAAGTTTATACAAACTATAATAATTTACTTGATATAAACAATTATTCCAAATACAAAGGCATATTAAAGATCACAATATTGAATAGAACATAAATCAAAGAATGCTTGACTCTCTTGGGGAACAAATAGAAACTAAGGAGTTTATATAAACATATTACAATTCTTGAGTAAATCTGAAAATTTAATTTGCTAAAAAAATCATTTTAAATATCATTTGTAGAATAGGAATATTTCTAAAATCACTTGGTTTTAACAAATTTAAAGAACAAGAACCTTTTTAGAAAACTTACTTTGAAACTCAATTATTTTCAGAAAATAGTTTAGTTTAGAAATCATCTTTTAAATGAGATTTGGACATTCAAAACGTTATTTAAAATTCAAAATTTCTCTTTAAAACATTATTTTTTTAAAAATCAAAGTTTCTCTTTCAATGATGTAAAAATGCTTTTTGATAAACTTTTAAAAATGTAAGCTTAAAAAAATATAACTTTTGAAAACCTTAACTTCTAAGAACCTAAAGAACAAAACTTGTGCATATTATGCATAATTACTTACAGCATTTGAATCACTCCGAAAGTCCAGCTGAAACACCCTCCAAATAGTCTCAAAATACTCTTAAATAGGACCTATAATCAACCAGGGAAATATACTTATTATCTTCTACAAAAATATAGTGCTTATAGAATTATACAAACTGACTCACTAGTATTAAACTTTGCTAAACTAATAACATTTTTAACACTAAATTAAAGCTTCTCTAACCAATGACATTCTAACCAATAATATTCCCTTTATAAATCGAAACTCATATTGCCATGAGGAAGGTAGTAGCCAAAATATCATTGACGTAAGATTTAATATAAAACCCCAATGAAAATGTAAGAGCCATATACTTGAATAGAGATTTGTAATCCATGGCTTGTTCTAGAGACACACAGTGGCCAACCTAGGATTTAATTATATAACTCCAATGAAAAACATGGAGGCCATATTCATTAATAATATTTTGATCCATGACTTTGTTCATGGGTACACACGGTGGCAAAATCATTGACTTCAATTATATTATTTATGTACATATCCGAAGGAAGACATATGACATAACCATAGATCCTTGAAATTCCATGGCTCAACTCTAGGATTATATATATATATATATATATTTATATCCCAATGAAACAACATTAAAGGCTTAAAGCCATCCTAACGTTAAAGCCATCCTATAATATATATATATATATATATATATATATATATATTGTAAGGTCACAGTTTAGGTCCCTAGCCCAAGTGATGAATGAACTTAGGCCCAAAAAGCTCAATACAATGAATTTGTAGAGAGTGGGTTGGAAAACTTGGTTTTAATGAGTTGGATAACAAGTAAAATGGATTCAGGTGACAAAAAAAGGAAAATAAACTGATTTAAACTAAAGAAAATCGTTTTCAACAAAGTCCGAGGGATCTGTTCTTATATATTTCTCTTAAGTTGGATTACAGATTCAGTTCTAGACTGCTACAGTGTTTTCCTCTTAATTTCTCGATCTCCCTTTCAGAGTCTCTCGTCCATTTTATACTATCTTCCCCTTTCATCTCCACCTTCCACGTGCAGATCAAATTGTAGGTGTTGATCCTTGTCCTATCAGTCCCTGCCTAAAGTCTTTAGGTAGTAGCTATAAGGCTGAAAATTACTGTTCAGGTATCACTTCCTCATCAATGCAGCCAGAGAATTAGCTACAGAACATTTAATGCTGTGGTAGCAGTTTTCTCTTGAGATATTTCATGACTTTCCTTTGTCCTGTTTCTTCCTGATACTTATCCTCATTTATGGAATGATCCAAAACGTTATTCTTGATTGCAAACCACATCCTCAGACCTCGGCTTTGCTCAGCCGAGGAGGGATTCTTCCTCGGACCACTCTTTTAAATGACTTTAACCGGATTTTACTTCTTCACTTACTAACACGGATCCTTATGAAAGTGTTTACCCTTCCTCGGATTGTTTAACGTCCTCGGATTGGGCCCCTAGCCCTATATATATACATAAATATGGGCTCCTAGGCCTATCACCCCTACAATAGACCCTCGAGATTCTTCTTTCTGGGTCCTCGAGATGAAATGAGGATTTCGATGTAGTGATAGTTCTTCCGCACCCATTTTACATCACCTCTATTAGTACAAATGCCCTTTTTAATTTCTCAAGGCCCGCTCTTGACTCTTTAGCATTCGGGACTCTCTCATTAAATTTTTATGGCTCTATGTTCCTCATGTTCTACGATGCGATGCGGATCCAATGGCTGAGGATTTTGTTAGAACCCGGGCAGGAATTTTCCCGCTCGTAGCTTTCTTTCTTGATATAAATATTGCCCAAATCAATCACTCACCTCACTTTAGTATTCATTTCACTTTAGCATTCATACACTAAACCTGCAATCTTAGCTAACCCACTCATGCCCTCACAAATACCAAGAGCCTGTCAGAGGAGAATTTTCTTCTTTCTGTAAGTCTTCATAAACCTTTTCACTTTGTTTTTCCATATACTTTTCTTTTCTTTGTACTTTTCTCCTCCTCAACTCCACTTTCTTCTTTCAATGTTATTAGTACCTTCAAACCTTTCCTTAGAATGGGTAGATTTGCCTGTTTGGTAGACTCTATGGAGAATATGGAGAATTTTAGGACCCAATATAGGATTCCGTTCGGAGTTACACTTTGGTATTGTAAGGAAGGGGAGTGGCATAAGAGAAGGTAAGAGGGAGAGGTGGTAAACTCAATAATTGCCTTCATTGAGGGTGGAATGAGAATTCTCATGGGCATCGTAACTAGGAACTACCTTAGGGCTCATAGGTTAGCTCCCACCCAGTGTGCCCCAAACATGTTTAGGATTCTAGGGAGTGTAGATGTCCTTAATGAAAGGATGGACTTAAGGCTTTCCCATCATGACATCAACTGGGTTTACAACCTCCGCCACTTAAAGGGGCAGGGGTATTACCTAAAATCTAGGTACCCCGACGTTAGGCTCATTCAATGCCTCCCTGAATCCAACAAAAGCCCGAATAAAGATTTCTTGATCGTGTCAGGGGAATGGCACGATGGCCTCCCCTGCCCGACGAGAGAGGGGCGACTAGGTGGGGTTTCAAACCTAGGATGATTATATTAAAGTTGCCCCTTTCTTCCTTTTCTTTTGCTTGCACTTGTACATGAAATTTCCTTTGATTTCCATTATTCTTTGCTAATGATATTTTTTGTTCTTCCTAATGGTTTTGCAGATAGGAACACAGCTATTCCCAATTTCAATCTTGTGAACCAACAGAGTTTGGACAAGATCTTGAAGGCCGAGGTGTTCGTCCATACAGACAGCCAACTCAGTGCAGCCCATTTAATATTGGACTACATCCCTATCTCCAAGAGTTTCCAGGCGCCAAAGTGCATCATCAAAACCAGGGAACCTCATCTGCACCGGATCAGCGTTGTTGCTCTAGGCTTTCTCATCACCGGTCCTGTTCCAGAAGGCACACTCATCACCACTCCCATACCAGAAGGCATACCAAAGGTAGCTTTGCCCTCCCAAAGCAGGCAACCTCGTCCCAACCTTCAACTAAGGGAGAAGAAGGGATTGTTGAAGTCTTAAACTCTGAAGAATCTGAAGACAACTTTAAAGTCTTCAACCAGCCTTCATCTCTTGAAATTCCATTGGGTGACCTTGGCCATCTCCTTCCCGCTCAAATAAGCCAGACTCAAGGAGGCTTCCCCCTACCAAAAGACATGGGGATATAGTGCAAGTCAAGGTCGACCCTCCAAGAGTTGCTTGAATCCCAACTAGGGGGAAAAGCACCTGGAAAGGTTACCCAAACCAAGCCTCCTACCCCTCCACCCACTCTACCCCTTCAATCTGATCCTGCAGACTACAAAAGGAAGAGGGAACCGAAAGGTAAAAAGGTGGTGGAAGGAGGAAAAACCCAGCCTTCTCAGGAGGCTGAGCCCCCATGAGGGGCTAAACAAGCCAGAGTAGGGCAAACGGGAGATGACACGAGGAGTGATGCTCAAGTCAAACCTCCATCCTAGATCCCTACTCCAATGTTGGATGGAGCCCCTCTACTAGCCAACGCCTTCATCAGGGCCTTCCAGGAAGGGAGGTTCGGCTACGTGGCTGACGCAGTGAAGCTAGCTTTGCTACTTCTTGAGGATATGGCTAAGCTTCGTCCATAAGGAGGCACGAGGTCTTCCTCAGTTTGAAGAGAAACCTTGCCATGGTAAGTCATTCATTTAGCTTTTTCTTCTTCTTTTTTTCCCTCGGCAAGCCGTTCAAGCTTCATTCCAGGTAAAGGAGATAACCAATTAGTGCCACTGGCAGATGAAAGAAGAAGAAAGAAGGTGTAATGCTACTATGAAGGCCTTCAATGTGGCTAAAAAAAAAAAAAAAAATTAGATGAAGAATAAAATGGCTAAGATAGAAAGAGATAAAAAGAGCGCCAAGGCTGCCCTAGATAATGTTGAGAGGTAAGCTGAAGGGCAACGGGTGCTCTTTCGTAATGCTGAGGATCAGCTGATCGCCTCCAAAGGACAAATTGTTGCCCCTAAGAAAAAGCTGGAGGAGGCCGAGAAGGCAAGGGAACAAGCGAAGAAGGCCAAGGATTAGGCCGAGCAAGATGGATATGATGTAGAAGTGGCGGAGACTGAGGAAGCCCTTAGGGCTGAGGTCTCGAGGGTATGTAAGAATTACTGCTCCCAAGTGTGGAATGAAGCTTTCAACCAAGCTAGGGTTGAGGCTTCATCTATACTTAAGAAGGTAGTGTTGGTTAAATTTGGTTTTGTATCTCATACAAAACACACAGTGGAAGCAACAAACAAAGATCTATTTCATTCATGATTGATGACTTGCATTATATAAATTTCAAAATTTAAGAACAAGATAGCGTACCTTGGTGCGGTGAAATTCAAAACAAAAGATTAGAAGTACTTGGGAACACTTTTAATCTTCACTCCAATTCCACTTTACGCCCAAGAAGTGTGGTCTCTCAATCAGTTTCCAAAAGAGAATAATTGAGTGGCTTCACTCGCACACACACACCACTTCACAATGGTGTCTCACTTTTTTCTCTAATAAAAATTCTGTATATCTCTCCCTTTATATATAACTGATTATCTAATTGGGCCGGCTTATTGAACCTTTCCAATTGGGCTTTAATGTATGGCTTGGAGTGGAACCAAAAGGACCAATAAGGCACTAGCTCCAATGGGCCTTGGGCTTTTCTGTCAACTCTTGGCAAGTCCAAAGTTACCATTAATTATATTTAATACCACTATATAAATATAATTGCACTCTAGGCCTTATTAATAAATTATATCCCAAGACTTTATTATACATGCAACCCCTTCATAAAATATTCGTAGTAATACAAAGTCATGAATGTAGACTACCACTTTGTAAATTACTACATCTTAATCCTTGAGTACCCGGTTTAATCCTTTAAATTATTCATCATATATTTATGAAATCCAATTTCATAAATATATACTTTAGTAACTATTTACTAAAGTAGTTAGGCCTAACATTTTGAATAACAAACCCATTAAACTTATCTCAAGGGAATATTTTGAATCTCCGTTAAGTGACTATGAATTCCATCTTGAGAATATATATTCCATCAACACTAAATGTGGCTGCCCAACATATTGAGGTTTTGACCATTACTTTAGATCTCACTCCTGATATATCAAAGCAACCTACACTTCATGATCAGGTCCATTATTCTCTCAGGATTAAGAGTTCATGTAAATATATAAATCGTGAGATTTATTATTCAATTGACAGTCATTAGGAGAATAATAAATCTCACAGCGGTCCAGTTCGATATGTTTTAACTCTTAAAACATATCAATATACTAACTAAAAGTCACCACTTCCATGATCAAGATAAATCATTTTAGTTAATATGTTATAGTCTTCGTAGATGAAACGCCCAATTTCATCACCGACTACGAACTAAATTCTGAGTTTACAAAAAACTTGTGATTTATATCTTCTGTGATTTTTCACATAAATCGCATACTATGCATCTCATGGACTCTGTGATAATGTCTGAATATTCATGCTACCATTATTTCAAATAATAATAAAAAAACTTTATTAATTACAATATTAAGTCATACGTCATGTCATACATAATGTCATACATAATATTATACATAACATCATACAATAGGATTTAAGGGCATTAATCCTAACAATCTCCTACTTGCCTTAAAGACTATTGTACACTAATCTAACTCCCATTCACTCCAAATGTGACTCGAAGGTCCTTTGAGGCAAGGTTTTGGTAAAGGGATCTGCTAGATTATTTGCACTTTCAATCTTTGCTACAACCACATCTCCACAAGCAATAATATCTCTAATGATGTGCTTTCCTTTCTTGTGATTCCTTGGATCTTTTAATTGTGCAACTGCTCCACTATTGTCGCAAAACAAAGTAATGGGAACTTGCTCAATTCTTACTACACCAAGGTCAGAAAGAAATTTCTTGAGCCATACAGCTTCTTTTGCTGCTTCACAAGCAGCAACATATTCTGCTTCCATGGTGGAGTCCGCAATACAAGATTGCTTGACACTCCTCCATGTTATGGCTCCACCTCCCAAGGTGAAAACACATCCTGATGTAGACTTTCTGAAATCTAGATCCGATTGAAAGTCTAAATCTGTATAGCCAATGGGAATCAAATCCTCACTACGATAAACAAGCATATAATCTCTCGTTCTCCGAAGATACTTGAGAATATGCTTTACAGCTTGCCAATGTTTTGGTCCTAGATTTGATTGATATCGGCTGACCATGTCAACTGAATAACAGATATCTGGTCTAGTACAAAGCATGGCATACATGAGACTTCCTACTGCAGAAGCATAAGAAACTTGTCTCATCATATTTTCTTCCTCTTGGGTCTTAGGCCTTTGGTCATCAGACAGAGGAACTCCATGTCTGAAAGGAAGTAAACCTTTCTTGGAGTTTTGCATGCTAAACCGTTCTAGAACTTTATCTATATATCCAGCTTGTGATAAACCTAACATCTTATTCTTGCAATCTCGCCAAAGCTTGATCCCTAGAATAAAATTAGCCTCACCCAAGTCCTTTATATCAAATTGGCTTGACAGCCAAACCTTTACTGATGACATTACCCCTACATCATTTCCAATGAGTAGAATATCATCAACATAAAGCACTAGGAACATTACTACTTTATCTTGATGTCTTTTGTACACACATGGTTCATCAAGATTTTGTTCAAAACCAAATGACTTGATTGCTTGATCAAATCTGATGTTCCATGACCTAGATGCTTGCTTAAATCCATAAATGGATCTTTTTAATTTGCATACCATATGCTCTTGGTTCTTTTCTATGAAACCTTCTGGTTGCAACATATAGATTTCTTCTTCAAGATTGCCATTTAGAAAAGCAGTCTTGAAATCCATTTGCCAAATCTCATAATCATAATGAGTAGCAATGGATAAGAGAATTCTGATAGATTTAAGCATGGCTACTGGCGAAAAAGTTTCATCATAGTCAATACCTTTTTTTTGTGTATACCCTTTCGCCACTAGTCTTACTTTAAAGGTTTCAACATTTCCATCTATCCCTCTCTTCCTCTTGTAAACCCATTTGCAACCAACAGGTTTAATGCCGTTAGGCGCCTTTACAAGATCCCAAACTTGATTGGAATACACGGAATCTAATTCAGATTTCATAGCTTTGACCCAATGATGTGCATCTATATCATTCATTGCCTCTTCATAAGTGTAGGGATCCGATTCAGCCTCTTCTGAGATAGCTTCATAAGTTTCTCCCAAACCTATGAATCTTATAGGAGGCCGAACAATTCTCCCACTACGACGAGGCATTTGTGTACTAGACATATCATGAGTAGTATCTTGTGATGTATCTAATGCAGCCACATCATCCCTAGTTTCATCCATTGGTTGTTTATTTACAAGTTCATTCATTTCAGCCAACACAACTCTACTTCTAGGAGTATAATTATTCATATAGTCATTTTCCAAAAACTTGGCATTTGTGCTAACAAACACTTTATTATCTTTATGACTATAGAATAAATCTCCAACAGTTCCTTTTGGATACCCTACAAAGAAAACCACTTCTGTTTTAGATTGTAA
The DNA here is from genome assembly GCA_030445155.1 of Quercus variabilis. Taxonomy (NCBI): domain Eukaryota; kingdom Viridiplantae; phylum Streptophyta; class Magnoliopsida; order Fagales; family Fagaceae; genus Quercus; species Quercus variabilis. The sequence continues at coordinate 11,793,914 of CP129450.1, forward strand.
CTTGTCAGACTTTCCTTTCAACACATGTGCTGGACAACCCCAAATATGGAGATGTCTCATACTAGGCTTGCGCCCATTCCACAAGTCAACAGGTGTTTTAGGAACAGACTTCGAAGGTACTAAATTCAGAAGATACATTGCAGTATTTAAGGCATATCCCCAAAAAGAAATTGGTAGAGTTGAATAACTCATCATGGACCTAACCATTTCTAAAAGAGTCCTATTCCTTCTTTCTGCTACACCATTTTGTTGTGGAGTTCTAGGTGCAGTCATTTGGGATACAATCCCATTTTTAGTTAAGTAATCCTTAAAATTCCCAAGAAGGTATTCGCCACCACGATCAGATCGAATGGCCTTTATGCGTTTGACTAATTGATTCTCAACTTCAGCCCTAAACTCTTTGAACTTTTCAAAGGCTTCAGACTTCCGTTTCATTAGGTACACATAACCAAATCTAGAGTAATCATCGGTAAAAGTGATGAAGTACTCATAACCTTCTCTTACCTGGATTGACAAAGGACCACATACATCTGAATGTACTAGTTCTAGCAAATCTTGGGCTCTTCTACCTTTTGCATTAAAAGGTCGTTTGGTCATTTTACTTTCTAAACAAGATTCACAAACTGGAAATTCATCAAAGTCCATGGGCTCTAAGAGTCCATCTTTGATAAGTCTTTGAATCCTATTTGAATTAATATGACCCAAACGCAAGTGCCAAAGATATGCATCACTAGTAGAAGGAAACTTTCTCTTTAATGATTTTACATGAGAATTATTATCTAATTCAGAATTATATAATTCATGCTTATCAGGAGTTAAAATATAAAGACTATTCACAATATTGCCAGAACAGATAAACATTTTACCCTTCTTTATTACAACGTTGTCTTTAAGGATAACACGATATCCATGTTTACCTAAATAAGTTGCAGAAATTAAATTCCTACGAACATTAGGTACATACAGACAGTCTTTCAATATTAAAACTCTAGATTTAAAGCATAAATTAAACACTCCAACAGCTACAACCGGAATTCTACTCCCATCAGCCAAAGTAAGAAACAATTCCCCTTCATTAAGCTTTCTGGTCTCCTGGAACCCCTGCAAAGAATTCCAGATGTGATTAGTACAACCTGAATCCACACACCAGGAATCTGTGGGATTTTGTACTAAACATATTTCAAGGAGGAATGAACTTTTCATACCCTTATTCTTGGCAACTTTGAATATTGGACAATTCCTCTTCCAATGTCCTTTCTCACCACAATGGACACACTTTCCTTTGATTTTCTTTCCTTTGTTAGCAACTCCTAAGGCAATTTGTTTACCATCTTGCTTAGTGAAGTTCTTCTTCTTCTTCTTCTTCTTCTTCTTCTTACCCTTGCCTTTCGATTTAGGTTGAGAAGTAGAAGCTTCACTAACATTGGCTTCAACACTAGAAGTACCAAGGATGCCTTCCGTCGCTACCAACTCATTCATTAATTCAGACAATGAATAAATCTTTTTGTTCATATTATAATTAAGTCTGAATTCTTTGAATGATTCCGGTAATGACTGGAGTATCATATCCACTTGGGATTCTCCATCAATATCGGCACCTAAAACTTCCAATGTATTCAGATTAGAGATCATCCTAAGACAATGCTCCCTCACTGAAGTACCTTCAGCCATTTTGGTATTATAAATATGCCTCATAGTTTCCTGCCTTGCAGAACGGCCTTGCTCACCAAACATCTCCTTCAAACTTAGCATTATGTCTGAAGCTAGTTCTACATCCTGCATTTGATGCTGTAGAACATTTGAGATAGATGCTAGGATGTAGCACTTGGCCATCTCATTAGATTTCTGCCAACGATCAATCGCTGTTTTTCCTCAAAAGGAGCATCTAATGAAGGAAAGCTAGGACATGGTTGAGTAAGCACATATTTATGCTCTTCAGCTGTAAGAACAATGTCCAAATTTCTTCTCCAGTCAACATAGTTGGATCCAGTCAGTTTGTTTTGATTAAGAATAGTAACAAGTGGGCTAAACGATGCCATGTTCAAATCTGAAAATAATAAACATGAATATAATAAGTAACTAGACATTATCAATTTAGCATATAAACATATAATATGGAACCTTAACAAAACCATAATATAATATATGCAACGACAACCCAATCCCATATTCAATATCCCTCAGCATAGAGTAAACATTAAATACTATGATTGATTGAGAACTATTCTCATTATTAGTGCTATCATGATAACTCTTAACATACACTAATAATATGCCGTTATACATTTGGCCTCTAAATAATAATAGTAAGAACTCAGCATAGAGGATACTATATTCAGCATAGAGGATACTATATTATTTAGTCTAGTGTATACCATTGTCTAGAATCATGTGTAGCCACATTTCATCCTCTTAACAGGCTTATTTTGTAGTACCATGATACAAAACACCCTCCGCATGGAATGCAAAACTTGAAGTTAAGACAAGGCGTTTGATCAAACTACTATAAACCAAGAAATTCAATCTTGTAGGACCATGAAATAAATACTCTCCACATGGAATGCTAAGCTCGAAGCAAAGACAAAGTATATATTTCACACTACTATGAACCAACAATGGAGGCCGTGAGATGCAACTCTTCTATCTCTCTCCCACTAGATATTTTAAATTAAAGGTTTTTATGATCAACAACCATATTAATGCTAGAAACCCTTGAAAACATAATCCTAATCTCATTAGGAATAAATTTCATTAAACAAATACTTTAATCCTAGCATTTAACGTAATAATCAATTCATGAAGTTAGGCCTTGAATCCTTTATAAGCAATTTACATATAAACCCATATTATAATATATGACAATTATCACACCATATATATACAATATACGGATTCAATATTTCCAAGGCAATTATTTCATGCGTGTAAGATGGCCATCAAGAACTTGCATATAAACCCATATATTTAATTGAAAGCATGTTAACGGCAAATTAAAAATGCCACATGGGTCCCCGAAACCATGCAAGATCAAAAGCCTTATAATAATCAACAAATGATGCCAACATATACTTCCATATCCAACCGGTGCAATATCATAGTGCACGCACATGACAGTTATTTCAATAACTGTATCCGAACAACAATTCATCTAGAAGTTTATGGCCAAGGATAAATATATATGTGCCAAGCCATGTATATCATCTAGAAGTTTACATTCAATGCACACTAATAACATAGAAAACAAACTGTGCAATCTATTTAACCGAATGGTCTTAAATTATTGTTATATAACAAGGATTCAAATAAATCCTTTAAGATAACAAAATGCAACCGTGGGCCAACATAAATCCTTTTGAAGACGGAATTCCATATTAAAAGGAATGCACTTCACATCAACGCAAAGTCAATCTCCAAAAATAAATTATGAAATCAAAAATCCTATAAATGTAATTATATAGAACAACCACGGCAGATTCAAGAATCCCATCATGCAAAGAAAATGATATTCTTTGATTCTGAAATTCAATCACATGTTATACAAGCATGAGATGAAAACCTGGCTCTGATACCAATTGTTGGTTAAATTTGGTTTTGTATCTCATACAAAACACACAGCGGAAGCAACAAACAAAGATCTATTTCATTCATGATTGATAACTTGCATTATATAAATTTCAGAATTTAAGAACAAGATAGCATACCTTGGTGCGGTGAAATTCAAAACAAAATATTAGAAGTACTTGGGAACACTTTTAATCTTCACTCCAATTCCACTTTACACCCAAGAAGTGTGGTCTCTCAATCAGTTTCCAAGGGAGAATAATTGAGTGGCTTCACTCGCACACACACACCACTTCACAATGGTGTCTCACTTTTTTCTCTAATAAAAATTCTGTATATCTCTCCCTTTATATATAACTGATTATCTAATTGGGCCGGCTTATTACGCCTTTCCATTTGGGCTTTAATGTGTGGCTTGGAGTGGGACTAAAAGGACCAATAAGACACTAACTCCAATGGGCTTTGGGCTTTTCTGTCAACTCTTGACAAGTCCAAAGTTACCATTAATTATATTTAATATCACTATATAAATATAATTGCACTCTAGGCCTTATTAATAAATTATATCCCAAGACTTTATTATACATGCAACTCCTTCATAAAATATTCATAATAATACAAAGTCATGAATGTAGACTGCCACTTTGTAAATTACTACATCTTAATCCTTGAGTACCCAGTTTAATCCTTTAAATTATTCATCATATATTTATAAAATCCAATTTCATAAATATATACTTTAGTAACTATTTACTAAAGTAGTTAGGCCTAACATTCTGAATAACAAACCCATTAAACTTATCTCAAGGGAATATTTTGAATCTTCGTTAAAAGACTATGAATTCCATCTTGAGAATATATATTCCATCAACACTAAATGTGGCTACCCAACATACTGAGGTTTTGACCGTTACTTTAGATCTTACTCCTGATATATCAAAGCAACCTACACTTCATGATCAGGTCCATTATTCTCTCAGGATTAAGAGTTCATGTAAATATATAAGTCGTGAGATTTATTATTCAATTGACAGTCGTTAGGAGAATAATAAATCTCACAGTGGTCCAGTTCAATATGTTTTAACTCTTAAAACATATTAACATATTAACTAGAAGTCACCACTTCTATGATCAAGATAAATCATCTTAGTTAATATGTTATAGTCTTCGGAGATGAAACGTCTAATTTCATCACCGACTACGAACTAAATTCTGAGTTTACAAAGAACTTGTGATTTATATCTTCTGTGATTTTTCACATAAATCGCATACTATGCATCTCATGGACTCTGTGATAATGTCTGAATATTCATGCTACCATTATTTCAAATAATAATAAAAACAACTTTATTAATTACAATATTAAGTTATACATCATGTCATACATAATGTCATACATAATATTATACATAGCATCATACAATAGGATTTAAGGGCATTAATCCTAACAGGTAGAGAGTGTATACTACCCCCTGCCATCCGAGCATTTATTCCATCTAGCTCGAGGACTGATACCGCTTTCGAGGTGGCAGAAGTAGGCAAGGACAATACAGCCAAGGTCCCAACCTCTTCTGACAACCCCTCCGAGGTGGTTGAGCAGCCCAGGGTCACAAAAGAGGAGAAGGAACGTAAACCAGGGAGTGGCCTCTGATGCCATGAAGCCCCCCACTGCCACCTAGGACCCTCCTGCTATGAAAGAAGTTTCTAACAAAATGGAGATAGTCCTGGCCATTCTTTTCCCTGCCAACCAAGGCTGACCTTGCAAGCAAAGGCCCGAGGTCTCAAAACCAACCTCCACTTAGCCCATCAAAGCCCCTCCCAAGGAAAAAATTGTAATAAAAAATAAATAGATCTTAGTGTAGTTCTTTCTTTTGTGTTTTTATTTTCGAAACTTGTAATCCAATTGACCTTTTGTAAACAATTTGCCTTTTCCTAAGGCTCAGATTAATGATAATTTATAAGTTTTCCCTTCATATTTGTGATATTGATGTTGATTCTAACATAGTCTATGTTTTATCTAACACTTAACTAATATGGAATTGAGATAAAGCTCCATTTAGTTTTCTGCATAAGTGGCAGCATAGTTATCCCACCCTAAATGGCTAGCAGCAATATAAGTTAAATGTGCTAAGTCCATAATCCTAGCAAAGTGTAACCTTAAGCTCAAAAACATACATTATTGCAAAACGTCTATTCACATCAGACTTTAATTAGTTGTTAATTTATTAGCAAGTCTATGGAACTGGGGATGATAATCAATTTTCAAACTGAATCATGGACATACTTTCAAATGCTTTAAGTGATGCTCATGAGTGTTCATTTGATCATGTTATTATAATAAAGATTTTTGCCACTTAGCATGGTTAGTTCTACTTGATACTTAGATAAATGACAGAAAGTATGAACTTGCTCGAGGCATGTGGTCTGAGGAGCCAAGTATAGCTAAGGTTCTGTTTAATACTTAGATAGATGTCAAGAAGTATTAATTTACTCAAAGCGTGTGGTTCGAGGAGTCAGACATAGCTAAGGTTCTACTTAATACTTAGATAGATGTCAGGAAGTATTAATTTATCTAAAGTATGCGGTTCGAGGAGCTAGACATAACTAAGGTTCTGTTTAATATTTTGATAGATGTCAAGAAATATTTACCCAAAGCATGTGGTTCGAGGAGCTAGGCATAGCTAAGGTTCTGTTTAATACTTAGATAGATGTCAAGAAGTATTAATTCACCCAAAGCATGTGATCCGAAAAGCCAGGCATAGCTAAGGTTCTTTTTAATACTTAGATGTCAGGAAGTATTAATTTATCCAAAACACGTGGTTCGAGGAGTTAGACATAGTTAAGGTTTTGTTTAATACTTAGATAGATATCAGGAAGTATTAATTTACCCAAAACATGTGGTCTGAGGAGTCAGACATAACTAAGGTTCTGTTTAATACTTAGATAGATGTCAAGAAGTATTCATTTACCCAAAGCGTGTGGTTCGAGGAGCCAAACATAGTTAAGGTTCTATTTAATACTTAGATAGATGTCAGGAAGTATTAATTTACCCAAAGCGTGTGGTCTGAGGAGTTAGACATAGCTAAGCTTCTGTTTAATACTTAGATAGATGTCAAGAAGTATTAATTTACCCAAAACGTATGGTCTGAGGAGCCAGACATAGCTAAGATTCTGTTTAATACTTAGATAGTTGTCAGGAAATATTAATTTACTCAAAGCATGTGATCCGATGAGCCAAGCATAGCTAAGGTTCTATTTAATACTTAGATAGTTAACCCCAAATATCAATTTCCCCAAGGTATATGGTTCGAAGAGTCAGGCATGACCAAGATTCTGTCTGATACTTAGAAAAATAGCTTGAAATATCAATTTACCCAAAACATGTGGTCTAAGGAAACCAACATGATCGAGATTCTGTTTAACATTCAAACAAATAGTAGAAAGCATGGCGCACGATATAATAAACCTAAATATGGTAAAGAAAGCTTTAATTAATAATAATATCTTCTCAGGTTGTTTACATTCCAAGGGCATGGTACAACTTTTTCCTCTAGATCTTTAAGATAATATGCACCTATTCCTGTCACTGATGTGATACGATATAGCCCTTCCCAGTTGGGCCCTAACTTTCCCCAGGATAGGTTTTGGCAGTACCCAAAACTTTTCTTAATACCAGGTCTCTAGGCACCAATGGCCTTAACCTTACATTTGAGTCATACCCCTGCTTAAGCTTATGTTGATAGTATGCCAACTGAACCATAGCATTTTTTCTTCGCTCTTCAATCAAATCTAAACTTTTCTCCATTAGGCCATCATTGCTGCTCGGAGTAAAAGAGCTTGTTCACAGCGTTAGAAATCTTGTTTCTAGAGGAATCACAGTTTCGGCCCTATAAGTCATCAAAGAAGGGGTCTCCCAAATGGATCTACGAGGTGTAGTTCGATATGTCCAAAGGACGTGTGGCAACTCTTCCACCCACTTTCCCTTTGCGTCATCCAACTTCTTTTTTAGCCCACTCACTATAATCTTATTGACAACGTCGACTTATCTATTCCCCTATGGATATACTGGGTGGAATATCTATTTGTTATGCCCATGTCACAGCAATACCTCCTGAAGGTCTTACTATCAAACTGAAAACTGTTGTCCAAGATGAGAGTACGAGGGATTCCAAACCGAGTGACAATATTTTTTAAAAAAAATCTCTTGACCTGATATTTGCCAATGGTTCAGTTTCAACCCACTTGGTGAATTAATCTAAGCCAACTAATAAATATCTCTTATTCCTTGTTGCCTTAGGGAAATGCCTTACAATATCCAAGCTCCATTGAGCAAAACGCCAAGGATTAGACAAAGGATTAAGGGCCCCTCCAAGTTTGTGAATGTTTGGGGCAAATATTTGGCATTGATCACATTTCTTCACGTACTCTTGTGCTTTCCTCTGCATATTTGGCCACCAATATCCTTGAGTGAGGGCCTTATGAGATAAAGATCTGCCCCTTATGTGGCTTCCATAAATTTGTTCATGTAATTCTTCTAGGAGTAGCTCAAAGGTGTATGCACAGCAGATATGGTCCAAAAAAAGAGCTTTAAACAACTTTTGGTCCTCAGATAACCAAAACCGAGTAGCCTTCCTCCGTACCTTGTCAGCCTCAAAGTTACTTTCGAGCAAGACATTTTCTTTAAGGAATAGCACAATAGAGTCCATCTAGTTAGGACCCACCCTTATTTGATGAATGTGAACCCCATCACATCCTACCTTAGTAGGTTTACATAAGTCTTCCACAAGGATCACCCGAGGTAAACTTTGTGCCGAGAAGGTTGCTAGCATGGTAAGAGAGTCAGCATGTGTATTTTTGTTGGGGACATATTTTTATGTAATTAGCATTTCATTTGACAAAATGCACTTTACTTGTATTTGGGTAAATCTAAGTAAGTTCAAGATGATCATTACAAGCGGTTAAATTGAAGACATGAAAACTACTCAAGAACTGCTTAAGAAAAGTGCAATTTGTAAGTCTCGATACCTGCTTAATAGAAGCTTGATCTGTCGAGATTCATTAAAGCTTGACAGATGTCTCAATCGATCGAGCTTACGAGTTTTCAGATTATAGCCAGCAACGTTTTTATTCTAAAAGGCTATTTGTTTGCGGATTTGTATAATCCTTATTGGACAAGGAAAAGCTTAAGGTTTATGTAAACCTATTTGGAATAGGAGAGCCCATTAAGCTCCTATTTAAAGAAGGTGGAAAAAGAAAAACTTAACTCTAGAGAGTTTCATAAGGTTTTCTTTTTGAAACCCTAGCCTCCTCTTACAGAAGAAAGAGTTCTTGCTGTGTTTCTTGTACGCCTTTGGGTTCTGTAACTAAGCAAAGTCTCTTGCACCAACATTGAAGATCTTATTGGTGTTTCTATGTGAAGCTGCTGCAAATCAACTACAACAATCAAAGGGTTACTGTGGAGTTAGTCACGTACTGGGATTCGTGCAAAGGAGTAAGCCGCGTATTGGGATCCGCGCATCAAATTGGTTAGTCACGTACTTGGGAGCCGTGCATCAAAAATGAAAAATTGTCACTACAAAACAAGTCCAATTGGGTATCGGGGTAAGGATTCAACTGTAGGTTGGTAAGGTACTTGGAATTCCTTTACTTGTAACCACTTGTTGTGATAATAGTAGAATTTCGAGAGTGGTGACTTGAAAATCACTCAGTGGGGTTTTTGCCGTCAAGTTTTCCCCATTCGTAAACAAATCACCATGTTATTTATTTTCCACTGCATAATTAGTTTATTAGTAATTTGTTTGTGCTCCCACGCATTTGCATGTTAATTAACTTAATTAATTCACTTGGCTAAATTAATTGGTTAATTTATCACAAGGGGTTGATTCATTTTTGGCCTATCAAGTGGTATCAGAGCAGGCATACTCTGATTATGTTTTCATCTTTGTTGTGTGATCCATTGACACCTATTGTCATGGAAACTCTTGATTGTTTTGATTTGCATGATCTTATGTTGAATAATGATGATGATATTCAAGATGCCTATTGCAAGCTTTATAATTTCTGTATGAAATCTCTTGAATATTCTACAAAATTAAAAGCTAAATTTAAAAAGGTCAAGCTTGAAAAAAGATGATTTGATTGCAAAATTGGATGAAGCCAATAATTTGAATGAGAATTTTAAAAATCAAATTTCATCTCAAGTGGACAAAATTAAAAGTTTGGAAGAGCAACTAGTTGAATCTAAAACTGAAGTTGAAAAATTAACTAGTGCCAAACTTGTTGTTGAGCCTAACTCAAAAGAAAAGGATTTTTATATTCCTCCATTTAAAAGGAATAATGAAGAGTTGGAGGCTAACATTGCTAGGATAGACAATGGTAAAAATTTTGATGTTAACGCTGAAGTTTCTAAACCTATGTCTAAAACTCCTCCTAGAAAGAATAAAAATTTTGAATTTGTCCCCACTTGTCATCATTGTCATAGTGTTGGTTATATTAGGCCAAATTGTCCTAAGTTAAGGTCTCTGTCAACCTCCAAGGTTAGATCTCTTTCTAGAAAACCGAGTAGTTCTAAAACTACTCATGTTAGTCACCATTGTGGTACTTCAGGTCACAGTCGTCCTAATTGTTTCAAATTGTTTCCTCATAAGCGAGTGTCAAATAGGTCTCATCCTTTGTCTAAAGGCTCTGTACCTATTCTTCGTGGGTTATTAAAAGCTTTGAGCTTTTTAACTCAATTTCAGGGGAATTCTAATTCCTCTATGTCCTTTAGTAATCATACTAAGACACTTGCCTTTTCATCTTCACAGTCAAAGACTCGTGCTGTGTGGGTGATAAAGAATCCTAAGACTTAATTGTTTTTCTGTTTGTCCTTTACTTTAATTCTTTCTATCTAAAGTTGGACTTTCTTTCTTAATTTCTTATTTGTTTTTGGAATCATGCTTTCATGCATTTGCATCTAATTTTATGCATTGCTTTGTTTTGTTTAACATGTTTTTGTTTGGTTATTTTTCAGTTTTTTTTATTTTGTTTTTCAAATAAAATAAAATAAAAATATTGAAAAATCAGAAAAATACAAAAATAGTGTGTGTTTTGTGTACATTGGTACTTATGTACCTTTGATGGCCATTTGAAACAAAGTTTCCTAAACTTTGTATCTTTTGTAGCTTAGATGAGCTTCTCTATGCACAACTAAGCAAGTGAGTTTTGTGGCTCGCGTTTATGATGAGTAAGGTTAAGTTATCTCTTAGACTTAACACTTGTATCACTCTTTTTGACACGTAGGACTAGAAAATCTTAAGAGAAAGACATAAATAATCATCTTACCACTGTTGCCCGCCAATCATAATATGACACTTGTATGTCTCGACATAGCAAAAGTGTAGTGTCAATGACATTTGTGTGCTTCGACATAGTAAAATTGAAATTTCAAATATCAATGGGTATTTCTTTTCTCTCTCTTATATACCCATGCATGATATGCTAAATAAAAGAAAAATATGCAAAGAAAATAAAAAGCAAAAAGATCAAAAATGCTTTTAAATATGATTGTAAGCGTGTATTCTAGGAGATGTAGGAGTTATAGGATGTACCTCGAAGGTAATAATCCCCATCAAACAGTTGTGATTGTGTATGAGTTAAAGTGATTTTCTCATATCTCAAATCGTCATAACATGTATACACTTATGCAATTTTGCGATATTTTTCACACACAACACGCAATTTTTTTTGCTACTCTTGATACATGTGCAGGTACAATGTGATTTGGTCATCACAAGATTTTACATGTGCTAATGTATGCTCACTAAACTATCTTGACTTATTTTTCAAATATAAAATCGACTAGACTTGTTTTGTGTGTGTGTGTGTGTGTGTGTGTGTGTGTGTTTTTTTAGGATCCATGTGCTTAAAATTCTTGTTGAAAGATGATTTTGAGAGATTCATATGTTGATTGGATCATTGGTTGAGTTGCATGTTGGATTGCATTCATGTCTGTGTTTTTCTCTTCATGAAAAACAGTTTTTAAAAGCTGGTTTGAGACCTCCTCAACACCTCCTTGACACCTCCTTGACACCTTGCTATTTGTAAAGCTTCTTAAGCTTTTTCTTATCACAGTCTCGACAGCTTCTCACACCTAGTGGATTGATCGAGAAAGTTTCTGACCTCTCGATAGTGTCTCGACAGCTAGGTTGATCGATCGAGCTTCCTTAATCGTGTTTGATGAATTCTTTCTCGACACCTATCTCGACACCTCTCAATAGATCAAGATCCCCTTGCATGCATTTCATTTTTTTTTTTTTTTTTTGCATTTTTTTCCTTTGTGTCCATAGCATCTTGTGTTTCTTTTCTTGTTGGTCTATGGTTCCTTGTTCTCAGTGGTGACTCCAGAAATATTTTTTAGGGGGGTCATTTAGAAAGTTAAATTAAACAAAATTCAATAAAAAGAAAACTTAAATATATTTAGTTATCGACCAAAAAAAAGTCGCAAATACATAAAATGTTACAATATCCTTCTATAAGTTTTCATATTTTGAAATCATTACATGATAGTTCATTATCAATCGTTATTATCTATTGTCAATGTGGGTAGAAATGACCATTTTATTTTATTGAGTTTGTATAACATTTTTATTTTTATGCAATTGTCACTATCTATTTGTCATTTTTTTTTTTATAAAAATATTTTAAACTAAATGGCAAAACTCATCTCACTTGCATTGTATGAATTATTAACTAACACAACCACACACATCCATACATCAATAATGCACTAAGTGTCAACTTAACTAATCAAATGCTTGAATCTCTCTCATGAATCTCATCTCATCTCTTTTCTCTATTTGACTATCTCGATATCTCTAATTCTAAGAGTAAAGAATGAGTGTTTGTTAGTTATGCGAATGTGTATGATATGTGCATTATTATTATTATTTTGTTATAAAGTAATTTGTGTGAATTGTGATGTGTATGAGTATGATATATGCACATGTGTATGATATATACATGTATAGTGTAAATATAATATAACTTAATATAATCTAATATTCAGGAAATACAGAGGGTTTGATACATGTATGTATATTGTTATCATGTTATAATAATTTTTTGTTACAAAGTTAGTGATTTGAGGAAAAAAAAAATAGTAAAGTTGATATGTGATCAAGGTGTGTAAGATTTAAGCCATGGTGTGCAAAAATATTTTTAATGATAAATTAAACCGATAAAAAAAATTATATATATAATATTTTTTTAATAAAAAGTCAGGGGGTTCATTTGAACCCCCTGAAATACATCTAGTGCAGCCCATGCTTGTTCTCCTCGTTCCCTCTTTGTCAATTTTCTGTCTGTCTCTTGTCATGTCTTTTGGCTTTTTATGCCCTTTGATAATCGTGTCAAAAAGGGGGAGGAATTTAAGAATTGAATGTCATTCCTCAAGGGGAGTAATAGACTTAGGGGGAGAACTTCATGTTAAAAGGAAGAAAGTTTTTTATATAACTAACTTAGGGGGAGAGTTATTTTGATACACTTTGATATTTATATATTTTTTGTGTTGTGTATCTTTTGGTTTTGTAACCATTTACATACATCATGTGTTGTTTATATATCTGATGATGATGTATGTGTCTCACTCTTTATCTCATATGTATTGTTTCTTTTCTCTCTTTATACACATATTTCTTGTTTATTTGTCATTATTCTCCACATGGTACCTTGATGTGTTTTGTTTAGTTCCTTTCAGGACAGACAAGTTAAAGCCAAAACAAGATTCTGAACCTTCTTCTTGCAGCAACTTCCAAGGTTTAGATCTTTTAGACTATGCTTATTTATTCTGTAATCTTGAGTAGAATATATTCTAAGACATTCAATGTACTCTTATGGTTTTGTCACAGATTGCCAAAGGGGGAGATTGTTGTGGACATATTTTTATCTAATTGGCATATCCTTTGACAAAATGCACTTTACTTGTATTTGGGTAAATCTAAGTAGATTCAAGATGATCATTACAAGTGGTTAAATTGAAGACATGAAGACTACTCAAGAACTGCTCAAGAAAAGTGCAATTTGCAAGTCTCGATACTTGCTCGATAGAAGCTCGATCTGTCGAGATTCATTAAAGATCGACAAATGTCTCGATTGATTGATCGAGCTTACGAGTTTTCAGATTATAGCCAACAACATTTTTATTCTAAAAGGCTATTTGTTTGTGGGTTTGTATAATTCTTATTGGATAAGGAAAAGCCCAAGGTTTGTGTAAACCTATTTGGAATAGTAGAGCCCATTAAGCTCTTATTTAAAGGAGGTGAAAAAAGAAAAACCTAACTCTAGAGAGCTTCATAAGGTTTTCTTTTTGAAACCCTAGCCTTCTCTTATAGAAGAAAGAGTTCTTGCTACGTTTCTTGTACGCCTTTGGGTTCTGTAACCAAGCAAAGTCTCTTGCACCAACATTGAAGATCTTATTAGTGTTTCTATGTGAAGCTGCTGCAAATCAACTACAATAATCAAAGGGTTGTTGTGGAGTTAGTCACGCACTAGGATTCATGCAAAAGAGTAAGCCACGTACTGGAATTCGCGCATCAAATTAATTAGTTACGTACTTGGGAGCCATGCATCAAAAAGGAAAAATTGTCACTATAGAACAAGTCCAATTAGGTATTGGGGTAAGGGCTTAACTATAGGTTGGTAAGGTACTTGAGATTCCTTTACTTGTAACCGCTTGTTGTGATAATAGTGGAATTTCGGGAGTGGTGACCTAAAATCACCCAGTGGGATTTTTGCCGTCAAGTTTTCCCCATTCGTAAACAAATCACCATGTTATTTATTTTTCGCTCCATAATTAGTTTATTGGTGATTTGTTTGTGCTACCACACGTTTGCATGTTAATTAACTTAATTAACTCACTTGGCCAAATTAATTGGTTAATTTATTACAAGGGGTTGATTCGTTTTTAGCTTATCAATTTCTACTTCTAGGGATTTGTGACAAATTAAAAGACTCAAATCCAAACTGTAAGTGTCTAACCTAGTTCAAATATTCCTACATTCTGAGATCTTTAGCTTCCAACTCTCCTTGAACTTGGCCTATAACCAGCCTTGAATCAGATAATATTTTCATCGCTTTTCCACCTATTTTCTAAACCATGGTCATCTCTACCAATAGAGCTTCATACTCAGCTTCATTGTTTGTGGCTGAGAAGCCCAATCTCAAGGATTTCTCAATTATGATCCTTTCTGGAGATATCAAAACTAGCCCCACTCCATATCCTCTGTGGTTCACTATGCCATCAACTTATACCTTCCAAGACAAAGTTTCTTGTAAGGAGATAGCACCAACTGATTTTCCATCCACATTCCGCTTCTCTACTCTCTCTTCTAATGTGGTTTTAGCAAACTCGGCCATTAGATCAGCGAGGACATGACTTTTGACAGAGGTGTGAGGCATGTACTTGATATTAAAAGCCCCTAGGATCGTACCCCACTTGGCAATCCTCCCTATGTAATCAGCACTCCGAAGTAGAGATCTAAGCGAGAGCTGGGTCAGGACATATCTGTGTGTGACTTACTCACATAATAAACTGGCCTTTGTACACTACTATCAACTCATACTAGCACCAAGCTCACCATGTGGGAGGCCACTGCAATGTAAGCAAACAAAACCCCATCCACCTTGGGTCTAGACATAATGGGTGGCCGAGAAAGATATTCCTTCAACTATTGGAAAGCCAAGACACACTTCTCGGTCCATTCAAATCCCTTCTACTTGTTCAACAACTGAAAGAAAGGCCTACACCTGTCTGCTGATCGAGAGATGAATCGGTTTAGAGTAGTGGTCATCCCTTTTAGCTTCTAGACCTCTTTGGGATTCCGAGATAGTTGTAAATTGTTGATTGCCTTAATCTGGTCAGGGTTGACTTTAATTCCGCGGTGTATAACCATGTACCCCAAGAACTTCCCTAATCCGACACCAAAAGAACACTTAGAAGCATCAAGTTGCAGCTTATATCTCCTCAAGATCTCAAAGATATCCCTGAGGTCGTTAACGTGCTCAAATTCCAACTTACTCTTGACCACCATGTCGTCTATATAAATCTCAATATTTTTTTCCTAGTTGTGGCTCAAACATCTTGGTCATCATCTTTTGATAAGTAGACCCCGCATTCTTTAAACCAAAAGACATCATCTTATAGTGGTAATTCCCAGTAGGAGTGACGAAAGCTATTTTCTCTTGATCGTCCGAGGCTAAAGATATCTAATGGTACCCTTGAAAGGCATCCAAAAAGTTCATCTGAGGATGGCCTACGATTGTGTCCATTAGCTGATCAATTCGCGGCATGGGGAAGGAGTCCTTTGGACAGGCTTTGTTCAAGTCTATGAAGTCTACACATACCCGCCACTTCCCATTCTTCATTTTTACTGTCATTGTATTAGCCAACCATTCAGGGTAGAATACTTCTTAAATAGCCTTAGCCTATTTAAACTTGTTCATCTTTTCCTTGACAGCATCAAAATGCTCCTTAAATGAGTGCCGAGGTGGTTGCTTTCTAGGAAGGACAGCTGGGTTGACATTCAAATGGTGAAAAATGAATTCTGGATCAACCCCAAGAGCTTTATAGGCATTCTAGGTGAACACATCAATATTCCTCCTAAGAAACGCTAACAACTCTTCCTTCTTCCAATGAGGTAATTGAGCTTCAACCTGAAAAAACTTCTCCGGATCACCATCTATAGAAATTTCTTCCATCCTCTCACACTTTGCCTTTTCCAACACCGCATCCGTAGACAGGACCACAATCCTTGATTGCTATGAGCCCCCCCTTAGCAGAGGCCGAGGATTTAGCCGCAGACTGATGCATAATTGCAGCCACAAGGCACTGCCTAGCCATGGATTGACTCCCCACAAGCTCCTCAATCCAGTCCCCCAATGGATACTTCACCTTCAAATGTAGAGTTGAAGAAACGGCCCCTAAGGCATGAAGCCAGGGTTTGGCCACAATAGCCGTGTAGGGAGAGTATGCATCCACCACAATAAAGTCCACCTCAACCACCTCTAAACCTGCCTGCGCGGGCAACCTAATCTGACCTTTTGGGATGACAATTTTCCCATTAAAACTCACCAAAAATGAATCATAGGTTGTCAGATCCTCAGGCTTTAAGTTCAGCCCTCTATACAAGTTAGGATACATAATCTCTGTACCACTTCCCTGGTCTACCATCACTCTCTTCACATCATACCCTCTTATTCTAAGGGTGACCACTAAAGCATAATCTTGTCTTCGTCCGAAAAACTCAGCCCCGGTCGGATCTCCACTCTAGCACTCTTCGTCTCAAAATTAGAGTCCTCGACTAGTAGCCGAGCTACAGATATCACCCTGGAAGGATGAGAACCAGTTCTCCCAGGTGCAGCAAAGATGACATTAATTGTGCCTAACAAGGGCCTTAAAGAAGAGTTCCCCTAAGCCCTTGATCTTGATTAGTCTCCTTGCTCGTTAGGCCGATACAAAAATTACTGTAACCTTCCCTCTCTGACCAGTTGCTCCAAATGGTTCCACAGAGTTCTACAGTCCTTGATGGTATGCCCTCGCTCCTGGTAGTATTAGTAATGAAGGCTCTGGTTGTGCCTCAAAAGGTCCCCTCCCATTTTATTTGGTCATTTGAAGTATGACACGTTCTTGATCTTCTCCAAGACCTGATACACTGGTTCTCGGAACACAGTGTTAACCACCAGAGGAGCCATAGACCCAAATTGTCCAGCAAAATCCCTTCAGGATCTATTATTGTTGTAGCGGTCTGACCTAAAATCCCTCATCTCCTAAGGGATAACCTTACCCTTTCCCTTGCCTTGCTGTTGGTCTTCCTTAACTTTCTTGTATTCATCAATGCGGTCCATAAGCCAACACACACTCCTTATCGGCTTCTTGGTCAATGATTTTCTCAAATCATGCTCGGTGGGCAAGCTGGCCTTGAAGGTCTTTATAGCCGCATCATCAAAATCCCCATCAATCTCATTAAACATCTCTTAGTATCCGTCTGAGTACTTTTTTAGGGTCTTGCCTTCTCGCATGGACATGGATAACAGGGAATCCAAGGGTCGAGGAACTCTACTGTAAGTGATAAAATGAGATCCAAATGCCTGGGTGAGCTCCTTGAAGGAATTAACAGAACCTGCACCTAGGCCAGCAAACCATCTCATAGCCACAGGCCCTAAACTAAAGGGGAACACTTGCACATCAAAGTCTCATTCTTGGAGTGCACAACCATTCTCTAGTTGAAGTGGCTCACATGCTCCATAAGATCTGTTCGATCATTGTACATGGTGAACGTGGGCTGGGTGAACCATCGAGGAAGTCTCCCTCCCTCAATTTTGCGCATGAAAGGCGACTTGGAAATTTGGTTGAGTGCTTTACTCATAGCATCATTCCCCAAGCCTCTGGAAGATGAATTTCTGTTTCTGCACTCACGATGATAGTCTTTATCATACGAGAAAGACTCACTAGAAGAAGTCCTTGATCTACGTCTATAACTACCATCCTCTTCATTGTCAAAAGAGAAATCAGAAATGGAGGGAGTTCGCCTTCTCTGTTCATGGCGAAACTTCCTTTTTAAATAATCAATCTTCAACTGCATGTCCTTAACATTTTTCTCATGAGAGATGCGGCTCCCACCCCGAGACTGGCTCCTAGTATGGATAGTGTGCACACTTCCCTCTTAGTCTCTTCTTTGTTCAAGATCACGAAAGTGATCTTAACACTGAGACCCCATAAATTCTACTTGGTTAGAACCTGAACTTACCATAGTTGAACGTTAGACTCACTATAACACTAGAAATTCCCACAAACGGCGCTAATTGTAAGGTCACAGTTTGGGTCCCTAGCCCAAGTGATAAATGAACTTAGGCCCAAAAAGCCCAATAAGCCCAATACAATGAATTTGTACAGACTGAGTTGGAAAACTGGATTTTAATGAGTTGGACAACAAGTAAAATGGATTCAGGTGTCAAGAAAAGGAAGATAAACTAATTTAAACTAAAGAAAATCGTCCTTGAAAAAGTCTGAGGAGATCTGTTTTTATATATTTCTCTTAAGTTGGATTACAGATTCAGTTCTAGACTGCTACAGTTTTTTCTCTTAATTTCTCGATCTCCCTTTCAAAGTCTCTTGTCCATTTTATACTATCTTCTCATTTCATCTCCACCTTCCACGTGTAGATCAGATTGTAGGTGTTGATCTTTGTCCCATTAGCCCTTTCCTAAAGTCTTTAAGTAATAGCTATAAAGCTGAAAGTTACTATTCAGGTATCACTTCCTCATCAGTGCAGCCAGAGAGTTAGCTGCAGAGCATTTAAGGCGGTGGTAGCAACTTTCCCTTGAGATATTTCATGACTTTCCTTTGTCCTATTCTTTCCTGATACTTATCTCCATTCATGGAATGATCCAGAACGTTACTTTTAATGGCAAACCACATCCTCTGACCTTGGCTTTGCTCAACCGAGGAGAGATTCTTCCTCGAACCACTCTTCTGGATGACCTTAATCAAATTGCACTTCTTCACTTACTAACACGGATCCTTATGAAAGTGTTTACCCTTCCTCGGATTGTTTAACATCCTTGGATTGGGCCCTTAACCCAATATATATACATAAATATGGGCTCCTGGGCCTATTACCCCTACACACACACACACACACACACACACACACACATATATATATATATATTAACCATAATTGAAGTTTTACAGCCATGTGCTTGAATTAGGAATTGAAATTCCATGAATCTGTTTAAGAACCCACCTACTAAGCAGTGGGCAATCCAAGGTTTAATAGTGTAAACCACAATTCTAGGAAAAAAAAAACCCTTTTTATTTTTAACAATCTATACATCACTAAAGTTTTCCATGATAAAATTCTAACTCATTAATTCTTTGTTTCTAACGGTGAGAAATCATACCTTGAAAAATCTGATTGCCTCTTCACTGGTTTGTGCTCTAAACTCCAAGAAAAACACTTCTTAGCCTCTTTGATAAAACCCTTTCTATGAAAACCCTGACTATCTCTTCCTCTACCCTGTAGTTCGTATTAGAGATGTGGGCTTAGTGGAGTAGCGGGCTACAGTTACTAATAAAAAGAATACCTATGGCCCATCAATTATATTTAAAAGAAAATATAATAATAACCTCAAATAAAAGTATGTGGGGTATTACACTTTACATCAAAGCTACCTCTCGAGTTGCCCACCCAAGCTAGCCTATCACTTCCTCTGCTTGTGATTGAAAGAGGAGTAGCTTGGATTATCAACTTAATTTTAGTGGGAAAGTCAAAGGGAAAACAACCTCAATCCTAACCAAAATCTAGCATGATGTCCTTTACCTTCCAATGGGTTGTTTCTTGGGTTAGGGGGCCTTGACTTAGATGACTAACAGGGCCCTTATTTGTCCAATTACCACACCAAAAAATTTAAATTACTATCCTTTCCTACCAACCACATGCTGCCCTTGTTGAAGACTTCCCTATCTTTTTTAATTCATGCCCAAATCTAAGAACACGAGCCTATCAACATTATTGGCGTTAATTCTTTTAATATTGCAGTATTTTAGTCTTAGGACTTTGGCTCATGGTGCTTCTTACTTTGTATGGAGCCTCCAATTAAGCTTAACAAGAAGAGCAGTATTTCTGTCCTTCGCTGTTTGCAGCCCAAGACCACCTTCCTTCTTAGATTTAGTCACCTTTTGCCATCCAACCCAATGGATTCTTTTTTGAATTTTTGAAGTACCCCACAAGAAACTTTGATTCACCTGATCTATACCATCTAGAATTCTCCCTAGAACATAAGCACATTGCATAACATAAGAAGGGATTGCTGTCGAGGAAGCTTGGATGAGAATAGAGCGACCCGCCAATAAGAGCATATTAGCTTTCCATCCTGCTAATTTTTGTTTCACTCTATCTAGAATAAAGTTATAATCTTGGGACAACGTACCAGGCTGTTTAATAGGAATACCCAGATATTTACCAAGTAACAAAGTGGAAGCAAACCCAAGAATGTCACAAAAAGATTCCCTAGTATCCCTATCCATATTAGGAGAGAAATACACTCTAGATTTTGCTTCACTAACTGTTTGCCTCGACATGTTGCAAGACTCATCCAGAACATCTTTGATGGTGGCACAATTAACATAGTCTGCTCTAGCGAAAAAGACCAGGTCATCCACAAAGAGCAAGTGGAAAAAGGCAGGCCCACTTTGAAAGGCCACCAGATTCCAAAGATTAGCATTGCATTTTTCCTCTATGAGCTGAAGAAATCGTAGTCACACAACTTATAATGATATCAATAAGATTCGCTGGTAGATTTGCTCTGATTAGCACATCTCTAATAAAACTCCACTCTAGCTTATCATACACCTTCTCCAAATCAATTTTTAATGCCATATACCCCCCCCCCCCTCTCTTCTTACTGAGGGTATGGATGATTTCCTGCATTATTATAGCATTATCAATGCACTTCCTTAGAGGGGAGAGATAAGCTTATCAAGATAAGACCTCAATCTAGCTACGACAATCTTTGTCACAACTTTGTAGACTATGTTGCACAAGCTAATGAGTCCATAATTACCCAGCGTCCCAGGGCCTTGAATCTTGGGAATAAGAACAAAAATATCCAAGGAGATATTTTTGGTGTTTTCAATGGAGATATTTGGTATTCAAAACTCATTTTCCTCATTGTAACTATTAAAATATCCACACACGCACAAAAAAAGATACAAATATGAGCATATATATCTCTTCGTAAAGTCAATTTAATTTCATCAGAATGCATCATTATACAAAAATATATCCACACAAATCTCATTGCAAGCTTGGTATACCAAAATAACTTTATTGTTTTGCAAACTTCATTAAAAGAAACTAAAACCCATCAATACATGAAATTTGATAGGTCACAATCTGAATGACCCCTTGTGATTAACCCTAATTAATTAATTTAGCCAAGTAATTAATTAATCAATTAATCATGCAATTTTATGGAAGCACAAACAAATCACCAAAAACTAAATATGCAGCGGAAAATAAATAACACGGTGATTTGTTTATGAATGGGGAAAACCCTAACGGCAAAAACCCCACCGGGTGATTTTCAGGTCACCACTTCCGAAACTCCACTATTATCAAATCAAGCGGTTACAAGTAAAGGAATCCCAAGTACCTTACCAACTTACAGTTGAACCCTTACCCTAATACCCAATTGGACTTAATCTGTAGTGACAGTCTCCACTTTTGATGCACGGCTCCCAAGTACGTGACTAACCAATGCGCGGATCCAAGCACGGGACTTCAGAACACCAACTGAGGAAGAATGGTTGGCTGCAAAGTTCTTCAGTTCATCCTTTATGATGAATAGCAGGAAGATGCTTGGTTACAAAACCCTATGATGCAAATACACAGCAACTTCTTGATGGAAGATGAACTAGGTCAAGAACTTTGTCTTTTGATCACAATTTGCTTGAACAGAGATTGCTCAATGATAATGCAACTTGTGTCACCCTTGACGGCTCTTAAAATAATCATTTTATATGTTTAGGGTTAGAAGAAAAAAAAGCCCAAAAACATATTCACGGATCCCAAGAAAATCAGATTGGAAATCTGAATTTTTAAATCTCGACAGATAGCAGGTGTCGAGGTAGCTATCGAGCAGGTGTCGAGCTTTAAAAACTTTGCACTTCAGTTTACTTTCTCTTGGACAGATTTGATGACTTCAACACTTGACCTTGAAACATTGTTTCTTGAAGTATTAAAAATACCTAGAACTACCCAATTACAAGTAGAGTGCGTTTTATCAAAGGATTAGCCAATTTACATAAATAAGTGACATATGTTCTTAAACAAATTAAAACATATATTTCCTAACAAAATTCTCCAAAACCACTATAACAAACTGAAACTCTTCGGAATTTTTAATGGAACATTTTCCATCATTCCATGGGGGATGGACCAAAATGGAAAAATGCCTATTTTAGGAAAACAATTTATCAAAATGCCCATGATTTGAAACTATCTAGCAAAATGTCCTTAATTTTTAAATTCGATTTTAACAAAATCAAATTACAAGTGGAACTCTATATTAGCAATGTCGACTTCTACACATATTTAGTCACTTAAATTTTTTTGAAAATTTTAGTGGAACTCAATAGTGCTAATGTCGAGGTTTACTTAAAAAAACACGTAGAACTCAATTTTGAGGATTTGATTTTGTTAAAATTAAATTCTAAAAGAGGGGCATTTTGCTAAATAGTTTGAAAACAGAGACAAATTGCTAAATTTTTTTCTAAAAAGGGGGCACTTACCCATTTTGGCCAAGGATTTTATGCACCAGTTTGATAATAGGTATACTATATTTCCACCAAATTATTGAAATTGTGTTGTTTTACAATGTTGGGCTATCGGTTTTTGTACACATGTAACCAAATGATTGAAGGGCCGTGATAAGAGAGCTGAGAGAGGCACATGTGTTTCAAGGATCTTACTAGAATATGTACAAAAAAAATAGTTTCACAAACCTACCCTGAGGTTTTTGACAATACCATCTAGGTCCAAAACATTCTAAAATTCACCAATTTGGTTCTCAAAAGACAACTTTGTCCCTGATAGCTAAACACCGTTAATTTCATTTGTAAAGGGTATTATAAAAGTAACGGTATTTGGTTGTTACGGATTATAACCACTCAAATAAAATTGATTTCTAGCAAGATTTGCTAAACAATTAGCCCGAGTTTAGAGAGAGCTTTTGAGAAAGAGAACTCAGAGAACAGAGGGAGAATAAGGGGAAAGGAACAAGACAGAAAAGAGAGAGAAAGAAGAGAAAATGAAAGTAACGGTGTTTGGCTGTTAAGGACAAAGTTGTCTTTTGAGAACCAAAGTGGTAGGTTTTAAAATGTTTTGAATCTAGTTAGTATTATCACAAACCTCAGAGTAGGTTTATGAAATTTACCCAAAAAAATTTAATTATAAATAGACTCATTGATAAAGGCCTGACTTGTCAATCAAACTCATTTCACTATAAGCTATGACTAAACTTTTATTAGAA
Source organism: Quercus variabilis (assembly GCA_030445155.1). Classification (NCBI taxonomy): domain Eukaryota; kingdom Viridiplantae; phylum Streptophyta; class Magnoliopsida; order Fagales; family Fagaceae; genus Quercus; species Quercus variabilis. The sequence continues at coordinate 11,817,545 of CP129450.1, forward strand.
GTTTCGTAATAGGGTATTTACCAGCGAGTAATTTATTCAAAAAAAAATGAAGATTCGGTCATAACTTTTGAATGAGAAAGAGAGAAGTTTAGTAAACAACTCGGAGAGCAAAAGGCAAAGACTAGGCCTAGTGGCTAGTGATGGTGCGCACATATGCAAGAAGGCAGAGATCAGGTCTAATGGTGCGCATATGCATGAGTGCGTGTGTGCACGTTAGTGATGTAAACAAACTGAGCCGAGTATAAAAAATTCAGGTTTGGTCAATTAATTTTATTTTGACCATGAACCGACCTCAAACTTACTATCACACAAACAAAATTGCATATTTAAGCTTGATTCATTTTCTTGCACAACAAGCTCAAATTTGTTCACGAGCTACTAGATTAATTTTTTTTTTTCCATATATAGAAAAATCATGACTAAAATACTTTAGTCCTTCACAAATCTATGAATTTTTACTGCAAAGGAATTGTTTATATTATCAATAAACTACAATTAACAATTTGATATCATACAAACCTAAGTATATTTAGACAAGATACCATCCAATTTCAAGAATATATTAGTAGTCCTTTAGACAGTTATACATATAAAAATATAATATTAATATAGTTAAATCGGGCGCTATGTCCACAAGTTTTTCACAAACATAGTAACCTATTTGGGGGTGATACCAAGTACATCCAAAAGTTTTGAAAAATGACCAACGTGGTCCTTGAATACAAACGGCATGTAATGCTGTTTGTTCATTCTCTTCCAAACAATTTTTTATTTCATTTTGTATTCTTCATTCTCTGCTCTTTGCTTATAACATAAACGCCTCTCTCTACTCACTCAAGCTCAAATCAGTATCCAAAGGATATACAGTTTATAGACAACCATGTATTTAAGCAAAATTCAAAAGAAAATCTCATTAAACCAATATCCACTTTCCAAGATCATACACATTCACTTGGGAAAAAAATTGCAGAACATTCAAAGAAAAAAAAAATTCTCACTACATCAATTATCAAACCAAGATCAACCCAATTAGATCCCGCATCACACAAGACAATCAAACATGGATCAACTCAACCATCCAACATCAAACCTCAAACATACCCAAATAAAAAACATTTCAAAACATAACCTAGACTTGCAACAAAGACCATCGTGTGACCCAGAAACCGCAGTCCACCACGGTAGCACCTATCACTATCCACTCATCCTCCTCAAACCCAAACAATTCCAACTATCCAAGATCATATGATTCACACCCAAACCCAAATGAACCCAAATCAAAATTAAAAATTAAAACTCATAGTCACGCCAACGAGCTCCACCAGATTGTGATCTCACAACAGCCGACCACCACTCATCGCTGCCTAGCAACCGTAGTCTACCATCCTTCTAGATAGTGGCCAAACCACCCAACTTTAAACGAAAGCGTATGGTGTGAGATTTATGGGTAAATCGACTCTGAAACCGTTCCGGTGGCAGAGTTTGATGGTTCTTTGCTGAGTCTGAAACCTTATGGCTTGGCTTGAGAGAGAGAGAGAGAGAGATTTTCTGGCGTGGAGAAGAGAGAGCAAAGCAACAGAGCAATGGAAAGAAAAAATGTAAAATATGAAATAAAATGATTTAATAGATGATGCACAAACGGTGTTAGTGTTTAAGGACCAAATTGGTCATTTTTTAAAATTCTTGGATATGTTTGGTATTACCCCCAAACCTCAAGGTAGGTTATTGTATTTTACCCTATTATATTTTGAGCTTGGCTTATTTGCTAAACAAATGAATATAAATAAGCCTTTTTCATAACTGAGCTAGAGCTATTCATAAACAACTTGTTGATTACAGCCTACAATGCAATATGAAGATCACAGCCTCAAGAAGTGCAAATATTGGAACTTGACGTTCCATGAAAACCTTGAAAAGGAAACACTCCCATCTTGGCCAAATCTTATTTACTTAAAACTGTATAGTCAAAAGGTGGCTTCAAGCAAATAACCTAACTTTTTCAAGTTAGTCAGCTTATTTACTTAAAATCACTGTTGTCTATGCTTAGCCAAATACATGGACGTTTGTCAAGTGGAAATGAATTGAGTAGGCTTAGAAAAAGATACAAGCAGCATCACCATCCAAAACATGAAAACAAGTCAGAAATATGCACCATGAGTAGTAATGATCAATACCTTTCTTGGCCTTTTGGCTAAGATCAAGAGTAAAAATGATCAAAGCAATAGCATTTCACAAAGAATATCTTCTATTTTTCTTTCCAGGAGAGAATAAAGAAAAGTCAATTTATGAATCCAATAAAAAAAACCTAGCCTCATTATTTTTCACAACAAGAGGGACAAGAACCCAGCCAGAGGCAACAACTTAAACTGAAAAGTTTATACAACATAAGTAAAAAAAAAAAAAAAAAAAAAAAAAAATCTAATTTTTGACAAATACAACCAGTCAATTGAGCAGCATTGCTTGCAATAAGAATTTTATGTACAGTAGCTAGGCAAATGGAGTCCACATCTTAATGACAAGATAATATTGTGCTCCTAAATGCATGTGCCGAGAACCACAATGGGAGTGTACAGCCATTCTTCACAGAGTACATTTCTTTCCACACTCGATTCTTTCTCTGATACACCAATACCTGCTTATGAGTTGCTAGAAAAACATATTCACTTGTCTGACTTATTGGGAAAATGCCCGGCACAAGTCCTCTTATACATCTAAGACTCACCCTATCAGCCAAATCCCATTCTTCCCTCACATAGTCTTTCAAAACCCATATATTCATCCACGAATCTGATATCTCAATCAAGGACAAGCAACTATCCAATTCCAACATATAAATCCTATTCCCAGAACCATAGCCCAATTTGTCAGGCAATGACATCTTCCTCCATATGTCACAATCCAAATCAAGCACAAGAATACATGAACTACCCGTCAACCAATGCAATGAGCCATTGACAAATACAACCTGATTCCGATTCATATGCGTAAAATGATAATCTTGAAAAGACATAAACTTTCTCCATTTATTCGACTCCGAATCAAACACAAAACATATAAAAGTTCCATCCGACCTATGACCAAAAGATCGATGATAACCCGCTAACACAACATTAAACTTCTGAGTCCACAAATTGCATGCCAAACCAACCAGTGAGGCCTCACCATCAGGGTAAAACCTTGTCACAGGCCTCTCTCTACTCTTTGGAAGCAACCTAAACTCCCTAGTCATAGGATTGCACACATAGTACACACCCTTATCAGGGATGCTAGAGCAACACAACAATCCATTACAAGAGGCTCTAATCTTAACCCTAACATTCAAGAAATCTAAGGAAATTTCAGACACACCCCTCAAATTATCAACACAGATCAAACTAGATTTCGATTCTGATACCTCAGAAACCTCAACCAATACCATTGGGTTCTTAACAGACAATTCATTATAGAGCTGAATAAAGTACTTGTCAGAGGACAATCTGTACCAACGTTTACACACAGTTTTGGTTCTGAATAGAGACTTCACAGGCAGTCTTGCAAGGATTTGAAAAATAACTTCGTCAGGGAAAAACCCATCTTTTACCGAATTCATCACAATTCATCAATTTTTAAACAGAAAATTAAGTACAATTTGAGACACCCAGATGGGAAAATCAATAGAAAAAGTCTGAGATTCGCTTACCAGATGAAAATTTCGAGATGGGTATTCCGTGAAATCTCATTTTGAAGCAAGTAAATCTAAAAGCGGGGCATTCACTTTTGGCGTTTCGTTCTTCTTCGACAGTTTCAATGTTTCCTTAAAGAGTATTTTTTTCCTTAAGAAAATTGGATTTGGGTTGGCAGAATTTTTTTTTTTTTTTTGGAAAAATCTGTAAAGCAAAAAGTAAGGAAGAGAGAGAGAGAGAGAGAAAATGTAATGAGAGAATATGCGAGTAAAAAATGAATATTTAGTACGAGTTTATGACCGAATTGATTGACGGTTGTGAATAAATTTGAGAGGACAAATGGGCTTGTAGGCCCTCATCACGTCGGCTAATGGGCCACAAACTGTGATGAGGTAAGGCATCATGAGTTGAATATCAAAGGAATATATGGCCAATGGGCTCACTAGATTTCATCCCAGATTTGCTCGAATAAAATAAAGGGTCCTGCTATCAGTGGGTTGTAGAATTCCCAATTCAGTCATTCAATTTTTTTTTTTTTTTGCAAGGCAGTTGAATTTTTGTAAAAAAGTCTAATTTTTTATTAACCTTTTACTATTTTTATTGCTTCCTGGTGTAGATAGGATCATAGTTGTCAAAATGTGAATCTTGTTGTGAATTAATTTTTTATTTTTCTATGTTGTTTCTTGTATCATATCATCCACAAACACCTAATAAAATTTATAAGAAAAATTATAAATATAAATTCATTATAAATTCAAAATATATTCAACTAATGACTAATTTAATTAATTATGCAATAATATTTAACAAATATAATTAAATAAATCAAATTAACATGTGTTTATAATATGCACATTCAAATTGATTAAACTCAAAAGTGATAATACATGACATATGAGGTAGAAAAATAATTTATTTTCATCATATTTATCATCTTGCTTAATCAACATCATTAGCATTTACTATATCTTCTTATTCTTTTATTTTAATAATTTTTCTTATAATTTTTCTTGGCATTCTAGCTTCTTAGACTTATAACAATAATAAAATAAAATAATATTATATTGTTAATTAATTCCTTATTCATAGTATAGAAAATAAATTTGCAAATATGAAAGTTAAGTATTAAGTGTGTACTCTAAATTTGGTAAGAGAAAGAAAGAAGAGACAGAGAAAATCATGAAAATGCTATTTTATAGAGCTCAATTAAGTAGCCCAATAATTTTGAGTTAAAGGCAATTTTAACAACTTGTTAGACTCAATTAAAAAGTACAATTTTTAACATCCCCCCCCCCCCAAAAAAAACTCATTTTAAACCCACTTATCCATGTCGTATGATCTATGAGCACTTTCAATATGTTATTACAATACATAACTTTTTATACATAATACAATACCTATTGCCTATCGTATGATATTGACAGCTACAGATATGACTCATTTTATTTTCTTTAATGATTTCCTTGAGAACACCCGTTAACATACCCTTGTCCACATATATGATCTTATGAGTTGCCATGCAGTGGGTTAGAGCGATAGGGGACTCTTCCAAACTAGGTTGGAAGAAAACTTTGTCCAAAATAAATAATTTATGAATTAGTCATGATAATTCTATCTCAATGTCATCATAATCATCTTTAGCTAAAAATTTCAATTAAATTTTTTTAAAAAAAAAAAATATATATATATATATATATAGTAGAATTTAAATCAATGGCACAATGAATTTCCTTTTGGCTAAATTGCAAACTACATCCTTAAAGTTTAGGACTATTTAAATTTTACACCCTAAAATTTTAGAATTTGGATTTTATCCCCCGAAGTTTTATTATATTTGAATCAGCAACCTCCCAAATCATATTTTCTGTTAAGTACCACATAAACTTATCATGCATATTTAGTTTGCCAATAAAATAATGCCACGTCATTCTTAATTATTTGATTTTTAAAAATTTTTTAGTCTACAAAAATGATGTGACATATACACAAAAAATATGGATAAAGAGATTGTGGAATGTGGATGCGAACGGAATAGAACTTTAGAGTGCAACATGGTAGAGGAGTTTGAGTAATGTTGTTTGTAATTTTTTGAAATACGTGTAGGTAAAAATGTGTGTGAAAATGTGTAAAATATTGTTTAAAAACTAAAAATATGTGTTTAAGATTGTTTACCAAAGGGCCCTAGCATTTTCTTTTTTATAAATGGAATTTGATTTTAGGTCGGATCACGGTTGAGTTTATTGGAAACTTGGAACCCATATTCAAATTTTAAAAAATAAATAAATAAATAAATAAATAAAAAACCTCACTGTTTAAGGAGCGGGACTCAAATGAGATATTTACCGACATTCTTTCAAATAAATCTACCAATCATCACTACTGACGTTTTAAAACCCCAACTAACGGTCTAAAAGAATGGAATTATTTTATATATATATATATATATATATATATCTTGTGTGGATCCAAGTCATATTTTGATCTCCTCCCACCAATGTTGAGGCTTGAACATTCCCACACAAGCATACAATTACGATAACTAATACGTGTTTCAAACTCTTTCTTCCCAGAGGTTTTGAAATTTGAATAAGAAAAGAATAGTTACTGTAACTAACAATAATAGGCCTGGTTTGAAACAGTTCTTACTAGTATATATTATATATTAATATAAAGTCTCTTTGGGAGTCGCATTTTCAATTCTACTTTTATCTTTATCTTTATTATTAAGAGATTAATACTTAGTAGGAATAGGATTCTTATCTAGAAAACTCTAAAAACCAACTATTAGGTAGCAGCAGTAGTTCAGGTTTTATATTTACGTTACACACATGAATCCTAAAAGTCTAGAGGCTAGAAACCTTTAGGACATCTCCATATCAAACAAACTTTGAAAAGGTGATTGTTCTTTGTTCTGTTCATATACATATTGTCAATCTCTTTGTGTCTTTATCTTCCCCACCTCACAAAGTGGGAGAACCTCCTCAACCCCAATCCTAAGCCCAACACACACATACACAAATTCAAACACAAAGATGTCTCTTGTGACAGCAGAGATGAAGGCAAAAGCAGAAGTGTATTATGGGGATGAGATTTGTAGAGAGAAGTTCATGTTGTTGCTGTCAGAAATAGGTTTGCCTGATGGTCTACTAATCTTGCAAGACATAGAGGAATGTGGATATGTGAAGGAAATTGGCTTTGTTTGGCTTAAGCATAAGCAGAAGAAACAGTACAGATTTGACAACATACTTGTCTGCTATGACACAGAAGTCACAGCCTATGTTGAGCCCAACAAGATTAAGAATCTGACTGGTGTCAAAGCCAAGGAGTTCTTGATTTGGATTACTTTGAGTGAGATTTTTGTCAGGAATCCTCCTGCAAGATGGATTACCTTTAAAACACCGGCAGGTTTGTCCAAGTCTTTTCCGACATCGGTGTTCACTGTAAAAGGGATGATGCATATGTCTGCAGAATGAGATAGTTGTGGATTCCTTGGAGAAGAACATTGAAGAAGCAAAGGAAGGGAAAGTAATGGAGGGCAAGTGTAATTCAAAAAGAAAAAGAAGAAGAAGAAGAATATCTTGTATTAAATATTTACTGATCCTTTATTTGATTACTTTGTATATTTAATAATGATTTCTTGTTCATCTCAAAAATGTCATTCTTTGGTTTATGAATAGTTTTTTAAAGCAAGAAAAGAATATGCTTAAATAGTATTCTCAAAGAATATGCTAGTTAACAAGTGCCTTGAGAGGTTCAGCCTCTCTTTCCAAGATTCTTCACGCAACCGAAGTGACAATTTTGGACGGTGACAATTGCAGTGCTGCAACGCAAGAATTGTGGCTGATGGTCCCAAAAGTGCAAATATGCCCCTTGCATCGTAGACAGACAGAGAGAGTTCAATACAGTGATGGGTAAAAATATGCCGTACAATCAATGAGAGCCACTAGTTCTAGAGCATCCGGAGTGCATTTTTGTGGTCAGCAGGAGAAAACTGTATTTCAGATTTCACCAACCCATTTGGATGTTTGAAATTGAAGGTCACGTTCACCCCACTTGATGTCTATTAATAAGGGTGGTGTTACATCAATTTCAAATGTGAAACTGGCCAAGTACTAATCTCAAACCCTTTTTTTTTTTTTTTTTTTTTTTTTTTTGAGAATCAAGTTAAGGTATTTCATTCAAACCTCTTTTAGAAGTAGAAAATTACAGCCAGTTCAGTGTCTAACAAATGTTGGTTGTGTTGACAATAGAGTAACTTTAGAAAAACACTAATTATAAAACAACTTGTAGTTGATCAATCTAAACTACTAGTTTATGCTTCCAGAGAGAATGGCTTAATTGTGGTATTTAAGGTAGATAAAAACCGTGATAGTTAGAGGTCTTTTGGGTTAAAACTGGTTATGGGTCAATGCCTTGGTTGCATAATTGCCTAAGGTAGCCATGGGCTTCAAACCGGTGAGATCCACTACCAAGACACAAGAAATATCTCGCATTAATGTGAAATGTTCTTAGGAGAGATCAAAGGCCTCAAATTCAATTTGATATTTGAAATGAGGCTAGCTAGAAAGATGGAATCTTATTCACATTAAGTGACTACAAAATGTAAGTCCTTCCATTTATTTTAGACCCTGACTGCATACTGAAATAGAACAGATTTGGTCATTTAATACGGAAAAAGCTAAGCTGTTATTCAAAGTGAAATTAATCATGGAGGAGGAAAAAATGCAAGGCACAATCAAGAGCTTAAATGATATATCCATACTGAAAATGCTATGTGGAATTAGTAAGATGCTAATATGTTTAATATATACAAGATATCATATCAAATGGATCTCTTAAATACAAAAGAAGTTGGTGGTTCATTGAACCTGGAATCTGTTGGAGAAGGCAAGAGAACTCTCAGATCTGACACAAAATATATAGACACAGCAGAGGATAGCAACATTCTTGAACACATTAATGCTTCAATTTTTAGACACACAAAATGTTGATCTGATGTAGTCAAAGACATTCTGTACAATAAGATAGCAGATTGGCTTGAAGAACCTAAAGCAATTCATTCTTTGATCAGAATTTCCAATCCTGAAAAGAAATCAGCTGAGCATAAGTCATAGTGCAAAGAAATAAGCAACCAGATCAAGCATTTAGTTGTAGCATAACCGCATAATGAAATAATATTATTTATAACAATTAAAAGTTGTATGAAGCATGAATAGCATAAAAGAGTGGAAAGTGCAACAAGGAAATAATTTCATCTATGTCAATAAAAGAGAATGTACAGAGTAAAGGCCATACAACTTTTGAGAAAAATCTATCCAAGCATAAGCTTCTTTAATCCACTTAAAAAAGATATATATGTGTGCATGGTGCTGCTATAGAGCATCTGATGGAGAACTCATTATTTTGAAATTGTTAGAAGCCAACAGATAATTGATAATCAATCATTCATTAAAAGTTAATTTCATCGATTTGGAAAAACTGGACAGCTAAAGCCATTAGTAGAAACACTTAAAAAGAGACTTACAAAGTGGTTATTGTTTGTACATTTCAGGGCTTCAGACTGTTGAGAGATTTCATAGGTAGAAATCATTTGTAGTTTATAAAAAGGGACAATATGTTTGCAAAATCAGAAATATTTACACAACAAGCTATATAAAAAGATTGCCACAATAAAAGTACCATATAAGCATTACTGATGTCCTACCCTAGAAGCAGCTACCCAGTTTCCATCGACCCATTCTTGATGAGGCCTCAGATCAGAATGTTCAAATTCCAGCACCTCATTTGTGGTCTCAAAATACACTCTGTACCTCAAATCATCTAGAACGTTGGATATATAACCTACCCACCACCCCTCATTATACCAAACATCAACTTTCTCTTGCACTGCAAAACGGTAAAGATGTTCAATATCAGGGGGATAAGGCCTAATATCTGACACATCTGCCTCTTCCCTAAGAAGTTCAGTTTCATCCTCTGTTCTCAGTGTCTGATATTCCACTAAGAACTTGTCATTCCCTATCAAATCAACAATGATTGCAGTGTACCAAGAACCCCGAAAACCTTCCTCATCACTTCTGACCTCTACCATTGCTCCCAAGTTGAACTTTGCCTTCGATTTGTTTCCAGCATCATTCATATTCACTTGTATATCCCTATACACCATTGCCAGCTCACAAGACTTTCCCTGCATTTCAAAACTAAAGATAATGACACATTTTAACCAACAAATGGAAGACAAGAAGCTTTTAAGAATTATTTGCCTTGGCAACGCAGAAATAACATACAGCAATTTCCAGAAGAAGTAAAGTTGAATCTAGTTTATAAATATCCATTGAACAAAGTCCACGACCATGGGAATAATACACAAGTCAAGCATGGCTCAGTAGCTTGTTTTATTATTCTCTCCCAAGCACACTGTCTAAATACTTTCGATGTCTAATGGACTGGATGCCCAGACAAAGCCACAAAAATTTGTAAGGTACTTTTTGATAATTCAAAATAGCATTACTCAATAACACAAAAGAACATCATTCCTCCAAGCTTCCAGAACCAGAGCAGGGATGGAGAAACTATTACAACAAGAAGATGAAGGCAGTCTTAAGGCAAACTTACACAGAGTATGGGTTACACCATTTGCTTCCCTTTTCACCCAACAAAAATTATAAAATGCGAAAGATTTAGCTACATTAATTTGTTGGCATAATTTTTCTTGACATTGCAACTTGCATCAAAGTGGTTTATTTTTAAAAAAAAACACCAAAAATTGATGATTTTCCTTCTAAAGCAACCAGCATATAAGATAATCATATCCAATTGATCAAAACATTGCAACATTGCTTAATGATCTTGATATGTATTTAATAAACTTTTTAATCACTAGAGAAATTTTCAGAAGAAAAGGTACCCTAAGTTTGGATGGAAGGAGTGTAGAGGGAAGGAGGAGAGAGAAAGATGGCCAGAATATACTAAAAATTAACACATTATGGCCACCTTCCGCTCTCCTCTCTCTCCATCTCCCTTCGTCCCATACATACAAACATCATGTAATCGAAGCTTCTAACCTTGGAAGCAATGATCCATGTTCCATTAATCCAATGCTGATGAGGCCTCAACTTAGAATGTTCAAATCTTAATTCCTCATTGGTAGAGCTGAAATAGACAATATACTCTGAGAAATTTATAACTTTGGAAATCACACCCTCCCACCACCCATCATTGTACCAAGCATCGACTTCTTGGAGCTCTTTAAAATGCACAATTCCAGAAACTTTAGGGGGGAAAGGCCTAATATGCCGTGCATGTGCTTCTTCTCTGAAAGGCTGGATTCCATCATCCATTGTCAGGTTATGGTATTCCACCAGAAACCTGTCAGATCCTGTAGACCCAATGACAGTAGCAGTGAACCAAGAACCCTTATAACCTTCCTCATCACTACTGACCTCCACTACTGCTCCCTTTCTGAACTTTTCTGTTGATTTTTTGCTGCTGTATGTTATCTTTACTCTTAAATCTCTAGACTCCATCTCCATTTCAGATGGCTTTTCCTGCACTTCAGCTTTCAAAATCTTATCACACTTTAAGAAACAGAGCTAGTTATTGCAGAAACAGTTATCCAGATGCATTTAAAAGAAACGATAAGAAGGCCAGGCAAAAGGACACTGTTTACATGTAAAAGATAAAATAAAAAGAATGACAGTATCAGGCATAGGTATTGCACTAATCATTTTTATGCCAAATGCCAATGGAATCACACTTTTAATGATGAAGTTCCACTAGCAAATTGTGGAAATGTACAGTCAACTGCTTGAACAAAAAAATCCTAATTCAATGTGAAACTTTTGCAGCATGAATGTGCAAGTATTTCATTTAACTTACCTCTATGTTTATAAAAAGTAAAGAAGATAATAAAACTATATGCGCAGTGAAAGAAGATAATAAAACTATATGTGCAGTGAAAGAAGATGTCTGGAAATCAGGCCATTCATCAAAGATGTGACAACTGGAAACATATAAGATAATCATAACAATCATATCCATTTGGGCTAAACATTGCTAAATGATCTTGATATGTATTTAATAAATTTTGTAATCAATAGAGTTTTTTCAGAAGAAAAGGTATTTAATAATACACAACATCAGACTTCCATACATAATGTAAAAGAAGCTTCTAACCTTGGAAGCAATGACCCATTTTCCATTAATCCAATGTTGATGTGGCCTCAACTTAGAATGTCCAAATCTTAATTCCTCATTGGAATAGCTGAAATAGACAATATACTCTGAGAAATTTAGAACTTTGGAAATCACACCTTCCCACCACCCTTCATTGTACCATGCATCGACTTCTTGGAGCTCCTTAAAAGACACAACTCCAGGAACTTCAGGGGGTAAAGGCCTAATATACCGCACATGTACTTCTTCTCTCAAAGGCTGGGTTCCATCATCCATGGTCAGGTTATGGTATTCCAACAGAAACTTGTCACTTTCTGTAGACTGAATAACAGTAGCAGTGAACCAAGAACCCTTGTAACCTTCCTCATCGCTGCTGACCTCCACCACGGTTCCCTTTCTAAACTTTTCCTTTGATTTTCTCCTGCTGTATGTTATCATTATTCTAAAATTTCTAGACTCCACCTCCGTTTCAGATGGCTTTTCCTGCACTTCAAGCTTTCATAATCTTGTCACACACTCACACTTTAAGAAACACAGAAAGTTATTAAAGAGACAATCATCTAGAAGCATTTAAAAGAAATAATAATAAGAAGGCCAGGCAATAGAACACACTGATTACCAAAAAATAAAAATAAAAAGGACAGCATCAGGAATAGGTATGCTATTAATCATGCCAAAGGAATGACACTTAATGACGAAGATCCACTAGCAAATGGTGCACATAAGCAGTCAACTGCTTGGAAAAGAATATCCTAATTCGACATGAAACATATGCAGCATGAAAGTATTCATTCAACTTACCTTTTATGTTTACAAAAAGTACAGAATATTATAAAAATTATATATGCAGTGAAAGATGATGTCCAGAAATTAGGCCGTTAATCAAAGATGTGAGAACATCTAACAGAATAGCTTAGCCTTGGTGAAAGAAAACACCTCAAATTAATGTGGCGCATGTTTGTTTCCCACATTCTCCCTGTTTTATCTACCAGGAGCAAAGGCACACTACTCCTCCTCATGACAACAGTGTCCAGTCTTCAATAAAGACACATTTAATGACCACCTTAGTCAGTAATAGGCCTTATTCACCTCAAAAATCAATGACCTCTCCGTTAAGGCCCGAATTTGTAAATTTGATGTGTACACAGTACACTGCACAGTGCTGCCTTGTAATTAACCTGATTATAATAGAAATTAGAGAAGAATCTATTATCAAAAGTTGGATCTGAGTCTATACAAATAATCAAATTTTAATCGGGTCCACTTCAGATCCTGACCCGATTTACCCGAAACACTGATAACCCCTAAACTCCTAACCCCCAAAAAGCACCATCACCCATCTCTTTCCCACAAAGACAAAACAAAGGACCTGAAACCTTTTCCACCAATTTAAACCCATCACACACCTCCCCCCTCCCCTTTCCAAAAATAAATAAATAAAAATAGAGAACAAGAAGGAATCAAAATTATTCTTATATTCATTTAACCAAGTGGGCCGTTTTCGTCTCTCTCTAAAACATGGTACAAAACGTTTCAAAATTCAAACCGTACATACATATATATAATCACTGAACAAAGTAATGACAACAAAAAATTAACAAACACAAACATTCTCTCATTATATATATTTATTCCACCACCCAATCATTTCTCAACAGTATTATACTCACGTGCAGAAACAACCTTAGACATGGCAAAAGTTACCAACTTTCACAAATGCTCCAAAGAATCAAAACCCAGAAACACAAAATTAAGTACCAAAACCTTAACATATATTAAAAAAACACAAACATTCTCTCATAATTGCACCACCCAATCATTTCTCAACAGTGTTACACTAACATACACACTAACACACACAGAGAGACCTCAACATAGCAAAAGTTACAAACAAATGCATAAAACAATCAAAACCCAAAAACACAAAATTAAGCACCAAAACCAAAAACCCATTAAAGAAAAAAAAAAAAAAAAAACCTGTTCTAGAAGAGGGGGGTCCCATGAGCCACGAACCCAGTTCCTATGAAGCCGCAAATTCCACTGCTCAACCTCGAGCTCTTGTTCTTCCTCGTCGAAAAGCACCAAGTACTTGGAGTTTTCATAAATGTCCATAACCGTGCCTTTAACCCACGAACATCCTCGAAAGGCGTCGACGGAGTCACCGACTTTGAGGCGGTGGTAGGAGTCGCTTGGCGGAATGGGCCTGATCCGGGCCCAATGGACGTACTCGGTGAGGAGTTGCGGGCCGCAAGGCCCACTGTGCAATGACATAAGGGTTTGGTACTGAATCAAGAGGTGGTGGTCTTTGGTGGAATGTGAGCGTAGCACGGTGGCGGGGTAGTAGGGTCCATTGGTGGCGACGCTGGTGGTGGTGGTGGTGGCGTAGGAATGGTGGTGTGGCTTTGTCACTTCCACTTGGTCGCCTTTCCTGAATGGGGTCTCTGAGTCTGACATTGTGAGTGAGCTTTGAGAGAGACAGAGAGAGTCACAGAGATCACAGGGAAGAGAGAGAGAGAATCTCTGACATTGTGGCGGGAGACAAGTACATTTTAGTAACAAACGGACGGTATGTATTCCATATATGCACATGACACATGTACATTTCATTCTACTCTACTCTTTCAAGGTTTTCAAACCAAAAACAATTAAAATTTTCAAATTTTCCCATTCAAATTTAATTTATATATTTGATAGTATAAAGGCTATAAGCATATTATTTTAGTACATTTTCACAAGATATTGTATATATGGTATTTATTCCATGTAATTAGACATGTACATTTCAAGGTTTTCAAATCAAAAAAATTTCAAATTTCAAATTTCAAATTTTAGCATAACAAATTTAATTTTTATATTTGATGGTATAAGCATATCGTGTTCATAAAAAAAAGTAATTATATTTTTAATAATTTTTTTTTCTATTTGGTGTCCACGCAACGCTTTTTTTTATTTTTTAAGACTACTATTAGTCTTGTAACAATGGTTAAATATATATATATATATATATATATATATATCTTATTCTGGATTTATTGTAAGTTTGTAATATCCAATTCAACATAGTGAAGATGTAACTATCTATAACTTATAACTTTTCTTTGTGAACGTTAGTCATTAGGCTAAATCATGTAACACAGACTTTTTTTTTCTACTTCTGCTTCTCTCTTTATTTTAGATCTCTAACAAAAATAACAAGTGAATGAAGAATATGATATTATTCAACAAATGTCCTTTTGAGATTAGGGATTTTAGCCTTTAATTGTAGAATTAGTCAACACCTTTAGAAGCCTATTGATTTTACAAGGAAATTATTTGCAGTTTTATTCCTTGATTTTCTCAATCATATTTAAAAAAAAATACTTTTACAAATTGCAATAATGTCCATCAATACATTGCTTGAATGTGTTTGAATGTTCTTCACATGTTCATATGATGTTCTTTACATGTTCATACATATAACCCTGCTAGATCTTAGGATGCTATGAAATTTAAGTCAAACATGTGTTGTTACTTGATTCTTATCACTTGGCACACACCATCACCTTGATTTAAACTTTGATCCAAATAAAATAATTATTATGCTAGAATTAGGATTTTTCGCTATGCACACAAAATCACATGTTAATTTTCAATTTCAAGCAAGATCACATGTCACATTTACTTTTAAGTTCTAACATGCAATTGATGAATGACATGTTATTTGTATGGATGATGTGACATGATCATTAGCCACCATAGTCTAAAAGACTGATTTCACTGGGTAAGGTGAATGTCTAACCCCTTCTTACCTTGTAATTTAACCTCCAAATTTAAATCAAGGGCTTCTTACATTAGTTCTTGTTCATGTACTTCTACATTATATATAATGTAACTATGACCAAAGCCACATAATTCTTAGATTGTATCTAGGACCAAGGCATTGTAATGTTATTTATATTGAATGTAAAATTTAATTATTCAACGGAGTACATTCCAATCATATGGGTTTTTCTTATTTATCTTTTAAATAAAATAAGTGACAAATTCATGTAAAATTCTCAATTTATGGGAAAAAAATATTACCAATTGAATTGTCATTTTGAGAAGCACCAACACGATTCCACACATTCACGCTAGTTTGGCCCAACTAAGGAACGTTGGTGGGTTGGGGGTGCAATCTTTCACATTTTCCAATTTAAATAATTAAAATAAGTAACAACTTCATTTAAAACCCTCAATCTAAAGAAAAAAGAATCAACATTTTGAGGGAAATTTTTTTAAGTATGAATGATTCTAATTTTTTCATATCATAGTTTTTTAAAAATATATACAAAACTAATGACAGTCAGTGTTTATTTTAATGTTGGTAATGTGACAAAATTTGAACTATTAATTAAAATATGAATTGATAGAATTTTAAGAACTTTATAATAAATGTATTTATAGATACAAAATAGTGTTAGTCAATATTTGTTTAAATATTGATAGCGTAATAAAATTTAAATTATGCATTTAAGTACAAATTGTTAGGATTTTAAGAAATCTGTAGTAAAGATTGTTGAGGTACAAATTTTCGGGCCCTAATCCTATTAGCCCACTCACTAAAAAATACACATACAAGCCCATAAACTATTTTAGGCCCACATAAATATTTCTTACATACTTCCCACATATTATCCAAATATTCTCCATATTATTACCCAACTTGGGCTCCCACAAATATTTCCTATATAAACCCCATAAATTATCTTGGGTCCTTTCACAAATATTACCTATTATATCCCACTTGGGTTTTCACAAAAATACTTATCACACTACTACCAAAATTGGGCCACAAAATTATACTATCTCCACAAAAAGGCCCAAACTTATTTACCTTGTGAGCAAAACCCAAAAAAGCCCAACAAAACCCTCTTACAAAGCCCGTTGCTACCCGACACCCTAAATCCCATTGCTACACGACACTCTTACTAAGACCGTTGCTACAAGGCAATATTTTTACAAAATCCCAAAAAGCACAAATATTATTTTGGCAGCTATTTACAAAAACCCAAATATTATTTTGGCACCTATTTACGTATTATTTTGGCGCCTATTTACAAAGCCCAAATATTATTTTGGCAAAAACAATTACATTATGCTCAAAGCCCATAACTATTTATTGGCAAAAAACATATTTTTATATACTAAAGTCCCTAACTCATGAGAAATATAAATTACTCAAAAATACTTCATTTACAAAATTTATGAGAACTATGCTTATTTTTTCTATAATCAACTAACTACAAAAGCCCATGTATATCACACATGGCAAAACTATTCATTTTGTAGGGATGAACGAGCCTAAGGAAGCCCAACAACAAGGCCTAGCCGAAACAACCCAGCCCATGTGCTCATCTCATCAATTGAAGTTCACTTGAGTAACTAAAGTGGTTAGACTAACCACTAGTCAAGTTTTAGTACAACCAAGCTGACAATTGGGGCCCATTACCATCAATTCCAACTTGTCAAATCAAATCAGAAGAGGACACTGATAACGCCTTAAAATGTGTACTTGTTATATATTTATGTGGGCGTTATCTCCTTATTACTATGCTTAATTTGTATAATTAAGCCATGATTTGTATTAGTCCCTATTATTTATCTTTACATAATTTCTTGAATAAGATGCTATTCATTGTGTGTAATTTTCTACTTTCAGGAAATCATGTGAGAAAGATGAGTTTACAGGAATTTATGAGAGAATGGAGGCCAAACTAAAATTAAAGTGGAGTTAAAGGACCATGCCTAAATGTCTAAGGAGGTGCAGCTGGAGTGCTTGGATCATCTAACATGATTGGAAGCTTCAAATAAGGAAAGAAATCAAAGAGGCAGAATCTGAAAAGGAAAAATCTGATTTGAGCACTGATCAGTATTTTCGGCGTATCTCTCTCCTCAAAAATCCAATTGACACAAGACCGGATGGGTTGGAACCGTGACTTAAATATCTACAACTTTCCAGTTTTGAATTTTTCGAAATTCTCAATTTTTGAAGGCCAAAATTAACTCACAAGTTACTGCTGTAAACCTGGACGGAAATTTAAATAGTGAAAAGTTTTATTTTCTTTGGACACTTAGACATTAGGATTTTAGAAGGGAGGCGGTGAGAACGAATTTTGGCAAAGAAAACCTTGTATTTTTCTTTCTCTAATGGCAGCCTAAACTCTTTGCTAGGGCTAGGGGTTATGTTTCTTCTCTACGGTATGAATATTCAATGTGATTCTTTCTAGGATTTTATCAATGACATATTTGATTGTTCAATTAGATTTCTTTTGATGTATTAGTTCTTCCATGCTTTCAATAAGTTCAATCATGTTTTTCTTATTGTTTAGAGGAATTTCTAATAGTTTCAAATAGAAATCATGTTTAAAAGTGAATGGGTTTTTCTGAAAACTTTTCTAACCACATTATTAATCGAGGTTATCATGCGTTCTTGAATTGTCTCAGTTCAACCGAATCATAAGTTTTTAATTGTATAAGAACAATCAATTATGAAATATATATTTTCTTAGATCACAAAGAATTTCATATCGATATAGGGAAACACCCCGATGCCCTAGTATTTACATTATTGATTTAAATCAGTTTTTATTATTATTCTTGTTAACAATCACCAAGCAAAAGTATTTTTCTTCTTCACCCAAATTACTGTTTAATTATATTGTCTTTGAATTTACCCTGCTCCTTGTGGTTCGACCTCGGTACTCCGAGAATTATATTGCTACGATCTCCTGCACTTGGGAGTGAGTAAGCAGACACGTGTCTAGAAAGTTACACCCTTCCTTGCCAAGCTGATTTTCATCATTTCTCATGTGACACAAAGTTAAGATGACATGACATAAAGTTAGGAAGCTTCAGCCAGGCATTTTTCCTTTCTTCTCTAACCCATTCAGTCAAGGACTAAGGGCAGCCATAACTAAACCATGAAAGCTTCTAGAATGACTTGAAAACAGTTCACTATTATGCCAAAAACGTGTATTTTCTGGTTCATGGTCCAAGCACATGAACCAAAATGGGGAAACTTAGGAGAATGTGGTTTGGAAGGCACCAAAGGGATCTCCAGCAGAGTTCCCAGCAAAGGGCTCCAAGGTTGACACCTGGCTTGGAGTGATACAATCTGCCCTAAGGAGCTCTAATTCTAGCAGTAGCAAAACCAAGATCATTAACCTAATACATGCTCTAATCCCATTAACTGAGGACAATAAGCATTTAATGCTAAGTCAAAACTCCAACTGCCATTACCCAAAACAACAAAGAACACTCTAAAACTAAACTTACCACTCTTGGCCAAATCCTAGGAACGATTCTCCAAGAATTTTCTGAAGATTGAGGCTGATTTAACAGAGATTATTGGCTAATTACCCCCTTAAACTCAATTATAAATGGAACACTCCATTAACACTTCAACACATACTAATAGAGAAGAACTCTCTCATAAACTTCTTTATTTTCCTCTCTCTAATTTTCTTTAAGCTCTTAGTGAGGTTCTGAGCCTCTAAGTTCTTAGTTTCAAACTTAGAAACTAAGCTCTTCAGCCCCTAACTCACAAATACCCCTTCACACCTCCACTTATAAGCTCTTATCCATCTCTAGCAGCAAGCCCCAACAGCTTTACTAAACACTCTCTCACTCATTACTCATACCACCCAAAAATGACCTTCACCACTCACTACATATACTATATCCACGAGCATACCTTGGCAACGAAATGATCTTGCTGCACTAGCTGAAATCTCTCTCTCTCTCCCTTCATCTCACACTAAGTTCCCTCATTATTAGTTATAATGGAGCCCGTGGTGTTTGTTTATTCATTTACTATTGAATGTTATAATGTAATTGTTACTATAGAGTTTTTCCCCCATGTTATTGTATTAGAGGACTCTTCTTCATTAGAACCAATGGATGATGATTTTGAAGATGCAGATACTTTCTTTAATCTGTGAAATAATTAACGGCTGGAATATTTTACCGCTGAAATCTTTTACCACTGGAATATTTACTGCTGAATTATTTTACTGTTGGGCTATTTCTTTATTGCAGTATGCCTTTTATTGTGCTGATGTGTCTATTATAGGAAATGTTTTTTGGGCCATCCCATAACCCTCGTCAGTCCCATCCTAGGCCCAAGACATAAAATAAGGTGAATTCTTCAAATCTTCATCGATAGCCTTTGGGCCATGCTTCAAGCCCATTGTCGAGTTTCGGTCTAGACCCCTAACCCAACATAAATCTCATTTGTTGGAAGGAAGACGTTTTCACCCCTAACATTTTGGCGACTTCACTAGGGAGCCTATTGAAGCCAAGAGTTCACCATGCCTCCTAGGTTGCAGAATAGCTGACAAGAAGGGACTCAAAACAACAACCCTCCAACAGCACAAAGCCATCACTGCCCAGCTACACAAGAAGAACAAGCCGACCAACATGAAGTTAATCAGGAGGGTTCTAACCATCGATTCTCTTTCCTTTTGGAGATGTTACAAGGAATGCAACAAGCTCAGTTTGAACTTGCTGAATCTATAAGGGTCTTGAGAGAGGCTCAAGAACCAGTTCTCCAGCCACTACATGAAGGACTAGATCCTAGAACACATCAGGAGAGAGGATCAGCCGCTAGAAACCCTCAATCTGGTAAGCAAAATGCCTCTCTTCCTCGTTTGTTACATTATCTGATCTCACTACTTCGCTAGAAAGGGAAAGGATTAGCCAGCCAAGGGAACCAAGGTACTTTGTTCGTAGGCCACAATACCCAGCTGAGTTACGAAGCAAGCCATACCTGGAGAAATATTAGACTCCCACCTTCGCTCTTTATGATGGGAGGAAAGCGAATGCAATTGAGCACGTCAACAAGTTTCTAGATTCTATGGGCCCTTTTACTAGAATTAGAGATCTTTGTCTAAGGGAGTTCTCAAAATCCTTTACTGATCGTGCATACACATGGTATCCCACTCTCCAACTAGGTTCTATTGCCACATGAGATGAAATGGTTGAAAGTTTCTGCTCAAAATACTTTTATATGGAGCAAAAATTTACTATCCTCACTCTACACAACACTAAACAAAAGTCCTCCAAGGGACTCCTTAACTTCATCCGGTGATTCAAAGACACTGCTCTTGATTTTTATGGGCAGTTCAAAGAACAAGAGCTTGTTGAAATTTGCATTGATAACATGTCTCATAAGTACCGAGCCCAGCTGCTCCAGAAAGCTCGTAAGACAGCAGTATCAGTCAGACCTTCCACCACTGAAAAACCCAAGTTAGAAAAGAAAAGTGTTCCTCAAGCTCTCACAGTCTCTAGTAGTGAACCAATGGTGGGAGTGAAGCGAAAAAAAAAGAGGAGGAAGAACTAGAAGAGTATCCTCTCATACCATGCACTGATGAAGAAATGAATGATGTCATTGATAAATGGATGGCTAATGGAGTACTTAAGCCCTTCAAGCCTAGTCGAGAACCTGCTCCGAAAGACATGTGAAAGCCCTTTTATTGTCGGTATCATCGATATGTGAGTCATGGAACTAGAGATTGTAGAGAAATCCGGAGAACATTTCACAAGAAAATTTTAGATAGCACCTTAAACCTCACCCGTTAGCAGGAGGTCCAATAGAACCCACTGCCTCAGCATCACAGAAGGAAAGCCACAGTAGCTGTACTCTTTCATAATGGGGCTGATGAGGATGAAATGGCCAGCAGTACAAGTATGCCTCCAGCAGCTATCTCTACTCTTCAAAGAAGCCCAACCTTTCGGACTTTGTTCAATCAATTAGGGCTCAAGGAAGAGTCAAGTAGAACAACAACCGAAACTCTTGTATCCATTGCTACCAACTCAAGAACCCACTGCCTCACAACTGAAGCTCATGCTAGCCGAGCTTTCCTAAAGACTACTAATGCCATTACCTTCACCAACGAGGATATGGAGGTATAACACCCTGATCATAGTAGACCATTATATGTTGCTGCTTAGATTAATGATGTTCACATAAAACAGGCACTAGTCGACACGGGTGCATCACTCAATCTTATCCCAACCAGCACACTCAAAGCAGCTAGAATCCCACTCAGCAAAATAGTTGGGGCTCCTATTGGAATTTTTAATTTTGCTGGAATTCATGAGTACACTATTGGTAGTGTACAACTAGTTCTCAAAGTGGGGACCGTTGTGGCTCTCACCAGATTTCATGTAATCGACTCACCCATCTCTTATCATGCTCTACTTGGGAGGCCATGGCTCCACAAACACAAGCTTATGCCATCTACTTACCACCAATGTGTCAAGGGAAGATTTAATGGCAAGCCTATACGCAACCCTACTAATCCTACACCATTTGATCTATCCGAGGCACACTACTTTAAAACTACTTTCTACGATGAGCTCACCCCAAGTGGAGAAGATTCTACTTCAAGGCTTGTTGGGATCCCATAACCCTGCTGGCAAGACATTGAGAATGATCTAGAAATAGACATGAGGTCTCTCCTTGATTAAAAGAAAAAGAAAAGAGAACGTGGGAAAACCTCCAGCAGTGTCTCATAGCCACGAGGTGTGCAAGTCCAACTGTCAGATGGTCGTTTGGGGTATCATTTATGGTAGTACGTGGGGCCTAGCTGCCTTAAGCAGAAAGGTCCCGGATTGAATGAGGCAAGCACTATGCCAACATGTTGCAATACTCAAGAAATAGAAGCCCCAGCGAGAGAAAAAAATCTGCCCAATAGTTTGGCAGAACTATCTGAAGAGCCTTCAGCAGTGACCAATTTTTCACCTAATGTAAAGCTAGAAACCATTAATCTCAGTGATGATCCTAGTGTCCAATGACCAAGTTCAATTAATGCAACTTTGCCACCACTGAAAAAAGCTCAACTCATTTCACTATTAAAGGAGTACATTGATGTCTTTGCTTTGGAGTACCATGAGATGCCCGGTTTGGATCCTAGCCTAGTAACACATGCTCTTAACGTGGAACCAGGGGTAAAGCTAGTAGTATAGCCCAGGTAGACCTTCCATCCTGATGTTGAAGCTTAAATTATTTAAGAAGTCGAGAAACTCCTCACGGTTGCATTCATTAAGTCCATCATGCATCCAAAATGGCTTTCCAACATTGTCTCAGTCAAGAAAAAGAACGGACAAATACAATGTTGTGTCTACTTCCAGAATCTTAATAAAGTATGCCCCAAAAATGAGTTTCCACTTTCGAACATGGATATGCTCATTGACTTAGCTGCTAGACATGTTATGTCTTCATTCATGGACGGTTTCTGCGGTTATTAATCAGATCAGAATGTCATCCAAAGATGCAGCCAAAACAGCCTTTCGAACTCCTATTGGCAACTTTTACTACATCGTCATGCCCTTCGGTCTCAAAAATGTTGAAGCCATATATCAAAGGGCTATAACCATAATCTTTCATGATATGATGCATAAAGAAATCAAAGATTATGTGGATGACATTGTTGTGAAGTCAAAGACGAGGAGATCATCTTGCTATCTTATGAAAAGTCTTTGAAAGGTGTCGGCTCTATAAGCTTCTCATGAATCCATTTAAGTGTGCCTTTGGAGTTATGACTAGAAAATTTTTGGGGTTTCTTGTCCACCAAAGAGGCATAGATGTTGATCCTAGCAAAGTGCAAGCCATTGCTACTTTAAAGCCACCTACCACACTCACACAACTCAAAAGTCTTCTTGGTAGACTCTCATACATCTGGTGGTTCATTCTAGGTCTCGTTGCCCTTACAGTTGTCTTTACACCACTACTGAAAAAAGGAAGACCCTTCCGCTAGACTTCCAAATGCCAGCAGACGTTCCTCTAGCTACAGCAACTTATGACCAAACTGGCAACCATATGTGCACCCATACCTAGAAAACCACTCAAGCTGTATTATGCTTCCAACGATGAAGCAATTGAGGTATTTATAGCCCGAGATGATCAAGAAGGGATTGAACAACCAATTTATTATATTAGCAAAAAGTTAAAGGACATTGAATCTCGCTACCCAAGGGCTGAAAAAGCTTGTCTTACTCTAATATATCCTACACAGGGGCTGCGTCATTATCAGCTAGCTCACACAATACAACTCTTAACAAAATCTCATCTGATCCACTCACTCTTGAGGCATTCGGTTCTTTCCAAAAGGCTAGCACAATGGCTCTTGCAATTATTTGAATTTAGGATCATTGCAATCACCCCAACAGCTATAAGGGGTCAAGCCATCACTGATTTGCTGTCAAACTTTCCTGGTGAAGACAGTTGGAACATTACTGATAATGTACTTGGCGAGCTACCAGAGATTGCACTAATGGAAACAGTTGGAGCTGTTTGGACTTTACGTTTTACGAATCCTCTACCACTTCTGAAGGAGGAGTTGGAATAGTCCTGTCCAAGAATATTGGAGAAACAGTGGCAATGTCATTCAAGCTTGACTTTCCATGCACCAACAATATGGCTGAATATGAAGCATATCTTATAGGCCTAACGGTGGCTCGTGAAATGGGTATCAAACATCTTCAAGTAATTGGAGACTTAAATCTAGTTGTTTGCCAAGCTAGAGGAGATTTCGCACTCAAGGAACCATCCTTTGCTCCATATAAAGCTATGGCTTAAAGGTTAGAGGACTCTTTTGAAGAGTTCAATATTGAACACTCTTTAAGGTCCGACAATCGTTTCGCCGATACTTTAGCCACCTTGGGACAGCTTTGAAGGTGCAACTACAGATGTTACTATTGTGAAAAGGCCTATTCCTATCGTACATATGCTAAAAGAAGAGTTCTTTGATCAACCGCTAGAACAGACAAATTGGCGATCATCCCTTAAAGAAGCACTATTATCACCGGATGAAAAGGATCATTTGAAGGTGCTCAAAGATTACGCTCTAATGGTAGGGGAGCTGTACAAAAACTTCCTGAAGGAGTTCTAGCTAGATGCTTAAGCCCGGATGAGTCCACTAAGCAATTAAAAGAAGTTCATGAAAAATCATGTGGCTCTAGCGGTTCTGTCAGTCTCTATAGATGCCTCCAGTGGCTAAGGTATTACTATTACTGGCCAGAAATGAGCAAACAAGCTACCACTGTCCAAGAACAATGCACAAACTACCAATATGCTTTTGATCAGATGGAGTCATATGCAGTCTTTACCACTAGTGATTGGCGTATACCATTCCTTGAGTATCTCATAGAAGGCATCTTACCCGATAATCATGACGAAGCCTACCGCTTGAAAAAATTGGCTACTCGTTATTTTGTGGAAAGAAGTATTCTTTTGTAGAAGGGGTTCAATGGGGAGCCTTTGAGATGCCTAGGGACCCCCAAAGCACAATCAATCATGCAAGAGGTACATGTAGGAGAGTGTGGTGACCATTAAGGCAAAAAGCGACTTCTCTAGCAATTGCTCAATCTTGGGTATTTATGGCCCACCATGAAACAAGATGCAGCTGAATGTGTGAAGACATTCCATACTTGCCAAGTCCATGGGAATCTCATACACACTCACCCCACTAACCTCCAAAACATGCTGACTCCTTAGCCATTCCATACTTGGGGGGCTTGATCTAATAGGCCCAATCAATCCAGCATCCAAGGGTCAAATTTGGATACTAGTAGCTACCAAATACTTCACAAAGTAGGTTAAAGCCGTTCCCCTAAAGAAGGCTATAGGCCCAGCTATTGCAAACTTTATCTGAGAGCATATAATTTGCAGATTTGGCATTCCTCACGAGATTGTTACTGATAATGGCACTCCTTTTGTCAATAAAGATGTCTAAAAATTACTTGACCATCACCACATCAAGCACTGCAAGTTCACTCCCTATTATTCACAAGGCAATGGTCAAGAGGAAGCCACCAATTAAGTGCTATTGAGAATTCTCAGCAAGATGGTGCATGAATATAAGGGTGGCTGGATAGAACACCTGCTGAAAACCCTATGGGCATACCGAAGCTCAAGCAAAACAGCCACCGGACTATCACCATTCTCTCTTGTATATGGTACCGAGGCTATATCTTTAGTTGAGCTATTGGTTCCCACCCTAAAGGTTGTTCATGGACAAGAAGTAGACATGGATGTAGCCACTTGTGCAGAAATCAAAATTACGTACCTTGAAACCTTGGAGGAGACACAAAATCTTGCCTATAACTATACCCAATAGTACTAGCAACAGATGGCCAATGCTTACAACAAGGCCATGAAATCCAGGGTTTTTGTCAAGGGACAAATGGTTTTAAAGGTAGCAAATCATGTTAGGAGGAACCTCTCAGCACCCTCTAAGTTTGCCCCAAGTTGGGAGGGGCCCTATCTCATAAGGGAAGCTAGTGACAGCGGTTATTATTGTCTAGCTACAGCGGAAGGTGAAAGTCTCATGGAACTTATTAATGGCAAATGGCTTAAGTTGTACTATGCTTAACTCAACTTTCAAGTATGTACTAACTCTCCTTGTATAATCTTAAACTACTACTATGTGAATAAGAAGTAAGCATTGTCTTTTGCTTCAAATATGAATTTCTTATATTTACAAATACTCTAATATTACTTTCTATACATAAATATGCATACTCTGAACCATGAATAAAGTTGCAGCCTTAACAGCTGGGTATTTTGAACCAAAACAGTCATAAGCACAATAAATATTTTCAAAACTATGTATATGATTTCCATGACAATACTTTAACTTGAACATACTATTCTCTAATAAATAAAGCATTTTTCACAAAACGAATTCATATACCTGTACAGAAATAGCCTACATAGCTAAATAAACCCAAAATACATAACATGTTTCATTACATCATAACTTAAGGACAGGTTGTTCAAAAAACTAAGCTATTAATTAAAAGCTAGTCTAATAAGCCATCGCCAAAGGTTTCCCCTGAGGAAGAAGCACCTCCAGTTAATGATGACTGCATCATTTCATCCCTTTGGCTCACTAAAAGAGAAAGCTCAACTGTCTTTGCTGCAATTTCTTTCTCAAGATCAGCTATCTTCACTGCAAGCTCATTTAACATAGTCTCATTATCTCCAGTAATACAAGTCTCAACAGCAGTCTAAATCTTATCAAGGAAGAATTGAACTCCAAACTTCATGAACAACAAATCCTTAAGAGCATTCTTCCACTCAAGTGCTCTCTTCAAATTTTTACTCTCAAGCTTTGTTCGCTGCATATCTAGCAGTACTATAACAAGCAACTAAAGTCTAGATTTCCTCAATGAAGCATCTAGCTTGCATCCAGTCATGAAGTGAGGATGTTTCCTTACAATTTCTTCCAACAGTGCCTGACCCTCTGTAGGAATCTCAAACTGCTAGAACATGACAGTACTACTTGAAAGGGGGTAGAAGTTAGCCACTACTTTCTCATTCTCTTCATCTTCAGCAAATTGCTCCAAGAATTCTTCAAGGCTCATTCTCTAGATAGCAGCACTAAAAGATTCACTCTACAACTCTGCAAAAAGGAACATGATTATATGAGGTTCCTTGCTCTATTGAACATTATGGACAATCGAAGAAGCAACATGCGTTTGGTTGGGCATCCTAGCAGTAGCTCCCCCAGCAGAGACAGCACAACAAGATCCTTGCCAGCATGTTCTTGGCTGGGCATTCCAGTAGCAGTTTCTCCAACAGTGACAGCAATAGTAAAACCCTCATCAGCCATCTCTATATCTTCATCAGTTGGACCTAGAGAATAAAGGACATCAGGAGAGGAAACGCAAGAAGAAACTGAAGCAAAGGACAGTAGTTTATTGAAGTCAGCAGTTGTATCCTCAAAATCGTACTCTTCTAATTATGTCTCTTCACTATCACCAAACTGTTGTAGCCATAAAAACATATGGTTAGCACCAAAAATGAAGGCAAAGAAGAAAAGAAAAAAGATAGAAATGATGTAAGAAGATAAGGGATCTATCAGAATACCTCTTCTAAAGAGTTAGGAACCTTTATGTTAAGGACATATTTTATGTAATTGGCTAATCTTGTGACAAAATGCACTTTACTTGTAATTGGATAGATTTAGAATGTATTTAATACTTCAAGAAATAAGAGTTTAAGTTCAGTATTAAAGTCATGCAAATCTGTCCAAAAAACAAGTGAAGAAGTGTTGATTTTTTAAAGCTCGATAGTTGCTCGACACTTCTCGACAACTAAGCTATCTATCAAGCTCTTCAGCTATTTCTTATCACAATCTCGACACCTCTTGACAGTTGGTGTATTAATCGAGAAAACTCCTGTCCCCTCGATAACTTCTCGACACCTCTCGATTGATCTGAGTTTTACGAAATTCAAATTTTCAGATCTAATTTTTGGCTCATGCTGACATGTATGTGTAGGGTTTCTTTTCTCATAACCCTAGACATATATAAGGCTTATTTTAGAGGCCGTCACATAAAAGAATACAAGGAGAACATATACAAAAGGTGATTGATGCCTTATTTTCTCTGAAAGAAGTTACTGCGTCTTTATACTTTAGGGTTTTGTAACCAAGTGCTTCTTGATCTTCATTATTGATGAAGTGAAGAACTTTGTAGCCAACAACCTTCTTCAAGTTGGTGTGTTAGTCATGTACTGGAAGCTGTGCATCTTTGGTTAGTCACGTATTGGGATCCGTGCATTAAAAGGGTGGCATTCATATATTGAAGAGTTCAGAGGTTCTGAAGTGGTAGAAGGTTTCTACTGTAAGTTCATCTACGGGGATTGTAGAGTCTAGGGACAAAACTTTTGTACTAGATCTGAAACTTCTCTTTACTATAGTAGATTGTTTTTTGAGAAGGT
This sequence comes from Quercus variabilis, assembly GCA_030445155.1. NCBI lineage: Eukaryota > Viridiplantae > Streptophyta > Magnoliopsida > Fagales > Fagaceae > Quercus > Quercus variabilis. The sequence goes on from CP129450.1 coordinate 11,846,132, forward strand.
TTCCTCCCAAGTTTTTTTACTGTGAAACTAGTTGTTTCATTGGATTTTCTGGGTCACCATATCTTGTCTTATTTAATTTTCCTATGTGCATAATTTTGACATGATATTGATGTTTGTTTATTTTAACAAGTTTTATTCATAATAAATCTAATTAATAACTTGGGTTTAAAACTTGTTAATTCTATCAACTGTGGTCTATATTTCCTAACACTTTACTCTACCAGCACTAGTCTTCCTTCCACATTGCTTCAATGGCGAAAGTGCATTAGCAGATGCCACAACTGTAACACTGAACTTAGTGGCTGGAGCTGCACCAGAACCAAATGGGACAATAGCTGGGCCCTTAGGACTGCTAGTCTTGGGCTTCTCAGCGCTTGCTCTCTTACGCTTTACCTTTTTAGGCTTATCTTCGGAAGGAGGTGATTTGCCATGAGATCTCTTGGTTGCACTAGTGGCTAGATTAGACTTAGGGGCTCTCACTCCATTCTATGGGAACGTTGCCACCATGAACCACCCAGCCATTAAGGTAAGCCTGCCACTTAACAAATCCCAAATTTTGCCTAGTAGCCCATGCCAAGCTGCCCTTGTATTTGGAATAAGCCGAGCATTGGTAGAAGGCTCACTCAAAGGGGGACTTATCACCACTTGGTCAACCCCTCGGCTATTTACAAAATCAATGAAGGTGCTTATCACCTTCCTCCAATACAGTTGCATATTTGAAATGGCATACCCCTTAGGGTGCCTACTTGAAACCAAGACTCTCTCCACCTTGCTAGCCCAATATTCCATTGTTGTACCATGAACCAGTGACTTCATTGCATCACTCAAGGGACATCTTGTGGCATTGTATTGTATCAAATCAAACCCGTACCACTCGAATAGAGGATGTACGAAGGGGATGTAATAGGCAAAAATTTGGGAATCTTCTCATGATCAGCCAATCCAAACTCTTGAAATCCAGGCCTAGCATTTGAAAAAGGGTTCAGAAAGCAAAACCCAGCAACAACATAAGAATAGGGCTTCCAAGCAAAGTGAGCCCCATCATCCAGCAATGTGATTAAAGGAAGCTTCCAAACCTTCAACCCCATCCACTTCATAAGCAAAGGAAAATCATCTTCAAAACCAAGAAATTGAAGCTCACCATTAGGTCCAGTAGCTTGGACCACCCAATTGGCCATTTTCACATCGCCAACATCTTTGCCAACATCAATATAATCTTTTGAATGCTCTCATATGAAAGTTTGCAACAATACTACATTAACACTAAACTTAACAATATGGTATGGAGATCCTTCAAGCTCATCACTACGTAATATATCAAGCTCAGAATATAGGGTACCTAAACACAAAGTGCCTAAAGGCAAGGACATGCCTCTACTTAACACCACGGCTAGAGGGAATGTGAAAGGCTTCATGAACTGTACTGGATCGGAATTAAACACACATTTGCTCATCCACAAAGCTAAGAATGCAGCCCTCCTTATATCAACATCCTTGGATTCTCTAAACTCCAAAATCCTAAAGAAGAACATGACTCTATTAACTATCCAAGATGTAGAGCCTAGCCTCTACACCAACAACTACGACAATAGCCTCAGCTTTGCCCTGAGCCGCAGCCTCACTTCTTGACACAGCCACTCCAGCGATACCAGCATCACTAGAGCCTAGCGGTTCTTCCCTTTCAGCCATGACCACAAAAGCAAAAATATTTTTTTTCTCAGGAACAAAAAATAGGGAAATAAAACACTTACTGCCACCGCGGGAAGTAAAATAAATTGTGGGCCTTTCTCTCACTTGTCCGAAAGCAAAAAGGGAAGAAAGAAAATCTTAGTTTCCCTCTTAACCTTAGCTGAAGCTCTCTATTTCTCTCACTCTTGGCCAAAGACAAGAAAAAGGAGGAAGAAAAGGCTCTGAATCTTAGTCACTCTCTCTGCTTTGGTTAAAACTAGTGTTACTCTCTCACCCTTGGCTAAAAATAAGAAGAAGAAGAAAAGGCTCATTCTATGCCTTAATCTCTCTACCCCTCGTTCCAAGCAACCAAAAAAAAAAAAGAAAAAAAGAGAAGAAGCAACCAAAGCCAACCTTTTTACTGGTAGGCATGAAAGCTACAAGTGACAAGACATGGGAAAAAGGCCAGCATTTAATGCAAGAAACCTGGGGAATAAATGAAAACCTACCAAGTGTTGAATGTGGGAAAGTTATAGGAGCTTAACCCCTTCTTACCTTCTTGTTCATGTACTTCTACATTATATAGAATGTAACTATGACCGAAGCCACATAATTCTTAGACTGTATCTAGGACCAAGGCATTGTAATGTTATTTATATTTAATGTAAAATTTAATTATTCAACAGAGTACATTCCAATCATAAGGGTTTCTTATTTTCCTTTTAAATAAAATAAGTGACGACTTCATGTAAAATTCTCAATTTATGGGAAAAAAATATAACCAATTGAATTGTCATTTTGAGAAGCACCAACACAATTCCACACATTTTACGCTAGTTTGGCCCAACTAAGGAATGTTGGCGGGTTAGAGGTGTAATCTCTCACATTTTCCTATTTAAATAATTAAAATAAGTAATGACTTCGTTTAAAACCCTCAATCTAAAGAAAAAAGAATCAACATTTTGAGGGAAATTTTTTCAAGTATGAATGATTCTAATTTTTTCATGTCATAATTTTTTAAAAATATATACAAAATTAATGACAGTCAGTGTTTATTTTAATGCTGGTAAAGTGACAAAATTTGAACTATTAATTAAAATATGAATTGATAGAATTTTAAGAACTTTATAATAAATGTATTTATAGAAACAAAATAGTGTTAGTCAATATTTGTTTAAATATTGATAACGTAATAAAATTTAAATTATTCATTTAAGTACAAATTGTTAGGATTTTAAGAATTCTACAGTAGAGATTGTTGAGGTACAAATTTTCGGGCCCTAATCCCATTAGCCCACTCACTAAAAAATACCCACACAAGCCCATAAACTATTTTGGGCCCACATAAATATTTCCTACATACTTCCCACATATTACCCAAATATTCTCCATATTATTACCCAACTTGGGCTCCTACAAATATTTCCTATATAAGCCCCATAAATTATCTTGGGCCATTTCACAAATAGTACCCATTATATCCCACTTGGGTTTTCACAAAAATAATTATCACATTACTACCAAAATTGGACTACAAAATTATACTATCTCCACAAAAAGGCCCAAACTCATTTATCTTATGGGCAAAACCCAAATAGCTCAACAAAACCCTCTTACAAAGCCTGTTGCTACATGACACTTTTAAAGCTCGTTGCTACACGGCACTTCTAAAAGCCCGTTGCTACACGACACTCTTACTAAAACCGTTGCTACACGGTAATATTTTTACAAAATCCCAAAAGTTCAAATACTATTTTGGCAATTATAAGCCCAAATACTATTTTGGAAATTATTTACAAAAGCCAAAAATATTATTTTGGCACCGATTTACAAAGCCCAAATATTATTTTGGCAACTATTTATAAAAGCCCAAATATTATTTTGGCAAAAACAAATATATTATGCTTAAAGCCCAAAACTATTTCTTAGCAAAAAACATATTTTCATATACTAAAGTCCCTAACTCGTGGGAAATATAAATTACTCAAAAATACTTCCTTTACAAAAATTTTGGGAGCTATGCTTATTTTTTTCATAATCAACTAACTACAAAAGCTCATGTATATCACCCATGGCAAAACTATTCATTTTGTAGGGATGAACAAGTCCAAGGAAGCCCAACAACAAGGCCCAGCCGAAATAACCCAACCCATGTGCTTATCTCAACAATTGAAGCTCAATTGAGTAACTAAAGTGGTTAGACTAACCACTAGTCAAATTTCAATACAACCAAGCTGATAGTTGGGGCTCATTACCATTAGTTCCAGCTTGTCAAATCAAATCAGGAGAGGACACGTGTCCCGTAAGGGTTAAACCCTTCCCTACCAAGCTGATTTTCATCATTTCTTATGTGACACAAAGCTGAGATGACATGACATAAAGATGGGAAGTTTTAGCCAGGCATCTTTCCTTTCATTTCCAACCCATTCGGTTAAGGACTAAGGGCAGCCATAACCAAACCATGAAAAATTCTGGAATGACTTGAAAATAGTTCACTATTATGCAAAAAATGTGTATCTTCTAGTTCATGGACAAGCACATGAAAGAAAATGGAGAAACTTAGGGGAATGTGGTTTGGAGGGCACCAAAGGGATCTCCGGTAGAGTTCCCAGCAAAGGGCTCCAAGATTGACACTTGCCTTGGGGTGATACAATCTGCTCTAGAGAGCTATGATTCTAGCAGCAGCAAAACCAAGATCATTAGCCTAATACATACTCTAATCCCATTAGCTAAGGACAATCGACATTTAATGCTAAGTCAGAACTCCAACTACCATTACCCAAAACAACAAAGAACACTCTAAAATTGAACTTACCACTCTTGGCCAAATCCTAGGGACGATTCTCCAAGGATTTTCTAAAGATTGAGGCTGATTTAGCAGAGATTATTTGCTAATTACCCCCTTAAACTCAACTATAAATGGAACTCTCCACTAACACTTCAACACACACTAATAGAGAAAAACTCTCTTATAAACTTCTCTATTTTCCTCTCTCTACTTTTCTTTAAGCTCTTAGTGAGGTTTATTGACATCCCATTTTACAACCCGCATTTAACCTCACATGGAGGGTAAAAGGGTACTTTCACTTCGAAAATATGTATCTTGATTCTGGCCATTAGATCCTTAACCTCATTTTACAAAAATGATCTTGATGTTGTAACGATCAAATCAACTAGTCATAAGCCCTAATTGGACCACCAGATTGAAAGTTATCATCAAATCAAGTTTTAATGGCTAAGATGCACTATCACAAATTGAGTCCGACTATATGTGATTATGAACAACTGATTTCAATTGGTTATAAGTGTAATCGATTGGAGATCAATGATGTGTCAGAATTTGATTGGTTAGGACTACATTTTATGGTGAGGTTGCATACACCTAATTAATTAGATAGTTAAACATTAATTATTTAATGAGTAATTTGTGCAATTATCTTCTAATTAGAGTAAATTTGGAACCAATTAAGTCTAAAATTGGAGTGACTGGAGCCATTTAATGATAATTGAGAGCTAATTTGGAACCTATTAATATTAATTGTGCTGAAATCATTTTCTAACAAATGACCTCTGCTCACCATTTCATTGATATCTCTTAAAATATTTTGAATCTGTGAATAAGGTTAATTTTCCTAAAAACTAGACATCTGGGGCTTCAATTTGAGCATAAGAACGAGACAATTCCGATCATAATTGAGTCAGATATGATTTTTTGAAGTTGGCTCTATAGGCTGTTACAGCAACTACGGGAAAACCGAATTTTGACTTGCTCTCCACTCCGACCAATCTCTTCATTTAATGCACCAGATTTTTTCCAAGGCTAAAATGAGGTCTAGGTTCATGATTTTTTATCAACCCTCATTAAATGACCTTCCATTCATATTTCCTCCATCACTATTATATAAACCTTCCCTCTCTTTCATTCCAAAGCACACCAAAACCCCCTCTATTCTCCTCTCTTGAGTTCTAGAAAGTAGAGTAGTCTTGTCATATCTTGGTCTTCCTGAGACTCAAGGTATTAAGTGAGACTCACTCTCCCTCTCCTAACTTTTCTTTTCCTCCACTCATAGGACCTTTACCAAAAGTCTCTTCCTCCACCATATGGATCTTGCATAGGTATAATCCCTTTCCCTAAATTTTTTTTTGTGAGAATTTAGGATTAAAGCATAATAGTAACTATTTAGATTCTCTTAAATATGTTTGAATGTTCTTAAATGTTTTTATGTGTTCTTTATATGTTCTTGGTTGTTCATCACATGTTCATGCATAACACTAGTTTTGATCTTAAATTCACATCAAAAATATGAAAAACATGTTTGTTTAATAATTCTTTCAAATCCTTAAATCTAGGCTATCACCATCCATACACATTCACTAGAACTTATTTTTCAATCCAAATGCGATACTTAATAAATTGAATTAAGGTTTATCACATGCACACACTTTAAATTCAACATGCAAATTGATTAGATGATGTGATATGAATGTTGGCCACCATAGTCTAGAAGACCAGTTTCACCAGGTAAGGTGTGTGCCTTACACCTTCCTACCTTGTAACATAGCCTCCGAGTTTAGATCAAGGGTTAGTAGATCAAATACTTATCCATGTAATTTTCGATTTTTAGATTGTAACTAGGAAACAAAGTCATATATTTTATCTTAGATTGTATCTAGGACCAAGGCCATGTAATTTTCCTATGATCAATGTAAATTCAATTTCAAATTAATAAAATGAGGATTTTTTCAATTTTAGTTTTCTTATTTATTCCAATAATTAAATAAGTGGCAACTCCATTATAAAACTTTTAATCTAAAGGGAAAAATGTAATCAGTCGAACCTCCATTTTGAGGGGCAATAACACGACTCCACCCATTTATGTTAGTTTGGCCCAACATCATAAAAAACGAGCTGGGGGCGCGGTCTCTTACAAGGTTCTGAGTCTTTAAGTTCTTAGTTTCAAACTTAGAAACTAAGTTCTTCAGCCCCTAGCTCACAAATACCCCTCACACCTCCATTTATAAGCTCTTATCCATCCCCATCAACTTTACTAAACACTCTCTCACTCACTACTCATACTACCCAAAAATGACCCTCACCACTTACTACATATATTATATCCACGAGCATACCCTAGCATCAAAACGATCTTGCCACGCTAGCTAGAATGTCTCTCTCTCTCCCTTCATCTCACACTAAGTTTCCTCATTATTTGTTATAATAGAGCCCATGTTGTTTGTTTATTTATTTACTATTGAAGATTATGATGTAATTGTTACTATAGAGTTCTTCCCTCATGTCATTGTATTAGAGGACTCTTCTCCATTGGAACCAATGGATGATGGTTTTGAAGATGCAAATACTTTGTTTAATCTGTGAAATAATTAATGGCTGGAATATTTTACTACTGGAATATTTTACTGCTAAAATCTTTTACCACTAGAATATTTTACCACTGGAATATTTACTGCTGAATTATTTTGCTGTTGAATTATTTTGCTGCTGGACTATTTCTTTATTGCAGTATACCTTTTATTGTGCTGACGTGTTTGTTGTAGGAAATGTTTTTTGGGCCATCCCATAACCCTTGTCAGTCCCATCCTAGGCCCAAGGCATCAAATAAGGCGAATTCTTTAAATTTTCACTGATAGCCTTTGGGTCGTACTTCAAACCCATTGTCGAGTTTCGGTCTAAGCCCCCAACCCAACATAAATCTCATTTGTCGGAAGGAAGACTTTTCCGCCCCCAACAGAGATCACTTAAGTAATCTAGTGGATATCAATTCATAGAAATTAAATCATTCAAATCTAGGTTAATTTTATATGTTTTTTTTTTTTTTTAATTGATACAATAAGATTTGAAATCTTTGATGCACACTCTATTTGGATCCCTTTTTAATGACAAGAATTGAAAGTCACGCAATAAAAATGTATTTGAGCACGTAAAATTCGGATAAACCAAGCTGGTCCACATATAACAGACTTCCTTAACAGCATCTCTTGACATTCTTTTTCACGAGAAGATTAAATAAACCCTTTTTTTTTAACCCTCATCAATAATGTTGACAATTGAACCAAATCCTAGCCACTTAGTGAAATTATCATTGCCATTTCGCCCTTCAAAAAATAATAAATAAAAAAAGAGAGAAGAAGAGAGTGGAGGGAGTTTATGTGTTGAGCTCAAGAGCTAGCGGCACACAATTGCCATGGAGACATTTTTATATGCTTTATTAAGGTACCTCAAAGTCTAATGGATGAGTTTTGAGTTTGCCTTGCATGTGTGATTAGTTTCAATTTTAGCTCCTCATTACAAATTTGTGTTACAATTCGAGGCATCAAAATCATTATGCCAAATTGCCAATGATTGGAACAAGGTGCAGAAAATATCATCTGTGTGCAGGGAGGGGTTCACCAGTCAAGAAAGAGTGAATGAGGGAAAGTGCTTCACTTGGCTTGTTGAGAGGTACCAAATGACCTGCCCCTCTCACTGTTACAAATGTTAGCCCCTCATACTCTACCATTCTCCCTCCAACCTGCATTTTGTTTGCCAAAATATCATCAAAATCCAATTTCATTTTTTAGCCTTAAATAGATCAAGAATACACCTTTTTTTTTTGCAATTGAAACCATAGTATGCAGATAAATGTCATGACTCATGCTTAAAGAAAACAAGCAAACATTTATTCTAACAGGCAAAAAAAAAAAAATGGAGGGGGGGGGGGGTGGAGTTGGAGGATTCACACCAATGAGGAATTTTTGAAATTCTATAACTAAAATTATTTTAACTAACTATTTAAAATTGAGCAAAACTTAAGTACACTACTTATGTGCTATTCTTTAGGTTCATTTTTTAAGATTTTGCTATGTGGATTTTTTCTCATTGGAAAGAAGTGTATTTTTTAATTAAATAGCCACAAGGCTGAATCTTAAAAGGGGAACCTAAAGAACGGCACCTAAATTACTATACCTAAGTTTTGTCCTTTAAAATTTATTGAAATATTTTATTATCAAAAATAAGAATTTATTATACCCATATCAGCTCAATCATTCCTTAAAGTCATTTGTAATTAATAATGTACTAATTTTGTAACAATTTTTCTTTTAATGCACAAAATCAAGGATTCCATTAGAATATCATCTTCTATTTTGTTGTGAAATTTATCTTTGATAATATTCATGATTGAAAATGTTTGTTCCATAGTTGCAATAGAAATTAGAAGAATATGTACAAGTTCAACCACTCTATAAACAAATTGGTAGATTATTGATTTTTCAATTAATAATGGTGTTCAATTGTAAAGTCATCTTGCTAATTACGGAAAAGAAATGCCCAAATAATCATTTTTGTGGTTTCTCCAAAAAAAAAAATTTATGTGGACCTAGATAACATGGTAGCACCCTAATCCCAAAATATCAAACTTTTAATTTTGCTTTCCAAATAAGCTAACAACCAAAATATCATACCAAATACTTAATTATGATGCATAAGTCATTTGTGTTATTTCGTAAGCGAATATTTTTTTCGCTTTTATTTAATTTTTTTTTTAAGTGAGTTTTTTTGTTTTTGAAGTGGACCACCGACCACATTCATGAGGATTTTTTGGACCACAACTTTCAAATGATATTTATTATTATTCATTATTAATAAGCTTTCAAAAGTCCAAGAAGGCCTTTCGATTTCTCCTTAGTTTCATCATTAGTGAGAGGTAGGGATGGTAATGGTGTTGGATGAGCTTAGATCACGGGTGTCTTGTCTTATTTTTGGGGTGGAGAAAACCTGCATGGGGTGGGACTATGGGAGTGGGGCAAGTTAGGTTCAAGGTGAGTTGGAGGTATTTTTCTAACCTGATATTGATGCCATAAAGATGAAACAAAAAGGGAAAAAGATGATGGTGAAAAATACCAAGAGAGAAAAAGAGATAAATATTTTGGAGATAGTAACAAAATATTTGAATATGTATAAAAAAAAACAAATTATATGTATATATATATATATATATATTAAAGAAAATATGCATATACACATTTAAGATAGGGCAATGTAAGACGATGGGGAGCAAGCAAAGCCCATCCCTATCCCGTCACCTCTTCAAGACAAAAATAATCCATACAAGACAGTAAAATAGGATAGCTAGATGATTGACAATTTATGTGTTTTTGCCATCCCTAATAAGAGGTCTAGTCATTGGTAAGAGATCTATGTATAATATGAATGCATAAGGGTGGACAGGTGGATTTTTTTGCCATGTCTGCTTGTTGTTTGCTTGTTTACCATCATTCATATGGCTTGATGGTTATACATAAAGAATATTCATTCATTGCGAAAGTTCTCTACTTTAGTAAGGACAAGCGGTGGAGGTTATAGGGCCCTTTCCAAACTCAGTCATTCAAAATCTCATCACATACACATGAACAGAATCTTATCTATATCTGTTATATAATATTTTTTCCCTTTAGTTAGAAATCGAGGTTTTGAAAATGGAATAGAATAATACACCTAAGGATGATGAAATAGAATAATTTAACTAGAAATTGTCGTTCCAAGTAACAAAGAATGTAAAGCCCCATACAATAAAATTCATATAATTTGTATCTCAATTTGCTAAATAAATAGTGGGTCAACTAGCTTTGGGAACGAGGAATCTTAAATAATAATAAAATTCCAATTCCCGTGTTTAAAACCATGTGTTCAATTAATTTAATTGATAAAGTTTTTTTTTTTTTTTTTTTTTTGAGAATGAACACCAAATGTAATTGGTATCTTAACTTGATAATAAAATATAAAACTGTGCATTTCAATTAACTTAATTCGTAAAATTTTTTATTGTTGAATAAAAAATTTGGATTTCAAAACCCGTTTACTCCAAAATCAATTAATATCTTAATTTGATAATAAAAAACAGTTATTATGAAGTGAACGCTATGAATTAAAGTTTTATTTTATCTATTTTAAAGGTTTAATTTAATAAAAAAATAACAACTTGCATTATATAACGGGGAAAAAGAAGAATATAATAAAAAAGAGGATAATGAACCTGACTGTTGTGGTACCAAGAACGCCAAGGGGATTTGAGAGAGAGTCCAAGAGCCTCAATGCAGTAGCGTGACCCAAGTACTGGTACTCTGCCATCTGCATCCCCACTGTTACCAACCCAAACCAAATGGAATCATTTCTTTTCTTTTACTTTCTAAAAAAATAATTTGATAAACAAAAGCAAAACCAAACTAAAGACATAAGTCTGTTTAGATATTACTTATTATTAAAAATTAAAAATTAAAAACACCATAACGAAATAATTTTTAAATATATGAATAGTGTCGTAAGATTTAGTTTTAAAGCTTGGTTTGTATTTTTTTGTATTTACAAATCTCGAACAATATAAAAAAAAAATAAAAAGAAAAAGGAAGAAAGCAGCAGACGCTCGGTCTGCCGCTATCCAAAGATTCCAAACCCAGCCATATAAAAGGCCATCCATTGATTCACGAGGTTGTTGGGGTGTGGACCAAACTGCAAGAGACACGTGAGGTCCCTGTCAAAGGTTAAAACCAAGCTTCGTCTCTTTGCTTTGCATTATTATTATTTTTTTCACGGTCCACCTCGAGAGCCCTTCACATTATTGTGTCCAATCGTTCCCCATCTATTTACTATTAGGCTACATCTTATTGCAGACCCTCATATGCACACTTTTTGTTTCACTTATAATTGCCTAAAGATGAAACACAATTTTAACTGAAATTTTGTTTTTACGATTTCAACTACCGTTAGTAATTATCATCATTCTTATTTATTATTAATATAACGATGTTGATGATACAGGTTTTTCTTACTCACAAAAAAGTAATAGAAAAAAATTAAATAAAGAATAAGAATTAAGAAGAAAATTAGTTTATTTATTTATTTTTAGAATCCGCTTAATATGTACCTGTAAACCCATATCTTGAGGCCACCCTTGCTGAGTTTGGTGTAGATGGGTAGGATAGAAAAGACCGTGTCATTATATTCCCGAAGGATGGAATCACTGAAAAATAATAGTAGTTACAACGTAGAGCTTATTGAGGGGAAAAATTCATATATAGAAAAAATTACATTCAAGTTATACTTAATGTAACTCTAAGTAATATTTTGTCATTTAATAACTTGTTATTGAAATCATAATTTGAAAATATCACTATTGAATTACATATTCTATATATTCTTAACATGCATGTCAATTTCCATGCTAAACAGAAGTTATTTACAATTTGATCTATAAACTTATATTTTATGCATGATTTTAAACTACAAAAAACTTGAATTTAAATAATTGATTGATGACTTAACTATTGATCTTTTATTATCTTGAAATTTTGCAAGTATGAAAAATATACAAAAATAACATAATCCAATGGTGAATTTTATCAAAATTCACATCCAATCAAAAAAATATTGAATGGTATATAAACCTTTATCTAAAGGCCTTAAAGTTTTAACTTTTAAAACAATGTAATAATTATATTGCAAACCAAATTGAACAAAACTACTTCAAAAGAAAACAACATATGTGTGGTTTGAAAAAATACTTCAAAAGATAAAAACATATATGTGGTTCCTTAGTTTATACTTACTTGCAGACCTTCCATTTTACATTGGTAGTTCTTCCTTTAATGCTTGCATGAAGGGATGATTGAACATCTTCCCTGTTGAAATATTCTTCTATGTAATCAGAAAAACATGGGTCATAGCCTCCAAAGATTCTCATCCTCCTCATCCTATAATTATTCACCTTTTCAACCATAATTCTAAGTTAATATTCAGTGCATCCAATGTTCTTATTATTTTGCCTAATATTAAGGAAAATGCTGTAATTATTATCAATTTTATTATGGAAACTTACAACTGAGATTAATAATTATGACTATTGTCAAATACAAAATGCAATAAATAATTTTTTAAAATACTTTTTATTTTGTACTTTAAAAGTTGACACGCCAATTTATAAGAGATTTATAATAAAATTCATAATACCAATTATCACCTTAGCGAGTGAATTAACACTGTCACTGCTATCAGCCAGCGAAGATGTGCTGTTGGTAAGGCACTTGGGGGCATAAATATTGTAGATGTCAATCTCATTATATTTCTCAAAGAGTTGGTTCATGACAATGTTACATTCGCTAGACCAGTTGGGGCTCTTAAAATCACACACTTGTTTAGCCTTGTCATAGTGCTGGTCTGTTATAACAGTGTGGCTCCACGCATATTCTAGTAATCCCTTATAATCATAATAATCATCAGTTTCCGGATTCCCTACCTGCAATACATATATAACATGACAGTTTTATGTTATAAATATACTACATTTTGAACATAGAATCATGATGAAAGCTTTTGTGCAACATATAAAGATTTCAATTTGGGGGGCTTACGTACCATAAAACCTTTGAGATTGATCTTTGGGTATTTACTTGTATCCTTGTTTCGGTCATATACAAGCTCTGCAAGTTGTGGCACGTAGTGGCCTACAAAATATAAAGTTTATAATTGAGTGATAGTAAAAATACTACAAATTTTATTTATATAAATTTTACAAATTAAAGCATCATCAATTACAAGTAATTTCGACATTTCTTTTTAATTTATTGTCAAATTGGTTTATAAGTTTTTTATTATACAATTGCTAGTAATTTTGAGAGAGAGAGAGAGAGAGAGAGAGTGTTCAAAGTTCATGTTACTCACCTGCATAACTCTCTCCTGCGATGAAGAAATCATGGGTTTTAAACTGTGGAAATCTTTGCAGCCAGTTCACCAAGAAATTGTAGGCATCCTCAGCTAAAGTAAAGTGGACAAATTAGAGGTCACAACTAGTAAATATTTAATTTAATCCATTAGAAAGAATAGTATATAATTAATTGATTCAATAATGAGGTAGAAAATGGTGAACTATGTACCCACAAACCCATCATCCAATTTGGTGAAGTCAGAAGATGTGTTAGTGTAGGAGAACCCTACTCCAACTGGGGACTCCACAAAGAGCAAATTTGCTTCTGCAAGGGTAATAAAATACTAATTTTCAAGCTAAAAATACGTACAAAAGTTTTTTTTTTTTGGGCTCTAAACATATTATCCAACAGTGAATAGATATCGAATAATCAAAATAGGATCAAAGTATTATATGAAAGGACCTTTATTCCAAGCATATTTATTGAAGTGAAGTCCAACTCCATTTTTATTAACTCTAAGAGGTCCCAACTCCGCAGCTGCACCATACCCAACTGAGGAACATCCAGGTCCTTCAAAGTTGCAATTCCACAAAATAATTAAATATACTACACCTTTTAATGACTAAATAATGCACAAAAGATTTGTTAAAAAAAAAAAAAAAAAAAAGCAAAACTTTATAGTATATGATTGGTAAATAAATTGGAAATATGAGGTGAGAGAGATAGCAAATTAAGCTTTACAATATATGATTGAGAAGAACAGCAAGCATAGTTTTAGTAGGACTAAAATGTTTGTACACCTCCATTAAGCCAGAGAAGGAGAGGCTTTTTGGACCATTGAGATTGAGCTTGAAAGAACCAGTAGAAAAGGGCCCTCCCATGGTGTTGATTGACATTGATGTAACCTGAGAACTGGGAGATAGATGGGCTTGTGGGTTGGCCTGGTAGATTTATTACCCTATCAGATTCCTGGGATTTGGGGTATTCTTCTTGTGATGCTTTAATGCAAGTTGTCATGCACTGAAGAAAGAGAAACATGGACAAGAGAGAGAGAAAGAGACATTTATTTGAACTAGGATTGGCCATTTTTGTTCCAAGCTTTTGCATTCACTCCACTTGTAAATACTAAATAGGTCCTTGAGTATGTGTATGTGCGTGTTTGTTAGAGAGAGAGAGAGAGAGAGAGCTAACGGTACTTACAAGATCAAGCGGAAGATAACAGATGATGATGAGGTCTGAGCTAACTGATAAATTATTCAACGGATAATCCTTTTTTTTTTTTTTTTTGTCTTGTTAAACTCACACGCCACAAGCAAAACTGAATGTGGCAGTTACTTGCGCGGAGTGAGTAATTAGGAGAAACACACACACACAACTGCTTGATGTGAGATCGTATAGAGGCAATCCCTAAGTAGAAGCAGTAAATATTTTTTTCGTTAGACTCACATGCCACAAGCAAAACTGCATGTAGCAATTACTTACACGGAGCGAGTTATAAGGAGAAACATAAACACACAACTGCCCGATGTGAGATCGTATAAAGGCAATCCCCAAGCAAAAGTAGTAAATATTTTTTTGTTAAACTCACACGCCACAAGCAAAACTGCATGCGGTAGTTACTTGCGCGGAGCGATCGAGTTATAAAGAGAAAAACACACATTCAATGGATAATCTTATGTTATCAATTTTACTACAAAAACTTTATCAAGGAAGGTGATAATAATATTCTTCTTAAAAAAAAAAAAAAAAAGGTAAAGTGATAATAAAATGATTGGTGTTATTTCAACAATATAATTATAAAAAAAAAAATACATTTTGTTACTTTTTTCTTTAAAAAAATTGATTTTTTTTTTCTTTTTGTAATTTTAGATGCACTTTTTTTTAGATAAATTGATAGTAGAGTAGGGGAAGTCTTATTTATTTTTATTTTTATTTTTTTTGTCTTTTTAGATAGGTAGGCAGGGGAGAAGAGGTAAGATTCAAATTGTAGACATTGGGACATTTGGTACCACAAATGATGCTTTCTCATTAGAACATCACTTGAACCCCGATTATTAACATATGAAAAATGTTAAAATTATTACAAATTTTACTACAAAAGATTACAAATTAATGCAAAAATGAATGCAATTAGTGGATTTTCAACAAAATAAATGAATACTAAAATTGTCTTTATGTGATTGGTGTCACATTAGTTTGTAAGGCTATAACTATATATTACAATTTATAATATCTTTAATGTTACTTTTTCTTTTCTTTTTTATGAGAAACTTGTAACTTTATTAAAAAAAAGATAAATTCATTATATCATAAGAAATAGTCGACTCAATTACTAGCATTCAAACAAAAAAAGGAATATTTCTTATCATAACTCTCAATTTGATGGAGTGCACATATATATGACATATTTTAACTGATAGCTACAATAATTCACATGTATTGGTTAAGAGATGTATGGTCCAACTGAATGACTGAATAATATGTTGAGCTTAATTAACAGTATTATATTCAAAGCCGCCTATTTTGACCACTCGACAACCACAAGTCCTTATTATCCACCCCCCCCCCCCCCCCCCCCAAAAAAAAAAAAAAAAACACCCATAAGTCCTATGATTGATCAATTTGACATTAACGTGCAAAATGACATAGCTTAAAAACTATTCCCAGTTTTTCATCTATTGGAGAGATTTGAATACCTGAGGCTGACTGCTTTGAGTCTTTTTTAGATTTCTTGCTAACTTTGTCTTTTTTCTCAAACCAATCACAGAATGGGTCCCTTCTTTTTTTATGAATCATATGTCAGGTCCAGGAAGATATATATATATATATATATATATATTTCTTTTTAAGTTTAATTCCAATCAGTGTAGGTCCACTTTCCTCAAACTAGTTGCCAAAATCACAATATTCAAACTTTAGAGTAACTTTTTAGGTGGATGAAATTGAGTGAAAGCATCAAAAGTTCAAGATTGGTTTGTTGAATTTTCTTTTGAACAAGTTGCCAAGAAATATCATATGTTTAAGCACATTATCCAGTTAATTAAATTATATGGTCATTTTGATTTTTTTTTTTTTTAAATAGAGGTAAGTTTGTTCACAAATTACTTGATTAGATTTTTTTTAGATAGTATGATTACATTTTTTAATCCCTTTGCAAATTTATGCTAAAAATTAGTTAATTAGATAGCTAAAATTTATCAAAGCACATACAAAATTAAATGTAACAAACCTGAATTTGTCTAATAAAATTTTTTGCCACAAAAATAGGCTAATTTTGCCGATAAATTGAAAATATGAATTTTAAAAAAAAAAAATTATATTGCTTTATCTATAAACTTAAAAATCCAATCTTAAGTCTATATAAACATGCATATACACACATTACTAATGAAAATAATAATTTTATTTTTTTTATCACTCTATCTTACACGTCAAGCTTGGTTTGTGGACTAAAAAAAAGGCATAAATGGTTTGGAAAACGTTTTACAGAAACAAAATCTGTAAATCATCTTTTTACATGGCGTTTCTCTTTGAATGTTTAATAGAAATCATATTTTCTGGTTTGACTAAGGTTTGTTTTACAACAAAGCAAACACCAAAATATGCTGAAAATGTTTTCCAGGAGAACATTTTATATCCAAGCAAATGGAGCCTAAAGATGCACAAGTTTTTGTCTAAAGTAAAGTCTACATTTAAACAGTTGATCCATTTGTACAGTGTACTCTGCATACTGCATGGTGATATGTAGTTGTGGTTACATTTTTGAAAAAACTAATTTTGATTGGTGCTATGTCGCTATGAAAAAGTATATGAACTGAGCACAACCTTGCAAGCCTACCGACAAGGAACCACATCACTTCAAGATTCACACGTAACTTTCTTTTAATGCAACCAATTGGGTAGTAACACAATATATGAATTTAGAAAGGTCATTCCACTGCAACAGTAAAACCCCAGAACTAAAATTCTTTTAGTCAACAAAAGATTTTGTAGGTAACTAACAAGCAGTCTAAAGAGATAAATTTGTATTCTTCTGTTTTTCTGAATTCCATGGCAAAGTCTCCAAAGTGCTAGAAATAAATTTTTTATTTTACAGGAACTATGTACTAATATCCATAAAACCAATATGGTAAAAAGATATCATGTTACTGTTACATATGCATTATATTACAGTTAAGAAACAAGGACTGAAATTTCCTCAAACAAAAAAACGAAACAAGGACTGAAATACATGCTGTGAAAGAATTCACACCAACTTAATGCCTTCCAAGTCTAGCAAGCAGTCTCCTAATGTTTTAATCAAATTACTTGAGAAGCTAAATATCCTTCGGTTATCAAAGACTGCTTTCAGGAACCTGGAATCTTGTTGTTGCTGCGCATTTGAAAAGGAAAAGAAACACTTTTAGATTTTCACAAAAATATCACAAAGCATTTTGAGCAATACAGAGATATTGTATGATGTTTCTGCTGAAAAGAAAAAACAAAAACAAAAAAACAAAACGAAAATGCCTTGTCCAGGAGTGAACATGGATTAGAAATGCTCAAGGTCCTCAACCTACAGCTACTGATCCTATGGGAAATCAAGGATTTGTCGGTGCTTTCATTTTTGGCTGCAACCCATGCATGCAGGGGATTGTGTCCCTTTCTGCATGAATTATTTTCTATTTCGAGGTTTCTTAGGATATGAAAAATTATTTACTGAGGGTCCTATCAACTCTTTTTTTTTTTTTTTGGTGAGAAAGAACACTGTAATTTTATTGATGAATAGCCGAATTGGCTTGAATTATAAAAACAAGATGTGGAGGAACATCCTCCATCTACACCGTAAACTCACTAACATGTCTCGCATGTCTAGCAATGTTATAGACTAACTTGTTCGCTTGTCTTGGCACGTGTTGAAACTCCACTTGTTGAGTCATATCAACTTGTTGAGTCATGCAACTGAAGTTTACTGTAGCAGGAGCCATGCTTTGGCAATTAGCTGTTTGTTGGATGCAGATACTAAGATATGCTAGAATATTGGATAAATATGCTAAAATATGCAACACCAAAGAAAAAAATTTTAGGTTACTAAAGACAGTAAATCAAACTAGATCATTAAGAAACCCTGAGCAGAATGGGTGGAGTTCATGTCCCTTGCCTTGGTAGTGCTATAGTTTGAGGTTTGCCATAAGTGTATAAGGTATATAGAGACTGGACAAGAGTGGGTAAGCCATCAGAGGCTAAAGATGCTGAAGAACCAATTCAGCGTCATCCTTTTGAGGTTTCCTTTTCCTTTTGATAGAGAAAGGGCGGAGAATAAATCTTGATAAGCGACTCAATGGGTCCTGCAGACCTTCCATCTCATAGTGTCCAAATCGCCAATCTCGTACAACATAAGGTCTCATTATAGGTTCCTCAAGTCCTCCTGTTAAAATACGGAAGAATAAGAATCAACATATACATTATTTTATGGGATACTAATACAATTATGCACTGCCATTAGCAAAGACTTTGGGTCATGAACAAGAAACTACCACATTTCTATCGAGACAGTACCATATATAAGCAAGTTCAGGAAACTAGAACTTACCTGAGGGTACTGTGTTTCGAAAATGCATTATTTATTTTTGATCGGTAGATAAGAAGCTTTATTGAAAAAGGAGAAAAAAGACATAGCAATAGAAACAGATTCCTTGGTATACAGGGAGTGTATAACGAAACCAGGAAAATAACTGTCCAAAACTACATAATCTAAAAAATCCAATAAGAAGGTATGGCAAAACCACGCAAAGCAGTCATCCAATTAAAAAGAGACAAAAGGAAAATGCACTTCAACTCAATGGTAGAACGCTCCTCCCCCTTCAAAAGTTTGGTTATTCCCTCCCTCCATATATTCCACATAATACAATGTGGAATGACACCCCAAATAGATGCTACTCTGTGCCGCCCAATACCACTACGCCAACCTGCTAACAACTCAACCACTCGTTTAAGTATAACCCATGAAACACCAAACAAGCTAAGCACAAATGACCACAGGTTAAAGGCGTAACTGTGTTAGGACAATGAAGGAGAAGGTGGTCCACCGATATCCAATCATTCCTACACATGCACCATCTATTAACAACACAAATATTCCTCTTTCCCAAATTATCCAAGGTAGGAATCTTCCCCTTCGCAGCTGTCCAAGTGAAAAAAGCTACCTTGGAAGTGGCTTTCACCTTCCAAATACTCTTCCAAGGGAAAGAGTGGCTATCTCTACCCGATTGCCCAATTGAAGACAGGTTGGGCTTATTCAAGTCAGGCATGTGGTGGCAGTTGATTCGTGTGTGGAATCAATTTCCTAGCAAACACCTCATTCTGGGATTAAAGCGCCTTCCATCCATTACCAGTTGATAACGAAAAGAAAATATTAACATTGAGAATGCATTGTGTTTGTTAAAATTTCCTTATTCAGGCTATCTATTATATTCATAAAAAATATTTCTGTTAAAATAGCCTTAAAAAAATGTTGGGTGCAAGCACCGTGTGGGTCCAGCCCACATGCTTGGGTCAAAGCTCATTTAATGAGCTTGCTTCCTCAAGCTTCCAAGATCAGACTGCCATTCCTTGGGCAGTGACTTAGGCGTGTGAGACACGCTGAAGCTGACAAAGAAGAAAAAAGAAAAAAAAAAAAAAAAAAAAAAAAGGCCATTCGGCCAGTGTGTGTGACAGAGAAACACACGGAAAAGAGCTGAAGCAGAGTGTTATTTTTGGCTATTGTGTGTGAGTTCCAGAGAGGGCAAAACACAGAGCAAGAGAGTGCCATTCGGCCACTGTGAGAACCATTGTGAGAAAAACACAAGTGATAGCTTTAGAAGGTGCAGGACGAAGAAATAGAGAGAAACACAAAACACAAGTGATAGCTTTAGAAGGTGCAGGACGAAGAAATAGAGAGAAACACAACGAGAGTGAGAAAATGAAAAAGAAAAAGGAAGCTTTTTTCTTTGCTCGAGTTACATACAAGGAAGATAAATTGATAGAATTTTCATGGTGTTTTTGAGCGCTATAACTATAGAGAGATAGAGTATTCAGAGGAAGATTTTGTTACTAGTTTTGTGGTAAGATTATATTTACTCTTTGAGATTTATTTGTTGTATATCTAATTTATTGTAGACTCAAGTTTAGCATAAATTTAATAGTTGTAACCTCTATTTTATAATGAATATTTTTCGGAGCTGCCGTGATTCTTCTCTCTATACTAAAAAGTTTTTCACGTAAGATTTGATGTTCTTGTGTTATTGTGTTTACGTTGTACTTAATTGGAATTTTCTTCTTGTTTGTTATTATGCTCGGTACTGAATGGGGCAATGGGCCCCAATTCAATTTTCATATCACTAACACAAAATTTATTTATAAAGTTATCAGTGTTTAATATGAATTGCAAATCCATCCTTTGAATAAGCGAATTGGGGAGAATGAATTACAAAAATTAAATCCAAGAAACGAGAGATTGTAATTTGAAACTAAAAAGAACTTGAGTTGCATGGTTTACCTGCATACATGAAACCATGTTTATTAACTGCCCGATAGAATGGACGTGTTTTTTTCTCCTCAGCAGCTCTCTGGAGGTCATTCCATGCTCGTGCCCGGTCTCCACGTGTAATTCTACCTGATGTCACCACCTGAAATCAGGACACCCACTTAAAATTCTACTAAAGATTGCAATCAGAGGATAGAAATATGACCAAGGCGACAAAACAAGCAAAAGTTCTAACTTTAGAGAATAGATGGTATGAAGGACGTGGAATCCGGGCAAGCCCATCAGCCCGATCAACAGCTACAAGTCCAAACTTGGGACCATATCCATCAGCCCATTCCCAATTATCTGAAATTGTCCAAAATAGGTACCCAATCACAGGGACACCCTACAAAACAAACATAGGCAGGTCATCACCAATTATCATTAATGAAGTCCAAATTATAGCCAAAATAACTAAAAAGTTAAATTCGGAGTAAAAACCATGATCATGGCTGCATAAACAGCAAGCAAATGTTCTAAAATATATGGCCGACGGATCAAGTCTGTCTCATCTGAAACCCCATTTTCAGTAATGATGAAGGGGACATTGAGATGTTTGTATTTTTCATGGAACTGTAGCAGCATGCGGTACAGGCCATCAGGATATACCCCACGTCCAGATTCACTATACTCATCAGTCTCTACAAGCTTCAGTCCAGAACCAGAGATCACTTCCTAATTGGTCAAAAAATAATGTCAATTAAAAATGTGAGTATGTATGAGATTTACTTAGCAAGAAAACTTGAGGTACCTGTCCATAGTAGTTTATGCCTATAAAATCCAGTTTGTCAGAGATACTATCCACATATGGGAAAATAGTCATGGAATTTGCCAATGTAACAGCAGCAACATCAAAGAGCCCATATGGCCGCATAAACGAGACATGGTGTGCAACTCCAACTATTGGATTTGATAAGGTACTGCTAGAAATACAGAGAAATTTTGAAGAGGCTTAGATCTTGTGTAAGCGATTAAATGTTGTGAATAATTTTGAACAGAGAGAAGGTGAGATTGCCAAGAATAAATGAAGGGTGTAGCTCTAAGTAGAACTCAATGATGAAAATAGACGTGATATAAAAACCTCAGTATGGATCAAACATGGCTGAGCAGTCCATACAGTAGGGCACATTATGGGCCATATAAATTATGAAAGTGCTCAAGATTCAAAATTTCAAATTTATATGAAAACCTTTCACACATTCGAGATTCTGTGAAGAAGAGAAACCTTTTCTCATGTATGTAGTCATAGGCTTTTGAGTGTGCAATAGCCATCCAATGCATCGCCTGTTGGAAAACACCAGTTGGTAAGGCAGATGTGGCAACCTCCAGCATATCAGGATGACCACCAGGCCAAGCACCAGCACAATACGTCAGCATACAGAAAACATGAGGCTCATTAAAAGTCACCCAATAGTCTACGATATCTGATACACGGTCAACAACCAGCCTGCATGAAATAAAAAAAGAGTTCACAGAACTGACAGGACAAATATGACTCACTCCACAAATAAAAGAAGAGCTAATTGCAAAAGAGCAAAATGGCATTAATAAAAAAATTAAAAGGGGCCTCAACATTTCCGACTTAGTAGTCTCTTCTCTTCTCTACTCCTCTCTCCTCCCCCCCCTTTTTTTTTTATAACTAGAAGCTACTTTATTGGTGAAGAGATATTTCAAAGAAAAATGAGACAGCATTCAAATAATAAACAAATGAGAAATGGATGGTCACTGGGGAAACCAAATAGACATTGACAATTTAACAACTGAAGTGCAGAAAAGAGCTAAATCAACCATTTAAAGGAAGACTAACCTGGTAAAATCCATGAAATAATCAACAGTTTTTTCAAGCTTCCACCCTCCATACTCACCAGCCCAAGGTGGCAATGAGTGATGGAATAGAGTAAGCATCACCTTCATTCCATATGAGTGAACTCTATTGATGATCCACCTATAACGTTCCAACGCCGCATAATTGACCTAGAAAAGGACATCATGCAACTGAATAGGTACAGATTTTATTTAAAAAGGGGCCCTAAATTGTTAGTTTAACTCCAGTATAATTTCCTATATGCACTGCCAAAAACCAATTTTCATCCAATGAAATCATCATACATCAAAAGCATTTCTAGCTGTCTATGAATGGTCAGACTATACTTACAATATCCTTAAGACCACTAACAGGCTCTTTGGGCATGATTCTTGACCAATCAATTCCCATTCGAAAAACACTGATGCCTGTCCTTTTAGCCAAATTAAGTTCTATATCAGGATCAGACCAAAATTTAAGCCTTTCTTCCCTGAAAATCAAGCAAGCAAACTAATGTATCCTTAAGCCAACCATATATTTTTGTGATCTGCATAAATGTAAGGGCTACACATAAGCAAGTTACATCTTATACAATCAACCCATTTTCAAGACATCATATTGGAAACCCAAGCTTACGGGTGTGGAACATTGTGCCATGCAGCTACTTTGTGATGGCATTCTTCGCCTTGTACAGGTTCTTCTTCACCCTTTTCTTCTATGTACTTCGCGAACCCCCTAATCATTGCTTCCATTGCTATCTTACGAGATTTTTTCCTCTTAAGTGTTCTATTAGTGTCTTTTTGTGGTAATGAAGCTTGCTGCGACCCACCATCAGCAGAAGCAGAACCTATCAAAGCATCTGCAGGTTGCTGGCCGTGGTGCTCTGGTTTATCACAAGTGTCTTCTTCTGCAAATTGGAGCCAAGCATCATTGAGCTTGTCTTCAACATGTGCTGGTGCTGTCGCCAGTCCAAAGAAAAACGAATTCTCTCCTTCTGCAGAAAATCAAAACATAAAAATATATCATAAATTGTAAATTATCTACAAAGATGCACCTAGTACTCTCCAACCAGCAAACAGAATTGTTCAATCCACCACATTTGAAAACAAATATAACAGCTCGCAATCATTATTATGACTTTGCTGCTGTCTTTCAGGCATTTTTAAGTGCCTAGTTCTAGTGCTTGTTTGGGATAACTTATTTTCATAATTTCATTATTTTATTTGGCTTAAAAATAATCTAGACAAAAGTACAATTGTACTTAGAAAAGTAAAGCTTTAAAAAGTCTCTAATAACAACCTAGGAAGCACAAATATTTCAAACTCACAGCCGTATCTATATCAAACACATATCCAATATATCAACACTTTCCAATAAACTTTTAAAAATAATAATAATCTTTCTCTTCCTCATGCTGACTTACTTTCTTTCTATAAAATTAATAGTTTCTTAATAAGTTTTGTTACTTAGACATATTCTACTCCTCTTTTTTTTTTTCTTTTTTCTTTTTTTCGCTGTTATATCTCAAACTAAAAACTCCGAGAATCATGTTTGAAATAGTTTTAATTTTCACGTATCGATATAATTACAGGTGAATCAATTTGATTGCCAATGTATTGATGACCTTTCTCAGGCGTCGATTTTGATGATTCAGTATTGCCTCGATGAAGAGAACTTTTTACTCTATTGATGCTGATGCTATTGGATCACACTGTGTTTATTATTAACAAAAATGTCAAAGAGATTAGAACTTATTTATCTATGATGCTACCAAGCTATATTGATGGAATTTGATTGAACTAAGGATTCCAAAGATCTACAAAGTTAACAGCTACAAACTTGTTATGAATCTAAGAAATTTTCATAAATATGAAAGAGTAATGATATTATAAGCTATTCACGAAAAATTTAACCGAGCAAAATCAGTAGCTATTCGCTTTGAAAGCACTTTGAATTGTTAGTAGAATTTAGAGTTGTAAGGTTTTGAAAGTGCGTGCGTTACTTACCGTTAGCATCGAAGAGGGCGAGAGTGTCGGAGGACTCGTCGATCGGCGATCGGAACGGGCGGAGGTTCTTTTTCCGGTAGCGATTGAAGGAGAAGGCGTTGACGGCGACGGTGACGGTGACTAATACTCCGGCGAGCTGGGTGGCAGTGACGAAGAGTGCTATAAACGGCATCGTATTGATTACTCTCTGAGCTGAGAGATGAGGAAATGAGAGAGTTCGAGAGGCAAGGTGAGAAGAGCTCTATTTATTGGGCTCCATTTGGTGAGAGATACTACTATTTTGAAATTAAAAGGATATGAGACGAGGGGTTGACACGTGTCCAATACGTTAACGGACTTGTAAATTGTAACAGAATCTGAGTGGGAAATGAATAGATACAATTGACTGACAAGACTCTAGAGTGCACGCAACTGTTTAATTAAATGATATTTGTTTTGTGATGCGTTTTGGATGGCTGTCAAACTATCTATAATTTTGCCATTTTTGGAAGGATTCCTTCAAAATTTAAATTGAAAGAAATGAATCAAGTGATACCCTTAAAATATGGATGGAATGTTTTATAATGCTTAAATTTATAAAAGATGTATTATAATTTTGCTGGTTTTGTTTTCTCAAGAATTATTCTAACTTAAAAATGAATGCAACTTCCAATAAATCAAATGGGTTCCATAATTTTTTATCTCTCTCTTTAAAAAAGAAATGGTTTAATAATCCCTTGATCATAAGGAGTGTTGCTTTTTGGCAATGGGCGAATGGAAAGCACAATAAAAACAATAAAACTAATGCAAATAGAATTGACAACTAAAAAATTAACAATAAGTGATTGCTTAGAAGATCTCTAGTGAGACAAATGGTATGGCTACGATTTCAATTCAAGAGCGCAAGTATATATATTTCTTGAAAGAAAATTAATATTAATCAACATTAGCAAATTAAAAATAAATAACTACAAGTATATATATTTCTATCATTACGATGGTAATTAGAAAATTTTCTTCTTAAACATGAATTTGTAGGAATATGGCAAAATCTACCTCGAAACAAGTCCGTTTAAAATTTAATTATTATGTTTTTTTTTTTTTTTGAGAAACTAATTATTATGCTTAGATCATCACTATAACCTTAAATAACTAAAAGTGTGTGTAATATATATATATGTAAGGTCGGTTTTTGTAGCCCACGTCCAAAGGATATGGATTAAAGGCCCAACGAACCCAGAACAATGAATTTGTAGAGAGTGGGTAAAAGAGCTAGGCTGGTTATGAAGCACAGAATAGTAGGCAAGGTTACGTGCAGTGATGATAACATGAACTAAAACTTGAACGATTCCATGAATGAATGTCCGAAGAGATGTTTTATTAAGTGAGCAATGATTACAGCATTCAGAATTATAGTAAAATTTTTCTCTCCCTTTTTCTCTATTTTCTCCGTCCTCCATTATCAGGGACCCTTCTTCTTTATATAGCATCCCTTCCTATCATCTCCATCGTCCACCTGTTCTTCATCCGCGCATCTACTCAAGTGCATATCACGTCATGTGTCTACTTTAGTTCTTTGCGAGTGGCGGTAGCTGAGGTTGCACTGTTCAGGGGTCTTCTCCACATAAATGCGGCCAGAAAAGCTGTTGCAGCGCATTAAATGCGGTGGTAGCAACTTTTCCCTTAGATATTTTTCTTTAGTTCTGATCATCTCTGGATCCACTCAGGACTTATCATTATCATTGAGATTGTTAGGAAGGCTATTCGGATCTTCCACACGTTTGTTTAATCAAGGCTATTTGTGGCCGAGGAGTAGGACGTCCTCGGACCAGCAGTGACCTCTTCGGACGGCATTCCCCCTTTACTTCTGGGCTTCCTACCTTCAGATGGGTCGTCCCAACTAGCTATTGCTCCTCGGAAATATAATAGTTCTTACCAGGGCGCCCCAGGCCCATTAAGTGGCTCTGGGCTTTTACCCCCCACAATATATATAAAGAAACAAAAATAATCAATTCATAACTAATAGCAATCCTTTTAAGAGATTTATTTAAGTACATAAAATTTTATATGTAATTTGATTTCTCTAATATTAAAGTGTTAAAAAATCTATACTTGAAGTTATAGTGTAGTGAAAAAGATGAATTTAAATGTTCAACGTGGACCAACAAACTAACCAATGACTAGTTTTACAAGGGAAAAAAATAAAACATAAAAAAAGAAAAAAGATACAAACTACAAGAACTACATCACTCCTTCCAAGAGCCTTGTAGTATTGTTTTTTTTTAAGGGAGATATCAATGGTTTAAATCCTTCCTTCTCATGACTATTAAAAAAAAAAAAAAACCAGCCCCACTCCTATGATAAAAAGAAGACATCTTGAAGAAGTGTTACATAGCTACTTCACAGGACAAGGGAGTAGCTTTTTTTTTTTTTTTTTTTTTTTTTACCTTATTGTTAACCACTTAATTTATTTCAATTCCTTTATTAGACTGACACATAATATTCATTTCATTCATCTTAATGGTCCAATCGAGGAATAGAGTAAAGTTGGTCCAAAATTAACATATTTTTAGCCAACTCTACTTAATTTCTCTCCACTCCCCCTTTAATCCAAACGAGCTGTAAATGACAATTGACTTCATGTCTTTTATTTCATTGACGAGTAGCAATTATTGCCACATATAATATAAGAAGGTAGGTAAGTTTTTCCTGCCTACTATTTTGTTTTTATTTGGTACAAGGCTTTTTTAGTTTACTTTTTAAAGTGAGGTGGAAACAGATTGGATGAAAATGAGCTGATTCTATGTTTGGAGAAACTGAAAAAAGCCTAAAAAAATTTTAATGTTTGGTAGTGTTTTTGTATTCAATCCTTTTTCAATACCCAACCCAAACACCATAGAACAATTTCTTACGTGAGATGGACTTTCTTTTGGGTTTAATCCTTGGGAAATGGGGGAGCCCTTTGGATCTTATCTGGTCAGAAGTGTTCAGGTGGTCCTGTAAATTTGTGGTCCTGCCCAATCTGATATTGTCTTGGGCCACATAACTCTGAATTTCTGAATGATCCATTATTTGATGGTCCATATAGATTTTTACATGGACTTTATGACCAATATAATTCATGAATGGTAAGGATTTTCGCAACCTGAAAACATATTAAAAAAGCATTTCTTCTCATTAAAAAAAAAAAAAAAAAAAAAAAGCACTTCTTAATTTTCCCATTTATGTGTTGGGCTTGGGCGCACTTAGTTTATGTTTCCCCTCTACTTCTCTCTCTCTCTCTCTCTCTCTCTTTTTTTTTTTTTTTAAAGAGTTTCAACTCTTGATGATAACTCTTTATTATCAGACCAAGATATCAATCAATTTTTATGTAGGCGGGAATTAAACAGATCTCTTATACAACTATCAAAGACTTTACCAGTTGAGCTAATTGGAACCTACTTCTTCTCTACTTCTCCAAATAATAAGAATTATTTAAAATATTAAAAAAAATGTGCCTATTAAGCATTACCCTTAAATCAAAATATTATAAATATTTTTAACAAATATAGCCAAAAGACCGTATTCAATATATATATATATATATATAGTCAAAAAACCAGTTTAATCATTCTTATGCTAAGATGTAATTGTGTTAATCATCAATCATATGGTCACTAAATATAGCAATAATAGCATCGGGAGAAGAGTAGAACTCCGAGCAATTAAGACAAAATAAAAAATAAATAAAAATAAAATAAAATAAAAAAGACTAGGTTCAGGTTTTATGGAAGAGAGTCATCAAGGCGAAAGTGAAGTTGTAATGTTGTATAGGTAAAACTAAAAGGCAACAAGTTGCGCCTCGAACATACTTTTAATAACGACCAAACTGACGAGTTACAAAAAGAGTTATGGGGGAACAAAAATTTTCAGCCTTGATTTTTTGAAAGGACGAAAAAATAACTTCCCATAATTATTATTATTATTTTTGGCCGAAGTGGGGCAGGCAGGGGTAACTTCCCATAATTAAAAAGTGTGTATATATATATCATATCATATCATATACTATATAATAAAAGTTAAAATTAAATGTTGTAGTTGCGCTAAGTAGCTACTCTCACTAATTAATAAATTAATTTTATTAAAAAAAAAAACCCACATTTTAACTAAGGGATAAGATTTAACAAAAATTTAAAACAAATTTAAATTTTATTCAAACTAAAAGTTTATTATCAAAAGTTTCTAAACTTAAATCCTACACAACCCATGTTTTTGTTTTTAAATTTTTTTTTTTTTCCTCAAGTATAATAAAAGTTAGATTTAGAAACCGTAGTTAGGTCAAGTGGCTACTTTCACTAATTAGAAAATTAATTTTATATAATAATAAAAAAAAAACCCCCATGTTTTGACTAAGGGATAAGATTTAACAATATTTTTAAACAAATTTAAATTATATTCAAACTAAAAATCTATTATAAAAAATTTATAAACTTAAATCCCACACAAAAACCCACGTTTTCTTTCTAAAAAAAAATTACTTTTGACTAAGGGATAAGATTTAACAATAATCACATTTTTGTTTTTGATTTTCCCCCCAAGTTGCATGATTTAACAATAATTCAAAACAAATTTAAATTCTATTCAAATTAGAAGTCTGTAGGGGTGTTGGGCCTAAAAATTCATTATGTATTTGGGTTTAGGGCCTATGGCCCAAGCCGAGAACATAATCTTGTCCGAGGGAGAAGAATCTTTGTTTAGAGAAAGTGTGATGGTAAGTAGAAAGGTTATCTTCGTCCACAATGACTTAGCGGGATGAGCCAAGGACAAATACATCCACAACAGACCAAGGTTGAAGTCCGAAAAAGTTATTTGCCAGCTAAAGTTAATATTCCAAGTAGATCTGTTGGTGCAGGTTAGTATGGCAAAGACATCCGATAGGAAAGCACTCTAGAATATTTAAGGAGAAAACTACTACCTCCACATTAAATGCACTGCACCTGACTTCCTGGTCGCATTAATGTGAAGGTGATACCTGAACAGTATATTTCAGCTTATAGCTACCAAATGGAGATGGATGAAAAGGACTGATAGGACAAGTATCAAGACTAACCATTTTGGATGCACGTGGCAGGTGTAAATGAGGAAGAACGAGAGTATATAAGGAAAGGATGGAGATAAGATAAGGGGATCGAAGATTAAGGAAAAAAAATACTGTAACATCTAAGAACAGAGCTTGTAATTGAATGTTAAGAAAAGTATATAAGAATAGATCACCTCGGACCTTGCCGAGGACAATTTATCTCTAATATAAACCTTTTTTTTGTCCATTCTCTTGACATTAGAATCCAATATAGTGTTTGTTTGATCCACTAAGGCTCAATATTTAACCCACTCTCTACAAATTCATTATTTTGGGCTTTTTAGGCCTAAAGTCCCTCCACACAGTAGAAAGGAACCCAAATCTGGTCCTTACAAAGTCTATTATAATTTAGAAATATTTTTTTTACGTGTGTGCTCAAGAGCTCTTTAATTTTTTTTTGGATAAAGGTTAATAATTTGCATCAATTATAATTTAGAAATATATATATTTATTTATTTATTTTTCAAACAAATAAAAATAATAAACTTTAGAGATAAGTGGTAACTGTAATTTCTTTTTTGAATGTGAAAGGAAAAAATCTTATATTTTAGGAATTCTCTTTTTTAATTCAAAACAAAATTTGTTATTTGGCATTTATAGTTTTATTTCTAAATGAAGTTACCCTTCATTAATGAGAGTATTTTTGAACCTCATAAAAGTCCTCTTATATATAGTATAGAATAGATTAAGCTATAAAACTCTTGATTAAAGGATAAGATTTAACAATAATTTAATCTAGATAAAACTTTATTATCTAAATTTTAGAAATTCAAATTATACTCAAACTAAAAGTCTATTATCAATATTTTTAGAATTTATATATATTTGGCCATGGTTTTTCGATACAATCCCTCTTAACTAATAACTCATCCCTATAATTAAATCTCACACAATACACTCCACATTGTCGTATTTTTTTTTTTTCAAAATGCAACTTACTCTTATTTTTATATATAATAAATTCATCTTACTTATTATTCTCTACTTTTGAATTTGCGTACAGGATATTATGCTAAAGGAAGTCTACTATAAATAAGCAAAATAATGGACACCCATTTAAGTTCTTGGTTTTCTTATATAAGTTTTTATTTATTTTTCTATATTCTCAATTTTTGAACTCTTTTGTATGTTTTAATTTTTAGTTTTGGTTATTGTGTTTAATTTGTAAGTGTGATGATTTTTTCAATTAAACTATTACTAGGAAAAACTCGGTATTAAGGAACTATTTTGTTTATTATTGTTTGTGCTAGCTAGAGCATAAATTAAACACAACCCAAATAGGAACGATTAAATTCATTCCATATCTCATATTAAGAAATTAACACAAAGCACAAAGAAATTTTAAAATATAAAAATAGATAAACACTTATAAAGTCTAAACTCTAAACAATCAGAACTTAAAGTAATTTATTTATTAAAATTATTTACTTGTTTTATACTATAATTTATTATTACTATTTATTTAATAATTTAGTTTTAATTATTTTAAAATTTTTGAGTTTACATATGAAGCTTCATCAAGCCGTGCATTTTTGTATTAGATTTATCTATTTAGAGGTTTTTCTCATAAAATTTTTGGAGATCTGTATCAAATTTATGTCGTGTCAAAAGGTTGCACACAGTTTACCCACTTTATTGACATCTTATTAAAGAAGCATTAATCAACATAAGGAGGTAATATCCTCACACACTAATTAAAATATATAATAAAGGTAACTTAGCATATTGAATAAGATACCAAGAAATGTGAAAAATGTGTTACAATTTCATAACTATATTCTTAGACATGGCACAGGTGCAACCTCATAGTACAGGTTTCAATTGCTTAATTTATTACAATTCTATCACCTCCTCTTGGTGTTTCCAAAAAACAAATGTCTAAATTTTAAATCCACTATATCCCAATTATTGATTTAATAATAATAATAAATAAATAAAACCTTACAATTCTGGCATGCTATCTCTGTGCCATTGTTATGCAGATTTGGAAAAGAACGACTAGTAAAGACAACCAACTAATCTCTATGGCTTTGCCTAAACCCACTTTTATCGTCTCTCTTGTATATTTTCCTTGCACAGTGGAGACTTGCCTTCTTGTTTTTTTATGTCTAAGGAGAGTAATAGGAGGCATGGTTTTGAAAATCGGTACGATCAAAGAATCAAAAAAGCACTCAATTCTCAAGTTTTACTGGTTCTTGGTTGGTTTTGGCTGGACCAGATTGGTGTTTGGTTCTCAACCGGTTCAATTTTTAAAACCATGCTAGGAAGAGTACTAGCGGCTCAGTATAATTAACATCTAGCTTATTAGCTACTTGAAATTCCATGGAAATGGGACAACTTGACCCAGCACTGCAGAGAAAAGGTTTAATGTTGACTTGTTGCTAACTCAAATTCAATATTAGTTCCAAAAATTGAAACCCAAAATTGGAACTAAGATGTGCATAAAACCATTGTGTGCAGTGTGTTACAGGCTTACAAAAAATTCTTTATTTGTTGAAGGGCACCCAATTGGACTAAACAGCTTTATAAAGGATGATGTAAATTGTGATCATATAATACTACACCACATGAGAAGTGGATGAGCAACTGAGTAAATTTTCTGAGTTGTCATTGATAAGTTTCGTTGAATATACAACTAACAAGTATAGACACTTTAATTGAGGTGACGTACGTGTAGTGTTATATTATAATTTCTTTAAAATTGCTCGTATTACTATGTTGTACTCGATCCCATATCTATGTTCATGCTTTCTAGATATATACATGTATCATTTATGTTTGTTGTCCTTTCAAGTTTCAGAATAAGATGGATGATGGTTCATTTTTCACTAGTAATTTTTTTTTTGTCATAAATTTTCACTTCCTCTAAAGTGCCGACAATAACCATATTATCTTTTTTTTTTTCCTTTTTTTTTTTTAATAATCATATTATCAAATTTCACTTTTGAATGTGAACGCTTGGACTTCTACTGCCAGCTATATATTCTTTCCGTTCATATTGTTTGTTTCTATTATGATCCTTTCAAGTTTTTATGGTAAGTGGTAAGTGGTAACTATACAAGTCTCTATAGTTTACAGTTTCTAAATAAAATAAAATAAAACCTTTAAAGTTTACACTTTTTTTTTGTGATCATTGTTAATCCCTTATTCTAATTTTGTTAATTTTCTTATATATGCAACTAACGGAATATAATGTGACATTATTTTAATAATATGACAAGACTGTTTTATTGAAAAAACTACTCAACCCTTACCCATTTTATCCAACCCAAACCTGTTTTCGTGGGCAGAATACACATCTCTTAGAACAAGATTTCTTTCATCTGGAAGTACAGCTTCTAGAGGACCAGAGCTGGTAGAGCTCAAATTTCTAGACCAAATTGGAAATGTGATTCATTAAAACCTATTTTCAACAATCATGTGTACTTTGAAAGAGAGGGGGTGAAGAGAGAAATTATCGTTGAGCTACAGCAAGTTTTTTTTTTTTTTATTATTTTTTTTTATGGTGATCTATTAAGTAAGTATTGTTCGAGAAAACGTTTTCCGTTTTAAATAACAAAATACATTTCTTACTATATTGAGCTTACCTTCCATTAAAGACAAAGTTCTACAAAACTAATTGTAGCCTACAAACACATAGAAAGAAGGGTTTTATGTTAATTTATGTTTTTACTTTTTTTTCATACCAAACATAAAAATTGTTTTTTGCCCTAACAAAGTGCTCTTTCTTGCTAAGGTTTTTTTTGGCTGTGGGGAGGGGGAGGGGGGACTTTTTCCCTCGTATTCAGTGCCACTACTCCCATAATATGGTTATCCATCAATTCATAAATATGAGTATGCATTCAACTCACTAATCCAATCTAATTCGACACTTAGAATGATTTTTCACTCTTTTGCGGGCTAGGTTAGGTTAGGCTCAACTTGACAAAAAAAAAATTTTTAGTTAAAAGGGGAATTTATTGAAACTAAATAGCCAAAATAGGCAAAGTGCTAGTTGAGAGCCTTAAAGAGTACAAACCAGAAGCATCTGAGTCCAAAATACTACAAAAACTTCTGTAGTATAAAGCAACCATACGACACATTTAGGGTTTACATGAACTATAAAAAGTTAACAAAATTTTCAACCCATGAACCCGATTTAACTTTTGTTATCAATAGTTTAAAATTATTTTTTAAATTTTTATTTATATTTATTATAGTATTTGATATTTAATTTGATAACTGAAAACCCTAAGAACCAATTGTGTGATAAATTGAGCATTAGAATATAATGCTCAATTTTGTGAATTTTAATAATCATATATATATATATATATATATATATATCTCATATTAAAGTCAAAGCACAATCAAAATCTAAATTAGTTTCTAATTGTAGTATAATTTTGCGCAAAATGTAGATTTTAATTTTCTTAATTTTGATGTCAAGTGACTCATTCATAATAATTAACGCATACAACAAAATGACCACCTCACTCACCTACATAAGACTATCTCATTATTTGCTACTATTAAAATGTTTCCAGGCATAAACATGCGTTACAAGTAGTTTATTGAGTAATGGGCTAATAGAGTTAAATAAAAACCCAATTTTTTACTTGTTAGAAAAACTTAATTTTTCTAAGGTCAAACAAAATCACCTTAAATTGATGACCCAATTTGACCTGACCCAATTCAATAGGTTGGGTTGGATTGAAGATTTATGAGTTGGCATTGACAAGTTTTGTTGAATATGCAACTAAGAAGTATAGACACTTCAATTGAGGTGTTGTATTTGTAGTGTTATATTATAGTTTTTTTTAAATTGTTCGTATTGCTATATTGCACTCGTACTCATACCTATGTCCATGCTTTCTAAATATATAGGTGTATCGTTTATGTTTGTTATACTTTTGAGTTTTAGAATAAGATGGATGATGGTTCATTTTTCACTAGTAATTTAATTTTGGTCATAAATGTTCACTTCCTCTAAAGTGCCGACAATAACCGTATTATCATTTTTTTTTTTAATAATCATATTATCAAATTTCACTTTTGAATGGTTTTGAATGTGACCTTGGACTTCTACTGCCAGCTATATATTCTTTCCGTTCATATTGTTTGTTTCTATTAAGATGCTTTCAAGTTTTTATGGTAAGTGGTAACTATACAAGTCTCTAAAGTTTACAGTTTCTAAAATAAATAAAAAAACCTTTAAAGTTCACACATTTTTTTTGTGATCATTGTTAATCCCTTATTCTAATTTTGTTAATTTTCTTATATATACTACTAATGGAGTAATAATGTGACATTTTTTCTTTAGAGAGAGTTTTAACTTATGACATCCGTTCTTGATGATAGCTCTTTATTATCAGACAAAGACACCAATTAGTTTTTGGTGTAGGCAGGGATTGAATTTCAGATCTTTTATACAACCACCAGAGACTTTACCATTTATTTTTATTTTTTTACAAAATAAAATCTCTACTCTAGCCTAATTTAAGTGTAAATGTGTGTGAAACGCCCTCTTAGAAATTTGAATCTCGGCTCTTACTTCCCACACCCCACAAACACTTATACTTGTGGAGTGATCATCACACTAAGGGTGTGCGGTGGTAGAGATTTTACCAGTTGAGCTAACTAGAATTCACGGAGTAATAATGTGACATTATATCCAACCCAAACCTGTTTACGTGGACAGAATATACATTTGTTAGAAAGAGATTTCTTTCATCTCGAAGTACAGCCTCTAGAGGACTAGAGCTGGTAGAGCTCAAATTTGTGGACCAAATTGGAAATGTGACTCATTAAAACCCATTTTCAAATCAGCAATGATGTTGTACTTCGAAAGAGAAGGGGTAAAGATAGAAATTATCGTTGAGTTTAAGCAAGTTTTGATATGGTGATCTATTATGTGTTTATTGTTCGAGAAAAGGTTTTTCATTTTACACTCTGTTCATTTTAGTAATTAAATTTTCTAAAAAATGAGTCGTTTTTCAAAAAGTATTTTCTATAAAATTATCTCATTTTCATATGTTTAGTAACAACTTTAAATGAGTTGAAAAACGATCTCTTTACTTCTTTTATTTAGCTTACTATGAGATAGAATTGTTTTTCAAAAAAAATTAGTAGAAAAAAATCTCTAAAAATAAGCCATACTTTTTTAGTTAACCAAAAATTGTTTTCTTTTGACTCATTTTTTTTGATACTACCAAATACTAGAAAATACGGAAAACTATTTTTACACAATATTTTCCATCGAAACAAACAGAGTATTAAATAACAAAACACATTTTTTTACTCTATTGAGCTTACCTTCCATTAAACACACAGAAAAAGAGATTCTATGTTAATTTATGTTTTTGCTTTTTGTCATACCGAACATAAAAATTGTTTTTCGCCAAAACAATGTGCTCTTTCTTGCTTTATATATTTAATTTATTTATATGTTTTTTGGTGGGGAGGGGGCCTTTTTCCCTCATATTCAATGCCACTAACCCCATAATATGGTTATCCACGAACTCACGAATATGAGTGTGCATTCAACCCACCAACCAAACTCAATTTGACACTCAGGATGATTTTTCACTTGTTGGTGAGTTGGGTTAGGTTGGGTTCAAGTAGACAAAATTTCCAACCCATGAACCTAATTTAACTTATTTTATTAATAGTTTAAGAATATATTTTTTAAAATTTATAGTTTTATTTATTTTGGTATTTTGAGATTTATTTTGATAAGACTATAATATAATTTTTTTTAATTATAAAAAAAAAAAAGTGGCGTCTCAACCTTTGGCTAGACTATTACACTCCCCACACATGAGATACCTCAAAAACCCTAAGGACCAATTGTGTGGTAAATTGAGCATTAGAACATAATGCTCAATTGTGTAAATTTTAATAATCATATATATTATATTGAAGTTAAAGCACAATCAAAATCCAAATTAGTTTCTAATTGTAGTATAATTTTGCACAAAATGCCTATTTTAATTTTCTTAATTTTGATGTCAAGGGACTTATTCATAATAATTAACACGAATGACAAAATGACCACCTCAATCATCACTACTATTGAATATTGAATGTTTCATGCGTAAACATGAATAAAAACCCAATTTTTTACGCATTAAAAGAACTTAATTTTTCTAAGATCAAACAAAATCACCTTAAACTGATGACCCAATTCGACAGGTTGTGTTGGATTGAAAATTTCTCAACTCGAAAAGGTTGAATTGATTGAAAATACCTCAAACCTAATCCAACCTAACCCAAGCAATGCACCACTACTCATGAATGACGTGTGTCCCCTCTTGTGATAAGAAATTATGTCATCACTCCTAGCTCATTGGTATGGAACACTGCAGATGAAATTAAAGAAGTTATCACTTAGCACCACATAAATAAATAAATACTAAACAAATAAGAGAAAGGTGTTACAGTTTTACCTGGAAAATGTAGTTGGACTTGGACCACCAAGACAAAATATTCGAATTATTTTTCACTCTTTTCCTTTCCCCACGAGAATCTTTGCAGGGCTTTTGTTCCCTTGTTAAATCAAAATGGGGGGGGGGGGGCCTCTTCAGAAAAACCAAATTGATCCAGTACTTTGGAGTTTGGACACATACAAAATCAAATGAAACATATATATAACACGGAATGCCAAACATCTTTCAAACTCTCTCCTTTATCCATAATTTCTATATTATTGGTTTCTTGATTCGGTTGTGCATATTTATCACTTAAAAGTCACCTCAGGCCACAAGGACTAGTTTACTTGAAGAAGCTCATAGCTTCTTCTTTTTTATTTATTTTTTATTTTATTCAATCGCCTACATATAAGTTTTATTCACCTTCTATATGTTCAGGTAGTGTATGTCTCCTAGTATTCCATGGATTCCTTGTCCTAACGTGGTTCTCACTTCCCACTACCCTGCTGATTGAAGGACTCAGAGGTCACATCAACTTCCCCATCCGCATTAGGCACATCAACCAGTTGATTGCAACTCATATAAAAGTCCAATGCTGCTTCCCAACAGTTAGTTTTAATACCATTTGAGGGTAAAAGTGAAATGTTTTTTTAATTGATTGGATATGTCAATAATTGCATCCTGATGTTTACAACAATAACAACACCAA
This sequence comes from Quercus variabilis, assembly GCA_030445155.1. NCBI lineage: Eukaryota > Viridiplantae > Streptophyta > Magnoliopsida > Fagales > Fagaceae > Quercus > Quercus variabilis. Next base: position 11,884,066 of record CP129450.1, read on the forward strand.
CCAAACTTTAGTTTTAAATTATTGGGGTTGATTATGGATCCTTAACTGGCTATTATAGTCTGTTACTAATGTTAGTTTATGTCATTCTTTATATATATATATATATATATATATATATTTTTTTTTTTTTTTTGTTTCCTCGACTTAAATCAACTTATTCTTGTTCATTGACGCATTAATCACTCTACTCATAACATTTCAAATCCCCTTTTTTTTTAGTTATAACTTGGTTTTCACAACAACAATTTGTTTTTATTTTAACAAAATTATCTAATATTGTTACCATTGTTTTTTTGGTTTTTTTTTTTTTTTTTCTTGTGATTGTTAATTATCTTATTTTATAATGGCTTTTCACGTGGATTTTTATCTAGAAACACCATACAACATACAATATAGCCATCTCAATTACCAAGCGAAGAATATCTTTCTAAATTTACTTCGGGACTGCATCCTTATCACCAAGGGGTAAGTCAAAATATGGTTAATGCTACATGAGATCGGTTTGGAGGGTTTCTTCACTTCAAGCCTAACTTACTTGTGCAGCAGATTTGATCGTGCAATTCAAGAAACAAAGGCACTAAACCATTTTGCTTATTCTCAAACCTAGATAGAAAGTTAGAAACCATCAATTCTTCCTTAACCATATCTCATTTACAGTACTTAATTTCCTGCTGCTGCTAGTGAAGTTATGTCTCTCTTGGTTCTCTGGACAGAGGATACACCGATAAGAACGCAGTAATTTATATAAAAACCATATAAAACAAGAAAATCAAAGTGGTACGCAAGAGAGAGTATGTGCAGGGAATGGGAGTAAAAGCCCAGAATAGGGACTAGACACTGATGGATGTCACCTGGGGATGAGTAGGACATGGAACTGAAGGGTGATTGTGGAAGAGGCCAAAATAGCCAGCTGCGGGCATAATTCGTAAATCTAAGACGCATGCATGCACATGTGGCGCACACACACACACGCACACATACACACATAATTAAAAAATAAAAATAAAAATAAAAGCAAGGCCGAACACACCTAATTTAAGTTAATTAACCAATCATTTGCTTATTTACTGAAGTAGGTAAAAGTATAATTTGTCATTAGAAAAAAAAAAATTTGTATATAAACAAATAAGCTAAACAAGAATAAGGGAGAAAAAACACTAAACTAAACATAAACAAAGAATTTTGTCAAGCGATCGACGGAATTATATGAAATGCGTATATTATTATCTTCTACGTATATATTCGATCATTACTATCTAAATAACTATATGTTTGCCTAAGATTAATCTTAGGCCCTCACTCAAAAGAAAGAAAGTGTTAGTAATTGTCTAAAATTTTTACTTTGATTTGGTTAAGTTCTTTTAAGTATGGAAGGAAATTTTTTTGCTTGATGTGAAAGAAAATGATTTTCCTTGGGTGACTTTCGGATACTTGAATTTGGATCTTAAATCAATGGATTTAAAACTTTTTAATTCTAAATTTATAAATTTCAAATTTATTGAAATGATTTCTAAAATTCCAATAGGGTTAGATGTTATTTCAGATCCAACAATTTCAAGGTATAAAATCCTTGCTGGATTTAGCCAAATCCAAATCTTGCTATTCAAACATACCATTGATATAAAAATAAATTACTTTTTTTTCATTGAATAAGTAACTAGATATTCCTTATCCATCAAGGAATAGATTTAGAGTCTCAGAACTAAGCATTGTTACAAAGGGTTTTATGGCTTTCATCAAGGTTCCTCCCATATAAGAGGAGACGAAGAATCTTAGAGGAACATTAGTGTGTTTCTTCGAAGAGTAACTTAGTAAAATTTGAATTGAAAAATATGATTGAGACTAGTTATAATCCATACCGTTAATAGAAGGTTTTGGTTGGTGTTACCTATAGATGTAGTAGGTTTGGAGTTTGACAAATCATGTTAAATATTGTTGTCTTAGTTGCTTTATTTTATATTTGTGTAAACCCTAAATGTGTCGTATGTTTGCTTTATTTTTTAGTTTTTGTAAATCCTAATTCCAAATCAAACCAGAAAGAGAGGAAAAAAACAAAAAGAATAAAAAAAATACTATTACAAGGACAATCTTGGACACACTGACACAAGAACATTAATGCAAAATTTGAGCGCAAATTTTTATATGATAGTCTTACTGTCGAGCTCAAATTCAGATAGCGTTTGTGAGCAAATCGAGTGGGCACTTTGAGTATTAAATTTTGTGTACGAGTGTGTGTACATGAACTAATTCAGTGAGTCGTAAGTCATACTTCTTTTTCAATGTAGCTAATGCTAATGTGGCAATATTTGCTTCTTAGTTGTGGCTCCAAAAGATTCAAAAACCAGTTTAAAGAGACTAGGAAAGAGCTCGAGTCAAACTATGTGAAACAAAACAATATACAATAGTTAAAAAAAACGCAGGCCAAGAAATTGGGGAAGGTGACTTTGCATTACTACTTTGACCATATCTTAGGAGACTGTGATTGTAATGCCTCTCGACCCCACAATCCTCCAATAAAACCTCATTTGAAATCAAACATTAGAATAACAAAAACACAACCATATATCAAAATTTTTATTTTTTTTATTTCTTTTGGGAAATTTCAAGTACTTTGGAGCTTTGTTACAGTTACCTAGATTCCATGGTCCCCTTTTTTTTTCCCCAACCCCGGCCTGCCATTAAAGTGGCCCCTTGTTACATAATTGACTGATTTATATTATTATTATAAGCATACAATTCATTGGACCGTCCAAGCTTTGACTTGGTTGAGCTTTGAGAGGGACCAATCTCAAAAGTGACCGGCCATTCAAGCTTTAATTAATCTTTCATCATGGTTCTCTCAAACTCAATTTTTTGATTACCCAATTAACTAGCTTTACCAATGCGCAGTTGTGATTAGAATATAGCCAGTAATCTTCACCGCTTTATCGTGCTCAATCTATGGTGTTTTGACATCGTGATTCATGGCAGCTCATTGCTTAAGAAAAAGACTAGTTTAACATCTACAAATGGCCTATATTCCCTAATAATATTCCGTTCCTTTGTCGGGTGCTATTTGACGTTTGTGGGACAGATTTTTATTGTGTTGCAGAAATGTAAATTCCCTCTCTCAGCCGAGGGTAAATTTCATGCAATTATATATAATCGAGATATATAACATTTCTCTTATATGAGAAGACTTTACATATATTATATCCAACCTCATATGAGAGAAATGTTATATATCTCCATTACACATTATTCTGCATCAAGCGGAATGGAAGATTACACACATCTAAAGCATTAATTTAATGTATTCTAAAAGTTTTGGACACACACGTTAACAAAATAAATTACATTCTTGATTCTTCTATGTTCTAAGAGTTAACAAAATAAATTACATTCTTGATTCTTCTATGTTCTAAGAGTTCAGGAATTAAAGTAAATTAGTTTTTTTTTTTTTTCTTGCAAAAATGTAAAAGTAGTTTAACATGTAGGTTTAAGCTAATAATTAGATCCTTTAACCTTGCCAGCATTAAAATTATTTGATGGACAAAATAATGATAAAAAAGAAGAAAGATATATAACCATATAATAGGGTTTTTATATTAAGGGAAGGGTGTTTTTGCAGTCTTGCGTTGTTCGCTAGAACATGCAAAATTTGGGAACCACACGAGTGCACAAACCTATTTGCACCCAACGGACCAAAAACTGCCATCTGGACAAGTCAGAGGACTATTTAATTGGTCCTCCAATGGTACGGACATGCCCAAATCTGGAACTCAGGGTAAAATAATTTTTGGGCAAGCACTGTTTGGCTTAAATATTGACTGACAGCTGGTCACTTTTCACAGTTTATAGTCTTTAATTTACAGTGAAGTCCATGACTCTCTTTTTTCTTTTTCTCAATATACTGTAGTAAATAATAAAGACACTGTCAATTTCCCCCTCCCAAATAAAAGAATGTCAGTAAAAAGAAAAAACAAGCACTGAAATTTTAAGGTACAATTCATCTTGATTCACTGTGATACAAATGAAATCAAAAGAAAGTGAAATTTTTTGTGCCAGTAGAACTTTTCTATTTAAAAATGGTTCTTATCAATGATCACAACTTGTGAAACTAATATGAAAAAGTGTTTCTCCATGTACTTATAATTCTTTAATTCAATTGTGGATTCCAATTATATAAATCAATTGATAATGTTTTTTTTTTTTTTTGGGGTTAAATAATGGACTTGTGATTGAACATTTCCTATACAAAATAAATAAATAAATAAACACATCATATGTTTGTTTGGGAATAACTTACTTAACTTTTTGTTGAAAGTGTACTAAAATATATTATTATTTTTTTAAAAAAGTAAGAAAATGTAAGAAAATGTGAGAAAAAAAAAAGTGAAGTTCTAAAAAAATAGACGTATAAAAGCTAAAAACTAAGTTAACTAGGGTCAAACAAATACCATATCTTAACTAAAGTTTTGAATTCTATTTTAAAGACCTAATTATTGAAATGGAATATTCGTCCAAAATATGGAATAGAGTGAAATTTAGACTAAGATGAAATAAAGGAGGTAAGTGGCACCTGATTAACTAAGCACCAAACCCAACAGAATTTAAAACGTGATCTTAACTTAAAGAAAAAAAAAAAATGGTATTGTATGTTCAAAATTCAAATCCTATTTTTAAAAAATTACAAAAAAAAAAAAAAAAACATTAATTTAATTAAGACGGTTGCCGGGCAGCACGGTCAGATCGACCCGGTGGAGAGGCCACCAATGCTGACGTCATTCAGTCCATTTATACTCTTTCTGGGCCTTGGACCTGTCATTGTCAGGTCCATCAGGGCAGCCCACTAATTGTCCCTAACAACTTTCCCTCATATTTTTCCCATAATATAAGCCTTTGCACATCCACACTTTTTTTCTTGCATTGCACTTTCTTCTTCTCACACTTCTCTCTCTCTCTCTCTCTCTCTCTCTCTCTCTCTCTCTCTGTGGAGAGAGAGGAAAAAAAAAGCTTCCAAAGATGAAAGCAAGAAACTGTAAGTCTCTACATGGTATGACTCTGAAAGCTTTACCTGGCATGTCAAACTTTTTGTATTCTTTCTTTCTAGTTAGTATTTTTTTTATAGAAACACTCATGGCTTTTCATTGTTGCAAATCTTACACACACACACATATATATATATACTCTCCTCTGTCTCTCTTTTTGACCTGATACATATTTTCAGTATGTTCAACCTTTTTTGTTTCTCAGCCATAAACAGTACATGGAAAGATAAATATGGTTTGTACTACAAAGATGTGACTATTGTAATTGAACTCTAGTTCTACTTTTGGTTTCAATTACACTTCCAAAGCTGATTTATATCTCCAATCTTTCTTCTTCCGTACATATACCTGATCTTGCATTATAATAATTCAATGATGCAGGTCACCTAGACGCCATTGTCATGCATGGGACCATGAACAACATCAACATGCTGAACCCTTCAAAAATTGGAATTCATAGCCAAAGAGAAATATTCCATGTAGCAGAAATCTACACCAGCATTCAATTTGGAGACAAGAGTTCCATTGTGATGGTGGCTTGTTTATGAGAACTGGGTGCTATCCTCCCTGAGCTTTTTATCCTACCTCCTCCTTCATCCAATTCTTTTTTTTTTTTTTTTTTTCTCTCTTTATTTTTCCATCTTCTTGACCTTGTAAGACCTTTTCTTGACCTTGTAAGACCCAACTCTGTGTCTGTTATCTTTATTTTCCAGCTTTTTAAGGGTTCTATATTGAAATCCACCGATATAGAATCCAATCTCCGTCCCTCCCTGTTTCCGTCCAACTCATCTTCTCCTTCCTTGTCTATCCCTCCTGAGCTGTTTGAAATTAGCCTATCATAGTGTCATGTATCTCCCCTAAAAAATTGTGTTACAAAAGTCTTGAGAGCCTCTTAGCGTTCATGCAAGCAATGGATACCTCAATTGCAACATGGGTTACTTTTTTATTTTTTTATTTTTTGGGTTTTACATGTAAATTTAGAAGGATTGAAGAAGATGCAAATTATAGTGGTCCTTGAGCTGTAGAGTTGTAAAAGAAGCTAGAATTATTAATAAAATATTTCCATTTTGTTTTTATTCAGAGTAAATATTCTTTGTTTCTTTTATATTTTCTGTTAGGGCCATCAATTTCAATTGTATTATTGTGTGCAGAAATATGCTGTTGCAGTCATCAATTTCGTTGTTTTATATGTTGTTGGCTGAGAAAGTGAGGAAGAGAGTAAATATTCTCTCAGATCTGTGGAAGAGTTCCCCTCGTGACTGCTCTGATGTACAAAATATCCACTGTATTATTGGAGTTCTCTCCACAGACTTTTATTTTTTCCTACCAGGAAAGTTGTTCATGAAAAAGCTGATTACCCTTGATGTGAGAAAGTGATTTTTCTCCACACATCATAAATGTGGCGAGCTCATAGAGAAAGCAAAAAAAAAAAAAAAAAAAAAAAAAAAAACCCAAAAAAGGAAGTGAGAGAAATAAATAAATCAATTCATTGATCCTTTTCATGCTTTGATTTGTTTCTTCTTTTAAACAAGACAAGTAGGATAAACTGAAGGAGCTGATCAATTTAGCAGCTCATAAGCCCATGATATTGTACTTTAATTTGTTACAGTGGTTATGACTTATGAGCTTATTGTCAAAACTTAGTATTTTCATTTGCAAATTAATATTCCCACAAATGTAACACAAATTTAGGATGATACTGGTCATTAATTAATAAATCATTTCTCATTTCTCATATATGATATATGTATATATGTTTGTATATATATGTATATACATGTATAACCATTGAAAAATAATTTATAAATTACACCATTTAACTTTTATATGTTTCCAATGTAGTGTATGTTTTCCATAAATAAATAAATAAAAATGTAGAGTATGTTTAGTAATATCTTGTCTTTCAACTTTTTAACTTTTTTAGCTTATTTATTTATGTACAATCTTTTTAAAACCTCTTTTATATCATTATCTTTTGACCAACTTTCTACAAAAAGCTACATCCAAATTCACCCATTTTCCTTTTATCTTGATCCACCCATAGTTTTAGTTTTAGGGTTTTTTTTTTTTCAAAACGACAATTTGATGGACTTAGCAGTGTAGATTGAATGGATGAATAAATTTTAAGCCAATGGAAATTAAAAGAACCTTCTTTTAATGAAAATTATGCTCTGCTTTTTGTGCTAGTGCTAGCTATGATGAACTTAAAAAACCAAATCTTTTGGTCACAAAAAAACTAGCTACATAACAATTAATGTGTTCATCTCCTTGGCAAAGTCCTGTACGTGGAAAATGAAAGTTTTGTGCTGCTCCCTTTTGATAATGGTTAAAATCTCCCAAACCATATATATATAGCTACAATTTTTGACATGCAAAAAGTAGTGCATTCCCTTTCTCTTTCAATAACACAACATGGATAAGCAATTAGTTTTGGAATAGAATAGACCAAAGCGAATATTTCACCAATCTTCCAAAAGGATAGAGATATGTATGAAGCGACATTGCAACCTCACACACCTAAGTTACTATCATGCATGAATCATCATTTGTTTGAATTGTAATGCTCTTCCCCGTTTCAAATTTGCATATGATTACTGATCAAGATTCTCATGCTAAATAAAGAACATGTCAACATCATAAAGAAAAAATTTTCATAGGCAGTGTACAGACTATATAATGACTTCGTTTAGGTTGCTGAACCCTATTAGAACGATAAAATCATTAACAAATGCTAGCCCCTACACATATTTGAATTATTAGCTAGTTTGACATGTGTCATAACAATGATGGTTTTTGTAAATTTCAGGGTTATTACAAATGCCCATATAACGTGCATTAATTTTGTGCGAATATTAGGCTAACATGTGATCGTCGTTTAGTTATGAAATTATTGCATTGTTTTCATTGCATTGACAAATAAATACCATCCCCTTTCCCTTCTCACTCTTGGACTACTCACAAATATAATAGTAGTAATAATTAATACAGAATTAAGAGAAAATTGATATTTTAATAGGGCATCTGTTAAAATTGATATTTTAACAAATGTTCTTAAAGCATCAGTTAACATTTTCTTTTAATATATATATTTTTTTTTTGAGAAGCAACATTTTCCTTTAATAAAATGCATTGAGAGAGTGGCATGTACATGTGGCTCATATGTTATCTATACATTTTTTTTTACTTAAATTTGAGATATCAAACTTCAGTTATATCCTATTCTTACTTTTTGAGTGAAATTTGAGTTGTGAGTTTGGATTAGCTTTTTTCTCTTACTTTATCAGATTATTTACTTACTTACATTTTTTTTAAAAAAAAACTTTAACTTTCAACAAATAAGCTTTCAGACAAAGCAAGTCAATGCACACTTTAATCTATCCTTGCCTTTGAAATTAGTTGCTTCCCATAAATTTTGGAGCAAATGGACTATTTTGTATTTGCTTTTAGTGAGTATGCATGTATAAGGAGATCATCTACCAATGTTTAATTAATAACATGAAGAAGAAATCAAATGAATTGGTGAAATGTGTCCATCACACTCATGTAGTTAATTGAACAGTAAAAAAAGGTAAAGATGAATAACAATTTGGTTACTTAATATCTGCAAAGACTTTGTGTTACATATTTTGAGTACCATGAGTACTAAAAAGTGGTTAGGGTGGTGACTTCTAGCAGGAAATGATGATATCCACAAGTGGGCATTGAAAAGCTGAATGCCTTTACCCTTGTCTAGGACTTAGCAATTTTACCTCTCTCTCTCTCTCTCTCTCTCACAAAAAAAATGGCAGTGAAGCGAATGTGACAACATGAAAGTTAAGCCTGGATTGAAGCACTCTCATAATTTCCTTCACACCCAATTTCAGCTCTAGTTGTGTAAGGTATCACCAGCATAGGGCCCATTTTTGTCAAACTCAATTCCCGCTTTAGGTAACATGCTAACATGGCTCTTTCATTAGGTTGTTTTTTTTTTTACTTTTGCTCGAATCATTCCTTTCGTGACTTTGAAAAGGAGGGGAATGACCTCTCAATAATGCCTCGATGGAAATTTTTTCTTTAATATTGATTAAATTGTGAAGCTAAGGAATGTTTGGATGAAAAGTTATATAAGGATCACATTTTGACCGTTCCTTTAGTGTAAATCAGAAAAAAAAAAAAAAAAAAAAAAAGGTAGCATCAATTAGTCAAATAACCTATAGTCATTATGATAACATCTAAGCCTTTTGCCTTTTGTTCTTGCTTTTCTAATTCTAGTAATTGTCAATTTTGTGTTATCTGTTGAATTCGTTGTTAATGTTAATTCATAATCAATTTGAAATGGTCCAATTAATTATTCGTACCAACAAAGAAATGTTATTTTTATCTAATAAAAACTTGAATTTTAAATATATCATTGGATAATTAAAAATAATGTTAATGGCTATATTAGTAAACTCTGAATCCGCCGCTGGCCATCGGGGACCAACTGGTATGGCCATGATCTGTTCTATGAAACCCTAAAGTTTCTAATCTTTTTATCCAAAACAAGGTAAAACATAGAATAAAATAAAAACTCATTTCATTTAATTTACCTTAAATTAAATTTCTAAATTTGATGCTATTATAAATAAAATCTACGTATAATTTATTTGTTATCACTATTTTAATTTATGTACTTACAAATATGAAAGTATATTAATTGTGTCAATTTTGAAGTCTCGAAATTATTAAATAGGTTGGGCCCATTTCAACCAAACATAACTTATTTATTAAATAAGTTGAAATGGATCATGTCTTTGGCAACTCAACATGACTTGTTTATTAAGGGTGTGACACGGATTGTGTTGTCTCCACCAACTTTATAAATTGGTTTGTTGGAGTTGAGAGGTTTTTGGTCTTGACACAATTGTTAATAACTTGTGTTCATGTTGACCCGTATAATTGAATACTCACGTTTCGATAAAACATGAACACTATCAACCAACTCGAATCACAAACCATATTGTATTGGATTGTTTGCCTTGTTTTCGCCTAAATGGAAAGGTGCCACATTATATCAATTGTAACATGCAAAATCCTCATCCTATTTTTAAGGGTTGTTAATGGGCTGAGTCAAGCGGGCCTGGCCCCTTTTAGCTTGGGTCATGGGCTTATTAAGCTGAGTCAAGTGATCTATTGACCAATTAACGGGCTAAGCCGTAAGGGAAACCCTAGCCCATGGCCCTACCTATGGGCATTGCTATTTTGTTTTTAGTGGGCTGGGCTACTAGGCCCAGCCAAATGGGCTATGCATAGGCATTTTTAATTGGATTTTCTTTCGTTAAAAAAAAAAAAAAAAAAAAAAAGGGAAATAGTCAAATTATTTATTTTAAGGAAAGAATCAAATAAGGATAAAGTTTAACTACAAAATTGGTTGTAGTCTAACACTATAATCTTACTCAATATCTTTTTATTGGAGGTGAATTTTGATAAATCTACTGTTGAATTACATTTTTTATCTTTTATCCTTTATGCTTGTAAAATTTCTAGAAAATTAAAGATCAATAACTATGCCATCAATAAATTTTTTTAAATTGCAATTTTTTATGGTTTAAAATTATACATAAAATATAATCTTATAGATCATATAGTAAATAATATTCAATTGACACAAAATTTGACATGTGTATTAAAACCGTAAAGAACATACAATCTAACAATTACATTTTAGAAATACGTAGTAATATTAATGATATCAAGTAAGGTTGCAGCCTTAGAGTACAATAAATTTTATAGTTAAATTTGGTCCATCAAATCATTCAAAACTTATTTTATTATTTTTTTTCAGTCAAAACCTAATAATTTTTTATATTAATGTTTTAATTAGTTTTTTCTCTTTATATTTTTTTAATAAACAAAATGTTTAACGTTTATTATTTAAAAATAAATAATAAATAAAAGTTACTAGACTACTAGAAAAATAATGTTTAGAAAACATAAATTATCATAATAAATTTAGGCATCCTAGTGGTTAGGTGCAAGCTCTTAAAGTATTGCTCTCTCACCTCTCAAGTTTGACACCCCCCTCACCTCACCCTAACGGGCCGGCCTAATGTGCCCCCATGGACCCAAAAAGCCTATTCATGAGGAACTGGAGGCGCCACTGGGCCGATATGGCTTATGTTATAGGAAAATGGGCTTCGCTATCTTCTTTTATTGGTTTTTCCCCATCTGTTGAAAAAAAAGGGTAAGTGGATCCTTCTGTGTTTATTCATTTAGAAATTCTTTTTTTAGAGAGATAGAGAGGTAGAGAGGGCCTATGGCAAACCACGCCCATTTGTATCATGTGAAGCTTTCAAGCAATGAAATAAGCTTTCAAGAAATTACGTTAATTTTCGTAGCTTATGAGATTATAATGAAAAATAGAATAATTTAGCAAATTCGTGGAGGGGTGGAGTCAATCTTTGCAGGTAGTCACTCTTCCTCATAGATTTTTTAGAACCTAAAATGTAATGTGATAGTCTTTTACAATTTTACTCAATTGATGAAACAAACAAACAGGCAAACCGGACTTCAATCCAAATGACCCCAAAAAAATGAAGTTATTAGTTGAGGTCTTAGGTCCAATTAATTAATAATTTAATATACAAACTCATACACTAGAAAGTCTACACCTAACTTTTATAGGTAATTCACCCTCGTTTGAAAGATTCATCATTCATCTGCACAAGACCAGAATTTGGCATTCCAATTTTCAGTTGTGTCAAGCTCATAAATTGAGCTATCAATGATTCAATTTGTCATAATGGCTAAGCTAGCTCTGAGTTGTTGTCTTTTGACAATAAGAATATCAATCAGTAAATAACGTACAAGATGAGAAATATGGGCTGGCCGAAAAGAAAGAAAGTATTATTTCTAGGCGGGTGTCTGCAGGTTGAAGTCATAAATATGGGCTGCTTTTACAGTTTTACTATAGGGTTACAAAATTTCTTAGAATCTTTTTAAAAAATGTTTTGAGTCTATGTAAAAATGATTTTGCTCTAATTATAACCCAATCAATATATATAAAGACGCAAAAATTTTCACAATTGTTAAGATAATTTATTGTGATTGATGTACAATAAAAATAATACTAGTAGTGGTTTTAGTAAAAATAATGTTATACTAATCATAATCCGTCATTTTAATAAATTGGGAAAAAAAATAGCAAATTATTTTTTAAACAGTTTCAATCTATATGACATTTGCTCCTGATGATAACTCTTCAAATCTTTTATTCAATCGTCAAAAACTTTATCAATTGAGTAAACTGGAACTCATAATGAAATTCGTTGTATTTGTAGTATTGTTGCAACTTGACATGCCAAGAATTATGAAAATATTTTATCAAAAAAAAAATTTATCAAAAAGATTTGAACTTTTTTTTATTTTGTGTGATTAGCATTTAGATGGAGCTGTCAACCTAAGATAACCGGGCTTAATTACTCATGGACGAAAATGAGTCTAAGCAGTCGGAATACGAATGCGGCTTCTACTTGGGCTGGGCTGGGTAGAGTAACCTACCTAGGTTTGCAAACCAAATATGTGGAACCCTCTTTTGAAATGAATCCCTGTAGTCATTTTATAAAAATAAATAAATAAATTCGTGTAGTGCTTTAGTGAAAGACGAGCCATGACTATTATATTCTTCAAAATTGAACCAAAAATTGTTATCAAATGTAAAGTTGTAATAAGAGATGCGAATTTTCCAGGGATAAATTTTATATCAAAGAAAAGGCAGAAGAATTAATGATGTATTCTCTTTTTCTTTTCCTTTTTTTCCTTTTCAGGAAAAAGTTAATTAATACCCTAAGGTTTATAAAGTATTTTTATAAAATTTTTATGGAAAAAGAAAAAAAAAATTTTGATAATTTTTTATATTTTTCATGAAAATGATATCAAAAATTTTCTAAAATTGTCGATTAACAAATGCCCTAAAGATACTAGTTAACCGGCTCTTTCTTTTATTCTAAATTTTCAATGCTTGGGTTTCTCTTTCTATCACTCCCTGATTGTGAAAACTAAACTAATCTTAAAATTTTTTCATCTAACGCCAAAAAACTTTACCAACTAAATTAATTTGACTCACATAAAAGTGATGTAATTTTAAAGCATGACACCTTTTAGCAGTGGCTTGATCTTAGCCGAAAGGTTAGGGATAGTATGACATTTAAGTAAAATAAATATACTATCGCGCACTTTTAGTGTAATGGTAATTTTACAAGTATAAATATTTGTAAGGTGTGAAGGGTAAAAGCCAGAGTTCAAGTCTCTAGGAGGAAATTTTACACACATATACATTACACTTAAATTAAGTTAGAGTAAAAATTCTATTTTGTATAAAAAAATAAAAATAAATAAATAAATAAAAAGTATAAAGGAGCATGTTTATTTTTAATTTCTACATTTGTTGAGGTGGTAAATTGTAATAAATGGACAATAAATTGATTTGATGTGAAAGTGGTTATTCACCGATACAAACTTTTTATTTTGCTTTATTAGAAAACCAATCCTAACCATTTATGTGAAACGGAGTAGTGTTTTTCCATAGACTTGCCTTTTTAGGTAGTCTCAGTTTTTCTCTCCCAAAAAAAAAAAAAAAAAATTAAAAAGTCTCAGTCTCAGTTTCCAATTGATTACGTGGCCATGCCCTAGAAGTCCAGTCAAGGTTTTAAGGTCATATCATCAGCTTGAGCCCATTAGCGTTAATTATGAGGTTTAGTCTATGCCAGCTTTCTCAAACTGGCAATTGTGTATTTTCTTCTTCTTCTTTTTCTACTTCTTCTTCATTTTCTTTTCTCTTTATCTTTTCACCCTTACTGAAAAGTGAGGACTGAGAGGATAAGGTCTCTGAGACTTTCTTTTATTTTTTATTTTTATTTTATTTTATTTTATTTTAATTTGGGTGAAGAAAGTTTCTTTGATCAAATTTGAGTCAATGCCTTTTGAGGAATCTTGAATCCCAGCTGAATAGACACTAGGACCAATATATTTAAATATTGGTTGAGAGATGACACATTGAATCTGGAATCAAAGTTCTCATGTTTTAGAACATTGCACTAGTACCAATCAAAAACTATTTGATACTTTTCTAAACAGAAATGATGTGACATATGCATGTATGTGTTCAAAACTTTTAAAAGAAATAGGTTACTAGTCTTTCTATATGGAAACAGATAAGTCTTTTTTTTTTTTTTTTGGGATGGGAAAACAGTTAAGTCTTTATAAATTTCGATCCTATATATAAAAATCCCTGAAACCATGTTTTATAGTTGTAATGGTTAGAAATTTTACTGTTACATTTCGTGGTCAATTGCTGTGCTTGCCTAATTAATCACATTAGTCTTCAACATCCCAACCCCTGTTAAAAAAAATTCTTATATAGGTTTAACAAACTTTTAATTTATTCATTTGACCTTCTCATGAATTAAACTAAAATTGCTAGGATTTTGTCCAAATTATAAATAAAATAAAATAAAATAATGTAATTGTGGACAAATTTTCAATTACAGCTTATATTCTTTTAGCTTGGACTTATTGCATTTTTTTTTTTTTTTTAATGAGTGACCTATCAAAAAAATTTCCACAACAATTACAGCTTATATTCTTTTAGCTTGGACTTATTGCATTTTTTTTTTTAATGAGTGACCTATCAAAAATTTTTCCACAACTTTTTGATTACTACATTTTAACCTCTTAAACTTTAGATTAAAATGAAACCGTTATAGAGTTTTGTAATGGAATTCTAATAATTGCATTTTAGTCTAAATTTTAGAAACTAATGTAACAATTAAAATTTTGTGAATTCAATAATGATAAAACCAAACAATAAGGAGATAAATTATAATATAACCTTTTTTTTTGAGGTAATTACAATATGCTGCTAACCTCATAGCGAACTTTTTTTCTCCTAGACCCTCAAGCACTTTGTACATGGAGAGGTACCATTTCAGCTACAAGACCTTTGGATAATATACCTTAATATATAGTAGTTGAATAACCTGCATTACTAAAATAAGGCTTTTTTTTTCCTCCCTTAATTTTAATTTTTCGACCCTTCCACTTCCTACCAAAAGTATATACCCAGTAGACCAATAAATAAACAAAAAAAAAAAAGCCACTTCTGAGTGAGGTCATTTACTCACCAACGAATTAATTAGAGCACATTCTTTAGGTACCAATTGCCAAATTGCTGGAATTTATAATTAAAAAAATGGCACAAAGATTGCAATTTTTATTATCAACTAGTTTGTAGGAGCATTTACATTAGTTTGTGCAAAATTTTTTGTTCATTTTAGTATAAGAACCTACTTTTTTTATTTTATATATTCACTTTTCAAAACACCATACATCAAATTATCTATTTTACACTACATTTCATTAAAAAATCAATTTTTCTTAATTTTTTTTAATTGATTCTTTTTTTTCACATACAACAATCACCGTCCACTCTTTTTCTTCATACTCAAGGTACATAAAGAAATAATAAACATCTAAATGCAAAACTAATAATGTTAGTATAAATTTACATGATTATTGTAGCAAACTTGTAAATTTACACAATTATACACGAACTGATTTGATTTATTTTTAAACTGTGTAAATTTTACACTTTTTTTCTATTATATACTAACCGATAAAAATGCTCTAATTCATGCTTATACACAAAAACATTCAACATCAACAATAATAATAAGTGGTCATTTTTGACTTTTGCACTAGCTGCTGACTATTATAAGTGGGTGACTTAATTTTTAAATTAAGAAAATTAAAATGAATACTTAACTACAATTAAAAGCTAATTTGAATTTAATTTGGACTATGACTATGCTTCAACTTTAATATAATATTATTTAGCAAAAAAAAAACTTTAATATAATATACTAGTTTATTCTTTTACTCTTATGAGTCCGGTTCAGATCATTCAGTATAATATATAATTTTGCCATTCTGAAGTGTCTCACTTGAATATTGTTATATATGGTCCATAATGACACAGAAGAACCACAGGAAATGGATTTTTTTTTTTTTTTTTGGTAAACAAGAGCTTCAGCTTAAATTAAAAATTAGAGTTGAGGCAAAGCCTGTCAAAATACATGTCAATAGAGTCATAATACAAAAGCATAGACATGTCCACTGGGGGATCATCACAAATCCTAAAATCTTGTTCTTAAACAGTTCCCTTCTTCGCCAAAAAGTCTGCACACTGTTTGCCTCTCTAAAGCAGTGTCTGATCTTAACTCTAGCCTCTAGGCAACGGATTGCGTCTACGTAACTGTAACACCTCTGCTGTCCCTATCTTCCATTATCAACCACTTTCTGATCTCAATCCCAACATATTTTTCAAGATTTTGATACCAAGTTAATAGCTTAATGATGTGGCTCTTAGACCATTTGAATGGTCATTGATTAAACTAATTACGTTTAATATATAGAAGTTTGAAAATTCAATGTCAATCCCACGAGATAACAACTTTTTTTCTTTCTTCTTTAAATAGCCATCAATTCTCTCCTTTTCCTCATTAATCAAATCTCTCATTTTCAAGAGGTTACTACTGATTAGACTTGAAAACTCTACCTAGCCAACTTCAAATTTTTTTAATGAGATGCTTCATCAATTTAATAGGTAACTAATAGGATTTGTTAATGTTTTAATGACAAAGATCTTGCTCGGATATTCTTATTAACAAGTAATAATAATATATTAAGGTTGCCCTCTATGTATTTCTAGATCTTAGCATGTAAAAGTGCAGGTATCTTCTTCTTCTTCTTCTTTTTCTTTTTTTTTTTTCTTTTTTTTTTTAATGAATTAAAATGAATGTATCTTACATTGCTGGGCTCTAGAAGATGAATTTTAGCTTCTCATTCATTAAAACAAAAAAAAAAAAAAAAAAAAAACAAAACAAAAAAAAACTATAATAATAATATAAAAAAGAGCATGAATATCCACATTGTGAAGGTATTTTCACTTAGTGTTGTTGGTAGGTCCAGTGGAGCTTCAATGAAATATATATATATGTCTATGCATTTTTTTTTTAACATACCATCCTTTTCATCCAATACAAATATTAAAAAAATTTCACTATGGCCTGTTTGAATTGAGAGGGGATGGAGGGGGAGTGGAGGGAAGTAGAGTAGAGTTAGCTAAAAATATGCTAATTTTATACTAAATTTACTCTACTCTACTCTGCTCCTCCTTCTTTTCTCTCAATCCAAACAGACCATTAAGCATAAGTTCTTGTGGGAGCTTCAACCTTCAAGTTATTAGCTAAAACTATTTCTTTTATTTTCTCTTGGGGGTGGGGTTCACCTAGATGCATTGCTTAAATCATGTATCAAAAACGAAGTTGACTAGTCTTCCAATTCATTACTTAGGCATGAAAACAGAGTCTAATTAAAAATATTTTTTTAAAATCTGTTGACTGGGCTTATGCTTGGACCCCCCAAAATTTTGAAAATAAAGGCTAAAGTGTCAATTCTATGGGTTTCCCAAAAACGAAAAAAAAAGAGTCAATTCTATGGGTACCCATCTAATAAAATGAAACAGTATAATTTTGCAGTATATGGGACCAATAAGACTGCGAAGAATAGGTTTGATGTAGAATTAATTTCATGAAAAGTCGTATCAAAAAAAATTTCATGAAAAGTCTATACATATCCAATCTCAACCGTGCATTCCCTAGCAACTTAAATGCTTTTAAATTATATAATGCACTTCTCTCCAATTCATTATTCATGTGTGGCAAGCACATTGTAATGTCACATTCAAGTGCTTAATATTAAACAAAAAAAAAACACCGGTCAACACCAACCCAAAAGATAATATATAAATAAATAAGTAAATACATACTTTAATAATAAATAAAAATTTTAAATAAAATGATAGAATTTAAACCTATAACACCCTCTTATTTATGATTGTTATTTGTAATTGTTAAACGTGGAATAACCATTACCATGGAAAAAGCAACAATACTATGATCTTAACAAATTACACAATTTTTATCACAACTCATTACATGATGAGTTGTAAGTAGTGAGTAAGGGTGAAAGTGTGAACTCACATGAACGCACTACTTTTTTTTAGTGCTCCCAACTTGTTGCATGGCGAGTTATGACAAAAACCATATAATTTTTGGTGGTTCTAGCATTTTTTTTTTTCATGAAAAATGATTAACTGCCAACCGATATCTATATAGTTGGTAGTTAGTGTACGCATAATCATCGTCATACTTTGAGTCATAGGCCCACCTTGCTGCCCATTTGCAACTTTAGATCGGTGAATTATGAAGGTTATTGTTCCCTAAAAAATAGTCTAAATGGCCCCATATATGATAAATCGTGCAATAGGCAAGTTTGTGTATATACATAAGAAATTATATATGATTGTGACTGTTCCCTTGATGGTGTTGATGGTTCCGTCAAATATCATGATTAATGCAATAGGTGAGGTTATGTTGATGCATAGATATGAGCACGTTTTGTAAACATAGATTCTTTCCAGTAGTAACTTTTAATTACCAATCAATAAATTTATCATTCCCCTCAAAAAAAAAATTAGCATAATGTTTAATTTTTGAAAATTGCAGATTAGCCTCATGAACGTGTTATACGCATATTTAAAAATACAAAATCCTTTTCTTTCTTATTTTTGAGCTAAAATTCTCTTTTAGTATGAATGTTGCATTTTTATCCTATGAATATAATTATCAGTATCCTATGATACGCAATATGTATCAGATTATACCTATCAAGTTAAATAGAGAAAAAAAAAAGTTATCATCAAGTGCGGATGTCATAGGTTGAAACTCTCTAAAAAAAACATATTTATAATTGTATAGCATATATATACATATCATGGGTTTAAATTGAGTTTTTTTTTTTTTTTTTGCTTATTTTTTTGCTTTGACTTTAGTCATCGTTCAAGTTATCCTTTTGGGGTTTAATCGTTCTCTAAATGCTATAAATAAAAAAGCCTTATAAGCTTGTTAATTAAAACAAACTATGGTTACAATTATGAAAATTTTGATCAAAACTAAGTGTAATTTTTCAAGCGGCTGTTTGGAAATTGTGAGATATATATATACATAAATATATATATATATATATATTTTTTTTTCATTTATTATACTACTATGATTTTATCTTTTTCATTTTTCTGGAAATAAAGAGAGCCCAGTTTATGATTTTTATTTAGTTTTCATAAATCTAATGTTATGAATATACGATATCATATCATTTAAAAATATATTATACTAAATGAATGATAATTAATTGTAAATAATGTGTAGGAGCCTTACTTTAGTGATATTTTTCAATTTTCCTATTAATTAAGAATTTGGGTTCATTCTCTTCCCCTGTTGTTGTAATAATAATAATTATTATTATTATAATAATAACTATCAAGTAGATTTCATTTACTAACTATCAAGTAGCAGTAATATATTTGTTATTAACTATCAAATATTTATTATGACATGGATTTTCTTTATTTAATAATAAATTGTGATGATGCTTTTCCGAGCTTCTAAGGATATATTTGTTAGGATTTTTTAAGGCCGTTAAAATTCAGGAGTCTTTATTTTAAAGTCAATTAATTCATACAATGACTTTATATCAAAGAGAGGCAATTTTCTTATTCCACAACTTAGAAAGCTACTACACATAGAACAGATAAGCATCAATATTAAATTGATGTTTACAGATGTGATCATAAATATAGAGCTAGTTACGGTCGTCTAATTATTATGTGTCTACAAATCTCATATTATAAATCGCTCCCATCGATCTGTGTCTGATGCATCATTGTTGTGTTGAACTTTGGGCTACTAGCTAGTGGCACTCCATCAATTGCCGAGAGTGACATTAAGCTTGCAATTGTAGTTAAATTTCACCATGAAATGCTCCTGTATTAATTGAAAAAACACACATCTAGAAAATTTTAATATAATAACCACTGAGAGAATGAGTGATCCATGATTTGATAGGGATCAACTTTCTAAGCTCCTTCCTTTGAAAGTGCCATGTCAAGTCACGTGAAATGTCTACTGGTTAAAATTATTAGAGTTTCACTATGATTGAGCCCAACTTTGATAATATACTCAAAACAACGGAGGTCACAACCTCCCTCTCTCTCTCTCTCTCTCTCTCTCTCTCTCTCTATATATATATATATATATATTTTTTTTTTTTTTCAACCAAATACATTATGAGAGAGACCATTTATGAGCCCTTATTGCAGCTCGTGCTACTGAATCGGCTACTTTGTTTTTGGTACCAACAATTAAGAATTTAAAGAGACACGCAATAAAAATAGATCCATTTATGAAACTTTTTATCTAGATGGCAATCAAGAAAATTCAAAGTTAGATTTATGAAACTTCTTATCTAGATGGTAATCAAGAAAATTCAAAGTTAGATATATTTAAAGAAATAAAAGAAAAAGATAAAGAAAGATTCTTGTTTGAAAAACCTCTTATGACTATTCTTTTCGACTCTAAATGATAGAATCGTCCATTCCGATTTGTAAAATATGATTGATTTGAAAATACTATAGAAAATGAAATGTCACAATATTTTTTTCATACATGTAAAAGTGATGGAAAAGAAAAAATATCCCTCACGTATCCTAGTGTCTACCAACTTTTCTGAAAATGATACAAAGATAAGAACTCTTTACAATCTAGATTCTAGACTTTTCAAACTTTAATTTTTCTCTATTAGTAAAAGTTATTATAATCATGTCTACATATATCTACAATTAGACGCTCCTTTAACATTATTTTTTCATTAACTTAAAAAAAAAAAAAAAGTCAAATAGGAGTATAATAGTAAGGATTAGCATTGTTGTTGTGTGTTTTTGTTCCTAAGCGTGCGTTTGGATTGCGTTGGGATGAAACTTTTTTATGTTTTACTAAAAAATGGTAGGTCTCATGGTACTATTTATGCTTTTTTTTTTACTATTTATGGACCCCATTGCACTTTTTGGTACTATTTATGAGCCCACTGTATTAGTTCAATTAAATTTTACATTTATCTACGGTGCTTTCAATAATAAGTTTTTAATTTCAGTAAAATAATTTCAGTAAAATAAGCGGCATCCAAACACATCCTAAATTTTTTTTTTTTTTTTTTTGTCTCCCTTCAGAAAGACCCAGCATGCTCTTTCCTTTCGGACTTCAAACTCGTTGGCCCTCAATTACCATCGAAGTTTGTGTGTGTTTGCGTATGGGGCTACGAAGTGCATGGAAATGCAAACCCAGTTTCTTTTGGAGTCAACAACCTAATTATTATTGTTATTTTTTTTTTTTTAAATCAAGGAAAAAAGGAATCTGCCCTTGGTAGGGCATTAAGTACTACTGATCATCCTCGTGCTCGAAAATTTTTCTTTTACTCAACTACTTCAATCTGATTCCCACACCACACAGCACACTCAATTAATGATTGATAATGCTCATAATGATAATAGTAGTAAGAGAGAAGTTGATTTTCTTTCCTTTTCTTTTAAATGGTAAAATAATTCACAAATCAATATCAATAAGTTTAATGATATAAAACATTTTACTAAGTTTAGTTTACAAGCAGTTAAAGATGGCATGTTATGATTGGTAATGAATTTAGTAAACTCATACTAAATATTGCCCCAAACACAATTTGTTAGCTTAATAATTTGTGAAAACAAATTATGCATATATATATATATATATCTATCCTTAAGAATTCCACTCATAAACAACCGCAATGTGTGATTTGATTGTAAGAGTTCTCGAATTGTTTCACTTGGTGAGCGGTTCAAGTGATAGCTCCAGTAATGTCCCGATGGTACAAGTTGTATTACTCGTGGCATGGTGGGGTCAATGTGTCCACACCAAATACCTCTTTTTTTATCCAGTAAAAAAAAAGTATTCCTCCCATAATGGCATAATTGGAATAAATTTTTTATTTTGAATAATATTTTGAGAATAATATTAGAATATATATATACCTAACCTTACACTTTTTGCTTTACTTCTGATGATTATTTTTTATTATCAAATTAAGATACCAATTAATTTGTAGTGTAGACAATGATTAAATTTCATCTCTCTTATTCAATGATAACCTACAATGAGATCTTGCCTTGAATATTACCATTGGGACTTACTACGAATGAAATTGGAAAATATACTTATTCATGCATAAATAAATAAATAATAAAAAGCAAAAGAAACTGCTGGAAACTTGTTACTGTAGTAGGATACTTTGCAGCAAAATATGTTAATATGAAAGTGGCTAGGAAGGGCGGTTTGACTAGAGAGCTGTACGTTCATATTCACTACTGCTGTTGTGCACAGCATGTTGAGATGCGAGATGAGATGAGTTGGTATCTAGAAATAGAAATATGAGCATCCAATAAAGCTGAGCTGCACGTGGAATAGAGCGAGATTCTAGAAACATGAGTAAAATCCAACGATTCCAACCAGCAAAGCTTGCTCCTTCAAGTTCAACCTCAGATGTCAACACCGTGGGGAATAGCCTAAAAGGACTGCCTTGATTATTACAGCCTGTTAATTGATAGCTGGAATTTAATTTGTTCTTTAATTAGTTTTGATAAATAGAAAAATATGAACTAGTTAAGTATTACCTTCTTCTCATCCACAAAAAAAAATAAAAAATAATAATAATAATAATAATAAAAATTGTGTGTGTAGGCCTTAGTTTAATTTCATTGATTTAAGTTGTTCAAAATATTCAGTAAAAATGACATTTAAACCCCTACAATATAGAGGATGTTACAAATTAATCTCTTAGTTTCAAAAGTAACAAATTAAATTTTTTAATTAAAAAAAAAAAAAAAGCTCTATAGTTCCAAAAGTGCTAAATCAAATTCTACAGAGTTGTGCCCAAAAAGAGTGCAATTTAAAAAATTGTACCTAAAAAACAATCCCATTTACTTCTATTTTAATCTAAACCAAACAAAGTATAAAACATATATAAACAAGTATAATATAAAAAACAAATACTCATTTTCTTTCTTCATTGATCAAATTTTGAATGTTCAGTGATTTGAAGAATTTGTTGTTATAGATAGTATTAACTAGTTAATAACCCGTATAATGTATGAGAAAGTTTAACAATATATATATATATATATATATATATATTCTTCCTTATCTTTATTAATTTTTTTAAAATATAAAATTGATAATTATGGTAGTTATTAATAGGTATATACTATGATTGTATTTTGTTGGTGCAAACAATAATAATAATGGAAATAACACAAAGAGAAGCTGAATAATACTTCTAAATATTATTAATATGAGATTAGAGAATATACAACACTATTTGGACTGAAGCACGACACTCGCTCTCTAGAAGTAGATTCAAGCGCTTAGTTGGCTAATGTTTGTGGATATTAATCTGATGAGCTGTCAAGTAGGAGGATCCAAGAGGCTGATTCATTTCCATTTTTGACACTTCCTCCCTTCACCATCCTCTTGCGCATGTATCTAGCTCAATATTTGAGTCAATACATATTAGCCCATTAATCACCACAATTAAAAACAATAAAATAGTCTCTCTCATTTTCAATGTGGGATTAAACATTTTCATTAACTCCTCATCTTCCATATTCACTCCCACATCTTTATATTTATGTTATAATATTTATTCATTTTAATTAAATAATATTAAAATGCTCTAACAATCCCCTGTTGGGTTTTGTGGAGCTTAGTTGTGTTTCATCCGGTCGACGATTCAACCCGACTCGAAATAATGTTGCGTGGTTTTTAATGGGGGGGATTTTTTTAGGCTTAGTCCATGGAGCGGAGGCTTGGGCCGACAAGCCCAAGCCGTAGCGCTCATGGACAAGCCTCCTGGGGGTCCAAGGGCAATGCCTTCGAGAAACTGTTTCGTAACCCATTGTGAATCATGTGCATAGGATATAGAAACCCTTTTTTTTTTTTTTTTTTGTGGTTAGGGCTTCTTCTTCTTCTTGTTTTTGAGAAAGTGAAAAACTTTCGCCGCACTTTGTATTTTTTCCCTCATAATAGTAAAATCCCTACAACTCCATGGACGTAGGCAAATTACTGAACCACGTAAATATTTTCTTGTGCGTGTGATTGTTTTTTTTTAGCATGTGTTTTCTCTATTTTTGTTTCTCACAGGTTGGGAATTTCGGGTTAATTCCCTACATCCCCAATTCATTTTAATATTAAAATTTTTTAGTTAAAGAGAGATTACTAGGCAAAGATAGGTCACTATGCATCATGAAGGTATGCTCTGCATTGAACCTTCACTTAGTAAAATAATGATCTCAACTCCAGCATCGTAGTGGTCTCTGACTTAAACTAAGACTACTTTGAAGAAATTAAGCGTCACTGCTTACACATGACAACCCAGGTGTTGACATGAGCTTTTATAGTCAGCATTTTACAGCCGTGTACTGATCTTAGTTTCATGAGTGTATTTGAGATTAAGTCTAAATCTCATAGGAAGTAGCCCACCCCCACACTCACATAAGTAAAATTTTGTCAAGAGTGCTCTTGTAATTCTGACACCCTACTCATACAAGCTACAAATTTTATTAAGAGTTTTTTACACAACCTCTCCACATTACAGGATAAATGCACTTACATCATAGGGATGAACAATTAAAAAATTATTTACAAAATAAATAATTAAAAAAAAAATAGTGCTTTTCTTACAACCATTGTATGATTCATTTTTTTCATTGAACCCAATTCTTAGGATCACTGGTCCTTGGGTTAGGTATCATCATACATAACTCATGATTATATGGACTTTAGTCTCATCCCCCTTGATGTATTCCAGACTCTATCTTTTGCCAAGGCCTTGGCAAATGGATCTGCAAGATTATCATTAGATTTAACATAATCCACAATTATGATGCCACTACTTAAATAAGATCGCACGGTACTATGCTTTCTTCTTATAGGTCTAGACTTACCATTGTAATAATGGTTTTTAACTCTACCAATTGTGGCTGTGCTATCACAAAGAATTAATATAAGTGAAATTGGCTTTTTCTAAAGTGAAATTTCATATAACAAATCTCTAAGCCAATTTGCTTCTTCACTAGCTGAAACTAATGCTATTAATTCAACTTCCATTATTGAATTAACAATTATTGTTTGCATTTTAGATTTCCAACAAATAGCACCACTACCTAAGTTAAAAATATAATCAGTTGTAGAAAGAAAATCACTTGGCAAAGTATTCCAATCGGCATCACTAAAAGTTTCAATCACAGTAGAGTACTTTTTATAAAATTAGCCATTACTTTTAGTACCAATTAAATATCTCATAACTCACTCAATAGCTAGCCAATGATCTTTACTAGGCTTGCTAGTAAATCTACTAAACACTCCTACTGCATATGCAATGTCAGGTCTAGTATAATCAGTAGCATAACACAAACTACCAATGACTAGCATAATCCTTTTGATTAAAAATCTCATCATCATTATTCATTGGAAATAAATGAACATTAGAATCAAAAGGAGTAGCTACACTTTTGCAATCATGAGAATTATATTTTCTCAACATAATGTGATTGATCAAGAAATATTTCATCACATGTTTTTGTAATTTTCATGCCCAAAATAAAATTAGCCTCACTACGATCTTTCATGTCAAAATGGTTTTTAAGCATATTTTTTTTTGTCCCATTTATAACATGCATATTTGAGTCAAAAATCAACGTATCATCCACGTAAAAGCTAATACTAACATGTAAATTATTCCATAATTTGAAATAAATACATTTATCACATTCATTTGATTTATAACCATTCTTAATTATGCAGGACTCAAACTTTTAATTTCATTTTTTAGGTGCTTGTTTTAAGCCATATAGGGATTCAGTTAGCTTACATATCTTGCTTTCTTGTCCAGGCTCTACAAAGCTTTTGGGTTGGTCCATATAAATCTCTTCCTCTAGGTCCCCATTTAGAAAAGTAGTTTTTTCATCCATTTGATAAATTTTCAAATAAAAAATGGCAACAATAACAATTAACAATCTAATAGGTGTAATTCTTATTACCGGAGAAAATGTATCAAAGAAATCAAGATCAACTTTTTGTTTAAAGTCTTTTGCAACAAGTTTAGCTTTAAACTTATCTATTGATCAATCTGGTTTTAACTTT
The DNA here is from genome assembly GCA_030445155.1 of Quercus variabilis. Classification (NCBI taxonomy): domain Eukaryota; kingdom Viridiplantae; phylum Streptophyta; class Magnoliopsida; order Fagales; family Fagaceae; genus Quercus; species Quercus variabilis. The sequence goes on from CP129450.1 coordinate 11,910,239, forward strand.
TTTCTAAGGACCTATTTACATCCTATGGTCTTACAACCCGGTGGAAGATCTACTAATTTTCAAGTTCTATTACAAATTAGAGATTCTATCTCATCATTTACATTCTCTTTCCAAAATATAACATTAGGTGATGTTAAAGTTTCTTTTAAATTTTAGGGATTTTCCTCAATGTTAAAAACATAATAATCAGGACCAAAATCCTTTTCAACTCTAGCTCTTTTACTCCTTCTAGGTTCCATTTCAAAATTTTCTTGATTATGTAAATGCGAAGTACAAGAACTAGGTTGTGACAAAATATTTTCTTCACTCCTGCTATTTTTCAATTTAAAAGGAAATTTTTCTTCATGAAAAATTGCATCACCAAATTTAAATATTATTTTGTTTTCAAGATCAAAAAATCAGGCTGCATTATTAATCGCATAACCAAGAAAAGCACAAATAGTAGCTCTTATACCTAATTTAGGTATTTTAGATTCAGTAAGCCTTACATAAGCAAGACAACCCCATATTCTCAAATATCTCAAATTTGGTTTATGTCATTTCCACATCTCAAAAGGTGTGCTATATGACTTTTTATGTAGGGCCCTATTCAAAACATGACATGCAATTAAAATAGATTCACTCTAAAAATGTAAAGGTGCACCAGATTCAATTAATATGGCATTTGTTAACTTAATTAGAGTTCTATTTTTTCTTTTAGCTACACCATTAGAAGCAGGTGAATATGGTGCAGTAGTTTTATATATAATTCCCAAAGACTAAACAAATGAGTTGAATGCACTTGATTCATACTTACGGCCTCTACCACTTCTTATTCTTTTTTTTTCTTTTTCTTTTTCTTTTTTTCTACTGAATTGATTTTCAACTTCTTTTTAAAAAATCTTGAAATATTTCAAAAGCATCACTTTTATTTTTCAACAACTAAACAGTTGTATATTTTGAAAAATCATCAATAAAAGTGATAATATATCTATTTCCTCCACGAGTTAAAATTCTTTCAAATTCACATAAATTGGAGTGAATTAACTCAAGCAATTTGGTATTTCTTACAACACTTTTATGAGGCATTTTTGTAATCTTAGCTTGACTTCAAGTTTCACATTTTTCAAAATATTTTGACAGTCTTGGAATTAATCCTAAACTACTCATGATTCCCACATATCTACTATGTATATGACACAAACAAGCATGCCAAAAATTAATAGAAGAAAGCATATAAACAAAACTGGTAGATGTTTTATTATTCTCAACGTTTAATTTAAACATTCCATCACAAGCATAACCTTGCCCACGAATAATCCCTTTTTAGTGATTACATAATTATTAGATTCCGTAATTTGTTTGAAGCCAACCTTGTCAAGTAAAAAACTTGACATCAAATTCTTTCTCATGGACGGAGTGTAAAGTACATATTTCAATGTTAGCATACATCCAAAAGTGAATTTCAAATCAACCTCACCACTCCCAAGAACCTTGGTTTTGCTAGAGTCACCAAGCATAATTGTTTTTTCTTTTTCAATGGGAGTGTACAACTTGAACCAATCTTTGTTATAGCAAACGTACCTATTAGCACTAGAATATGCCCACCATCATTCAACATATTGCACCATATTGAAGTCTGTAATCATAGCCACTAAAGGCTCATTGGTTACGTTAACCTGCAGAACAGATTCACATTTCCGAAATTTGCAAAATCGAGTAATATGCCCACTCTTGCCACAAACAAAACAGGATTTGTTAAATTGATCTTGTGAAGGGGATCCTTGGTTCTTATTGTAATTTTTATTCGGGTTTCCCCTTCCATGAGGTCTATTATTATTTTTAAAGGCTCTTTTTTTAGGCTTCAATTGACCATTTCTAGGAAAATGATTTTTGGACGTATTATTATTGGCTGAAATAGGGTTTATCATTGTGGTGGAATTACCATTGCTCTCTTGTGTCATGAGTGCATCTTGTCCTCTAGCCTCCTCCTCCACATGAATGTGTATGATCAAAGTCTTCAAGGTTGTCTCATTTTGTTTGTGCCACAGAGTCTTTTGGAACTCATTCCAAGATTGTGGTAATTTATCAACTATGCCAATAACCACTAGATTGTCTCTAATCTTTATGCCTTTGGATCTCAATTCAACCACAATCATTTGAAGTCTTGTAATTGATCCACCATCAATTTTCCATCCACCATTCGGTAACGGAAAAATCTACTAGCACCATACTTTTTTGCACCAGCCTCCTCAGCATCATACTTACTTTATAAAACTTTCCAAATTTTCTTGGCAGAATTATAAGTTAAATCATAATAATCATAGAAATGATCGGCAAGACAATTCAAAAAATAAGCGACAATTGTATTCATCTTTTGTATACTTATCTTCTTCTTCTTCTTCTTCTTCTTCTTCTTCTTTTTTATTTTTTTATTTTTATATTGATGGAGGCTAAATTCTTCCTCACTCATCTCATTGGTAGAAACCTTTGATGGATTCTTGTCAGTGAGGATGTAGGCAACTTTGAGAAAACTCAAGTAGAAGAGGACCATTCCTTTCCACCTCTTGAAGTGGGCTCCCTTGAAGTGAAAGGGATTGTTGAGATCTCCAATAGTCTCATTTGGTTTCTCTTGTGTAGGCTCCATGATTGAATCTCTTTAAAACCGTTGGTGTAAACAATAATAATAATGAAAATAGCACAAAGAGAAGCTGAATAATACTTCTGAATATTATTAATATGAGATTAGAGAATACACAACACTATTTGGACTGAGGCGCGGCACTCGCTCTATTTAAAGAGATTCAAGCCCTTGGTTGGCTAATGTTTGTAACCGGTGCAAACCTTCTCTAACTTGTCTCTCCCAGGATACAACAACCCAACAAATCTCGTATGCCTAGAACAACCTCTACACAAAGTTTTCAAGCCCAAAGCTCCACCAGGAAGAACACCCTTCTTTGCCAAAAACCTCTATGTTTTTTAGTATATGAGAATGCTTGCAATTGCTGGATTTTATGTGTGTTTTTGTTGTAACTTGTATTGGGTCTAAGAAGACTCAAGTAGAAAAGGACCATTAAAATTTTCATTATATATTTGAACTCTCCAATGGAATTTTGACACATCATATTTTATTTAAATGGTAGTTGTGGGGCCACAAAGAGTTGGCAACCCGGCCCACTTTGAATCAGGCCCAAAGGCCCATGCCGAGGACCACCTGGGATTCGAGGACGTGTCCAAGGTCCGAGGACAAAGCGTGAAGGCCTAGTGGCCCAAGAAGCCAGGCCGAGGATGATCACATCCTCGGAACTCCGAAGTCAGGAAATAGGCGAGCAGCAGTCCCTCAAGGAGAATCTCCCAGAGTATCCAAGGAGCATATAGTAGGTGCCAAGCACCGGACATGGAAGCATGGTGGAGGAGCAAGTCCCAGACGAACTGTCACCTCCACATTAAATGCCCTCAACTAACGTCCTGGCCGCATTAATGAGGATAGGACCTCTGAACAGGGCCATCTTGGGCGCCGCAACCCACAGAGGGATGGGAATGCGGCTAATGGGACAGGCACTCAAGTGGAGACCGGATTGATCAACAAATGTAGGGCTAAGATCAGCTGAGAGAGGGATATATAATGTAAGAAGTCCCCCTTGAGAAGGGGACGGACGGAGAACCAAAGAGAAATATATGTTGTAACCGTGTGCTTCCTTTGGGCCATTTTTTGTAAACTTACTTGAGTGAAATAAGAACAACTACAATCTCTGTAATCTGTCCGAGAAGCCCTGTTGTGCCCCCTTAACCCATATTTAGATTATCATAGCCCACAAATAACCATGCATGGCTGTTGCATTCTTTACTAGGGCCTAGCTCTTGAGCCCATACTCTACAAATTTATTGTCGGGGGTGCCCTTCCAAAAACGGAGCCCCTACAATTGGCGCCGTCCGTGGGGAGAACTTGTGCGCTAGTAAGGACGATAGTCAAGCATGGTGGGATCAGGCCCTCACCAAAGTACTCCCAATCGACCTGAACCGGCGAAGTCGCGGCATCAGGGCAATTATGGCGACCCCGGGGGCGGTCAGAACGACAACGGGCGATTTCGGGAAGGAAGCGTGCACACTTCAACGGCGGGCGGAAGCCAAACCCGCCGGGACGGGCACGTTCCCCAGAAGCGCGACGATGGCCAGGCCGTGCGATCACAAGAGGCCCACAGCCACACTCCCCAGAGAAGGGATGACAAGGTGGCCATGCAGCGTGAGATAGATGATCTAAAGAGGAAGCTGCGCCGTGTGCAGCGAAGACGGTCCGAGCCCAGCCCTGACCCGTTCTCCGACAACGAAAGTGATGATGAATACAGGCAAAGGTCAAGAACGCCCCCCAGCGAGACTTTCTCCCACGAGGAGGAGCGCTACCAGAGGCGTGGGCGTACCAACCCAACCCCCAGGGGCTTAGGAGGCGACGCCATGAGCAAGGCGCTGGACCAGCTCTCCAAGTCGCCCTTCACGCATCGCATAGAGGAGGCGAAGCTTCCTCGGCGGTTCCAGTAGCCAACCTTCGTTGCCTATAACGGCAAGACGGACCCTATGGAGCACGTGAGCCAGTTCAACCAAAGAATGGCTGTCCACTCCAAGAATGAAGCGCTGATGTGCAAAGTCTTCCCATCCAGCCTGGGGCCTGTGGCAATGAGGTGGTTCAACGGTCTAAGGACGAGCTCCATAGACTCGTATAGACAGCTGACCCAGGCTTTCGGTTCCCGCTTTGTCACAAATAGCAGGCCTCCTCGGCCCATGAGCGCGTTGCTGTCCCTGTCCATGCGTGAGGGGGAGACCCTCAAAGCTTACTCGGACAAGTACTGGGAGATTTACAATGACCTGGACGGCAAGTACGACGCTGTCGCAATCAATACATTCCAGAACGGACTACCAATGGGGCACGGCCTGAGGAAGTCCTTAATTGGCAAGCCCGCCACCAGCGTGTGGCAACTGATGGATCGAATCGACAAGTACAAGCGGGTAGAGGAAGACCTACTGCAGGGCAAGGGGAAGGAGAAGGCTATCCCTCAGGAGAGAAGGGATTTCAGTTCGGACTGTTATGACAACACCCGCCCGAGGAGGGATTTCGGTGGGCAATCTGGAACAACCAACACACAAACGGTCGGCGCTGTGTTCCGAGAACCCGTACACAGGGTGCTGGAGCAGATAAAGAACGAACCGTACTTCAGGTGGCCGACCAAGATGGCTGGGGAGCCTGATAAGCGCAATCAGAACCGCTACTGCCAGTACCACCAGGAGCACGGGCATAATATGGAGGACTGCAGGAACCTCTGGAACCACCTGGACCAGCTAGTCCGAGAGGGAAGGTTGAAGCACCTCCTCCACCATTCCAGCGGCCAGCAAAACCAGAACTACCAGGAACCTCGGAGGGACCTCGCCATGGGGCGGCCCACAGGGACGATCAATGTCATCTTGGCGGCACCAGGAAGAATAGGCACGCAACCTACGTGGGTGCTGTCTATAGTCCGACAGCCCGCCGAGGATTCCCGGACAGAGCCAAAGAGGGCAAGGAGGAGTTGTCCACCAGTCTTGAGTTTCTCGGAGGAAGACAAGACTGGGACCATCCAGCCCCACGATGACACTCTAATTGTTACCCTCAGAATTGGGGGCTACAACGTGAGAAGAGTGATGGTGGATGGTGGCAGCACGGCCGAGGTCATGTACCCAGACCTCTACAAGGGGCTGGGGCTAAAACCGGAGGACCTGACGCCCTATAGTTCCCCCCTAATGACTTTCGACGGAAAGCTCGTCACCCCAATGGGCATGATCAGGCTACCCATACAAACGGGCCTAGAAGTGGTGGAGGCGAACTTCATGGTGGTGGACACATACTCCCCCTACACAGCCATCGTGGGGAGGCCCTGGCTCCACACTTTAGGGGGAGTTGCCTCCACCTTGCACCAGAAGGTGAAATTCCCATCCGGGAATCAGGTCCTGGAGATCCGAGGTTGCTAGCCCACGGCTAGGCAGTGCACGGTGGCCGCCATATCCTACCGGCTTGATGCACAGCCCTCGGCTCACGCCGAGGAAGGTTTATAGCAATCAAAGACCCTGGAGGCACCTCCTGATGCACCTGCCGGGGGTGCTAGGTGTGAGAACCTGGAAAAGGTGTTAATCGGCGATAGCCCAGAGAAGTTCTTCCAGGTCAGAACCCAACTGCCTCCACAGGAAAAGGAGGAATTACTTGAGTTCCTCAAAAGGAACCTTGACGTGTTCGCGTGGGACCCCTGCGATGCCCCTGGGATTGACCCCTCTTTCATCTGCCATCACCTTAACGTCAACCCATCTGCGACCTCGAGGCAACAGCCACCTCGGCGCCCTTCAAAAGGGCATGCTGATGCGATCAAGGAAGAGGTCAATAAGCTTAAGCGTGCGGGGGCCATCAAAGAGGTCTTTTACCCCAAATGGTTGGCCAACACTGTGGTGGTCAAGAAGAAGAGCGAAAAGTGGAGAGTTTGTGTGGACTTCACAGACCTGAACAAAGCATGCCCGAAGGACCCCTTCCCAATGCCACGGATAGACCAGCTAGTAGACGCCACGGCAGGCCATCCTCGGATGAGCTTCCTTGACGCCTTTCAGGGCTACCATCAAATCCCACTGGCCTTGGAAGACCAAGAGAAGACAGCCTTTGTTACGCCTATCGGGAACTACCACTACAAGGTCATGCCGTTTGGCCTGAAAAACGCCGGATCCACCTACCAAAGGATGATGACAAGAATGTTCAAGCCGATGTTGGGCAAGAGCATTGAGGTCTATGTCGACGATATGGTGGTAAAGAGCAAGCTGGTGTCCAAGCACTTAGAGGACCTCGGCCTCACATTTGACGTCCTAAGGGAGCACAAGCTGCGCCTTAATGCCTTAAAATGCTCTTTTGGTGTTAGCTCTGGCAAATTCTTGGGGTACATGATCACCCACCGTGGGATCGAAGTCGACCCTGACCAAATCAAGGCCATCCACAATTTGAAGCCTCCGCAGAACCCCAAAGAGATTTAAAAGCTTACTGGGATGATCGCGGCGCTGAACCGATTTATCTCCAGGTCGGCTGACAGGTGCAGGCCCTTCTACTGCCTGATCAACAAATGGAAAGGATTTAAGTGGTCAGAGGAATGTGTCGAGGCTTTCTGGCAACTCAAGGAGTATCTCTCTCGGCCGCCCATCATGTCCCACCCAGAGGCCGACGAGGTCCTATACGCGTACCTTGCTGTGGCGCCCCATGCGGTGAGCCTAGTATTGATACGGGAAGACGATGGCGTCCAAAAGCCAGTTTACTACGTCAGCAAGTCGCTGCACGAAGCGGAGGTGAGATACCTACCCCTAGAGAAGGCCATCCTGGCTGTGGTCCACGCCACGAGAAAGCTTCCCCATTACTTCCAAGCTCACACCGTGGTTGTTCTAACCCAATTGCCTTTGAAATCTGTGCTCCGAACCGCCGACTACACGGGAAGAATCGCGAAGTGGAATACGATTCTAGGGGCTTTCGACATCGAGTACATGCCTCGGACCTCCATAAAAGGCCAGGTTCTGGCAGATTTGACAGCTGAGTTCGCCGAACCAGCTGTGGAGGTTATAGCCGAGGAGGAGAGTCATGGTGAGAAGTTAGTTAGGGCAATCTCCATCCCAGAGTCACCATGTTGGAAGGTATATATCGATGGCGCGGCTAACCAGCGAGGTTCTGGAGTGGGACTAGTCCTAGTGTCCCCTGAAGATCACGTCATAGAGAAGTCCCTGAGACTCGGATTCACGGCCACAAACAACGAGGCCGAGTACGAGGCATTAATACAAGGGATGACCATGGTGCAAAAGATGGGAGGAAAGTCGATAGAGATGTTCTCAGACTTGGGGTTGGTGGTAGGACAGGTGAATGGGGAGATGGAGGCCAGGGATCCACGAATGCAAAAATAGCTGGGCCAAGTTAAGCGCTTGCGATTGGGGTTTAGCCCTTACAGTTTGTCTCACATCCCCAGAAGCGAGAACAGCCATGCCGACTCATTGGCCACGCTCGCAACGTCCTCGGCAGGGCCTCTGCCTCGGATAATACTTGTGGAGCATTTGGGGAGGGCAAGTGAAGCGCCAAGGGGAGGGATCCCCGTCCATCAGATCGAGGTGGGCTCCAGCAGGATGGACCCCATAGTGAGATTCCTCAAAGATGACATCCTGCCCGAGGACAAGTCAAAAGCTGAGAAAATTAGAAGGAAAGTTACTCGGTTCTGGTTGTCCGAGGATCACAAGCTGTATAAACGCTCCTACTCTGGACCATACCTGCTGTGCGTCCACCCCGAAGCGGCAGAATCGCTACTTGAAGAGCTGCACGAGGGAATATGTGGTAGTCACCCAGAGGGGAGGTCCTTGTCCCACCGAGCCATCACACAAGGCTACTGGTGGCCAGGGATGCAGCAGGAGGCCCAGGAATATGTCAAGAAGTGTGACCAGTGCCAGAGATTCGCCCCGAGTATTCATCAGCTAGGAGGGGTCTTGAACCCCTTGTCCAGCCCATGGCCATTCGCCCAATGGGGCTTGGACATTGTGGGGCCTTTCCCCAAGGCATCAGGGAATAAGAAGTACCTGTTGGTGGCCACGGACTACTTCACCAAGTGGGTCGAGGCCGAGCCGCTGGCCAATATTAGGGACGTAGACGCAAAAAAATTCCTTTGGAGGAACATTGTTACGCGATTCGGGGCTCCTCACACCCTCATCTCGGACAATGGGCTCCAATTCGACAGCAAGGCCTTCAGGGAGTACTGTAGCGAACTTGGGATCACAAACAGATACTCAACGCCGGCTTACCCCCAGGGGAACGGACAGGCCGAGGCTGTCAATAAGGTTATCGTGAACGGACTTAAGAAAAGACTGGACGATGCCAAGGGGAGATGGGTAGAAGAACTACCCCATGTGCTATGGACGTATCGAACCACACCTCGGCGATCAACGGGGGAAACGCCTTTCGCCATGACTTATGGCGCCGAAGCAGTGATCCCCCTGGAAACAAATCTCCCGACACTAAGGACGAGCTCCTTCACTCCAGCCAGCAATGATGGACTGCTGGAGCGAAGCCTGGACTTGGTGGACGAACGAAGGGAGCGAGCGATGATCCAATTAGCCCACTACCAGCAGAAGCTCAAACAAGGATACGACGCCAATGTGAAACTCAGACCGCAAGCACCGGGGGACCTGGTGCTGAGGAAAGTTGTTGGAGCTGCCAAGAACCCTTCTTGGGGAAAGCTGGGACCTAACTGGGAAGGGCCCTACCGAATTACCTCAATAGCAGGGATAGGAGCATACTACTTGGAGGATCTAGATGACAAGCCTGTACCTCGTCCATGGAATGTAAATAACCTGAAAAGGTACTACTATTAATAAAGAAATTATTTCGATTCATATTGTTAGCTTCTTTTAGTTATGTGCCTCGCATCCTAGCCGTTTAAAAAAAAAAAAAAAAAAGAGAGGAAAAAACTAAGTGTTAGACAGAACCAAGGAACTGCATGGTCCTCGGACTCAGTCCTATGGGGAAACTAACCAGTTTAAAAGAAAACTAAGTGTTAGACAGAACCAAGGAACTGCATGGTCCTCGGACTCAGTCCTATGGGGAAACTAATCAGTTTAAAAGAAAACTAAGTGTCAGACAAAACCAAGGAGCGGTATAGTCCTCGGACTCAGTCCTATGGGGAAACTAGCTACTTAAGAACGCTAAGCGTTAGACAGAACCAAGGAACTGCATGGTCCACGGATTCAGTCCTATGGGGAAACTAATTGCTTCAGAAAACTTAAGTGTTAGACAGAACCAAAGAACTGCGTGGTACTCGGACTCAGTCCTGTGGGGAAGCTGGCTACTTTAAAAGACCCTAAGTGTCTGCTTCAAAAATTCTACCTGTTCCTTAGGACATGTTATAACAATTGATACAACCCACGATTGGCAGAGATATAATTTAAGTTATAACTATACGAATAAACAAGAACAGATAATATGCAAGCAAGGAAACAGCCACAACACAGAAAAAGAAACAAAACTCCCATTTCATTAAGTCCAAAAAGATTATACAAGAGGAGTCACATTACAAAAAAAAAAAAAAAGAGGGGTGCAAAGGCGAAGTAAGGCAGGAATGGTCCCTCAATCTAGTCGCCCGCTTCGCTGGAAGGCACGGCAGGAACGGCTGCCCCCTCAACAGATGGGGCCTGAGTGTCAGGGGCGGACTCCACAACCTGCTGGGGCTTGTCCTCATCAAAGCCGCCGCCCAATTCGATCACCGGGGAGGGACCACTCCCTTGGACTGGCTCGCCAGTGGCCCCAGCATCCTAGGCCCCCTCCCCTGGAGTTGCAACAGTTTCCACAGCGGCCTCCTCGGCCTCCGAGCCACCTGTGGCAGCCTCGCGGATGACGGGGGGGTAGTATACGCTCTCCTCCTTCCACAGGGCAGAAGAGGCCTCCACCCCAACTTGTCTGAGGGCCTCACTCCAAGTTTCAGAGCAGTAGTGCCTACATAACCCTGAAACTTGGGATTTGTAGGCAGCTGCTGTCTCAGTTGCCCCAGCGTCATAGGCTGCCTCCTCGGCATCCTCCTTGCTGGCCAAGGCCTGCTCCTTACCCTTCTCCGCCTCAAGCCTGGCCTCCTCGGTAGCAGCCTTCTCCTTCCTGAGGTCATCTATCAGCTCTCTGGCGATCCTGAGCTGATCTTCAGCCTCATCCAGGCGCCTCGTCTGCTCCACGGCCTGCCTCTGGGCACCCGCAAGGCCAGATATCGCGCTGTCCCGTTCTTAGGCCATCGCCTTCAGCTGCTCCCTGGCCTTGGCAAGGTCTTCCTCGGAGACCTTGAGGACCTGGGTGGCCTTCAAGCGCCTCTCACGCTCAGCATCCATGGCCTTCCCATGGTCGTTGGCCGCCTCCTCCAACCTGTAAGTGGCCTGGACAGCCTGCCAAGCAAAACGGGTATAAAGCAGGTTGAGCTCAAAGAGAAAGGAACGCAAAACTAAAAACAGATAAAGCACAAGTGTTTAGGATCTTACCATCCCCAAGTATCGCTTGAGGCAGAGGAAGACCTCCCTGCTCCTCATGGTCCCCAGTTGCGCCATGTCCACAGGAAGCAGTAGGCACCTCTCCACCACGTCGGCCACATACGCGCCCTCGCCCTCTCTGAAATCCCTGAGGGAGGCGTCATCCCTCAAAGGACTCCCACGGAGCATTGGGGCGAGGAGCCATGCCTGAATCTCAGGCTGGTCCTCGACCAGCTTGTCCTGTTCTTTGTGGCCAATCTTCAGTTGCTTTGCTGGTCGCCGAGCATCATCGCCCTCCCGCGTGGGCCCAGATCTCTCCTCCATAACCCTCTTGCCCTTATCCTTTCTCTGCTTAGGGTCGGCAGGATCATGCCTTGATGGTGAGGTCGTCTGAGGCAGAGAAGGGGGCAGCCGAGACTGGGACGAGCTCGACCTGGTGTGGGCAGCGCGGGTCTTGGGAGAAGGAGGAGGAGGCAGCTTCGGCTTAGACTTCCCCGGCTACCCCTCGATCAACTCAAACAGGCTGGGTTGGAACTTCTTTTTGTAACTCATCTTAGGCCGGGAAGATGTCCCTGACTCTAGTAGTTCTGCTTCGGATAGACGAGGATCACCCAAGTCTCCAGAAGGGTCCTCGGACTGATGAAGTTGCTCGAAAACGCCAAAATCGTCCTCGGCGAAACCAGGGTCGGCAGCTCCCCCTTCTCTCTCTAAATCCTCTCCCGCGGCCCCTGAGAATGTGTGGGAGGGGGGGGGGGGATTGCTACTGTGACGCCTTCGGAAGTGGAGGGATCCTCGGGAAACTTGAACCCTTCCTCGGTCACTTCTATTTTCGATAGCCGAGGATCGTTTGCTTTGATCACGTACTTGGGGGCCGCGAATGACTTTTGGAGCGGAGTGTACCCCAAGATCTTGTGAGCAGCTCTAAGTTGGTGGTCTGCCTCGTTTTCAAAATCCGCAGACCTGAGCACCGTCTGCAAGTCTTCCCTGTTGACCAAACTGAAGTTGGGTGCGAGGGCGTGCGGATCTGCAAAAGGAAAACACATCCACATTAGTTGCCAAACAGAACAAAAAGGAATGACACAGTAAACAAGTTGGAATCTTTGAACCCCTTCCTATTCCCACTGCCCCACCTGGTATCCCCTCTGTCGTCGGGCAGTGAAGGCCATCGTGCCACGCTCCAGACACGATGAGAAAATCCTCGTTCATCCCCTTGTTGGACTCGGGGAGGCACTGGATAAGCCGAACCCTGTCGTCCCTCGTCCTCATGTAGTAGGACTTGCCCTTCAGATGTTGAAGATTGTAGCAGTAATTCACATCATGATGGGTCAGCCTTAGACCCATCTTCTCGTTAAGGGCGTCCACACTGCCCAGAATTCTGAACATGTTGGAGGCGCATTGGGTGGGGGCTAACCGGAAGTATATAAGGTAACCCCTCATCACCGGCCCCATGGGGATCCTCATCCCCCCATCAAGGAAGGCGATAATGGGTATCGCCACCTCGCCCACCTCCCTCCGAAGCAACCACTCCCCGTCCTCACAATACCTTAAGCCCACGTTGGCCGGTAGCTTGTAATTGGCGATGAATTTCTCCATCGCCTCCTCAGTAAAAACGTACTTCTTAAGTCTACCCATCCCAAACAACGCCTTAGGGAACTAAGGGGAAAGCGAATCAAAGAAGGAGGAATAAAAAGGAAAAAGCTCAGAGAGGGATAGAGTGACTTACAGGAATGAGGAGGAGCTCCTCGGACTGGCTTTTTGTGCTGGAGGTATAGGTGGAGATTTGGCTGGACTCTGATCGAAGGCGCAAGAGTTCTTGATTTTGAATGAGAAGGGAAAAAGCGGTTCAAATGGGTATTTATACCCTAGGCGGAAGAGCCGCGCGAGTTTTCCCGCCCATAAATGCCAGATCCATCCCCACCGTTAGATCGCCATCTGCCCGTTGAACGTGGGGAGCATAAAGCCGCCCGAATTTAATGCAAGGCACGATACCCACGTCGAAGCATCAGTAACGCGCCTCAAGCAGGTGAAAAGTCTTCGACTCTGACGAGGAACAGGACTCGATGGGACGCGGGACAGGTCCGAGGGTGTCAAAATCCTCCTCTCCGCCCGAGGATGCGGACAGCAAGATTTTGAGGGGCTATTGTGGGGCCACAAAGAGTTGGCAACCCCGGCCCACTTTGAATCAGGCCCAAAGGCCCATGCCGAGAACCACCTGGGATCCGAGGACGTGTCCAAGGTCCAAGGACAAAGCGTGAAGGCCTAGTGGCCCAAGAAGCCAGGCCGAGGATGATCACATCCTCGGAACTCCGAAGTCAGGAAATAGGCGAGCAGCAGTCCCTCAAGGAGAATCTCCCTGAGTATCTAAGGAGCATATAGTAGGTGCCAAGCACCGGACATGGAAGCATGGTGGAGGAGCAAGTCCCAGACGAACTGTCACCTCCACATTAAATGCCCTCAACTAACGTCCTGACCGCATTAATGAGGATAGGACCTCTGAACAGGGCCATCTTGGGCGCCGCAACCCACAGAGGGATGGGAATGCGGCCGATGGGACAGGCACTCAAGTGGAGATCGGATTGATCAACAAATGTAGGGCTAAGATCAGCTGAGAGAGGGATATATAATGTAAGAAGTCCCCCTTGAGAAGGGGACGGACAGAGAACCAAAGAGAAATATATGCTGTAACCGTGTGCTTCCTTTGGGCCATTTTTTGTAAACTTACTGGAGTGAAATAAGAACAACTACAATCTCTGTAATCCGTCCGAGAAGCCCTGTTGTGCCCCCTTAACCCATATTTAGATTATCATAGCCCACGAATAACCATGCATGGCTGTTGCATTCTTTACTAGGGCCTAGCTCTTGAGCCCATACTCTACAAATTTATTATCGGGGGTGCCCTTCAAAAAATGGAGCCCCTACATATATTATTACTAATCAATAACTTCTAAAATGCACAATAAAGTTTATTTAATTTTTTTATATATACAATAAAATTCCAACCTATGACTTCCACTCTATAATAATTGCTCTTTATTTTCAATATAATTGAATTGGAATCCATGTGAAAGTTCAACAGTTTTTTTTATTTGGTAAATATAAATTTTTATAATTATGGTAGTTATTAATTGTTATTTATTATGAATATTTTTATATAGAAAAGCATATTCTACCATTAGGCATTTATTATGTTATGTTTTATAATGGAATTATATATAGTACCATTTAAATAAAATATGATGTGTCAAAATTCCATTGGAGAGTTCAAATTTATAATGAAAATTTTAAATTTAATTATATATATAACTAAAGACATTTAATTTTTGTTAACAACTTTTTTATATTCTCTAAATGATATCAAAATTTTTTTTTTTTGGGGAAAATCATCCATTAAAAAAATTCGCTAAGAATATTCGTAACATGATTACCCTTTCATATATATTAGATATATTGATAAATTATAGATATAGATAGCTTTTATAATTTATTATTTATTTTATTAAAAGCATTAATAAAATATATTAAATGTTCTCTCATAAAATTAAAATATAGTACGATGATAATGGAAAAAATAAGTGAAGACAGAAGACTGATGATGTGGGAAGATACGGGTCATGGATAAAGCTTGCTTTTTTTTTTTTTTTTTATAAAACATGGACAAAGCTTACTTGTAATAGAAGTATAGAATAAATTAATAAAAGAGTGAGTGGGAAGGTAATAAAGCAAAGTCAAAGTCAAAAAAATGTGTAATTAAAGGTCACAAAAAAGTATCTCATTTCACATTTAATCAAATTAAAGGAGATAAAAAGGTGATTAAATTGGGGCAGAGAAATTTAGGTCAAGCAAGAGTAAAGAAAGTCAACCTTTTTGGGCGACAGGAAATTGGTAGTTGTACTTTAACCTAAAGTCTTCGATTCCTTAACTCACTTTAAATCTTTTGGATATATAATTAGAAAAGTTTAGAGTGACGGTGAGATATTCTTACCATGCACTTCACGGGCCCAACTCAGAAAAAAAGTTGATTGGGCACGAAAAGTAATGAACATATTTACTATTTTTAAAAAAAGTCTATAAACATATTTATCAAAAAAAAAAAAAAAAAAGTCTATAAACACGATAAAATTGAACAAAAATTTTATATTAATTGATGTAGTAAATTGTTAATAATAAATAAAAATAATAATGTTAACAGCAAATTTAAAAATTAGTTAAAACTTATTAACTCAATTGTTGTAATTTTTTTTTTTTTTTTTACATGTAGCATTACTCTAAAGGATTAGACTTAGGGTTGATTTGGTTTGCATGTCCACGCTCAGATTATTTGTGTTTTCAGCCTTTATTTTTTATTTTTTAACTAGCGCCTATTGCACTGTTCAATAGACATGAACAATGCAATTAGGCATATGAACGGTACTTTCAAGCATAAACAGTAACTTTTTATTATTTTTTTTTATTGTTTTCAGTTTTTAGCAAAATAAACGGTATTCAAATGCATACTTAGAGAGTTTGAATTATATTATTGTACCAGTACCATACAATTACTATCTCTACGTGAGATGTAAAAGTATAAAAATAAATAAATAAATAAATAAAAGAGAGAGAGAGATTTTAAACAAAAAAAAATTACCTTATTAATTTTGACACATCACATGAGATGGTAATTATATGATGCAATAATCCTAATAATTGCACCAAATTTCAATTTGTCTTCTTTTTGCATAGAAAATTCAACAATGTCGTTAGAATATAAGGTTTTTGACAAGAATATGAACTAGCAGATTGGAAGGAAAAAAAAAAAGATTAATGTAGAAATTGTTTTATTAGGATTTAAACCAAAAATCAATTTAAAAGACATAGTATTATTAGAAAATTCTAGGTACTCCCAGAGTATGGAGAAATTGTGCTACATCCTTTTACATTTGTGGTATATTCAACTATGAATTTAATAAGTGAACTGCACTATGAATGTAAGAGAAGGAAGTACTATTTTTTATACTCCTGGAATACCTAAGAATTACTCATTACTATTAGACTAGATAAATATTACCCACCTTTAGAGAATGCATCAAAATAAGAAGACCATATCAATTTCTACCTTCATGCGCATTATATATATATATATATAACCTCCAATGAAGTAATTGTCTAATTGAAGTCAAGTCTCTTTCTTACTATCAAAGAGCTTGTGCCTCACTAATGCTAACCAATGGCGTGGACAAGGGGGTATATTATCAAAATCATTTCTTAACCAACAATAAGTGATTTTTTATTGTCCACTTTTTAAATGTTATAAAACATGCATTTTCGTACACTAATCATGAGGGGTGGCAAAATTTGACACGACCCACGAACTCGACATGAAATTAACAGGTTATGAGTTGAGACTTAATGGGTTTGTATCATATTCGGGTTGACACAGCTGACCTGTTTAATAAACGGGTTGGGTTAGGGTTGAACACATAGAACCCGTTTGACCCGTCTGACCCCTTTAATTAAATGACATTTTACTAATATACCCTTCAAACTCTAGGTATATAAACTTATTAGTTGTAATGATTTATTTTCTTTGACATATTTTGATTGATTATTTGTGATATTGAGATATGCTTTAGTTTTGAATGATTATTTGTGATGTAGCTACTCATTAATTCTGCATTTTATATTAAAAATATTTATTTGTTTGTTTTTTCATAATTTTGTTCTTTTCATTTTGATAAAATCTGATAAATAGGTCGACACGATTGACCCGTTTAATAAATGAGTCGTGTTAGGGTTAATGAATCTTGACTCGTTTAATAAACATGTCGGTTTAGTGTTGACCTATGTAGTCGAATACTCATGACTTGACATGACACGAACCTGACACGTGAACACGAATTGACCTTCCTACTGATCATAATAAATTGTTAAAAAAAAAATTTAAAAATAGGATTAAATCAGGAAAATAATAAATTTCAAAAACCTAAAAATTTGGCCCCTTTTAGAATATAAAACAGATTCTTTATATTAGCCACTTTTTGCACTACTTAGTATTAAAAAAAAAAATACATGTACTTTGAACTATTAAGAGATCTGGGGTCTAATTTTTGCTTATACGAAAAACTAATTTGTGTCTTGATCCGATGATAAAGTGTAAAATTAACAGAAGTGGACACAATAGTTTGAAATTCTATATATATATATATATATATATATATATAATAAAAAAAATAACAGAGAATAAATATGAAAAGATGCTTATGCATAAAAAAAAAAAAAAAAATCCTTTGAATGCATCATGCAAGCACAACACATGTAATAAAACTAATATTTCATTTTAACATGTCTTGACCCGATGATAAAGTGCAAAATTAATATAAATAGATACCATAATTTGAAATTCTATAAAAAAAAATTAATAGAGAATAAATATATATATATATATATATATATATATTGATGAACTAATAGAGAATAAATATGAAAAGATGCTTATGCATAAAAAAAATCCTTTGAATGCATCATGCATGCATAACACATGTAATAAAACTAATATTTCATTTTAACATGTCCAACTAAACGTGTATTTGGTCGAGTATTTTACCCAGTTTAATTAGTATTGTAAACAAAATAGAATTTTTTTTTTTTTTAAGATACAAAAGAATTTTGTATTATAACTTTTTCTGTTTCTTAATTTATTTAATATATATATATATATATATATTATTTTTATTTTTATGAACAAGACCTACTGACAAAAATAACCATGAGCTCGACCTCATGGTAGCCCCATCTGTTTCACAACTTTCACTGCTGGTCTCCCTCCACCATAAATACCCCATTCTCACTTCTCCGACACTCTTACCTCTCTTCATTAATTTACTCTCTCTCTCTTTCTAAACCCATCGTTACCAACTCATCACCAACGCAAATTAAAGTCACAAGCCTCTTTCACTATTTTATTTTCCTTTCCCATCTCTTTTCTCTTTCTTTCTTTCTTGTACATCATTCAAACAAATTTTAATATGGTGGTGCCCCCTCCAACCCCACTTGGCACCGAAAAAGTTCGAGCTGTCGACATTCCTATCATTGACCTTTCGGCACAGAGATCAGAGGTGTCAAAGCTCATTGTTAAGGCGTGTGATAAATTTGGTTTCTTTAAGGTCATCAACCATGGTGTCCCAAATCACATTATAGCTAAACTTGAACATGAGGGTCTTAGTTTCTTTGCCAAACCTGTGCCTGAAAAGCTACGAGCTGGCCCGGCTAATCCCTTTGGCTATGGCTGCAAGACCATTGGTTTAAATGGGGATATGGGAGAGATTGAATATCTTGTACTTAATACTAATCCTCTCTCCATTGCTGAGAGATCCAACACCATCTCCGATGACCCTTCGAAATTCAGGTATTTAATTAATATCTTTTTCATTCATTCTTTTATGCATTGCAACGGTTGCATGGTGAACAAAAGGCCGGCCTTTAGTCTTGTTGTTAATTTCGGGTGTTATTTCCCTTTGCAATGGTATCCAAAAAAATAACAAAACGGTTGCATGGTTTGCCTTTGTATCTTTCTCAATGTTTTGTAACATATATTTTTTTGTTTCTATATTTTGCACTTATTTTTAATTAGGCCCTAAGTTTTTACCATTTTTATTTTGATTTTTATATTTTTAAATTTGTTGTCATTTTGATCCATGCCGACATCATGTCACAATAGGCGGAGCTAAGGGGTGCCAAGGGAGCCATTGCCTCCCCTAGTTTTTTAAGTTTTCCATTAATTTTCTTTTAAATTTGATAATAAATTTAAAAATTACACAAATATATATTCACAAGCTCTCCTGAAAAAATTTCTTGCTCTGCCACTTTATATAATGAAAATTGTTTACGTAGCTAGTTGATTATTTCATTGACAGTTAAAATAAAGTTTTCATAAATGAGATGATATCAAAGACCAAAATAACAACAAATTTAAAAATATAAAAACTAAATAAAAGTTGTAAAAACTTGAACCAAATTAGAGAAAGGGCAAAAATATAAAGACCAAAAATGTGTTTTTCTTTTCTTCGTTTGATAGGATTTAAACCTAAAGATCCCTTCTATGACAATTATCTTTTATCATCCACTTAAGATAATAATGGATTTTTTTTTTTTTTTTGGTGTGTGTGTGTGTGTGTGTGTGTTGTGTTGTGTAGTGGGATTTGAACATAAGCCTCTAGTCTAACAACAATAAACTTTAGCCAATAGAACCCTTCATTTTATTCATAATTTCTTGTAAGTTTTAGGTGGTATATAATATATGCATGGCTGCCAGATTATGGACAACACATTTCTAAGAAAGGGCAGTGACCAAATAACTAACAAAATTATGTAAAATGGAATTATTGGTCAAATGAGTTTGGAGGAATTTTTTTTTAATACACTTAAATTAATAACCATATATTTTGTTTAGATGAGTTAAAATATAAGTGATAGAGAAATTGGGTTCAAATCAAAATGGAATAAAACTTTGTACAAGTGTGCATATCAATCATATTTTCTTTGCATTGGACCATTGGGCATCACAAAGTTTGCTGGCATACCAGGTGACTTGTTCATTTCAGCAACTTTTATAGAGTGACATGGAATTTGGAACCATCTTCAAATGAGTTGTAGTTGCCCAATAAACACAAACCAGAAAGAAAAAAGTGTGGGGAATGAGTTGTATCTTTTTAGCCCGACTGGCATTACAATTTCCTTGTTCCTGTGATGTATAATGAATCTAAGGACCTTATGCTTCACATTGAAAATTTATGAGGTGGGGTATTATTGTAGCATCCTGTAACAACATTTCATTGTACGTAGTACCCTCAGAAAGCAAGACTTTCTGGTCCTCTTGTAATGTTTGAAGCATAACTGTGTCCTAGTATAATGGAAAATGGCCTTACAAACTATGGTAGATCTTAGGAACTTACATCAAGTTTATTACTACAATAATAAGATCTTATGAAATGGCAAACTCTAGCTACAAAGAGAAATAATACGATATGCATGCAAGCTGAGAAAATACAAAATAGTTTCATAATTTGAGTTGCTAAGCTTGTCATTTGTTTTCGTTGGACTGTATGAAAAATTTTAACTTTTCTTTCGTCCTATTTCCTTAAGATAATCTTCTCCAATATATATATTTTTCTACGTAATGGAAATTTATCTGTGCATTTGATATAGTTTATTACGCTTAAAAAATGTGCTTTTTTTGTTAACATCTATAACCAACTTAGCCAATATAAAATAAGATTTATACACTTACATGTTTGTGAAAGGCATTGATTAGTTTATTCACATGAATAATGTTATGTAAAGCCTACTTTGTAGACAAAAATGTGGCTACTATTTTGTGGGAGAAAGAGTACCATTTTTACTATTACAATGTAAATGAATAATGTAAAAATATATATATATATATATATATTTTAAATTGAAAGGTTGTTGAATAGTATTTTTTGAAAAATAATTTTTAATATTTAAATAATATTATATGTATTTTTATACAATTTTTATTTTTTCACATATATTTTTTAAAAAATATAAACAATATTAATAGAACTACGTTTTCCTGAACCATCTAAAGTTTTATTAAAATAAATAAAACACATGAATTTTTATAGACTTATAAAACGGTCCTAAGTCACATGGGACTACGAGATACATTGTTCCTAAAAGGCAGGATAGTCTGTCAGAAACAGTTTTTCCTCTTCCGTGCATGTCCCAACTGGCACGGGGGGACACCATCTCATTGTTAAATTACAATGAAAATTTGGGCAAAGAAAAAGAGAAAAGTAAAGCTGGTAGCAGCCTAGTACAAAGTACTATCAGAATGACAAGTCAGAGATACATCAAGCAGCCCAGTCAAATCAATTTCAGAAAAGTTGAAAAGGATAGGGAACCCTCCCAAAAATAGAGAAAGGAAAAGCTTGCTAAAATAGAAAATTGAAAAAAAAAAAATATATATGTATATATATAACACACTGTCCAATCAAACTATCTAGAGTCAGTGTTATGGTAGGAGTATATCTTCTTCTTTTTTCCATAATTATTTATATAATTTGTCTGTGACTGTAAATATTTTATGGATTTGTCTTTATGTCAAGTGCTTTTAAGTATTAAAGTTCTGTTCGATAATGTTGGCTAAATAATAGTTTTTGTTGGGTAAATAATATAATATATATATATTTTCACAACATTTTAAACGATGTTACTGAAATAATGTTACCCAACAGGCCTAAACCATTCATGACTAAAAAAATGATTACATGCTCATGTTTTTGTAATAATGGTAGTGTTTTGTGTATGACAGTTCTATTGTGAGTGATTATATTGAAGCAGTTAGAGGTTTGGGGTGTGAGCTTTTAGATCTAATGGCAGAGGGGCTATTGGTCACAGACACATCAGTTTTCAGCAGGTTGATCAGGGACGTTGATTGTGACTCAGTCCTCAGGCTCAATCACTATCCACCTGTACAAGTGGACTGTAATGATAGGAACACGTCACACCCTTATGATAATAGAAATAAGGTTGGATTTGGGGAGCATTCTGACCCTCAGATCTTGACCCTACTTAGATCAAACGATGTGGGTGGCCTCCAAATTTCTATAGAAGATGGGGTGTGGATCCCGCTCGCACCTGACCCCAATACCTTTTGTGTTAACGTGGGCGACATGTTACAGGTTGGTACTCTCTTAATGTAATCATCATAAAATGTTTTTTCTTTTTTTTTTTATAAGATCATAAAATGTTTTAGACTTTATCCAAAAAAAAAAAAAATTATTACAAGTTTAGAAGATAAGGGTGACAGAAACTGGCAGAATATGCAGGGAATCACTGCAAAAATTTTCACAGCTAGCTAAAGATTTGATAGTATGTAGGGGCCCAAATATCAGTTCCCAACAAGATAAGAGTCAGGCAATTGGGTAAATAACATTACTAGCTAGTAGCGATGTTTGAGAACAAATGGAACTGAAAGGGCTCGGACCGTTGGTCAGTTTGCCATTTATAGTGTGTCCTTTTATCCAATAACATATCAGTAGAATATACACAGAAGTGAAAAGAAGGAATATCACAATTCACAAGTGCATTAGGTAAATTACCTCTTTGCAACAAAAGGAGCATTTTTTTTAAACTAATAAACCAAAGAGGGCGTTGCAAATTTCAATATTATGAAAATGAAATATTTTGCTACGTCTTTCGGAACTCTATGCATGTTGTAACCATTTAGTTTTACAACCCATTTCTATACTCATAAAAGTATTTTCTTTGAAGTTGTTTTTACTTTCTAATTTATAAAACATTAGCCATTAATAACTACCTTATGCGTTTGATATATATATATATATATATTTCTTTTTTTTCCACAATATATACTCTCCACAAATGTGGAGTTAGCATGCTGTGAGAAAAAAGATAAATATACATAATGGAGAAAAACTACCTTCTCTAAAAATAACATTTACTTGGTAGAAAAAGGGGGGTGAAAAGTAGATCTTAAAATTGTGTAATTGTTTGGATGAGTTTATTTTATTTAATAAAATAATACGTTTACTTTTTTAGAATTACATTTTTCAAGATATAAAAATAAACTAAACCAAATAAATAGATGAAAATAAGGTTATCCAAATTCCAAACACAGATGTTGAGGAGGTAGGACTTAGAAGTAATTCAAAACGTTTTTTTTATTTTATTTTATTTATCTTCTCGTTTTAACTAAAGAAAATAGTACACTGATGTTAATTTTTATTTATTCCTATACTTTGTGAAGGCTATGACAAATGGAAGATTTGTAAGCGTTCGACATAGGGTACTAACAAATTCAGGCAAGTCTAGAATGTCAATGGCCTATTTTGGGGCCCCTTCCCTACAAACAAGGATAACTGCACCTCCAGAATTGGTCACACCCAACAGGCTCTCTCTCTACAGGCCCTTCACTTGGGCTGAATACAAGAAAGTATCATACTCCTTACGCCTTGGGGATAGTCGTCTTGAGCTTTTCAGGAAATGCATTGAAGACTGAGTTGCTCCCTAAATTTACTGCAAGTTCCATGATATGAAGTTTTTTTTTAGTTTCTCTTTTTCTTTTTTGTGCAGAGTGGGTTGGGGTTGCCCTTTAAGGCTCTACAAAGCTTCCCATAGTTTTGCTTATGGAACTATATATTATAGTCCTTTAATCTCGAAATGGGAAAAGAGATTTGTAGCAGGGTGGGTTGGGGTTGCTCTTGAAGGCTATACAAAGCTTCCCATAGTTTTGCTTATGGAACTATATATTATAGTCTTTTAATCTTGAAATGGGAAAAGAGATTTGTAGCACTGTTCTACTATAGGGGTTCCGTGTTAGTGTAATTTCAGTCATCAAAGGAAAATGCCCATTCTCTTCTGTGTGAGTGGATGTGTCCACCCCTCAATACATATATAACCGCTCTTTTCCCTTTGTAGGTCTACTAACATCATTTAGAAATTCACAAGGCAACAAGACCTTGATCTTCAATGGCTAGCAAAAAAATCTACGATCTTATTAGATTTTCTATACATGACTAGTTTTACAATCATGAAACCTAATCAAGCACTTCTCGTATGTTTTTTAATAATGCATCAGCATGCTTTTATTAACAGTAGAAAAGAAGCAAGAGCTGGTAATTTTAACAAAAACAGTGAAGTGCAAGGAAATGAAGAATTGTACAGTAAGTCTTTAAGCATTGTCCAAATAACAACTGCAATTCATGTACAAGCAATTGTTGATCATAGAACAAATATGAAGCTCTCAAAAAATAGAGCCATCAATATCAGTAAGTCCCTAGTTCAAACAATGGGACAACAAATTCAATTTTTTACAGTATTGCTTGATGTGGAAGAATAACAGGACCACAACCTAAGATTAGTGCTGAAAGTACCACTAAGAGTCTTGAATTAAATGAAGTCACCTTCACGTAAGATTAGAGTTTTTAGCTGAGAGCACACTACCCTAGCTTTATTGTTTTGCAATTAAATACTACAGAAGGTGCTAAGGTGCTCACTTCTCATTGGACAAGATCTGGGACCTTGCAGCAAAACGTGAACACTTCTTTCGACCAGATTTGTTAAGTGCACAAACACATGTTTCAAGGAGCTCATAATCCTCCTCCCAGAACAAGAAGGATGCCTTCTCCGGATTTTCCAACAGCATCTTTGATGCTAGAAAACCAGCAATAGTCCAAGTTTGGAAAAGCCGGGATTGCTTCCCTATGAATCTCCCACTGCGTGTGTCATAATATTCAGGCCACTGATCAGCTGAAAGCCTCTTCTCTGCCAAAGAAACTGCCTTCTGAGCTAATTCTGGCCTCCCCATCTTGATGCAGGCCAATGTGAACTAAAAATAAATGTAATAGAATGTTCAACAAGTCAGATTATTGATAAAGCCAATACCCAAAATCAACTTTTACAGCATGACCAGGTTCAAAGAAGATATATGGAACCTCTCGAATTGTACAACAATCAACTTACCTGCCAAAGCAGTGTCGGCCAAGATCCACCATTGTGATATGACCAGGGGCTGCAAGCAAGCAGAAAGAATCAGATTTGTGCAATAGGGACAATAAGAAAAACAACAAACTTCAAGAGTCTCACGTATTCTTTGGGTCACTGCCAGTGATGATACGCCATTCCTCATATTCTAAAGCAGGATAACAAATTTTAAGAGGCATTTGAGCCACAAGATCATCCCATTTAGCCTCGATCAAATTCAGAATTCCATCATTCTGTTGGGGGGTACCTAAAGATGAAACAATGGCCCACAGATTTCCAAGTGTGAAGAACCTAAAATCCATATGAGCAGGTTGCAGATTGCCAATGAGGTAGCCACCTTCCTCGGGAAACCAATCTACTAGCCAAGAAGGAATTTGATCTGGATAAATATTGAACTTGTTGGTAGCATCCATAGAGTATTCCTCTGTCTTGTAACGATAAATCTCATTGATCTTCTTCATATCCACCCAATAATACTCTCTAATATGAAAGGAGAGTGCACTGAGTCGATTATTGATAGCAGCCACCAAATTCTTGGTTCCATCATTGATAATAAGCATCTCACGGGAACAGCGTAGAGCTGAGTAGAATAGTGCCTGCAAAATGAGATTTCTTGAGCAAATGGTAAACCTTGAGATGAGCAAAAGTGTGACATAACACTAATAACAGTGAGGCAAAAAAAGGAATGGGAAAACATCAAAGATGAATAAAACAAGCATATTTGCAATATTACTGACAGCAATGAAATCGGCCTGACAAAATAAACATAGAACAGTATAGTCCACCAAAATTTAGCTGAAATCTGATTTATACCAATCAGAGACATTAGATTTTGAAGTAACATCTTTCTCTACTTACTTGGATTTCAAGAGGGTGTCCATGAATACCCATCCGTCTATCAATCATACAGGAACCATCAGTGACTAACAGAGTGGGAAACATGTCAAACCCATCAGCTAAACACAGATTGAGGATTAATCTTATGCCTGTCTGGACATCCACTCTTTCTTGCAACGCATAGTCGCCCGTGATCTTCCCATAAGCTCTCAACAATATAATCCACCACAATCCTATCAAAGTGGTAAATGAATACTTCAAACACTATTTTTTTCCCCTTATGCCAACACTAATGTGAAATTTGTAATGTCACAAAGAGTTGAGAATAATATGGTTTTGAGCTTAGGCACTCATTGTACGCAAGAAATAAATAAATAGTACTCAAATTCGAAGCATCAACAAATAAAAAGCAAGATTGCCAGCAACCAAGCAATTATAATTGAAGCTTATGCCGGGATATTTATGGAAAATAACTAGTAATTTAAAATTACTATAGTTACCGGAACTATGATTATCTTACCAGAATCAACAGGTGCAACACGACCAATGGCTGATTCACCAAAATCAGGATCCAAAACATCCTCAAATGCTTCTTCGTTTCCATCAAGAGGGACAGTTCTAACTTTAAAGCTTGCTGGCATCAACCCCTGCCCAGGACTGTAGCAATCCACAGTCTTCTCCCAGCTCTAATAATGAGGCAGAAAACAAAGGATCAGAATAGGAAATTTAATAAATTGACAATACTCACTCAATAGTCTACATGATTACAAGCTAATTTTCCAAGACCCAATCAACAACCTCATCATTATGCTTCCCTACTCAAGCATGGTATTTCAAAAGGTACCAAATTCCCTAGTCAAAAGCAAGGAGCTTTTTTGACACTCACAAACAATGAGCATAAATGCTATCTCATTTGGCAAAATTCCACCCATAAACCAAATAACAAAACCAAATTAGCATTATATCGAGAAACTTTCTAACATACTATATCAGTAGCTAACTTAAGCAAACCAAGCTAATGGTTATACGCTCTTAGGGCAAAACTTCAATATATTTCTTTTAAGTGTTGTACCTTAAGGTCTTGTTTGGAAAGAGGGAATAGAATGAAAAGGAATGAAAAGAATAATTTTAAAATATTCTTCCCTTCCCTTGTTTGGGAGTTTAAATGGAATGGAATATAATGGGTAGGAGGGAACATACATTCCTCTCTATTTCCTTAAAATCTCAAATTTTCATTCCCCCGAATTTGAGAGGAATAAGAGAGAATGAAATTAGATTTAATGATTTTTTTACTAAAACTTCCAAAATACCCTTATACATTCAACCCTTTTATTTTAAAATAGGGATTTAATAGTAATATTGTCATAAAATGATTTCATTCCATTCCCTCTATGTTGCTCCTAAACAAGATTCCTTACATTCCATTTATTTTCATTCCTTTATTTCAAAATATCCAATCAAGGTTACTTAATTCCATTCCATTTTATTTTTTTCATTCATTTCCCTTACTTAAATACATTTCATTCCATTCAATTCCATTTCTTTCCATTTCCTTATGATCATTCTATTCCATTTCTTTCCATTCCCTTATGATCATTCCATCCCATTCCCTTCCCTTACGAACTCCCAATTTTAAAACCCAAAACTCTATTTTGCATGCACAACTGCCCATTGTTTTTTTTTTTTAAACGCTAATTTTCAATCTCAAAACACAGTTTCCCAACAACTTATATAAGCGCACCCTAATTTTCATAAAAACCGTGCCTAAGTTTTATCCTACTCTCTTATGCCAAAGTTAAACACACCATAGCCATTCACTTTACAAAAATAAACACCCAAGTTACCATGGAACTTATATATAAAAAGTAACAACAAAACAAGCGCTATCAATTACTTACAATGTGCACGTAAACAAATAGACGAAACGAGTAAGATCATAAAAAAGCAAATTACCTGCAGCTGCAATGTGTGAAGAAGAAAATTCTTCACAATCTCCTCTTCTCCATTAAGCAAGAAGGCGAGCGCGGAAGGGACAAAGTCGCGAATAAACACCTGATCATAATTCAACGGTTGCTTGTCCACCGGATCATTAGCCGCGACAGTCCCCACGGGATTCCCACAATAACTAACCACCGCATTTCGAAGCAACTTCCACGCCTCTTCCTCGATCTCCGAAATTTTCTTCTCCCCGAAACCCTTCGAATCCTCATCGGTACTTACACCCGACCCGTCTAACCCTACCCTACTAGACTCTTCCTCTTCCTCCTGAACCAAACCGTGACCCGCCCCGACCTTCTCGATCACCAGAGGCTTCACATTCAAACCGCCTTGAATGTAAATCCTCTCGAAACCCTTCTCGTTAACAACGCTAGCTGTTGAGTCCACCGAGGTGGACGTCGAGAGGTTCCTTAGGTCCGAAGCAACATGTGAAATGACCAAACTACCCCTACCCCTACCGCTACCGCTACCGCTACTCCAAATCTCGTCAACGTGGTTAAAGAAAACCTTAGACCGACCCCAATTCGAACCGGAGACAATAAAACATCTGCGGTTCGACTCGATTACGCCTATGTACCCTGTGATTTGAGAATCACAGCTGCGAAATCGACGGGAATTGAATTGTTTGGTTTGTGATTTCGACAAATTGTTAAAGTTACTGAAAATTGAGGAGCTCTTGTTGCTAATTAGAATTCTACAATAGGGTTTCATTGTGGAAATTCCAATACAGCTGCTAGTATTCATTTTTTTTTTCTTTTTATAAATTAAATGGTTTTATATATTAGTAGTATTTTATTTACAGCTCCGTTAATCTTTTTGAAAATTTGAAAAACAGAGACTGTGAAATGAAAACAATATGTTACATACAATAGTGTTATGAGAAAGAGAAAATGGAAATGGAAGTGGGAATTTGGTTAGAAAGTATTTTACTTACAGTTGATGGAGCGAACGGTTTGAATGAGAGAGAGATTTTTTTTTGTGTGTGGGTGTTTGTTTGCGTGTGAGAATAGTAGATTTCAGAACGGTTGCTCAAACCATATTTTATAAGCGCAAATGGGAAAGTTCGTGGGTGGAGAGAGAAAAAGGATGGAATTAGGAAAACGTTGAATGTGAATTCAAAAGTGCATATAGGTTTTACATTACTGTCCCTGCACGTGTAAAGTGTTTGATATTGTTGAGAATGGAATGACGGATATGGGCTTTCATTTAGAGCTTTTGAATTTATCATGAATTTCCATAGTTGAGAAGGGAATGACGGATATGGGCTTTCATTTAGAGCTTTTGCATTTATCATGAATTTGAGAATTTCTAGTAGTGGGTTTATTATTGGCAGCATCTTTTTGACCATTAATCCTTTTGACTTTTATTGAGTAAAATGTTAAAATTGAAACCAATAAAATTTGATATATTTTGCATAAAATGATAGTAGCGGAACTAAAAAATTTTACAAACTGTTGACAGTAGTAGAGCTAAAATTTTAATTATTTGGCACCTACAAATGTCACTTTATCTATTTTACATTTTTATGCGTAACATCAATAAATCTATGTTTTTAGCTATTTGATTAAAGTAATACAAATAACTCATTAGAATAATAATAAAAACATCCATCACAAACTTCAATAACCAACCCCAACCACAACCACCTCCACCATTAGCCACAACCACCACCACGACCAGTCCATAGTAGGGAAAAAAAAAACCAACAAAAAAAAAGCAACCAAGTAGCCCAAAATGGGTCGATGATGTTGAGCTTCGGGTGGAAAAAAAATAATAAGCACAACAATAAATTATTAATACCATATCCCCAACCCAAATTCTCAATCTTTTTCCTCAACCCAGACCATCAAAAATCATCGCACAGATCTGAGTCTCCTCTTCTTCTTCATCATCCTCCTCCTTCTCCTCCTAATTCTCAAAACAGTCCTCCTAAGGTCAGCTCTTCTCTTACCTATTCCATCTCTTTTTCTTCTCTTCCCATTTTACCCTTCTCTCTCATTTTCTTTCCCTCTCTTAATTTTCCCATCTCATTTTCTCTTTCTCTAAATCATATAGTGATTTTTTTTAATAATTTATTTATATTTATTTTCTGGTTTTTGTTTTATGCTTTGTTAGTTTGTAGATCTTGTATAACATTGCATGTTTATGTATCAAAACCCTAACCCTAAAACTGTTTGGTTTTGCGAGAAAATTGTTGGAAAAAAAAAATTCAAAAAATGGATCATACCCTTTTATAGCTATGCACAGCCATATATAGCTATGCACTGTAGCAAGATAGGTAAAATATTTACCTATAGCACCACTATTGTGGATGCTCTAAAGACAATAGTTATGCCTTTTGAATACAATAATATTTTTCACATTTAAAACCCATCTAAAAAAAATTTAGCAAATAAAAAAAAGTAATGCTACATACACAAACTATTTTACAACATTTTTACAAACTGCTGATATGAAAAATTCTTACTAATTCTGATATGTGCCCATCATTAACATCACATTTTTACTTGCAATAACTATTTAGAAAATACTAAAACCACATCAGCAATTTGTAAAATAGTTTGTATTTGTAACATTACTCAATAATAATAAAAAAAAAACAATGTTTTTGTATTCTTTTTTAAACGTATTATCAAAATTAATGAAATCATTATGATCCCTATAATATAAGATATTAATAAGCCATATAAGCTATTTACCACCCAAATATTGTGGACACAAGTAAGTTACTTTAGAAATTGCGTCTCCAAGTTGAATTATTAAACACGGTAAATAAATAAATTTAACATGTATTTTTTAAAAATAGATATGATATGGTTAAAATTTAAATTTTGAAGTGCATGATAATTGCTTGTCATCACTAGCATAAGTTTAGAGTCATAATATAAGTCATAATTGTCTGTTGTGGAAAGTTGTGATTCTTGTGAATAGTGAATAAAAAATTAGTGACAATGGTGGGGCCATATGAGAATTAATAATAACTTGTAAACTTAACAACTATAAACATTTTCTCCTCTAGGTTTTCTTTGGAAAAACTACTTCCTATCTCCTGATAGGCTACTTCCCCTTCAAGTGGGACCTCTCTCTTTTTCTTCTACTATACCAATCCTATCTTTCTCCACTTTCTACTCCTCTACCCTCATCCCACCTCACACCTATACCCTCGTCTTCTACCCAATCCATACTATGGATGATGTCACTCGTAAATGGGACCCTTTATCACTGAAACCAAAAGAAAGTCAGACAATCCCTTTAACTTCTAATCTCACCGGTGACGGTAAGGTACTTGTGGCCAAGTTCTTCACCAAGCGACGCATCAACATGGAAGCGATCTTTCGAACCCAAAAGAGCATGTGGAAAACTAAAAAAAGTTTTAACATTTGTGATCTTGGCTCCAACACAATTATGATTCTTTTTTATGATGAATATGACCTAGATCACATATTGATGTAAGGACCGTGGTCTTTTGATAAGTACCTACTCGGCCTCTATAAACCAAGGAAGAATGAAGCGGTCAAGAATGCCAAGTTTGACAGGGAAAGCTTTTGGGTATAGGTTCACGATCTGCCAATCCAACACATGAGTAAGGTAAACGCTGAGGCTATAAGGAGTATTCTTGGAGTTGTTGAACAAGTTGAGATAGGCCCAATGGGAGACTATCGAGGGTGATGTCTTCGAGTAAGGATCAATGTGGATATCAGCCAACCCCTCTGTCAAGGAAGGATGATGGACATGGGTGACTCATCTCCTTCATGGGTATCCGTTCAGTATGAGCGCATGCCAATCTTTTGTTACTGATGTGGTATACTAAACCCTAATGAGAAAGACTGCAAAATGTGGATACGTAGTAAGGGTACTTTGTGTAAGGATGAGCAACAATACAATGCATGGCTGAGAGCTAGTAATGAACATCTTGCCAACATCTTTATTCCCACTACTTCCGCGACACTCACTGAGACAACCACCACCACCACCGCTACCAGCAAGTCACTGACCACTCCAGCCATTGTCACAGCCACTACAAGAGATAAGGAAAACGCTAAAATCTTGGTGACGGATGCCCATCAACATATCCCAACAAACATAGAAATTTTGAAAAGCCACGATCTTTTACGTTTACATCTCATGGAGATTGATCATGACTTGAATGCTAATGATGACCCAACTGAGAGGAATACGGAGATAATAGCTGGCACCTTCAATTCAACAGCGAAAAATACGGAACCGTGTACGATCACACCTGATGCCATAATGGTCACATCCTTTAAGGGCACACATGTGTTGGATGGGACTCATAATGGGCCTATTGATGCCACATAACTTGCTACAGCCCAAAATCAAAAGAAGAGGAAAAGAATTATCCCAGCCCAACCCCACACAAACTCCATGGAAACAGACACAGCCCAGCTAGGCTCCAAACTCAAGTCTAAGGACATGGATTGGGCCATTGACGGTGATAAAAAGTAGAAGTTCGAGACTGAAACTCGTATGTTAGGTAAGATTTTTGTAGAACAATTAGGATTGACAGTGGCTGCTACGTAGCATCACTGGGTTCAATGAGTACCATTAGCTGAAATTATTGAGGGCTTGGGAACCTTCATATAGTTCATGCTTTACAACGAGCACTGAATAAAGAAGCTCCTTAGTTGGTTTTCTATATGGACACCAAACTATCACAGGAAGAAATGAAATACAAGAAGTAGGAACTTGGTTACACTCAAGGCTAGTTATATCTAGTATGTGTAAAAGTGGTGGTCTAGCCTTACTATGGAAACCGAAAACTAAGGTGGTAGTCCAAGGCTTCTCACATTGGCATATTGATGCTTATATCACTTGTAACACAACTGGTGCAAAGTGGTGTCTGACCAGTTTTTATGTGTAACCAAACACTAGTAAATGAGAGGAGATGTGGTCCATCTTAGAATCTCTTGGCCAAACAAACCAGCTACCGTGGCTTTGCATCAAGGATTATAACGAAATTATCAGCCAATCTAAAAAATCTGGGGTAGACTTCGACCAAGTAGACAGTGAGACCGATTTCACCGAGCCATTAACCTCTGTGGTTTTCACGACTTAGGCTGTGTTAGTTCACCGTTCACTTGGTCTAAAACTGATCACATTGAAGGCTGCTTAAAGATAAGACTTGATAGAGCACTAGCCAACAATGCATGGCAGCTGCTCTTTCACGGTGCTGGAGTACACCACATATCCATGTCAACATCGGACCACTCTATGCTCTCTTTTCGCCTTAAAAGTAACCACCATCACCGATGACTAGTCAAAAGTTTTTCCGATTCAAGGAGATGTGGCTGAGGGACCCCCGCTATTCTGAAGTGGTTCAAGAGTCATGCCAAGAGGGCCTTTATAAAATTGAAGGCTTCCCTATCACAAACTGCCTTGAGAGATGCCGCATAAGGCTACAGACTTGGAAAAAGATGGAGTACGACCATGTGGGATAGAAAATAGAGCAATTGCAAAGCAAACTACAAATGTTTAAAGCAAACTACAAATGTTGGAGAACCAACCCAATAGCATGGAAACAAATTGTGAGATCAGGGATGTTCAAAATGCACTGAATGTTTGGCTAGATGCCGAAAGTACCATGTGGAAACAATGCTCGCGTAACTTTTGGCCCACTGATGGAGATCGTAACACTAACTTCTTCCATACCAAAGCCACCAATCAAAAGCAACACAATGCGATCCTTGGTATATGTGACTCAAATGGGGTTTGGTAGGATGATGAGTAACAGATAGAAAGTATCATTGTCAACTATTTCACAGACATTTTCCACTCACAAGAGTAGACAGATTCAACCAGTCTTATAGATGTCATAGAGCCTCTGGTGTCCACTGACATGAATGACTTTCTTACACAGGAATTCAGAGTTGATGAAGTTTACAGAGCATTGAAGCAAATGCACCACAAGAAATCTCATGGCCTTGACGGTATGCCCCTTCTCTTTTTTCAGCATTTTTGGTCTTTAGTAGGTGATTGTGTTACAAAAATTGTCCTAGACTTCCTCAATCATGGCATTACCCCCTAAATTTTAATGAGACTCATGTTGTGCTTATACCCAAAAAAAAAAAAAAAAAAATTCCCAAAAAAGATCACCCAATACCGACCCATCAGTCTTAGCAATGTCATATCCCATTTAGCCTCAAAACTCCTAACAAACCGCCTAAAACGATTCCTCCCAAAAATTATAAGTGAAAACCAAAGCGCCTTCATGTCTGACCGCCTTATCACTGATAACATCCTTCTTGCCTTTGAAACCATGCACTATATCAACCAAAAACATAGTGGTAAAGTTAAGGAAATGGCCTTGAAGCTTAATATGAGTAAAATTTTTGATAGAGTGGAATGGGGATGCTTGGAAAAAATAATGTATAAAATGGGTTTCCATGAATCATGGGTGAAACTTATGATGAGATGTGTTCGCATTGTCACATATTCTATAAATATCAATGGGCAGCCTTGAGGACACATTACCCCTTCTAGGAGTTTGGGTCAAGGGGGCCCTCTCTCCCTTTTTTTTTTTTTTTTGGTGCAGAAGGTTTATCAGCTTTAATCAGGAAATCAATGGAGTTGGGCCTTTCAAGTAGTGTAGCCTCATGTCCAAAGGGTCCAAAAATATCTCATCTTTTTTTTTTTTGTTTTTTTTTTTTTTTTTTTTTGTAGATAATAGCTTGCTCTTCTGCAAAGATACCATTGAAGAATGTTCCACACTTGAGGAAGTATTAGAAATCTATGAATCCTCATCTGGCCAACAACTAAATCATGAGAAGACCTCTCTATTTTTTAGCCGAAACACGTCCCAAGATATCCAGGATGCCATCAAAAATCGTTTTACGGCTGAAGTCATTCAACAACATGAAACCTATTTGGAGTTGCCGTCCATGGTGGGAAAGTCAAGGTGCAACACTTTCCAAGCTTTAAAGGAAAAGTTAAACACTAAGCTTTCAGGTTGGAAGGAAAAATTGTTGTCTCATACAGGGAAGGGGATTCTCATAAAGGCAATAGCTCAAGCAATCCTAACATATACGATGAGTGTGTTCCTACTCCCACATGCCCT
Organism: Quercus variabilis; assembly: GCA_030445155.1. Classification (NCBI taxonomy): domain Eukaryota; kingdom Viridiplantae; phylum Streptophyta; class Magnoliopsida; order Fagales; family Fagaceae; genus Quercus; species Quercus variabilis. The sequence continues at coordinate 11,944,659 of CP129450.1, forward strand.
ATGTGATGAACTAACAAGTATAGTTAGAAGTTATTCAGGGTCCTTTTTTCATTGCCTAGCCACGTGTTGTTCGCTAGAGGGTAGACCTTGCTAGGCCCGGGTTGTGTTTAGGGAGTTGCATCCAAAACTCAACATTGGGCCACGTGGTCCAATGGCTATCGGCATACTTTTAGGACTACAAAATGCATAACACCCAAAGTCTAAGAATCATGATAATTGTGAATAAATATGTAATATTTGTTTGATATAATAGCCTTGCTTAATAGTTGTAATAGTAGTTGAAATAAAGTAATATGTATTTAAAGGTGAAGTAATCATGTATTCAATTATGTAAATTTAAAGATATGGAAGCAGAGTCACTTATCTTTGTATAATTTGTAGCTCTAGCTGTGTAGCATCAGTAAGTTGATAATATTCCAGCAGAATAACTCCAGCGGTGGAAAGGTAGTTTGCCATTATAACTTCAAGATTAAATGGGAAAAAAGGGAGCAATTTGAGGGAGAGAGAGTATGTCCACTTGTGTGTAGAGGCTGGTCAAGTTTATCCCTTTTATCATACACTTAAATGAGTTTCCTTTTAACAATGCTCTTTTAGTTGTTGTGAAGTTATGAATAGTGTTGCATTCCATGAAAAGGGCTTTTGTAAGATAGGTTTGTGTAAGAAGTATTTGTACCTTCTAAGATAAGGGTTTTATGTAAGATAGATTTGTGCCTTCCATGAGATGGACTTTGATGTGAGATCTTAGTGCCTTCGAAGAGAAGGGTTTTAGTATTATAAGTTTATGCCTTCCATGAAAATAATTTTTATAAGAGAGGTGGAGAATAGTATTGAGATATGTTTATGGGTAGCAAAACAGTAGAATTTTAGAGTGAGAGAGTATGAGAGTGAAGCTTGGAAGAATTGTGGTGTGTTATATGTAATAGTATAGTAAGTGTGTATGGGATTGTGTAAGAGAAATGAAGAAAGAGATGTTTAGAGATATGGACAACAAGAAAAATGTATTTTCTAAATATGGAGAGTGAGATAATGTGTATAAAAGAGTAATAGTGTTGTAGTGTGTTTAGCAATGTTATTGGGATTTTCTACTGGAGGATGTATGAGGGCTTATGAAGAGCAGTTATGAGCTAAGGGCTAAAGAGTTTAGTTCCTAATTTGGAAACTAAAAACTCAGAAGCTCAGAACTTCAAGAGCTTAAGAAGATGATTATGATGGATTTAAAGATGAACACAGCGGAAAATTAAATTTAAAATGGATCTACATCATTCGAAGTTGATAACATGCGTTAAGTAAAATTTCAGAATTAGAGAACAAGTAAGCGTACCTTGAAGTGATGAATTTCAAAACCCAAAGATTGAAGCACTTAGGGATACTTTTAGTCTTCACTCCAATTCCACTAACGCCCAAGAAGGGTGGACTCTCAATTGGTTACAAAGGGATAATCAAAAGAGTGACTTACACTCTCATATACACCACATTTCAATGATGTTTTTCTCACCTATACAATTCTGTACGTGTTTCCCTTTTTATCTAACCAATTATCTAATTGGGCTGGCCTTTTAGGCCTTTCCAATTGGGTTTAAGTGTGTGGCTTGGAGTGGGACCAAAAGGGACCAATAAGACACTAGCTCCAATGGGCCTTGGGCTTTTCTGTTAACTCTTGACAAGTCCAAAGTTACCATTAACTATATTTAATATCACTATATAAATATAGTTGCACTCTAGGCCTTACCTATAAATTATATCCCAAGACTTTATTATACATGCAACCCCTTCATAAAATATTCATAGTAATACAAAGTCATTAATGTAGACTGTCACTTTGTAAATTACTACATCTTAATCCTTGAGTACCCGGTTTAATCCTTTAATGTTATTCATTATATATTTATGAAATCCAATTCTATAAATATATACTTTAGTCTTACTAAAGTAGTTAGGCCTAACTCTCTGAATAACAAACTCGTTAAACTTATCTCAAAGGAATACTTTATATCTCCGTTAAGAGACTATGAATTCCATATTGAGAATACATGTTCCATCAGCACTAAATGTGGCTGCCCAATATACTGAGGTTTTGACCATTACTATAGATCTCACTCCTGATATATCAAAACAACCTACACCTTATGATCATGTCCATTATTCTCTCAGGATTAAGAGTTCATGCAAATACAAGTCGTAAAATTTATTATTCATATGACAGTCATTAGGAAAATAATAAATCTCACAACGGTTCAGTTCAATATGTCTTAACTCTTAAAACATATTAACACATCAACCAGAAGTCTCCACTTCCATAATCAAGACAAATCATCGTGATTGATATGTTATAGTCTTTGCAGATGAAATGCCCAATTTCATCACCGACTATGAACTATAATTCTGAGTTTACAAAGAACTTGTGATTTATATCTTCTGTGACTTTTCACATAAATCACATACTATGCATCTCATAGACCAAATGATAATGTCCTAATATTCATGTTACTATTATTTCAGATAATAATAAAACAAATTCATTAAACACAATATTAAGTCATACATAATGTCATACACAATGTCAAACTTAATATCATACATAGTATCATACAATAGGATTTAAGGGCACTAATCCTAACAGATTAGAGGGAGAGAGAATAAAGAAGTTTAATTGTTTTTCTTTATTGGTGTGCTTTGGTGTGTTGATGAGAGGTTCTATTTATAACTGAGTTTATGGGGGTATTTAGCAAAAAATCTCAACCAAAATCTGTTCTAATCAGCAATAAATCTTCAAAAAATCATTCCTAGGATTTGGCCAAAAATGGTATATTTAGCTTTAAGGTATTCTTGCTTTTTTGGATAATAGTTGCTGGAGAAAAGCGTAGCAAAAAAGAAAAGTATTTTAGCAAGAAAATGATAGTTTCTTTAGTTGGTTTTGGTTTTTGGTCAAATGAGGAAATTCAGTAATATTAAGGCTGCTGGATTAGATGTCACAATTGTTCTGAAAAAGCTGTCAGAGCTATCAAGAAAAGTTGTCATAGCTATCACAAGATAGTTGTTGCTTGGGGCAAAAGTAGATGAGGTCAGTTAGATGATATCAAGCTGCTAGAGAGAATATTCAGCATTTATTTAATGGGTTTTGCTGAAAATGGTAAGATCTCTTTTAAGGGTATCTTGTCATTTTGGGTATACAAGTTAGCTACAGGGATTTGAGCATTAAATGGCTGGTGATGTCAGTTTCAAGCAGGTGTCAAGTGCTGAACACACTACTGTTGTTCTGCTGGAAATGTTTCATTTTTTGGGTGTTTGTATTTTTAGTCCAAGATTTTATTACAACACATTTTTAGTAAGTAATAGAATGATTGATTGATAGTTAATGAAACTTTAGAGATCTAGTCAAAGTCTTATTGTATTGTGACTTAATGCTCTGCTCTAATATTTGGCAGAAGAATATTTGGTCTGGTTGTGGCAAATGGCAGCTGAGAATTAGGGATATCATAAATATTTTATATATTTGGAGATTAAAGATAGTTAATCAGATTAGGCCATGTGTTTGAGTTGGATTTTAGCCGAAAGTAGTAATAAGATTATGTAGAATAATATACTTAGGTTTCTAAATTTGCATAGGAACAACTAGAGATTAAATGAATAGTTATTTGTTCAGCATTTAGATGGTTGGAGTTTATAAGTATCTGACATATGATGAATATTAAGTTTTAGGAAAAGAGCAATGGAGAATTTTATTATGTTAAGTACTATGTGATAAGAGATATTTACCATATGTTACCCGCTACACACAAACTCGTTAGAGTTGAGGGAGTTGGAGAAGACATGCCAAGCAACGTGTTTCTTTTATCAACTTTAAACTGTTGGAACTTTACTAAACATAACTCCTAGCCCTCTAAATCATGACTCCCAAAATTTTCCCAAAGAGACTCATGAGCCTGGATCATAAGCCAAAGATGAGATGACATACATTAGGTTTTGTTGTCATTTTATCTAATTATGGGCTTTTGTTGGAGAAGCCTCTTTCCATGATTGTAAGAGACGTAATATGGGCTGTGAGCTTGAATTCATTGCTTGAGCCCGATCCATATGTTGATGTTGATGTTGATGTTGATGATGTCGTGGGGTTATGATCCCAATTGATGAAAATGAAAAGTGGACCATAAATCCACCTCTTGAAGTAAAGATCTTGTGGGCCATGTGAGCCCAATCCATGTAGTTAAGTGAGATATGGGCTGATTTTGGGATTTAAAGAGATTTACTCAAAAAAATCAATAATATATTGATTTGGCGTGGGTTGCCAATTAAGTAGTGCCATGTGGGGTGAAAAAGAGTCCTCGACAAAAGTTTTTGGTGGGGACAAAACAATGGAAGGAACAAGGTAGCATGGACCAGTTGGGATAAAATTTGTGTACCTAAAATTGAGGGTGGCTTGGGATTCCATGACCTAAAGGCTTTCAACCTCACCCTTCTAGCCAACCAAGGTTGACGACTACAAACAAACACTTCCTCACTAGTCCACAGAGTCTTCAAAGCTTAGTATTTTACTGAAACTGATTTCCTTAAAGCCGAAATAGGGTCAAAACCATCTTATGCATAGAGAAGCATCATGGCTGCTCAGGGGATAGTCAAGCAAGGCTACCGATGGCAGGTTGGCAATGGGAACTCCATCAGAATCTGGGATGATAAATGGCAACCCACTGGTTCTACTTTCTGCATCACCTCCCAGCAACATTTCCTGCCAGTGGACATGCATGTAAGCACTCTCATTGATCATGATACTGGAAATTGGAGGATTGGCCTCATTAAAGAAATCTTCCTACCACATGATGCCCAAGAAATCTTAAGCATCCACTGAGCCTTCGCCGTCCACTAGATCGCATTATTTGGGTGTACACGGCAAGTGGTCACTTCACAGTGAACTTAACCTATAAAGTTGCCCTCTCCCTTTCACCCACTCCAAATTGGTCTTCTGGTGGTCTATCGAATAATCAAAATAATGGCATGTTTTTGAAAACTCTGTGGCACCTGAATGTTCCTAACAAAATCCGATCTTTCGCATAGAGAGCGTGCAAAAATTTACTCCCAACAAAGTTCAACTGGCAGCACAAAAAAATCCTAGATGATCGCACCTATGACACGTTGGGACTATAGTGGAAACAAGTGGACATTCGTTATGGGCATGCAGAAAGCTTAGGCGGTTTGGCTTATCTCGGGCCCACTTATCCATAGTCATGGCCTACGGTTTGACAATTTCCTTGACTTCCTCTAGTATTTTGTTTTCCACCAACATGTTGGGGATGAGCTACTAGACTTAGTATTACTATTGCATGGAGTTTATGGAAGAATTGGAATGTAGCTCCAACAAGTGGAACCTGGCAACCTAACACACTCATATTTCAGATGGTAGTCAAATTTATAGAGGAATATCGGCTCTCAAACCATAGGATTACGATACCAAATGTCGCCACAAATACCAATTGGGACCCACCACAGAGCCCCTGGTATAACGTGAACGTCGACGGCGCTGTTTTCAGCTTTCTTTAGGATGCAGGAGTCGGGGTTGTTGTTAGAGACCATGCAGGACAAGCAGTTGTAGCAATGAGCAAGAAACTATAGGTGCCACTTGGTCCGTTGGAGGTAGAAGCAAAGGCAATAGAGGAAACTATTGACTTTGCCTGGGACATTGGACTACAGGACATGGTCTTCAAATGTGACTTGGAGGTACTCCATGGTGCCCTCACTAGAGCCAACACACCTGTTGTAGCTATAGTGAATGTCATTTCCTTGTGTCTTTTGCGGCTCCAAGACTTCGGATCAGTAAAACTCTTACATGTTCGACGTCAAGGGAATAAACTGGCTCACATCTTGGTGCAATATGCCAAAAGTTTAGAAAATTTTGTAACTTGGATTGAGGATAATACTACACCTATTTAGTCCGCGTTGGCTCAGGATGTAATGACTTTTGCATCATATTAATAAAGCTGAAGTATTTCTTGTAAAAAAATATATATATATAATTTTTTTGTGAAAACTGTTGTTGTTTCTGTAGCATTACTTATCATTAGGACAAAAAAACTAATGAATTCGATATCATTTTCATGTCCCTTATTCAACTTTAAAAAAAAAAAAAAAACTTTTACACATTAAAGTACAATAACTCTATAGATTTTTTTTTTTTTTTTAAATCACAAATGTCAAGATTAATACCCCCTCCCCCCCCCCCCCCAAAAAAAAAATAATTGGGCAAAGTTTTATTTCAAGAAAATTAATACATCAATTCAGTACAAGGACACCATAGAAGCATAGTTGGAACAACCAACATCAGAGGAAAAAACAAAGTAACATATAGTAGAGAACAAAAAGAAGGGCAAAGCAATCTGTTGGTAGCACTGTCGGCTTTACACTATAAGTGGTGCATGAGGTCGCTTAAGGCCCCAAGTAAAAAAAAAAAATTAAAAAAAAAAAAAAAACCTATTTCTTTCATTGTAATAGTATTAATTAAACCTAAATATTAGCCCATAAATAAATAATATTTTTTAATCAAATAAAAAAAGAAAAAGAGAGAGAATCGCTACATCCACAACATTTTTACAATAAATTTTAAGTAGCATGTTGTTACAAGTTGTTATTGATGGCAAAAAAATAATTTCCATAGTGGATTCAAATTAGAATCAACAACAACTTTAACACCTAGGATTTGTTGTGAAAAATATTATAAATGTAGTAGCACTTCCAAAAAAAAAAAAAACAATGCACAAAAAATTCACAACATTTTTTACAATAATTAAGTTGACAAACTTTTACTAGTTCTTACTGTTAGGAACCCATATTTGGGTATAGAGTGTTTAGGCCCACCACTAATATCACTCTTTTACTTACTGGTATCAATCTACCACATCCATATGTGTGAAAAGTTTTATCAATTTTTTTGTGTCTATAAACTTTCTAAAATAAAAAAAATACTACATGACTCATGTTAATTAGTAATAATTTTGAATCTAAAACGAGATTTTAGAGTTTAAGTAATATTTAATTTTTTTTTAAAGTCATATTTAAATATATATATATATATATATATATATATATAAGGCCTTAATTTTAGTTTTCATTTTAGCTTCCAAGTGCATTAAGCCGCCCCTTATTAATAGCCAACAGAGTTTAAGAATTGCTGAAAAACTACCCCAAGAATTAGGGCTGTCCAAGCAACCCAAAGACACGGCCAAACCGACCAAACCCGACCCGTCCCAGCCAAATCCAACACCTCCGGCAGTCGGTGACGGTTCCTGTTCTCTGAAACCCGACTTAGGCAGGTCAAGTGGCGGGTTTCAATTTCTAAAACCCGAGCCACCCGATCCGACCGACAAACGCTAAAAAAATGCCAAAATTTCCTAGATCCGACGACTTTCTGGTGTTCTTTTGCTCCGATCCGGCCACCCTTGGTCTTCCTTCATTCAGATCCGGTGGTATTTGCTCAGATTCACTCAAATCCGGCCAAGATCTACTCTCCTCCTTCGTCAGATTTTCTCAAATCCGGCGATATATGGCTAGATTTGACTCAAATCGGCCAAGATAGGCTCAAATCGACAAAGATAGACTCTGATCTACTCGAATCCGGCGCCTTTAACTCAGATCGGCGAAGAAAGAACTTCTCCTCCGCCCGTCATCGCTCATCATCGGACTCAACCGACCCGACCATTCGCCCCCCTGAGCTCGGCAGACCCGACCTGTGGTGGTCGGCGGTCGGTTGCGGGTGCGTTTTTGTTCCACCCGATCTGAGCGAGTCGAGTCCGGGTTAGGCAAAAACCCGACCCGTGGACACCCCTACCAAGAATATCACAAAGCTCTGTTCAATACAAAATTGCGGAACCATCCTTCGCTTTCGACCCTGTTCTAAACTTCTCACTGGATAGCTTTAATGATAACTTCTTCAGACTTGATCATGCCTTGATGAATCACGCCATTCCTAAGTTACTGTGATAAGAATTATTAATGATAAAAAAATAAAAAAGTAATATAAAAAAAAAAATGCTACGTCTACAACAATTTTACAACAAACCACGGGTGGTTAGTTGTTATTGGTTCAAATTTGAAACTAACACTAAGATTACTTTTTTGCCTCAACAATAACAACCAGTAACAACCTACCACTTAGGATTTGTTGTAAAAATGTTGTAGACATATCATTTCTAAAAAAGAAGAAGGTATTAATAGTGGCCCAAATCATAATAAAAGTCTGTTAACTCAATTATTGTGATATAAATCATTGTTATGAATTATGTCCCATTCTACCCGGAATATCTTGTATCGATATGCAAACTGGAACGGTAACCCCCCTACTCCATCTCGGGTAGAATTTCGGCCCATTCGACCATTCCGGTCATTTCGGTACATTTCGATCAATACCAGCTTAAATTGAAGATTCGGACAATATGAGTTTTGAACTTTTTTTTTTCCTTGAATTTGATGTATGAACTGAACGACGGCTTTTCCAAGAAAAAAAAAAATTGATCCACTATAACTGTCTTCATCTCAATTGAAAACATTGAAGAAAAAAAAAAAACAAAACAAAACGATATAGTGGCAGCAAGAAAAATTGAGAAAAGAAAAATTAGAAGAACAAGGCGAGAGACTGAGAAAGAGAGAATGAACTAGTGTCCAGCCATTTGAAACTTTGAAAAGAATATTGAGAAGTGTGTGAGATTGAAATAAGGGTTGTGTTAATGGGCATTGCAGGGTGACTGCTAACTACTTATTTGAAATTTTTCTAACAAATTTTTTTTTGTCTTTTTTATAATTTTTTTTTTTAAGCTTTATAATTACCACTTGGTGTATTTTTAACTCTCTCTTTTTTTTGGTCTTTTTTACACCTTAACAAGCACGGGTTGGTACTTGTTAACATTTCCCTTAAAATAAATTGAGTAGGTGAGAAAGAATGGTTCACGTGGGTGGGTTTGAGAAATGGGAAAGTGAATTTCTGGAAGGTTCTTAGTTTTTAATTACTCAAAATGTTGGCTTTGTTTGTAAAAATGCCATAAATGATTTTTTTTTTTAATATAAAAATAACCATACGCTGATGTGCTTATTTTTACTAAGAGTTGAAAAAAAAAAACTAACATATTGAATTTTTTTTTATTTTATATATATAGAAATAATATTTATTTATTCATTTGTGGTAACCTTGAAATGGTACACTAAGTGAGCGTATGGAAAGCACATTTTGCGCTTCCCATGTCCTGCCTTTGCGGTTTTTTTTTTTTTTTTTTCTTTTTGAGCCATGATTGTTGACTTTTCCGTGTGAACAATGCACACCAGTGGGTCCCATGCACTGTTCACGAGACCCACAAATCTCAATTTTCAGCAACATTTTCATTAAAAATGGGTCTCACTGTTCTATTTACACATTTAAAAATTATTTTTTTACAGCATTTTCAGTTTTCAATTTTTAATTTTCAGCTGTATCTAAACGGACCCTAAAATAGTCCGGTACTAATCTGATATCAAAATATTTCATTCAAATTAACAAACTGAAACGGTATTCATAGTGTGCATTTGCGTAGCGGTAGATGTGTGCGTTTTGCCTTTTTTTCTGGGTCTCGTGCACTGTTCACAAACCAACAAGTACGGAAAAACATAGTAATAACTTTAAAACTAGGTCTCATAAACATTATTCATAGTTTAAAATTTATTTTCCTACAATATTTTCAGTAATAAGTGATCTCCAAACAAACATAGTGTCTGTCCCTGTGAAGTAATAACTGAAACTCACAAATTTCGCTTACATTATTAACCTACTGGAAGAGGGCATTTTAGGCAATTCGTCAAAACAAGGTGAATTGAACCGGGCCATGTGCTGGTGTAATGAGGGGGTATAATCGTCATATTACTATTATATTTCTGAATGGATCAGAAATGTCGGTTGTTGTCCAGTACTTCCAGAGTTTTGGAAAGAAAAAAAAAAAAGAAAAAAGTGCAGAATACAAGAAAGCAAAAATATTTGGCAATTTTCTAATACGGCTTCGTATCTACGCGAACTAAAATGTTTAACACGTGGCAAACTGTCATTGGAAGTATTATGGGCTCCTACGGATATTTTATTCTATTTTACTTTGGACAGCTACGGATATCTATGCAAAAAAAAAAAATCGCGACGTGATATTTCGAGCTAAGATTTTTTTTATAAAATTTTTAATTTATAATTTTAAAATCTCCGCTGATTCTCCTTGAGATATATATATTTTGGTGTGAATTGTGTTTCGCACGTGACGCGTACGTTACGGTAATGTATCTTTGTCATCCGCCTCACCTCTTGAGAGAGAAGTCCAACACGTTTTAACAAAGGAAAAAAACAAAAATACCCACTTGTAGTTGTTGTGGAGCTTTTCTTTTTCTTTATAGACTTTTTCCCTCCTAAATTTTGGTGCCATGTCTTTTTTTTTTTTTTTGGATAAGGTTGCCATGTCATTTTTTGTAAAAAGGAAAATCGTAATATATATATTTAGTCTATCTATGGGATTTTTTTAGGCAAAAAATGTAAATTATTGATAATATTTAGTGATGAAAATTGATTAAATTTAAATTGGATAAAGTTTAGTTATAAAATTAGTTATAATAAATTTCATTTAAAAAATTAATATTACGACATATTTTCAAAATTTAACTGTTGGATTATATGTTCTTTACACTCTTAATACACATGTCAAATTTTGTGTCAATCGGATATTGTTTACTATAAGTATATGATTTATAAGCTTATATTTTGTGCATAATTTTAAATTACAAAAACTTGCCATTTATTGATGACATAGTTATTGATCTTTAATTTTTTAGAAATTTTGCAAGTACGAAGAATATTAAAAAAAAATGTAATATAATAGTGGATTTGTCAAAATTCACCTTTAATAAAAAAATATTGGTAAGGTTGTAGTTTTAGACAATGGCAAATTTTGCAGCAAAAAACTTTGTCTATTTATGTTGGCTTGGTCATTTGATAGCTTGTAATCTTTCATACAAGTAACCATATTACAATTTGAAATGAGTGATTTAGATTTTTCATGTTATAAAGTATAAACATTTAAATAATGTTATAAAAGAAAATAAACAAATATTGATGATCATCATTTTGATATTTATGAAATCTTTTCTATTATCACATTTGAAAATGAATAGATTGAATTTGAAAAACCATGCAGGAAAGTCAATTAGAGCCTACAATTTTCAATGTTTAAATATTGAAAATTATTGTTTAAACTATCTTACCAAACAGAATGCTGCATTAAGTAAAAATTTAAAATATATTGTGAGATGCACGCGATAAGATAGCTTATCTAACACCTTTTGAATCAGTATGACCTACAACAATGGATTGTTGATTATTATATACTTAAAAAAATGATAGTACTAATGAGTGGGTTTAGGTTTTATGGGGAAAAAATCTATCCCAAAAAAAAAGAAAAAGGAAAAAAAAAAGAGTAGGTCTAGCCATTTACGTAAGTCCGTAAGAGGTCCAAAACAAGCACGGACTTTTATTTTGGGCCATAAAAGTTTTTAGCGCCCCAAAACCAACAACTTACCCCCATGCAAAGAGTTGGTGGGCTGAATTGGCCCAATTGGTTTGAGTCATGACTTATAACCTATTTTCAGAACTTATTGCGAGTTTGACAAAAAGTCACGTGGTATTGGGATAAGAAATTTCAACTTTCCCTATAATAAAAAATTTTCAATTCCATGATGGTGATGGGAGCATTGGAAAAAGTCGTTTAAGCAGGGCAACAAGAAGGATGAAGGTAATGCAATATTTGATAATCAATGCCTATTAAAAAAATTCAAATTAAAGAGCATCCTCAGCCGCAGATCATATGATACTTAGTATGCGTTTTATTTTTCTAAAAATTGAAAATAATAAAAAATAATTTTTGCAATACTATTCACTCTTTTAACACTGTAACTCTACCTTAATGCACTGTTCATGTCTCATGAAAAGTGCAAGAGGCGCTGGTCAAGAAAAAAAAGAAAAAAGAAAAGAAGGCAGATGTGAAAGTGGAACGCGCAATCCAAATGGAGCTTTATGTTCAAAATTGTTGACACATTGCATAAATAATGCTAGAGACACAGCATTTTAACAACAATTTTACAAACAAATTACACGTGGCAACATGTTAGTGGTAGGTAAAAAAATGTTATTAGTGGTAGACCCAAATAAAAACTAATAACATATTGTCGTCTAAATAAAATCCAACAATAAATTGTCGCCTAAGATTTGTTGTGAAATTGTTTCGAAGATATTGTAGATATAGGATGGTTTGACTAAATTTTGTTCTATGATGCATACTGTTCTCTTGTGGACTAATATTGGACATGTAAGAGGCATTATTTAATTCTTCCAATCAGAAGAATCTGGAATTTCAATCACCCTCCCAAACTTTTTCTTAGTAAATATACTGGATCTGCTGCATCTGCAAGAACCCTACAGGATCCATATTCTTAGTATTTATCAGACTAGAGACAAAGGCTTGGATCCATTAAGCTTTGGAAATGCCAGCCCACATCATTGTCCTTAATGGGGTAACATAGTAACTATGGGCCTATCCCTGTACTTGGATTTTCAGGCAAACTGAATCCAACTAAAGAACTACAAATATGATAGGCCCAATTATGAGCCCATTTATATTCAGCCTCATGATCACCTCAAGATAAATGGAATGACCTTTTCAAAGCACATACCAAAATGGAAATTGCTCAATAAATAGATAGCAATGAGAACCTGCAACAATTATTATTATTATTATTTTTTTTTGAGAATCAGAACCTCCAACAACTTGTAGGTTGAGATAACTTAGTTTATAAATAAAATTTCACTTTCCCTTTGTTTAAAAAATTTCCCTACTCTATGTCTAGCCCCCCCAAAAATAAAGCATGGTACTAATAAAATTGTTAAAATAAACCTCCTCTTGGATAATTTTTCAAAGTTTCATTCATTATTTGAGTCTACGTCCTAGATGGCGTAAGCAGTGATTCCAAATTTGCACTCACCGAATGCCCACTAATTGTTCACATAAAATAAGATTAAAAATCAACTATTTGATGCATTTTTTTTTTTTATGGCTTTATTATAATGTTAAACATGAGCTCAAGTCAAGGAAGGCACTAATTAAGCTGCTACTATCAAATAATATTCGCTTATTTGGTAAAAAAGCTAAGTTTAGAATATTTAAATATTTTTTCCGTACAATGTTGAATCACCTGTCACTATATTTTTTTTGCCATTTAGTCTCTCTCCCACACTGAATGTTCAATCTCAGAAGGTAAAACCCTATAGTTTCAAAGTTCAGCAGTGAAATCAGTGACGTTCTTTGACTCAATTGTCTTGTCTTGTCCTGTCCTGGCTTTAGGTTCTGGACGGTTGAATTTGGATCATTTTTCCTAGTTATCCACGAAAAGTATTGAACTCTTTGGAGATTGATTGAAGGGTAAAGCTCTCTTTCACTGTTACATACTTCCATTTAGTTTTACTATTTGGTTTTCCTGATGACATATGTCTTTAGTGCATTTTATGAATTTTTTTATTAAAAAAAAAAAAAGAAAAAAGAATAAAAATTTTGACAATTTTTAAATTTTTCGTAAAATTTTTTTAAAATAAATTATTAATTAATGTTTTGAATGCATACATTAACTAGATCTTTATTGTTAATACCAGATTGATTTTGAACATGTATAGATTTTTTATTAAAAAAAAATTGAAAATTGAACATGTATAGATTCTTTATTGATCACTAAATGCAAATCAATTCCTAAATTAAATTATGTGATTATGAATTTATGATTGTAAAAGTGTCTTATGAAAATCATTACCAATTGTATTACACATTTTGTGGATACATATTTCCTTTTCCTTAATCAATTTATCAATTTCATTGCTTGCTTGCGTGCCGCATTAATATTTCTTTGTATTAATCCGCTTCAATTTTCAAAACCTAACCATGAAGTGGCACAGTTATGACTTATGAGGTCTGACAATTTGCTTTTGCTCAAATTATGCACCCAGACAAGGAGCCGCATATAGTACTAAAAAGGGCCATGAATTTTAATTATAGCAAGTAGGAAAGGATAACAAAGCTCGAGATTATTGATGGCACAGTGGTGATAGTAATAGGGCTATCACATTCATTAACGTAATCAAGTGAAAAGTTGTACTATTAGTTACATGCCAAAAGTCCATTTTGGCCTTATCCAAAATATATGGGGCCAAGAGGAGGTGCATTTTATTTGTTTTATTCTTATCGAGTCTTAACTTTGAGCACCTCTTTCTTTATTTTTCTTTTATTTATTTATTTATTTTTTATATATTGGTGCATTATATTCTGATTCATAGGATAGCAATAGAGAGGGCAGCCAAAAAGAAAGAAAGAGAAAGAGATAATAATAGAGTAATGCGACTTGCTTAAATAATTTAATGAGCCTGTGTGATTTAAGTGAATTATCTTATAAATTGTCATATAATAAATCTGATTTAAAGGAAAACTTTGTTTTTTGGAAAAAGAAGGTATGGATATGATTTGAAATATAATAGAATAATAGGATGAAAGTACATAGAACCAAAGTTGATTATCCTGTTGGAATTCATATTTGATCTCAAAATTTTAAAACTAAAGTCTGGTTACTATTGTTGTATTCTATTATAATTCACAAACTGATTTCATTATCCATCTTTTCTAATTTTGCTGTTAGGCTCTATAAAGGCATTCAACAATTGCTTAGGGGAAAAACGCACACCTTTAATCAAAATCACATTGTATGCTAACTTCATTTAGATTATTTTCCTTCTATGTTTGCTGAAACTATAATCCATCTGTTTCCTATATATGGTGAAGATAAAAACACATTGTAGCTGGTGATAAGATGAGTGGCGGTAGGTAAATTAGCAATTGGAGGTTCTAGGTTGAAAGCTTTTAATAGGAGTTCGACACCTCAAGTTCCTGCATGTAAGGAGAACGACACCACAATGGGCGGCAATAAGCACTCCAGAGTTTAAGTTAGCGAAAACAGAAGTGGAAAAAGATTTCTTCAATGAGTACCTATTGAAGAATGGGGGAGGGTATTGATAATTTGATATCCTTTATGGGACGTGCTAGATCAAGGGGAAGATGATGTTATCCTATTTGTTTTTTGCCTGGATGCTCTTTCAATTGGTTGGGAGTCCAGCTGAGAAAAAGGTATACCTTGTTACGGGTATATGTTGTGGGTCCCACTCATTAATGAGACCCATCTATTATGAGAGAGAAGATATATATACACAAAATAGGATATATTTATCCCTAACTAAGGGGCAAACCACATCAAATTAAATGCTGAGTAGAAGGTCTAAGTGGGTGGTTACATGAGTAATTAATGCAATACTAATTGATTTGGTCTTTAGCTATTGAGTTTGGCTAGTTTTGGGCTCTTGTAGTGTGCGTTTAACATTGGCTTAAAAAGTCAATTTTTTTTAATATTTAACTTATTTTTGCTACTATTCAAATGTCTCATTGCACTTTTTGGTACTATTTATGGATCTTACTACACTATCTTAGCTACTTTTTAGCTTTATCTAGGGTACTTCTAGAAAAAAATTTCAGTTTCAGTTAAATAAAGTGTTCTCAAATGGATTTGTAAACGATTGATTCTCCGATGACGGCCTTTTTAAGTAAAGTTATGGAAATATCCCCAGGTCATGTATCTCCCGCCCACACAAATTCACGTGCATTATCAAAAAAATCTTCTCTAATTAAAGACGTATACTATTTTGGTTGAACTACTAAATTAACAATCATGTAAATATCCAAAGGACTTGGAAACCGAATTATGTGGTTCCTCTCATTTGCTTGTATGCAGTACAACACTATTCAACCACAGAAATGAAACCAAAATCTCCAAATCTTCATTAGACATTTAAATCGGCTTCGTAAAGTTATTTCCGCACAAGGATAAGCATGTAGATTCATGCTTATAGTGGAATGCCAACATGACCACTTTGCTTTATTAGTTGCGCGTCGGCAAGATCCTCTATACATTTTAGGGCTATGACCTAGATGTTGAAAGAGATAACACCAATAACTTTTGTTGTAGCCCCTTGAACTTGTGGTTGAGAGGGCTCTTAAAACCTACACCATGTTACTCTCACTCTCATCACATAGCTTCACGCAAGTGATAAATGAGAATGAAAAGGAAATGGTGTGATATGTCAAACGGCTCAAAAGGCAATTAAAGAGAGAGGATAAAGTGCACTGTGTGGATTCATTTAAATAATTTCTCTTTCGAAAGAGAATAATATTATGGAATAAAAAAAAAGTTGGTAGAATTTCACAACTTATTAAGTTGACAAATTATGATAAGAAAAATAACACTTTCATGTTGGTCGACTACTAATATAGTTTTTATGATACATCAATCATAATTTGCTTACTCAATATCTATAAAAATTATAACAATGATTATGTAAGTAGATTTATTGTTTGAGAAATTAATTCTTGCTTGCCGTTTTGGTCGATGGTGGCTTTCGAATATTACGGTGGCCTTTGAATTGTCATATGTGGTCCAATTTTTGTCGAACTAAGGGGAAGATCCCTGTTTTTTAAGGATACAAACGATGTTGATTTTGTTAGCAAAAGAGAATTTGATGATGGGGTACGTACATAGTCAAATTTGAAGCTCAAAATTTCAATAAATTAGATTGGCATCCTAACTAAACCACCATGACATGAATATTCCTTTGAAAATATACAAAGGAACTAATTTCATTCAATGGGAGAATATCTGTTATTGGGTTAAGATTCACTGATTGAATATAAAGCTCTTTTCTGAGTAACCATTTATAGAATATGTTTACAAGTCAGTATGTTGGAGGAGATATTTCTTCATTCTCTTGAGACTTTTTTGCACTGCAAGTATAATTTCATGAATAATTCAACTTTTAAAGTGGCATTCTCTGTCAACAATAGGATAGTATTCACTTATTTCAAATCAAAGAAGTTCAAACCCATTTAAAAGGCAAGTCAACCCAAAGCTTAAATCAACTCAAATTGGATATTCCACAGTATTTTTCCTTGGTCCCTGTTACTTGTTGAACCTGTACTGTGTACTGTTCTGGACCAAAAGGGACAAAATTCATGTATTATTCAATTTACTCCTTTCATCATCCTATCTACTACTACTAGTACTAATTTAATCCCCCAAAAACGTCGATCCAATTTAAAATTGTGAATGTGACATAAAGAGAACATTCATGGTTTTGGCCTATAGGTACCTCAAATTAAATAGTCAAGGGCTATCTCTCTTACACCAACCACCTATAGTTTGTCTTGGCTCCAACAAAAATAAAAAATCAAAGTTTTCAAGATATTTTTTTGATGAATAAAGTTTTGAAGATATGACACATATCCTAGGGTTACTATTTAATGTGACATGAGTTATTGGCTACTTTCTTATTATGAGTGACACTCTTACTCTCTCTCCAAAATGATTAAAACAACAAAAAAAATTATCCTATAGCAAAACTTATTATTGGATTTGATGTACACACTGTTTAATTTGACGCACTCTTAGTTCCAAATTTGTAATGGTCGGATAAGAATTTTGAATAGATAAGTCAAAGTTTGACCATATGTATACTTTTCTACCATTTTATTATATTTAAAATCATACACGATTTTCTTATATTTGAAATCTTACTCCATGTTCTTTCATTAATTAACCAATCCTTTTTTTATGGCTTTTACTAATATTATTTATTGTCCTCACTCTTTCTTTGCAAGTAAATTAATCGCCCCACATTGAACATGATTAAACTATCTTAAGTAACTCTCTTTAATTTTTTCATCAATATGAGCCTATATAATTAAGCAAAATTTATCATTTTGAATGCTATCTTTCTATCTTTTTCCACTTATTCATCATAATATTCTTATTTTAATTTCACTTATTTTACGAATGTGGTTCTTGTTAATATTCCAACTTGAACAAAGCATAGCTAATCTTATAGTAATATATCAAAATTATAGCAGTAAAAATTTATCTTCTAGCTTAACAGTTATATATATATATATATATATATATAAAACTATAAAATTAGTGCTCAAGGTTAAGTGAATTATCAACAAATTTAACAAAACATTATCATATACTAGTGATATGTAACTTTTTAGCACAACAATTTTCACAAAAAATTGCATAACTTTTAAGTTAACAGGTTACTATTGTTTCTCATATAGATTCAATGTTGACGCTATTTTATTAATCGCTGTTAATAATTGTAAAAGACTAATACTACATACATTCATACACAAAAAATTTTACAATATTTTTAACAAAAGTTGAGTTAGTACACCGTTATCAATATCAAATTTTTACTTAATATTCATAATCTGTATCAACGAATATGAAAAATTGTCAAAGTGTTTATAGACTTTTTTTCGTGATAAAATTTGTGAAATTTGCGGTGATTAGATTGTGAGTGTTCAATGATTTTACTTGTAGATATGCCATTCCAGACACACACGCAACCAAAGTATAGATTGTGATAAATGATGAGTCGCGGCCCTCTATAGACTATGGTACATTTGATTGGTCCCACGAGTCGTGGCATCAGATGCCACTTAGAATTCGCACGTGAGACTATCCCTGTCTCACTTTTTGACCGGGAAGTCATTTTACAGGGTCGGGTCCCTCCCAAGCACAAGATTACTTTGAATTGTGGTGGAGAAACTTGAGAAATCAACGTGACCCAAAGAAATATATCATTGTGGAGGCCAGTTGTACATTCTTTTCTGTACAGGTCTACTAATATTTTGGTGTATTGTTATATTTGTTTCTGTTGAGAAAGTGGCGTATTGTTAGATTGGTGAATAAAGATTTGCTTCAAAAGTTATTTATTTATTTATTTTTACTAAAGTGTAAATTACATCTCTAAATATTATTTTTTGGTTAAAATGTAAACTATACTTCTAAAATGCAAACTACAGCTCTAAATATTACTTTTTGGTCATCATGACTCAAAGATATATTATTGTGGAGACCAATTGTACATTATTTTCTTGGGTATATTTTGGTGTACCAGTGGATTGGTTGATAAATATTTGCCTCAAAAGTTTTTTCTTTTTGTATTTTTTTGGGGCTAAAGTACAAATTACAACTCCAAATATTACTTTTTGGTTATTGTGACTCAAAGATATATCACGGTGGAGTCCGATTGCACATTTTTTCTATATAAATTTATCTATATTTTGGTATATCATAGAATTGGAGGATTGCAAATTACACCTCTAAATATTACTTTTTGGTTAGCTTGATTCAATGATATATCATTGTAGAGGTTAGTTGTACATTCTTTTTTGTACAAGTTTACACGTATATTTTGGTGTACCATTGGATTGATGGATAAAGATTTGCTTCAAATGTTATTTATTATTATTATTATTATTATTATTTGCTAAAGTGCAAATTACACCTCTAAATATTACTTTTTGGTTGAAGTAAAAACTACACTTCTAAAGTTTGGAGGTCATTAAATTTTACACTCTAATATTTTAGAATTTGAATTTTACCACCTAAAATTATATTTTATTTGTATTAGTAACCTCTCCGTCCATATTTTCCGTTAAGTGACATATAAACTTACCACGCTTGTTTAGTTTGTCTAATAAAATAATGTTATTTTATTTTCATTATGCCATCTAGTATTATTTTATTGGACAAACTAAACATGCACGACACTTAATGGAAAATATGGATAGAGGGGCTGTTGTTGCAAACAAAATATAACTTCAGGGATAAAATTTAAATTTTAAAATTTTAGAGTGTAAAATTCAAAGATTCATAAATTTTAGAAATGTAGTTTTCACTTTAGCCTTACAATAATTAGGGATGAAGAATCGAACTCTTGTTACTTTCTTTAGAGAGATCAGAGGTTATTATTGATTGTAACTTTAAACACACATTGCTAATTGTTTATTTGTTAAAAATTGGTTAAAGGAAAATTGCACTTAAAAGAATGCGACTTTAAGAAGATTATATATAACCAAATATGTTTAAAAGTTCAAAGAGCCAATACTCCTCTTTGACTCATTGAATTGTCAAAAATAATAATTAAAAGAGAAAATGATAACAAAAGACTTTGAGTTACAACATTCTTGATAGAATTAATCATATAGCTTATTTAATCATATAAGTGAATGAATAAATCAATGACATTTCATGTGTCCTTGTAATTCGAAGATTTATCTAATAGTAATATGATTTGTTTAGATGATTTAATGTGTCATGGAATTGAAATACATGTAGATATTATTTGGACAACCATATAATTTATTGGATGAATTTTTCTCTAAACTAGTTTGAAAGATTGGATGAAAAATTTGTCCATTCTTTTATTTATTCTTACACAAGTAAATATTTCATAGTCAAATTTTCTTCCAAACAAATTTAAAGGAAAAAATCTCAAAGCTATTGAGTGGTAATTCAAAATTATGTACGTGATTTTCAATTGCACAAATCATCATCAAAACAAGTGACATGCCGACGTTATTATTTTTTGATAAAACATGCCGACATTACCATTGAACAATTTATGTAATTAAAATAACCCGTAAATGGTTAATAAAGTAGCAAATATTAAATTGGAGGAGACTTCTCCAAATCAATTCAAAGATAAGTATTGTTTATGTAATACCAACTTGCCAAGTGAATGCTTCTCTTTTATTCTTTTCTTTATACCATGCGGATTGTCCTTATAACTTTTACACACATAAAGGACTTTTGATCCCTTCCCGTTGTACAATAACTATATTTTAATTATTATGTTAGCTCTATTTTGGATGAAACTATGGTATCAAGTTCCCATAAAAATTTTAAACTATTGTTTGGATTAAAAATTCTATTTCTAAAAATATTAGAAAATTAATTAATTTAATTATTAAAAATTGATAATCTTGTTTCTGTTTTACATATAAATTTTAGAGATTAAATTATAGAAGGATGTGGTGTAAAATCCAAATTTTGCCTATTTTAATCCCAATATGTCACATCATTATATTACATATTAAAAAATAGATACAATTACACTCAATCGATTCTAATATCCATTTGAAAATTCAACTTAAAAGGAAAAAACTCAAAGCTATTAAGTAGTAATTCAAAATTATGTACATGAATTTTAATTGCACAACTCATTAAATTATCAAAACAAGCAACATGCCGACATTACTAGTGAGCAATTTGTGTAATTAAAATAACACGTAAATGGAGGAGACTTCTCCAAATCAATGCAAAGATAAGTATTGTTTATGTAATACCAACTTGCCAAGTGAATGCCTCTCTTTTATTCTTTTCTTTATACCATGCGGATTGTCCTTATAACTTTTACACACATAAAGGACTTTTGATCCCTTCCCGTTGTACAATAACTATATTTTAATTATTATGTTAGCTCTATTTTGGATGAAACTATGGTATCAAGTTCCCATAAAATTTTTAAACTATTGTTTGGATTAAAAATTCTATTTCTAAAAATATTTGAAAATTAATTAATTTAATTATTAAAAATTTATAAGTTTGTCTCTGTTTTACATATAAATTTTACATATTAAATTATAGAAAGATATGGTGTAAAATCTAAGTTTTGCCCCCTTCAATCCCAACATGTCACATCATCATATTACATATTAAAAAATAGACACAATCACACTCAATCAATTCTAATATCCATTTGAAAATCTAACTCAACTATAAGTTTATTAAAATGTTATTATGTGTAATATGATCTATTGAGTTTTAAGTAAAAAAATAATATAATAATATCTTATTAAATAGTGTAAAATATATATTTTACATCTTATTTTTACCGAATCCAACTAGTAAAGTCTTTTCTAGTTAAATAGGAAATTCAATTTTTACTTATACTAAAAATTGATTAGTGTCTTACTCTAATAGGAAATGATTACCATCAAAAGCAAACCAACGCTTAAAACTCCCTTAAAAAAAACAGTACTATTAATACACACATGTTAATGTAATAAATTACGTATTTTTATGTGTACTTGTACATAGAGCCAATAAAGAAAGAGAAAGGCAGGAAGGTAATAGGTATGTGGAAAAACGTGATACGTGGACTGTATAAAAGAACGGGGCTGTTTCAAGGGTTGCGGCTGTCAGTGCTTCAGTCCAGGAAGCCTAAAAAGCCATAGCCATAGACTTTTTCAAGTTTTTAGAGTTTGGGAGTTAATCAGACTAACTTTTAGAATGAACACGCGTCTCATTTTCAACACTTAACTCTTTATGGGGACCACGTCTGGACTCTGGAGGTGGCTTCTCTTATTGGCACGCGGCCCACAAAGATTCCCCGCCGCCATACCCATCCCTCTCCATCCTACTATTCCATCACGTTTTCACTATTCTTTGAAACTTGAATTTTTTTTTTTTTTGTAACTTTTTTTCTCTAATGCCCTTAAGGCAGGTATAGTAATGTTATTCTAGTAGTGATATTTAAATGTTATGAAAATGTGTGGATAAAAAAATTTTATGAAAATATATGTTATGTTATTTAAACAACGAAAATTATTGTTTAAACATTACAATCAAACAGACTTTTACTAATTCATACACTTTTTTCCAACTTACATATTAATTTTCCTCTAATACCCTTCTCTTTGTAATTGGGTTGACATTTTTCTTTTAGCTTATTAACTTCTTCATTTATTTAAATTTTTTATAATCTTACTTTTATCAACTTTCTATCCTGTTTTTTAAAATTCATTTTTAATCAAAGTCCCTTTATTTTTGAGAGATCATAACTGGTGAGAGCATAAAATTAAAATTTAATCTAAATAGGCACTTCTTATGGGTGAGTTTGTTTCAATTTTTTTTTGAATTTGAAAAGTGTTATGTTCATAATATTTTTACAACAAATCATGAAAGGTAAATTGTTATTGGCTTTAATTTGAATCTACAACTTAAATTATTTTTTTGTCTACCCATAATAACCAATAATAACCTATTACTTAAGATTTATTGTAAAAATCTTGTAGACATAGTATTTCTCTTTGGTTTTAGACTTTTGTAAAAATTGGTGATTTGCAATTGTTGTCCAAATGATACAACGTAAAAATGTAGTTAAATCACAATTACAAAAATGAAAAAAAACGATTTCTAAATTTTACCTAATGGCCAAATTAAAAGTGGCAATTTGAAGATTGAAACTACCATTATGATTTTGGCCAAAAAAAAATCTAACAAATTGGTACAAAAAAAAAAAAAAAAACACTTTCTTTTTGCTTAGGCTTCTTTTTATAATCAAAATCCCCTCAATTATGAGGACATAGATGGTAGAGACTAGGGCCGCAAGCCTTCTCTTTGTTTCTCTTGTTAAAATTAATTATTAGGACAAGAAGAGAATGAAAAAAAATAAATAAAAAATAAAAACTTGGGTTTACATAATGGCCCATATCAAAGAAGGATTCATATTAGATGGACTTTACAATAAAGTTTGTCTTGCAAAATGGGTTCTATGCACTTTGTTCGTACGATGGCAAACAAAGCAAGAATTCTTTGGAATTGTACTTATGGCCTTGATCATGTAACACGATAAGATCATTTTAAATTTTTTTTTTTTTTTTTGAGAAGAAGATCATTTTAAATTTAACTTTGATACTTTATCCTTAATGGGCTAACTTAAGTTATACGTCGGCCAATCACATAGAGACACAACTCAAAAATCATTGCGAATTACCTTTTTGCAATCTAGAACATGGGGACTTTAATTCCCATTCAGGCCCCATGGACAAGGTTTCAAATGTTACACGACTTAAAAACCAATATAATAATACTTTAATAAGGACTTGTAAGTTTAGTGGTGGAACCAATTATGCACATCTTTAATTTTATAAAATTATCCAAAACCATGCTTCGTTAATGCAATCAGAAAGAAAAAAGCATAAGAAAACAAAAAATAAGAAAACTACACGGTCAATTTCAAAGAATGAGATTGTAAAAAACCTCAAATTACAAATTTCCCCACCCACAAATAGAAAGAAAGAAAAAATGAAAAATGAAAAACAAGGTACAAACTGAATAATCCACAATTAGACCTCGGTTATGTCTTTCACAAATCTATAATTAAGTATCCTAAATTAATTATTCTAGCTTCATAATTCTCACTTTTTTCGTTTTCCCCATGTTTTTTTTTTCTTCCTTCTCTTCTTGTACTCTACACATAAATTTCACTTTCCACCTTCTCTTTTCTTATTTTTCACATTTCAAATGTTGTTGTGGTTGTTGTTGCTGTTGTTGTTGTTGAGTTGCTGCTGTAAAAACCACAAGTCATCAACATTCCACAAATTGTCTGATGTGTCCCCACCATCTAGCCACTGATTGCTCTGCTCCATAGCTTGGAAATCCAATCCATTATTGAAGTACCCAGATGGGCTAGTAAGGCTGTCTTGGTACCCAACCTGGCTAGCTTGGAAACATTCAAGACTAAGGTTGTTATTAACCGGGATATTGTAATAATCAGTCAAGTCCGAGACAGGTGAAACCTGAGCCCCAAACGAGTCTGATGAGCCAGTATTACTAGAATTTTCTGGGGTGTTGTAACTTGGTGTAACTTGTGCACCCCTAAAGTCATGGCCAATAGCAACCCCATGTGGTAAAACCGTTTGTCCAGTTTGGACATCTAGGTTATTATTGTTTATGTGGTAATTATTGCTGTTGTTGTTGGTGGTGGTTGTGGTTGTGGTTTTGGTGGAGGTGGATGAACCTATTGAACATGCTCCAGTGGTAGCGGTGGCAGTGGTGGCGGTGGCGGCGATGGAAGTGTTGGCCGGGGCAACAGTCGCGGCCTGAATACGCTCAACCAGCCTTGGCATCCACAAGTACCTCATGGTATCCTTGAATTGCTTGCTATTCACGTCACATTTGAGCTGTTTGGCATGTTTTTGGACACGGGTTCTCCAATAGTTTTTGATCTCATTGTCTGTTCTCCCTGGCAAGTGTTGTGCAATTTTGGACCATCTGTCAGTTCACAAAACAATCTCTTTTAATAAGAATTAGGGTTAAAAAATCAAAGAAACAGTTGGTTTGAAATTAATAAGTATATAAAATCAAATTAAGGAGTAATATACTAGTAGTGAATAAAAAATGGTGTGGGATTATCCATATAAGATACAATATATATATATATATATATATTCTTCAGTTCTCCTTTTACAGATATATATATATATATATATAGTACTTACCGGTTACCCCAACGAGAATGAAGCTCAAGAATCAAAAGCTGCTCTTGTAGGGTTATGTTTCCACGTCGAACATCAGGGCGTAGATAATTAAGCCACCTTAATCTGCAGCTCTTTCCAGTTCGTTTCAAACCTGTTTGAGAAAAAAAATTTGATTAGATTTAACAATATTTTTGGTAAAGTTCTTAGCTAGAGCATTTTTCTTTGATGTACTCTACTTTTTTAGCCTGTATGTGACTTTATGTGGGTGAGTGCTGTAACAATTATATATGCTTTATAAATATCTGAGTGTACGGTTAAAAGAACAATAATCTATCATATCACTTATTCATTCACACATAGAGGACCTTACAAATCTATTATCGTGGATGTTGTTTTCCAGAAAAAGGTGCACAGCTTGTGATTTACATATTCATATTCTATAATGGGTCCTTGTCCATAATTGATTAAATTTGAGAAAAAAAGGAGAGAAAGTGGATCCAATTTACCAAAGGTTTCAAATCAGAGACGTAGAGAATAAAAATTTCTGTAAAGCTAGAAGCATGAACTAAACAAGCGAATCACATATTGACAACATGTTGTTTGGCTTATTCATGAAAAAGAAAAGGAAAACATGTACTACTTCTTGGGCTCTTTTTTTTTGTTATGGTATTGGAATAGTATGTGAATATAAAAAGTAAATATATATGGTTATATTTATATTTACCTGCACAGCGAGCAAGAGAGTTCCAGCGACCTTCACCATGATTAGCAATGTAATTGATGAGAGTGAAGTCTTCATCAACAGTCCATGGACCTCTCCTAAGGTCCATATCTTCATCGATTTGACTGGTGGAACTCATGCTTCGGCCTCTTCCTTTAATATCCATTACCTTAAATGGAGGAACTTATTGATTGAAACAAAAGGGTGTTTCAGTTTTGGATTTAAAGAGTTTTGTTTTCTTGAGAGAGAGAAAAAGAGAGAGAGATAGAGATGAAAGAAAGAGAGAGAAAGAGTTAGATTAATACAATAAGGAAAGAAGGGTAGGCTTTTATAGAGGAAGAAAAGAGAGAGAGAGAGAGCCGCAATAGGGACTTTCATTAAATTAATGTTTTAAATAAACACATAAGTTTGAGAGTAATTATAGTTAGCAAGAGAGCTTCGAAGTTTGACACTTTGACTTTCCATCTTTTTTTTTTCTCTGTGTGTGTGCTTGTATGTTAGTGGAAGTCGGAGCCAGTTTTATTGGTTTGTGAAAAAGGTTTTTTTTCCTCCTTCTCGAAACTTGTCTACAACTATTTATTTACAATTGGGAAAACAAAGTTGTACTTGAAATCGTTTCTAAAAAATGCATTTCTGCCATTATGAAAGTAAAATAATGTTTCTTGCAATTAAGGGTTCGTTTGGTATATATATTTAAAAATTGAAAATTTTTGTTTGAAAATATTTATGAAAATACGTATTGATATAAAAATGTATGAAAATATATGTAATATTGTTTAAAAATTAAAAATGGTTATTTGAAAACACAAACCAAACACCTCCTAAATATTTACTCTTAATGATTCTCCAAAAAAATATATATATATACACTGAACTTGTAATCTGCTTTATTGTTTTTGTTTATATTTATTATATAAATAATAAGTTTAAGTTTGTTTGCAAAATATTTAACTAACTTATTCTTTTCCTATGTTAAGTACTGCAACAACATTCTTTTCTACTTCTTCACAAATCGATGCTATAATTAGAAATTAAGTTGTAGTTGGAATTAATTATTTGAGTTAATAGATGAAATGACTTTCGTTTATAAATTTATAAAAATTAGATTAGCAAGCCTTTTATTATTAATATGTATATTTATAATTTTTACTATAATTTATACTATTCATATTATTAATAAATTATATATAAGATTATTTAAAAACTTACAAAATTCGGTCTCAAGTCTTTATAAATAATATTGTTATACATTTATTCATAAAAATAATATTATATATTTAAATAGAGTCACATATTCATGAGCTTGTTTATGCACATGTACTTATGTTTAAACTTAATTTGTTTAATAGTTGAGCTTAAACTTGAACTCGATTTTGTCTCATTTGTTAAATAAATGAATATGATCAAACTTTTTCATGAGTTGAGTTCAAACTATTTGTAAATGGATTGGTTTATTTATACCCCTACACACATCTATAGCTTAACACTTATTCAAAAAGTCTAATTTAATTGATACAAAGTCTGCCTTTTTCATCAATAATATTTTAGAGAAATAGATTTCAATTTCATTTCATAGAGGTTTTTGCTGATGGATGTGATACATTTGTTAAGAACTCATAATGCACGTTTTTAGAACTTATAACAAATTATTGGTTTCGGTTAACAGGTGTCCTTAGATCAATTTTTTAATTAAAACTTTCTAAAACTTCTTAATACAAATTAATATCTTTAAGTTATATTTTAACTTTTTTTTTTTCTTATTATTATTATGTTGCAGTAAGTTGAGGAGCATTCATTTCCTAGGATTTGAATCTGAACCCTTTGAAGTGAAGGATCAAAAGACCATTTTTTTTCCAACGAAAATAGACCACTCAAGTTAAGAGACTCAGTGGTGGATAATGGATATGTACACTTGGTACCATGATCATCTAAAGTAGCAGGTTGGATGTATATATATATATATATATATCTTTGTTTCTTAAAAAAAATCATGAGTAGCAGCTCATCATAGACTCTCATTCTCACCTCATGAACCCCACACTCTATCCTATTCCTATCCCGATGCATTGTACAGCATTTGACGGCTAGCTAGTCTCTCTAATTCTAAACGTAACATCTCCTAAAACAAGCTCGTCAAACCCAAACAAAATGCCAAGATATTATCTATGTTACCAGTACTTTCTTCTCAGTATCAATTAATACTATTTTCTTATGTCAATGTTAAAATCTAAATTGAGATCTATAAAACCCACATCTTCAAATCCTTTTCTCTAGATATTAGGACGGCTTTTGTAACTTCTTTATTGATTTACTAAAAAGGATTAGAGGAGAGGGACCAATTTCTCATGACCACCACAACCCCTCGAAGGGCCAGTCATTGCGTACCCCAAAAATAAAGGAACTTGGTACTTAAATAATACCTTTGCTTTATTGCAAATTGTACTTTTGGTTAGTATTTGATAGGTATATGAAGCCCCTTGTTGAGGGGCATTTCTATTTTTGTCCATTTCTTGTATCACCTAAACACCACTTAATTACTGGTTTTGGAAAATATGCAGTGCATGTTGTTGATGATCAATTACAACTGGATAGATTAAATACTTTGGTGGCATTGCAGAAAGGATAATGACTTTAATTAATTATTTGCTTTTGATGTTTATCCTCTAAATTATAAAGAAGGACCAGTCCTTGCATGCATGCCCCAACAAATAGGTAAATAATAGAGGTATTACTCTTTATTAATTACGAAAAAAAATCAAATTTAGTAGTAATGGTGCTGTAAGTGTTTAACAAAGTGGGATGTTCCGGATATTATAAATTTTACCATATTAATCTTTTTCTTTTCTTACAAAGAATAGGGCGAGAAGAATATTTGAACAAAATTAAAAAAAATTTTCTAATGAAAATTAACAATTGAACCACAAGACTCGTGTTATAAGTGCTACAAATTAATATAGTAAATTGAGAAATTTATTTAATATGTTGTAGAGAGACAATACCAATTACATTCAGTTTGTAAACCTCATATCTAATTAATTTTAACAGTTTCCTTCAATAATACAATAACCAGTTTCAGGTTGATCAAAGATTGTTTTAACCCTAAAACTTCTTAAAGCCCAGCTTTAAAGTGACAATCCTGCATGACTTTTTTGTTTTTTTAGCGATTTGCAAGTAGTTTGTGTATATATATATATATATATATATATTAATAGCACGGGCATTAAAGTAAATCCAAAATAGCATTGGAAATGTACAAGTTGACAGTGGCTGAGAAATTAGTGATTGGTGAAACGAGATTGAGCCAATCTGCCCTTGTGAATAGTACGAGCCACATTTGACGAAGACTGATTGTTATGTATATGCACGCAAGGAATTTAATTGCCGAATGTTATTGCGGATTTGTGGCCATTATTATTATTGAGATTACGTAATCCTCTCTTTCACTTTCAAAGCAGCTGAGTTTTTTCTCACCTCTTGAAACTTACTATTACTTTTTTGCTGATGAAAGGGTTTGGTGGATTGGTGTAAGCATTTTGTTGGCAGGAGGGTTTCTCTTTCTCTCATATCTTAATTTGTATTCTTATTTTTGTTTAATATATCCAATTTCGAATCTTTTTTCCTCCTAATCTGCAAATGTATTAGTGGCAAACAATAGGTATTAACGTAGAGCATGTCCCATTCATGGGTTTTAAAAGTTTTATGTTTTAAAACTTCAAAAATTCCCAATAAGTATCAAGCTTTATGTTATTATTGGGGCCTTAAAGCTAAGCCGTGTTGCATGATTCTTTCTTTGGAAAATTCTTGGATTCAAATCCCACCTCCTCTTCTTATTATAAACCAATTGAGGATTATTTTACAAATATCATTTTTGGATATTTTGACTTAAGTTTTTTTTTTTTTTTTAATTTTTTTTATTTATTATAGAGTTTCAATTTATAGCATTTACTTCTAATGATTGTACATCAGAAATATTTTGACATAGTTATAACTTATAGATAGTGGCTCGATCATACTTATCAAAAATGGAAAAAATAAAAAAATAAATAATGGATCATATTTTTCATGAGAAATAACATGGTCTCTAGTTTAGGAGTCTCATGGGCTGAATTATTGGTTGGGGTGTGTGGGGGCGAAGCTCTTGAGGTATGATAAGGGTATATTGCAAAATTTCAATGAACTAGATTAGGGTGTTTTTGGAGGAATATAGTCATTATAAAGTATAAACTTTTTTATGAATTTCTTGTTGCTTTCGCTCTCTTGAATGTAGGTATACTGCTAAATCACATAAATCTCTCTCTCTCTCTCTCTCTCTCTCTCTCCATATTTTGAGTGATTTCGCTAAGATAATATATCTTATAAGATACATGAATTTCATTTTAGTCCATACACTTTCAATTTGAGTGATTAACTCCTTGAATTTCAGGTTTGTGACAAATCAAACCTTTTGTTAGTATTATCTATTAAGTATTAGATTTTGACAAAAAATATTATCAGAATCTTAATTGTTTAAATTGAGAGTCTAAAAACTAAATTAACACTCACATGCCAAAATTTAAAGGTGACATTTGTTTAACATAGAAATAAACAAAATTTAAAGGTAACATTTGTTTAACATAGAAATAAACAAAATATTTTGATATATGTTCTTGGCACTATGTAGTATCTACCCTCTGATTCGACTTGGCGTTGTCGATCGAGGCTAGGATCTACAAAGTAAATAAAATAAAATATAGAAAATTATCTTAATTTGGACGGAGAGAATGAATACTAAACATGATCAAAATATTATATATAATGGGTTTCATTAAGAACAACAAGTGGCGTACTGTTTTTCCTTTTCTTGATTGATTAGGAGAGATAAGCATTCATTTTTTAAAAAAAATATTTAGATAGACATTGAAAGGGGAGGAAACATTTTCATAGCATGATGATCACGTGTACAGTGGGAAAAGACTACTTGTTATTGCATATTTTCATATGCATGCACTTCCCTAATTAATTTCATTTGCTCAGTATCCAATACATTGTTTGTCTCTTGTTGTAGGAGACATCTTTCTGCTTTTCAAATCTTTAGTGTTGTTTTGGTCGGAACAATTGTGTTTTTGATTTAGCAAGGTGTTTGATGATCATGTTTATTCTCCAATATATATGTCTATGATCAAGATGCTGCAAGCTATATATATATATATATATATATAATATATTGCTTGCTTCTTGTAAAGCAAAAGTACTGGTACCGCCCAAAAGGATAAGCAAAGGGACCTACTCAATAATCACATGTTTCAATCAATAAATCCACAAACTTTAATTAGTGGGACTAATCCCTTATTAAAATTCAAGAAGCCAATTAGTGTGAACTACAACCACTACTTATGGAAGTGTATGTTAGAATATTATGATGTGATAATTAAAATAAAAATTATGAAGGCCTACTAAACATATCTCTAATTATGAATTGCTCTCAGGTAAAGTGCCTACTTTAGCTACTTTATAATCAAGCTTAGTGAAAAGATATACTAGAGTACCATAAAGCAAGATTCATGCATCCCCTTAAACAAGTTCATTAATTTGTTCTAACACACTAATGCCCAAGTTACTTTCTAAGAAATGGTCACAAAATGATCATTGGATATTTTTATGTTTGGCCTCACCATAGAAAAATGACAATGTAAAATAAGAGTGTAGAAGCTCATACTTAATCAAACCAACATTGTCAAGTGAAATTGCTAGAAATAGAATTTAGTTTTGCTGCTTTTGCAAGACATGTACTCTACCATGCATTTTGAAAGCTCACAACAAGAATTCCCAAATGTCTTCCTCATGTGTCTATATATATATATATATATATATATATTTTTTTTTTTTTCAATTCATTACTAATCATTGTTGTGTACTGTATAATAGATATAGCTACGTGTAGATTGTAATACGCGAGAAGATTCTACTTAAAAAGTAGAAGAACGAAGAATGATTAAAAACGAAAAGTTGAGTGAAGGAATCTAGCTTAAGTGAGATGGAGGTTTGCAAAATTTTTGCCTTGATTTTGCTCGAGCGAGGTGCAATCTCACTTCAGCAAGACAATTAGAGAAAGTCAGTTTTCTACAAACTTTTGCAAAAAAACAAGGGAAATAGATTTTTTTTTTGAGTCCTTAAAACGGCTAGTAACCATTACAATGTTTTAGAGTGCTTGTCTTAACACAAGTGACCTTTCAAAGGTGTCTTCTGATTGACAACTTTTCATTGTTTATAAATAAGCACCATATTAAGCTACTTATAGTTTTTAAAAAGGACATATTTTAGAGATTTGATGCACCGCACAATTCACACATAGAAATCCATAGGATTCTCAAAGATTGTGACATATAGTATCCAAATTTAGTTGTATTCTATAAGGAAAATGATTGATTGATGCTTCTAAACCTACTCTTGTATTTTCACTGGTTTCCCCTAATTTTCCAACCATTATGACTCTTTAAATAACTGTAAAAATTACAAAAATAAAAGATAAAAATCATTTATTCAAATTTTAGTTAGGACCACTTACGAGAAGCAGGATATGTGTTACATTAGTTGCCTTTCCTTTATAAATACAATAATATTTATAAATGTTAGGCTAACAGTTTGTAATCAAAGTTGTTATCATGGTTATTTAATTATGAAACAAGTATCTTTTTCTTTTTTCTTTTTTTCGAAGAACAGGTGTCATTAATTCTTTTGTAGGCTAAAATCGCAAAGTAGCTTAGATAATCTTTTTCTTTTTCTTTTTCTTTTTTTGGATTAGTTTTCTATATATAATTAGAATAAAACTCTTTTGTATTCACTTTTCTATACTATAAAAAATAATCCTGTTTTCCTTTTATCGATTTATTCATTTTTAGTCAATGAGGGTATTTAGAGGTCTTCAAATACTTGGCTATTCTTTTGAATATGTAAGATCCCATAATCTCAGACACAGCATGTAATTACAAGGAATTCATTGGGTGTGGCCCAACATACTGGTTAAGAGTTTCAAATCTAAAATCACACAAGTCTCATGAGGTCATAAAAATCACTAAATCAATCCTAAAGGTAAACCTTATTATTTAATTGAAAATTTTATTTGATAATAAGACAAATTAACATAAAGATAAGTTGAAAATTTTAAATTACCCATCAAATTTTACTCCAATAAATAAACCCATACACACTCACATAAGAAAGCCATGTTGTTACTTAGAATAAATAATTGAATAAAAAGGTTGAAAAACTAAAATTAAAAAAAGGTTAAATTCCATAAAAATTAGAACACATGTTTTATATCTAAATTATAACCAATTGTAGTTACAATTTTAAATCTCTAAGGCATCTGAAGAGATTAGTGTAGAAAGAGAAGGCAAGTGCAGTGTGAAAAGATCTTACTTAAAAAAAGAGGAAGGTGTATAGAATATAGATAGATTCTGAAAGTAAGCTTTTTATACCCCCCAAAAGGAGACTAGAGGGAGAAAAGCAAACAAAACAAAGATAATTGTCCAAAGCAAGAAAAACCTTTATCATTGTGGAACATGCCCCACAACACAAAATTCTATCTTCTGGGACTTGAACTCTTACACACAACCCACTGTCACAGCCTCTTCATCATAAACCACCATCGAAAACAGTAGGTTTATTTCAAAACTGTGCCACCAACTTCATGCTTCTCTTGTATTTCAGAATTCATGAACAGCCATAATATGAGTATTTATCTAAGAAAAGGATATACAGAGAAGCCTATCTTCAATATTGGCATAAAAAATAATTGATACCCTTTATTTTTGTGTTACAAAATTCGTACCCTTACTTAACGGGAATACAATACTTTGCGCTTACTTTTGATTTGATTATCAAATTTGTGAAATGCTATTATTGGAAGGTTCGTGATATGTTCTTGATTAGATTTCTCATGTTCATAAAAAAAAAAAAAAAAAAAAAAGATTTCTCATTTTTAATTGATCTATTGTGGGTTACAGATAGGAGTGTAATTCTCTCTCATCTCTAAATCCACTCCCTGACAAATTGACATATGATACTACTTTCACTTTCAACTTTCAAGTGCTAGAAGACACACTCTAAGCTCCTAAAAAAGTATCTCTCTTTAGTTTACTTACAATTATAAAATATGACAACTTCCTCTATAACCTTCCTTTTAGCCATAGTAACTTCAATGATTTAAGTAAAAAAGCAACATATATAAGCTTGACTTGTTGAGTTCTCTCCTGCATTAGGTATCTTGGGTCATTGTTTAGTATTTACATCGATAATGTTTTGAATTATTGAACGCAATTCCGATAGTTTGAAAAATGTTAAAATTACTATTATTTTATCACAAAAAAATGTTTAAAGATTAAAATAACAATTAATTTAATTAGTGTCACGTCAACCATATAATAAAGTTGACAAATGAATTTGCCATCAACGTTTTACTTTATTTGTTTATGTATAACTTTTTAAAACTTCATATTTTCAAATTATAATTATACTTAAACCAGCTTTCAACAAATAAACAATCAGAAGTATACAAAAAAATACATTATGATTGCATCCAAATGCACACAATATTAAATTTAAACCAAAAACTAGGCTTCAAAAATTCAAACTTGCACCACCATAGTTACTAGAAACAAGCCTTAATTGCCATCTAATCCAGTCACCAGAAAAGGAAAAATATGTGGGAAGAATAAAATGGTTCCCTGAGTGCGACACCATTGATCCATAGTTTCCTGGTCCTTTGTCAAAAGCTAACCGGGTTTTAAGGGCTTATGGTGTTGACATTTCTACTGGCCGGTGTTCATTTCCATGTACAGAAACAAAGTCTCTCTTTCATAGTTGGTTTATAGCCAATTTTTATAGTATATCTTATTGTTCTAAATATTCTCTTCTTCTCTGTCTGAAGCGTCTTTGACCCAAACATATCTTTGCAACCTTTTTTTCTTCTCACCCTATTTTTGACCTATTGATCAGGCATGCGTATTTTTTTTTTTTCTTCATAAGAAGTATACACATGTTAGGTATACAAAATTTTTAAGATTTGTTTGACAAACTAGCTTAGATTGGAGATTTTTTAAGTAATTTACATGTTCATAAAGTTAAAAATCCATTGCATCTTACATGTTACTTGACCATTCACCAAAAAAGAAAGTTAGAAAGGATATGATTGAATATGATACCCTACCTTAAACAAAGTGTCGAACATAATACTGACATAAAATTACACACTACCACACACTCATACACACAATAATGGACTTCTTAAATCAAATTAATATTATTATGTTGAAGTTTTGATTGAAGTTGAACGCATCAAATTTCAATTCTGATGATCGATCTCAATGCAATTGCTTTTGGACTTAGCTAGCCCCTGCCCATATGACTGGAAAGAACCCAATTAATTAAACCTTTCTTTTTTTAATAGTTTTTGGGCTAGGATAGTTGAATACTTGTATGTACTAGAACTAGCTAGCTAGAGCAAGACTAGTAAAATTTTGGCTAAAAATTGAGTCAAAGAATGTTCAAACATGACAAGAAGCTGGAGGTTGTGCACTCTCACCATACTTATCCATGTCCAGACCGTGTGAAACATGAATGGAATTCAAATTTTTCGACAGAAACAAAGCTGTATTAGAACTCTTGTCTACGTTGACCTAATCTAAACTGCGTATTTGGGCAGCCATGTCAACCTTAAAAAGCCTATTTTCCAGTATTGGGCTTGGCCGGCACAGGAAAACTTATGCGGCTTAGAAATTCTCCAATCCAAGCAGAGATTTTTGAGTTACCAAAAATGGTGTACTTTTTTTTAAAATTTAAATAAGGATTA
Source organism: Quercus variabilis (assembly GCA_030445155.1). Lineage (NCBI taxonomy): Eukaryota > Viridiplantae > Streptophyta > Magnoliopsida > Fagales > Fagaceae > Quercus > Quercus variabilis. The sequence continues at coordinate 11,980,435 of CP129450.1, forward strand.
AATTCATTATTTTCATATTAATTTAATCTTTTTGATTAAGTGATACTTAGTTTATCACTCTTTGTCTTGGAAAAAATACTTTTCTAAAATATGCGTTTTAACAAAGAAACATTTGGTATTTAACAATTTACGCTTTACCAATATTTTAAATTTTCTCTTATTTCTGTATTTTCAACTTGTCCTAATGCTTAATTAAAGGACACAAAATTTAATGGTTTATTATATTTTAACCCTTATAGTTTAGGAGTATAACATATTAAATCCTAATATTTAAAATAGTAACAAATTAAAACATACAGTTTCAAAGTAACAAATTAAACTTCACTCATTTAAGGGAAATTATATTGTGTTTGGAATTTAAAATGAATTGCAGTTTAATTTGTTACTTTTTAAAACCCCACATGACTTTTTTTTTTTTTTTTATGAGAAAAACCCCACATAACTTAATTTGCTACTTTTGAAACACTATGATGTTTAATTTGTTACATCTCCTAAACTATAGAGTTTAAAAATTTTAAAGTGCATACAAAAAGGGTAGGTGGCCATTTTCAAATATATTATGGGACACACATATATGGTATAGGTTAAAATTAACAAAAAAAAAAAAAAAAAAAAACTATGGGATATATAGGAGGAGTGTAACAAATAGAAGTCTCCCAAACATATTTAAATATGTTAAATTGATTCGGAAAATTAAGACAGACAAGAGGGAAAAACCTTTATTCTTAATAATTTTTGTAGTTTGATGAGACATAAGATTCTCTTTTCTTTAATTCTCCCTTTATTTCTAATAAGAAATTATAATTAGTACAAGATGAACACATATAAGAACATTTCTATTCTTTTGATTGAAGCTGGATGCATGCATATTCCCCCAATCTTTCAAACACGTATAGTTAAAATAATTGTAAATGATAGCTGTGGCTAACTATAAAAGAAGCAGCCAAAGCAAGGAGAAAAAGATGACCACCAATGTCTCATCTCTAACAAGCACGCCTTCTTGTAAAGCTAAAATTTAAGGTTTAAAGTTTGAGTTTTAAGCTTAAAGTAAGTGTTTATTCAGCAAAAAAAGATTAAAGAATACTTTTGTGTTCCCCCTGGTTCATTGCCATTTATACAAATTACAAAGTATGCGTGACAATGTTGGTTTCTAACTCTACATTTGGAGCAATTATATATGGGCATGATTCTTCTTTAATATAACAACATTATTTTTAGACGAGCGTGTTGTTGTATCCACTAGCCAAAAGTTTTTTCCATGATAAGTGAACTTTAGTTTAATGATTTGTATTTTTTGATTTGATTGTTCAATGGGCTATTGTGGACCCTTAAAGCTTTGTTACTCAGATTTCATTTCACACATGGTGGTGTGTGGTGGGGAAGATAAGATACAGTATAATTGTGACGTGGTAGAAGAAGAAGAAGCACGTGTTGGTCTTCGATGCACTGTGTTTGTAAGTTTGTGACATGTGTTTATTATTATAGCAGCCATGAAAGGGGACCATTATTCATTCATTGTTTTGGTCTTGTAAGTGAAATTCCTAATATGGGTTGGTGACCTTTCAGGGGGGAAGAGATATATATGATCGAGACTTTCTGTTTTTGAGATCTATGAGCATCATTATTGGAGTTGGTCATCCATTATTGGGTTGGGTTCCATTAAGCTGATCAAATCTTGACCCTTAAACTCTACTTGACCCTAAAAATGAGTCGTAATGTGTGTGAAACAGGCAAACTGCAATATCAACTGTGCTATAATTACCATGCACGCGTGCATTTTGAGTTTGCTAGAGATGCCATTTTCTGTGTGTATGATAACTTTTGGAGAAAGGTATTTTGTGCATTCAATATATATAATCATCATCTCTCTCTTATAAACACATGGATTTCTCGTAAAAATTTACATGTTTGTGAGAAAGATGATGCATATTTAGAATGCTTTAAGATAGTTATGTTGCAATTTGCAATTGGTTTGGCTAAGTATCAAGATAATCCAAATTATTTTTTATAAATATGGTATATATATATATATATATAACAGATGTATGTGATCATTATTACGACTTGCAAATGGTTTGGTTAAGCATTAAAGGACCACAGTTAGGGTTATATACCATGTTATGTGCAGCAATTGGGCTAAATTTTTTGGTCTTTTGCATTAAGATAATTAGAAATTAGTTTCTATACCTGACACCCACAAAATTTGTGAGTTCCCTTTAAAAGAAAAAAAAAAGGTTTAGATATCTTAATAACTTCAGTGGAAAATTACAATTTATCTCATATTGTTTGGTCCTAGTTACGATATAATTTAATTCACCTCAATTGCTACATATGATATTTGACTCCATATGACTTGTAATAAACCGAAATGGTTTGAGTTTTTGTTCAAATTTTACATTTTGTGGACAAAAATCATTTTCCTCGTTGTAATCTACTCTCATCACAACTTAGTCACACAACCTTTTCAACTTCTACATTTTTACCCCTAAAGTTTGGACTAAAATGAAATCCTAGACTTTATATTGGACAAAATCCTAACAATTATATTTTAGTCTAAATATTTTTTTTTTGAAAGCAAAACGTAATTCATTCATTAATCAAAACTGGCATCCAAATACAATGCTTCGAGGGCTGGAGGGGGGGATTCCTCAATCCATACAAGTTCATCAACTAAGTTACTAGCAAACCGGGCAAGGCTATGAGCCACCTAACAATTAAATATTAGATGATCACACCTAACAATTAAAAATTTATGGACTAAATTATAGTAGGACCACACCATAGGGGTCAATTATAATTTACCATAAATTCAAATAATAATGAGGTCAAAAGTTTCATAGAAACAAAAATGATCTCATAAATAAAATTAAATGTTCAAGTATATCACAGAAAAAAAAAAAAATGTCCAATTAGCCCAGTAATTTTCTTTTATAAAAGTAATTATGTAAAATATTCGGTATGTATTGTACAACAAGTTATATATGTGCGTGTGTGTATATATATATATATATATATATAAGAAGACAATAACCTTTATTAAGGCGAAAGATAATAACATTACATCATAAGTCACAACAAACTCAACTATATAAGGAGTTGCTTTTATCCAAGTTACATAACCAACAACATGCCTAGCATATCGTGCCAATAAATGAGCTGGACGATTACCCTGTTGAAGAATATGTGATACCCTTAACCCCCAGAAGTCTTGCAATTTCAATCTAATCCCCTCAATTAGAGTGCTTATTGCTGATAGTGGTTCACTACATCCAGTTATTGCATCACAAACATTTTTGGAGTCACTCTCAAATATAACATCCCAAACACCCACGTCCCAGGCAAATTAAATGCTCTCCTCTAGTGCCTTTGCCTCGACCTCCAATGGCCCCAGAGGTACTAGAAGTGCCTTGCTAAGAGTTGCCTCAATTTGTCCATCATGGTCTTGAATGATAGTTCCTACTCCAATAAAACTGGTGCTTTCAAAGATTGCAGCATCACTATTAATTTTGTACTACGGGTCACCGGGGGCTCCCATCTTACCTTTTACTCAGGAATAGTTTGGGATAGCTTCAAATTTGCATTTTGGAACTCATCCAGCATGTATTGTGCCTTTTGCAGAATAGCTACACCTGGTAGTCTTGCCTTACCAAGCCTAACTTCATTACGGTTGAACCATAAACACCAAACCACCATAATGATAGGCTCTAGCAAGTCATCCCCCATTCTTTGCTTGAACTTCAAGTGCCATAAAAAATCCACAAATTCTGGAAAATTGGCCCCACATACTTCAAAGGGAATACCAGAAAGCTTCCAAATCTCTTGCGTTTTTTCACAATCCCATAGTACATGCCTGCTACTCTTAGCCCCCAAACTACATGCCTCATATGTAGGATTATCAATCACTTTTCGGTGACATAAGTTGGCTTTTGTCGATATGATATTTTTACTCGCACGCCATGCAAAGGACTTGACTTTGTTTGGAACGTTGAGCCTCCATATGGTTTTCCGAAACAATTTATTTGATCAGTTGTTTGATGCTTTCCTAGAATTCCCATTGTGTACCATCTCCATCTCCAAGGCTAATTTGTAAGCACTACGCACCATGAATTCCCCTTTTGGGGTAAATGCCTAAACCATTCAATCACAAGGAAGTCGAAAGTTAAGGGAAATGCTTAGAATTGCAAAGGCATCTGTTAGGGAGAAAAATTGTTGAACCATATCAGCCTTCCAAGCCCGTGTGTATGGGTCAATGAGCAGGGAAACCTTTGCATCATGTGGGACATTGGCCAGGCTAGATGTGATTTTGAAAGTAGATGGTTTAGTAAGCCATTTATCCCTCCAAATATGTAGTGATTGTCCATTCTCCACCGACCATCAATGCCTTTTCTGAACAATTTTTTGACTTGCCAAAATACTACGCCAAGCGAAAGAGGGATGGTTGCCTAATTCAGCCGAAAGGAAATCCTCATCAAAAAAGTACCATGCCTTGAAGACTTTATGGACCAATGAGGTAGTGTTAGTTTGCAATCTCCAGCCCCGTTTTGCTGAAAGAGCATGGTTAAAGGCTTTAAGATCACGAAAACCCAAACCACCCTCTTCCTTTGATAGACACATCTTGTCCCAGCTCAACCAGGCCATTTTGTTTTCTCATTTGTTTGCCTCCACCAAAATTTACGTACCATACTAGTCATCTCATCACAAAGAACATTAGGGAGTTTAAAGAAACTCAAAGTATACGTTGGCACCGCTTGTGCCACAGTCTTGATCAAGATCTTTTTTCCTGCATTAGATAACAACTTCTCTTTCCACCCTGAAAGTTTACCATCCAACCTCTCAATTAATTGATGGAATGTGTTACACTTACTTTTTCCTACCAGTGATGGAATCCTAAGGTACTTCTCATGTTGCTTAATGATCTTCGCCCCAAATCTGTGCTTGATCTCATCTTAGCAAGTGATCTCATCTTAGCAAGTTTTATATAATCAAAAGGAAGATATATAATTAAATCTTATAATGTAAAAAAGTCTAAAAGAGAAATTTAATCAAGACCCTTCTCTTATAATATTTTTCAAGTAAAGACATGTATATACATGTATATGCATACAGGTACAAATATATGCCCATATATGTGTGTTTATAAATTTCAATTATATTTTCTTATTATAATCGCCCTCTAAACAAAAATTCTTAACTCCACACTTGGTTATGTGAGGTTAAGCTGAAATTTAATTTTTTTAATTAAGATTTGTATTTATTTACCAACTTCTTATCATACCATGCAATAATTTGGTTGATGAGCAAATGGTATAATTAAAGAGAGATTTAAAAAATAATAATAATAAAATCTAAGTTAAAAGGTACTCAAAGAGTTAATATTGATAAATAAACAATAAAAATTTCAATTGCTATAATTTCAAAACATAAATAAATTTAAAAAAATAAAACTAAGGACCCTTAAAAAAAATTCAAAAAATTCAAAAATAAAAAACCAATAAATTGAGATAGAGAGAAGGGGAGGGTGGGGGGCCTTGGGGGGGCGATGGAGGGGGTCATTGATTAGCATATCTTTTTTAAGTAGCCATAAGTCAATTTATATTTTGAACAAATTAATTGCATTATTATGTAGTACGATTACTCTTGTAGAAAAGAAAGAGACAAGAGGAAAAGAGGAATCTTCTTGTTTATGATGTTACTTAATTATTTTTCACTTTTATTTTAGAACAGGTTAATGTCTATGTTTATCATGAATGAAAAATAGTTAGTTGTTGATACACGTGTATTACGATTAGAATGCATGGAAAAGAACGAGAGCCGGAGAATTATAAAGGGAAAAAGAAGGTTTTAATGATATTTGTGTTTTTCACGTTTATTTTGTAATGGATTATAAGGCCAAATTTGAGAGCACCAAAACTATAATCTTTTAAAAGATGGATTTCGATTCAAATCAAGGATAAAGGAGGCATAAGCCTACAATTAGAAGAAACCAAATTACCAAAGACAATTTCTCCATCTTTGAGGCTAAATGAAATATGTTCTTTTTTATATATATGTTTTTAATTATAAAGCACTTTCCTAAATTTAAAATTTAGAAATATGTTTATCTTGAGAATTATATGAATAACAAACCAACGTGTGTATATGATAAGCTCCTCAATGGATTGTTATGATTGTTTTGCTTTTGTACTTAATTTTGATGGCAAAGGAAATAGCACTGAAATTTTCAAAAGAAATCGTTTCTTTTTTTATTAGGTTTCTAAACATGAAAACTTTTAAATTTGACATGAAAATGTCACAAGCTCTAAGATGTTAAATATTGATACCCCATAAGATAATGACACTTATCTCAAAAAAAAGTTTCAAACTCCTAGGGGGGCCATGGCTAGCTCCCCTGGTCTCCATGTGGCTCCACCTGAGGCCATTATACATGTACTACTTTTGCTAATTTGATAGGGTTAGTCATATACCACTTATGCAAGTTTGACAGTATTAGAGGAGAATAATAACATGAGATTCGAAAATATGGATTAGCTAACCGTCCCTGGTTACTTTTCTTGTAGCAAATTGACCATTAGTAACAATCAAATTGTCATATTAATTCACTAATAAAGTGACACATATGCTAAAAATGAAAGGCATGGAGAGGAGGGGACCAAAAATCCTCTAATTTGCTTAAGCCACCCGTATGTGCTATGCAGTATAGCGTTCATATATTCAAGATTTTTCTGACTCAATACAGACATTCTACCCTCAATGTTTGATCACCATCACACTATTTTTTTGTCAAAAAAGCATAGCGATTACATTGTATTCAGAAGGTGTTGTTGTGATAGGAATTAGCTAGCTTGGATGACTAAGTGACAAGGCAAATGACGATGACAATGACGATAAGTATGACGAATATTAGTATTTGATGGCAATAGTTTCATAGCATTTCTAAAACCACAAATTATTTCAGAACTTTTTTGTTATAACTCTAACGTGCCAGACTATGAGTGATTAACTATCATTTACACATAAACTCACAATTTTTTTTTTAGTAATTATACTCTACCATGTCACAGTTGTGGTAAGAAGTTGTAAAATTTTTTATGGTCCTAGACTTCAACTTTCATAGTTTTGTCATGTTTTTTTTTTTATTGGGTTGTCATGTTTTTTTTTTTTTTTTTTTGATTGGGTTGTCGTGTTATAACTGTGACAACAAAAAAAGAAATTAAAAGGAAAGGGCCTGCCTGAGATTGCGACGTGTATTACATGAGATAATCGATAGGAATATGACTAACAATGGAAGAAAAAATAAGACACCTTAGTCCAGATTCAATGGCACCTCATACATGTACATATATATCCAAGTCCACCATGTAAAACGACGTGTTCTTTGCAACTTTTCTTTTTTTTTTTTTTTTATTCCTACTTTTTGAATTTATTCAACAACCATTGTTACTTCCCAATAATTCTACTCTATCACTTATAATGCCATGATTAAAACCCCTTTTTTTCCTGGCTTTTGAATCAAATATTTATCTATTTCACAAACTTGAAACTCTCTTTCTTTCTTTTTTAATTTTTTGGGTGATCAAATTTGTCTGATTATGTGATGTTACGTTTCATAATGCTTGATTTAACAAAACCCACTAAAATAAGTTCATTTTCAATAAGTTAGAAAATTTTGTTCAGTTTTGGGATTTAAATTCCATCATGTTTTGGTAATGTTGACCGTGGAAGACGTCCCAGTCAACCTGTTTAAGCTCTTGGTGTTCTGCTTGAATGGAAATGATGGGGTATATCAGTTACTACAGAAAAAGTCAACTAACTGAACAAACATGGTACTGTAAACTTGTAATCAACCCTAATAATGACTTTGTTGAGACTTAAAGTAATTTTCTTCCCACTTGTGCGAAACAAAGGAAAGAAGTTTACGTGAAATGTGGGCTAATTTGAGCTTCTAATTAGAATTTTGTTTTTATTGGCTGAAATGTGTTCTGGTTAGATTCAAAACCTCAATTATATCTTTGCACATGCATGATTTCTGCTTTTGATTTTTCCTTTTGTTTTTAACTTTTTAACTCTTATGGTGATTAATAGATTCCTCATTTTCTAATCACACCCGCCTTCTGAGAAATTACTTCATACACGTGTATTATACATAAACTCGAGTTTTACGTGAGATGAAAATATAGTATATTGGTTGCATAGAATAATTTCAACTCTTTTTTTTTTCTCTTTTGGACAACTTAAAAATAAACTGAGAAGCTAAGCATATGATTATAAATTTGTTTTTGTTTGGTGATAGATTGTGGTTGGACACAAATATCTCAACTAATTATATCTTTGCACATGCATGGTTTATTCTATTGTTTTAACCTTTTTAACTCTTATGGTGATTAATAAATTCCTCATCTTCCAATCACGCCCCATTGAGAAATTATTTCACACGTGATACACCAAGTGTGTTATATCTCCATCTCTCATAAAATTGTGTCTTACTCTTATATGTCAAACTCATATATTGAGTTCATGCTTACGCTAGATTAAGACATAGTACACTAAATGCACTGAATAATAAAGAACGGTAATTGATCGACTAGCTTGGTTAGTGCGCATCATAAAGATCAATGACAATTTTATAAACAAAAAAAAAAAAAAATGCTAAATACATGTTTTCCAATTTGAACTCAACAAACCCTCCAAAGTGGAAAAGCAAAGTACTTTGAAACATACTTTCTTGTTCTATCCTGGAGATTGGGGACATTCTGTTGGTTAAAGCCCAACAGAATAATTCATTAAGTTGAATCTCACTAAAGGGGCTTTCATTAACACGTATTAAACACTCATGCAGCAGCAAGGCGTTCACTTCAAAATCTTAATAAAAGATAATTATACCATTGGCATTATCTTAACCAAACACCATCAAAATGTGAATGTTGCAACTCATTGTGCTTCGCATTTTTTAACCTCTAGAGAATATTTTTATTGATTCTTTAGTGGACACCATTTTTTTAATCCAAACATTACCAATCTATATATGAATATATTAAGCCACTTAAGCCATCATGATTTTCTTTTATAGTGACTCAAAGTTTCAACACGCCATTCGTGTGTGTTTGTTTGGTTGCTTGCTTGTCAACAAAGGAAGCTTCCTAAATTAATAAAAGAATACATCTAAAATAATAGGATCTAGATCAAATGGGTTTATTTAATTGTGGCCTAGCTAGAACTCCTAAAACAAAATGTTTAATTTAATGGGAAAGAAAAATGAGTTTATTCTAATTCATGATTATTCATTGAATGCAACCAATTGGAGTACGGCTATAAGGTTTTCCCAATAAATAAAGAGAAGTCATGTCTTATCAATATCCCTTAATTTTAAGGAATCAACTTAGCCATTGAAATCCACAATTGAATATTATTAATTTGTATTAGTTAGAAGGATCACGGATTACGTGTATGGTCCAACAAGAGCATTGGTTAAATTCTCTTCATTTTGTTGACCAAAATCTAATGATTTGATTTTAAAGTTGCCAGTTGATCTGCATAAACTTCACCAAACTAAGTTCTTAGCAACATGTAACAGGTGAGCAAGTCAAAAACAAAGTTTTACTAAAAAAGTTTAGAATTAAAAAGCAAAAAGTAAGAGACATAGCAAAGTCAACTTGCAATTTACACAGAACAAGCCAATTCCAAGTGGGAAAAACAGTTAGTGAATCAGCTCAACAAGCATCACTGCTGTATAATAATGTTGTAGACAGTATTTTTATCTTGCTCGCTATGTTAGACTGAAGCAGAAACAATAATAATATTAGTTGCAAATGTTAGTTTGCAGTAACACCTAATTCCCTTTGACAATAATGAAAAAGTGGACCGAAATCCACTTCCATTATAGGTGTTTCTACAACAAAGATAACTCAGAAGTCGTTAACTTTTAGATTTCTGGATGTTTCAATGAGAAATCCATGTGTTCTGGTTCATTGGCAAGTCAGCAACTTAATATGACCATAGTTGAAAGCCCAGCTCTCATTCACACTCAATTTAGGTTTCAGTTTCTGATTGTATTAGGTGTTTGTTGGGCTTCTTAATTTCTAGTCCTTTTTAGTTGGGCTGGGGAGTGGGGTAGATTTTCTGAGCCTACATTCCAGCCAGCTTGTTGACCAGCTTGCCTGGCTGCAATGCCATATAGCTGATTTTTCAATCAGCAAGAGTAATGTTAGTCATAAAGTTTTGGACTACTACTTATCAAGCTGATAAATTTTAATTAGAATAACGTTACTTTTACATTGATCAACCAATAGCATTACCTTAATTATGTACCAACCACAAATTGTCACATTAACAATTGTGTAAAGAATTAAAAAAATTTGTATCACTAGATTTCTTGAATCAGAATACGGTCAAATTGTCAAGACTTTTGTAATTAAGTGATACTGTTTGGTTTCCCTTAGGAGGAAAAATATGGTTTAGATTCCCCTTTCCCCACTGGCTATAACATTAAATTATCAAAAAAGCAAACGACCAAATTAGCTTCATCTGGGCCTAACTCCAACATTGGTTTAATATATGTGCTGCAAATGGATGTCACACTCGGACCAGAAAATAAAGAATTGGATTTTTGGGTACACCTAACGTTCAAACGGGATGATAACAATCAGTCTACGATCTGGTCCATTGTGTAATGGCTAAAATCCGCCCAATCATCCTATGTTGGAGGTTTTGGGCTTCAAGTTGACACCAAATGGGCCAGTTAACTAGCAAAGCTTATTTAATACTTATGTAATTAATGCTGGGTAATTGTTAACTATCTATTTTAGGAAAGTTTTAACACCACTTTTTATGAGAAATGAAAAAAACTGTTAAAATATTAATTACTTTTTTTTTCCCATAAAAACTTTATTTAAATGAATTATTTATTATTATCTTAAGAGCATCCGTTAACATTTTTCATTCTTTATGGGTGTGGAGAAACCTCGAATATATTGAGAGGTTATCAAAATACCGAACCCCAACAGCAACACTCCTTTAGTTCCCAAAAAAAAAAAAAAAAAAACAACAACAACGAACACTCCCTTTTGAAAAATAGAAATAAAAATAAAAATAGTGTTACAGTGTTAATTAAGAATTAGGAAGATTTCATTAAGACAAGATAGTTGTTTAGAGTCTTTAGACTTAGAGCGAACAAAATGATGGGTACTCTCAAATTTCTTCCATCCTAATTGTACAATCATCAGTTCTCAAATGCTTAATGGTTAGAAAGAATGTTAAGTCCACGTCAATTTTACAGTAAATTTTATTGTTAATATGTTAATGGTTCTCATAAGAACTCATTACTGTTCCTAAGTCTTGCCTTTTAATAAAATGTTAATCTTATTTTAGGCCATTTTAATAGTAATATGTTAAAAATTTATGTGACAAGTAGAACACTTAAGCTCTGTTTGGTACGCAAGTTTAAATACATATTTTCAGTTTTTAAACAATATTACATATATTGTAACACTTTTCCACTCGTACATATTTTTAAAAAAAATTAAAATTATTGTTTAAACACACACCTTAACATTAAAAAATTGAAAAAAAAAAATTCAACCACAAAAAGTGAGACTTGGCATGTGAGAGGAGAGAGAAAATGAAAAGCAAGAAAAAAAGTCATAGCACGTGACACCGTACACTTCTAGGGTACTGTAACAACTAACAAATGAATTTCTTTTATTTTTTGGCATTTAAGTGATCTCTGGTGTTCATTGTTGGTTCTTTTCACGTGTTGTCGTGTATTCAGATATATCAGTTTTTAATAATGTGAAAATATGTGTTTGAGTTTTATAGAAACTAGTCACAGGCCGCATGTTACACGTGATGATTTTTTTAGAGTTCTCTCGTAAATATATTATTATTATTATTATTATTATTATTGTCTATATAACTTCTGTGAAATTTTTATATGGTAAAATTATCTAAATAATGCTATGTAATAGAATAATATTACATTCTTTAACGCAATAAAATAACATTTAATGTTCAAAAAGAACAAACAAGAAAAAAAAAACTTAAAACACAAAACTAAATTGCATCAACTCAAAATAGAGTTTTTAAAAATACAAAAAAAAAAATAATAATAATAACCTAAAGCAGAGATGTGAGAAAAATTAAAAATCCACCAAAAATTTGAGAGAGAGAAATAACCTTTTTAGGCAAAATTACGCATAGAAATATAGAATAGAAAATATAATGAAAAATTTATAATAAGAGGATAAGAATAAGAAAAAAAGATAAATGAAGATAAATGAAAAGATGAAGAGTGATATTAAGGTAAAGGGTAGTGAGGAGATGAAAATGTGAAAGGAATAAAAAATGTTGGAGAAAGTGTAAATGTTAAAAAAATGAGTACGATTTTATAAGGAAATTTTTATTTATTTGTATTTAATTAAAATATTATATGTTTAATTTTTTAAAATTAAAAAAATGAGAGCAAATATTAATAATTTAATGATACGGAGGATATGACTAAATTTAAGTGATCAGTTGTTGTAATGATATTGATGTTAGCTTGAATCTATATATTTTTGCAACATGAAAAATGATAAACCCTATCTATATAACTAAATTAAAGTTATTTTATGATGTTTAGTTAACAAAATGAATTGGTGGTTACTAGAACGCTAAGCATTGAAAAAAAAAAAAAAAACCCTAAAAGCTGAAATGAATTGTCTAGTTTTATTATTAGTCATTTGGGTGAGATTGAAGCCTCACATAAATTAATGGAGTTTCATTAGACCTATCAACCATTATAGTTCTAAAGAATATCAATAACAAAAACTTGGCATAAATCAGTACTTACTATTTGCAAGTCAAGAGGCTACACATACAATTTAACATATATTATTACCCAACAATGTTTCAACTCACCACACAGCAAAGTAATTATGCAAATGAACTTTGAAATATTCATTTAATGTTACAATCGATTGTATGTAGCTTTCAGGAAAAAATATGTAGTAGTGGTAAATTAAATAACAATACCATTCAACTACTCATATTTATCACGAAATGAGGAGAACATAAATGTATTACAGACCCCTTTGTTTCTTATGGCCCATACAAAATTTAAATTGTTGGAATTAAGAATAAATAGATTTCTAAATATATAAATAGAATAGTTTTTGTTATAAGTTATTCACTGCACATGAGGAGAGAAAAAGAAAATAAAATGAAAAGATAACATATCAAGTCTAAAAGGAATTTCATCAAACAAATCATGTTTTACAAAAATAACATATCTAGAACAACTAAATAGGTGAATTCAAAGCAAACCAAACTAAGAATTTAAAGAAAAACAAATGTAGTAAAATTAACAATTAAAGAGAGAGAAAAATTTAAATCACAAAACTAAATCACATCAACTCAATATAAAGTTCTAAAAAATACAACAATTTATCAACCTAAAGTAGAAATGCAAGAAAAAAAATCCACCAAAAAATTGAGAGAGAGAGAGAGAGAGAGAGAGAGAGAGAGAGAGAGAGAGAGAGAGAGAGCCTTTTTTGTGAGGGAAAAGTATGTAAAGAATGGAAGAGAGAATATAAAATTTATAGTAAGAGGGTGTGAATAAGAAATATATATATATATATATATATATAAGAAAAAAAAAAGAAAAAAGAGGAAAATGAAGGGAAAGATAAAGAGTGATATTAAGGTAGAGGGTAGTAGGGAGATGAAAATGTAAGGTAGAAGGTAGTGGAGAGATGAAAACATAAGGGATAGAGAAAAGTTGGAAAAAGTGTAAATATTTAAAAAGTGAGTAAATGTTAAAAAAAAAGTATAGGAAAATTAGAAAGAAAAATGATAATGATGTGAAAGTTGACATGGCTCAACTAGAGTGTAGTAACAGTAAATGCTACATTTCAGCTTTTAGATATATATAGATACATGTCAGAAGTATTATTGTTGTTTAAATATTGAAAATTGTTGTTTAAACAACAATGTCAAACAGCCCCTAAGCTTTTGAAACAAATAACATTTTCAAATATAGTTATAAGGAATTTTTGATTCACTGTGATGTGCTCTTAATGTGACGCATATTACAATGACATGACATTAAAATTTTCGGTTTATTTTATTTTTTCTAACATTATCATAATTTAAAATTACAAAATATATCACATCATCTTAATTTCATCACTTTCCTAAACAATATAATGTTGTATTCTTGTATTGAGATTACATTAATATAAGATTGTAATAATATAATATTATGATATAATATAACATCACAGCGAACCCAACGCCCTAAATGAACAGTAGTTTTACTCTTACCTTTGTAAAGTAGCTGTCAATAATAATGAATCTCCCTCCAAAACAGATCTTGGAAAGCCAACTCTTTTTCGATTTGTGGTCTTTTCTTGCTACTATTTTAGCATTCATAGTTTTCCCTTTCCTGTTTACCACCACACACAATAACACATTAACACCTGCATACTCATGCATGAAGCTTGTCTTGAGTGGCGGAGCTAGAAATTTATCTTTGGGGGAGCCATGTATAAAAAAAAAAAAATATATATATATATATATATATATATATATATATGTAAGAAATCTAAAATACTAGTAATGTACAATACTTCATAACTCAATATATACTATAAACAACAACTAAATACATGTTAATATAGTAGTATATACGGTATATTTTAATCAAACTAATCAAGTAGATTTATAAATTATAATGCCATACGGTATATAATATATTGATTATTATAATAACAGATAATATATTATAAGGAAATCAAAACAAAGCAAATGAAAAATAAAGTAACACAAGAGAACTGGATAGGGGTGAGGGGCTTATGGAAGTTTCAAGTTTGTCTTTCACTCTTTCTTGTCTAGTCTAGTCACGCAGAACTTCTACTTTTTATATTGTAAACACAAAACTGTAGCAACAGTGGGAAAAGGAAAAGAACTCAAAGGACACAAGGAGAAGAAGGCAAACGCCAATGTAGATAAAGAAAGAGTCACCTATGAGAGCACTAAGAGCAAAATGTTATGTAATTGTGTGGAGGACTTGGTGGTGCGGCAAATCAACAAAACTTTTGACATTTCAATTTTTCTATTGTTGTGGTACAAGTAAGCTCTAAATGTGTGGAGATGAAAATTAGAATTTTTTTCCCCTTTATTTGCTGACGTAATTATTAAAATACCCATGTGTTCATTTTAAAAATGCTAAATGTTTAATTATTGTAATTTTTTGACATATATATTTATGAATTGTATTCTATTTAAATGAAAGTTATGTTTATTTTTAGACTTTCTTAAATATATATGTGTATATTATCAGGTTTGGGGGGGCCAAAATGATAAAGTTTATTTAAAAATTTTCAAATTATTTAAGATAATTCCCAAAAAAAAAATCTTTAATTTTTTCCAAAAATTTGGGGGGGGGGGGGGAGGGGGGGTCTGGTCCTGCTGATCATCCGCCACTGCTTGTCTTTGGAGATTGCTCCAATCATATTAACTTTTAATTCGCCATTTGTTAGAATTTTCCAAATATTTTGTTTTTTGGGTTGACTTTCCCAATCTTAGATTGTTTGGCAGTCTACAAGGTCATTTTTTATTGCATGAGAGCATTCACATTGGTGAAGCTATTTTTTTAGCTATTTGGAACCACAAATACCTACTTTATCTATTTTATTTTCTCACTTTACAAAACATCTAATATTGGTGGTTTTATTTTAACTTTTAACACAATAAAATAATATATACATTACAATAAAATAATATTTCGTTCGACAACCAAAACACAACCACAACCACAACCACCATCAAAGCCATGGAAACCACCAACACAGCCACAACCCCACCATTGTAACCAATACCCATCAAAAACCAGTGAAGAAGAACAAAAAAAGAGAGCAGACGAACCAGAAGAAAAAAAAAGAAAAAAAAAAAAACCAATGTGCAAAGCTAAAGGTAAAAACTAAAAACATGCAAAGGGAGTATCACACATGCTTGATACTTGGGTAGAAGAGAGTTTTTGTAAAGGGAAGAGAAAAAAAAAGTGGAAAGAAACATTATTTTAATGAGAGGTTTAATAAAATACTATTTTTTTGTTTTAACTTCTTGCTACAATGCACAGCTATAAATGGCTGTGCACTATAGATAAGGAGTTAAAAATTTTAAGTTTAGCTCTACCATTGCAGCTTACTTTTTAGAATTGGTAGTGCTAAAAATAGTAATGTGGTTTTTTAGCACCACCAATAATAATGCTCTAGATACATTCTTCCTTAGTTCCATTGTCATTTTACCATGAATGATAGGCGCAATTCCTATTGTTCCATATGTTTCAAGCTTACAAAAAGTGATGCAAAATTTTGGTTATCAAAACTTTAATTATATCATCCAAACACACCCAATCAAGATTCTCAACCACAATTATCGCCGGTGTTTATTAGGAGTAATTATATATTAGGTACTCCTAGAGTATAATGACGTGGTGCTCTCTATTCTCACATTTATAGTAAATCTTACTAATTAAATTTATATTGGGGTCTACTATGAATGTGAGACGAGAGAGCATCACATCACTATTGACCATACTATTATGTTATGTGACATATCATACACTTAGAGTGTGTTTGTTTAGAGGTGAAATAGGGTAGATGGAAAATTTTGGAAATAAAATAGGAGAGAAAATGGGTTTATGTGTTGTTTGGTTGGGAGGAGGGGAAAGAAAACTAGAAGGTGGGGCCAGGCATTTTCCACCTGGGCCCACACAAAACTTTTTTCTTCGAAATAGAGAGAAAAGAAAAATGAAAATGCATGTTGTGTGTAAAATACAAATTTGCCCCAACATTTTTTGCTCTCACCTACCTCCACCTAACCCACTAACTCTCATCAATCTTCATTCTTCTGCCTCTTCATTCCAGACTCTTCACAGATTTTGTGGAATGGTACTTGCGTTGAATGGTACTATATATATTATATAATATAGTATATATATATATATTAGATTATATTATATATAATAACAAAGAAAAATAATATAAATTACATGTATGATGTATTAATTTATATATTATTTAATGAGTATAAATAAATCTATTTCTTACCTATTATGTAACAAGGGTATAAGAGTCAATTTATATAAACTACATTTTCTATCCTCCCACTTTTCTCTTCAACTAAATAAAAGAATTTTTTATCTTCCTACTTTTCCACCCCTCCAACTAAACACACAAGAGAAAACAAAATTTTTTCTATCCTCCCACTAATTTTCTATCTTCCCACTTTTTCACTCCTTCAACCAAACGAACCATTATTGTGTAATGTCGTCCGTTTATAATGCTGCAAATTGTGTCCATCATCACGTGCAGTTTAAGGCACATGTGTGGCTACTGTTTAAGTTAGACAAATGGTTATTTAGATCGGTTAGTATTGTTAGTGTGGAGCATATTCAGCAACTTAACCTTATTTTGATACCGTTTGAAGAATAAACAATTACTTTTACCTTTTGCCTGCATATTTTTTAAATATATTTTCCAATAGATTTCCTATCATTTCCTTATCCCATTTAAATATTATTTCATCATTCTTTTTTTAATTTTTTTTATTCATCCCCAACAACTACATTGATAAAAAGATATAAAGATGTGGAGAGATGAAAGAGAAAATATTAGTTTTAAATTGTTTTGCACTATAGTAACCTATAGATAAAGAAAGTGACGGTAGACGAGCAAAAAAAAAAAAAGAAAAAAAAAAGGCCTTATTAGGAGATAGTGTTGGACTTGGTTTTTAAGGCTTGACTCTCTACTTTGCCTATGATTTTGGTTTTAGCTCTTCTATGGGAGATGCTTTAGTTAATTACAATAAGGGAAAAGTTAATGAATGCTCTCATGGCATTGGTTTAGGAAAAGTAATATCAAAACTTTCATAAAATAACCAATTAACAAATGTTCTAATAGCATCTGTTAACTGAACCCCTAAAACAAATTTCTATTATGCACAATACTATAATGGCTAGTTAGTTGGATAAGGGATTCATCTTAGTTTTTCTATATAAGAAATAAAGCATTCATTGTGTAACTAATTAAGTAGCAAATCACTAATAACTTTAGGGAAATTATAAAATACTTTGGAAGGATAATTAATATATACTCTTTCTTCTAACATAACGGTTAGTCCCATTAATTATATTCGTAGTAAGACTCACTATTTATTTGAGATGAGAGAGTACGTTCATAAAAAAAAAAAAAAAAAAAGAAAAAAGAAAAAAAAGAGATGAGAGAGTACACACTTCTTGTACTCTTCAAGTATTCTATAATTTTCCTAACTTTAGATTGATTTCTCCATTTTTATCTTTGCAAGTTAAACTCTCATTTTTGTCATGATATCAAAGCAAATAAACTTTGATCGAGTGTTTTCTTGAGCAATCAATGGCTTCAAGTATGTCTTCCTCATCAGTTCTATGCTCTTCTATGCATATCGATGATTTTGGCAATTCCTATTTCCTACATCATGGAGATGGTCCAGGAACATTGCTTGTCACTCAATTGTTCACTGGTAGCAACATCACACATGGCTTCTCTCCATTATTATGGCATTAATTGCCATTAATAAAGTGAGTTTCATCAACACCGATCACCGATCCTTTATTTCAGGCATGGACCAGGTGCAATAACATTGTCCTGTTATGGCTTCTCGATCCCCTCTCTCAATAAATAGCAATCGGTATCACCTATAGGAATACTGTTAAAGAGGTTTGGGATGATCACACACAAGGTTCATTATTGGCAAAGCAATGGCCTTAGAATGTTTGAGATGGTGAAAGCTCTTGCTTCAATTTCCCAAATTTTCTTCCACCATCCTTTAACAAGGTTTCATTCAATCCAAGCCTAACGATTCTTTATTTACCAAGATTCTAGGTGCTTTAGCTTTACTTGTCAATGTAGATGACATAATAATAGTAAGATATATATGACATCAATCACTACGTTAAAAGAGTTCCTACATGATCAATTTAAACTAATGTTTGTATCAATCGTCAAGTGATAGATCCCTTAACTAAAGCTCTTGGGTCGTAACAGTTCTCCATTTTACTTACCAAGATGGGCATGCTTAATATATATATGTACTTCATTTTGATGGGGAGTATTGAACAAGCAGGGTGCCTAAGCTTACAGTAAACAACTTGCAGGCTTACAGTCTTCCTATGTTATGCGACATGTCGTACACTTACTGTGTAATGTCGTATTTCTATTATAATGCTGCAAGTTGAGTGCCACATTGCGTGTAGTTAAAGTGGCGTCATGCACGATTAAGAGAAAAATGGCATACTTATTAGATTGGTTAATGTTGTTAGTTAATTAAAATAAATTTCTGTTATGCACAGCAATTGTAACAGCTAGTTAGTTAGATTAGGGATTGATCTTTGTTTTTCTATATAAGAAATAAATCTGTAATTAATTGAGCAGTGAAACAATAATAACTTTAGAATTTAGACTGATTCCTCCATTTTTCTCTTTACAAGTTTAACTTCCATTTTTTTGTCAATTGTCGACAAGGGTTAATTTAAAAAAAATAAATAAATAAATTACCTCTTGATGATGCCAATGTTCTTTTATGAGCCTTTCAACTATGTTGATTGTTCTTCTCAAAAAAAAAAAAAAAAAAAAAATCTATGTTGATTGTGTTACCAAATGCCTCGATGGTTTTAAGATATTTATGGTTAATCATCTCTCTTAATCTTGTTGGAAGTCACCATTATTTGACAGTGGCTCAGCGAGATTGTTTGTCGTGGGGTAAGCACCCATGGTGTCCACCTCCATCATCATTGTACTTGCATGGAATATTAATGATTCTCCATGTAAACCAAACTACATAAAACTATTTTTAGGACTATTTTTTGGGTTGAAATCAAACACATTAAAAGAAAAATTCCTTTCTGTAAAACTTTCACCCTATGAAACAATTTTTGCCAATCTTTCTTTCCTTTGTGTTGTTGTAATTGCATTGTCACCATCACCACCGCCATTATCATACAACCACTAATGTCATCACTAGTATTATTGTCATCACTGTTACTACCATCATTACCACTTTTATATGAATATTAATGATTTTTTTATGCGAGCTAAACAATATTAAATGTTTCGAAATAATTTTCACAGACACAACTAGACATAAGAATCAAATAATTTTCATAGCTACAACCATGTTACCAAAAATATTTTATTTTTTTCGTGGGGAACGAATAGAAGGATAAAAGTAGAGTTTAAATAATTAAAATGAATATATTATATTTACAAGCAAGAAAATCACCTTAACACATCTTCTTCACCTATTAAAAGCAAATCACCCATCAGCGACATGAAAAGTAAAAGGGAAGATACAGTTGCTTAAAAAATAAGTTGAATAAAGGTACGGTTGTATTAAAAACCGAAAAAGAAAAGTGGTACAAAAACTATATGTATGTAACGTAATAGGTTATAATAGCTAAAGAACCAAACATACTAAAAATAGTTTGAATTACGATAACTTCATAAACAAAAAAATATTTAAAAAAAAATACATGAACTAAAATTAAGATGATGTTTGCATTGAGGGAAAAAAGGAAGAAGATAATGTTTGCATTAAACACCCATTTTTTCTCTTAAAGATAGCATTAAACATTAAATACACAATTTTTTTGATAATTTAATAATTGGATGAGAGAATTTAAAGCTTGGATGATTCATTAAACATGCAACTTAGAAACCATATTAGAACATGTGTACATAGCTTTGATAACATGACAAAGTGTATGAAATGAAAAAAAAAAAGGCAAAGAAAGAATGGAGAGAATCAACGTGATTCATTCTTAGAACCATACATTCACAATAGGAAGTCATTTTTTTTTAGAATCACAATAGAAAGCCCTTGGTAACCACATTTTTACTATTAAACTCTACATATTAGACTAATCTAGGGTCACAATATTTGTAATACAAGTAGGGTTAAGATTTTTATTAATGCGTTTGACATCATTTTATTTATTTATTTTTCCTAAAGGTGGATCATTCTTAGAAGCATACATCCACAATAAGAAGTCATTTTTTTAGAATCACAATAACCACATTTTTAGTATTAAACTCTATATATTAGACTAATCTAGGGTCACAATATTTGTAATAGAAGTAGGATTAAGATTTTTTTTTTTTTATTGCGTTTGACACCAATTTATTTAGTTTTTTTTTTTTGCTGAAAGTGTGTTAAAGATTAATACATGAACTTTAAAAAAGTAATTTTTTTTTTAAAAAAAAATTGTACATAAAAGTTAAAAACTAGCAAAAAAAAAGTTGGACCCAAATAAATAATAATTGCACTAAACTAAAATGAGAGCCTTTAGTGTAAATTATTAATAAACCATTTTAAAATTTTTTTAATACAACTTTTATGAAAAATATAAAAAAATTAATTAATTTTTTCTTTTCTCATAATAAAAAAAAAAAAAAAATCCTAAGTCGTCGGTTAACTCTTCCTTAAATTATATTATAAGTTAAATGGACAACACAGTAGATCCTGGTCAAACGCCTTGATAATTCGCCATAATAAAACCTTTTTGTAACGAAACGTAGATAAACCGCCCCGGAAACAATTTAAAGAGGCGAAATTTAAAAGTTGTAAAGACGAAAACCAGCGTCGACGCATTATATATATACACACACAGATACAAAATCAAACCAGAAATGGAATTAGAAAAAAAAGAATTTCCATATATATATAAAGTGGAAAGACAGACAAAAAAAACCCCTCCTGCACGCTGCACCTGTTTGCGTACGTACACCTACTTTGTGTTTTGCAGATATCAAAATCAAAATCAACCAAAGTCACCACCAACAAACAACGCAAGTCGAAGAAAGAAAAAAGAAGCACAAGTAGAAGGAAAACCCCTTTCTCTCCTCTTCTCCTTTTCTTTCTTTTCCTTTCCACCCAATCAATCACTTAGTTCACAGACTTCTCTTTCCTCGATTCTAGGGTAAGCTTTTTCTTCAACAAGCTTGAGAGAGAGAGAGAGAGAGAGAGAGATTTTTTTTTTTTACTTTTTTTTCTTTGTGAATTGGGCGAGTCGACTCAGTGGAACATGTACTTCTCGGGCGATCCATCGACTCGGAAGCGAGTCGATTTGGGAGGTCGGAGTTCGAAGGAAAGAGATAGACAGAAGCTTCTGGAACAGACCAGATTGGAGCGGAACCGCCGATTGTGGTTGCGCCAGCAAAACTCTGCTGCTCTCAAAATTCAGGTTCGCTATTTTGCTTTTCTGCTTTTGCTTTTGCTTGCTCTTGCTTTCGATCTTCAAATTTAGAGTCTCGGTTTTGTTTGCAAATTGATTCTGGTTTTTGAGACTGTGTGAAGTACTATTAGGTAATCGATTTCAGATGCTTGCATTGCTGAAATTATCTTCGTGCTTTTACATGTGCTTACTTGATCTTCGAATTTAGTTGTTTTATCGCAAATTTGTTCTGATTTTTAGCTAAGGAACACAATTT
The DNA here is from genome assembly GCA_030445155.1 of Quercus variabilis. Classification (NCBI taxonomy): domain Eukaryota; kingdom Viridiplantae; phylum Streptophyta; class Magnoliopsida; order Fagales; family Fagaceae; genus Quercus; species Quercus variabilis. The sequence goes on from CP129450.1 coordinate 12,002,934, forward strand.
GGTAGAGGCCATGTGGTACTCGGTAATAGGATTTTGAGACTTAATTTTAATGCTTCTTGTTGCGCTTTGCTTTTCGAATTTAGTTGATTTCTCACGAATTGATTATACTTGTTACTTAGGAAACTGAAAACTATTTGGTAGTGGATTTGAGAATTAATTTTAATGCTTAAAGTTACATTGAAATGGATTTTTTTTCGTGCTTTTACATGTGCTTATTTGATCTTCAAATTGAGTTGTTTTATCACAAATTGGTCTTGGTTTTTAGAGTAAGGAGCTGGAAATTTGGTACAGGCAGTGTGGATTTCGAGACCTAATTAGAATGCTTATGTTGCTGCATTTTTTTTTCCATACTTTAACGTGTGCTTCAATCTTCTAATTTATTAATTTTGTCGTAAATTGTTTATACTTGTTAAGTAAGGAATTGAAAATTAGGTAGGGGGTGTGTGATATTTGGTAATGGATTTGAGACACAATGCTGTAATGACACATTTGTTTATGCTTTTATGTGCGGTACTATGAACTTCAAGTTTAGTTGTTTTATCGCAAATTGAGTCTCGTTTTCAGGGTAAGGAGCTGAAAATCTGGTAGTGGCTATGTGAAAAGGGCAAGGTGTTATTAGGTTATGCTTAAAATGACACATTTGGTTCATGCTTTTACCCGTGCTTCTTTGATCTTCAATTTTAGTTGTTTGTCATTGCAAATTGATTCTGGTTTTTAGCATAAGGAGCTGAAAATTTGGTAGAGACCATGTGGAAAGGGTGTGTGATATTCGGCAATGGATTTGAGACTCAAGGCTTACAGTGCCATATTTGGTTCATTCTTTTATGTGTGCTTCAATCTTCTAACTTAGTTGTTTTGTTGCAAATTATATATTCTTGTTAGCATGAGGAATTGAAAGTTTGCTTTTTACCATATGAAGGGGTGCGTGACATTAGGCAATGCATTTGAAAGTTAATTTTAATGCATATATTGTGGCGTTTTTAGCGTAATTTTTTTATATCAAGTCTTGCAATTGGAAATGCAATGAATTGAATTGACAGTTTTGAAGTTTGTTGTTAGACTAAATTGTGGTTTCAACTGGGACACTATGTAGTCCATACTTTATGAATTTTGATGCCCTAGACGAGCGGATGATGTGGAAGAGAGAGAGAGAGAGAGAGGCTTGGTTATCAAAGAGTTGATAATAACTAATTTTTAATGTAACAACATTGTGACTGGGAATTGGATTCTTTGATGACCTCATGGATACCATTTATGGTATGGTTATTAGGGGGATTGGGGAGGATAAGCTGTGTTGGAAAATAGATCAGAAAAAGGGCTTCAAGGTTAGTACTTTCTACCATCTTCGGGTGCCTCTCCAAGCATCAATCTTTCCCTTGGAAAATCATTTGGAGATAAAAGGCCCTGTTGAGAGTAGCCTTTTTTGTATGGATTGTTGCTTTGTGTAAGATTTTGACAATTGACAACTTAAGGTCGAGGAAAATAAGGATTACAGATTGGTGTTAAATTTGCAAATGTAATGGTGAATCTATCAATCACCTTTTGCTACGTTGCTCTATTGCTTTAGACTTATGGTCCATGATATTGGGTTTGTTTGGAGTTCAGTGGGAGATGTCAAAATTTGTTTTAGAGCTTTTAGCCTGTTGGTAAGGTCGAAGTGTTCGTCACCGGAATAGTCATATTTGGATGATCATCCCCCTTTGCTTGATGTGGTGCATTTGGAGGGAAAGGAATAGCAGGAGTTTTGAAGACACCGAGAATTCTATGCTTGATCTCAAGTTATTCTTTTTTAGAACCTTATTGGATTGGTTGTCATCCATGAGGAACTCTTCTTTATTTTCAATTGTTGATTTACTAGATTTATGTAACTTTTGTAACTGATTGTTTACCCCAGTATATTTCTTGTATACTTGGGTGACTCATTTTTTATGATTTATACAATTTTGCTACTTATAAAAATAAATGTAACAACATTGGGACATATTTAAGGGTAAATTATTTTCAGATAAGTTTCGCTAGATGGAGTGGTTGGATAATAATATTATTATATTTTTTATAAGTAAAACTAGAAGCGATTTTGTAATAATAATAATAATAATATTATTATTAAAATTAAGTCCTTATTATGCTAGGAATGGAATGTGATATGATCTGAAGATGTTGACTGAGTGTTCACATTGTTTTGATGGAAGTGCAAGGGAATGTAATCAAAATTAAACATTACCTAGAAAATCTAAATGTAATATGTGTGTAAGTAATGCGATGGTGTGAAAATAGAGATAACACATTGTCAAATGCTGATCATAATTGATTTGTGAAAAAAGAGAGAAAAATGAAAATTATAGGTCATAGCTAGCAATAGTAGTGCTGTCAAACTCTTTCATCTATTGTAAACATCGTTTATATATGTATGAGCATATATTATGTTATTTAATTATTGGGCCTCTCTCTCTTGCGCATATTCGATGTGATCATTTATTTTTCTTGATAAGCACATTCTTGATGTGAGCATTATAGAAAAGGAAAAAAGAAAAAAAGAAAAGTTAAAAAGTATTTTTTTGTTTTATTTGGTCTGGCCAATAATACTCCAAGTAGATCTGTGCACCATAAACCTACTAATCATTCTGTTGAATAAAATTAGTAGGGCGAAGGTTCCCACAACAGTAGTTTTTTCATGCGGACATCCAGTAGAGGAAAGATTCTTACAATGGATGATCTTTAAAAAAGAATTTTTGTATAGTAGAGTGGTGTTGCATGTGCAAGAAGAGTACGGAGTCCATATATTCCTTTATCCTTCATTGGGATTTTGCATTATGCTCTATGGTTGGTAGTAATTTGTTTGTTCGGTATTCATTGGTTTTTGGTTAAGAAGGGTTTCAAATTGTTGGCTTGTTGGAAAGGGGGTTTTGGAAGACATCGTAGTGTTGGTATCTAGGGTTTCAAATTGTTTTTCTTCCCCCTCTTTCGCTTTCTTGTGTACACAACTAGTGTATTGGGATTGCTTTTTACCTTTAATAAATTTATTTACTTGTCAAAAAAAAAAAAAAAAAAAAAACTGGCATCATGTGGACTATTTGGAGAGAGTGCAACAATTGTACATGTGAAGGGATAAAAAGATCTCCTTTGGAGTTAAAATGTTTTTCTTACGCTCTATGTATGGTTGGATGATTGATATAAGTGGTCACTTTTTTTTCCCCTTTCTAATTCAGTGGAATTTCTGGATTTATGTAACTTTAGACAATTTTGTAGCAACTCTGGTGCACTTCCTGTGTACATGGGTTGCAGTGTTTATCATTTCAGTAAAAAAATTTCTGTTATATACATATAAAAAAAAGCGCTGAAGGTGTAGCGTCTAGATTGCTTAATAAGAGTGTACACTATTATCGGAACCTTTTTATTTTCTAAAAACAATGTCAATTATTTTAAAGAAGTGTGTAATAAAACATAGCATCCACATATTACTTATAAAAAAAAAATATCATCCATATACTTGTTAATGAAAATCAGATTGGACCATCTAGATCCATTTTGAGTGGAGTTATTATTTCACGTGTCAAAATACACATGATATTCCTATCTCGTAATTTATTTTGGGTTTTGTTTTTGGATTTGAGCCTTGGACTTTTATGATTTAGTTGTGTCTAACATTTATAGGATGAATTTTATTGGATGCTCGTGCAAATATGAAATCATGAACTGATATTTGCTCACTTATCCGGTGAAATAGCTAGGCACCGTGCAATACCTTTTCAATAGTTGAGATAAAAAATTAAAAGGTTAACTTTTAATCTCAGCCATTGGATTCAAAAGGTTAAAGGTAAAAATGTAAATATTGAAAATTTTTGTGAATGATTTGGGGGTATTGTATGGTGCAATAGCCCTAGCTATGGCAATTTGCACTGGATCCAAATCCCACTTGTTGTATAATAATCTAGTTAGTAGTTTACGTTATAATTTTGATTTAAAGAGCATGCAGATATTGGCTTTACTGAGGTTGTTCTCTATGCGGGCAATGAAAATAAGTTTCATAAATCTCTTGCAATGTGTTGACTGATTACTAACTGCAGAAATGCTTCAGAGGGAGAAGGGCGGTAAGAGCTGAACATTTTAAGGTGCGAGTGCAGTTCTGTGGAACCTATGGGAATTGCTGCCAAAATGTAGACAGGTAGCAGTGTTAGATCCTTGTTGACATTACAAATTTGTTTAATTGCTTCTTTGCTTGTAGTTTCCCCTAATATATATTTGGTAGTATGTTGTGCAATGGCTTTGCTTGAACCATGCATCTTCTTTATATTGAATGAATTCTTCCACTTGATCAATCAGGCATTGTTTTAGCCCGGATTCAGAGTTCCTTCGCCAGTTACTTTTTTTCTTTAATGCACGAAAGGCTGGTGATTTTGCAATTCTTGTGGAGACATGCCGATTACTTGTGCAATTCATTCGAGATAGTGGTAAGTTTCATCAGTGTGCCTTCTCAAAGATTTGTCTTTTGTACAAGTTGTTTGAGTAATTTTTGTTATGCAATAAACTTTAGTGTGATAAAAGGGATGATTTGTACATATTTTTGAAAAAAAGGACAACTCGCATACTGATGCAGTTCTCCACTTTGTATATCATGATATTGAAGCATGTGATTGGTTTTTGCTCTTCATTGTATGTCTGAAATGTGATCTGATAATGTTAACAGTATCTGATTGGAATCTTTGCTGCTTCTGCATGTGTCACTTCGCTGCTTAGAATCTTTGTTTGATGGTTTTAATAATATCTGATCATGCAACAGGGGACACCCTGAGCCTCTTTGCAGGCAGGGATTATTCATCTAATCATGCTTTGGTGGACTACAGAGTGAAGCAGCTTGCATATGCTTGTGTTGAGGCCGTGCATCAGAATAGGTTGGCTATATTGACTCTCCTCCCCACTCCTGCAAAATTTGCTGAGATTCAGTTCTTTAAAATGCAAGAGTTTATTGCATCTTTATGTGTGAGCTTGTTATGTTCACTTATTATATATGGCTGGCATCAAAATTTTCATATACTTTTTATATGAAATCACCATTGTCAGTCATTCATCCTAAGTGTTAACTGGAGTCATTTTATTCGGCACACCACAGTATTGTTTCTTTACAAGCAAAATAATGGTTCTTGAATGTTGTCCTTCTTCAACCCCTTCTGTATCTAAGAGCTACAGTGCTACACAGGCTTTATACTTTTAGAAGGGAGCTATATCTGTATTTAGATACATATAAGATACAATACTCCTCATATAGTATTCGATACGTTTTTCATAAATATTTACAATATTTAAACTTATTAGTCTTAACTTTTGAAAGGTATCTGATCCTTGTTGGATACACAATGGGAATCCAATACTCAGTAAGTATCAGATAGGCCTTGGCATAAAGTTATGAAGCTCTTTGGTATAGAATAAAAAAGTACACGACTGAAAACAACTAAGGGTGTGCCCTATGTTTTGACTAATGCCCTATGTTTTGACTAACACATAATTAAGAATAGTTACATGACTAAACTATAACAAAATAACCAATGGGTATGTACCAGTCTAACAAAAAATTGTTCAGATGTGAGAAAAGATTTTTTTCCAGTGAATCCATGCGTTACTGTGTCCTGCTAGTTTTTTTTTTCTCGTATAACGTATCTGTATTTTATCATTTCCTTTTATGTCTTTTTTAATCTAAGAGTATAATGGAGTTATTGGATAGACAATACTTTTTAAATTAGTAACTTTAAATTTTTTCTTCCTTTGTTTGTGTTGCTGTTAAATGCAAGTGTTGCTTATTTGTTTTGTTGGACAGGAATCAATTGAAGGAGCAACTATTAATGAAACCCGAGGAATCTAGCGTCTCAATGACTCTCTTGCTGGAAGCGGTAGTTTCATTGATAGATCCAAAACTTCCATGGGTTTGTAACATAGTTGGCTATCTCTTGCAAAGAAAGACATTCAGTCTGTTTAGGGAGATTGCTCTTACATGGAAGGTATGTTTTTATCAGCATCTTTTTCTTCATTTTTTTTTCCTGGTTTTCTTCTAGTTTAGTTTATAATATAGAAGGCATTTCTTATGTATGAGGCTCTCCCCCCTAATTTGCTTCTTTGTCCCCAAATCTTTGGTGTTAAGGAGTGTGTTCTTTGTAATCATGGTGTTAAGGTGTGTATCCTAACACTGCAAGTTCTAATGATCGTCAAAGTATGTTGAAAGCCATTATATTTGACTTTTTTTACCTGACACCCTAAGATTATTGTTAGGGGCCTTTCATTAGCCTTATTGAGTATGTTTCCAAAATGGATATGCTGTTCAGTCATACATAAGTCCCAAATTTTTTGAAGTTGGCTATGGTTTCTCAACAGATTTGTCAAGGTTGGCCACATGTATTCTTTTCCCCCAATCTATTCTATCTGAAGTTATAGTTTCTGCTACTTCCTTAATTGACATGTCATTTTTAACTACAACTATGTTGTTTTTGGTCTTCCTCTACCTTTTTTCGTTCCCTCAACTTGAATCAACTCACTCTTTCTTATGGGTGCATTAGTTGCCCTCCTCTGAATATGACCAAACCATCTTAAGCGACTTTCCCTCATCATTTTATCAATAGGGACCACCTATCTTTAAGAGGATTTCCTCATTTTGAATCCTATTATTTTGTGTATTTCTATTTATCCATCTTAACATTCTCATTTCAGCTACACTTATTTTATGAATATGTTGCTTGTTAACAATCCAACAATTAGTTCATAGAGCATAGCTAATCTATAACAATCTTATAAAATTTTCCCGTTAACTTTAGACCTTGGCATTGGATAAATTATTGGAATTGTTTCTAATTTTGTGAAATTTTGTATTTGGAGATTAAATTTCAGGCTGGGATGCTAGAACCAAATCTATCTACAGTTCTAATCTGGTTTTTTGTGGGTATGAGCAAATGTTTGCTTTTGTTTGAATTCCAAGTAACTGATAAGAGTGAATGGAAGTTTGAGATGAAAGTCATTTGAACAATTTCGCTAATATTCTTTGCTTTTGAGTTGGAAAATTGGATATACTGTGGGATCTCTCCTTTTGTTAATAGTATACTTCTTCTTCTTCTTATTCTTTTTATTTATTTTTATATATATTTTATAATTTATAATTTTATAAATGTATTATTTATTTAAAATAATAATTATTTTTAAATTTTAAAAATGGCATGCTCCCCAGATCATGTCCTTTAATTCCTATTTTCTTTGGTGAGGATAAGGATTATTAATGCCAGAAATCCAAACATGGTTTGTTAGACTATTCATTGGTTAAGACATATGGTGTCATATAACTCTATTACTTATCAAAAAAAAAAAGACATATGGTGTCATATAAGTTATTTCTGATACTGCTTTGAGTTCACGTATTATTCATTGTTTCTAGTTTTAGTATCTAGAGGTGTGAGTTTGCATTTAAGTTTCATGGACATGGTTTTATGGTATAATTAAGTTTGTAAGATGGGAAATGGTTGGATTTGTTGGATGTCTTTACTCCTCTAAAGTCTAAACCAAACATTTAAGCGTTACTTTTTTCAAAGTAAAATTATTAGAGTAATATTTAAGGTTGTTTCAGACAATGTTTTTTCTGTGCATAATGATGGTACGAAATTTAGCCTGCCTGATGCTACATCATAGGCTCATTGGGAATGTAAATAATTGTAACTGTATAAATATTAAATGACCGCAATGATGCAAATTGTCAGGTTTTATTTTCTTGGAGCTGCCGACTACGGTGACTGCAGTATATTTGTTTTTAAATGAGTAAAACAAGTATGTAACTCAATGACAAATTTCTTTACCTGTTCAATTTCTAATAAATCAAGATAACCATTCGTACTTGATGTTTGCTAACAAAGGATATTTCTGAGTTCCCTGTTGCTTGATTGATTTTTGGTAGGTTCTACTTCACATAACGTATTAACTATTGATCTTAGAATGTGATTTCTTCTACTGTCAATTTAACAGGCATCTCTATGGCTAAGAAAGAAAGATATGAAGCTGAAAGAAGAATAAATAGGCACTAAAAGATTTGATTGATGTTATAAAGCCTTCAGTTTTATAGTGATTCCATTTCCCCTTCTTACTGGCTGGAGCAAAGATAGAATTAAATTAAACTTTTATTCTATATATCAATGAACTTGATCTGAAGGTTTCTGGACATTATATAGTATATTAGAACCATCAAAATCAAAATCAAGGAATATGAGAAGACAAATTCAGTCATGTTGATATCTAGCTATGTTATTGTTCTCTCTCTCTCTCTCTCTCTATTTTTTTGCTTCTCATTGCTGGAATGTATGTCACTAGTATCAATCATCTTCTCATGATTGGTTTAACTTGTCCAGTGATCTTGTTTCCAGAGATTGTTCTTTTTATTCTATATTGGTCTTTCCATAATGAATTCACATATACTGTGCTTGAAAGTATCTTTTTATGCTCTGCAGGAAAGTACAAAGACTGCTGCTTCCAATGGGAAAGTGTCGTCGTTGGAGCATGTGCTTGCCCTTGTAATTCCTCACATTGGTCGGAAGCCATGCACTTGTCCAAATATTGATCCACAATGGAGTTTTTCATCCCAGATTCTTACAATTCCTTTCTTATGGAAGTTTTTCCCAAACTTAAAAGAGGTAGCAATTTTTTCGATTGCCCTCTTGTGGGGACTTAATAGTTATTGTTTTTAACTTCATTTGGTACTTAGTGGAGGTACAAAGAACTCAAGAGCCCCTGGGTTATTTTTAATAAATTCCGCTCTAATAGATTCTGCTTAATGTAACAAATTGTAGATTTTCCTGGTTTATTTCCTACTTATGCTGCAGGACTGCTGGGTGGTCTTCATCTATATATATATATATATATTGGGAATTACTTTTTTCCTGTTAATTATTGTCTTGTCTTCTGATCTAACTCAAGTGATCTTTTGCCATCTAGGTTTTTGCAACAAGGGGCCTAAGCCAACATTACCTTCATCAGATGGCATTTTGTGTGCAAAATTGTGCTAATGTACTTCCTAATGATATATCCCCTGAATATCCTGGTTATGCCTGTCTTCTTGGAAATATTTTAGAAACTGCTGGAGTTGCTTTATCTCAGCCTAACTGCTCATTTGAAATGGTAAGCAACTGTTACAAATTATGATTAGATTGCCATCTGTTGTTCTTCATTATGCTTTAAATTCTTCGGTACTTCATTAAGAATGAAAATGGTTGAGAATTTGTGGGTATGCTTTCATTTTATATTTATTTTCCTTTAAAGGATTGGATTCCTTAGATTTATTAGGTTTTGGAACAAGTAAGGCTGTTCTTTGACATGATCAAGTTGTGCAGTGATTCTGTTAGGTTTTGAAGCTAATTTGATTTATCTTGTTTAACTTGATCAGGCTGTAGACCTTGCTGCTGTTACAACGTTTTTGTTAGAGGAACTTCCTTCCATGAAATCATCTAGTAGAGAGAGTAAAGAAAGTATGGCTCTTTCTTATTATATGCTTGAGTCTCTCTCCCTCTCTCCATCCTCACTCTCTTGAATTCATGACGTGATACTTGCTACAAGTTTTCAAGTCAGAAAGCTATTATGTAATCTGGTTATTTTCCCGTTTTCTAATTGTTATTTGCTTTGTATATTATTTCTTTTTGTTCATTTTTTTTTCTGTTTTATTGACAAATTAAATTTGGTAATACAACTTGTGTAAGTGTAATTGTGGTACCTGTCAAGAGTCTTGTAGCTTAACTAGTTGGCACCTCTTGATGTTTCCAATGGAGACATCTAGGGTTCAAAACCCCCAACCCACACCCTAACTGTCGAATTATCAAAAAGTGTAATCGTGTTAACTTTTATCCCTTTTCTTTCAAAAACTTGATTGAAATATTTATGTTTGTTTCAGGTTCCATGCTGGTTGACGATGATATGATTATAGATGATGAAGTAACAGAAGTAATTTTGAATAGGGATTTGGAACAACAGATATGCAATGCTATAGATCCCCGCTTTCTTCTACAACTGGTATTGCCTTCTTGACACTTCATATTAGTCTTCAAAATGAAGATTTTATATTAATAAAAATCTCTTCTTAATTGTAATAAAACTTGGAATTCTGTGCTGTCTGGTGCAGACAAATTTGTTATTTGGAGGAATTTCACTTGCCAGTAATTCACATGATGGACCAGATGATAAAGAGGTGGCAGCTGTTGGTGCAGCTTGTGCTTTTCTACATGTCACTTTCAACACTTTACCTCTTGAACGAATCATGACTGTACTAGCTTACAGAACTGAGCTTGTTTCTGTGCTTTGGAATTTTATGAAGCGGTGCCATGAGAATCAGAAATGGTCATCTTTGTCACAGCAGTTATCGTATCTATCAGGAGATTCTCCTGGTTGGCTGCTACCCTTGGCTGTGTTCTGTCCAGTGTACAAGTAAGAGGCCTTGTTCAATTCTGGTAGTTCCTTGTAATACAGTATTTTATGGATGTGCATCTATCTATTCTTACTCTTGTTTTTGTATTGTATTTGATGTTGAATTGACTTCTAGCTGTTTCTGAGGTTGATACAAGTTGAATTAACCTGTCTAACTCCTCTTGGTTAACCAGGCACATGCTTACAATAGTTGATAATGAGGAGTTCTATGAGCAGGAGAAACCACTGTCTTTGAAGGATATTAGATGTCTTATCATTATTCTAAGACAGGTAATGTTGGAAAATTTGCATCTTAAGGCACATTTGGAAATGTAAAGAACTTATAAACTTGTTCCTGAAAGACACTTTTTGGATGTCTGGATACTTTTGAAATCCATATCCTTTGGCCAGACGGTGCCATTGGTGTATGGATCAGCAATTATAGAACTGTGATTGGTTGTCTTTTATTGGTATGATAACCATGACCCATAGCAGCGTGTAGGCCACCTACCACCTATTTGTTTAACAGCTATAACCGGTAATATTAGATTGTGATCATTTCAATTGACATTGTTGTAATACGCACTATGCCATTTTCTGCAGGCCCTATGGCAGCTTTTATGGGTAAATCCTACAACCCCATCAAATTCCATGAAATTTGCCACGAAGACCTCTTCCAATAAGAGGCATACTGAGGAATTCATTCAAGAAAGGGTTGGCATTGTGGCATCTGAGCTCCTCTCACAGGTACATTTAAGCATGGGTTCTTCAATATCTGTGATGTTATTTGGTAAATCATATTTCCTACTTAGAAGTCATCATATGTCTTTTTTTTAGGCTTTCGATTATTTGTCATTATGGGTACTATATTTTTCTTCATTATTGCTAAGGATTTTTAAGTTGCGTTGAACCAAAATTATGACATATAGATAATATTGGGCTCTGTTTTGCTTTTGCACTTCTAATTTATTGTATAAACTATTGTCATAGTTGCAAGATTGGAACAACAGACGGCAGTTTACATCCCCCAGTGACTTCCATGCTGATGGTGTTAATGAATTCTTTATTTCTCAGGTGATAGATTCTCTCTTGCATCTTGACACTTCTAGAACAAAAATCTATGGTTCTGGTTTTCAAACCTTTTCTTCTTGTTTTTATATTTTTTTTGCCAGGCTGTAATGGAAAATACACGAGCAAATGACATATTGAAGCAAGCTCCTTTCTTGGTACCATTTACGAGCAGGGTTAAAATATTCAATGTATGTGGTTAACTGTTTATACTCAGTTTCAAGATGGGAGTGTCATTAATTGTGAATGATAGAATTGACTGTGTGTGTAAACAATAGTTGTTTTTTGGATTTCCCTTATTAGATAAATAATTATTATTTTTAAAGTCAAGTGACTGAACTAATTCTGAATTGCTTTTTATTTTTATTTTTTAAAATGTCTGTAACTATTTTCTTTCAATCCATTTATCAGTCACAGTTAACAGCAGTCCGGCAAAGACATGGGTCTAATTCTGTTTTTAGTAGAAATCGATTCAGAATACGAAGGGATCATATTCTGGAAGATGCCTATAATCAGATGAGTGCATTGTCTGAAGAGGATCTTCGAGGAGTAGTAAGTCTCTTTTTGTCTTTATGTCTATAACATATTCACACTTGCTATCTGTAGTTCTAAAAATAATTCTATGCATCTTTGTTGTGTCATAGAAAGACAACTATATGTTTGCTGTTATTTAGTACCAGACTAATTATGGTGGGCTGTTTACTTACAGATTCGTGTAACATTTGTCAATGAATTTGGAGTTGAGGAAGCTGGCATCGATGGTGGTGGAATTTTCAAGGATTTCATGGAGAATATCACTCGAGCAGCTTTTGATGTCCAGTATGGTTTATTTAAGGTTGTATTTAAGTGCCCTATATGAGTCAATAACTCTAACATTGAGATATTTTTGGTGGTTAGTAAAAGATGTGGCACCCACCAGTAACAGTTTTTCTTGCAGGAAACATATTTTCCCAAAATGTTGCCTTGCATCATGAGAAAGTTAAGATCAGGTTACCTCAAAGTTTTCTTGTAAACCAAAAATGGAGTCTAAAGGAAGCATTAGTTGTTACTAGAGATATTTTAAGAAAATGCATGTAGGTCGAAGTTCAGTTGCTAACTCCCCAAGTTACACAAAACCTTATAGAACATTTCAACTTTTTTATCTAGTCACACAACAAATTGAGAGTTTGGCAAATTACAGTGAATAGTACTTTAAAGCTCAGGGTTTATAAAGCATGAATGGTAAATTGTAGAGTTTTATTCTTAAAAGCTCAAGATTTGAGCTTTTTCTAAAACCACAGAAAAACTTTATGGGTCTTAAAGCCCTTTTCCCCACTTTTACACACCCCTTTTCCTCCAAAAAAAGCACTTAAGAGTTTTTAAAGCTCTTTAATGCACAACCATATAAGCCCACAATCTGGGAGGCATTCATCTTAAATAAATGTGCCATTTTGATACTGCGGCTAGTCCTGACGGCCAACTTTAAGAATTTGCAGTCCAAATACTTATTAATGTCTACTGATTTTTCCTCATTGTAAATATGTGCCTTGTGTTCTACTGATCCTCTGCTTGGATTTTATATCCAGGAAACAACCGATCACTTGCTCTACCCTAATCCTGGATCAGGAATGATACATGAACAGCATCTCCAATTTTTCCATTTTCTTGGAACTCTTCTTGCAAAGGTAAGATATGCGTTCCCTTGCTAGTGCATTTTTCCGTCATATGTTAGGGACCTGCATTTGGTTGGCTGAGACTTGAAGAGCATCCAATGCTGTTAGTTTCTTTACCCATATGCCATGCCAGGAACCCAAGTATTGACTAAATAATAGATAAATAAAGGCAACTTGTTCTAGAGAAATTGGAAAAGCTCAGTCCAATTTCTCTTACTTCTCCTATTCTTTTTTCCTTGGACTGCCTCTGTTTTTCATATTTTAAAGCATAGAATACAGAAGTGACCATCAACATTGTTAATCCTGGGGGTAACTTTTTCTCATGGGGGGAGTTCGCAGTTTCTTTATTGAGTCCAAGTTCTTCCAATTGATTTTAGAGGAAGGGGGTCATTATTTCTTGCTACAGATTTATGAGAGGGGCAAATTCTTTATGAGATCAGTTTTCATGGGCAAGAATGCAGTCCATTGGCTGATGAAGAATATTGAAGAACTTGTTATTGGGGAGAGTTCCAAACAGTTTTTTATTTTCGGAGAAGGTGACACTGCCCTTACTCTCCAAAGGAGCTCCAACTCTTCTGGTCAGTTCTTGCTATTGACTGAGCTCAAAGCTGGTGGGTTTAGGAGATCGATTATTATCCCTGAAGGCAAAGAGAATATTGGTTGCCTGAAGGCAAAGAGAATATTGGTTGGAGGGCTTTTGGTCTTGAACTAAGACAGTTGCTGAATCCATCCAACTATGCGGTGGTTGGATATGGTCCTCCAAAATTTATTCCTCAGGTGCGGAGGTTTAACTTGGAGGCTCAAAATTCTAGAACCTTTGTTGAAGTTGTGCAAGGCTCTCATATAAGAATAGAGGATAGAAAGCAACTAAAGCAGATAGGTTTCACAGCCAAGGGGAAGATGACACAGTTAGGAGAGAAGGAGAAGGGGGTGAATTTGAGACTTAAAGGGGCCAAAGTGGGAGATTTTCCGGTGGGCAAGTCTGATAAGGTGGAGGTGGTGGGAGGGGACAGGAGAGAGCAGAGCATTAATGAGGAGGTAGTGGTAGGTGAGCAATATCTGGTAGACACTAGGATTTGCTGCCCAAACTTCAGTTTGAATTCAAAAGTTTATAATAAGGGGAAGAAGAGTGATACTAGAAGATTTTGCTGGATAGGTAGAGGTCTTATCGTGGAGGTTGATGGGACAGGGAGCAGACGGGTTTTCTGGGATAGAAAGAAAGGGGGAGATACGTTGCTCAGAGGGGAATCACGGGTAGTGAATAGGGTCTGTAATAAGGAAGTTCCAAAGACCCTTAAATGGGTTGCATGAGGGAACAAAAAGGCTGAGAAATTGCATGTTTTGGGCCTGGGCTCAAGCCCATTGTTGACCGACACTTATAAGCCCCTTTTCAACTCATTCTTAACAGGCTCAAGTATTTTTGAAGTGGGTGAGAGCTCAGTTAAGGGCGATGGAAACTTAGCCAAGCCTTCAACATTAGAGGCGAGCTCCATGGATCCTCCCTAGTCCATCGTCCTTGAGCCAGAGGTGCCGGACCGGAGCAGCAGGCCTCCGACAGTGGTCGACGGTTCTTTCCCCGCCGGTGCTTGCTCGATGAGCTCACGGTGTTACCGAGTAAGTCCGATACGGCGTTCCCGTGGCCATCAGTTGAGCTCTTCCTCTCTAGTTTCTTCTGGAGCCTTTCGAGGGCTGGGCTTGTGGTTTTGGGTGACAATGATGGGGTCAAAGGGGGCTGGGACAGTTGTGCCAACCTAAGGCCATTTGCTGCCCTGGAACAGGATCAGTCCAGATTAGCAATGATACCCATGAAGGTTGTGAGTGATGCCCCTGAGGAGAGTGCTTTGGTGGTGGGAGAATTGAGTCACTCAGTTATGGGCTTGGGTGGAGAGGATAGCCTAGCAATCCCTTTGATGTCTATCACTCCTTTTGGGTTACCAGTGTCAGTTGAGTTGAATTGTGTTAATGAGGCATTGAAGTGTGTTAATACATTGGATATCTTTGGGTGGGTGAAGAATAGACTTCCTGGTTTTAGCAAACTGGTGGGGCTGCCTCTTAGCCGACATGAGAAGTTATGTATTGATTTGCTACAAAAGATTGAGAAGGAGATGAAGGATGCCAAAGTGCTGAGCAGGAAAGTTACAGTACCTAGAAAAGCTGTCAATAATAAGGAAAAAGGGTTGAGAGAGCTGAGGAATTTGCATTCTTCGGTTAATTATGATGGTAGGTAGAGTGTTGGCTTCTAAGCTTGCTTATCAGTTGGGTTTCTCTTGTCTTTATGAATTTAAAAATTCTTTCCTGGAATGTTAGGGGTCTGAATGATTGTCGGAAACGCTTGATAGTGAAAAATTTATTGCGTGAGTGGAAGTGTGATGTTATATGTCTTCAAGAGACTAAGCTTTTTGGTTTGGATAGACAATTGGTTGGCAGTTTGTGGAGTTGTCCTTATGTGAACTGGGTGGCTTTAGATGTGGTCCATACGGCAGTCGGGGTTTTGATGATGTGGGATAGGAAGGTCTTAGAGAGGTTGGAGGTTCTGGTGGGTTCCTTTTCTGTGTCTGTTCAGTGGAAAGGGGTGGGGGACGGCTTCGGTTGGGCGTGTTTTGGGGTTTATGGCCCATCGGATAACAACGCGAGGGGGCTAATGTGGGACGAGTTGGTTGGTATTTAGCAATATTGGAACGTCCCATGGTGTTGTATTGGGGATTTTAATATTGTCCGTTTTCCAAGTGAACGATTGGGTAATTCCCGCCTCACTCCGGCTATGGAGCTTTTTTCGGAGTTTATTGAGGACCTTAATTTGATTGATCTGCCTTTGGAGGGAGGGAGTTATACCTGGTCTAGCAGATCAGACCAGCTCTCGATGTCTAGGATAGATAGAGTTTTGGTATCTCATGATTGGTAAGAGCACTATCCGGATGTGATCCAGCGGATTTTACCTCGCCTTGTTTCTGATCATTTCCCTATTCTAGTGGAGGTAGGGGGAATGGCAAGGGGGAAAAGTCCGTTTAGGTTTGAGAATATGTGGTTAAAATCGGACGGGTTCCTTGAGAGAGTCCAATCTTGGTGGAACCGACATTCTTTCTCTGGCACTCCTAGTTTTGTGTTTGCCAAAAAATTGAAGGCTTTGAAAGAAGATATCAGTTAGTGAAACCGTTCGGAGTTTGGTCATGTTGGTCACAAAAAGTCTCAATTATTTGAGACTCTGAATTTTCTAGATGCCAAGGAAGGGGAGTTTGGCCTCTCTGCTGCAGAGACTTGTGAGAGAGCTGTGGTGAGATCTGAAGTTGAGAATCTTCTCTCGTTGGAAGAAATCTCTTGGAGACAGAAATCAAGAATGTTATGGATTAAGGAAGGAGACAATAACACCAAATTCTTTCATAGGGTGGCCAACTCCCGTAGAAGGTTTAACCATTTGAGTATTTTGGAGGTAGATGGGGTGATCTATGAGGAGGAGTCCGAGGTGGCGGCTCAAGTGATACAATTTTATAAAAATTTGTATCAGGAGGCGGAGGAGTGGAGGCCTTTTGCGGAAGGCTTGGAGTTTGATCAGATAGACAGGTTGGAGAGGGGCTGGCTTGAGAGGAGGTTTGAGAAGGAGGAGATTCTTCTAGCTATCAAGGAGTTGGCTGGGGATAAAGCGCCAGCTCCAGACGGTATCTCTTTGGCCTTTTTTCACCATTGTTGGGGAGTGGTGGAAAGAGATATTCTTGCAGTTTTTGAGGAGTTCTATCTTCACAATAAGTTTGAGAAGTCTTTGAACGCTACTTTCATAGCCTTAATTCCCAAGAAGAATGATGCTTCCAATATTCGAGATTTCAGGCCTATTAGCTTGGTGGGGAGCTTGTACAAGATTTTATCTAAGGTTTTGGCGAATCGTTTGAAGCTGGTTTTAGATCAACTAATCTCTGAGTCTCAGAATAGTTTTGTGAGAGGTAGATTCTTGACTCTGTCCTCATTGCCAATGAGTGCGTTGATAGTTGAGTGAAGAGTAAGACTCCGGGGGTTATATGTAAGCTTGACATTGAGAAAGCTTATGATCATGTGAATTGGGAGGCTCTTCTAGATCTATTGAAGAGAATGGGTTTTGGGGAGAAGTGGTGTAGATGGAGTCGCACTTGTATCTCTACTGTCCAGTTCTCTATTTTGGTTAATGGGGTTCCAGCTGATTTTTTTAGGAGCACGAGGGGTCTGAGACAAGGGGATCCTTTATCTCCTATGCTGTTTTTGGTCATTATGGAGGTTTTAAGTAGGATGTTGAAAAGAGTCGAAGGTGCCGGCTTGATCATGGGTTTCAAGGCTAATGGTAGGCGGGGGGAAGGGGAATGTGCATCGCATCTTTTGTTTGCGGATGATACTATTCTGTTTTGTGATGCGGAAGTGGAGCAGATCCTTCATGTTCGAATGCTTCTCCTCTGCTTTCAGGCTGTGACAGGTTTGAAGGTTAATGTCTCGAAGAGCGAGATGGTTCCAATTGGGGAGGTTAATAATTTGCAAGCATTGGCTGAGATTTTGGGTTGTAGGTTTGGGACTTTGCCTATGACCTACCTCGGTATGCCGTTGGGGGCTTCCCATAAGTCCCCCTCTATCTGGAACCCTATCTTGGAGAAAATTAAGCGGAAGTTAGCCGGGTGGAAGAAGCTGTATCTGTCAAAAGGTGGTAGACTTACGTAGCTTAAGAGTACTCTAGCTAGCCTACCTACCTATTATTTATCTCTCTTTACTATCCCCTCGCATGTGGCAAAAAAGATTGAGAAGATGCAAAGGGACTTCTTGTGGGGGGATTCAAAGGCTCATTTGGTGGGGTGGAATAAGGTGTGTGCTCCTAAGGCGAACGAAGGTTTGGGAGTAAGGAAAATAACTACCTTTAATCAAGTTTTATTAGGGAAATGGTTATGGCGGTTTGGGGTTGAAGAGAACCGTCTTTAGAGGAGGGTTGTAGCTTTGAAGTTTGGGGAAGAGTGGGGGGTTGCTCTTCCAAGTTGGGTAGGGGTGTCCACGGGTGTGGCTTATGGAGAAGTATCTGCAAAGGTTGGGAGGTGTTTAGAAGATTCATTCAGTTTGAGGTAGGGGCGGGAGATAGAGTGAAATTTTGGACAGATCTGTGGTGTGGGGAGTCACCACTCCATATTTCCTTCCCGATTGTGTATGGGATTGCTTTTAATAGAGAGGCTTTTGTAGCCTCTTCTCTCGAAAGGTTGGGGATTAAGGCTCGGAGAAGCTGGAATGTTCTCTTACTTAGGGATCCAAATGATTGGGAGTCAGGTGAGGTGGAGGATTTCTTTTGAACCTTGGGCTCTAATTTACCTAAATCTGAGCATGGAGACTGTATGAGGTGGAAGTTGTCAAAGAAGGGGGATTTTGACATCTGCTTTTTCTACAATAAGCTTCGGAGTCCCTCGCCTATCATCTTTTCTTGGAAAGGTATTTGGAAGGTTAAGGCTCCTCCGCGTGTCTCTTTCTTTGTTTGGAATGCAGCCTGGGAGAAGATTCGTACAGGGGATAATCTGCGGGGTAGAGGCTTTGATTTTGTTGACTGGTGCATTATGTGCCGATGTAGCGAGGAGACGGTGAATCATTTGCTACTCTATTGTGACAAAGCTCATAAGCTGTGAAGCTTGGTTTTCAGATCTTTTGGGATTTCTTGAGTTTTGCCAAGATCGGTTGCAGATACGTTTTTTGGTTGGCGGAATTGGTTGGGAAAGCACAATTCTAGCATTTGGAATTTAGCCCCTCTATGCCTAATGTGGTGTATTTGGAGGGAGCGAAACTGGTGAACTTTTGAAGACATGGATAAATCCGATGACCAGTTGCTAGCTTTCTTTAGTGGCTCTCTTTTTGATTGGTCTAGGGTTTGGGGACTCACCTCTTGTGATTCTCTCCCTTTGTTCCTCAGTTCTCTTCTTTGTTCTTAGTTCTTTGTTGGTTGTTGTTTGTTTTGTTGTTTTTCTTGTTTGTTTCCTTTCCTGCATCCCTTGTGCTGCCTTATGATGTTTTCATGAGGTAGTTTCTTGATTATACATCTTTCTTACTTATCAAAAAATAAATAAATAAATAAAGGCAACTTGCCTAGTTATCCCTTTTCATCGAGGAAGGCAATTTATGAGAAGCAGTTTGGTCAGAAATAAACGATGAAGCATGCAAATGACATGACTAACATGAATTGATTTTTTTATTATCAGTTAAGGTGACTGTATCTGCTGCTTCTGAGCAGCAGTAAAATGCTATTGGGATAGGCTGCTCAATCAGCTTACTTTAATACTCCGATATAAAGTTATTTAAATTTTGGATGATTTTAATTTGTCATTGTGCTAATTTAATTCCTTCTATGCTTTCTGATGCGACCTAATGTAGCTCTTGTCCTTGTAGGCTATGTTTGAAGGCATTCTTGTTGATATACCATTTGCAACATTTTTCTTGAGCAAATTAAAGCAGAAGTAAGGTTTCAGAATGACTTCCTGCTTTATTCATTTCAATAGCTTGTTTGCTTTTTCATTTTTTTTCCTCTGAATTATTTATGGCTATAGTTGAATCATGTTACAATCTGCACCTGAAATGGGCAAATCAAAGTTACTTAAGCATACCAAAGTTTGTGCGAAAACATAATATACTGGGGAAAAAGACTGGAGTTTTTAAAAGCTGGATCATATCTGCTGCAGATGTGGGTATATACCGATTGAAAAAATATGATAGGGTTCACTTTTTTGTATTGAAGATTCATGAGAAACGACAAAAATGTATTAATTTATAGCCAATATTTTTAGGGTTACTTCACCTTATAGTTGATCTGAAGCCTTTACTATATCACTTTTGGAGATGACAATTAGGTTAATCAGATTTGGGCCCACTTTTTCCCCAACACCCATTATCGCACTTCTGCTCCTGCTTTTTTTGAATGTGCTATTGTGTCACCCGTTCATTTATCACCTGTGAGATTGTTATACACCTGACTGGTTATTTTCATTTTTTGACATCTATGGATTTATGTACAAGTAATTATTATTATTTTTTTTTGAATTTTATTGTTTATGATCCCCAAAAAATTTTATTTGACCACATTTTCTGCCATCATTATGATCACACAAGGGGGGAGAGAGAGAGAGATTCTATCTCGTTATTGTATACAAAATGAATGAACTGATGAATGTGACATGCTATACTTGCTGTGGATTGCCAATGCCATTAAGTAATTCTGGAGATTTAGTAGCTGTATTATATGTAATTAGTAGCACCCCTAGTATTGGAGTTGAATAAATTGTGGGAAATGTCTAACGTTTTCACACTTCTCTTTGTTGATTTTTTTTCATGACGAATCATATTTAATGTTTTCCCTGCAGTATCATATCTGACATGTACTTTTTTCTTTTTGAATAGGTATAATTATTTGAATGACTTGCCGTCATTGGACCCAGAATTGTATCGCCATCTTATTTTCTTGAAGGTAATGTTTTGCTGTCTTCCCTTCATATTTTCATGTCTTATGCTATGTTAAATTTGGCTGACAGGCCTACATATTTTTTCATATCGTCATTCATGTCTCTGTTACAACATGGCAAAACTATACCAGATCTGACCAACTGCCCATCCTACCTCCTCTTCATGGTTTTAGAGATGGCTGGTTTGTTACCTTTAGTCTAATCTTAGACAAAGAGCAAGGCTGCTATAATCAGCTAGAAGAAAAGAATGATTCTTATATCATGACCAATTTCATGGATGACCTGTGCTTATTTAGTTTATGGTCTGCGTCATCTCTTTTCTTGTAAAATCGATAAGGCGCTTGTAGTGGGTTATGTGATATCCATACTTGTACCATTGCTACAGGGAAGTCAATGGCATTCTTTACAAGTTTTGGAAGTTGGGACCCTTTTACTTATTGTTGATTTTTAAAATCTTTAGTCTTTACTTTTGTGTTTGCCCCACTATGTTTATAATTAAAAGGCCAATGCCTGATTACTAATTCTTTTTACCCTTTATTTTCACTCAAATGATATTTAGATTAGTGTTGCATGCAGATGATCATGTACCTCCATTTTCTTTCCTTTTAAAAAAAAAATGGAGGGGAGAGGGGAGTGGGCCCTTCTTTGCTTGATAAGGAAAATTAGAAGGGATATTTATATTTCCATAGGGCATCCTTTCACACCCTCACTGGTTATTCTAACCAGAAGCACTCTCTCTTTGCTCATTTATTGTGACAGCATTATGAAGGTGACATTTCAGAGTTGGAACTGTATTTTGTTATTGTCAATAATGAATATGGAGAGCAAACAGAAGATGACCTTCTTCCAGGAGGAAGAAACTTGCGTGTTACTAATGAGAACGTTATTACATTTATTCATCTTGTAGCCAATCACCGTTTGAATTTTCAGGTAGTGTAATCCTCTTCATTTGTTCAAGTTTCATCCCAGTCTGTATCTTCTTTTATATTGTTATGACATGATTAGTAATATTGCTTTCAGATACGTCAACAAAGTTCTCATTTCTTGAGGGGTTTTCAGCAACTTATACAGAAAGATTGGATTGACATGTTTAATGAGCATGAACTGCAGGTACTTTTGTCCACTCTATCTTCATAAGTTATGCTTTGTTGGATGAAACTCTCATAATATTATTTACTTCTAGCCGGGAATTGCTTTTGAAGGGATCTATACATCAGAAGATTCTTGGTGAATGCATTACAATATAAATACGTAACAGATAATAAATGTAAAGTTGCACATCATTTTAAAAAAATTAATTAATGGTCCTAATGGTTGATCTGTGAATTAAGATATTTGGATGTGGTTATCATTGTGAAGCCTGCAGCTTCAGGTACAATGTTTTTTCTGGACCATTAACTTGCTCTGCTTTCTTTTGTTTTTCTTCTTTTGCTGGAAAATCCATTGTATTAGAGCACCACAGAAAGTTGTGTCTTGCTTGTAAATAGTGTAAACAGTCCAATAAAAAAATACAGTGATTTCACCCATACTGACTTATTCCAAATTGTAGTGTTAGGAATCCAGATGATTTGTTCTTATCTGTTGTATGTTTTAGTTGCTATTTTTTTATTGATAGTTCAACCCTGATATACATGCTATGATATGTTTTCCTGCCGTCTCATAATTTCAGATGAAAATCATAGGGGCGGCTTCGTCTACCCAAGAATGTACTTTGTGTTTGAGCAGTTAAAATGAATTACAAAACTTTATCACCTATAATAGCAATGCACTTGAGCTCTGATTCAAATTGCACTTCCTCCCCTTGTAAGAGCAAGGTGGAGGGTGAAAATATAATAGCATCTTATTTGTCACTTGAGGGCAAGTGCATGATGTTGCAACTTGCAATGTGACAATTTATTTTCCTTTCTTTTAGAAATTTAACGTATCATATTGATCTTTACATCCCACTTTGACACTTTTTTTTTTTCCAGCTTCTGATTTCAGGTTCACTTGAAAGCTTGGATGTTGATGATCTACGATTGCACACCAATTATGCAGGTGGCTATCATAAAGTAAGATTCCATTTTAATTTTATCTTTTTATTTATGTACTCAACAAAGTGGCTTTAATTATATGTATGGCGCAGTATAAATCCATATATAGTTTGTTGTGTTTGTTGTAGTGTCTTTGTAGTTACTGGATTGTTTATATGTATTCTCCTAGATGGTTCTTGCCCAAGATGAACGTAGTGATCACTACATAGATACTGCCTTCCGCTCTTTTTTTGTCATTAAAATAGCAACTGGGCTGCATGTACTTTCTCAAGGGCATAAAGAAGAGTTAGACTTCTTGCTGCCAAGCTCTCTGGCATTTTGAATTACTAGAGTTTTTATCCCAAATTGCGTGATCGTATTTCTGGGTTTCATTCCAATGAAGCATACAATTTAATGTAGATATTTATGATGCATAAGTTTTACATGGCATGATAACAAGATGACATTTAAAACATATACTATTGCTCATTTTACAAAACCAGAATTTTGTTTCTTATGCTTTCCAATTGCAATTACTAAATTTTTATTGTTCAAGCAGGATCATTATGTCATAGATATGTTCTGGGAAGTCCTCAAAAGCTTTTCATTGGAAAATCAAAAGAAATTCTTGAAGTGAGTTATATAATCTACGATAGCATCCATTCTGTTTATTTATGTAGGCTGCTTTAATTTTATGTATTTTGTTAGCTTTAAAAAAAAATGCATATTAAAAAGGATGATTTACTAGATTGGAGTTTTTTCAGGTTTGTGACTGGGTGCTCACGAGGACCCCTCCTTGGATTCAAATATCTTGAGCCTTTATTTTGCATACAAAGGTAATTGTTTGACCGATTTTAATTTGATAAGGGGAATTATAACATTTGATCTTGCCAAGAGCCTTGCAGCTCAACTGGTTGGCACCTCTTGGTTTTTCCAGTAGGCATTGAGTGTTCAAATCCCCCCACTTCCATTGTGACTATAGAATTATCAAAAAAATTATGGTATTTCATAGTAGCCGAATGGCTTTGAGAGTGTCTCAAATCTTTTCCCCACCTCTTTCTCTCTCTCTCTCTCTCCATCTCTCTAGTTTGACCGTTTGTTTGCCTCTCTTATTTTAGGGCTGCGGGTAATGCTTCTGAGGAGGCTCTTGACCGGTTACCAACATCAGCTACTTGTATGAATCTTCTAAAGCTTCCACCATATAGAAGGTTTGTCCCAGTCCTAACTTCCTTTCTGGAAATGCAATGAGTTTTTCTTGGGACCATATAGTGTCTTCTCTCCCAAAAACAAGGTTTGGAGTTATGGGTTCAACCTCAAGCACTTATGTAGTCATGTATATTCTAAAGATCCTGCCATATTACTAGAAGATAACAATCAAAGTAAAACTAATGAAAAAGAGAGAGTGTTGTACTATATCCATATGGTACCTTCAAGAGCACAATTTATAACCTCACCAGAAATAGGTTGTAAGTCAGCCTTCTTTGATAAGTGCAATCATCCCAATATATTAATCTAAGAAATATTATGTTGTTTAATTATGTACTTGTTTGTGAATGACATAAGCGTAACCCCAAAGTCCTTTATTTTTGGAAGATACACATGCAGTTAGGAATATGACATAAAAAGTTTCTAAAATCTTCTAAACTTTCACTCTCTTTTGTGGATGTCTACCACTTGCCACATCTTGCCAGAAAACTCTGATCATCTGATCATTTGGACCAGTTTTGGCATTGATTTTTTTTTTCTCACTTAAGGACCTACATGCCTTCATTAGCACTTCCTTTTCTACTGAAAGAAGGCCCAACGCAAGTGTAGCCAAATATCTAAATTCATAATCAGCCTAAGAATAGATATTTCTTTTTAAAGAAAAAATTTCTGAACTGTTTACTTTGCCTCGTTATTTGTTCTTGTCAATTGTTGTCTCTAATTTCTTGTGTCACTTTCTATTGAAGATTATTCATTCTTTGATGACATGCTTTTTTTACAGCAAAGAGCAACTGGAAACAAAGTTGCTTTATGCTATAAATGCTGATGCTGGTTTTGATTTGAGCTGATTGACCCGCATTACAACTATGCCAAATGTATGTCAAGTGGAGGAAAACTGTCGGTAGACAGTCTGTGACTCTGATCTGTGTTATCGGTTTTATGTTTCTGCATTCCTGGAAGTGTCAAGGACCATCAGAAGTTCCTAGAAGACTACAAAGATCGAAAGGCAGAGTGTAGGCTGATTAAACTGGCATGTAAATGATATTCTGGCCAGCCTGCTTATTTAAGTTCAAAATGTACATAAGTGATATCTATAAAATAGACCGGCATTGTGTAGTGCAGGCATGCAGGACTAGTTGGTCTTATGAATGTGATCTTTTTGTAGACTGTAATTTTTTTTAAAAGGTCTCTTATATGTTTGTGTAAATGAGAAGGGATGACCACGACAATCAAAAGAAAAAAGCAAAAAGAAAAAAATAAAAAAGAATAAAAAAAAGGAAGTGATGACCACATGTAAGCAGGTCTTTGTATAAAATTCAGTGCTTAGGCAGTTTTCTAATTTTTCCACTTTTTTTTTTGTCCCTACCTTGCATATATATGATGTGTTGTAAATTAGAGGAATGAAGGAGTCTCATATTTCTAATATGCTCAGTTGCTCGCATTGTAAACTGATTTAATAACTATTATTGTGGCATAATAATGATTTTTATTTCGTCTTTTTGTTGGTTGAGCCACCTGGGAACCAAATTTCGAGAACATGTTATTTGTATTAATGTTGTTTCTCCTGTGTGAATCCTTGTTATGAAATTTTGAATGATGTCCTCTCTTTCTGCTTCATCTGTTTCACTTATTGGCCTCCAGAAAGACTATTACACTACGCTACATTATAAGCTTATAAGTAGGAGATAATTTGAAGCTATTAAATAAAATGGTAGCTATGTATTATTACATTGGCATTTTAGCTAAAGAGTATGTTTTATATGGTTGCTTTTTAATAGTTTTACCGTGATCAGTAGCAACATTCCAAGACGTGTTTACTTAGTTCTTTTCATGGGAAAACTTGGGTTCTAATTTTGTGAATATAGTATCTCTCTAAACTAATCTGGAAAAAAACTCTTCAAACTTCTCATATATTTTTGTATTGAGTGTGAATTTTGAAAATCTAATCGTATATTTTTATTATATCTTTAATGCTTGCAAAATTTTAAGAAAATCAAATATAAATTGCTATATCATCAGACAAATGTAAAAATTTCAAATTTTTGTGATTTAAAATTGTGTATAAAAAATAAGTTTATTGATTGAATGGTAAATAAAATTTAATTTGAATAAAATTTGATATACATGTTAAGAACATAAGGGGCATTAAATTCATTGATTCAATGGTTAAATTTTTAAAATTCACACTTAAAAAAGAAATATATGAGAAGTTTGAAACTTTTTTCCAAACTAGTTTTGAGAAAAATTTTGTCCCCATCTCTACTTATTTTTATTTTAAAGGAGTGAAAAAAAAAAAAAATTATGAGAGCTGATTACTTGTTAATATTGTTATTATTATTAGGTTTATTGTTATTATTACGCTTGTTTCGTATTGTTTTTTACTTTATTGCATTTGCCTCAGCAAAAAGGTGACTAAAATCTTGCTAGCATTAATATTGATATTATTATTAGGTTTATTGTTATTATTACGCTTGTTTCGTATTGTTTTTTACTTTATTGCATTTGCCTCAGCAAAAAGGTGACTAAAATCTTGCTAGCATTGCACTGCTTGGATTCCCATTTAGATCGGACTTGTTAACGAATATTAAGAATCTCCAAGTTTTCAGTCTGTTTCTTAAGGGCGCATAGTTGATGAAGCAATTAGTTTTAACGTTATAAATTGGGTATCAAGTGATTTCTTATTGATAATATCATTCTTTGTAGTATTCTATTTTTGTGTTTCGATTTTCATTCCCTTTTTCCATTATCTATCTATATCAAAAAGGAAAAGCTCATCTCCAAATCAATTTGGAGCAAAATTCCTCTTATAAAATCATCTCTGTAAACTTTAAGTATTATAACTTACTTACTTTTAGTATTATAACTTCTCTAATGAGTTATATGACTTGTTTAGATAATATAAATTGATAATTTTATGAGTTATCACGTAATGGGTTAAAGAAGATTTCACCAAAAAAAAAAAAAAAAAAATCCTTTTTCATCTCAAAAAAGTTTTAAGGTTATAAATTGGAAAATTCTCTCTCACTTGCATATTAGACCATGGGATTAAAACACAAACATTTGAGACATTGTAATCTTTTAAATTTATGATTCCAAAAAATCTAATAACTTGTAAACTTTTTCACTAACTTTCTTGACAATGGTTGAAGTGATATATTGTCATTAATTCATAATAAAAGTATGGTTGGTGAAGAGTTATGTAAAAATGATATCCTCATCATGATTTGTCACTTTAATATTGCCGTGATTTTTGCCTACTTCAATTGGTAATGTCAATTGGTGTCTACAATATATAAGAGTTATCTTGTGCACATGATCATTCTCTTTAAAATGAGAAAGTATTTCTTACACTTGCATAAATTTTATAAGTCTGATGCATAATAGATTTTTTCCTTCAAAACCTAAAAAAAATGCAATTTTCACTTTCAAAAATCTATACTTTATGTAAATGAAATGGTGAAATTAATACCTCGAAAATCTTTCATGATCAAAATCATTTTTTTTTTTCCCAAAAAAAAAAAAAAATCATTTTAACTCCGGGGAAGGAAAATGGATTTACATTTGAGAAATTGACGAAAACATTTATTAATTTCCCCCCTTATTATTTTGTGCCGGATGGTATAAATTCGGAGGCGTCGACTGGCGTGTAATTGCACAATCTCTCTCAAGAGGCTCCAGAAGGGTCCGAAGCTCTCTAACGGAGTCTGCTAATTTCATTTCATTTAAAAATCACAAACAGAATCTAACTTTCAGATTCATAGACACAGAAAAAAGAAAAAAAGACAAAGATGGTGAAGGTTCGCATGAACACGGCGGATGTGGCGGCGGAGGTGAAGTGCTTGCGAAGGCTAATCGGCATGCGATGTTCCAATGTCTACGATCTCTCCCCCAAGGTCTCTCTCTCTCTCTCTCTCTCTCCTCCCCTTTTCCATAAACCCTAATTAATTTCCATTTGATCTCTTCTAAGTATTCACCACCTTTAATAGCTTAAACCAGTACAACAAAACCTTACACACACGCACACATGTGATTCTTTATTACTTGTTTGGTGAATTCTCTGATATAATATGAGCTTTTTTGATGCAATTCTTTGAATTCTTGCGAGGACTAGTTAAATGGAGAACTGCTATGAAGACATACTTCTATGATTGATAAATAGCCTGATAGGATGTGGTGTTGAATTGATTTTATCTATTTTTGAATGTTTAATTTAAGTATCATGTTGGACTCATTGAATTCTTAGTGTGTAATATGTTATGAATTTGGTTATGGTGTGAATTATTTGCATACATGCAGAGGATTGATTTGTGTGTGTGTGTGGCCGATTATTATATGTTTGATGAATGGTCTGACAGGATGTGATGTTGTATTTATTTATTTTGAATGTTTAGTTTATGTATATGTTGGAAAGATAAAAAGTGTGTAATGTTGTGTCTCGTATTGGTTATGGTATGAATTATATGCAGACATATATATTCAAGCTGATGAATAGTAGTGGAATCACGGAGTCCGGGGAGAGCGAGAAGGTTTTGTTGTTGATGGAAAGTGGTGCCAGATTGCATACTACTGCATATGTTCGGTGAGTCTTTCTTAATATGCATTACAGAACTTTTTCCTCTTGTTATCAGCAAGTGTTTGGTTGCCGAGTAATCCAATCAGGAAAAGAAAGAAATAATTATCTTTTGGTTCTCTTTTTATTTTTAAATGCATTCATAGATCTGCCTTTTTTTTTTTTTTTTTTTTTTTTTTTTTTAATTAAGAAAGGAAAAACTCTTATTTTTTTTGATAGCAAGTACAACTGTAGGAAATTCTTACAATTGTTTATACATGTCTCTATTTTCTTACTTTCTTTTGCTGACTTGCAAATAGGGGCATAGCCAAAATTTTTTGCCTTAATTTTTTTTTTTTTTTTTTGGGGAGTGGTGGGGGGGGGGGGGGTGGTATTGATACATCAATCAAGAGACTCAAGATAAATCCAAAACATTATCATTTACCTAGTGAAATTCTTGGAAATTTTAATATAATTTTTAAAAATTTCCCATTTCTGAATGCTGCCAAGCAAAATCACCATTCTTTCGATGCATTTTTTTGTTTCTTTCTAAATCTCTTTTATTCTTTCTAGTATTATTGTCCATAATGTTAAATATTCCCTATTAACCTATTCCTTTATGCAATATAATGAATTCAGCATTTTAAAGGTTGGGCCTTGGTGTGATGGCAAGTGTCTTCCATCAAAAGCGACAGGTTGTAGGTTCGAGTCTAGGAATTAGCCTCTCCAAAAACAATTGGAGTAAGGCTGTCTACCATGACCACTCCCAGGCCCTGCAAAAGTGAGGGCCTTGTGCATTGAGTACCACTTTTTTGAGTTTCAATAAAGTGTTGACATATAATTGAAAACTAAAACAAATTCATTACTCACAAGAAAAAAAAAAGGTTTGATTATTGAGAACCAATTTTTTTTCCATGGGCGCGGTTGGTTAGAAAGGGGTAGAACTTTCTTTTTTTAGGGAGCCACCTAAGCCAGTTATTTTTTGGTAGACTATTGGGCCAGTGAGTTAATATTAAATTTTGAGAGGTCATTGATTTAGCTCAAATTTTGGGGGAGTGGCACTGCCTGCAAAGTAAAAAGGAAGATAGAAAAAGAAACAATTAAAACCACTGAGCTCTGTATTTTACCATCAATAGGGACAAAAGTAATACACCTTCAGGATTTACTCTCAAATTGAGGAAGCATATTCGCACCAGAAGGCTTGAGGATGTACGGCAGCTTGGATATGATCGGGTATAACTATAACCATGCAGAACTTCTTTCATGCTTCAGACTGCATCAGAATTATTTTTCTTTTTTTGTTGTTCCTTCATCTGAATTATTTTAATGAATTTTTTTATTTTTTACCCTAACCTCCTTACAGATTATTCTCTTTCAATTTGGGCTGGGGTCTAATGCACACTATGTTATATTGGAGCTATATGCCCAAGGAAATATTCTCCTCACAGATTCTGATTTTATGGTTCTGACTCTTCTCCGGTCACACAGGTTGGTGATTCAGTTGTGCATTTTGTTCAATGAAATTTGTATGCCTTACCTCAGAATTCACGACATACCTGGTTCATCAGTAATTTATGATATATAGACTCCTTTGCAGCCCAATGCACTGATTGGCTGATGTTTGAAGAGAAACAAAGCTGGGGTTTTTGCAATCTTTGTCTTCATTCAATTCTTTTATTAAAGTAATTTCATGAAGAAATTTAGTAAAATCCATTTACTAAGTAGCATTGCTATTGTTTTTTTTTCCTTTCCCCTTTTTCCCTATATTGAGTTTAAGAGATAGAGTTATGATGCAATCGCCAATTTATAATAGCTTGCAAATGTGCTTTGTAATATTATTTACTCGCATCTATTTAGTTGGCTTATTTGAGAATTTTATGGAGGTATCAAGAATTATCTATTCACAATGTTTCTTGGTCATGAAACAGAGGTCACTAGTTCGAACCTTCCCTTTTCCCTCACCTTGGGGCCCAAACTCACTTATATTAAAAAGAAAAAGAAAAAAGAAAGAAATATTTGCTGGTCATGCTCTAGGACTAGGAAGCATAGACACTTCATTTGGGGGTGCCATACCCATGTCAGACACGTCTATGACACCTCTGCATGCATGTCCTAGCCTTCTTTTTTTTTTTTTTTTTTCCTTTTGTCGGAAAAATTGCAGGACATTGGAGGGGCACTTATCTATCTTGAACAATTATCTAGTTATCTTTTATTTACTCTTTTGGATCTTATTCTTAGTTTGTATTGTAATTTCAAAACATTTTTTTTTTGTAAGTAATAAAACTTTTATTCAAAAATACTGAGCATCATGTTCACAATGGTTAACATTCTGATCAGGAAAAAATACAGCAGGTTCAAAAACTTAATCTAATAGAGTGTAAGAAATTAGAAATGGAAATACAATTCGTAAAACTCCAAACACGCACCCACTGAAACAAAGTACCGAAGAGAAGAGCTTTTAAAAGGTCTAAGGTTCTCTCCTTGTCTTCAAAGATGCGTGTATTATGTTCTGTCCAAACCAGCCACATTAAACATGTTGGGACCATATTCCATATGGTTGACAGATGCTTTCCAAACTAGTTTCTCCAAGCAAAGAGGAGAGCTAACTGTCTTCGGCATTACCCAATGGATCCCAAAAACCTCGAAAATTGCCCTCCATAATGCATGAGAAAACTTACAGTGGAGAAGAAGATGATCCACGGTTTTCCCATCACAATAACACAAACAACACTTGTTAACCGAGGACTGACCTCTCTTAACTAGATTATCAATAGTGAGTATCCTATCCTTAGCTGCTGCTCATAAGAAGAAAGACACCCGTTTAGGCACCTTTGCACACCAAATACACTCCCAAGGAAAAACCTCATTGTAGGGTCTAGACAATGACTTATAGTAAGAGCGCACATCAAACAACCCATTCTTAGTCAATTTCCAAGTCAAAGTATCATCCCCCTCACCCCTTGGCATATGGGAATACAGAAACTCAATGAAAGAACAAACATGTTCCTACTCCCAATCCTCTGGAGCTCGACGGAAATGAAAATTCCAGCTCCTACTTCCCCCTTCTAAGGCAGATACAATGAGGTCAGAAATCCAAGCCTCTTTAGATCGAGATCGGGTAAACAGATCAAGAAAAAGGTCCTTTAGAGGATTACTCCCACACCAAGGATCATGCCAGAAACTAATATAGTGACCTTCCCCCACATTATACGCTACTTGTCCAAAGAGCTTCTTTGCTCCTTCTCTAATGCTCTCCCACATCCCACACCCATGAGTACCTCTTACAATTTTAGTGCACCAGCCTCCACTTACCAAGCAAAGCTTAGTTAAACAACCCAACCCTCCAGACCCCCAAACCACCATCCTCCTCCGGCAAACAAACCTTCTCCCAAGCGATCAACGGATATTTAAAAACATCCTCGGATGCTCCCCAAAGGAAATTCCTATGAATCCTTTCTAGTCTAGTTGCCACCACTTGGGGAATAGTAAACAAGGATAAAAAATAGGTGGGAAGACTAGAGAGGGCACTCTGTAATAAAGTAAGCCTATTGCCTTTCAATAGATATAGATGTTTCTAGCCAGAGAGTTGCCTCTCCATCTTTTCTATAATAGGGTTCCATATCGATGAGTCTTTATAATAAGCCCCAAGTGGCATGCCCAAATAAGTCATGGGCAAGCTACCCACCTTGCAGCATAAAACACGGGCCAAGACATTCAAATTCTTAACATCACCCACCAGCACAATCTCACTCTTACCATCGTTGACTCTCAAGCCTGTAATAGCTTTGAAAAACTTCAAACCATTTGAATGTATAGTAACTATTCTCTCAAGGCATCACAAAACAAAATGATGTCATCAGCAAAAAGAAGAAAAGAAATTTTCAAACATTGTCGGACGAGATCCTGCCTGAAAACCACAAAGAAAACCACCATCTTCCGTTTTCTTCAACAACCTGCTCAACACCTCCATAATCAAGAGAAATAACAATGGAGACAGGGGATCCCCTTGGCGGATACCACGAGAACTACCAAAAAAACCCGCAAGAGACCCATTCACCAGAATTGAGAATCTAACTGTAGAAATACAGGCTCTAATCCATCTCCCCCACCTTGCCCCAAAACCCATCCTCTCCATAAGATATAATAAGGCATTTTTATTCTCATGGTCATATGCCTTCTCAATGTCCAACTTAACAATGACCCCAAGAATACCACTCTTCAATCTCCTTTCCAAGTATTCATTGGCAATTAGAACCGAATCTAGGATTTGCCTCCCCCAACAAAAGAATTTTGAGAAGCAGATATCAACTTATCCAAAACCCCGCGAAGTCTTTGTGCCAGCACCTTAGCCAAAAGTTTATAAAGGCTACCCACAAGACTTATTGGATGAAAGTCTTTAATATTGATTGCATTGACTTTCTTAGGGATCAAACATAGAAAATTGGCATTGAGAGACTTCTCAAAAATACACTAACTATGGAAATCCACAAAAAAAGCCGTAACATCTTGTTTTAGTACGCTCCAACATTTTTGGAAGAATGCCATAGTAAAACCATCTGGCCTAGGTGCCTTATCACCTTCTATCTTCGTAAGAGCCTCTAGAACCTCCTTCTCAAACTCCCTCTCCAAAGAGTACCTCTCAACTTCGTCTAAACATGCAAAGTCTAAACCATCAACAAGTAGGCCTCCAAGATTCTGGCTCCTGATATAATTTCTTATAAAAATCCACTACCTGATTCGTAATTTTAGACTCATCCTTATAGAGAACCCCCTCAACCTCCACCCCCCTAATCTGATTGGTTCGCCTATGAGAGTTGGCGAGTCTATGAAAAAAGCGAGTGTTATTATCACCTTCTTTAATAAACAATGCCTTAGGTTTTTGCCTCCACGAAATCTCTTTCAAAGAAGCCAAAAAATCTGTATTAGATTTAACCACCACTCTTCTGTCTCTGTCTGCTTGGGTCAAAACTTGCATCCCCTCTTTCATATCAATGTCTAAGAGTTCAGTCATCAAGCATTTTTTCCTAAAAGAAACATCCCCAAAAACATGCTTGTTTTAGTGTTTCAAGTCCCCTTTGTGAGCCTTCAGTTTACATGCTAGAATATAACTAGGAGGTCCCAAAAAATGATAACTACTCCACCATTGACACACCATATCCACAAAACCCTCTACCTTTAACCACATATTTTCAAATTTGAAAGGACTCCTCCCCCTAGACATCCCTCCTGCCTCCAATAGTAGAGGATAGTGATTCGACACCACCCTAGGAAGAATTCTTTGGGTCACATCTAAGAAATGATCCTCCCAATCTGCAGACACCAACACTCTATCAATTCTGGACATGGAGGGTCTATTAGAGTCACGAAACCACATGAACTCACCTCCCTCCAAAGGCAAATCAACCAAAGAGTGTTTTGCAATAAAATCCGAGAATTTAAACATGGCTGGACTGTACGAAGAAAATCCAAGTCTTTTAGACGGATATCTAATAATATTGAAATCTCCAAACAAACACCAAGCCAAAAGCCACCGTGATCTCACAATGTCTAGCTCTGCCCATAATCATTTATTAGTCATAAATTTACTTTATTATCCATTATTGCTCTAAAATTTATATATGTTTAGCTTTATATGAAAAATAAATGCTTAACAAGATTTAATATTATAAATAAAAATATATATAATAATTAATTAATATGTTTATCCCAGTCGTGTCGTGTCCTAATTTTTTTGAAATTGCCATGTCGCCGTGTTGTATTAGTGTCCGTGCTTCCTAGGTCATGCTTTTTCCTTGGGAGGCTCAACTGCTTAGTGTGGCTAGGATTTTTTGCCTGATTGATTTTAATATTGTTGGATGTTAGTACTTTTTCCTTAAAACATTAACAGGATAACCTTTGCTAGCTCTTCCTTTGCTTTCTTGTTTAGTGGTAAAAGTGAAACCATTGTTTTTTCTCTCGCTCTCTTTTTCCCTGTTGAATTTAAATATTAGTTAGATATTAACAACTCATCAACAACAGGGATGATGATAAAGGGTTTGCAATCATGTCACGCCATGTTTATCCAACTGAAATTTGTCGAGTTTTTGAGAGAACTACTGCTGCAAAGTTGCAAATGACCCTTACTTCTTTTAAGGAGCCTGATAAAAATGAACCCATTGACAATAATGATGCTGGAACTAATGTGTCTGCTACAGCAAAAGAAAAGCAGGTTAGCCGGAAAGGTGGGAAGTCATCTGAGTCAAGTAAAAATACCAGTGATGGTACTCGGAACAAACAGGCCACATTGAAAAACGTTCTTGGGGAGGGACTGGGCTATGGACCTGCACTTGCTGAGCATATTATACTAGATGCTGGTCTTATTCCTAATACAAAAGTTTCACAAGATAACAAGTGGGATGATGAGACAGTTCGGGTTTTGCTCCAAGCTGTTATGAAGTTTGAGGACTGGCTGCAGGATATTATTTCAGGAGAGAGAATTCCTGAAGGATTCATTTTGATGAAGAAACAAAATTTGGGAAAGGACTCTGTCTCATCTGAACCAGGGAGTGCTGGCCAGGTTAGTGTAGTAGTCCTTTGTCCATTTTCCTTGACATGCACCAGATCAGAGTGCAGTTATTATTTTATCTTTGGTTTGGCATATTCTTCTCATTCTATCAACTAACCTTATTCTTGAATCTCTTTTCAGAGATTGATAAAAATAAATGACTTTATGTATTTGTTATTATTATTTTTTTGATGGATAACGAAAAATTTTATTAAGAAAAAAATAGTTAACCCGAGTACATTGGAGATGTACTATGGGGGAAAATCAAGAACCAAAATTACAATGATCAAGTAAAAGAGGAAGAGAAAAACAAGAAAATGCGACAGGGCCACACTCCAAACAAGGAGAGTGTGTAAGAAAAATGACATGATCTCTAGTAAAGACCATTCACATCCCTCAAAACAGCGAACATTTCTTTCCTTCCAAATACAACACATCAAACAGTGCAGCACAAGTCTTCAAAAATCTATATTGCAATGCCGCCCAAATTTACCTTGCCAAGATTCAAACAACTCAATAACCTTAAGTGGCATAAACCAATGCAGCCCAAACAAACAAAACACCAACGACCACAATTCACAGGCTAAGGAACAATGAAGTAGAAGATGATCCATTGACTCCCCACACCTCTTGCACATGTAACACCAATTGAGAACAACAATATGTCTTTTGTGAAGGTTACAGTTGTGAGAATCTTACCTAAAGAAGCTGACCATGAAAAGAAAGCTGCCCTTGGAGGAACCTTTGATTGCCACACCAACCTCCAAGGGAAGGAGGGTAGAAAGAAAGATAAAAACTACTAACCTCAAACCCTCTACTCCTAGCTAGCTTCCAACAAACCTTATCAGGACCAACCCCCCGCACTTTTGAAGAGTAAACAATGTTCATGAACCGATCAAAAGATTCTTCCTCCCAATCTTGCGGTGTACGAAAAAAATGAAACTTCCAATGCAGCTGCCCACCAGACCAGCCCATAACCTCCGCCATTGAAGAATCCCTTGCCTTGCTAAGACCGTAAAGTTCTGGAAAAGCCTCTTTGAGGGAACAATCCCCACACCACATGTGCTTCCAAAACTTCACTCTAGTACCTTAGTAATGGTCAGGAAGTTCTCGTCATATCTAGGCATCTTTATTGAATATCTGGTTGCAAAGTATTTTTATAACTGTTGTTTGGATTTCCTTTGCAGATCTATGATGAATTCTGCCCCATTTTACTGAACCAGTTGAAGACAAGGGATTATGTGAAGTTTGAAACATTTGATGCAGCTTTAGATGAGTTTTACAGTAAAATTGAAAGTCAAAGGGTAGAACAACAGCAAAAGGCAAAAGAAAGCTCTGCTGAACAGAAACTGAATAAAATACGCTTGGATCAGGTTTTCATCTGTAATTGTTGATATTGTTTATCTATAAATAATTTTTTAGATTTACATCCTGTCCCTCACGTTTTATTGCATTGTGTGTCCTAAAAAATTCCATAGTTATGTGTCAGTTATATTCACTGGCCATCATTTCTTAAGTAAATGACTGTACCCTGCATTCCCTACTTTTACAGTGTGTTTGGTAGTCTGGATGGAGAGGAGAGTAGAGGGTAAAAGGGGGGAGGAGAGGAGAGGGAGGGGAATGGTCTTTCTTTCCCCTTGTTTGGATGTTTTAATTAAGTAGGGGGGAGGGGAAATCTGTTTTATTCGATAAATTTTTTTAATTATTTATCGTAAAAATTATATATATATATATATATATATATATATATATATATTATATTAAAGAGATTTGGGGAGGGGAATAGGTGTCCCTATCCTTTAAAGAAATAGATAATAATTGACATCATAATAGCAAAATTGGCAATTTTGATGTGGTGCATTTGGAGGGAGAGGAATAGACGAACCTTTGAGGATATGGAGAACTTGGGGGAGCAGATACTTGTGTCATTCATAGGGACTTTATTCGATTAGTCTTGGGCTTGGGGAATCACATCCAATGATTCTCTCCCTATGTTTATAGATTCCCTTAAATTTTGTACATAATTTTTAGTCTTTGATGTGTTCTCCTGGCTGCTTCATGTTTTTTTTTTCCATCAAGTAGTCTTTTTTATTGAAATTTTTTCTTACCTATAAAAAAAAGGTAAATTATTTAATATATATATATATATATATATGTATGTATATATGTATGTATGCATGCATATAAGTGGAACCCCTACCCTTTGAAATTCTCCCAAATTGGAGGATTTGAAAATTAGAAGTTTGAAGGGGTAGCTTACCCCTCCAAATCCCCGCGAACCCTTTCCCCTCACTTAAAAACATCCAAGCAAAGGGAATTAAACCACCTCCATCCCCTTCCCTCTCCTCCCCCCTCCATGCAATTTCAATTCTATGTGTGCAAGGCATAATTTCTTTGAACGTATAAGGAGCTTTAGTTTGCCTCTTCTGTTGGAAATTAATGACTCGTCATAAATAAGGTGTTTAGGTGACTTGTGAGTTCGGTATCTTTTTGAAGTTGGAGGGAGGGAGGGAGGGAGATGAGTTCATTTCTGCATTAATTTGTTTGCTCAAATGTATATTTGTTGACATATTAATGAAAGCCGAAGTGTAAAAGATCAAATTGTTTTCAGCATCACTTGATCTGATCTTGAAATAAAATTGAATAGATATTTTTGTAGGTGAAGATGGTCTTAAGTCAAAATGATAAACTAGCCAGCCATAGGTCATTTTATTCAGCTTAGTAACCATAAGTTTTTATGTTTGCATGTGAACAAATAGTTATTGTTCTTTCCTTACACTACTTAGGTTTCCATGGGGGAAAAAATATCATCGTGAAATCAGTGATCCTTTGGATTAG
Organism: Quercus variabilis; assembly: GCA_030445155.1. NCBI lineage: Eukaryota > Viridiplantae > Streptophyta > Magnoliopsida > Fagales > Fagaceae > Quercus > Quercus variabilis. Next base: position 12,040,649 of record CP129450.1, read on the forward strand.
TATTTTTTTCCAGGATATTTGTGAGTCATATTTGAACGTTTAGTTTATGCATTAATGTCAACAAGAGTCTTTACTTTTCCAGCTTCGTTGTTCCTTTTTTTTTTTTTTTGAGTTTATTACTATTTCCTACACTGTAGGAAAATCGTGTGCATACTCTAAGGAGTGAAGTTGATCGTTGTGTTAAAATGGCGGAGTTAATAGAATACAATCTGGAAGATGTGGATGCTGCCATACTAGCTGTGCGTGTAGCTCTTGCAAAGGGCATGAGTTGGGAGGACCTTGCTCGTATGGTGAAGGAGGAGAAGAAATCTGGAAACCCTGTGGCAGGCCTCATTGACAAACTCCATCTTGAAAGGAATTGCATTACATTGCTGTTGAGCAACAATCTTGATGAAATGGATGATGATGAGAAGACACTCCCAGCGGATAAGGTGTTCCATTAATTATACATTTGGTATTCTTTATTTCAACATCTGCTTGAGATCGAAAGTGATGAAGCACTGCAGTTTATTCTTCATTTTATGCATTTCTCTCATTGATTCTATTTGCTTATTTGGTTTTACTTTCTTCTTAGGCATCTATAGTGATATGCATGGCAGCACACAGTTTTGTGCTATATTATCATCTTAATGATGTTGACTATAAGGATGTTTGTGGAGAAGTCACTAATAAACCGTTTAAATTCTTCTTATAGGTTGAGTAATAAAAAATAATTTAGTATTATCAATTCTGAAATGTTCAGTTATTATTGTTGTCATCATCATCATATATCCTACAATCTCTCTTATGAAGCTTAGCTTTCTTTTGGGCTTTATTTTGAGCATTGCTTATCTATATAATAAAAAAGATGTGTTGTCTAAAGCTTGTATTTTTCGTTATCGTACCTCTTAGGTTGAAGTTGATTTGGCTCTTTCAGCGCATGCCAATGCCCGACGGTGGTATGAAATGAAGAAAAAACAGGAGAACAAACAGGAAAAGACGATTACAGCACATGAAAAGGCTTTTAAAGCTGCTGAGAGAAAGACTCGTCAACAGCTTTCACAGGTAGCTTCATGTTGCTGTGATACTATACATATGATGTGCTGGACTGCTGATACTCTAGCTTCGTATGTTGATTCAAAACTATCAAATTGCTGAATGCTCCACTGCTATTGGTCCATGTTATTTGAATTTCAATATTCTAAAGTCAGCAATCATTAATTTCAGGACCAGATGACTATTAACATGTCAGTGGTTTTTAACTGTGGGTGTCTTGTTGGAGGTTGGTGGGCTTATCGTAAATTAGGTGGCTGGTGGTTTTGGTATTTAATAATGCCTTATTTTATCTTGTTGTGGAAAGTTTATTAGGTTTAACACCGATGCAAAACTTGGTACTTAGGATGCAGGTTTGATGTTAAGGTGTAATGTCAATTGCCTTCATGGAATGTGAGCCTCAATCTCAACTATATTTTCCACCTGAATCTGACCTGATTACAATGGCTATGATTTGGCTAAAAATGGTAAAGTCAGTAAATCAGATAGATAAATAATAACTTCACCACACACATTAGAGATCTCAAATGTTATCCTTCTGCAAAGGGGGCACCATGTTTGTGTTTCATTCAAGAATTATTGCATGAACTGCAATGTAAAAAGGATGTCAACATTAAAATCTGAATTCTGAAATTAGAAAGAAATTACATGCTTTATATGACAGTGGTAAGGCAGTTCTAGTAGTCCATATCTACCATTCTATATCAAAGCCGATATCTCTGAGTGGATATTTCTTGGTAAAAGGTAATTTGATACTGATAAACGATTACTGATGATTGTCATTTTGTTATTTTCCATCCTGCCAACTTTCATTTTGATTGTTGTTTTTATTGCTTAGTCTTATTCTCATAACTAATAATGCAGGAAAAAACTGTCGCCACAATTTCACATATGCGCAAAGTTCACTGGTTTGAGAAATTCAATTGGTTTATCAGCAGTGAGAACTATTTGGTTATCAGTGGGTGTGATGCTCAGCAGAATGAGATGATAGTCAAGCGTTATATGTCAAAAGGAGATCTGTAAGTAGATGCTATTATGTTGTCATTATAATATGTACCAACTCCTGATTGGGTAATGGTGTGTTTTTATCTTCATTATCTTTCTAGGAAAAATAAGTATATCTTCAAAGATTTCAGCTTTTATAAGTATGCTAGTCATTAGGGTTAATGAGGATTAAGCTTGACGTCTACTTCTGATGTTGATTTAATTATGTAACAGGTATGTCCATGCAGAACTGCATGGAGCTTCTAGTACTGTGATAAAAAATCACAGGCCAGAACAACCTGTACCTCCTCTGACTTTAAACCAAGCTGGATGTTTCACAGTAAGTCAATAATCTTTCCATATGTTGTTAGCTTTAATTTTACTTTATCTAGTGTTTCTGAGGAGGAGTGAATAAGAGCACTAGATGCGGGATGACTCTACTGTATCTTTCAATTGATGATGTAGGTTTGCCATAGTAAGGCATGGGATTCAAAGATTGTCACTAGTGCTTGGTGGGTTTATCCTCACCAGGTCAGTAAAACAGCTCCTACTGGGGAATATCTTACAGCTGGGAGTTTTATGATCCGAGGGAAGAAAAACTTTCTTCCTCCCCATCCTCTTATTATGGGCTTTGGGTTATTATTTCGCTTGGATGAGAGCTCCTTGGGATCACATTTAAATGAAAGGAGGGTAAGAGGTGAAGAGGAAGGGATAAATGATGTTGAAGAAAGTCAGCCTCACAAAGAAATATCTGATACAGAGTCGGAGAATGAAGCCACAGATGAAAAACTTAAAGTAGAATTGGAAAGTGTTCCTGATTCATCTACAGAACTGTATAAATCAGTAATAGAAGGAACCGCAGTTGAACCTGCTAGTGGATTGACTACCACCAATACTAAAGCCATTGATTCACTTGAATTTCCTGTTGAGGAGAAGACTAACTTGGATGGCATTGATAAGAATAATGTATCTAGTATTGCTGGAAATGGTGTTGCTTCAGTAACCCCGCATCTTGAGGATCTTATCGATCGAGCTCTTGGATTAGGATCTGCTAGTGTATCTGGTAAAAGTTATGGAATTGAAGCATCTCATGTTGATCCATTGGAGGAACATGATCATGAAGAGAGGAAAGTGGTGGTCAGAGATAAACCTTATGTCTCAAAGGCTGATAGAAGAAAGCTCAAGAAAGGCCAGAAAAGTAATGGTGTAGATGCAAATATTGAGCAGGAAACTGAAAAACCAAAAGAAATTGATGCTTCTGTTGGTAATCAAGAGAAAAAGGTTCAAACTACAAATCCAGCTGGTGGAAAAATTAGCCGTGGGCAGAGGAGTAAACTAAAGAAGATGAAGGAGAAGTATGCTGATCAAGATGAAGAAGAAAGGAACATTCGAATGGCTTTACTGGCTGTGAGTATAATTACTTGTGCTATTGTTTGGTACTGCTGTTTATTCTACCCCTCTATATATTGATTTTTTCTTGGTTCCTTTATTTATTTTTAATGTGTTGGTGCCTTTTTATCCGGACCATGCTCTCTGTGTGTAGCCCTTTTTTTAGGCTAATGCAAGTTTTCAGCGTTTTTTACCCTGCAGTAAATACCTATTTTCCTTTCAGAAATGAAGTTTAACATTAAGTTGAATGTGTTATACCAACAATGAATTGGTATAAGTTGTTATATAACAAATTTTGGTATACTCAATAAATCCATAACTTAATGAAATTAGAGTTTATTTGGATACACACACATAATTGTAGTTGCCAAATACTAAAACCTGTGGAAAATATGCCCAATCAGGATATGATTCCACTTTTTCTGATGTGGATTCTTTGTCGAGAACGGAATAGGACGACTTTTGAGGATTTGTAGAGCACTAGGGACTAACATATAGCTCATTTTGTTGGTACCTTGTTTGATTCAGTTCCAATGTTTATTGAGTCTCTATCATTTTGTATAATCTTTTGTATTTGTTTGTAATTCTTTAGACTGCTTTATGCTGTTTTTCCATGAAGTAGTCTCTTTTTAATACAATTTTATTACCTATAAAAAAAAAACAAAAAATGTTTATGGGATGATATTTCTTTTGAGAATGGTGATCTGGAAACTTGCCAAAGAGCTCTAGCTCAACTAGCTACTCCTCCCCTTGCAAGTGCTAGGTGGAGGGTGAGATCATGGGTTCAAGACTCATTGGGTGTGTGTAACATACCTATCCAAAAAAAGAAAAAAAAAGAAAAGAAATAGTGATCTGGAAACTTGTCCAATGCCTCTTTGTTGTCATCCCATTATCATGTTGCTCCAAAACTGACAATTTGTTTGTATTTTTTAGTCTGCTGGAAAAATAAACAAGGCAGATGGAGAGACACAAAGCATAAATGCAGCTACAGCCAAAGAGAAGAAGCCTGGCAGTGGTATGTTCTTCAAGGGGTTTTTTTTTTTTTTTTTTTTGAATACTATACATGATTGTTTATTCTCCTCAAAAGCCATTACTTGATGGTAGAGAATCCATAGTCAGGAGTGGATAAGTCAAATTGTCATATATCACAGAACACTAATGATGAAACATATTTTGTATCATCTTTGTTTTTTTTTCATGATTATCTGATGTGATGCTTTCATGTCAATTTCATTAATCTGGCAGCCATTGAAGATGCTTCAAAAATTTGTTACAAGTGTAAGAAGGCAGGTCACCTGTCTCGGGACTGTCCAGAGAATCCAGATGAATCTTCAAATGATCATGCAAATGGTAGTGTTGAAGGTGATCCCCATGTGGGTTTGGGTGATACTGCTCCAGAGATGGACAAGGTGGCCATGGAAGAGGATGATATTCATGAGATTGGTGAAGAAGACAAAGGGAAATTAAATGATGTTGATTACTTGACCGGGAATCCACTGCCTGGTGACATTCTCTTATACGCTGTGCCTGTCTGTGGTCCTTATAATGCAGTTCAATCATATAAATACCGTGTTAAGATTATTCCTGGCTCTGCAAAGAAAGGAAAAGGTATCCAAAATTTCTATTCCTAAAAATCTACAGTTTAACAAAGTTTACTTGTTTCTTTCGAAGTTGTCTTCTTTCCACCTTTCTTTTGATGTGATCGGAACTTGCTCCTCTATTTTTCATGCTAAATATTTGTAGATTTACACGTTTATTTATTTTTCATTTTCACTTTTTTTAGCTGCAAAAACTGCCATGAATTTGTTTAGCCACATGCCAGAAGCATCAAGTAGAGAAAAGGAATTAATGAAAGCCTGTACAGATCCTGAGCTAGTTGCAGCAATTATTGGCAATGTGAAGATAACAGCTGCTGGACTGACTCAGTTGAAACAGAAACAAAAGAAAGGCAAGAAGAGCAGTAGCAAACAAGAAAGCTAGCCAGCAAATTGTGTAATGGGTCTTTTTGAAATCAAGCCAGAGGTTTTTTCAAATTTGGCTGTCTTTTAGGAAACTAGTTTCCTTGGATTAAAGTTTTAAAAGTGAGATGTATAGCTGATATGACTTTTGTAAATGTCAGTGTAGCCCTTGATTAGCCAATCTTAACATTCAAAGAAGCTGAAATCTTATAGAGCTTCTGTTGAGATCATACGCAATGAATATGGTTATTTGACATTAAAGACTAAGAGTCTAAGCGGCATTCATTTCTGTGTTCCTTGTTTACTTTCCTTTTTGTCAACAACAAAGAGTGAAATTTTTAGGAATAGATCTAATTCTTTGCTCGCAGGTCACCCAACATCAAGGTTTTTTTTTTTTTTTTAATTGACGAGTACCTTGTAATTCATGGCTTTCTCAAGTTTGAATACCCCCCCTTTTTTCTAGCTTGTAACTAATTAAAAGAGGTCTGCTATCATATGCATGTATAACTCGCTATTAAAAACTAAAAAAATATGTATTCGAGATGCCATCATTTGTAACTCAATACTAAAAAATACGTGCTTTTGTCAAGAATTTTGTAGCTTAATTGGTGAATGGAGTCAAATTTCCCCACTCAACTATCAAATTATGAAAAGAAAAAAAAAAGTGCTTTTTGAAATACTAAACTTAAGAATTACCGACAAGTAATTTATGTTAAACATATAATCAGCATTGCTCACAAAATGATAAAAACAATGACATTTGAGTTATGTATTTTAGATCTAAATCAATAAATAAATAAAAAATAAAAGGTTGTTCATGCCTAGGAAAGTACTTACTCCAAACGTTTTTCCTTGGTCAGTCCTGAATATTCCACAACTTGCCTAGAATTTGAGAACATGATCTCTAGTTCTTTCAAAATGAAGAAAGTCTTTTTTATAGTGTGAACATTTTATTTCTTGGTGTCACGTCACATTAGACTGCTTATTTAAGACCCAGTTATCTCGTGGCAGGGTGTTCGGTTCTTAATCAAAGAGTGCTAATCAATGACACAGTCAGTCAGTCACATCAAACCCAGGAAACTATGCGCATGAAGTAACCTTAGTAAGAAACGTTTTTTTTTTTTTTTTTTTATATAGGAAGACTTAAAGAACAAGTTTAGGTTAAGGCAATGTGATTAACAAATTTACTTATAGGCTTGCGGTAACAATTTTACAAGCTAAATAACATAGGAACATACAAAAGGAGAAAAGTTATGCAACTGGCAACCCTGATTCTTCAGCTGGAGGAACATCAGTCAAATCTAGACCCTCCGCTGGTAAGTCAGAAGTAAGCGGACCCAAGATTCCATCAGAGCTGAGAGTCAGTCCACTCTGCAAATGGATAAAGTATTTGCACAATTAGGCTTACCAAGTTGGACAGATAATCGTTCAAAAAACACTCCAATTATCTCTCCAAGCACCCTTAGCCTTCAGGAATGCTAGTTCACGTACTTGGCCACAAGGCTGGAACTCAAATTAAAGTCAAATATATATTTTGATCTTCTATGTGCAAATCCTATTTTTATTTTATGTTTTTACTATTTTGGACCATATTAAATATGTAAGTATATAGTAACTAAACAAGTACCTCAGGCTGGAATCTAAGCATGTCTGCACGAGCCATGGCTTCAGCTTGAGCTATTCTCTGTCTAAATGTCTGAGCCATTTCCTCCGCCTGTCAGAACAGAATCAGAAACATAACCATAATTTTCAAATTTACTTGGAAGCAAGATAGAAATCTTTCATGGATCATAGAAAAAGAAACATCAACTCAAAATACAACATTTTGAGCTTCCTCTATCCACTGGAACTACAAAATATTAGTCACACTTAAAGCATGGCTAATGTGAATTTACGGTAAAATCATACATACAACTGGTAGTGAGGTTTAGGATATGTGTCAGAAAATACCTTCTCAAAAACAAGCTTTGGATTGCGAATCATGTCTCCTGGAGTAGGTTCTAACTTCTTGGTGGAAAGACTTACTCGGCCTCTCTCACGATCATGGCTAAGTATCATGACCTACACCATGAGAATTAGTTTTAAAATGTTCACCTCTACCAAGTAGCATAAATTTTCTGCCAAGGACTTGTACTATGGACATACCTTGAGAGTATCACCAGGTTGAAGTACTGTTGCAATATCTGAGACACGATCATGACTAATCTGACTGACATGAAGAAGGCCATTGATTCCACCAATGTCAATGAAGGCACCATATGGTTTTAGACTCTGCACAGTTCCAATGACCACAGATCCAATTCCCAGTTGTGCCTGGCTATCAGCCATGGCTTTGCGGTTACTGAGTACTAGCCTTGACTGCTCCTCATCAACCTCCACAAACTTTAGTGGAAGCTCCCTTTCAATAAGGTCTTCGGCAGTTGATTTCTAATATATATGCAAGAAAGAGTGACAAATTTGTATTAAAAAATGGATTACAAATAATATGAAGCTCATTAATGAAAGAAATGCATGCCAGAAGAAAGAATAAAATTTGTGATCTTCATCTTATTCTCTAAATCATACAAGATAAAATCCAATCACATCTACAATGGTGGGTGGAATACTTACCTAATACATTAGTATGGCAGAAACTTCTTAACATGACATCAAACAAGTATCAAGCATACTTAGTTGTGAGGTTATCATTATTTGATACATGCTTAAAATTTGGGCCATATTACAGCCAGATCATTTTGACTTCGACTACTACTTCCAACTCTAAATTCTTTTTCACCAATAATTACTTCCCATACACCTTATTGCAACCCCTACAGCAACAACAACCAAGCCCTAGTCCAATTTTTTTTGGATGGCTATGGATTCTCAATAGAGTGAACAGACTAATCAGGGTTGGCCACATGCATTCTTTTTTGTCATTCTATTCAAAGCCATACACTCCGTTACTTCTGTAATTGACATGTCCTTTTTCATTACTTCTATTAATGTTATTTTCAGTTTTCCACTATGTGTTTTTGTTCCCTCGACTTGAACCAACTCACGATTTCTTACTGGTACATTAATTGCTCCTTTGAACATGACCAAACCATCTCAAGCGCACCCTTCTCATCTTTTCATCGATTGGGGCCACCCCTATCTTTAAGAAAATTTTCTCATTTTGAATCCTATCTTTCCATCTATTTCCACTTATCATTTTAATATTCTCATTTTACCTACACTCATTATGTATATGTTGCTTCTTAATAGCCCAATATTTAGTTTTATAGAGTATAGCATGTCTTATAGTAAGTAGTCTTACAAAATTTTCCCTTGAACTTAATAGGTATTTTATGATCGCACAATACACCTTACTGCAACCTCCCAGACATATGATTACTATTAGTTTCAAGCTTATCAAATTGAGTGCAAGCCATATTTAGGAACTAACCTTACTGCAACCTCCCAGACATATGATTACTATTAGTTTCAAGCTTATCAAATTGAGTGCAAGCCATATTTAAGAACTAACCGATGATATCTGTGAAAAAGGAACAAACCCTCTAAGGCCTTCCACCAAAGCCACCACTCCACCTTTGTTTGCACTAACAACCTGCATATATATTCGAGGTATTAGTTCATTTTTTCCTCCAAAAAATAGGGCAGTTATTTGAACAGCATAAGTTTCTCTTAATGCACGAATAATCAAATTAGTAAAAGAAACAACATGAAGCAGAAAAGGAAGGATCTATAGCAAGAACTTCCTCAACTGCTTACTTAGAGTTTACTAAGGTACAAGAAAGCCTTTGACCTGCAACACTACAGGGAATGATACTCAAGATGGTTAGCATCTTACTCATTACCTAAATGAAAATACTTGACAAGGATCACAACTAACATTCCTGACAAAAGAAGAAACAGAAAAGAAGCAAATTTTTGGTGTGAAAAAACCCACCTTACCCTTGACGACAACATCCTCAGTTTGAAGCTGTCTACACCTTTCCCACGCAAGTTCATACTGGATTGAACGTAAGCTAACAATCAAGCTATCATCAACTTCATTTTCACCAATAATTACAAACTCATCTTTCAAACCAGGAACTATGCCTGCATCTTCTACATGTTTTATTTTGTGAATACATGCCTCTTGGACAGGCAAATATGCTGATGACTTTGCAGTAATGTCAACTAGTGCACCATTGTTATCTGTTTTGAACACAGTTCCTTTGACCTGTAAGAAAATATGCATCAAACGCATCAAGCTAATCTTCCTTTTTGTGTATGTTCTTTTAACTTCTTTTTGGGCTTTTGAAAGTAGACAGAGGTTTAAAGGATAGGGTATCATACAAAAAATTCCCTTTCCTAAAAATCAAATTAATGCAAACCATATACTTCTTCTTCTTTCCTGAATAAAATTGATGCAACCATATCTTCCTCAAGATTACAAATGTGGAAGATATGAATCAATTTAGCACGTAATGCCGAAAAAGTTAAATAATTCAATCAAATATGTTAAAAAAACCATTAACAATATTCAGCGGAACTCAACGTGTATCCAATCACACACCCACAATATCATCTTGCACATAAAAACCCACTAAGCAATTCCTCATTTTAGCTCACAGCCATTAAAACCCAAACACAAAGTTCCATTCTATGCGTGCCTCACTTTGAACAATACAACAATTAGTCATTCTAGCTCATACCCACCAAAGAACTCTCACTCAAAACCCAATTCCCACTCACAATTTCAAAGAAAAACATTGAAACAAAAAAAGAGTGGCCAACCAACCAACCTTAGTTCCAATCTCAGCATTGAAGTCGTACTTTTCGAGAGCAGCGTTGAAATCATCGAGAGTGAAGGGCACACCTTCAAGAGGCGTAGTACGACAGCGTTCATAGGCATCCTCGAAGAGTTTCTTAAGCTCAGCCCTTTCTTTGGTCTGTGCGTTTGAGATTGCCACTGCTGAGACAATGGGAAACAAAGTGGGCTTGTGGGTTTGCTTTGAATGGAAAGGCTTTGACTTTGAGAAGCGAGAAGGAGAGAGAGGTGAACATCTTAGGCCTGTGAATTGCTGAGCCAAGGACGCCATATTCACTCACTGCAATTTTGTTCCTGTGTTTCGTTGGGGTCAGATAAGATAGAGAAAAAGGAGGACCAGAACAGAACAAAACAACATGTTGCACACTAGGGATAATAGATACCAGAAAATGGTGAACCGGTTGAATTTTTGGTTTTGGTTTTTAATCTTTATTTTTCTTAGGACATAATTTTACTTACCTCAAATTAATTAATTTATAGAAAAGTTCTTGAAAATTCCTTTTTCTAAATCCTGCAGCTTCCCCCTAAAAAAAAAAAAAAACTGCAGCTTAAAGGATTTAATAGTAGGTAAAATACTATTTTGATCCTTAAACTTTATTAAAAGTTAAAAAAAATAAATTTACAAAGAAACCAAACTTTCTTCTTGTTTTTTACTATTCCATTGACTGCATGCAAACACCACAAAAAACCCCATTATTAGTGAGTTATTACTTAATCTCCCAAAAGTTATATATTAAATCCGATAATTTTATGTCAAGAGCATTATAGCTTAACTAATTAGCATCTTGTGATGTGTCCATCACATCTAGCCATTTAGGGTTCAAATTCCCTTCTCACATTATAACTATCAAATTATCAACAAAAAAAAAAAAATAAAAATAAATAAATAATTGAGGATTTTAAAAAAATAGCTATTAAATCTTATCACCAAATGAAAGAGAGAGATTGAAAAGAGCCTTGTAGCTTACTAGTACACTCCAAATGAAAAAGGGATATTGTGAAGAGTTTTGTAACTCAATGACAGAGCCTTGTTCTCCTTTAATGGGAGGATCACGTTTAAAACATCTTCTTCAAAAATCATATAAGTTACAGGCTTTTGTTGGGGTGTGTTTTGCGACAAGGGCCAAAAATGTAAGAATAGTCCAAATCTCCCATCAGGTTCTTTAGAAATGATTATTTGAGAAAAGTTAAGTCCAAACATTCAAATGTACAATGAACAAAGGCTTATGGTGTTTTAACAAGAGAAATTGAAAATACAATGACAAAAATGCATAAAATACACTTAAAACATCAAGTTTGAAACTTCGACTCACAGACAGCATGAAAAGGAAATTGAGAGAGGTGGCAAGAGAGAGAGAAAGAAGGAAGGTTTCTCTATACTAGTATTTACACCCCTAAATTTCATAATAGTGAGAATTTTCGCAAGTTGAATGGATTTTTGCTCTAAAATTTTAGTTCTAAGGGTAAAACATGGCTACCTTGTTTTGAATCTAATTGAGGCATTTTATATTGAGTTTTGGGTGGTCTTAAGGACTGGTTTTTAGTCAATAGAAAAGGTTTTGGACCCCAATGTGTTAATTAAGGAGTTATTTTCATGTTTGGTTTTGTTTGGATAAAATGAAGATTTGTTTTTATCATTATTAAGGGAAAATTTCGACTAAGCCCTCATTGGCTCTCCCTTTTCAGATGTTTCAAACTCTTGAGAGGCTCATCTAAGTGAGGGCTAGAACTTGAAGATAGCCAATGAAAGCTAACTATGTTTTAAAGGCAAAAGAGGTTAATGCATAAAACTTGGGACACAGACAACATGAGCATAAAACCTCTACTGTTGTGCAAATTTAAGATATAAGACTTTTTTCATGAGCTTGAGGTGCTGACAGCGTCCTTTACCCACTTAGTAGTACACACGAGTTAGACTCATGCAAAAGGTCCAAAAGAAACCGATTCATACTCTTCAAACCACACTTTCTCAATTTTCCTAATATGTCACGTGAGCTTAGGTCATGCTTAAAAGAATAACATAAGTATAATATATGAATTGGGTCCACAAGAAGGTTGAACTTAATTGAATCGGGTTTGTAGAAAATGGATCACAAAGACGACCATTAACAGCATTTTTAGTGGGCTTTTTAATAGTAAACATCAATTAAATGTTATTTATTTGACCTTTTATTTTATATACACTTTTCCATTTTAAAACTGTTCTTGTTTTTTGAGATATAAAATTGCTAAATAAGTTTTAATTTGTATTTATGTTTTATCTACGTCTCTTTCATAAGTTGTTTGAAAAATTTTGTCAATGATTATTCAATAGACTCATAATATATCTTTTTGGTGAAATAGTTTACTGTTTCAATAAAAATGGATTTATATTAGCTCAATATTTTGTGGACTTCTTTTGGAGGTGGAATAAAAATTCAAAACTTACCAATATTTTTTCTTGAAAAAAAACAATTATCATATTGCTTACTATTGCATGGTGAAATTAATAGCTTCAGATTTGAATCCATAGCGATCCCAGTTGCATGACACGCAAGGTCGGCTCAAGTGAATTAAAGGAGGAGATTGAAAGTAAAAAAATTCATTTTTTATCTCAATTATTGGATTAGAAAATTGTTTAACCTTTAAACTTTTTACTTATTCAGTTTTTAATCTTTCTAACTTTTACATCTCACACGCTCATGTTAGTTGCACCATACAATCATTTCATGGATCCAAATCCGATTGGCATAACCATCCATGCACACGAGAGAGGTGGCAATCTGCTTGAGACATAACAACAGGGATACAAGTACAACTTACAACGTTTTGACTGCAACAAATGAATAGGTGATTTCGCTCCAATTCCAAAGGATTTAAAATTTAATTCCTCTTTAAAAATGAGTAATTATAGCGAATGCTTTCTCCTCTTAACTGAATTTATGATAAATTTAATTTTCCGTTAAAAGAAATAATATAGGATAGTAATTGTTTGCATTAATGTACCAAATCTCCGAAAATTTGGAAATGATGTCGCAATTTTTTTGCTTTATTGACTGATTTAGACCTACTTTGGCAAGGCTTAGATCCAATCGGAACCGTTGATCACCTCAGAAAATTAATCACATTCCATGATCATCTTATCCACCCTTTATTTCAACCATGCAAGGAAAAAGAACTAAACAAGAAAATACACAAACCGTTGATCACCTCATCAAAATGTCCATATTTCACAATGAGCCATAGAGTTTATCATCTGCATGGAAACTTACCAAATCAGAGCCATAATATTTGACAAATAGATACAATAGAATAATTTATTTCCTCTAATGTCAAACATTCCGTTTTCACCACCCACTGATTCCATATATATAGAGCCATACCCTTAATCTTCAAAACCCATCTTGCAAGACTCCGCATTGTGTTTTTTCTTCTTTCTTTGATAAAAAAAATTTTGTTTCTTTGTCTTCCTTTGAATCCCGAGATGGCACCAGAAGCAACAACCAAAACTGTGAGTGTCCCTAAGACTAAGAGAGCCTATGTGACCTTCTTGGCTGGCAATGGTGACTATGTGAAGGGAGTGGTTGGTTTGGCTAAGGGTCTGAGAAAGGCCAAGTCAGCCTATCCTCTTGTGGTGGCCATTTTGCCTGATGTGCCTGAGGAGCACCGTCGCATACTTGAATCTCAAGACTGTATAGTCCGTGAGATTGTGCCTTTGAGCCCTCCGGATAATTATGCTCATCAATTTGCTATGGCATACTATGTCATCAACTATTCTAAACTTCGTATTTGGGAGGTAAATCTTTTGCTTATTATGAACCTTCATTATGTATTCCTTGGTGCACATCACACATGCAATAAAGTCTGTGTCTTTCACATTAATCAAACAATTTCGAACCATTTTATTTTTGATTAGTCACCATTTTTTATATATTATTTTTTCTTTATTTGATTTTTATTTACTACCTTTTAAAGAAAAAAAAAAGGAGTCTTTATTACAAAGGTTAGGATGTGATTGCTACATATTGAAGGTTAAAATCAATATTTGATTTGGGTATTGGTATGTAGTTTGTGGAGTATGACAAGATGATCTACTTGGATGGTGACATACAAGTTTTTGACAATATTGATCACCTGTTTGACTTGCCGGATGGGCACTTTTATGCTGTGATGGACTGCTTTTGTGAAAATATATGGATCAATTCTACTCAACACAACATTGGCTATTGCCAGCAGTGTCCAGAAAGGGTTCAGTGGCCAGTTGAGATGGGCTCTCCTCCTCCACTTTACTTCAATGCAGGCATGTTTGTTTATGAGCCTAAGCTTTCAACTTACCATGATCTCTTGGAGACTGTCAAAGTCACTCCTCCAACTTCATTTGCTGAGCAGGTAACATTTTTAATGGTTGGCACTTGTTTTTAATTTGTTTTTGTTCGTTTTATCTCATTGATTTTGTTACCATCATTAATTCCCATTTTTCTTTATTTGTTTCACTTAAAATACACTGTTTTGGGCAATGTTTTGCAGGACTTCCTTAACATGTACTTTAAGGGTATATATAAGCCCATCCCTCCCATATACAACTTTGTTTTAGCCATGCTTTGGCGTCACCCCGAAAATTTCAACTTTGATGAAATAAAAGTTGCTCACTATTGTGCTGCGGTATGTTAATAAAGATTAACTTTTGGTTGCTTTCAATTAGTACACCGTTTAATTCGGTTAGTATTATTGCTAATCAATTGTGTACACTTTCATGATAAAGGGTTCAAAGCCTTGGAGGTACACAGGAAAAGAAGAAAACATGCAAAGAGAAGACATCAAGATACTGATAAAGAAATGGTGGGACATTTATGAGGATGAGTCTTTGGATTACAAGAATGTCATTGCTGATTCAAAAGCTCAACCTGCAGTCTTTGAGGCCCTACAGCTAGAGGAGATTGATGTGGTTGATAACAGGGATGCTCCATCGGCTGCTTGATTAGTTTTATTAGTATTGCTAAGTTCTACCACTGTCTTAATATTAGAGAAGACAAGTAGGGTAGTTTCTTATTTTATAGTAGCAACCTTGGCCGTTGGATATTGCCGAGTAAATAATGTGGGAACAATGCTTTTTTATGTTGATTCAAGCCTGATGATCATTTATTTGATTTTAATGGATACCAGTTACTGGTAGATCTCCGCTTCTTTCTTCTTCCTTTCCAGTTACAAAGTAACCAAACTTTTCCGAGGTTTTTACCATTCTTTTGGGTATATGCGAACACCACAAAAAAACTCTATTCCTAGTGGGTTATTACTTGATCTCCCAAAAGTAATGTATCAAATCCAATAATTTTATGTCGAAGTATTATACCTCCACTAGTTAGCATTTCGTGGTGTCCATAATATTTAGCCATCTAGGGTTCAAATTTCTTTCCCACATTGTAACTATCAAATTATCAACTACAACAAAAAATAAAATAAAATAAAATAATTGAGTATTTTAAAAAGTAGCCGTTAAATTGTAAACTCCAAATGAAAGAGGGATGTTGTAAAGAGCCTTGTAGCTTACTAGTATACACCAAATGAAAAAAGGATATCGCGAAAAGTCTTGTAACTCAATGACATATTTGGTTCTTCTTTAATGGGAGGATCATGTTTAAAGCATCTTCTTCAAAAATTATGTAAGTTACAGGCTTTTTTTGGGATATTTTGCGACAAGGGCCAAAAATGCATGAATGATCCAAATCTCTTTTCAGGTTCTTTAGAAGTGATTATCTGTAGAGAGTTAAAGTCCAAAATTCCAAATGTATGATGAACAAATGCTAATAGTACCTTAACAAGAGTGAAATCGAAAATACAATGACAAAAATGCATAAAATACACTTAAAAAAGGTTCTTTAGAAGTCCTTCTCAAAAAAAGGTTCTTTAGAAGTGATTATCTGTAGAGAGTTAGAGTCCAAAATTCCAAATGTATGATGAACAAATGCGAATAGTACTTTAACAAGAGTGAAATCGAAAATGCAATGACAAAAATGCATAAAATACACTTAAAACATCAAGTCTGAAACTTCGATCCACAGATAGCATGAAAAGGAAATTGAAAGAGGTCGCGAGAGAGAGAGGGAAAGTTCCTCTATACCAGTATTTCCACCCCCAAACTTCAAAATAGTGAGAATTTTTACAAGTTGAATGGGTTTTTGTTTTAAAGTTTTTGCTCTAAGGGTAAAACGTGGCTAACTTGTTTTGAATCTAATTGAGGCATTTTATATTGAGTTTTGGGTGCTCTTAATGACTGGTTTTTAGTCAATAGATGAGACTTTGGACCCCAAGGTGTTAATAGAGGTGTAATTGTCAAGTTTGCTTTTGTTTGGATAAAATGAAGGCTTGTTTTTATCTTCATTAAGGGAAAGATTTGACTAAGCCCTCATTAGCTCCCCCTTTTCAAATGTTTCAAACTCTTGAGAGGTTCACATAAGTAAGAGCTAGCAGCTGCAGTTAGCTAATAAGAGTCAACTATGTTTTGGAGGCAAAAAAAGGATAATGCAGAAAACTTGGGCCACTGACAACTTGAGCATAAGACCTCTATTGGAGTGAAAATTTAAGGTACAAGACCTCTTCCATGAGTCTGGGGAGCTGGTAACCGCCCTTACCGACTTAATAATACACATGAGTTAGACTCATACAAAATGTTCAAAAAAAATTGACCCATACCCTCCAAATCATACTTTCTCAATTTTTCCAATATGTCACATGGGTTTAGGTCATACTTAAAAGAATAAAATATAATATAATACATGAATTGGACTCAAAAGAAGTTTGGACTTAATTGAATTGAACTTGTAAAAAATGTGTCACAAAGACAACCGTTAATAGCCTTTTTAGTGAGCTTTTTTAAAAGTAAACATCAATTAAATATTATTTATTTGACCCATTATTTTATAGTAAATTGCAAAGAACACCCCTAACATTTGGGAGTGATTGGATTTTACATCCTAACGTTTCTGAACTTTGATTTTACATCCCAACATTTGATTCCGTTAGCAAATCACCCCCTCGGTTAGTTTCTGCTGTTAACTGCTATGTCATCCTGCTAACGGTTTTTTTTTTTTTTTTTAAATAAGCTCCTAAACGACATAGTTTCAATGAAAATGAAGTGAAGACCTGGAAAATGCAAAACGGCACTGTTTTGCCCAAAGAGAGAAAAAAAAAAGGATTTTTATACGACAACTTCAGCCAAACTCAAAAATAAAAACCCAAAACCAATAGTCCTCTTCTAGCTCCTCTGTTTCATCGTCGAAGGGCTCTAGGCGGCAACGACGGTGAGTTCTTTTTCTCTTATTTCCAGCTCCTTTTTTTTTTTTTTTTTTTTTTTTTTTTTTTTTTTTTTCTTAGGGATTATGTTGCTAGATTCGGACTTGTTGGGGGGTTTTTTTGATTGATCGATTTGTAATTTTTGGAATGTAATTTTTTTTATTGATGGATTTGTGGGTTTTGATTTATATTGATGGATTTGCCCGACCATATCATTGTTGCTGGAATGTAATTTCTTTCACTCTTCTCTTTGACAAATTTTTAGGGTTTTTTTATTGTGTAATTTTTTGGGGGTGTTAATGTGATAGTTGTTAATTAAAGGTTGTTTTTTTTCTATGTATTGGGATCCCATTATGTTTGACGGATCATTGAGAGAATAGGGGTTGAATTATACTATCTTATATATCTGTATTTGCAGTAAACTTTGAAGTCTACTTTTATTACATATGTTTCTGCATGACATCAACTTCCAAGATAGGAGCTGACATGGAGCCTTTGATAAACTTATTCACGTCTGGGTTCACGATGCATGGAGCTGGTTGTAGAGCCGATGTGGTGGTCTAGTTTCATAAGGGTTAGGAAGGCAAGGGTTGGGTTCGTGGGTTAGGTAGCTAAGGGCTAGGTTTGGGAGTTTAGATTTAGGATTTTGAGATTTTCTGTTTGGTGGAGAAACAGTGTCAGTACAAGTATTTTTTTTTTTTTGGGTAAAACGGCATCGTTTTGCATTTGCCAAGTCTTCACTTCATTTTCATTGAAACCGTGTCATTGCTACTGTGTCGTTTTGGGGCTTATTTGGTAAAAAAAAAAAATGACAACAAGATGATATGGTAGTTAACAACAGAAACTAACCGGAGGAAAGATTTGCTAGCGGAACCAAATGTTGGGGTGTAAAATCAAAATTCTGAAACATTTGGGTGTAAAATCCAATCACCCCCAAACGTTAGAGGTGTACTTTGCAATTTACCCTTTAGTTTATATACTCCTCTCCATTGTTCGTAAAATTTTGTCAATTATTATTCAATACACTCATAATATATCTTTTTGGTGAAATAGTATAGTTTCAATAAAAATAGATTTCTATTAGCTCAATATTTTGGGGGCTTTCTTAGAGGTGGAATAAAAATCCAAAACACACCTATATATTTTTTTCTTTAAGAAAAAACAATTATCATTTTACAATTATCATATTACTCACCGTTGTATAGTGCAATAGCCTCATATATGGATCCATGCAAATCCCAGTTACATCATAACACGCAAGGCTGGCTCAAGTGAATCAAAGGACAAGATTGATAGTTAAAAATTCACTTTTTATCTCAATAGCTAGATTAAAAAATTGTTTAACCTTTAAACTTTTTACTTATTCAGATTTTAATCTTTCTAACTTTTACATCTCACACGCTCATGTTATGGCATGTTTGGATGTTTAAAAAAGGAGGGGGAGTAGAGTAGAGGGAGGGAGAGTAATGCAATTATCTTGTTTGGAAGTTTTTTAAAGAATGAGGAAGAGGGGTTTGGAGGAGTTTAGAGGGGTTTGGACTCCCTCTAACCCCCCAATTTTAATTCCCCCAAATTGGAGAGATTTGGAGGGGGAGTAGAGTACATAAACTATTGACCAAGTAAATTACCTAATTTACCCTTATTATATTAACAAAATTACACAAGAGGAAGGGCTAATTACTCCCTTCCCCCTTACTAATTTTAAAAACATCCAAATAAAGTGGAGGTGAATCATTCTCCTCTACTCTCCTCCCCACTACTCCCCTTCCCTCTACTCCCCTCTACTCTCCCCCCTCTCTAAACTTCCAATCAAGCCATTAGTTGCACCATACAATCATTTCATGGATCCAAATCCGATTGGCATAACCATCCATGCACGCGAGAGAGGTGGCAATCTGCTTGAGACACAACAACAGGGATACAAGTACAACTTACAACGTTTTGACTGCAACAAATGAATAGGTGATTTCGCTCCAATTCCAAAGGATTTAAAATTTAATTCCTCGTTAAAGATGAGTAATTATAGCGAATGCTTTCTCCTCTTAACTGAATTTATGATAAATTTAATTTTCCGTTAAAAGAAATAATATAGGATAGTAATTGTTTGCATTAATGTACTAAATCTCCGAAAATTTGGAAATGATGTCGCAATTTTTTTGCTTTATTGACTGATTTAGACCTACTTTGGCAAGGCTTAGATCCAATCGGAACCGTTGATCACCTCAGAAAATTAATCACATTCCATGATCATCTTATCCACCCTTTATTTCAACCATGCAAGGAAAAAGAACTAAACAAGAAAATACACAAACCGTTGATCACCTCATCAAAATGTCCATATTTCACAATGAGCCATAGAGTTTATCATCTGCATGGAAACTTACCAAATCAGAGCCATAATATTTGACAAATAGATACAATAGAATAATTTATTTCCTCTAATGTCAAACATTCCGTTTTCACCACCCACTGATTCCATATATATAGAGCCATACCCTTAATCTTCAAAACCCATCTTGCAATACTCCGCATTGTGTTTTTTCTTCTTTCTTTGATAAAAAAAATTTTGTTTCTTTGTCTTCCTTTGAATCCCGAGATGGCACCAGAAGCAACAACCAAAACTGTGAGTGTCCCTAAGACTAAGAGAGCCTATGTGACCTTCTTGGCTGGCAATGGTGACTATGTGAAGGGAGTGGTTGGTTTGGCTAAGGGTCTGAGAAAGGCCAAGTCAGCCTATCCTCTTGTGGTGGCCATTTTGCCTGATGTGCCTGAGGAGCACCGTTGCATACTTGAATCTCAAGACTGTATAGTCCGTGAGATTGTGCCTTTGAGCCCTCCGGATAATTATGCTCATCAATTTGCTATGGCATACTATGTCATCAACTATTCTAAACTTCGTATTTGGGAGGTAAATCTTTTGCTTATTATGAACCTTCATTATGTATTCCTTGGTGCACATCACACATGCAATAAAGTCTGTGTCTTTCACATTAATCAAACAATTTCGACCATTTTATTTTTGATTAGTCACCATTTTTTATATATTATTTTTTCTTTATCTGATTTTTATTTACTACCTTTTAAAGAAAAAAAAAAGTCTTTATTTCAAAGGTTAGGATGTGATTGCTACATATTGAAGGTTAAAATCAATATTTGATTTGGGTATTGGTATGTAGTTTGTGGAGTATGACAAGATGATCTACTTGGATGGTGACATACAAGTTTTTGACAATATTGATCACCTGTTTGACTTGCCGGATGGGCACTTTTATGCTGTGATGGACTGCTTTTGTGAAAATATATGGATCAATTCTACTCAACACAACATTGGCTATTGCCAGCAGTGTCCAGAAAGGGTTCAGTGGCCAGTTGAGATGGGCTCTCCTCCTCCACTTTACTTCAATGCAGGCATGTTTGTTTATGAGCCTAAGCTTTCAACTTACCATGATCTCTTGGAGACTGTCAAAGTCACTCCTCCAACTTCATTTGCTGAGCAGGTAACATTTTTAATGGTTGGCACTTGTTTTTAATTTGTTTTTGTTCGTTTTATCTCATTGATTTTGTTACCATCATTAATTCCCATTTTTCTTTATTTGTTTCACTTAAAATACACTGTTTTGGGCAATGTTTTGCAGGACTTCCTTAACATGTACTTTAAGGATATATATAAGCCCATCCCTCCCATATACAACTTTGTTTTAGCCATGCTTTGGCGTCACCCCGAAAATTTCAACTTTGATGAAATAAAAGTTGCTCACTATTGTGCTGCGGTATGTTAATAAAGATTAACTTTTGGTTGCTTTCAATTAGTACACCTTTTAATTAGGTTAGTATTATTGCTAATCAATTGTGTACATTTTCACGATAAAGGGTTCAAAGCCTTGGAGGTACACAGGAAAAGAAGAAAACATGCAAAGAGAAGACATCAAGATACTAAT
The DNA here is from genome assembly GCA_030445155.1 of Quercus variabilis. Classification (NCBI taxonomy): domain Eukaryota; kingdom Viridiplantae; phylum Streptophyta; class Magnoliopsida; order Fagales; family Fagaceae; genus Quercus; species Quercus variabilis. The sequence continues at coordinate 12,062,017 of CP129450.1, forward strand.
AAAGAAATGGTGGGACATTTATGAGGATGAGTCTTTGGATTACAAGAATGTCATTGCTGATTCAAAAGCTCAACCTGTCTTTGAGGCCCTACAGCTAGAGGAGATTGATGTGGTTGATAACAGAGATGCTCCATCGGCTGCTTGAATAGTTTTACTAGTATTGCTAAGTTCTACCACTGTCTTAATATTAGAGAAGACAAGTAGGGTAGTTTGCTATTTTATGGTAGCAACCTTGGCCGTTGGATATTGCCAAGTAAATAATGTGGGAACAATGCTTTTTTTATGTTGATTCAAGCCTGATCATTTATTTAATTTTAATGGATACCAGTTACTGCTAAATGGTGCGTTCTTCTCTTCTTCTACCTTGCGTTCTCTGCTTCTCTCTTCTTCCTTTCTCAGGTGTTTCTCTTGCGTTCTTTAATTTCATCCCCTTGTATTCCTGTTTTTTTTATCAATCTAGGTAGGATAAAAAAAAGCTACAAAATTTTAAGAAGGTTTCCGAACTTCGAAGAGGGGTTGTTGCCTTGTTGCAGGTAATTCATCTCTACGTACGATTTGGTAGTTTCTTAATTTCTCTGTTTTTGTCATCAGCGTGTAATCTTCTGTATATTACTAAAAATTTTAAATTTGGGTTTGATTTTATTTTTTGGATTGATTAATAGCCGCAAAAATGAGGGAAGATTGAACAAAAATTTACAATTTCTGATTTCCTACAGTCTAATAAAAAATCTTAAAAGACAGTCCTGATGGGGACCAAGGAGAATGGCATCATAGCCATCAAAAGACACTCCTTATTTAGTTTATTAAATAATTATTTTTTTGAATTAATCTTTGGACATTTTTTAATTAAAAGAAAAAAGAAAAAAAAAACTATTTAAAGTATTAATAAAAAAAATTAAATAGTTTTGACTCTAAAAGGATTTAAATAAGTTTTAAATTATTTAATTCTTTCCTTAAAAATAAAATTTTATTATTCCCTTAAAAAAATTTGATTAATTTCTTATAAAAAACTACTAATAAAATAAGACACTAACCAAGCTCTTGGTTATTACCATTAGGTCCAGTAGCTAAAGCCAAAATAGGCATTGCCATGAGCAAGGTCATGGGCTTTTCCCTTTCGACCCAACCGACCTAGCCCATTAACTAGTCAACAAGCCGCTATGCCTAGCCTATTAGGCCCATGAGTAGGGCTGTTCATGGGTCGGTTTGCCGGAATAAAGAAAGCATCGAAATCTTTAAATAAAAAAAAAAGTGTTACCAGAATCTAGAAAAACTTGCCGGATCTCCTCAAATCTAAGCTTGATCTCGCCAGATCTCCTTGAATCTAAGCTTGATATCGTCAGATCTCCTCAAATCTAAGCTCGATCTTACCAAATACGGTCGAGATCTTGCCAGATCTCCTCAAATCTAAGCTTGATCTTACCGGAGTTGGCTAGGTTTGTAGATAACATAGGTTAAGTCGGGTGGCTCGGGTTCTGGAGAAGAAAACTGCCACTCGACCCGCCAGTGTCGGGTTTTTGGAGTTGGGACCCGAGTTCGACCTTCAGAGCAGTCGGATCGGGTAGTTCCGTTTCGGGTTTGGGTGGGCGGCAGGTTGATTTGGACAGCCCTACCCATGAGCCAAGTAAAAATGGGTAAGGCTAGCCGGACCCAACCTATTTACAATCTTTGTCTAGATGAAACTTGACAGCTTTAGGTTTACAGTAAGTCCATTGAACTCATCACTTGAGTATCCTTAAAGGGATTGATAGTGTGATACGAGAAATTAAAGAGCAGGACCATTTCCTAAAAATAAGCCATTCTAAATATATATTCGATAGTTCGAGTAATATTACTATTCATAATTCAATTTATAGTACTTAGAGCACTCATATCAATAGGTGTATAATAGAAAAAGATGTAAAATTTACTCATTTTAGCCAAGAAATACCCACATTATTGATTGCAAAAGTGTGCAAATTTACAAAATTGCTACAGTATCCGTATATATTTACATGGCTACTGTAGCTTGGAATTTTTTTTTCTTCCACTGTCCCATGTCAGATTTGCTCTCTCTCTTCCCTTTGCTTTTTATCCATCTCACACTCTCTTTCTCTTCTTTCTTTATGTCTCTCTCTCTCTCTCTCTCTCTCTCTCTCTCTCTCTTCCTTCTTCCACTAATAAACTTGTTGACCACCATAAGTAAGTATGGTGATGATATATGGGCTCGTTAGTGTGTTCGGGGGACTTGGAATCGTCGCCTAAGGTCGTTGATCAATCCTATTGGTGGATTGGGTTCTTAGGTTTTTGTAGATCTAGTTGCTGATGTGTTTTGGGTTGATTTGTGATGGCGAGGTAGGACGTTGATTGGACCACCATGAGTGAGAATAGTGATTATGCTGGCTCATCAGTCCGTGGGAGAACCTAGAATCATCAACTAGTTGTGGAGGATCTGTGCAATGGGTGAATCGGTTATGGAGGAGGAGAGAGAGAGTCTTGGGTTTAGAAAAGAAGAAGAGACTGTTTGTGGAGGAGGAGAGAGAGAGCCTTAGGTTTGGAAGGAAGAAGAGTTTGGTTGTGGAGGAGAGAGAGTTTGGAAAGGAAGAAGAGAGTGATTTTGAAGAGAGAGATTGAGAGATGTGGTTTTTGGTTGAAAAGAGAGGGAGATATGATTTTGGAAAATAATAAAAAAATTTATAAAGAAACAATATTTTAATTAAATGTAGTGTAAAATAGATAATTTTATGTTAAATTTTTATTTATTTATTTTTTAAGTGAGTATGTAAAATAGAAAAATTAAGTTTTTATGCTAAAATAGACAAAAATATTTACACGAACTTGATGTGAATGCTCTTACATCTCACTACAAGAAAAAGGGGCTATCTCAACGTTTTCAAGGTTATTTTGATCAATTTTTAGGATTCGGGGTTATTTTGGCCATTTTTTAGGTTTCGAGGGTGTTTTGGTCATTTTTTAGGTTTCGGGAGGTATTTTGGTCATTTTTTTATTTCAAGGGTATTTTGGTAATTTTTAGGTTTCAGGGGGTATTTTGGTCATGTTCTAGGTTTCAGGGGTATTTTGGTCATTTTTTGGATGTCAAGGGTATTTTGGTAATTTTAAGATTTTGGGGGGTATTTTGGTAATTTTTAGGTTTCTAGGGTATTTTGGTCATTCTTTGGACTTTGGGAGTATCTTTGTAATTTTTAGGTTTCGGGGGTATTTTGGTCATTTTCTTAGTTTCAAAGGTATTTTGGTCATTTTCTAGAAATTTAGATTTTATGTTGTTTATTTAAATTTTAGATGGGTTGTAGTTGGTATTAGTGGGTTTATCGATTAAGACTCTTATAATTAAATAACCAAAAATACACTATAGGTGACTTATCCCAATGCTTTTAGAGCGCTAGAATGGGTGGACCCTATTCCAGCGCTTCCAAAAGTGCTGGGATAAGCCTCTCTCCACAAGGGAATGGAGAGACCTATCCCAACGCTTTTGGAAGTGCTGGAATAGGTGGACCCTATTCTAACACTTTCAAAAGCACTAGGACAGGTTTATCTTCATAAGGCAATGGAGTGATCCTATCTCAGCGCTTCAAAAAGCGCTGAGATAGGTCTCTCTCTATAAAGGAATGGAGTGACCCTATCCCGGCGTTTTTGGAAGCGTTGGAATATGGTCCAACTATTCCAGCACTTTCAAAAGCGCTAGGACAAGTCTCTCAATTCCCTTATAGAGAAAGACCTATCCCAGCACTTTTTGAAGCACTGGAATAAGCGGACCCTATTCCAGCGCAATAAGGCTTCCTGTACTAGCGTTTTTGAAAACTACCGCTATAGGCCTCCTGTTGCAGCGATTTGTAAAGCATCGATTTTAAGCTACCGTAATAAGGTTTCCTATACCAGCACTTTCAAAAAGCGCTGGTATAGGCTTATCTATTACGAAAAGCCCTGGGAAAAAAAACTTTGGGATAGAACGATTTTTTTGTAGTGTATTTCCAAAACACCATCAATTTTGAGTGGACATCAAAGGGCCAGTCTTAGATGAAGTGAAAATTTATTCATAGGTGTAAGGTCATAAATCAAAATTTTATATGTATTAATATGTTATGTTGTAATTCTTCCCTAATCAAAATTTTAACTATAATTCCCATGGTATGTTTTTTAGTAACTAGATAAAACTTAAGTATAGTATAATTTACTTCAATTTTTGTTAAACTCATAAAATGATTAAATTATAACAATTTAAACCATATATAGCAATTGTTTATGCCTTTAAAATTTTATAGCTTAACTTGAAATAATATCAAATTATGAAGTTTATATATATATATATATATACACACACACACTAATTATTTCCAAATTTTGTTACTTATACACTTATTTTATGAAGAATAATAATTATTAAATTTAAAATTGAGCTCCTAACACTTCTAAAAGGTAAAAGTTATTTTATAATATTTTCTTCCTCCACTAAAAATTTTAAATCTTTAAGAGGAAGTTTCACATATACACATTTAGATTAAGTTAGAGGGAGATAGGGATGGACCCATGATTTCAAGCTAGGGGAGATCAGGGTATAAGAAAAAGAAAAAACTTCAAATAAGTATCCATATAGTATTAGTGAACTATCAACCTTGACAAATACCCAAAATTATTATTTCTGAATACATTAAGATTCATTTATCTACCAATAAAAATAAAAGATACAAAACATCATTGGTTTTTATTTTATTATTTTTTTAAAACTCTTTTAATAATTAATTATTTATTTATTTATTTATTTTGGGTTAAGGATTTACATGGGTTTGAGCCAGACAAGATTGGGTTGGACTGATCATTTTGAAAGGGAAGGCGTCAAGCTACTTGGTAGAGGAGCCTAAATTTAATTTAATTTTTTTCATAAGGCCTAGAGGGGACTGGGCTCCTTTGGGCCTCCTCCTTGGTTCACCCTTGAAGTAGAATTTCTATCATAGATTTTTTTTTTAAAAAAAAATTCATTTTTTTTAACATTTGTTTTTCTTTCATAGCTTATAGATATTGAAAAAAAAAAAAACTTAATAAAATAGAAAAAAGAAATTATTTTTCTTTTTCAAATAAAGTTTGGGATATTTGAGAAAACACATAAAGAAATGTGTGCATATATATATGTGTGTGTGTGTGTGTGTGCTTGGGATATTTGCCCTCTTTAGAATTTTGCCTCTTTTTTCTCCTCCTCACTCCAGAGAGCTCAAAAGGATGTACGTGGTATCAAAAATTCTAAATTATCAAAAATCAGATAGTGGTGCCAGAGGCAAATAGTGAGAAAATTGCCCCAAGAGCGTGTCTGTTCTATGAAACATGGAAATTGGCTGATCGTAGGTAAGACCCACCTTTATGTGAGAGGGAGAGAGGATACTCTCAGAGTACTCAAATAACAACTCATTCTTGTGGCTCTGTCACATCACTACTAGAAATTACTAGTATGTGTTTTCAAACCAGAGGGTTTGGTAGATGTTCGTTTTATTTAATTGAGTCTAGTACTATAAAATTTGGAACAACAATCATGAATACTGTTTTTATTTTATTTTTTATTTATAGGATTATGAATATTTTTTATATTTAACAATTTCGTAGGTTTTTAGACACAATTTGTATAACTTGACGAGGCTTCCCACTTGCTATTTTTGAACATTAAAGTTCTTTGAGCCATGTACTTTGCAGTAATTACCCTATATTTTCTTAGTTGTTTGTGATATTTTCTTAGGTTGCCTCTTATACATACAAGAGTACTTAGTGAAATATTATTGAGCAGAGGTTTCCATACACAATATATTGATTCTCAATTTTGATTAGGAAATTGACACTTATGACTTTGTATTTGTCTTCCTATGCTTCTGAAATGGACCTTATGGCTTGAGCTGCATGCAAAATCATGAAAAAAGGATGCAAACATATATAATTGTCCTTTCACAAATTTTTTTTGGATGTCAAGATACAGAGAAGTTTCTAAAACTCAAATGTACTACCCACTACCCAATCAAATTGATGAAAAAAAAGTTGAGTGATGCTAATACTACTAAGAAATACAAGGAACTGCTTGTACAAGAGTGGTATGCCTAATGCCTGCGTCAATGCTAAAGGCAAAGAAAAGCAAGCAAGAGCGTCCTCTTCAAACAATGAAAAGAAAGAATTGCAAGCTTCAAAATGTCAAACAACTACCTCCATCTCGAACATGGAAGTCATTGCTCAAAAGAAAGGATGGCTCTCATGTTAAGGGGATTGAGAATATGTCATGACAGTGGTAGAATGCTCTTGGTACAATGAACTAACCACACAATTCATAAGGTGAATCCCCCGTTGATATACAAATAACTCCAACTACTGCCATTACTTTCTTTTAATGGTAATAGAACACCACCACATGGAAACAAGGTTGAACAGAACATGAACCTGTGGCTTGGCTAGAAGAAGCACATCATGATCAATACCAGAACATGAAAAACTATCATTCTAAATTTGTAAGTAAAACGCTCAACAAAAACATGAACAATTTCACAAAAATTAGCAATCACAGAGGTTCCAAAACCCTATCTAGGAACTTTCGTAACATTGAAATGCTAAGAGACCACAATAAATATAATAAAGTCATCTACCCACAATAACTATGGTTTCCATCAAAGTATATGAAACTTAAAGTTGTCATATTACCCAGTGGTACGGACCTTAAGTGACGAGTCATTGTAAATTTTCCTAGAACAAATAGACAACAAAACGAGAAATAGCTAAGATGTTATTGTAAAAAACCCTACTTAAACCCTAAACTAGCTCTCACTCTACATAAAATAATAACCAAACCTCATCCAAATTTCTATCACAATTCCAATACATAACAAATCAACAATTTACTGATCCATCAACAAATTACGAAGATTGAAGAGGAATGACTTCACATGTCTAACACATATTGCTTTCATGTTCAAATTACAAGAAAATAAGGAAAGCTGTGCAATGCATAAGTTATCTTAGCCGTCAGTGGTTACATTCAATCTTGTTGCCCATCTCGTCTGCCAGTTAATACTATCATGCATAACATCTAGTAATAGAAGCAGCCTTTATACCTTTGTAGAAGAAGATATGGATTGAATGCCTGTAATTTATTAGAATTTGGACCAAATTGTGTATGTGCAATATAAACCATCATTTGTTGTCACAAATTAGTCAGCAGCAAATAACAAAAGAATATATATATATATATATATATTACCTTTTTTTTTCCTTACCATATGAGTTCCACACAATTTGAAAATGTACATGTATATTGGTCACATAAAATAATTATTTAGAAAAGTGCAATGTCCACAACACTTTCATAACAATCATATGCAGTAAGTTATTATTTACTCTAATTTAAATTCATAACTTAAATTACTTTTTTGTCCACCCATAACAACCAGTAACAACCTGCCACTTACCACCATCACTTACAACCACACATGCTTAGCGTAATGGTTACGTCACAAGTATAAGTGCTTGTGAGTGATTCAAGTCTCTAGAAGAAAAACTCACACACAATACACATACACACTTAAATTAGACTAGAGTAAAATTTCTATTTTGTATCTAAAAACAACTTGCCACTTAAAATTTACTGTGGAAGTGAAGGACTTAAATATTTGTTGTGAAAGTGGAGGAATTGATTCAGTATCATGGAAAAAAAAATTGCCCCGTCGATCTATAAGATGAGGCAATACAAATTTTTCAAGTCAAGCTAGCTCCATATTTCGTATGACAATTAAATTAACATTCTTTAAGTAAAGAAGTTCACCTTCAAAACAGGTTGGTGGAAAATTCCTCCAGGATGAAAAGGCAATTAATTAATATACACAACTTTTACTTCTACATAGTTGAGAAAAGATGATTGATAAGTAACCTTAACCTCAATTTGGAAAAGTTGATTCCTTAACTCAAATTCGCTTTGACAAAATGCACTAAGGGCATTTAAATCACACATGTAAGTCCATATGACTACTACATAGAAAGTTTGAGGTCTTGAAAATTGGAGAAAACAAGTATGGGATTGCCTCCTTCCTATGGTTGGGAAGGTTTGAATCTTAACACCCTAAGCATAACCAAATGATTTGACTTGACACTAAAACGCAAAATAAGAGTGTAAAGAAGAAACGTTAACTAATTACTTCGATCCTTTAATCCCTGTAGATTTTTAACAAAACATAATGTCAAATTATTACAATGCTTGCATCCTTAGATAAAAGAATGTTGCTTTGAAATACCCCGAGGTTGCAGAGATCATCAACAACATCCCCCCTTTCAAAAATAGCAACTGCTCCCATTCTAGAGCCTACATTTCAATTAAAAACATTCATAGTGAGTGGCATACCCTTGTAGATAAACATGCTTGCACTTGCACATCATTTACACACAGAGAAGGGAAATAGAGTACCTATGCATATTAATATCACTCCAAAATAGCAGTCTTTTCCATGACGCTTCATCTCATGCAATAGAGTAGCAACATTAACAAACACAACAGTCAAACAAATTTCTTTGTTGATAAAAGACCATCTCCATACTATGTTGAAGCTCCAACTAAAGTATAAGACAACAACTTAAGCCTATCACCAATAGCATCTTCATGAGACATTTGAGATGTAATACTAAGTAACTCGAACAAGAAGCTTAAGAATTACCCTATAACATCATGCTTGCAACTACTATTTATCTTGCGAATTTAGGTGCATGTTATATATATCTTGTAATATCAGCGTTTCAAATTATAGATAATGTAATTTAACTTATTTTGAATTTTCTAGAATATAGTAGCACATTCATTCACATTGACTTTTTCTGGATCAAGTTCCAGCTTGTTAGGACAAGCTACAAATTGGGATGTAAATGCCTGCATAGTCTCAAATTTCCTAATTAATTATATATTTACAATTCCTGGACACAAAATAAGTATTTCTACAATAGTTTTATACCACATTAATCTCAAAAAGGTCAATATCATTAAGCTCTAAACTAGCAGCCTTGATAGCAATTGGAATTGCAGCAGCTAGGTCAACACCCATGATTGCGGGATCAACACCAACAATAGCAAAAGTCTTGCAATACCAATAGAGGGTAAATTTCTTAGTATATTAGAAGTAATTTCAATTATTTTGCATTAATTTATTAGACTAGCCATAAAACAGTTTAATAGTTTGTTTGTTTATTTGTCAGTTTGTTTGTTTGGTTTTTTTTTTTTTGGATAAGTAAAAAGAAAATCATAAAGTTTAATAGAAAAGGGGAAATAGATCCTCATTTACTAGATGGGTTAATTTAGTCTAGTAAATCATGATAAACGCTAAGTGATTAATTATCTGCATCAAGGGTAAACCTCTCTCTCTCTCTCTCTCTCTCTCTCTATATATATATATATATATATATATAGAGAGAGAGAGAGAGAGAGAGAGAGAGAGAAAGAGAGAGAGAGAGAGAGAGAGAAAGAGAGAGAGAGAGAGAGAGAGAGAGAGAATGGTAACAAGTGCACCTTGTGGGTCTTGAACCCACAACCTCACCCTCCACCTAGCACATGCAAGGGAAGGGAGGGGAGGAGGAAAGGGAGATTCAAACAAGAGACATCCATGTCTTGAGGCATGGTCCCACCCAAGGCGATACCCTAGGGTTCACAAAGAGTCAACTCTTAACATATGATACATGATGAATAAGGTTTCCAAGTTGAGGTTGAGAATGGTAACAAGTGCACCTTGTGGGTATTGAACCCACAACCTCACCCTCCACCTAGCACATGCAAGGGAAGGGAGGGGAGGAGGAAAGGGAGATTCAAACAAGAGACATCCATGTCTTGAGGCATGGTCCACCCAGGGCGATACCCTAGGGTTCACAAAGAGTCAACTCTTAACATATGATACATGATGAATAAGGTTTCCAAGTTGAGGTTGTGAGAGAAGTATTCATTCTACGTGGAGTTGTAAGAACCTCTTTATTGTGTTTTGAATCCTGGAATATAGGATGGTAAGGTCAATGAACAATGTAAAACCATGACAAGGCAAATTAATGACAAAACCTCTTTACTGTGTTTCACTACATTGTCCCAAAGAGCCACTGAAATTACAGAGCATACTTATTAACTTACATGGTTATTTATTTGGGTAAGCACTGGTGGATGATACTTCGCTTCAAATTAATGTCCATGAAACTATTTGTCAAATTTGTTATTACCAAGAGAAACTAAGGATTAGTGAGTGGTGAGGCTTCTAGCAAATATATGTAAACCAAACAAAAGCAGTGAGAATACCAATAAAAACCAAGCACTATAATAAAGTAGGCATCTATGCTTTAAAGTGACAATGTGAATATTGCTTGTGTGCTAGACATTATTTGAGCAACTTCTAAGATAAATAAATAAGCATAATCCAGAAGTTACATACCTGAATACACCAGGGATGGGTAGTCCCTTTTGCACCGCAATGCTTCTCTTCATGAGGAAAACAACCACAACACCGTCACTCACTTGGATATAATTGCCTATGATAAAAATACCAAATTATGATATGGTATAGAATCAAACTAAATGTGATAAGTTTATGAGAAAAATAATAATGCATGTTATGTATCCAATACCAGCAGTAAAAAAGGCTACAGCTCTGTCAGATCTAAAAAATCTTACATTAGGTCGAATTCCATCATCAATAGAGATTGCAACAATCTTCTTGTCACTAGTTTTTGGATTGACAATCTTTTTTAAATGAAATATGGATCAATGCTCTAACGAATACCATATAAGCTCTTGCACAAAAACAATCTACCAAAAGTGCAATAGAATAGTGAAATTTTGCTCAAAGCCTAAAACTGACATACAATAATGGATACCTTGGCTGGTACAGGAATAATTTCATCCTTAGATTAACTAGAGGCAGTAGCAACAACTCGTTGATGTGACTTAACCTAACAGGAAAAATTTAAGAAAATCTATAGAAAAAAAAATGCATTGGATTGCTCTGAACACTAAAAGGTTCATTCAACTTATTGCAGCTTGATCTTCTCCCTCCCTTATTACACCAAAATGATGTGCAACATTTTCTGAGGTTATCTTCATGGGAAGAAGGCATTTTTGGTCTTGTTCAAAAATCTTTACCTGTAATTATGAAAGGAAGATCATATGAGAACCTAATTATCCTGTCATGTATATTCACCAACAATCATATGCATATTAGTAAAAGGTGATGAGAGAGAAAGAGTGTACTTTGGGATTCACCAATCCTTCCCTTGCCAATGGACTAAAAGTCATGGATTCCAAGCCAACTCCAATGCTTGTATGAAATAAATAGAGATAAATCTTTATCTTCAACCCAAGAAAATAAAAAATACAGGAAGAAGACAAGGGAGTGTGGGGCGGAGTGAATTATTAGGTTTGCCTAGAGCCTGTTCCATTCTCACATGATTGTGTCCCATGTGTACGGGGCCTACCTTCATGTGAGAAGGTGGCAGACTTTACCTGGTGGCCTTAATAATTTCCCTTTAGGGGGATATGCTCTTTACCAATTTCATAAAATCCAGCTCTTATATCTACAGCAACATCAACAATTGCCTGAAGCCCAGATGAACGTTGCCTATCCACAGTCCTAATAGGCACAGTTTCTACACAACGCAATTGTGACATACATGAGCAATTAAACCCCAATAACTTCAAGGTTAACAAATTAAGGGCTAAAAAAGCAAAACCCACCAAGGAAACTAGCATATAATGCAGCCATCCTGCATTCAGTTAATCTTTGAGAATTGTAAGATCTTACTTTCCAACTAAAAAAAAATAAAAAAATACCCATTATTATAATTCATAATATATATATATATATATATATTAAAGAAACATTAAAAAAAATTTGATACAAATTAGTGAAATTACTAATAAAGTACCAAATTACAAATTACTACAAGAAAAAAGCTTAATTGCAACAAAATTTTTTGTTGCAATTAACTTCAAATTGTTGCAATAAACCTCTATTACAACCAAAAAAAAATTTGTTGTCCACTGTTGTGATAAAGTCTATGGCAGTAGACTATTACAACAAAAATTTCATTGTAAAATAGCTTTGTTGCAATAAAATATTTACTATTATTATAAAAAAAAATTTTATTGCAGCAAAAAAATATTGTTGCTACAATTTGTTGCAACAAAATTTTTGTTTTGATAGATTACCGTAACAATACGATTGGTCATTATAAAAAAATATTATTGTCATTGTTAGCAGTTACATGACCCGCATCATCCATTAGATAATCATCAAAATCTCTTAATATTGCATATGGAGAGTTTTTGTTGCAATAAACTTCAAATTGTTATAATAAACCTCTATTGCAATGAAAAAAATTCCATAGCACACTATTGCGATAAAGTCTGTGACAATAGACTATTGCAACAAAATTTTCGTTGCAATAGAGTTTTGTTGCAATAAAATATTTTTATTATTATTAAAAATACTTTATTGCAAGAAAAATATTCTTGTTATAATTTGTTGCAACAAATTTTTTGTTGCAATAGGTTACCGTAACAATACGTTTGATCATTATAAACAACATTATCACAATTGTTAGCAGCCACATAACCAGTATCATCCATTAAATAATTATCAAAATCTATCAGTATTGCATTTGGGGGTCCTTTCACTTCATTTTAATTGGCATCACCAATTAAAGCATGCACCACAAGGTTGTGGATTCATAGTGGAGAAAATCAGAAAATCAGAAAAAGCTGAATTAAATATTTTTGTGTTCGTGTATTCCCTTGGTGTATTGTATATGATATGCATGTCATATACAGGACACCAAGAGATGACACAAGACACCAACAGATTAAACCTGAAATTTACGTAATACTACAACTAATTATGCTAACTAAGAAAATGTACACATTCACCTGTTTATGCTGACTAAGAAAATGAAATGAAACCTAAAGATTCATATAGATTCACAATCACTAGAGATATGATGAAAGATTAAATCTAGAAATCAGAATCAGAGATTACATAGAGAATGATCAAACCCTAGAAATCAAAATCAAAGATTACAAAAAAAGGCCCAATTGCGCCTTGCGCCCACACCCATGAATTCCATGCAAAATGGCCTAACCCATCTCCGGTGGCAAGCTTTAATAGAGAGAGAGAGAGAGAGAGAGAGAGAGAGAGAAAGAGAGAGAGAGAGAGAGAGAGAGAGAGAGAGAGAGAGAGAGAGAATCAGAGAGAATATGATATGAAGAGAGACAAAGAATATGGAGTGGGAGACGGAGAGAGAAAATATTAATTTTCTATTATACCATTTGCTACAGTACCATTATAGAAGTAATACCTCATTGTAGCAAGATTGTAAAAAAATTTACATTTGAAAACCCGGTAATGCATGTTTTTTGTGCCTTGATGCTAAAATATACCAACATATGGCATATGAAAGACTAGGTGCTAATGCTCTCCATTTTTTTCAAGCCCAAAGCAAACGGTCCAAGCAAAAATTAAAGTCTTAATGTTACAAGTTACCAGCCCAAATAAACCCAGGCCCGATATCCTTTCATTTTTGTACCTCATTGGGCATCTAAGGAAAATATTATAAATGAGTTTGGAGCATTTGAAAGATCCATGAGCCCATGAATGATGCATTGCGTAAACCAAACACTCACTAAAAATTGGCTTAAAACTGTTAAGCACTCATACGCCTAAAAGCATAGCCCACCATAAATACTTGCCCATCACCAATAACAAGAAAAATCCTTCAAATATAGCAGTTTTTTATAGTGTCAATTCTTTCACGAAAACAAAATAAGTAGGATTTAGTTGACCAATTTATCCCAATCAACATAAAACCATTTATCTGAGTTTCATACAACTCACTACTTAGGGTTGTTATTCCCTAAAAGATACAACTATTTTTTATTTGTTTTTTGAGAAAGAACTAAAGTTGATTCCTACTTCTCAAAATAGATTTTTTATATTTCTTTGAACCACTATAACACTAAGTTGTCAATACCATAGTAGAAGTTGTTTCAGTTTGAGTAAGTAAATGAAATATTTTGGTGTTGATTTGTTATTTCAAGATTACCACTAATTAAAAATATTATTTATGAATTAATGAATTCAAAGTGTGTGTGTGTACATTTATAAATTTAATTATTTATTCCAAAGTCAAAAACTATATAATTTGCTATGGGCTTTTTGAAAATGCACATTTATACCTAGCCCAATATACTTGGGTTCAAGACTAAGTTAATAAATTGATCAAGAAAAGAGAAAAAAGAACACAAATATTAAAAAAAAAAAAAAATTATTTGTGTAGATGTAGGTGAAAAAGTTAAAACCTAAGCATCATTCTTTAGAAGATGTAATACATTAGGTTTCCCCAATTAAATCCACAGTTATGATTACATTGATCAATAAAATACAAACATGATTATCTTTTTCAAGAAAAACTATATATAATATAGTCATATATTTAATTTAATTAGCAAAACCTAACGTATCATACCTAAGTTTTATCTAGGTGAAAAAGTAAACAATTAAAAAAGTAAGTGTTTATGAGATAACATGAGGCCCAAGGGCACGTTAGAGTTAGGATTTTTATTTTTTACTCTAGTCCCAACTCAAGCTATATATGCTAATACCTTTGGGGGACTGGGCCAATTGGCCACACTTTTTATTGATGGATTCTTTTTGATTCACATGCATAAGAGAGTTGAGACTTACGATAAAACCCTAGAGCACCACACGACTAGGGTTATTTCAACTAAAAGAGCCCACATTCTTGGCCTAGTGAATAATCAATGCAGTGGAGATCAAGGAGATTTCAACAACATTATTTGCTAGAATTTCAATTTTATTGTTATTTTTTAAAAAGATTTGCTACATCTCAATTCGTTTTCTTCTACTAGAATTTTCATTTTCAAATTGGCTTGTGTTTGTGTTATATATGAATTACATCCTAGTTTTAATTTTGATAGAAATAGGCTTTGTAAATTGTAATAGTAACCACACTCATTGGTTTTTTTCCCTTGTTAACCCAGGCTTGTTAATTTTATGTCATTTTTCTTAGAAAGATGATAAAAACAATTTTACCCTTAGAGCAACCATATTAGTCAGTCTAAAATAGAAAAATTTGTCTATTTTATACATTTCTGTTCAAAAACTACCCACATTAGTGGGTCTAGAACACCCACATTTTTTCTATTTACACTATTATTACTGCTGTATAAATCAATATTTTATTTTATTTTTTCTCTCACCCATCATACATGTCTTCTTCCTCATCTCACTATCTCTCTCTTCATCTAAGAGCACAAATCCAACCAAAAAATAAATATAAAATCAACGACAAATCGAACTCATTTCAATAGGAAATCAAACTTAAAATCAATGAAAATCAAAGCCTTAAATCAGCAAAAAAAATCAACCTAAGCCTATAAATGGAAAACCTAAAATAAACCTCAACAAAAAACCATCAACCTAAACCCAAATTGTTAGAGGCTCGTGTATGCTATTGCCGACGAAGATGAAGTCGCACCATCGCCGCGTATAAAGGTCGGTGACAAAGTGAGAGCAAGCTCAGAGAAAATTTTTGTGGGAGTGTGTGGGTTTTGGATGTGAGAAAATTGAGAAGAGAAAGAGGAGAGAGAGTGATAAGGGATCTAAGAGGGAGAGAGATGAGGGATCTAAGATGTAGAGAGTTTAGTTTGTGGGTTAGGGATAAGAGAGAGGCTAAGAGTTTGAGGGAGGAGAGAAAACGTGTGAGATAAGAGATATTTTATTGTTTTAATAAAATCATAATAAGAGAAGAATAAAAATGGGAAAATTCAATAATTAAGCAACAAAAACATTTGAGCAAACATGCTCCTACATAGTCCCAACATAGTCAAGGCTAATTAAAAGAGAGACAAATGCCAAAAAAAAACAACAAAATCTTGAGAAAGTAAAGCACCTCTCCTAGCAAGTATATTAGTATACTTGTTGGCTTCTCTAAAGCAATGTTGGATTCTAATTCTCATAATTTTCTTAAGTCCATGTTTACAATCTGCTACAATAACATCATTGCCATCCGAGCTCCCATCATCCTTCATCAATAGATCCACTACACGCTTCAAGTCCAACTCTATTACCACAGCAAAAAATTTTAATTCAATACACATATTAAGGGTCTATTTAGAATTCGCTTATTTTACTGAAACTGAAAACTTTTTGCTGAAAGTACTGTAGATAAGTGTAAAAGTTTGCTGAAATAGTACAATGAAACTCATCAATAGATCCACTACACACTTTAGGTCCAACTCTATTACCACAACAAAAAAATTTAATTCAATACACATATTAAGGGTCTGTTTAGGATCCGCTTATTTTGCTGAAATTGAAAACATCTTGCTAAAAGAACTATAGATAAATGTAAAAATTTGCTGAAATAGCACGGTGAAACTCATGAATAGTACTAAAAAGTGCAGTAAGACCCATAAATAATAGCAAAAATAAGCTGAATAGTAAAATAAATTGGCAAAACTAATCTTGTCAAACAAACACTACTACCATCCCGCAAATCCCAAAGTTTAGGCTGCCACACTGACAATGGTGGTAAATCCTATGGACTAGTTCACATTTAACCCTTTCACTTTATCTACAGCCAAAGTTGTCTCGTTTTTATACAACTCAACCAACTTGTTGACTTCATTGAATATAACCTTTAATGCCTCTTTTTCAAGCTTTATATCTTTTAACTTTTTAAGTGATGTCCTAAAAATTTCTCATATCTTATTCACACATTAAAAGTTTGTTTTAAGTCCATCTAAAACTACTTCTATCCCATTATATCTAAATCCTATATAAAACTACTTCCAATCCATTTAAACTAATCTATATTTTCTTGTAAAAACTAATTATTAATTGAAATATAAATTCATTGATAACACATGAAATAAAATTATTGCATTATGATTACAAAAGTTACATCAAGAAGTGACAAACAATCTTATTTTTTTCTATAAAATAAAACAACCAAGAATGAACATATTGTATATTCCACCAAATAATATCCTTACAATGTCTTTTTAAGAGTTGAAAAAAATAAATATATAAAAATTATCAACGATAATATTCAACTTAGGTAAAAAAATTTAATATGCATCTAAATTATTGCTTAAATGTTAGTCATAGTGAAAGTTAATTTTAGTTGTTTCTTAAAAAAAAATAATTTGATTTCCAAAAACTTTCTTGAGTTACAATTCCTCATATATTTTGGTGAAAATAATTATAATTTTTTCTTTTTCATGTTAAATTTTGTACAAGATTTTGAATATGTACTTTAAGCCTTTAGGAATAGGTACAAGTCTATCCCTCCTTAATACAACCTTGTTCTCTGTATGTTGTGGCACCACCTGAAAACATAGACATTGCCAAGGTGGAAGTTGTTCATTACTGACCAAAGTAGACATTGGTTCTTGAAGTTTGGAATTGGTTTCATTTTAACCTTTCATGTTTGATTCAGTTTTTATTTTTGGTCCTTCATGTTTGATTCAACTTTTTGTTTAGCCCTTCAAAAAAATTAAATGAAAATTTGAAAACATAAAGGGTGAAATAAAAAATTAAATCAAACATGAATAGTTAAAATAAAAATGTTAACAAATAAAAGGGTCAATATAAAAACAAATTAAGCATAAATCTTTTAAATGAAAATTTTGAAACGTATTTCATTATTGTATTAATGTGGTAGGGAGAGTGAATCAATTATCTACTAGAAGAAATTAGTGAAAATAGCCAAAGGTTCTGTATTCTATTCTTTGGCTAGTGAAATGTCAATTTGTGGGATAGAGCATTCTCATCAGGTGTGTCAAATGTGCTAAATGCCAAATATTTGGTACATTTGGCACACCAAACACCAAAAACAGAGCATCACCAGATATGTTATATGTGCCAAATATTTGAGACATTCTACAGTACGCTCTCAAATATGAGAGAATACGGATGAGAATGCCAAAATTTTTATGCTTATTTTATTCAGTTTTCCTTTCTCCTCCCAACACATCTCTCCTCAAACAACAACTCCATAGTCTCCCAAGGTGCACTCCAAGCTCTGGACTTTGCCACCGTGCTCTCTGACGACCACTTCAACACCGTCCTCGTCCCCTCCGTCATCGAGCGCCTTGGCAACACCAAACAGCCCGTCCATGACATCGCCCGACGATTCCTCCTCACACTGGTGCATGTCTCTTCTCTGTCTGCGACTCCTCACTTATGCTTGGAGTCACAAGAGCTGGGTTTGACACTTTTGGGTTTTTTTTTTTAATGATATTTTAATGTGATGTATATATTATTTTAATGTATGGGATTGAAGAATAGAACATCTGATAAATGAAATATTGTAAAATGATGTGCTAAAATGATTGTAGGGGCTCCTTTTTCGGAGGTGGGCCCCCGACAATGAATTTGTAGAGAGTGGGGCAAAGGGTTTGGCCCCGGCCGGCCCTTTTCCGGTCTTCTTTAGACTTCTCGTTTATTTGCTCTCCGTCTGGGGTTGCTCCTCGGCTGGGGTCCGAGGAGGCCCCCTTTGCACTAGGGGGGGTCCTTTAACCTTTATACTCTCTCTGGCTCGATCCTGGCCTTACAGCTGTTGGCCATCCGGGCTAATGGCCCAGGACTTGTCCCATCAGGCAGGTTCTCTCCCATGCCAGGGGTTGCTGCCCCCAAGGCTTTTCAGTGAAGGGTCTTGTCAGCATTGATGGGACCTGGAGGCCCTGGCAGAATGGTTAAGGGTGGATGTGACTATATGCAGTAAGTCTGTCCCCTAACCGGCTTAGGCTAGGTTCGCCGAGGATAGGTGTATCCTCGGCTCGGGCCTTGGGAGGATTGGATCCTTTAGGCCGACCATCCGGGGAGATCTCCTTCCTCGGCTTGGGCCCTGGGCCCGCCGAAAGGTGGGCCGGAGATTCTGGGCCCTTGGGCCCCACAATAGCCCCTCAAAAACCCTGCTGCACGTACCCTCGGACGGGGAGGAGGGTTTTGCAAACCTCGGCCCCTATGGTCCGGAATGCCGTCAATTCAGCTGGTCCTTTCTTGAGTGGTCGGATCGACCGTTAGGCCCTTCATTAGGTAGTTAATTTCTTCGCGGGAATGGATTCTCGGACCAAGCAGTACTTTGACCCTGTCGTAAAATAGGCAGCTACCCGTGTGCAGTTGTTGCCTTTTAAGTACGAGTGGTCAGCTCCCCGTAGGCTTGAGTCCGAGGACCATGCAAGACCTAGGTACAGTTGCTGCCTTTTAAGTACGAGTGGTCAGCTCCCCGTAGGCTTGAGTCCGAGGACCATGCAAGACCTAGGTACAATTGCTGCCATCGTTTCCATGTGGCTAGCTCCCCTTAGGCTTGAGTCCGTAGACCATGCAAGACCTAGGTACAGTTGCTGCCTTTTAAGTACGAGTGGTCAGCTCCCCGTAGGCTTGAGTCCGAGGACCATGCAAGACCTAGGTACAATTGCTGCCATCGTTTCCATGTGGCTAGCTCCCCTTAGGCTTGAGTCCGTAGACCATGCAAGACCTAGGTACAGTTGCTGCCTTTTAAGTACGAGTGGTCAGCTCCCCGTAGGCTTGAGTCCGAGGACCATGCAAGACCTAGGTACAATTGCTGCCATCGTTTCCATGTGGCTAGCTCCCCTTAGGCTTGAGTCCGTAGACCATGCAAGACCTAGGTACAGTTGCTGCCTTTTAAGTACGAGTGGTCAGCTCCCCGTAGGCTTGAGTCCGAGGACCATGCAAGACCTAGGTACAATTGCTGCCATCGTTTCCATGTGGCTAGCTCCCCTTAGGCTTGAGTCCGTAGACCATGCAAGACCTAGGTACAGCTGCTGCCTTTTAAGTACGAGTGGTCAGCTCCCCGTAGGCTTGAGTCCGAGGACCATGCAAGACCTAGGTACAATTGCTGCCATCGTTTCCATGTGGCTAGCTCCCCTTAGGCTTGAGTCCGTAGACCATGCAAGACCTAGGTACAGTTGCTGCCTTTTAAGTACGTGTGGTCAGCTCCCCGTAGGCTTGAGTCCGAGGACCATGCAAGACCTAGGTACAATTGCTGCCATCGTTTCCATGTGGCTAGCTCCCCTTAGGCTTGAGTCCGTAGACCATGCAAGACCTAGGTACAATTGCTGCCTTTTAAGTACGAGTGGTCAGCTCCCCGTAGGCTTGAGTCCGAGGACCATGCAAGACCTAGGTACAATTGCTGCCATCGTTTCCATGTGGCTAGCTCCCCTTAGGCTTGAGTCCGTAGACCATGCAAGACCTAGGTACAGTTGCTGCCTTTTAAGTACGAGTGGTCAGCTCCCCGTAGGCTTGAGTCCGAGGACCATGCAAGACCTAGGTACAATTGCTGCCATCGTTTCCATGTGGCTAGCTCCCCTTAGGCTTGAGTCCGTAGACCATGCAAGACCTAGGTACAGTTGCTGCCTTTTAAGTACGAGTGGTCAGCTCCCCGTAGGCTTGAGTCCGAGGACCATGCAAGACCTAGGTACAATTGCTGCCATCGTTTCCATGTGGCTAGCTCCCCTTAGGTTTGAGTCCGTAGACCATGCAAGACCTAGGTACAGTTGCTGCCTTTTAAGTACGAGTGGTCAGCTCCCCGTAGGCTTGAGTCCGAGGACCATGCAAGACCTAGGTACAATTGCTGCCATCGTTTCCATGTGGCTAGCCCCCCTTAGGCTTGAGTCCGTAGACCATGCAAAACCTAGGTACAGTTGCTGCCTTTTAAGTACGAGTGGTCAGCTCCCCGTAGGCTTGAGTCCGAGGACCATGCAAGACCTAGGTACAATTGCTGCCATCGTTTCCATGTGGCTCCCGAGCGTGAGGACACAGTGTTCACCTCTCTGGGCAACTCAGTCCCACGTCGGGTAGGGGTCCATCCCCCTAGCCCCTTGCAGGGTGCGGGAGCAAGAGCTATTGTACCACGATTGCACCGTTGCCTCCAATAGGATTTTGTCCTCGGATCCGAGGACTTCATTTTTGGCGGGGGTTATCCTCGGGTATTTTCCGTGAACTTTCTTTCCTCAGGTCGGCTCGTGACTTCGCACGTGGGGCTAGTCCTACCTCTGGTCCGTGCTTCCCATTTTCCTGGTTTACGAGGCGTCGCCTGGCCTTCCGCACTTCCTGTTTGACGCTTCGGTGTCCGTAACGCGCCTCCATTAATGCCCTCGTGAATCGACACGCTGCGGGCGGCTGGCAATCCCCTTGGAACTGGGTGGGAATTAATTCCCCTTGACGATTCCCCTTCGAATTCCGCGCGGTTCAGCCCCCGTTGGTTTTCGCCCCCCCATAAAAGGCGTTCTGGGGGGAGCGTTTCTCCTCATTCAATGAACTCTCCTCCACAAACAGACACACACTCTTACATCCTTCTGAGCCCCTTTGATACCGCCACCAGGGTCGTGACCGCAGTTAGGAGACCTGGAGCCAAGTGCCACCGGGGCCGCAGTCCCCACTGGGCTGCCGGCACGGCAGAGTTCAGGCGTAACACTGGCCGAGTCTCTCATGGTGGCCAGGGGGGACGTCACTGAAATACCTAACGTCCTCCCCCAGAGTGCACCTCCGACGGAGGGAGCACGCGAACTCCCGTCATGGCCGGCGCCCGAGTATTGCCGTCTCCGACGGTCAATGCTCGGGTAGTTCGGAGGGGGTCGAGGAAGCATCACGAGGGAGGGTGTCCCGGGGTCTGGGGGCTCCTCACTTTGTTGAAGTTTTGGTTTGAAGGTGAGCCAGCCCCTAGCCCCCCGGCCCGTGCTCTTCCTGTCAAGCTCTCCCATTCTCTTAACGCCAATAAGAGCACGGCTTGACACTTCCCTCATTCCTGACGGCAATTCTTTGCGAGTCTCTTGCCCAGCCAGTCCCGAGACCGGTCCGCCTGAGCCTCCGATTGTAGGATTAGCTGGTGGGAGTTCTTGTAAAACACGCCTGTCTGAGCCTCTGATTGTATTTGTAATTAATTTTTTTTTCTTTTTTTTTTTATGAAATAATGAGAGTTGTAATTGTAGTCTCTTGTAATTTCTTCTGAATTAATAAAAGACCTTTCTTTTACTTGTTGTTGAGTTTTCTTTTCGCACTGCCCTTCTTCTCTTCCTCTTTTCCTTTGCTTTCTCTCCTTTTTTGCATCGTCAACTTCTGAGCGATAATTGCCTTAGAACGATCGCCGGTTGCGCCAGCCGGCACACTAACCCTCCCCACAGACGGCGCCAATTGTAGGGGCTCCTTTTTCGGAGGTGGGCCCCCGACAATGAATTTGTAGAGAGTGGGGCAAAGGGTTTGGCCCCGGCCGGCCCTTTTCCGGTCTTCTTTAGACTTCTCGTTTATTTGCTCTCCGTCTGGGGTTGCTCCTCGGTTGGGGTCCGAGGAGGCCCCCCTTGCACTAGGGGGGGTCCTTTAACCTTTATACTCTCTCTGGCTCGATCCTGGCCTTACAGCTGTTGGCCATCCGGGCTAATGGCCCAGGACTTGTCCCATCAGGCAGGTTCTCTCCCATGCCAGGGGTTGCTGCCCCCAAGGCTTTTCAGTGAAGGGTCTTGTCAGCATTGATGGGACCTGGAGGCCCTGGCAGAATGGTTAAGGGTGGATGTGACTATATGCAGTAAGTCTGTCCCCTAACCGGCTTAGGCTAGGTTCGCCGAGGATAGGTGTATCCTCGGCTCGGGCCTTGGGAGGATTGGATCCTTTAGGCCGACCATCCGGGGAGATCTCCTTCCTCGGCTTGGGCCCTGGGCCCGCCGAAAGGTGGGCCGGAGATTCTGGGCCCTTGGGCCCCACAATGATAAAGTAGGCTTTTGGTATGTCAAAATGACATTTTTTATGAGAGAGCTGATGAGAATGCTCTAAGGTGTTATTTCACATATCCTTTACTAAAATTGATTTTGTTTCTCTCTCTTTGTTGCTTTTTTTTTTTTTTAGGGGTCTTTCTCTCTCTTTGTTGCTGAATCAAATTAATAAGGGAAGAGGAATAGAACATTGACAGTACAGGAAGACATAAAATCATTGGTGAGGATATGATGATTGATGGGAATGAGATTAGGATATTTAGGAAGATGCGTCTGTGGAATCTGGATCACATGATTGTCATATCTGACAAAATGTAGAATTTTGATCCCACAATTAATAAGGGAAGAGGAATAGAACATGGATAGGACAAGAAGACGTAAAATCATTGGTGAGGATATGACGATTGATGGGAATGAGATTGGGATATTTATTAAGATGCGTTTCTGGAATCTAGATCACATGATTGTCATATCCAACAATATGTAGAATTTGATCCCACAATTAGGGCGTTGCCCAAGGATATTAGGCCAGATGAGTAGATAACCCCTAACATCCACATGAAGTTGGATTAGTTTTAACTTTTAGGCTAGAGGTAGTAGAGTAGAACTTATTTATTAACTATTAATGTTTAGTTTAACTATCTACTTTAATATGGAAAATGCTAAAGCAAGGTACTATTTTATATACTACTAATGTAATAAGTTAAAAAGCGATATTAATTATACTATAATCTAAGACTTGAATTTTTGTCCTTGTTCTTTCATACTCAATAAGCACTTATACTTGTTGAGTGACGATCACACCAAAGATGTGTGATAGTAATCAAAAAGTAATGTTAGTGGTGGGCACGTGTAATAATGTTATAATATATATATATATATATATGTGTGTGTGTGTGTGTGTGTGTGTGTGTGTGTTGGGGTTGGGGGGGGGGGAAGACTTAGGTACAATACTTAGTGCTGTTTCTTAAATTCCTCTTTTAAAATTCTACCATGTGAATTTTTTCTTATGAGATGGAAGTGTATGTTTTAACTAAATAGCCGCATGACTGAATCTTAAGAGAAGAACTTAAGGTACTGTACTTAAATTTTGTCACACACATATACATGTGTGTGTGTGTGTGTGTAAAGTCAATTAATTATGCGTGATAGTAATCAAAAAGTAATGTTAGTGGTGGGCACGTGTAATAATGTTATAATATGTGTGTGTGTGGGGGGGGAGGGGGGGTGGGGGAGACTTAGGTACAATACTTAGTGCTGTTTCTTAAATTTCTCTTTTAAAATTTTGTCATGTGTATTTTTTCTTATGAGATGAAAGTGTATGTTTTAATTAAATAGCCACATGACTGAATCTTAAGAGAGGAATTTAAGGTACTATACTTAAATTTTGTCACACACATACGTGTGTGTGTGTGTGTGTGTGTGTGTGTGTGTGTAAAGTCAATTAATTATGCATGATAGTAATCAAAAAGTAATTTTAGTGGTGGGCACGTGTAATAATGTTATAATATGTGTGTGTGTGTGTTAGGGGGGGGGGGGGAGTTAGGTGCAATACTTAGTGCTATTTCTTAAATTCCTCTTTTAAAATTCTATCATATGAGATGGAAGTGTATGTTTTAACTAAATAGCCGCATGACTAAATCTTAAGAGAGGAACTTAAGGTATTGCACTTAAATTTTGTCACACACACATACATGTGTGTGTGTAAAGTTAATTAATTATGCGTGATAGTAATAAAAAAGTAATGTTAGTGGTGGGCATGTGTAATAATGTTATAATATATGTGTGTGTGTGTGTGTGTGGGGAGGGGGGGGGGGGAGAGACTTAGGTACAATACTTAGTGCTGTTTCTTAAATTCCTCTTTCAAAATTTTGTCATGTGTATTTTTTCTTATGAGATGGAAGTGTATGTTTTAACTAAATAGCCACATGACTGAATCTTAAGAGAGGAATTTAAGGTACTGTATTTAAATTTTGTCACACACAGTGTGTGTGTGTGTAAAGTCAATTAATTATGCATGATAGTAATCAAAAAGTAATATTAGTGGTGGGCACGTGTAATAATGTTATAATATGTGTGTGTGTGTGTGTGGGGGGGGGGGGGGGGAGGGGAGAGTTAGGTACAATACTTAGTGCTGTTTCTTAAATTCTTCTTTTAAAATTTTGCCATGTGAATTTTTTTTTATGAGATGGAAGTGTATGTTTTAACTAAATAGCCACATGACTGAATCTTAAGAGAGGAACTTAAGGTACTGTACTTAAATTTTGTCACACACACAGACACGTGCGTGTGTGTGTGTGTGTGTGTGTGTGTGTGTGTGTGTGTGTGTGTGTGTGAGTGTGTAAAGTTAATTAATTAGATATCGGGATGGAAGTTTCTGATGCGGTACTTTCTTGTCTTAATTCAGGCACTTTTCTAAAGTCAATTATTCACACTTTTATCACTTTGATTCCAAAGGTAAATAATCATGAAATTGTTGCTCAATTTAGGCCTATCAGTCTTTGTAACGTTATTTATAAAATTCTGAGTAAAGTCATTACAAATAGGCTTTAACCTATTTTGAATTCTATTATTTCGGAAGCTCAAAGTGCTTTTATTGTATATAGAGTTATAACTGATAATATCCTGATTGCCTTTAAGTCTTTGCGTCACATGAAAACACAATGTTCAAGCAAAACAGGTTTTATGGCTTCAAACTTGATATGAGTAAGGCTTATGATAGAATGGAATGAGATTTTTTCAAAAAAATCCTTTTGAAGATGGGCTTTAAAGATACTTGGGTGGCCATGATTATGCAATGTGTTACAATAGTTTCTTATTCGATCATGGTAAATGGTGAGCCAAAGGGTCTTATTTATCCTTCTAGGGGTTTGAGACAAGGAGATTCTTTGTCTCCTTTTCTCTTTTTATTCTATGCGGAAGGTTTAAACGCACTTCTCACAAAAGCAGCTGGTGATGGGGACATTAGAGGTTATTCTATTTGCAGAGTAGGGCTGTAAATAACTCACATTTTCTTTACGGATGACTACTTGTTATTTTGTAAAGCAAACTCGAAAAAATGTGCAAAAATTCAAAACATTCTTGCTTGGTACGAAGTAGCTTCGGGTCAACAAGTCAATTCTGATAAGACCACGGCATTCTTTAGTAGAAACACTTCTGAGGAGGTTCATGAGGAATTAAAAGTAATGTTAGGGGTGCTGGCAATAAAAAATTATAAGAAGTATTTAGGACTTCCTTCATTCATGGGGCGCCAGAAAAAAGCTTATTTAAATCAAATCAAGGAGCGGATTTGGGCAAGGATGCAAGGGTGGAAGGAGAAATTACTTTCTCAAGTAAGCAAGGAGATTATGACTAAAGCGGTGGTTCAATCCATCCCTACTTACTCCACGAGCGTCTTTCGTCTCCCCATCGTACTTCTCAAGGATGTTGAAGCTATGATTAGGAAGTTTTGGTGGGGTTGTTAGAATATTCTAAGAAGATCCACTAGGTGAGGTGGGAGACACTATGCTCTTCTAAATCAGTTAGTGGAATGGGTTTTAGGGATTTATGGTTGTTTAATGATGCAATGTTGGGTAAGCAAGTCAGGTGACTATTTCATGAAAGGAATTCTCTAGTATTTAAGGTGTTTCAAGCTAAATATTTTCATACAAGTAATATTTTTGATGTTGAGGAGTCTTCTAGATGCTCATTTGCTTGGCGAAGTATAATGCAAGCTAGAGTAGGAGTTTTGAGGGGAGCTAGGTGGAGGGTGGGTGATGGAAAAGATATTAATATTTGGAAGCATCGATGGCTTCCTTCTGAAGGGGGTGGTGGTATTTTATCTCCTCAGCTGAATCATTCCTTGCATGTAGTTAGTGATCTGTTTCAGCTAGGATTTAAAAGGTGGAATGAGGACCTCATTAATTTGAATCTCTTTCCATGGGAAGCTGAAGCTATTAGAAGTATTCCTGTTAGTTAGTACGTGGACTCTGATGCTTTGATTTTGCCTCTTTCGTC
Source organism: Quercus variabilis (assembly GCA_030445155.1). NCBI lineage: Eukaryota > Viridiplantae > Streptophyta > Magnoliopsida > Fagales > Fagaceae > Quercus > Quercus variabilis. The sequence continues at coordinate 12,088,790 of CP129450.1, forward strand.
TAATGGGGTGTATTCAGTTCAAAGTACATATCGTTTATTGGTTGAGGTCCAGAGCTAGGATTAGCCTAGTTCTTCAAATGTGGAGGAGGGTAAGGGTTTGTGGAATGGTATTTGGAAACTTCAGGTTCCTCAAAAAGTTCGACATTTCCTTTGGTGACCTGTTAGAGAGTTGTTGCCTACTAAGCTCAATTTGCAAAGTGGCAGGTGGTGGCAATGGCCTTTGTGAGCAATGTCATGAAAGCAATGAGGATAGTGTTCATGCCTTGTGGTATTGTGAATCGATGAAGCCTATCTGGATGTCTGACAATAGTTTTTCTTTTCTTCATGCATAGAATTTCTCCAAATTTGAAGATGCGTTTCAATTTTTGCATGAGAAAGTTTCTCCTAAAATGGTTGCTCTTTTTGCCATGGTTGCGTGGAGTATTTGGGAGCCTAGGAACAGGGGGAGAGAGAGGCAGAAGACTTGGGGCATTGATGCAATTTTTATTCGGGCTTCGGAGTAGTTAAATGAGTTTTAGTATGTGCATAAGAAGGTTTCCTTGTAGTGACGATATTCGGTGGAGGCCACCCACTTATGGCCTTTATAAAATCAATTTTGATGGAGCATTTTTTGCAGATCAGGCTTAGGGGTGGTCATCAAGGACTTGGAGGGGCAAATTATATGGGCTTTAAGTCAGAAAGTAAGACATCCAGGGTTAGTGATATGGTGGAGGCTTTAGCTACAAGTAGGGCCATTAGTTTTGCCAAGGAGCTCTGTATTCATCAAAAGGTGGTTGAAGGGGATTTGTTGCTGGTTATTAAGGCCATTAACGATGCTAGGCCATCATGGACTATGTTTGGACATGTTATTGCAAAAGTTCAAATTTTATCTTTCACTGTTTGTTGTAATTTTAGTTATGTTAGGAGAAAGGGTAATAAACTAGCTTATGCCCTCACTCGTAGAGTAGTTTTATCTGCAGATTTTGATGTGTGGTTGGAAGATCGACCACGGGATTTGGATGATGTATTCCAATTTGATTTTTAGTAATAAATTTTCTTACCTTTTTCTCCAAAAAAAAACTTTTAGAAAGCATTTATAGTATTTAGTATTTACTCACTTTTTTAATATTTTTTTTATACATATTTTTTTTTGAGTGAGGGAATGGGTGATTTAAATCTTAGTAGATGTTTTTGTTGGAAATATCAAAAAGTATCAACCGAGCTATAAAGCTTTGAGCTATAAAGCTCTTATCAAACATATGTTTATCATTTTCGCAACAACAATTACTATAGTTTATGGGTCGTGTGGATCACCAAAGGACTTCTTTGAACCTCTCTTACATTATGGTTTTTTCTTCTATATATCTTATGGTATGTGATGGATGATTTTATTTTTTATCAATTGATTTGAATTACAAGTGCAGTTTTTGTTATGCATATATTAAAATCTCTTTGGAGCGTGCAAAATTTTATTTTTGGTCCATAAATGGTTTTAGGATATAGTAATAAAAGATTTATATTAATTTTGGTTGAGTAAATTAAAGCCAATATTATCATTTACCAAGTATAGAGGTATCAATTCTCAAAAAAAAAAAAAAAAAAAAAAAAAAAGTATAGAGGTATCCAAAATTTATCATATATATATAGAGAGAGAGAGAGAGAGTTGGGTTCAAGTTACACCAGATGTAATATCAATAGTTGGATTATATTATCTTTGTATATTCTCTATGTTTGCAAAGTTTCAAAGTAATCAAAGGTCAATAGCTATGTCATCAATCAATAGTTTAAATTCAAATTTTTATAGTTTACAATATTGCATAAAATATGATTTTATTAATCAAATAGTAAATAATATCTAATTGATATAAAAATTGGCATGCATATTAAAAACATATAGAATATGTAATCCAACAGTGAGATTTTCAAAATATGAATTCAATAACAAGTTATTGGGTGGTATAACATCATTTAGAGTTACTCCAAGTGTAACTTGAACCAAACACATATATATATGATAAATTTTGAGTTCAACTAAACTATACCTGTTGAGTTAAGTTGAATGGGAGGCCAGTCCATGACTAACCTAAATAGGTTAGGTTCCATAAATATGGACCCATTGTCAATCGAAATTGAAAGGGTATCTAGCTGAGTTTCTCATTTGAGTTTGGTTAAAATAATATTTTAGTCCTTAAATTTTACCAAAAGTTTTTTTTTTTATTTCTAAACTTAAAAAAAAAAAAAATTCCTAAACTATTGAAAAGTTTGTAATTTGTCTTTAAACTATTGAAAATGTTTCACTTTTCTGTCATTAAACTTTAAAAAAAAATTAACCCTAAACTATTAAAAAAATAATTCTTTTTCTATTTCTATTTTTGTCTCTAAACTATTGAAAAAAACAATAATTCAGAAACGAAAAATGATCTTTTTAAAGTTTAGGGATATAAAAGAAACGTTTAATAAAATTTAGAGACCAAAATAGTATTTTACCCAAAAACAAAATCCATTTTCTAACTAACAAACTCTAGTCTAAAATGATTATTTTTAGGATAAAGTTTAGCTAGCTACAAAACTGATTGTAGTCGAAGGCTACAACGTTACTCTTAAAATAAACATTACTGCATAATTTGAAAATCTAACCATTAAATTGCATGATCTTCACGCTCTTAATACACATGCTAAATTTTTTTTCAATCAAATATTATTACTATATGATCTATAAGTTTAGATATTATATATAATTTTAAATTACAAAAACTTGCAATTTAAATAATTTATTTATGACATAACTATTGATCTTTAATTTTCTAGAAATTTTACAAGCATGAAGAATATAAGAAGAAGATGTAATCTATTAGTGAATTTGTCAAAATTGACTTCTAATAAAAAGATATTGAGTAAGTTTGTAGCCTATAGCTACAACTAATTTTGTAATTAAATTTTGTCCTTATTCTGAATAGTGACTCTCACTATACTTGTTATTGAAGCAAAATCCACTTTCTACCTAACAATCTTGAGTCTAAACTATAAACTTACGCTTCCTAATTGTAAGAATAAGGTAAAAAGTTAGGTAGTTGAATCATGACCCATCATACTTGTGTAACTTATAAATATAAATTCTTATTATCATATTTCCTCAAAAAAAAAAATAAATAAATAAATAACTTTTTTCATATACTTTTCATCCAAATAGAAATCCTGCCGAATCACTTTTAAAAATTTAAACATCCAATTAGCAATATCAAAACGATAACATTAGATACACTGAGCATCCCGAGGGTAACATAATTTCCCATTATTATATATGCCTTTCATCCAAATAAAATCCCAATCATCTTTAAAAAAATAAAAGAACAAATTATCAAAACCATAACCATCTATTACGAAACCCAAGTGTTAACATAAATTACATATTCACGAGACCACGCCACATGATCATATATTGTTAGTTCGAATCTCAAGTCCCCATTCTCTCCAACAATTGTCTCATTTATAGATATATGAATATTCCCTGTTAATGCAATTAGATTCCACTGTATAAGAGAGCTAGGGAAGATGCATGTGGAACGCATTGGTGACCCGTCTTCTTCCGTGTTGTCCTGACTCCTGAGCCCGTAAGCAGAGGCAGAACTGTGTGTAACCATGGCCGAGGCTTCATTCACATTTTTCCCCAAAAGTTTTACACTTCACTGCTCAAGTCACTCATTAGAACTGGTGCTCTCACATTTACTTTTAAGTTTAACCCTTTGATCTATCTTGGTTTAAAATACCCTCTAATGATGGCAATCTATAATTCACTCTGTTTAGCAATCGCTCTCACATTATCTTTGTTTAGCAGTAAGAAGACTCTATATAATAATGGACCATATGTATAGGGTGTTCTCTCTTCCTTAACAAAGAATTTTCTTATTTGAATCTAAAGTGAAAATGACTTTAAAATCTTGACAGGTTCAAAATTCCTTTTTTCAGTTTTTCATTTCTATTTATTCACTTTATGCTTTATGTTTTATGTTTTTTTCCTCTTTAATTTATTTAACCGATTGATAAGCTTTATTCACTATTTTATCTAGAATTACACATTGGCTGGTAAGGTTCGGACACTTCGTCTAACCCACCTAGGTTCGAGTCCCGCTGCCAGCAGGTTTCCGTTGGTGGGTAAACTTAGTGGTGAGGTGTACTCAGAGATGAGGTGACTCCCACACAGTGGTACAGTCGGGCCCCCGAGATCGGGCTACCTCGGCCGAGGCCACTGGCTCCCTGCCCGGGGGTGCAATATGACCATAAAGACCCCTATTTTTTTGTTTTCTCAAAAAAAAAAAAAAAAAATTTAATTTTGCATTTGACATTTGGAGAATCTAAATTGATGGATGATATTGGTTGTTTAACTTGATTAATTTTTCTTTTTTTTAAATACTAACCATTTTAACATACACACGGATACAGGAAAAGGGGAGAAGGTCTTAAAGAACTTGGTTAGTTTTTGAGTGTTGACTTTAATGGAAGTTGCTAAGTTATTTTTTTTTATTTCTTTTTGAAATATTTGTTATATGATACTTTTGCAAAAGGGTAACATTTTTTTCTCCAAAAAAAAAAAAAAAAAGAGCAAAAGGGCAAATTTTTTGTGTGTATTTATAGCATCTCCCCCCCCCCTCACCCCCCCCCCCCCCACATTAATTCCTGGTTCTGCCACTGTCGTAAGGTTGCCACTCTCTTGGGCCTCCTCTCCTAATTATTTTTAGAAAAAAAAAAAAGCATGTGGATCCAAAATCTTAATAATAACTAGCCCCATCACACATGTTCTGCACCTTCGTTGAGGCTCTTTTTTATTTTGAGTTTAATGTAATTTTTCAATTTAAATTTATCTATTGTTAGCGAGATTACACTGAAAGGGATTTTTAGAAAACTAAAATTTAGGATTTGAAATAGAGTAAATTGCTGGGTTTAGTGTGTGCTAATTTTTAGGAAAAAAATGTATTAAACATGCATGAGATATATATATATTTTTGAAACATTTGTGAGATATATTTAAATAGAGAGTATGTTCCTATCAAAAAATAAAAAAACATAGAGAATGTGCTAATTTCTAGGATAAAAGTTTCTAAGGTAGTTTTTTTTTTTTTTTTTTTTGTTAAATTACAATTTTAACCCTATTTTTTATTTTTTTAAGAATAAAAATTATCAAATTAGCTTAGGGGTATTTTTGACATTTTATGAAGGTATAACTAACTTGCTAAATCCTCTTAATATATGCAAGTAATCAGCAATCATGAAACTTCTCACAAATATGGATAAACCCAAATGACAAAATTCAATGTTGATTGTAAAAATGAACAAAGAATACGAAAATAACCTTCAAACCAGATGCTCCTCCACCATAGCCAAAGTATTGAATTGTGTGCATAAGCTTTCCTGCCATGCTCACAAATAAGAGGGTCCATAGACCACAGTTTTTTATGTATGTGTGTGTATGAGAGGGAGAGAGACGGTCTAGAAGTAGAAACTCAAATGTGTGTTGGATTTTGTGTATAGAGAGAGGGAACGAAATAGACAAACAACCGAGTATACATAACACGTTTCTATGAATAATGCTTGTGGCACGTAAATTGGCACGACTTGTACTTGTACCGCACCTAAACTATGTGGAGAGTTATGAGGGGGTAAAGAGGTGATGGTAAATTCATGTGAGGTCATCTTTTTACCACTCACAATTCATCATATTGGCAAATTGTGCACATGCTCAGAGGCCTATTTTTTTTTTTTTTTAAGTTAATAAATTGCATAAATTATGATTTGAAATTATTACATTTTTCAATCACAAAATACTTAGAGATGTGATAAATATTATGAGTTTGTGGGGGTAAAATAATTTTTTCTTTGGTTATGAGGCTTTTTCTTTGGTTAGTGATCCTATTTTGTAGAGTTTTTTTATTCTATATATAATTTTTCTATATATATATATATATATAATTTTTATTTTGAAAATCTAATTTATAAGTGGATAAAGTAATTTAAAAATTAACAGGAGAGTGGTCCTATTTTTTAGACAATGTTTTAGTGAGAGTTAAAGTTATATTTTTATCGGATTGTCCTTTAGTTTTGTCTCTACTTAAACATAGAGGTATAGGGGCTTTTTTGAACTAAAAAAATGAGGAATCCAAACAGGAAAAACCCCTTAAATAATAGTATAGATAACCTTCAAACCAGATGCTCCTCCACCATAGCCAAAGTACTAAACCGCGTGCATAAGCTTTCTTGCCATGCTCACAAATAAGAGGGTCCACAGACCACAGTTTTTTATGTATGTGTGTGTATGAGAGGGAGAGAGACAGCCTAGAAGTAGAAACTCAAATGTGCATTGGATTTTGTGTACAGAGAGAGGGAACGAAATAGACAAACAACCGAGTATACATAACATGTTTCTATGAATAATGCTTGTGTCATGTAAATTGGCACGACCTGTACTTGTACAACACCTAACCTACGTGGAGAGTTATGAGGGGTAAAGAGGTGATGGTAAATTCATATGAGGTCATCTTTGTACCACTCACAATTTGTCATATTGGCAAATTATGGCACATGCTCAAAGGCTTTTTTTTTTTTTTAAATGTTAATAAATTGCATAAATTATAATTTGAAATTACTACATTTTTTAATCACAAAATACTTAGAGGTGTGATGAATATTATGAGTTTGTGGGGGTAAAATAATTTTTTCTTTGGTTATGAGGCTTTTTCTTTGGTTAGTGATCCTATTTTGTAGAGTTTTTTTTATTCTATATATAATTTTTCTATATATATATATATATATATATAATTTTTATTTTGAAAATCTAATTTATAAGTGGATAAAGCAATTTAAAAATTAACAGGAAAGTGGTCCTATTTTTTAGACAATGTTTTAGTGAGAGTTAAAGTTGTATTTTTACCGGATTATCCTTTAGTTTTATCTCTACTTAAACTTAGAGGTATAGGGGTTTTTTTGAACTAAAAAAATGAGGAATCCAACCAGGAAAAACCCCTTAAATAATAGTATAGACTAGTCTCCAAGCACGTGCTCACGTGCGTACTCAAAGGCTCTTCTATTTTTTGGGTAAATTTTAATAATTTGCATTTATTATAATTTGGGATTACTACATTTTCTAATTACAAAAAATTCCTAGGGGTGTAATAAGTATTATGCATTTGTGTTTGTGAGAAGTTCAACTACTGAGATTTTTTTTTATTATATATATATATATATGAGATTAAATTCAATAAGGACAAGGTGTAAACCCTTTAGTTTACACCAGCCAATAAAGACATGCCACATTAGTCTTTTACTTAAACTCATTGTAAGATCAATACATCTTTGGTTTACACCAGCCAATAAAGACATGCCACATCAGATTTTTACTTAAACTCATTGTAAGATCAATACATCCTAATAGTATCTCAAAAAACAAAACAAAAAACCCTATTTCATGTTTTCCCTAAAATCTCATAAGCTCTTGCATCTCCAAGACACAATTCTCGCTTGATTGTGTACGAGAAAAATTCTTGAAGACACAAGAATGAAATCAAGCATAATAGAAAACTCAAAAGTAAGTTTGATAATGGTAGCAACTAAGTAGTATATGGCGTGGGTGGTTGTGAAATACAAGATCTATCTTTGGTTGCAACAGTAATGGAAATGGTCTGAGGTTACTTATAATTTCAAACCATTGATATTGCAATATTTACCTTCAAATAAATATCAATCGCTCTATAAAGCCCATCATCAATGACACGAGCATAATCAGGCAGTATCTCAATCATAGCAATGAATTTTTATAGACTCGGATAAGGATCAAGGGCAGTTTCTTGGAGATGCACAATTCTCGCCTTATTATACACAAGTCCATAATATATCCTTCGTTTGATTCAGCCATTGCTATATTTTGATATCTTGATGGAGATTAGGCGTTGTAGTACGTGGCAAATGAAGGTTCGACAAGGATTGTGGTTGCTGATGAGCGAGTGAGATTTTAGGAAAAATGTGAAATAGGGTTTTTTATTTTGTTTTTGGGGGATGTTATTAGATGTATTAGGATGTATTGATTTTACAATGAGTTTAAGTAAAAATTTGATGTGGCACATCCTTATTGGCTAGTGTAAACCAAAAGGTTTACACCCCATCCTTATTAAATTTAATCTCATATATATATATATATATATATATATATATATATATATATATATTTATAGTGGGTAAAGAGTGTTATTTCAAAGGGGGGAGTGTTTTTTTTTTTATTGAACTTTTTCTTTTCAATAGGAATGTGGGTAGGTAATTGATAGAGTGTGTGTTTCTTTTTTATTAGGTTTTTTTGTTTTACTTGAATTTTTAAAGGTTATGCAGGGAAGAGTTTTTTTTTTTTTTTTTTAATAAAATACTGGGAAGAGTTTGTATTTGTGAGAAGTTACATGGGTGGATAATTGATAGAGCATTATTTGAAAGTGGGGAGTGTGTGTGTGTGTGTGTTTTTTTTTTTTTTTTTTTTTTTTTTTTTTTTTTTTTTTTTTTGATGAATGGGGGGGGTGTTTGGGTGTTTTGGGGGCGTTTTTTTTTTTTTTTTTTTAGGGGCGGGGGTAGTTTTTTTTTTTAAAGAACATGGGATAGTATTTCAACATAGAAGTAGAAGTAGTGTTTCAACATGGTAGAAATTTATTTTGGAGAATTTGGGTAGAAATTTATTTAGGAGGGAATTTACTATTTTAACCTTATTTTGATTAGTTTAGATTAATTAAATTAGGAGTATTTTTTACAGTAAAAAAAGTAATAACTAACTTTCTGAATCCTCTTAATATGTACAGATAATAATAAAAAAATAATAATAATAACCTCATCACACACACTTTGTGCGAGTAATAAGGATCTTTTTTTAGATAGATTTTTTTTTTTTTAATAGGAACTTGGGGTAGTTTTTTTATTTTTTTATTTATTATTATTATTATAAGAACATGGGGTAGTTTTGGTTATGTAGATGGGGTAGTGGGAAGTTTTATAGAACATGGTTTAGTTTTATGGTAGGTTTTTTGTTTTTAATTTTTGTCAATTTACAATTTTAACCTCATTTTTATGTTTCTAAAACAATGATAAGTGATTCTCAAAAAAAAAAGATAAATTTATTAAATTATGAGTATTTTTAGGAATAAAAAAGATGATAACTAACTTTTTAAATCCTCTTAATAATCTTAATATATTAAGAGGTAAAATCTTCAAGAATTTTTGGAAATTTTTGACCAGTGGTATAATAATAACCCATGATAATATTTATAACATAATTAACCGTAATAGATAGCATTAGGCGTGAACTGCGCGGTATTAATAAGAGGAAACTCAGGAAAGATACAAAAGGTAACAAAGCTGATCTTCAAAGTTCAGACTTCAGAGAGAGATGGAGGAAGGGAAGGGAGAGGTGAAGCACATACTGCTAGCCAAGTTCAAAGATGGAATCTCAGAGAACCAGATAGAGGAACATATCAAGGGCTATGCCAACCTCGTCAACATCATTGAACCCATGAAGTCTCTCCACTGGTATAAAAAAAAATAAAACCATAAACTCTCATCAATTTCCTTTTTGATTTTGGTTTCAACTCTTTTAACGTTGACCGATCTCCATTTCTGCTTTTGCTGTCTTTGAATTTTCATCTTTTGTATAAATTAACGTTTGTATATGATGTGACATTTGATATTGATGAATTGGCAATTGGGTCTGTAAGATTATGGAAGCTAGAATTAATACGTGTGTTATATAATTATATTCCAATAAAGAGCAGGTTGAAACTCTTCATAAAAAAAATCCAATAAAGATGATTTTTTTTTTTGAAAAAAAAAAATGATTTTAGTGAAATGTGGCCGACTTTGTTGGGGATCTGACTCCAAAATTTTGGGACTGCTTAGTTGTTGTTGTTGTTGACTTTTGTGAAATCCTATAAAATTCAACTCAGATGTATATTACAAAGATCTTCCAAATCCTAAATTCTATTTTGGGTGATGAGATGGTGGCTTTTAAGGTGTCTTCTTAACGGTCATCAACTTTGTTCATGGAACCTGATGCTGCAAGATTCACCTAATGTGTGAAACTAGAGTTTCAAGTTTTGTTGGGTTTCATGAGGCCTCCAATGGCATCATCATAATTTATCAAGTAACAATCTAAATCATTTTTTTAGTTGAGACTTGAGGGCCAGTTGTTGTTAATAAGAAAGCGGATTAGGTTTGGAGTGTTTGTAGCATTGTCACATACTAAAAGTTGATAGAAAATTGGGTAGGAGCGTAGAAGATCTTTAATGGCTAATGGGGTTTGGATTTAAGAATCCCCAAGAAGGAAGACAGATTTTGTGTCTTACAGCAAATTTCGTTAAGCAAATAATCTGTTACCTTCACACTTGTTAGTTGTTACATTAGGTCTGACTGTTTATTTCCCACCTTGAAATTCTTAGGTTGCATTGCATGCTAGGAGTATCATATTTAGCTGAGAAAGGGGAAGTACAGACTGTTTTATAAAGCAAAACATTGAATGTGACACATTACATATTGTTTACTTAGGCAAGATATTGAATTTTATTTTTACTTCTGTAATTTGTTTAGTAATGATTGGAAGGGTTTCAACTCCAAAGCATTTGAGAAAATATCTACACTGATCACCCTACAATACTTATTAAAACCACTTTAGTTATCAATTGCCATGATATCAAGCTCTTACACACTCGTGCTGCCTGCTCATCAGTTCTAACATCTTGATTGAATGAATGAGAGACTTGCGTTGATTGTTATGAATGCTAGGGGGCAACCACTAGGCCTTAAATTGTTTGATAGATGAATACATTGATTAGACAAAATAGCCAATAGCCTTGTTACTTGGGCCCTTAGGGCATTGTTTGGTCTGATTTATAAGAAGAACCAGGGTTTGAATCCCACCTGACCCACCTGTTCTAACAATTGAATAATCAAAACATTGATTAGACAAAATTCCTAATAGAGAATTTAAATTTTTATGCTAGTTGTCAATCTACCACAACCCTTTTCTTTTTCCTGGGCTTAGGACTGGCTATGAACAAAATATATGACACTAAGCACAAATGTAGGCAAAGTTTGATTAGAAAAATAATGATTGGAATATTGCAATCCGTGGTGGAGTGGAATGCTACTGGTTTTTGAGATTATTGGCTGTCTCTTGAATCTGGGATGATCCCAACTATTGTACGTAGTCAAGCACACATTGTGAAATATGAATATCAGATAGCCGGATATCAACTGAAAATATACGTATATACAAACCTATGTAGGTTTTTTTAGCTTGTAAAAATTTAGACAAGTTGTTTATGTCCATTGAATTTGTTTTGAAAATCTGCCCCTGCGCTCATAGCTATTAAATCAGTAATCTTCTCTTACCAAGTCTTCACTGGATATATAAAATCTACAGTGAATTTTGGTAACTGAAATACTGTTTTAAGTTGCCTTCCTAACTTCATAGATCTTAACTTTGTTTTTCACTTATTGTATATTAATATTACAACTACTTTAACAGGGGCAAGGATGTCAGCATTGAAAACCTGCATCATGGTTTCACTCATGTCTTTGAATCTACATTTGAGACTAAAGAGGGTCTTGCAGAGTATATAGCTCATCCTGTTCATGTTGAATTTGCAAACGGGTTCCTTTCCAACTTGGATAAAGTCCTTGTGGTTGACTTCGAACCTACTACCGTTAATATCTGAATCAAAAGAGCAGTGGCAGTCATCTTAGATCCATCTATGCTGCCTCTTATTGGAACTTTGCTATGCATAAGGTTTAGAAATCAGGTCTTATCTTATTGAATGTGGTGAAGTGTCTTTCTTTTTGTTTTATCTTTGTTATGTCAAGTTAGATTAGGGCTTGTTCCCAAAAATTAATAAATTTATGGAAACCTATGCATATTTCTCAATTATTCCGAAAAGCTGCTAATTTAAGCTCTACTTTATTTCTCTTCTCTGGCACAAAAAAGGAACTCAAAGTCTATCATTTCCATCGTCTATGTTTTGATATTGGAGAGTATGGTTAAATCTTCCCTCAAGTTTTTTACTACTAAATATATTGTCCAGGTGTGTTGAGTTAATCACAGTGGAAGTTTTATCCATAAATAGTTAAAAGCATCTTAATAGTGCTCATTGACAGGTGATAGGCTTAATTATTGGGCCTAAGAAATGAAGTGGTATCACTGTTTAGGGTGTGTTTGGAAACTGCTCTTCTTTTTATTTTATTTTATTTTTTTCAAAAACTATTTTCTATTTTCTAGACCAAAAAAATTGTTTGGTAACTCAAAATAGGCCAGAAACAAAAATAGTTTCCAAATCTCAATTTCCAAAGGAAATTGAGAATAGCTAATAACCTGTTTTCAGTTATGAAAACACAGAGAAACTAAATGGACTTAATGAAATCTAGGCTTTGAGTCCTAGCTGAAACAAAAAGGCAGAACCAAATGCACAGTAACAAAGTCCAAATTAAACTTGCGGCCAAACTGAAACCCACTTTCCTCTCGTCATCCATGAAATCCTCTTTAGTTCACAGCCTGACTCGCGGAATTACCAAACATGACAAACTCGAGCATCGATTACCATTTTACCATTTACCAATGATATATGAAGAAACGACCCAAGCCTCGAGTTAAATGAGACTTCATGTTCAGGTTTCGGTCTAATGTTTTGAAAGATACAAACAATGCCTATGTGCTCAGACTTTAGTGAGCTTGTTTTAGTCTGGCATCAAATGCATGTACCCGCTATGCTGGCATGTGATTGTTTAGACACTTTTTTTTTTTTTTTTTTATTAATAAAAAATTCATAGATTAACCTAAGAAACAATATATAATATATTGGTTAATCATATAGTTAATAGTCAAACTAACCAAAAGTGTTTTTTTTTTTTTTTTTTTGGTTGCAATTAACTTAATTGGTAAAGTCTCTTATGGTTGAATAAGAGATCTGAAGTTCAATTCCCGCCTATACCAAAAATCAATTGCTATCTTTTTTTTTTCTTTTTCTTTTTTGGAGAAAAAAATCGATTGCTGTCTTAATTTGACGATAAAGAGCTATTACCAGGAACAAACGTCATATGTTAAAACTCTAAAAAAAAACCAAATGTGTTGCAATTAACTTAATTAGTAAAGTCTCTTATGATTGAATAAGAGATCTGAAGTTCAATTCCCGCCTATACCAAAAATCGATTGCTATCTTTCTTTTTTTTCTTTTTTTCTTTTTTTGGAGAAAAAAATCGATTGCTGTCTTAATTTGACGATAAAGAGCTATTACCAGGAGCAAACGTCATATGTTAAAACTCTAAAAAAAACCAAATGTGTTTTTAATTTTGGAAACACAATAAAATCATTTTTTATTTTTATTCTCCAAAACAAGTTTTTGGAAACTAAAAGAAATAAGGCAATGGGTAGGATTGGAGTATAATTGATTAGTAAATTTCCTAATTTGATTCAAACACATGAAGGGTCTAGTTAACGGGGTGCCCTTAGAGAAATAATTAATAAACCATTTTAAGAAAGTCTTGACACCACCTTCATGAGAAATATAAAAAGTCGTTAAAAAAATTAATTTTCTTTTTCTTTTTCATAAAAAGTTTTTAAAAATATTTCTTAAATCAATACTCTTAGAGCATCCGTTAACTTTTTCCTATAATTAATTGACTTTGGAAAGGAAAATATTGTTTTTGTATTATTAATTAATGCAATAAATTATTTGAATTTAATTGGAGAACCAAAAAGCCTACGTTTAAGGAGCTAAATTTAAGTTTTCACCAATGCTATAACTTGACAGTAACAATGGACCTAATATAATAGTACCACTCCTAAAAAGCCAACACTTAATTAGCTAGGCTTAAAACATTATTAAATAAATAACTAATCCAAATCCAATTAGCTCAACTCACTCCTCAAAAATTATATAAATAAAAAAAGTTAGTATTTTGACTTGATGATAAAAGACAAATCACTAGTGCAAATGTCATAAATTTCAAATCCTATCGTATCTATCAATCAATAAATAAAATCATATTTACAAGAAAACATGTAAGATTATTTGATAGATTATATTGACGTTACAACTTGATCATCCAGCCAAATACACGTATATAAAGACTATGCCTGGTCAAGGCAGAAATTTGGTCATAACCAGAATGATACTACAAAAATCTAACAAATTCTTGTTGCTTTTTTGTAGTGTAGATGGATCAGCTGGTGGTTGCCTAAAGTTTTCTCCACAAGCATTAAACTCTCCCATAGCAGTAGCCGCTGCATCCTTTAGACCATTCTTGTTACCTTCTATCAATCTCTTTTTGGCTTGCTTAAAGTCACCAATAGCATTATCATAGTTTTTGGAACAAGAAGTGTACCTTTCCTTTAGTTGAGGATTATCGGTGTTTTGTATTAGTGAGTGGATTTGATCACTTGTGGATGTAGCATTGGATTTTGCTAAGTAAATGGTTATTCGAGCAAGGCCTGTAATGTCCCTTTTGTGGGGATGATCAGCATATGGTTTTAGAATCCCCAAACAGAAAGAGGGGTTTAGGGTCTTAGTGCAAATAGCATTAATCGTAGACTCGCTCACTTTCAAAACTAGATTTGCTGATGAGGGAGTACTTATGAATAGGATCATTAGCAAAAGAGAGAGTATAGAGGATGAGCTAGGTAATGGAATAGCCATTTGTATCTCTTTTTTGACAGCTTCCACTCTATTCTGAAGTTGTAGAATTGTTTTATTTGATTGCAAGAAGAACATTATATAGTCAGTGAAGTGGAAGTTTAAGCGTGTGAACTGTGAAGCATTTAAGATTTATTAATTATTGTCATGCATGCATTTGAAGTTTCCTTTTTATTTATGGTAGTTTGGATACTCCATTATTTATGGCCTTTCTAATTGCCTTCGTTGGCAAGAAATCTAGTAACCTTTCATCATCTTCCTCTTGGGTGAATCAAACGACTCAGTTGTAAAAACCTTAGGACATGACTTATATATACGAATGGTATTTTATAGTGCTAGTTTGCTAGAGGTTTAAACGACACCATTTTTTTTTCCAAGATAAGCATGATGATTTTATTTATTTCCTAAAGAAGTTTAGCCATACCGAGTTCAGTAACCTGAACTTGTAACTTAAGTAGGGGAATTAAAGTGCAGAATTTTGGATTCTTAACATTTAAAAAAAAAAAAAAAAAAAAAAATTAAAGTATAGGCAAGAGAACCAGTTCTAAAACAGTGTTTTTTTTTTTTTTTTTTTTTTTTTTTTTTTTTTTAATTTAAGATAATTTTAACATATGGCATCTATAGGGTCAAGATTTGTGGCCCAAGCCCAAAAGATCTGGAGTCTAAGCCCAATGAACCGAAGACAATGAATTTGTAGAAGGTGGGTGAAAGAGCTGGGCTGGATAGGAATTAAACAACAGCTAGCATGAGATTCAAAGATAAATAAACATAAAAACACTCATAAAGCCTCCCTGAATAAACATCCGAGGAGATAGTTTATCAATTAGAATCTTGTTTTTGAACTCTAAAAATCTTTTATACTACAGTTTTTCTCATTTCTCCACTCTCTATTTCCCCCCCCCCCCCTCTTCTTATGGGGGATCTTTTACATTATATAGTGTCTTTTGGATCATCTTGATCGTACACTTGTTCGTTATCTGAGCATCTACTTGAGTATATATCCCATCAGGCCTTTTCTTTGGTTCTCTGTGATTAGTGGTGGTTGAGAGTGCATTGTTCAGAGGTCTTCTCCACATTGATGCAACCAGAAAAGTTGCTGTAGTGCATTTAATGTGGTAGTAGCAGCTTTTTCTCCAGATATTTATCCGTTCTTATCATTTCCATACATGCTTGAAGTTTATCCTTACTATTGGAATCGTCAGGAAGGCCACTTGAACCACCCAGGTACTTGCTTGACCGAGAATCTCCGTATCCGAGGAGATCATACTCTTCGGACCACTGACGCTCTCTTCGGACTGTACTCTTCGCTCATTTCCAGGTATATTTTTCCCACCTGGGTTCTTTCTCAATCACTTTCTCCTCTTCGGACACGCCCTAGTCTTCGATTAGGGCCTTAGGCCCATTACATAACTCTGGGCTTTTACCCCCACAATATCCGTTCATGATAATTACTCTTTATCATCATATCAAGATACCAATCGGTTTTTGGTATAGGCGGAAATTGAATCTAAAATTTCTTATTCGATACCAAGAGACTTTACCTATTGAGTTAACTGGAACCTACTAAAACAATGTAATCTGGTAACATCAATTGGTGAAAATTAACAAACCATGCACAAATAAAGCTTTGTTACTAGACCATCCACCTTTTTTTATTTTTTTGAGAATCTAGACCATCCACCTTGTTGTACCACACAAGTAGAATATCGAATTAGAAACACTCTCATTCATATCATAAGGGTGTTAAAAAATTAAAAATGATGTATATAATTTATATAAAAAAAATAGAATTAATATTGTTAGAAAAATATACTTTATCAACTGTCTAAATTAAATAGATCTTATTCATCTCGATAAAGGGTGAGCATAGCCATTAACCATTTTGGCCTCAATGCATTCAAATGAAGCAAAAGTTCATTGGGACATTATATTAGAAATGACTAGGATGATAGAACAAATGTTTTCTAAATCTTTATTTCTCTTTGGAAGTCTTGAAGGATCAGCTGGTGCCCCTTTGAACCTTTCCTCGCAATCATGAATTTCATTCAAGACACCAGTCGTTTCAACGTTTACACCACCATAGTCCCTAGAGCTCAAGTCTGTTTTGGCTTGGTCAAGGTCACCAATGGCTATATCATAATTTTGGGAACATGATGTGTAACACTGTTTTAATTGAGGGTTATTTGTCTGCTTGATAAGTGATTGGATTAGCTTGATAGTTTCCGTAGCATTTGTTCGTGCCAAGTCGATGGTGAATTGGGCAAGGCCTAGAAGAGATTCGAGCACACGAAGATCAGATTCTAAAACATCCAAACAGAGAGAAGAATTTGGGGTTCTTGAGCAAATATTTTTCACCATATCATCAGTTACCTTTGTACTTGGCATTATTCCATTCCCATATGAAAAAGTAACTAAGGAAAGTATTAGTAGAAGTGAAGCCAGAAAGGAGTTACCAAGAGTAAAAGCCATTATTCTCTGAATACTTAGAGCCCCCTTTTTTAATTTTGTGATATTGCACAGAAGGAGATCATTATATAGTCACTAATTACCATAGCAAAGTGTATGGTTTGTTCTTAGAAAGTGCACTTGGGACTCATTTATTGATGAATACTTTTTCGACTCAAAAATAAAATTATTGATTTTTTTTTTTTTGAGAAACAAAAAATATATTAAAAAAATTATTGATGAATACTAATAAATTTGAAA
The DNA here is from genome assembly GCA_030445155.1 of Quercus variabilis. Classification (NCBI taxonomy): domain Eukaryota; kingdom Viridiplantae; phylum Streptophyta; class Magnoliopsida; order Fagales; family Fagaceae; genus Quercus; species Quercus variabilis. Next base: position 12,106,174 of record CP129450.1, read on the forward strand.
AACTTTGGAGATTGTCTATTTATTTGCTATTATTGCAAGAAATTCAAGTTTTCTGTATTTAACTAGTATTTCAGATTCCACAAATTTCCAAGTATGATTTCATAAATAAACACAATTATAATAAGAGATTAAATTCTATAAGGATGGGGTGTAAAACATAGGTTTTACACCATCCAATAAGTGATTGCCACATCAGCATTTTATTTAAAATTCAATACATCATATCCCACCTAATAACATCTCAATAAATTCCCAATTTGGTTGGATTTATATATGGTTATATGAATTGATTGTGTGTGATTGTATTTATTCTTAAATATGTGATAAGATGATATGGCATATTAGGATTGGAGGGGTAAAACATGGGTTCTACGCCACGTCCTTATAGAATTTAATCTCTTATAATAAATACCTATTTATGAGTATCTTAATTATCAACCATTATATTTAGGGGAAAAAAAATCATAGAGAATATTATGTGTTTGTTTGGGAACTACTTATCTAACTTTTTGCTGAAAACTTTTTGCTAAAAGTGTATTAAAGTATATTTGTACCTTGAGAAATTTTGAAAAAAATGAGAAAATGCAAAAAAAAAAAAAAAAAAAAAAGTGAGATTTTAAAAAACTGTACATAAAAACTAAAAGCTAAAGCTGAATGCCAAACAAACTATATAGGGAAAAAATTTGACTCCAAATATGTTTAGAGTATTGGGCTTGATTGGGTTAAGTGAATCATGTTTATTGCATATGATGAGTACTAATGTTATCTTCTTGTTGGTAGATGACGTGTTTCATCATGTGTAATGCATAAAACTCTCTTAGTTGATTGAGTTAAAGTGAGTTATCTTCCTATTAGTAGTCGGAACCTAAGACTCAAAATATGTTTGGAGTCAAACATTGGCCATATTATATTTTTGTTGGACATTCTAGTATATTGCTTGAATTACTAATTAGATAACAATAATGTTACTAACCCAACATTCAAAACCATATAAGAATGTTGTTATGGTTCCACTCCATGATGATTTTTCTTATTATCAACACTTAGGTTAAAACACCAATTGGTTTTGAGTGTAAATAAGAGACTTTACTGGTTAAACTAACACCATGTTTTAGGTTTTAAGTAAAAAACTGATATGGTGTAATTATGTGTGGCAGGATATTTTTAGTTTTTATTTTTTATTTTTTGAGAATGAGGATATTTTTAGTTTTAAGTAAATGATTGACGTGGAAATTTCTTATTGAATGTTGTAAAACTTTAGTTTTATACCATATCCTTACCAAATTTAGACTCATACAGGAAAGTTAAACAAAAATATCTTCTATGTTTTTTTCCCCCATAAAAGTTGATAATTATGATACTTATAAATGGATATTTATTATGATTGGGTTTATTTATAAAGTCATTTATTGTAGCATTTAAAGAAAATACAATGTGACTAGATTCTAATGGAGGGTATAAATATAAGAAGTTTTATAAAATCCTTATAGTATTTAAACATGAGAAATGATATGTCTACAATAATTCTACAATATTTTTACAACAAATCTTAAATGGCAGGTTGTTACTGGTTGTTATTATTGGGACAAAAAAGTAATCTTAGTGTTAGTTTCAAATTTGAACCAATAACAACTAACCACCTGTGATTTGTTGTAAAAATGTTGTAAAATTGTTGTAAACGTAGCATCTCTCTTTAAACATATCAAAAATAGGTTAAAGTACACTTTCTCCCATTTAATTATCGGGTCATTTGCACCTTTTCCTTTCTTAACTATTTGATCATTTGCAATTCCTCTCTCAAGGTATTTTATAAATTTGAGTAAATTTTATATGAATATTCCATTATGTGTTAAAAAAAAAAAAACAAAAAAGAAGAGAGAGAGAGAGAGAGAGAGAGAGAGAGAGAGAGAGAGAGAGAGAGAACGTTTTTATAGTTTAGGTGAAAAGGTGGGAGAAAAATTGTGAACTAGCTTGTACACAAAAGGGGTAGCAACCCATTATGCCTTTTTAAAGCCCATTTTATTTCGGCAAACTGCTAGAACTTAACTAAGATTTGAACAAAATTTTCCTTTAAATTAATTTGAAATAATTTATTATTGTTTATTGATGATTCATACAGGCATACTTTTCCTGCACAACCTAGTAAATATGCCAGGGGCCCAAGGGATTAAAAATACGTGTAAAATGTTATTTAAATTATCAGGTAATCAATTTTTTTTTTAAATCCACTAAATCATTTTGACGCAAAACTGGAACCGAACACATGCTAGACAAAAGTCATTGTCTATCCTACCTCTATATTTTGGGGGGGGGGGGGGGTGGTGTTGGGGAAGAAACAATCCTAACTCTATGGAGCAATGTTACATTATACATACAATACAATAGTTTCCATAACTATTTGAGTTCATAAATTTTTATTAGTTTTCTTACGAACTCATATTACTCATTACTAACATTACTTTCTTATTTACCAATAACAATTTGTCACTTTTTTATGTCTTATTTATTAATATTAGAGTAAAGTACGTATTTAGTCTCTATCCTTTATACAATATTTCAATTTGATCCAAAATCTTTCAATTGTGTCAATTTGGTCCTTAATCTTTCAATGTCGTGTCAATTTAGTTTGGGCGCAACTTACATCCAATGCTCCAGTGCACTGGACGCGTTGTGATTGTGACACGTGTCCAAAAATGGACACGTGTCACAATCAGTGCCGCTCTAGTGCATTGGAGCACTGAACATAAGCCACACCATTTAGTTTCTATCATTATCTATTGGATCAAATTTGTTAAAGTGGTAAACAGCCAAAATAAAAAATTAGTTTCCATTAATGTGGCAATAAACTAATTTTTTATTTCAAAAATTTCCATCCAAGAAATAATGGCAAGGATTAAATTTTCGCGACACTAAAAGATTAAGGATCAAATTGACACAATTGAAAGGTTATGCATCAAATTGAAATATGGTGTAAAAAATATGGACTAAAAATATTGTAAACATATCATTTCTCCTAAATATATATAGTTTATATTATATAATCTCTCTCTCTCTCTCTCTCTCTCTCTCTCTCTCTCTCTCTCTCTCTCTCTCTCTCTCTCTCTCTCTCTCTCTCTCTCTCTCTCTCTCTCTCCACCCCCACCATTTAGCTTCTATCATTATCTATTGGATTAAATTTGTTAAAGTGGTAAATAGCCAAAATAAAAAATTAGTTTCCATTAATGTGGCAATAAACTAATTTTTTATTTTGAAAATTTCCATCCAAGAAATAACAGCAGTGATTAAATTTTCGCGACATTAAAAGGTTAAGAATCAAATTGACACAATTGAAAGGTTATGCATCAAATTGAAATATGGTGTAAAAAATATGGACTAAAAATATTGTAAACATATCATTTCTCCTAAATATATAGTTTATATTATATAATATCTCTCTCTCTCTCTCTCCAAAAATGGACACTTGTCACAATCGGTGCCGCTCTAATGCACTGGAGCACTGGACATAAGCTGCACCATTTAATTTCTATCATTATCTATTGGATCAAATTTGTTAATGTGGTAAACAGCCAAAATAAAAAAATTAGTTTCCATTAATGTGGCAATAAACTAATTTTTTATTTTGAAAATTTCCATCCAAGAAATAACAGCAGTGATTAAATTTTCGCGACATTAAAAAGTTAAGGAACAAATTAACACAATTGAAAGGTTACGCATCAAAATAAAATATGGTGTAAAAAATATGGACTAAAAATATTGTAAACATATCATTTCTCCTAAATATATAGTTTATATTATATAATATCTCTCCCTCTCTCTCTCTCTCTCTCTCTCTCATCAGGTATCTTTCTTGGGTCATCTTCGGGCTATTAGACAAACCCATAAGGCCCATCAAAGACTTGCGATCCAACCCAGAAAGCGACCTAACCGACGATGAGTACGGAAAGTCGAAAAGTCTCTTAAATAAAACAAAAACAAAAACAAATAAACAAATAATCTTGGTATCTAAATTCTTAACAACTTCGAGCCCCGCGAACCCAAGCGAACCCAAAACACAACAACAACCTCTTCAATGGCTACAACCAACGGTCCCGACTCCTCAGGTACCCTTTTAATTTTTCTCTCTCTTTTCTGAGATTTAAGGTTTCTTTGATTTTACTTTAGGATCTGTTTGTTTCCCTGGAAATTGTTTGGAATTTCTTTTGTTCTTTCTATTTTGCCGAGGAAAAGAACTGAAGCTTTTTTTAAGTAATTATATTAGTGGGTTCTTAAAGATTAAGGTAAAGAGTTAATCTTTTCAGTGACTTGGCGCTCTCTTTGACTTGGCAATTTTAAAGGGTGTAGCTGGTTTTGCTTAACTCTGTTTGGCTAGGCATAATTTTTGTGCCTTTTGATCCTCTATCTATGTGTTTGCTGCTTATTGTGGGTTTAAGCACATTGTTTTGGTCTTGGGCTTTTTGTTTTTTTGGGGGTGTGAGGTACTGTGGTTATTGGGACTTGTATAGTTGTTGGCATTTGTTGCTCAGTGCTGTAATATCTATCTTCACATTGTTTATGATATTATTGGGTTTTTCTGTAGCTTATTTATATAGTTGCTATAATTGAATCTGAAACATTTCGAGAGAATTAATTATAATGGACCGGGAGTTGGGAATTCCTCTTTTCGGATATCCAATAAAACTGGATTTTTTATTTTTTAGCTAAAGTAGTCCATTATAATTGGAACATTCTTATTTTACTTTGCATCAGTAAATTGGAGGATTTCATTTGCCAACAGAGACTTCCAGTGTTCAAATCCTCACCTCCCCGGCTCCCAGACTTAAAATGTTTTTTTTTTTTTTTAATATAATTAAAAATTAAAAAAAATTAATTAATTAAAATTAAAAAAAAAAAAAAAAAAAAAAAAAAAAAAAAAAAACCTCGGAGGATTTAACTTTGTGAGAAGATTCATGTTTTACAACATCTTGTGAGTCCTTGATGCTGGTTATATGCTCTCGTGTCTGCAGCTTATTATATGTTGGTAATTTTTTAAGTTTTCATGGGATTGTGAAAGATGATTTGTTTTCTCTTAAGAGCTGATCTGAAAATTACTCAAGGGTGTTTTGAGAGAGAAACAAATCTTAATTGTTTTGCAATTAGTGTAGGCATATCCTAGACTGATCAGTTCACCTTTTTGTAGGTTCTGATCAAGTAACACTAGTTGGGTCACAAAGTATTTGGTGACACATTAATTGGAACTTGGAACATCTGTAATTGTCTGGAGACACAGCTAATTGAACTATCTAGCCTTTGTTTTACACCCCTCCAAACATAATCCTGCACCCACAATGCGATTAACCCTATACCTCCTCCTTTGTGTAGATCAAGAATGGATGTATGATCCAATTATCTAAATCAATTTTTGGTAATAATCACTAATGAGGTTAATGTCCTTGCTAGACTTCCCATTATCTTTGTTGATGTTCATAAAGAAATGGATTCTCATCCAAACTCTTCCTTGCAAAGACTTTTATGATCAGAATATTTAATTGAGTCTTCCAATCATTCGCATTAGGGTTGCATTTTTTGTTTTCCTATGTCTGTAACTAGTTGTACGTAGATGTTCGGTTACTTTTTTTTTTTATAAGCACTTTGATGTTCAGGTATTTTAAACGAAAAGGATGGAATATCAAATGAGCCTAAAAATGAAACTGCTCCAATTCCAAACTCTGAGGCAAAACATGAAGAAACTGGTGAGGGTTTAGGATTCTTTATTTTTGAACGTTGCTTCTCGTTTCTATTCTTGTTTTGTTGTGATGACTATACTTATATTGGGCTTTTGTTTGAAACAAAGTGGCTAATGTTTTCTTTCATCCTGCTAGAAATTAAAGCCCGGGTAGATGCTATGTGGGAGCAAATGAATAAAGGCACACCTAATAAGACGCCTAATTTTTTTTTAAACAAGCCTCGCTCAACTGTGAATAAAAAATCAAAAAATTCATCCACGGTGAGGAAATTATTATCCATTCTGTTTCTAATGGAACTATTATACAATAGCTTGCTAGAATTATACATTTATTTTTTCTTGATTTTATTTCATAGAATTATATGGCGTATCTGGGTCTCGCACCAAAAAAGACAGGATCCTTTGAATTAGATTCACTGCAGAAGGAACCTAGTGTTATGCAGGACAGCACTAGTGAGGAGGCCAAGAGGCTTGCTGCTGCTGCTGCTCTTTCAGCAGTTAAGGATGCTGCAGCTGCTGCAGCTGGCAGGGGGAAAGTTGAAGTAAGCACTTTTAGTAATACCCTTCTTATTGACCTCCTTTGTGGTTCATGTAATGGTGCCTTTTATGGGCTTGGTAGTCATGAAATTAGTCTGGTGAAAAAAGTCAATGGTTTATATTGATAATATGAAAGTGGACTTTGCTAATTAGCTGGCAAACTTTAACAGGTTACTCTTGCTAATTAGCTGGAATCCCTGAAAGTTATTTCGTACAAGCATTGACATCAATTTTTATCCGTGTATATTGCTGCATACTAAATCTGACGTTCTTTCAAATGCTGTGGTAGATGGCTAGATGGCAAACCTCAGTTCGTTTATGAATAACTTGATAACAGTACACATTTCTTTCCTTCTACAGATTACTGAAGTTCGGGACTTTGCTGGTCAAGAAATTGAAGTTAAGAAGCTTGTTGATGCTGATTCAAAGGAGGCTTCTGAAAAAGCCAAAGGTGCTGCACCCTCCGCTGTTGATGCTGTCCTTGAACAAATAAAGAAGAAACAAAAGCTCAGTGTGCTAGACAAGTCGAAGAAGGATTGGGGGGAATTCAAGGAAGAAAAGGGGTTGGAAGAGGAGTTGGATGCTTACAAGAAGAGCTCAAACCAGTATTTGGAAAAGGTTTCCTTCTTGCAACGGACAGATTACCGTGAGTTTGAGCGGGAGAGAGATGCACGGCTTGCTCAGCAGGCCAAGAGGAGGACAGATATGCGAGAGGAACCATGATTGCATCATGCTGCCAAGTTTCAGTATGGCCTTGTAAGCAATTGCAAATAGACAGATGATGGGAAGTTGCTCAAAATTTTTATGGTCTCTGATTCCGACAAAAAGAAACCTTCAATATCGCTGATGGGGATATAATGCTTTTGCATGAGGTGTTTAGGTTTTAGATTTCCCCTAAGTTATGGGGATTTCATGTAATAGGAAATTTCTGAGGACAGAATTTATTGCAAACCGATTATTTGTCCTCTTATTCAATTTTTATTTGGTGGGATTGTAGGCCTCTTGATTTTTAGAGCCTGGAGCATGCAGTGCCACTCGAGGAAACAGAACCGATGAATTATCATATCTCGCTCTTTTAGATTTTTCCCATAAAATACAAATGATCTAGCTATGACTTTACCATTTTCCTTTTCCGTTTCTTTTCCTTTGATTTTTCTTAAAACTTACTGATCTGGTCTCTAAGGCTCATTTTGCATCATAAATATGGACAATTGCGAAGGGATACAACAATCAGGTTACTGACTTACCTGTCAATTTCGTTTAGTAACAAATAGATTGGGAAGGCACGTTGGTTTTCAATTAGCACAACACCTTCCAGAGGTAAATAAACTACTTCGAGCATTATAGGAGCATTAAAGAATCCAAGCATGAAGAAACACTCTGTAGTCGGACCCAATACACAACTCTCAGCATCAACTTGTGGGTTTAAGAGGAGATGATTGGTAGGTAGTCTTATACCCCTTCACATTTTTTCCCCCCGAGTAAGAGTGATCCCTAGACTCAAGTCTATGAACTATCATTTTTAGTGAAAGGCATTTGCCAATGCTCCTAGACCCAACCTCATACATAAGGAAAATACACACCCACGCCCAAACCCCAAACAAGACCTCATTTTGTGGTGTCTTTCATAATACAAGGTGGCTTACATCTCAAATAAAACAAACCAAGCAAGTAGAAAACCAATTTGCAACAAAGTGGATGAAATTCTTGATGTGACAAATTCTTTTATATATTCACAACTCTTCAAAATTGGAACATCATTATTTTATATGGGTTAACTATTGATATCACATCTTAACACTAGTCACAAGATGTTAACTCAGCAATTATGAAAAAAATAATGAACATAATGAAAACCCAAGTCATTGGATGAAACTTTTGATGTGACAAATTCTTTTATATATATATATATATTCACAACTCTTTAAAATTGGAACATCGTTATTTTATATGGGTCAACCACTGATATCACGTCTTAACGCTAGTCACAAGGTATCAACGCAGCAATTATGAAAAAAAATAATGAAAGTTCTTGTCCCAGGACTTAACTGAAGTAATAATGTATTATAATAAAAACCCAAGCCATTGTATTGACAAAGATGCAGACGACTTGAGTGCAAATGCCCTGGTTCCACAACCAAGTCTAAAAAGACTCGAACAAAAAGGCAAATGAAGGTGAACACTACATTTTAATATTTGCCTGATTAATGGAAGAGAATGAGTAAGAAAAGAGGAATGCCTACGCAAGTGAAGCATGCGTGGATGGGTGTTACATAAGGAGGAAAACGTGGATGATAGACTGAAATGTTGATAAATGTATTTATATAGTTACAAATGCATGTTAAACAGTTACAGCCAACAGGCCTGCAGAAAACAAATCATAGACTTTAATTTCCCATTGGCTCCACATTCCCCCTCTTATGTTGTTATTAAAGCACAAATGAGGAAAACATACAAAGTTATTTTTGTCATTGTAAACAAAAGGGATGCTATAACAGCACATTTCTATTCAGAAACTTCATCTGCTCCCATGGGTGGATGAATAAGAAAAAGGAAAGTCTTCACAAGTCATTCCAAAACTCTTAGAAGCAAAAAATAAAATGAAAACAAGGATTACAAAATAATAACCAGCTTTCTAGATGTGAATGGGCTTGTCATAAGTGGCCATGGCAGCTTCCTTCACTGCCTCACTCATTGTTGGATGCGCATGGCAAACACGTGCTATATCCTCACTCGCTGCATCGTACTGTAAGGCTATCGCTGCCTCGTGAATGAGCTCTCCAGCATTGGGTGCCATAATGTGGACTCCCAATATCTTGTCTGTCTCCTTCTCAGCCAGTATCTTGACCAATCCTTCCGCATTATCAATCGCCTTGGCCCTGCTGTTTGCTATGAAAGGGAACTTTCCAACACGATACTCAACACCAAGTGCCTTCACCTGCTCCTCAGTCTTGCCAACAGAGGCAACCTCAGGGTGTGTGTAGACAACCCCAGGGACCTTGTCATAGTCCACATGGCCTGTCTTACCAGCTATAAACTCTACACAAGCAACCCCATCTTCTTCTGCCTTGTGGGCTAACATAGGACCCGGTATTACATCCCCAATTGCATAAACACCTGGCACATTTGTAGAAAACCTTTCATTGACTAAAATCCGTCCAATCTTGTCAGTCTCCACTCCTATTTTGTCCAGCCCAAGTCCACCTGTGTATGGAGATCTACCAGCAGAAACAAGAACTACATCAGCTTCAAGTATGGTCTGGTCACCACCAGCTGCTGGTTCAAGGGTCAGCTTAACACCATCTGCAGAAGAATCAACTCCTACCACCTTAGTCTTAAGCATGAATTTCATCCCTTGTTTCTCAAGAGAACGCTGAAATTGCTTACGGATTTCCCCATCCATGGTTGGGACGATATCTGCGGCAAACTCAACCACAGTTATCTCAGAGCCAAGTCGGCCCCAGACTGAGCCCATCTCTAGGCCAATGTAGCCTGCTCCAATGACCACAAGTTTCTTTGGGATTTCCGTCAAAGCTAATGCACCCGTTGAAGAAACAATTCTCTTCTCATCAATGGTGATCCCAGGTAAAGATTTGACATCAGAACCAGTGGCAATTATAATATGCTTGCCTTTCACAACAGTGTTACCCCCATCAGGAGTTTCCACAGAAACTTCAGAGGGAGAAATGAGTTTGCCATAGCCTTTTACATAGCTCACTTTGTTCTTCTTGAACAGACCTTCAATACCTCGAGTCAGATTAGACACAGCTTTATCTTTTTGCGCCATCATGGCAGGTAAATCAATCTCAACAGAAGAAAACTTCACTCCATGGTTGGCAAATGAATGCTGAGCTTCATGGTACATGTGGGAGGAATGTAGAAGGGCCTGAACACAAGAACATAAAACTAAGACCACAAAACTTCAAATGTTACCAGTACCATCTAAAATGCCAGTAATGAGAAATGCATTTAGTCATAAACTGAAACAGCTCCACCAGGATATACCTAATTCACCAACTGACACTAAACTCTAAATTACAGCAGTCAAACATCTCAAGTAAATTTGCAAAGTAGAAGAGACCTGAAGCATTTTTCCACTGATTCCACTCAAATAATGATTTGAGGAATAAAATGTTTAGTCCTAAGACAGATTCTTACATCCTTCAAAACTTTTATGGAAAGTTTTCGCATCCTTCTAGCATTTAAGGATGTGAAAAATCTGTCTTAGACCCAAAACTTTTATGAAATTGATGAATGAAGACCTGCCTAGTGGAAAATATGTAGTGCAATTACAGAATACTTAAAACAGTTCAGTCAAATCATACCGTAAACACTATTCAGACACAACATTATGAGCGCTCATACACAACCATGACTGTTGCAGAAACTCCTTACCTTAGCAAAGCTCTCGCACCAAAACTCACGGTAAAAGACACTAACAAAACTGTGCTTGGCAAACTCAGCTTAACACTCACTTATGCAAAGTGAAAACCCAAAAAAAAAAAAAAAAAAAAAAAAAAAAAAAAAAAACCTAATTGCGTACACGGTCTTAATTGCATTAGTACATCATAGTACAGACCATATGCATCACTCTCCGAAGACATTAAACATTGGATAGAACAAACATAAGTAGTTTATCATCAAATCCAAACTTTCAGCAATTAGAAACTGCACTCTTTCAACATACAGCTTTTTTAGAAGCTCACCCTTTTCCTGGGTGCAAAATTTTCAAGCAACACATTTTCAAAAAGCTGGAAACTAAGCTATACCAAACAGGCCTAATCAGACTTGTTTCCTCATATGCCATTGAAAAAAAAAAAACCAAAATTCTGGAACGCAATCAAATTCAATTGCAATTGAATACCATTCCAACAATATTTCCACTGACCTCAAAATCCAATACCAATAAAAAATAAAATTAAAAATTACAATACTACAACAAATTAAGCAATTAGATCTCAGAAGCACTAAACGGAAAAGAAATCACGTAAAATTAAATCGAACCTTGGAGGGGATGCAACCGACGTTGAGGCAGGTGCCACCGAGGGCACCACGCTTCTCAATACAAGTGGTCTTGAGACCCAACTGAGCGGCTTTGATGGCGGCCACGTAGCCACCGGGGCCACCGCCGATGACGACGACGTCGTTTTCCTCAGATCCCGAGGAGAATCCTCTGGAGAAGGAAGTCACCGTAGGAGAGTACTTCAATACATCGGAACTCGAATTCGATAGATTTCGCGTCAACAGGTACGCCTTCCGTCTCGCCAAACTTGCCATAGCCATTTCCCCTTTCTTTTGTTTTTTGGTTCTCTCTTTCTGAGAGAGAGAGAGAGAGAGAGAGAGAGGCTTTTTGATGAAAAAGAAAAACCCTGCTGGTAGTGTGGGTAGGGGTGTGGCTTGGTTTTGGTCTTTTTGGGTATTCAGATTATTTTATTGGCGGCTTCTCTTTGAAGACGAGTGGAGAGGACTAGAAAAAGGCCAAAAAAAAAAAATACTACTACTTTATTTCTTAGGGTGATCTGGTGTGGCTACGGTTCATGAATTACTTCCGTGGTGTGCTGCTAACTTTTTTTGACTTTTAGTGAATCAGAGTCGTACAAATACGCCATTCAATCTGGGGCGTCAGATGAAAAAAAAAAAAAAAAAAAACAAATATATGAATCTGGAGCCGTTCATTTATAATTTATAAATGTGACGGCGTGAACTGAATAAAGAACCAAACAAGGTGTTTGATATATAATATTAATTGGAGAGATTGTGAACACGAAGTATGATAATAAATCCCAACTACTTCATGAATATGACTCACAGAAAATGGTGTCCTCACACACCTTACCATCATCGACATTTGGATGTTTGGTGGAGGTGGAGGAGGAGGAGGGCTTTTTGTCTCTTAACTCTTGTTGATGAGGTTATTGTGGGCTGCCCAAGTTTCAAGGTCCAAATCCAGCACATTTATTTTATCTCTTAAACATTACTCTATGTAGTACACGCTTCACCGATTGTATGGCATGGAATATCGATAGATTTGTAGTATTATCTCCCCATTTTAAAAATGAACAAACAAACAAACAAACAAAAAAAAAAAAAAAACCTCAAGTTTCAGAAAAGCAAATTTAATTTGGCTACGGTTTAATAAGTTTCACGCATATTGATCGCACTACTAATCCTCAAAGAATCATTTATAAGCAAAGCATAATTAGAAAGTGAAAGTAACCAATATATATGATACAATTAACGAACTGTATGAAACGAATATGATTTAAGTTGTTGTTGAGCTTCACAAGAAGCATGGTACAAATATGGTGGGCCCAGTACAAATCATTTTAACAAATATGGTTGGGCTAACTCAGTGAACCCAGTACATTCATTCAACACAATTAAGCTCAGGTTCATATTACAGTTACATACTCAATAAGAAACACACCTTCCAATTGGATAGGTTGATTAATAACCTAAAGTCTCTTCTAAGCACTACAAAACTGCTGGCCGCTAATCAAAACTTATCTGATAACAGCCTATAATCCTTTCTCAGTAACTTAAATGTTTCTGCTTCTTTTTTTTCTTTTCATTTTCCTTTTTTTCAACACTCAGTTGCCTTCTAGCAAGCTCCTCAATCTATTCCGGGCCTCCTCAGACAGACTAGAGGCCCTCCACCTTCGTGGCCGTGGACACGTCTCAACAGCACGATCAAATTTTTGGGCAGATAAGCAGATAACAATCACGGTGATATTATCAGATGAATTTAGGCGTAATGCTTCCATGACTAGTTCTCTGGCACACTGCTGTGGATCACCATGCCTCCTCAGAGCTCGGCGGACAAGACTGACTGCAGACTGGCTACTTATCACATCCCAGAGACCATCACAGCCAATGATCAAAAATTCATCATCCTCTGACAATGCAACTTGTTGAACATCCGGCTCAGCAATGAGAGGCGATGCAGGACCAAGTGGGGATTTGAAGTCCCAATCTCCAAGGGCTCGAGTGACACTGAGATAACCATTGAGATAGGAAACTTGATCAATAACTTCAACGTAACCACCTAACCCCTCAACTCTCTTTCGTTCCAGTAAATAAGTAGGCTTATGATCTTGAGACATCGCAACTGCTGCTCCTTTCCTGCAGAGTACTGCTCGACAGTCACCAGCATTCGCAACCAGTAAATGCCTTCCAAGTATAAGGGCAGTCAGTGCTGTTGTTCCACAGGAACTGCTAACACTGCTGCTTTCATCAGCCAAGGCACGGTCAGCTAGTAAAAATGCGTTCCGATGAGAATTCTCCAGCTCTTTTAAGAAGACAGCATTAATCTCAGATGTTTGGGGCAAATCAGCATCTAAAAAGAATAATCTCATTGCGTGTCTCTTGATATATGCAGCAGCTTCAGGGCCCCCATGACCATCAAATACAGCATAAAAAGCACTTGGCACAGGGAACTTGAAGAAGGAACCCATTTGGGCAGATAGATCATCTATTCTAATGTGTTCATCATCCATTGAAACACGTGGCCCAATGTCTGCATAGCTACCAGAACGAATATTTGGGACAAACATTGAAGTAGTAGACTCTATGGCAGCATCATTAACGGTGTCTGAGCAACTCATAACCTGGTTAAAACATGTATAAAGTTTTGTCAGTATCCATAGGAATAAATACATGATACATTGCAAGACAATTGCCAAAAAAGAAGAAGAGAAAAGGACAAAACCATTAACAAGGAAGCATAAATGAGAATAATGGAACCCAGTACTATATCAATTATGCAATAGAATACATAAATCAATCTGATTTCACAGTTTGTAACAATTCTCTTTCAATCAAATCAGGAAAATTCCTTGTTCTTTCCAACTCTACTGTCAACAAACTTATCTTTTATTTATAACCATAAATTCCACAACCCCCTAATTGCACTCTTATATCACAGTTATGAAAGCTACCAGACATATCTTACAAAATCACGAAACCTCAATTATCCAATTATAATAAGACACAACACAAAAACCAAAAAAAAAAAAAAAAAAACCCCTTAAATTCAAACCTAATTACAATAAAGCATCCATTGCTTCCATTCACAATAACATCAAGAAACTGCCGATTAATCTGCGCGATTGACCATTCTGTCATCCCAAGAATACTTAAAATAACAACAAATCGGCAAATCCTCCTAAAATTTTCCTACTTAAACCTTGTACAAAGGTGAGAAATTCTGAAAGGCCAAAGAGTCTTCTACAAGAAATATTGAAGTTAAGAAATTCTGATAAGCCAAACAGTCTTCTACAAGAAATATGATTTTTTTTTTTAAATCATTATAACCCTAATCCCAATAAACCCATTCTTCATACTACAAGCTCTTTCACATAATTCAACAAAAATACAATCTCACACACACACACACACACACACAGAGGAAATTGACAACACACATAATAACTCAGATTGTCACACAAACCCCAAACTAAAAAACAAACAATTCAAGAACCAGAAAAACCCCATCAACCATGATTCAAATCAAGAATCTTACAGATCAAACATACTTTTAGCTGTCCAATTACAACAAACCAAAGCCAACCCACCAAAATTAAAAAGAAAGAAAATCATAAGCTAACACAAAAAATCAAAAAGAAAATTCAATTCTCTCAACAATAAATTGAATCTCCAATTTGGGTTTCAATTAAAAAAAAAAAAAAAAAAAGACATTTATCAATTATAAGACCCACAAAATCAAGAAAACCATATAGACCCAGAACACCAAAAACAAAGAACATTCTAGAAATCCCCAAAAAAAAAAATTAATTATTTTAAAGAACGTACCGGTTCGAAGCGAGAGATATCGGCGGACATAGAATCCGAGACGCGATGTACATCGCGAAAGCTCGGAGACGAAGAAGAAGGAGAAGAGGAGGGTTGCACCACGTCAGCAGAAGAAGCAACGCATATATGGTGGTAATTCACGTCCAGCACCATCTTCTGGGTCGGTGGCTGGTAATTCATATCGGCGTCCGCCACCATCTTTTGGCTCACTATCATATCCAACAACGGCGTCGTTTTCGTTTTCGTAGTCTTCTTGTTGTTGTTGTTTGAAGCTAGGGTTTTTTTTCTTTGATTCTCAGAAAAACAAAGAAAAATTTGGGGATTTGTTGAATCAAGAACTGAGAGAGAGTCTGTGGAAAATAGGTGTTTGTGAGTGTTGTTGCTGTTGTTGTAGATTTGAATGAATGAGAATGAATGAATTGAAAAGGTGCGTAACGTAACGGGGTTTATTTATAAATACTATTAGAGAAGGCAGAGACCTGGTTGGAGAGTAATACCGACATGCTAACTGACACGTGTGTATTTTGAGTTCTCTTTAACTCTGATGGGGATTTTTAAGGGGTGTGCTCGACACGTGAACGCGTGGCATGTGAGCTCTTTTGTTTTTTTTTAATTAATATATAAAAACAAAAATATATTATATAATATACTTTTTTTAATGGGTGTACTTTTTCTAATTTTATTTTAAAAAAAATTGACGGATTAAAATTTTCTCCATCTACCAGTAACTGCCGCCAGTAGGTTTCAACTACAGTTGTTTTACATAGGTATGTGTATGCATATATATTAAAGGCCACTTGTTTCTCAAAAAAAAAAAAAAAAAATATTAAAGGCCACTTGGCATTTCAAGTGGCATCTAAATCTAATCAGTATTACAATTATTATTTTAATCTCATTGTTTGGCACATTTGAATTTTTTTCATGTGCTATTAAATTTTTGTGATCCAATATTAAAAAATTAGTGACTAAAATGCCACGTTTAAAACATTCAAGTTCATTAATAAGTTGCATGATAATTTGGTACTAGAATTTAATTTTAAATAAATTGTTTTAATAATAATGAGAATGTAATTATTGTGTTAAAAAAGATAATCATTTGACTTATTCGCGTCATTTAAAACCAATACAAATTTTTTTTGAGTTCTACTTCATATTTCATTAATTATAATTTGTCATATATTTAACTTTTTTTTTTTAATTTTAGTTATTTTATAAGAAAAGTAAACAAATTTATAGTAAGTTGTGATTAATAAAATATGAAATAGAACAAAAAGTAGTAAAAAATATTGGTATTCGTTAAATTGTACATGATTTAACTATTATAAAAAAAAAATAATGGAGGAAAAAATAGTAGTTCAACTTTTTTTTTTTTTTTCAAAACCCACGTGGATTTTATCCGGTTTCTGTAATTCTATACCCCACTTCTTTTTAACTTCCGCGGACAAAAAGTAGCTTACGTTATTGGGTAATCTACGCTGAACGTTATTGCACTCTTTTTAACTTTGCGGCGTCTTGATATGGGACTTGGAAATTGGAATTGCCTTTCCTTTTTCACGGTGGGCTCTATTTTTCCTTCAACTTGAAGCCATGTTTACTGGCTGGAAAGGAATCATGTTATTGAAGACTTTTTTTTTTTTTTTGACAAGTATTGAAGACTTTGCATCACCCACAAAATAATTATTAAATACTATATTCTAATAGTAAAATATTTATGAGTGTTTTTGTTTTCTTTGGTCACGGAAATGACTCTAATTTATTATATATATACATTTATTTGTATATATATAATGTAATATAATCATTCATCAATTGCATTGTACGTATGCACCAATTGGTGTGTTAGATAGCACTAGCATAGCATGAGGACATTAAAATATAGCGTACGTGAAAATTACACGTGAGATAAAGACTACTAGAATATGTCACTTTATTGGTTGTTGTTGTTGTTGTTGTTATACGTTTAATCTTCACATATTGTACTCAAAAATTCATGTGATGCTTGCAAGGAAAGCTGCTGTCAAAATTGACAATATGTATTTTAAAAATATGATAAATATGAAGGTTCCTTTTTTTTTTTGTTTTTGTTCTAATTAAGTTATTCGAAGTTTCCTTCTTCTAAAAAGAAATTAATTCGAAGTTTCCTTATTTTGTTTCTCAACAAAAAATATATGTATATGTATATGTATATTAAGGGGCGGCGCTACAGCTTATTCAGGGGGTTCAATTTTTTTTTTTTAATATATATGTAAAATATTTTTTTTTTGTTAGTTTAATACTTTAATTTATTTTTAAAAATATTTTTTTGCACACCCTAACTTAAATCTTGTACACTCTTATTACAAGTATTTTTGACTCAAAAGTAAAGAGTACATGTTTGTGAATTGTAAATGTGATTCTTTTTTATAAATTTTTATTATATGTGTGTGAGTGTGTTTGATATTATTGTGTACATTACTTTTTATTATAATATTATTTGTGTAAATTATGATGTATGTGGTTGTTTGTGTATACAATATAAATTTAATGTAACTTTATAATAGAGAGGGTTTTTTTTCTTTTTTATTTGTGTGTGTATTGTTATCATATTATAATAACTTTTTTTTTATAAAGTTAGTAAAATTTAAGAAAAAAAATTGTAAAGTTAGTAATTGTTTAAGCATTTGATTGGTTAAGTAAACATGTAATGTATAATTTTATGTATGAATGAGTGTAATTGTGTGCGTTAATAATTAATACGGAGTCAATGAGTTGAAATTAAACATTTAGTCTAAAATATTTTTATAAAAACAAAGTCAAATAAATAATAACAACTGTATAAAGAAAAAAAAATTAGGCAAACTTAAAAAAATATAATGGTCATAGGGTCATAGCTATCCACATTGGCAATAGATACTCGTAATGAATTATCATGTAACATTCAAAATGTGAAAACTTGTAAAATAAAATTATAAAACTTCACATATTATTATTATTATTATTATTATTATTATTATTATTTGTTGATAATTCGATATATTCAATATCTCTTTCTATTAAAATTTTTTAATGAACCCCCTAAACAAAATTCCTAGAGCCGCCACTGTGTATATATATAATGATGGGGTACCAAAAATGGCCGTCTCCTGTTCGTCCAGGAGGGTCGTCCAATGATATGCAGTTTGCCTAGCAACTATGCTTTCTCTTACTCGTCTAGACCTCTCTTCCTTGAAGGGTCGACCAATTGCGCAAGCCCCGTTATCAAGTATGGAGGGTCGTCCACGGAAGAATCGCTTGGACGACCCAAGAACGGCACGATAAAGGGTCGTCCACAGGAACTGCACATGGACGACCACATGATACTTGGCAAATTCTGGAGTGGTTCACCAACCCGTGTTCATCGCCGCCAATTTCTCCCAAGTATGTAACTTCCAGCAGCGGTTATGATCTCTATAGCCGTTGAAGAAGTTACGTTCGGGTTCCACAAATCTGGGGGAAGTTATTGAACCAGTAACCACCCCAGAGTATCCTATATAAGGACCGGTCCGAATTATGTGAAGGTATGAGATTCTGAGTTTTTTACTTACAGTACAGTTAGAACTTCATACGAGAGAAGACACTAACTTCACCATCGGAGGACATTTGGCCGGTCCATCCCGGTCATCCTTTGATTTCCTTCTTCTTTTACAGGCCTCTGCAAGCGCAGCAGCCCACCGAAGCCGAAGTGTTCAACCAAACTGATTTTACTCACCATCAGTTTGGCGCCGTCTGTGGGAAGCGATCGTAAACTGGTTTGCGATTTGGCTTTCTGAGAAAAAGGTTGAATGGTTCGGACTAGGTCGAGGGCTACAAGCCTAGGCCATCAGGGAAGCAGAGATGCTTCAAGTAACCCCCATCGCGATCGCCAGTCAGCGCCTGTCATGCAGTCGCCTTCCATCCAACACATGCAATCTATGGCGGCCGCGATGGCAGAGTTAACTCGCCAAAATCAAGAATTGACTAGGGAGATGGAGCGGCAGCGCCGTGAAGGACAGGCTGAAAGACAGTCCCAAAGTCAAGAAGTTAGAGGAAATGTTGAGCCTGAGGCTCAGTCAAGTGGCACCACGTCACGAAGGGTGCCACATTTGGAGAAGGAAATGGATCAAATGAGGAAGGTTATGGACGAGATGAGGGAAAACATGAGAAGAGCAAATCCCGTTGAGGATTTGGTTCACCGGACAGATTCCCCTTTCACGGCTTCCATCAATGGGCATCCCTTGCCACCGAAGTTCAAACTGCCTTCCCTGGATTCATATGATGGAGCACGTGATCCTTTTGACCACATTGCTACTTTCAAGACCACAATGCATCTTCAAGGGGTTCCAGACGAGATTATGTGCAGAGCCTTCCCTACCACCCTGAAGGGACCAGCGCGAGTATGGTTCAGCAAAATTCCCCCAAATTCTGTAAGTTCTTTCGAGGAGTTAAGCAAATTATTTGTTAATAATTTCATTGGGGGACAGAGACACAAACGTTTTTCGTCCAGTTTGCTGACCATAGAGCAAGGGGAGAACGAGAGCCTGCGTTCCTTCATCACCCGTTTTAACAGGGAAGCCCTGACAGTAGAAGGGAGTATGGCCGGATGAATTACCAGGTGTTTTGTGGGCTTACAGGACGACAGCGAGGACTCCCACAGGAAAGACTCCTTTCAAATTGGCTTATGGGAGCGAAGCGGTCATACCTACAGAAGTGCATATGGCCAGCCATAGAGTGCTGAAATATCAGGATAAGGAAAACGAAGAACAGCTTCATCTTAACCTTGATCTCATAGACGAGGTAAGAATAGACGCGGAGCAAAGAACAACGAGGTACAAGAATCTCATGGCGAAGCGGCATGATGCTATGGTGAAACCCAGGCGCTTCAGTGTTGGGGATCTCGTCCTTAAAAGGGTCTCTTTGGCCACCAAAAACCCAGCCCATGGGAAGCTAGGACCTAACTGGGAAGGACCTTACAGAGTTATCAACTCTAAGAGACAAGGATCCTACTATTTAGAAGCCCTGGATGGACGAAGGTTAGAGCACCCGTGGAATGTTGAACACCTAAGGAGGTACTATCAATGAAAGGTGATCACGGACGAGTCTTGGCATGGACGAGACCTTTAGAAGTTTAAAGTAACGCTTAATATTATTTTCCAGTATTTGTTTATTACTATTATGTTTCTAAGTGTATAAGTATTTTATGCTGCTCATGGACGAATTTGTGTCTATTATGTGTTTTAATTCCCTAAAAGCACAAGCTCTTAAGCATGTGCCATGATTGTGGACGAATGATTACATAGTATGGATTTCTAAATATACATATGGTGTGTTTTAAGTATGTATGGTTGTATGAGAATCCTTTATTTTCTATGATTCGAAATGGTCCACGGAAGGCGAATCGCCAAAGACGAGTAAAATCCTTGGACGCAAGGAAGTATCGTCTAAAAGCTTCCAAGGAAGTATTGTCTAGAAGCTTTCCTTGAAACAAGGATAAAGCAATAAGAAAGATATGTCCGTCTAAGTTTTGGGCAGGACGAACACGAATTATAATCGTCTACACCATGGACGAACAATGTGCGTGTTAAAACACCATAAGCCCATAGACGAGTCTAACCAACAACAATCCAGCACATGGACGAGAGTTTGTCGGAAAATTTATTGTTAAGGACGAATAAATAATCGTCCTAAATTTTGGCAACGAATTTAAATCTGGCAAAAGGACATTGATCATGGACGAATATTACTTGATGAACATTTCACAATGTTATACATGAAAGAACTCGTCCATATGTTCAAGACGAGATGAACAAGGAAAATCACACAGCAACTGAAACTGGTATGGACGAAGAAATTGAAATTTTGTTCACAAAACTTAAGAAACATTCAAGCACAAGGAACAATGAAGAATAAAAACATTCATATAGGATTCATGGGGTGGACGACCACCGTCCAAAAACCCTTAAGAGTAATGAGTTCATGTTCATAAAACTCGTCCATAAACTTGGACGAAGATATTGTACT
Source organism: Quercus variabilis (assembly GCA_030445155.1). Classification (NCBI taxonomy): domain Eukaryota; kingdom Viridiplantae; phylum Streptophyta; class Magnoliopsida; order Fagales; family Fagaceae; genus Quercus; species Quercus variabilis. The sequence goes on from CP129450.1 coordinate 12,127,259, forward strand.
TGAATAGATTTTTTTAAAAAAAAGGGGTAAAAAGTAAAAGCCCAAAACACTAGGGCACTTAAACAATGTGTACAAGCTCTGGATAAATTTAACTTGCTGGGTTCTTTGGATCGTCCTGGTCCACCTCGTTAGTGGCATCGTCCTCCACATTCACATCCTCAGAACCCGTCACAAGCAAGGAACTTTCTGTTGCTTGAGGAATCTTGAAGGCATCAAAATCCAAGTCAGGGAATGCGTCCTTGGCATCAGCACGGAAGTCCTCATACCCAGCAGCGTAATGACTGTCTAGACGATTCTTGTATTCGCTAGACTTCTTGAAAGCTGATATGGCTTCTTCACGTGCCTTCTCCAAGGACGAGTTATACTCTGAGACTTGTCCTTCCAAGTAGGCGATGCGAGTATCTTTTTCAACAGCATCTGCCTTAAGTTCCTCAACCTCGTCCTTCAATCTCGTCTCAGTTCCTAGCAAGCGATTGATTTCCTCTGTCAGCCTGATTACCTCCCCCTTTTTTAACAAGACCTCGTTGCCCAACTCTTTGGCCTTCTCGTTTGCCGTCTTGGCCTCCTCAGCTAGTTCCTTAGCCTGGCACGTTGCTGTATAGAACTTTGACATAGCCTGTTTGCATGGACGAATAAGAGTTAGCCAGATATGTATATATATAAAAAAAAAAAAGAAGAGAGAAAAAACAAGAGACCAAGGACGAGTTAAAGCCCACCTTAAAGAGGTCGTGGATGCCAGAGCGTTCAAATTCTTTCACTGACATGTTGTAACATTCATTAACCTCATTGTCAGTGACGATCCCTTTGAACGTCCTCCACGCATACCCCTCGTCCAGAACTAAGTTGGAAGGACGGTCTGATGGCTCTGTTGGATGAGGCTTCCTAGAAGTCTTGATAGAAGGTGCAGGGTCAGTCTGAACAGGATGTACTGTTTGGACGGGCTCCACTTCGGTAGGAGACTCGTCCAAATTCACCGTGGATGGAGGAGTGAATTTGGGGACCTTGGGAAGAGGGGTTTGGCTGGTTTTGGATTTTTTAGGACCTCGACGACTAGGAAGGGCGTCCAGGTCCACAGAACTTGAAATCTTCTTGGATTTCCTCTTCCCAAGCTGGACGGTAGCCTTCTGGACGATTGGAGGTGGAGCATCCTCGTCCCCACTAGTTACAATTTTGTCCTTATTTTCTCTCATTGTCATTATTCCTATGACGAGGAAAATCAGTTTAAAAAAAAAAAAAAAAAAGAGAAACGAAATAAGTATTGTGGAGTAGATGATACTTACTTCGTCGAGTGGTCTCCTCGTGACTCAAATTTTCAGGAGTAAGTTCTGGGCCAAGTCCCCACGTAGCCAAACTACTGAAAGTGACCAAGTCGTGGAAAGTCCTTCTAGGGAAGGCACGTACTTGGTCAATACGATCTAAATAAAACCTGTCTAAACGTGGACGAGTAACAGCTGCACCAATAAAAGAAAAATGGTTAGACGATTGGCAGTATGAAAAAGTGTAAGAAAGTGAAGTAACATGGAAAGAAAACATACCCTCAGGACGAAGACAACCTATGGGGCTGGTAAAAGGAGGGAAGGGGGCTTTACTAACTTCTATTGGGTCCCCAGCCCAGTTTCCAGAAATGATAAAAAATTCTTGTTTCCAGAGCCTATCAGACGAGCTACGGCCCTTTATTAAACTATACTGAGAGCCTCTGGACGAGAACTGGTAAAAACCAGCTGATTGTTTTATTTCTGAGGGCTTATAACAGAAGAGGAACTCGTCCACTGTTATAGGACGATCCCCTTCCAATGCCTCACGCCATAACACTTGCATGGCCACTATCGTCCTCCAACCGTTGGGATTAAGCTGGTTGGGACCAATACCTAGCCTGTGAAGGAGACCTCTACAAAATGAATTTAGGGGAAACCTAAGACCAGCTAAGAGATAGGACGAGTATACCCCCAGACCCGAAGAAGGTGAACAACACCATTCTCCTTCCCTGGGTAGATGAGGTCCAAATTCGATAGGAATTTGGTATCTATCTACTAATGTTTTTAACTTAGGAGCGTCTAAGATGGACACAACCTCAGGTGCACAGCTATATATAATATTTTCCTCTTCCTCCTCCTCGTCCTGAGAAGGGCTGGGTGGCGCTCTGGACGAGCTAGCCCCAGTTCCAGAGGCCATCCTGCGTTGCATTTCCTGAAACTCTTCTAGGGAAATGCCAGGTACCCCGGACGAATACTGCTCGTCCGAGGAACTGCTACTAAAGCTAGTGCTACCCTCACCACTCTCATAACTTCCAGACGAGACGTCTTGATATTCGTCTATCTCTCTCTCTATGCTACTAGACGAAGACATAACTAAAATAAAGATCAAAATGAAAACCTAAAGGAAGAGGAAGTACCTGAGAACTAAGACGAATGCTAGACGACAGTCTCGGACGAGGTAGCAGAAGGAAGTTTTTGAGAAAGGTGAGGGGGCAGGAAGGATAATATACCTATTTATAGGGCCCAGAGGTAGGGTCAGCGAAGCGACACCATCCACTAAGAAAACGACACGTGGCAATCGCGTGGAAAAATGTAATCGATTTAATTCCTCTACAAATCAAATCATGACACGTGGCTGTATGAAAGGGATAAAATCCCAATAATATCCTTGGACGACACCCTAGACAAGGGGGCAACTGATGGGGTACCAAAAATGGCCGTCTCCTGTTCGTCCAGGAGGGTCGTCCAATGATATGCAGTTTGCCTAGCAACTATGCTTTCTCTTACTCGTCCAGACCTCTCTTCCTTGAAGGGTCGACCAATCGCGCAAGCCCCGTTATCAAGTATGGAGGGTCGTCCACGGAAGAATCGCTTGGACGACCCAAGAACGGCACGATAAAGGGTCGTCCACAGGAACTGCACATGGACGACCACATGATACTTGGCAAATTCTGGAGTGGTTCACCAACCCGTGTTCATCGCCGCCAATTTCTCCCAAGTATGTAACTTCCAGCAGCGGTTATGATCTCTATAGCCGTTGAAGAAGTTACGTTCGGGTTCCACAAATCTGGGGGAAGTTATTGAACTAGTAACCACCCCAGAGTATCCTATATAAGGACCGGTCCGAATTATGTGAAGGTATGAGATTCTGAGTTTTTTACTTACAATACAGTTAGAACTTCATACGAGAGAAGACACTAACTTCACCATCGGAGGACATTTGGCCGGTCCATCCCGGTCATCCTTTGATTTCCTTCTTCTTTTACAGGCCTCTGCAAGCGCAGTAGCCCACCGAAGCCGAAGTGTTCAACCAAACTGATTTTACTCACCATCATATAATAATAATAAAAAAACTGTGTCCCTTATATTGTTCCAATTAAGATGTATTTAGGCCCTTAAATGAACCGAATTGTTTAGGATGTGCATGAAAGATAAAGATATTTATAATTATTTTAAGTTAAGTTCAAATACGAGAGATGCTACGTCCACAAGATTTTCACAACAAATCATATGTGGTTAGTTGTTATTGGTTGTAATTTGAACCTACTACTAAAATTACTTTTCTACCGTAACAATTACAACCCGTAACAACATGCCACATAAGATTTATTATAAAAATGTTGTGAAAATATTGTGGTCATAGCATTTCTCTCAAATATAAGTTTAAGCTAAAACTATTAAACAAACTAAATTCAATATTATATACAAATTTTACCCAAAAATAAAATAAAATATACAAATAGCAGTTTAAGATAATATAAACAAAATATTTATCAAACAATAATACTAGATATAAAAAAAATCTTAACGGTAATATAAATAAACAATTTTCATCTAAAATTATTTAACAAGACCATAACACAAAAATCTCAATGTACCAACATATTAACTAAAACCAAAGTATTTTACCAAGTAACAACGCTCAATGATAACATAAAAACAAATATTTAACAATAATACAAACCACTAATTTCACACTAATTTTTTTAACAAAACAATAATTCAAAGTCCAAACACTAATTTGTTTAACAAAACGATAATTCAAAGTCCAAATGTATTCAATATTTTTTGCATCAAAATAATGTAAAAATACAAAGTTCCTAATTGCCATAATGGTTCTTTTTTTAATTTAAAAAATTTGTGAATTACGAAAACTTTTCTTGAGGTTTGGAGGAATAACACTCCATCTAAAACCTTAAAAAAATGACACTTCCCTCCCATGATATTTGAAAGAGATTAATATATTAGTCATTTTGTTAATTGCAGTAATAGATATTCTAAATTTTGAAAGGATTCTCTTGACCAAACTCTATTCATAGCCCCTGAAATCTTTTAGGGCTAAACATTATCATTTCTCATCACCAAAGGTCCTAAAAAAATAAAATAAAATAAAGAACACTTTCATCAGCAAATTTATGCACAACCCAAATAGCAAGCAACTCCAAATAGATTGGTGAACAATTTCTTTAGGTTTAAAGTTTAGATGTACCTGTGCAATTTTTTGGCTTTTTTCCATTAGGAATTAGGGTGGTGCTTTATTTTTTTGCCCACACACTTATCCAATCAACTTGGGTAATTTTTCAAATTTTTCAAATTTCATCGGATGACTGTATGTGCTTAGAGTTTCTTGTTGTTAGGGTTATGCAAAAAATTTGCTCATAAAGTGGTTTTTTTTTTTTTTTTTTTTTTGTAAGTTTGATGATAAGGAAGGATATATAGTATTTAATTTTTTACTAATCATGGTTAGGGCTTGGTCAAGAGAATCTTTTTAAATTATCAGTTTTGTTATTGTTATTAATAGAATGATTTTTATGCTGATTTTTTTTTTAATAAGCAATGATATCAAAACTTTTTCGAATATTTGATTATTCTCTCTAGCATGTGCAATCCCTTAGTCCCATACATACTAGATCAATATTTTAATTTTCTTCAAATCTCAAGAAAGGGGAGTGTCATTTCTTTTAAAATTTTGGACAAAGTGTCATTGCTTCAAACCTTAATGGAGGTTTTTGTAACTTACCATTTTCTAAAATTATAAAACTGCAATTATGACCATTATGAACTTTGTATTTTTACTTTATTTCAATGCAATGTTGAATACATTTAGACTTTGTATTATTGTTTTATCAAACAACTTAGTGTGAGGCACCCATGATCTGGCTTGACCTAATTTCATTGCCATATCTAAATAGAGAGCTAATAACTATTGATTGACTTAATAGAGATCAAGTATGTAAGTACTATGCGCTTTTATTATTTGTTCTTTTGTCATTTTTCACATATAAAAACTCTTTATCTATATAGTATAAAAAAAAAAAATGATACTAACAACTTCAAAACACTTTGACAGTATAGTTTGTCAAACACTCTTAATAATGGTTAAAGGCTTAAAGCTTTATTGTTAGTATTATTTTGGATAATCTAAAGCTTTATTATTATTATTATTATTATTATTATTCTATAACTAATAAACCCATGCTGGGGGAGATCTTGAAGTTCATCAAATACTTTGATAATCACAACTCATTTTAAAAGGGACATAAATTAGGTACTTTGAAACTAAATTATGCCTTTCAAAATTATATCCTTCCCACTAACTTGTTCAAAAGCAGCTGGGTGGACCATTGGATATGCTTTAGAAATATGCTACATTTTTGTCCACATAATAAGTTGAATGTAAAATCACCACCAAGCAATCTCATAAAAGAAACAGTGTTCTGTTCTCTCAATAATGGTACGAGAAAAAAACGTAGACGTAATTGCTCCCCTTATTGCCCACATGATTCTCAATGGAAGTTGAATGTGAATTCACTTAAAATATTTCTTTATATTATTGTTTTGTTTTTTCTATATTAGGTCATGAGGTCATCCATTTTTTAAAGTAACAGGGTACTTTTCATTGAAGAAATCAATAATTAAGCACCTTTCCTAGTGCTCTCTTTAGTCATAATGGGGTAGCGTACGTGGGCTCTCAATAGTGGGATTTTATAATTAGTGCTTGCCGTCAGATCCAAATGAGGTCTCAGCCACAACTTGTAAAGGTGAAATCACACATAAACTCCAATTCATTGTTTAAAGCCAATCCTAATCGCATATCCACGTTATGTAAAGCATCGGATTGGCATCAATCAAATTTTCTAAAAGGTTAAAAATCGATAATTATGTCATTAATTAAATATTTATAATTAAAAGTTTAAAATTTAAAATTATATTTAAAAAATAAGTTTATAAATAATATATTAAATAACATTTGATTATTATAAAATTTAACATATGTGTTAAAAATATAAAGAACATACAATTTAACAGTTAAATTTTTAAAATATATGTTATTCATTTTTTTAAATGAGAGTTGTAGTCTAGACTATAACCACGTTTTAACCAAATTTTGTACTTATACCAATTTTTTATTTTATGCTAAATTTTTTCCTTATCACAATAGCTCGAATGGAAGTTCTCTGTCCATTGTCCATTTTACTTGTCTAATAAATAACAAACATTTTCAAAGAAACAAAAATGAAAAGTTTAGAGAGAGCTTATGCAGCACGTTAATCTCTCTATCTGTCAGGATGTTGACTTTGCATGATACTTTTTTTTACATACACATAGTGAAAAAGATGGTGCTTGATAGTTAGTGGGCATGTAAATGGTGCAAATAGTACATGCCACATTGCAAATGAGAAAGTAATTGCAGGCTACTTTTGTAGGGTCTACCGACTCTACTCTGGTTAGAAATATTATTAGAGGATCTAGCCTAAACTTGTTAATCAAGGATGTGTTACCAAAAAAATCATTGCGTGATTTTAGCATTTATAAACGCTTTTTTTTTTTTTTTCATAAAAAACACTGATAGGCTAAAATTTGAATTACACATTTTAAGTTCGGGTGAATTGTCATTTTTGTTGCTAAAATTTAATTTTTAAACAGTTTCGCCCCTAAAATTCATTTTTGTTGTCAAGCTTATCTTTCAATCCGTTCCCATTTTAAAAATTTATTGCTAATCATAATTTTTTTTTTTATACAAGATAGAAATTTTACTTTATTTTAATCTAAGTATATATATGTATGAAATTTCCTCTTAAAAACTTAAATCTCGACTCTTATTTTCTTCACACTCCACAAACATTTATACTTATAAAGTGATTTTAATGCAACAGGAAGATTTTATTGTTGAGAAGCAGTTTTTTTGGTTGATCACGTTTTATACATGAAATGGGTTGGATTATTAACTTGGTTACTTATTTATTTTTTGGGACAAAGAACTTGGTTACTTGAGACAGAGGGGTAGGTAGTAGGCATATAAATGCTAAAATTTTTAAAGATTTTACTAATGTGTATCTTTAGGGCACACATTAATTTCTATTTTTAAAAAAAAATTTCTGGAAAATTGAAAAAATTGTAATAGCTTTTTCAATTTTCGATAAAATATTTTTAAAAATAGAAAGTTTAATGTGTACTTTAAATGACTCAATTTTCAAATAACACACGCTATATTGATGAGATCTTTAGGGTGTTTGGGCTAGGTGAAGGGTATCTTGAGGATGCTTCTAAACTAAAAGTCTAAAACACGCCTGGAAGTTTAAGCTTCACACATCGAACAAAGAAGAAAAAAACAAAAGAAGCTCGTGTCTCTTCCCTGCTTTGTCTGAACTGACTGATTTTTGGTGGGTTAATTTCTCTATTTTCAGTAAAGCTGTTGTCCCAGGGCCCAGGCATCTAGCAGTAGAGTCATTTTTTTTATGAAATCTAGTAGTAGAGTCATATTCGTATATGTGTAGGTCTTATTTATGGACAATAGGTTTAGATACAAGAGAAATTTTAAAAACTTTTTTTTTATTTTAATAATTCTTGAGGTGATAAATTGTAATTAGTGTATATTAAACATAATATTAGTGATTGTTTGATATGATTGTAAAATTTATAATTATAATATTGTTGATTTATGAAACAGCAAAGGATGTTTTGGATCAATCCATCAACGAAAAGTTAATATATGTTTATCAATACATGATGGGAAAGGTGACATATTGCTGTGCTCAGACCAACCAATCGATTAACCAAATTAAAGTCTTTTTTTTTTTTTCTTTTTTCTTTTTCTTTTTCTTTTTTTTTTTTTTTTTGGAGAATCGAACAAATTAAAGTCTATAAAGTGTAACATATTGGAAAATTTGTGAGCCTTCAATGTTGTATGATTATTATTGGAATTGGAATATAAAACCACTACATTGAACCAAAAGAGGTCAAATAAAAACAGCTTTTCAACTTGGGTTTGTAGTCAATGAAACGATTGAACCTAGACATTGACCTCTCCACAAACAAAAAGTTCTTCAACTCTTCTATTTGGTACTGTAACCAGGAAAATATCTGAGGATTGAGAGCTAGAATGGTTCATTGAGATAAACAATAAATAAGTTTATATGAGATAAGGCATGGCATAATAGAGCTAAAAATCTTAGAAGCAGCGATTAGATCTGTCAGTTTGTTAAATCGTAATGAGTTGGAAGCGATCCCATGACTTTTTTGTTCTAATACTTGAATCTACCAAACTTAATCTCAGGATGCAAATAATAATACTTCACGGTAATTCAAATCAGGAATCTTGTGGATCGAATAACAGTTTTATCTGTCCAATTACTGCAAAGGAAAATCAACACAATTCATTAACCAATATATTTTTTAGATCCAATTCATTAACATTATGCATGGTTCAGGTTTTTTTTTTTTTTTTTTTTTTTAATATATATATAAAAAAATAAAAATAAAAACACATGGCAGCCAACATGGCAACTTAGTTTAGTTCATTGTTAGTCAGATTAGTTATTTCCATCTATTACTTAACCAAAAACTACTTTGAAACAATACCAAAAAATTAGGAACTAAGTTGGCACATTTAAAATATTTGAGACCAAATTAACACAGTATTAACGTTATGGATCGAATTCCTAATTTTCCTAAAATACAATTATAAGCTAATTCAGGACATCAAGAAGTCCAATTATTATTATTTATTTTTATTTTTTTGGTAAAGGTGAATATAATTTGCATCTATTATAATTTATAATTTATAAAAAATTTCAAACAAACAAAAATGATAAAATTTAGAGATAAATAGTAATTATAATTCCTTTTTTAAATGTGAAGGGAAAAATATCCTAAATTTTAGGAATTCTCTTTTGAGATGCTACGTCTACAACATTTTTACAACAAATCACAGGTGATTAGTTGTTATTGGTTCAAATTTGAAACTAACACTAAGATTACTTTTTTTTCCCAACAATAACAACCAATAACAACCTGCCACTTAGGAAATGTTGTAGAAATGTTGTAGACATAGCATTTCTCTTCTCTTTTTGAATACAAAATGGAATTTGTTATTGGACATTTATGACCCTATTTCTAAATGAAGTTGCCCTTCATTAATTATGATATTTTTGAATCACATAAAAGTCCAATTGAAAGAGGTAAATCCTCTTATATATAGTATAGATGTGTGTATGTGTGTTGATAATTCGATAGTCATAACTTATAACAATAGGAGAGAATAATTTGAACCTTAGACATTTCTGTTGCAAACATCAAAAGATGTCAATTAAACTATTAGGCTCTTAACTCAAACATGTTGATTCTTGAAAATTGAAACTGTGGGGGGAAAAGGGTCCAGTCCAACATAATGGGGTGAGAGCCCATATGAGAGCTATTTTGCGACCGAGAAGAAGGAGATGGTAAGGGTAGGGCCTATCTGGAAGTGGGACCCTCAAAAGGAAGAATTATTACAATCTAAAGAGGATATCTCCTGTCTGAAGAGGTTGTAATCCTCTGACGCAAATATTATAAATCAATTAAGTGTGTAAAAGGCCAAAATGATCTTCCGAGGACTCTACCTGATCAAGATAAGCTCTGAGTATGCTGGAAAACGATAAGGATGGAGAAATATCTAAAAGGAAAGCTGCTACCACCGTATTTAATACTCTGCAGCAACTTTTCTGACCGCATTTATGTGGAGAAGATCCCTAAACTTTGCATCCTAACCTACCGCCACTCACACAGAGCTAAAAGAAGATGCTTGACATGACACGTACTCAAGTAAACTCATGGATGAGGAACAAGTGGACGATGAAGATGAAGAGAAGGGGGGTTATATAAAGGAAGGAGGCTCCTAACGAAAAAAGAAAAAGATAGAAGAGGAGAGAACTGGACTGTAACCCTAAGATCTTTGTTCATTAGATAATCAATAATATAGCTCTTCGGATATTCACTCTTTACGTGTAGTTCCATGTTAGCTTGTGCTTGAAAGTTGTGATTCGTTGTTGTTAATCCCATATCTAACCTAGCTCTTTCGCCCATACTCTACAAGTTTATTGTTTTGGGCTTGGGCTGCAAATCCTAACCCTACAAAAACAAATGCACATTACTTGGTAAAAATGTCAAACACACTTATGCTCATAAGCCTCTAGAGCCCAAACACAAAGTACATATCTATAATCTATACCTATATTTATATTCAATATTAAATTCAAGACATTTAATTGTTGGTTGACTTCATAATATTTTGCCACCTAAGTTTTGAAGACCTCACAATTTTACATTTCATTTTTCTAATATATATATATTTTTAATTGAATTTGGATTTCATTCTATATTTAAACCCCATTAAAATATTGTGACATCATATTTTCTTTAAATAGTAGACAAATTCTATAGACAAAATTCTTATTAGTTCTAATATGGGTCCACCACTAACGCCACATTTATATTTATTAATGATTATTTGAAAATTACTAAAGTCACATCAACAGTTTGTAAAAATGTTGTAAAATAGTTTATGTTTATAACATTTTTCATTTCATTAAACCTTCACATTTATTGTTCAGGTTACCGACTAGTCTATATCTATATGTATATTAATAGGTAAAGCTTAGAAAAAGTCCAATTAAAATTTCAAATTAGAGTCCAATTTTGCGCCATGTGTCCTAAATTATTTATTTTTAGAGAGAGTTTTGTTACCAAATTTTAGAATCAAATATGAGACTACATCATAAATATTCATCCAAATAAGTTATTGAGTACAAAAACTAATGAATCTAGAATAAATGAATAGTAAAAAAAAAGAAGTGTGCTTCACAATAACAAAAATTAAGAACTAATAAATAAATAAACATGAAAAATTTACAATTTATACCTAATAATATTCTTACAAAACTTTTTAAAGAGTTAACAAAATATAAGAATGACTATTAGTATTTAAATTATATATATAGGAATTATACTATACATTTTATTATATATCTTAAAATGTATCTATGCATATGCATGGGGTTAGAAGTTAGTATATATTAATAGGTAAAGTTCAAATAAACTTCAATTAGAATTTAAAATTAGAATCCAATTTTACACCATGTATCTATATTTATGTGGGGACCACATCATAATTATCCACTTAAGTTTTTTAACTCTTTGTGTCAAGTGAGTTAATGAGTGCAAAATACTAAGAATCTAATATTAATGAACTATATAATTAAATTTTTTATTAAAAAGCCAATCACATATACTCAATAAAAATCACCACACATTCTATTTTATTAAAAATTAGAAAAAAAATTATCATAAGTAGTATTAAAATTAGGTAAGGATTTTAATATGTGACTAATTACGTTTACTTTTTTTTATAAAATAATTTGACTAATTATTTATATTTTTATGATAAAAATTATGTTTAACTTTAAATGCATCTATACATATACATGTGTTACATGTTATTTTTTTTTAAAAATAATTTGACTAATATTTATATTTTTATAATAAAAATTATGTTTAATTTTAAATGCATCCATGCGTTTGCATAGATTACATGCTAATGTCTACAAATTTTGAGTAATACTACAAACATAAATTATTTTATAATATTTTTACAAATTGCTGATGTGGCAAATTCTTACTAGTTTTAATATGGGTTCATCACTAATATCACATTTTTACTTACAATAACTATTTAGAAAATACTAAAGTCACCTTAATAGTTTGTAAAAATGTTGTAAAATAGTTTGTGTCCGTAGCATAAGGCATTTGGCTTTTGATACTTACACGTTTCATTAAAATCTTGTAATAATATTATAATTTCTTTAAATGATAGAAAAATAATTCCATAAATAAATATAATCATAATATATTCATATTAATAACTAACATAATTATAAAAATTTATCCTAGAATAAAACTAGAGAAAATATCATGTTTTTAATTTGTAAAGACAAGATCGACATAAATTTTTTAATAAAAAAGTGACTTTTATTTATTAATAAATATTAATTAAATATATATCATATATAAATACTTTTCATCAAATTTTTCTATGCATTGGATTCCACATATTAGCAACTGATTTTTAAATACAACTGACTTTATGTTCACATCACCGCCAAACTAAAAGCCAAGTAACTCACCACCAAATCACAAAATTTCGCTAACCATGATCCACTTTTTCAAAATAGTCACACGACTCACCCTCGGCCAAAAAAAGCAAAAAAAAAAAACCATCGTCCAAAATCATTATCACACCCGCCCATTGGTACATTGATAATTAGCTGAAACCATGGAGAGAGACCACTCACACAATACGCAATATCAGTAGATCCCTCCAAAATAACCCAACAAAACTAATGCCATCATGAAAACCTTCACGTGTTGTCTAATCATCATTAGGGAAGCTCAAACCCGACATGCACCACTCCCGAACGACATAGGTCTCACTAACTCACTATGAATTCGAGTTGTTTTAAGACCACATTTTTTTTTTAATAATAATTTTAGTATTATGAGTATTTATCTTTCATTTTTACTTAGATTTTTTTTTTTTTGAGAAAATCATTTTTACTTAGATTTACCACCCAAAATCTACCACACCTCATAAATTTTCTTCACTATAAAAACCATCATGAAACCACAAAATCACACACATCCCTAAGAAATATTGACACAATGCAACATGGGACATTATGAGTACATAGCAATTCTTAACAAATTAAGACACGAGATGACAAGAACACAGTAATTAATTAAAACTAATCATTTTTTATGTTAAGGAAAATAAAGAAGAAGAAAATAAAATAGATTACTTAATATTATTTATATTTAAAAAAAAAAAAGAGGAAGAAATAAAATAGCAAATTTCTCATTTTATAGATCAGCCATTTGGACCCGGATCCCTCCATCTTCCAATAATTTTTGTCACCTGCAAATTTAGGAGCTTAGCTGGCTGTTCCCGAAATTATCCCAAATTGCTAACGTATGCCACGTGGGCTGGTTGGGTCAACTGCCAGTCTGCCACCAATATTTATGAAACAACACAACAGTCAACAGTATGATGTATTGGATCAATCCCATCAACTAAAAAGTGATAAAAAATTTAAAAAATTAAACATGTGATCCACCTTCATTTTTTTTCACATTTGTCAATGGAATATGTTCACACATGTTCTTCATCAATATATGAAGAGAGAGACAGAGAGGCATATTAATCATTACACAAACTGGATGGTGCACATTACACGGCTCGGACCAATCGCTCAAATGGTTTTCGCTTGGCTTAAATGTTCTATGATTTGTGAGCCTTCAATGTTCTATGATTATTAGAATTGGAATTTTGGAATATAAATCCACTACCTCTCATATATATATATATATATATATGTATATAAAGCACACTATTAATAATAAATCCACTACCTTGTACTTTTCAGAAGAAAAGACAGACCAAAAGGCTACTATTATTCTACAAAAATAGAACCAAAAGAGGTCAAACAACAAACTCTTTCAACTTGTTTTTGTAATCGACGACACGCTTTCATGTACAAAACATTGACCTCTGAACAAAAGTCAAAAAGAGCAGCACAAATTAACAAATAATTTGAGACACAATTTTCATCAAAATTTGAGAAGAAATCACCCCGAAAGAATGAGAAAACAAAAAGAAAAGGAGCAGTACAAGATAAAAAAAAAGAAAAAAAAAAAGAGAGGACAAACTCAGTTCATCCTAGTTGCACCAAAGAATATCTGAATGGTTCCACTTGTATAGCATGTCACCAGGAGCATGAATTGGAGAAAAATATCAATAGTTGCATACTGCAATTCAATTTCTGGTTGCCGGATTGCTTTTTACTTCGTCTTTACATTGAAGAGTTTGAGCTCGTAAAGGGGTTCCTGTGTCACTAACGTTGATATTTACTCACAGCAAAGGGCCCGGTGCTCTTTGTGCAGCGTCTCCCAAAGGCATAGCACCTTCCTCGGGCCTTGATAATGGGCGAGAACATAATTTGGTTCACATCCAGCATTGTGAAACCTATCATCATTGATGTAATGCACTTCTTGGCCACTTTTCTTGAATTGTTCAATCCATATGCCCATTGCAACATCTTCTAGTTTAAAAAGCTGAAAATTGTACAAGTTGACAAGGAAAAATTACCATGAGTGAAAGACCAACTTAGCAACTATCACTAAAATATAGTTCTGTGGTGATTTAGTTATTCCTGATGCATGCATCGTGGTGACACTGAAGGCTCAAATGATTCTTTGACATAGAATTCCAAACATGCTATCTTGATATACCTTGGAAATTAACTAGTATGGCTTCCCTATTGTAAGTGCACCTTAATGGCTTGCTACTTCGGTTTCTTTTTTTGAATAGTGGGGTGGTCCTAAATGGAAATTTCATTTCAACAGAACAGCCAACAAAACTAGATTACAAACATCTAATTAGATGTTACCTTGGTGGAGACATAGAAGTGAGCTTTTTTAAAGCAGATGGGTAGTTATGTCAGATCGAGACATGTTGGTGTGAGCAACATGGATTGGTAGAAGACCCTGACTCAACGTGTTTATGGATTGAACGGGATTCAAGCTGTGTGTGAAAATGGTTGAATTTGCCAGCAGTGTGAAAGGTGAATGACAAAGAGCTAGTGAGTGGGTAAGACAAGGTGTAGCGCAGTCTGGTCAGCGCATTGGTTTAGGTTCGAATCCTTTCACCTTGGTATGGCGAATTGTAAGAAAAATTTGGATTAGTTTCCTATGGAAGAGTTATTTAAAGTTGTGGAACCTTTTTATTCAGGCAAGCTCAGACCAAAAAACCAGCAGGATAGACTGAGAAAAGGCATCCAACAACATTCATTTACAACACAAGTGGACTAGCATATTTCATTCCTTCTAACCCATTTGAACAAAACAGCTTTACCCCCATAACCACAAGAGAACCTCATGTCCTAACCTTGTAATAGCCTGCACCACTACTTGAGTCTCCCACAAATATTACATTGTTGAGGCCATGGTCTATAATTAAAATAATTGTAAATCTGAATGCCAGGGCCTCTGCTGTAAGCAGATTAGTTGTATGGATTTTCATGGACCAGGCTTCTAAAATTTCACCCTCTTCATTTCTAAGAATAGCTGCCACAAAAGGTTCCTTGCAGCAGCATCAGCATTTAACTTAACCCTGCTTTTGGGAGGGGAGGACCTAGTGGATTCACACTGCAAAACTTTATCCTTGCCAAGGTGGATGTTGACCATCCTCTGCACTCTCCTTACAACCTCTTCTGGCCAAATGAACACTTTCTAAAGACAACATTGTTCCTTGCCTTCCAGATGGCTTCAAGAGTAACAGCAGCTATTACATCCCATTCCTGCTTCATTTTTGCTTGCAGTCCTCCTAATGCTGATGCATTCAACAGTTATCTTAACAAACTCCTCTATGCCATTAACTTCCAGAGTATCACCCTGAACTTCTGGTTTCCAAACCAAACTGCTCTGCAAACTCACATTTCTGAAACAAATGCAGTGATATTTCATACCCCACATAAGCAGCACTCCACATCTTCAAATGACAATGCTTGCTGATCACGTCAGCTGCTACCCTCTAAAGAAAGAACATTAGCCTCTCATGAACCCTTAACTTCCACAACTTTCACCAAAGCTCAGAATTTGTGTTGTTAATCTGTAAAGGTTCCGTAGACAGTACATAGACCTAACAGAGAATCTGCTACATTCTGATCAGCTTTGGGCACTAGAGGGATGGGAATTTGAAAAATAGAATCGGCTGATTCCCTGTCAAAATAATAATACAACTTCAGAGTATCTCATTCACACCAGTTTTCCCTTAATAAGCTGCTGACTTAAAGAGGCATAGCTCCTAGCTCAGCACATCTAGGCCTTGGCTTGAAATCTGGCAACCAAGGAACCCAAGTTTCCTTCCATGCATCTATATCGGTATATCCTCTCTATTCCCCACTAAGTAACAACATCCTTTTTTATTAAATTTTTGTATTTTCAATATTTCTCCTCACCCATGATGCATTCTTCACCCTGTCCTGCCTCCAAATTTTGCTCTCAACACTCAGGAGCAAATATGTATAGCTTAAATGAAGCGACAGACTAGAGTAATCCTTGGAATGACGTTCAAGACTTGCAAACAAAAATGAGACTTTCTAATCTTTCCATTGATTGTTCCAACAAAACCAAATTACCCCCCCCCCCCCCCCCCCCCCCCCCCCCCCCCCCTTTTTACTGTACTTCTTTGTGTAAGAGAAGTTTTAACCATTTATTAAGCAGATGACGTGTTTCTACTACTTTATGTTAAAGAGCAATTTCAAGTATTTATCAAGCAAATGATATGTGTTCTAAACAACTCAAACAGACGCTTACAAAAATTATTATGTTAGCATTGTTTTTGAGGTTTGTAAGTCAGAAAATTTTACCCTGAGATCTCCTTCCTGACAGCCATGGACAATGGATTTTGTAATGATATATCAAAGTTGCTTGCAATGACGTTCAAGACTTGACAACAAAAATGAGACTTTCTAATCTTTCTATTGATTGTTCCAACAAAACCAAAATACTACACCCCCCCCCCCCCCCCCCCTCTCTTATTGTACTTCTTTTTGTGTAAAAGAAGTTTTAATCATTTATTAAGTAGATGGTACATGTATTTCTACTACTTTTTTGTTAAAGAGCAATTTCAACTATTTATCAAGCAAATGATACTTGTTCTAAACAACTCAAACAGAAGCTTAGAAAAATTCTTATGTTAGCATTGTTTTTGAGATTTGTAAGTCAGGAAATTTTACCCTGAGATCTCCTTCCTGATGGCCATAGACAATGGATTTTGTAACAATATATCAAATTTGCTTTTACAATTTGTAAAAAAGTAAATTTTACCTTAAGCTCTCTTTCATGGTGACCACGAACAATGAATTTTGCAATGTCCCGAGAGATAATGTATCCTGGACCATGGGCCCATGGTGGATATGAAGCAGGTGGCCATTCCTTAAAAAAAAAAGTTATCGAAGTCAGGTCAAAGAGCAAAATATCATTCTTGTTAAGTGAAATCTGACAAGATGGATACCTCAGTGCTTATATACCATTTGCTGTCTTTATCCCTATGGGGTGCTGATTCAAAAGAAATAAGACCATACAAGAGTCCATTAGGTGCCTTTCCCTTGAGGCTAGAGAGAACTTCATCAATCCTAACAAAAGCATCATCATCTGTTTTCATGATAAATTTGGCAGGGAGGATTTTGGTCTGCATAGTAAGAAAACAAGATGTTTCTATAAGCAAATACAGAATTTGAGTTTTCAATCATGGACTGCCACATCTAACAATAACCATAAAGAGCATAATTAATAAAGCAACAAAGTGCCATGTTTAGTTCTATTCAGTACTGTAACCAGAAAAAGATTTGAGGACAGAGAACAAGAATGTTATTAATATATACACATAATATAAGATGAGTCAAGGAATAACATTGCTAACAGCCTTTAAGTAGCAACTAGCAAGTAGAACTGTCAATAAGGTGAACCATAAAGAGATGGCAGCAATCCCATGATTTTCTCTTTCTAATATTTGAATCTACTTAACTTACCCCAAAGATGCAAATTGCAACTGTTTTCAAAGCGATCAAGCTGTAATAATCAACAAAGGGCATCAACTGGATATCCCCATATGCTTGAGCTTCTCTCCATAGCTCATAATTGACTTGGTTGTTCTTGTGCTGCAGGTTCAAAACTATTAAAGTCACAATAACACTTCCTGATCAAGAGTAAATATCGATAGATAGGACTACCATGTCCTATCTATCAACAGTGTCATATTATAGCAGTTCAAAAAAAAAAAAAAAATCTTTTTCAGATTAAGAATATTAAGAATGTAGGGAACAGTTGTTTCATTCTTTTTCAGATATGCAGTTTGCTTAGCAACTGCATACAGAGCTCAAGATCTTAGGCAATAGCAAGTTAGCAAACAGTGATACTTTACACAAAAAGTTTAACAAAACTTATCTCAACAACAATAAACAATAACTTATGATTATTGTTAGAATAGTTGTTGAACGGTTAAATTCACCCTTTTATAGTGAGTTAAGCTTTTGGGCCAAGTAATTTATCATGGTGTCAGCACATATGGTCTTGAGTTTGAATCCTGTCTTCACTCTACCTTTCGTTTAAAAAGTTAAAAATGTCAGTGTTGGACCCCACTTATTACTGGGGATTCTGGACCCACAAGTGAGAGAGGTTGTTAGAACAATGTTTAAATGATTAAATTCACCATTCCTAATGGCTTAAGCTTTTAGAACCAGTGGTCATCTATCAATTAGTACACCTAAACACTCTTAACAGAAACCAGCAGAACCAGGAAAACAAGATTACAGCTTTAGATTTCCTTTAGGGAAAGGCCAGAGCAAATGGGATGCTATGAAGAATATCTTGATATGAACAAAGTTACTCCGCACAGTCTACATTTTATCACTTACAAGGCCAATGAAAAATCGGACAGCTACATCCCCAGAGCGAACAGCCTCATATTGCATCCAAGACCTCCTCAGTGCCATACGACGCTCAAAATTATTTCCCGAAGAGAAAATCCCAATCAACAATATAAGTCGTTTTCTTGAAACTGACGGAGCTTTGAGGTGCTCTAATTCAACAACCAAATCATTATCTTCAGAAACAGGTAAGCCTTTAGCCAAGGCAGATAAGAGATCCAAACCACCCGCCACTTTGACTCTGTTAACTGACCACGGTTCAAGTTTCTGCATTGGTAGAAATTGCATCCAGGGTGGGAGTGATCACTCCTATCAAAATGCATAATTTCAAAGTATTACCCAGATTCTCACTTTAATATGTATCATATAAGTAATCTCACACCTTACCTCCCTATATGCAAAAGACGTTTCATGCCTTCCATTTACGGTCATATGAAAGCCCTCCAGACCAACCCACAATGTGGCAGTGAAGGGATTCCCTTCAACAAATGGGAAACTCACACTTCCATGGGCACTTTCCCTGGAAACATTTGTAAACATGTCACTTGTAGGATGACTCACATTCAGATTATCTTCCATAGTGCTCCTGGCAATTTGTTCATTGCAAAGAACAAGTCCATCAACTGCAAATTTGTCAACATATGTTAGATATTAATGGCAAGAATCATTCTTTTGAATCTGTTAAAGAACACAAAAGAAAAAAAGAAGATAATTAGTATTGAATGTGTCTAAATTTTACACTTAGGTACAGGAAACACATGATATGAATGATTCTTCCTATGTGACTTCTGTGTTTGTTCTCTGCCAATACGAAGGATGAGACTTGAGGGTAAGGCTCAGTCACCAATAAATCTGAAGTAAAGTTTTGAATGCATGCAAGGCTGCAATATAATTGGTTTGCACTAGTCACACTAGCAGTACTCTGACATGATGCAAATCTGGCTAATAAGAAAATTGTAATGGAACGTACCTTTGATGATGTTAGCAGAACCATGAGCAGGACATCTTTCCTCTTTGCCCCAACCAGCTTCACTAGTCCATGTATTCTGAACTATAAATGGCTCCTCTGTCATATTATCTCCGGGAAGACTAACATTGAAATGCAAGTTAATAGGAGGTGTTGGCTCCCCAGAAAGCTGCGATCCTACGAGTTCAATTTGAAAGCTTCCATTTTGTCCATTGGGAATGCCAACTAAAGTAATTGAAGAATCCCCAACTAGACCACAAGGGAGCTCAAGAATGACTCCATCACTCATTGCTGTCTTATCAAGTGTACTAACAGAGTAAGGACAATTTTTATCGTCAGAGTTGTTACTGTTGCTAAACTTGGAGGCTTTTTCCTTCTCAATTGTGGAGAGTAAACCTTTCCATGCTATGGAAGCCTCTTTGACTCCATCAGCTGTTTCAGGAAAAGTGTCACTCCTGGAAAGTAGCATACGCATGTGAGCCCATACAAGCAGGGCCTTTGATTCTTCCTCAGAAATATTTTTTGAAGCATACAGATCACTGAGTCCTTCAATATCTTTAAGAGGGGGCTTTTTTAACGGCTTTGATACTTTTTTCACTTCCATTTTAGAAGACTTAATGGTGCCACTGTCCTTCATTTGAGGATCACTGGTTGGATGGTTTCTAAAGAAATCATATGCTGACTGCTTCTGTGGCTGGATTCCTATAAGGCTGTAACGGAGAACCAAGATCACCGCAAGAGCCACAATACACATGCCTCCAGACCACTTCTTCATTTTCAACAAATTTAAGCTAAATTAAAGTAAGAGGGCTGTAAAACCATAGGACTCTTCTTTTATCCATTTCATAAGGAATAATTGTGACTAAATATGTAGCCCTGTTCATGGATTGTCATCTTCTGTCATTGTCAAATAGTTCGGATCAAAAGGAAGCCGCAAAACAGTTTCAAATGTCAAAACAAAACAATTGGTAACATACAAAAACAAAGCATTTTGGGCCATGGCTCAGGTAACTGAAGGTGTGGGTGGGACTAGGTTATGTCTTAGGATCAAATCTTACAAATTAAAACGACCAAAAAAAAGATAAAAAAAATTTGAAAAAAAGAGAGGGTAAAATCAACATTAATTGAAAAGCCCCGTAATTTGCAGAGGAAGTATAGAAAAATGAAAGATATCATAAAATTCTTAACATTTATTATTCATGACCCAAGACACAAAAAATCCTCAACCAAGCTTAATAAATCCATTTGAGTTATTTAAGATGAATCACAGTTTTGGACTTAAAACCACACACAAAAAGAGTAAAGAACCTAAGCAGCTACGCTTCACTTTTCTTTTCCTTTTGTGTTCTCAACGACCAATTGATCAAGAATTGGAAACTGCACAGCATGACCAATGAAACACAACCACAAACTAATAACAATTTCAGAAGCTACCAAACGAAATCAAACTAAAAACTTCCTAGCTTCTGTTAAACTAATGATTAATTAATCAAATTCATCCTTTGTAAATAACTTAAGCTTTTATGACTAATGAAAATTTATCGTGGTATCAAAGCAGGTGGTCCTTAATTTGAACAATGTCTCCTCAGTCCTCACTACCTCCCATTTAATAAGTCAAAAATCCCACACGTTAGGCCGATTAATAGTCCAATGGTAATGGCATCTTTTGTGCTGCTGGTTCAAATGCACCACTCCCTCCTATACTATCTTCTTTTACATATATATATATATATATATATATATTTAAATAAGTAAAAGAGGAAAGATACTCTTAACCCCACGGATCAAAATTCACCTACTCTCCATGTATGTAAGCAAGCAAGTCCACTAACATTAACATAGCATTGTCAACAATATTAACTTTTAATTAACCATTTGAACGACCCAGATCAAAAATAAATCATCCAAGTCCATGTTTGGTACTTAAGAATCATCTTGATGAGTTTCTAATCTTAGCTATAATTGCCAAAGCAATGCACTTAAATATACAACTAAAAAGCTTTAAAACCTTCACAGAAATATAGAATCATGCGTACCTTACATGGGTTTTCGTTCTTCAGTGGGAAAGAACAAAGAACTTGAAGATCTCAAATCTGAAAGTGGAGCAACAAAAACTTCTTTGTTTTTGTTTCAGTTCGTTTTAGAACTCAACCAACTACACTGACCCTTTTTTTTTTTTTTTGGGAGAAGGAACTAAACTGTCCGTTTTTTTTTTTTTTTTTTTTTGTCTAAAAATAAATTTTTTAAGCTTTTCAAGTTTATCTGAAACCTTGAGGGGAGGAGTTTTTTGAGTTGTGTTTGTTCAGGTGGGAATGAAACGAGGTCGTTTTCGGATGGTGGCTTGTCAAATCCTAGTCTTTAGCAGTTGATTAATAGTCTTGATTAATGCTTTGTCGGTACATGGGGGTTGAAAACAGTGACAGGGATTTTGAGGGCCTGTTTGATGGGTACGATTAAGTGTTGACGAGTGCCATTAAAAACACAATTTTAAGGTTAATAAATGTTTAATTATGAGAAGTAATGTATACTTTGTTTGGAAATTCATAAAATAATGAAATTGAAACAAGTAAACTTGTCCAAATGTTTTAAAATTAATGAAATGTAACAATTTTGTAGTTACATTACCATTATACTCTTATTTTAAAATTAAATGCCAAATGTTTAGGGATGTTTTGCGAGAAATGAATGGATGTTTTAGATTATAACTTTATAAGAAAACATAGAGGCATTAGCAATCTTTCGAATCCTTTTTATTCATTCTATTCCTTTATTCCATTCCATTTAAACTATCAAATGAAAGAATCATTTTTTAATTCTCTCCATAAAACTTTCAAATAAGGGAATTGAATAAATATTCTCAAAATGATTTTTTTTTGTTTTCATTCCATTCTCTTCTTCCAATTGGAGTATTAATGATTTTAGCTTACATCCTTACACACATAAATTTATTGTGGTTGTGTGTGCTTTATTAGATATACTAGTAGTATTTTCTCAAAAAAGAAAAAAGATATACTAGTAGTATCTCCCAGCCATAGACATATTTAATTAAAATTTATATATAAAATAAAATATATATTTAAAATATAGATTAAATTATCGAAATGCATACATATATTGAGTTACTTGGTGTAAGGTTGGTATGTAATGCGTAATTTTTTTTTTTAAATGATGATAAATTATCAAAATAAATTATGGAAGAAAATAAGATTTCTATCAAAGAGAATCAAGTGTAAGGCTTTCACAAAAATTCTTGCAGAATCGAGAATGAAGTTTTGCAAGTTATATAAGTTTTAACTTTAGGGTTTGTTTGGTTGAAGGGATGGAAAAGTTGGAGAATAAAAAAAAAGGGAAATTGATAGAAAAGTGAGAGAATATAATAAATAGTTAGTTTTCTCTCATATATGTTTGGTTGGAAAGATGAAAAAGTGGAGAAGTGGAATGCTCATTTGTTTGGTTGAGAAAAAAAAAAAATTAAGAGAATGAAAAATGAAGTTGGTATAAATTTACAATTATATCCCTATTAAATAAAACAAAAAGAACACTTTAAAAAAAAATTGTGTATGGATATTTCAATATATATATATATATATATATATATATATATATTTAAAAGCACAAAGCAAAAGATCAAAAAAAAAAAAAAAAAGTAACTAATGGGTCAGGTCAGGTCATGATTTTTTTTTCGTTCTTTTGTTTATTTGCCTTTTCTCCTCTAATTTTCTCTCAAATTTGGGGGAAAAATGTTTAGATGGGCCCGTGGAGAAAATTTTCAGATTTCATTAGTTTTCTTTACACCAATCCACTCAACCAAACACTCCAATAAATTTATTTTTCCCCTTATTTTTTCTCCTATTTTTTTCATTCCCTAAAATCCACTCAGCCAAACGGAGCATTAGAATATGATTGCACCCTTAATAAAACGTGCACTCAATTTTTGGACCCTTAATAAAACGTGTACTCAATTTTTGGAGTATGGTGTGGTTCACCGTGCTTGATTTTCTTCCCAATCTTCGTCACCCTCAATAATTATTACGAAGACAGGTCATTCCTTTAAGGCTTAAGCAACTAAAAAACTAAAAAATAAAAAAAGAAGCAGAAGATCATATCATTCCTTGTCCCGGAACTCGGCATCGACGCACGTTGTCCATTTGGGCCCTCGAAACAGGCCAAGGCCCATTTGTAACCCAATTGACTTGGATCAACCACACGCCAACCCGTAGGTTCACTCTACTGTGGAAAATTCTGTGACACTACGTTTGTGTGTTATGGAAAGTTTTATGAGCCAATGAAAGCTGAAGCTGCAGCTTGGAACCTTTTAATATCAAATGGAAGAGAGACCTGCCAGTAAATGGTGGATTTTAATTTCTGTGAAGGAGTAACGATTAGAACACAGTTTTTATCTCAACGGTTCACTTGAGCTATTTTGATTGAAATGGAGCATATCACTTTCATTTGGGTCCACATGCCAATCACAATAGACCATGTCAACGTGTTCAGGTACATGAGCAACGTGTTAGGTGAATGCCCCCCATTTCTCCTCTTTACAAAATGAACTTTGATGGGGCTCTGTTTAGTGACCTCGGTGCTGCTGGCTTAGGAGTGATGATGCGTGATTCGAGTGGGCATGTTGTGGGAGCCTTGGTAGAACGCATCCCAATCCCCAAGTCTGCTGCAACTATCGAAGCTCTAGCATGTCGCAGAGCTCTAAATTTTGCTAAAGAATTAAGTATTTTTGAGGTAGTTTGTGAAGGTGATGCAAAAGTTATCATTAGAGCTTTGCTATCTAAGGAGGCAATTCATCCAGAGTATGGTCACGTGTTGCAAGACCCTTGTTTTAGCAAATGATTTTAGAGTTTGTAATTTTGTTCATGTCAAACGTGTAGGTAACTCATTTGCCCATTTTCTTGCTAGATGTTGTAAGTCAGGCAACGAGCTGCAGGTCTGGCTTGAGGCCATTCTTGAGGATATAGCTTCTCTTGTAACAAGGGATTCATTGTAATTTCTCTTTTTTGTCTTAATATAGTTGGGCCTCTAGTTCTGGATTCTCAAAAAAAAAAAAAAAAAAAAAAAAAAAAAAAAAAAAACAATTGTGAAAAAATTTAGGAAAAATGTTTTGTTCCAAAGCTTATTATTTATGAAAAATGAATGGTTAATACTAGACATCACGTGTTCATTTAGGACACGTGTGCTAATCAACTACTTTTTTGTGCAATTTACTACTATGACAAGTTATGATTGATGCAACATTACTTTCACATAGAACCATTACAAACACTACTTTTATTGTATTCTCAATACATGTTACTTCAACAATTATTAAAATCTGAGGTATGTTAAAATCTATTACCTCATCGAATTAGTCCCATGTATCAAATTGTTTTCAAAATTTTATCATTTAGTTTTCAATGACATACAATATCTATCTCATATTCACATGAATCCTACAAGCATGGGACTCGCTGCTATGTGAGAGAAGATATTATATTCACATTTGAGCCCTCTTGTACTTAAGGTAATGGCAATAAACACAGTGCCCATGACCAGCACTTTGTTTACTAGGTAAGCATGATCATAGCCTTGGAGGTACTTAATGATTGCCTAAAATTAAATAGACTGGAATTACATACAAGTATAGGCATAACTTATCAGTAAAGAACCATATAAATTGAAGATTTCAGTATATTAAGTGGAGGAGCTATGAACTCTAGCATAACAAGATTGCTTTTACATAATATTATTGGGAGTTTATAATACAAAGGGCAAAATCAGCAAGGCCACCTCAATGGTGCCGTCCCTGTGTAGACCATAGAAATGGGATAATGGGTCCTGATTCATGATGCTAAATGTAAATAAAGTGCAATAGCAGCAAATCATAACCATCTAGTCTGAAAGAAAAACTTGAATCGATTTCCCTTGATGCTGGAGAGATCTAGTAGTCTGATCCACATCTAATAAGACTAGTCATAACCTTCACCTGTGCTGTACTCATGTATAAGTGTATCTGAATACTATAAAGAGACTAAGGGGATTCTAATCTAATAAGATTCACAAGAGAGATTACTCATTGGGCGTTTATTAAATGGGAGGCCCTCACTTGTGTGCAGAGATGGCACTATACATTTCTTTGACATGCTCAACTCCACAAAAGCACTACGCGTCAAGCTTGACTTGACTTGCACTAAATCGTGCATGTGGGTGCAAATCATAATAACATGCTCAGAATCTCAAAATATATACATGACCTTGGAATACAAAATGATGCTTGACATAATGTAATTTTAGCTTTACCAAATATACATAAAGGGATTTGACTAGGGTCATTACACAACCATTATAAGAGACCACAATCATAAACCATGTTTCAAAATAACTATCCAAAAGACATTCAAAAGCTATATGGTATAATGGCAATGCAATCAAAAGTCACAGACATCATAGGTGATTTGATTCATGCAACCTAACCAACGAGTGAAGAAAATAAAGCATCTGTTCAAGATCTCTGGTAATGCTAAAATGCAAAATCAAGACAGTTGCTGCCTTTTCCAATAGTTCTGTGGCATTGCCTTCACAGGTTAAATAGAACAAAAAGAACTGAAAGATTTATGCTTTTCATACCTTTTTAATCTTCATCTTCATCTTCATCTTCATATGAGTTGCTTTGATTCCAACTCCGAGTACACATCAAAGCTCCCATAATATCACGCCCTGAGGACATAAGAGTCCAATCAATCTGCCTTGCTGTTGTATGATACGCATCATACGAAGTGACAATTGAAATGGGGATTGCCAATAGGTCACGAGCCACCCTAGAAAGGATTGGATATTTTGAGCTCGAGGCTCTCCACCAACTAATAATGTCAAAATCCTCAATCCATGGTAGGACAGGTTCTTCCAAATAAAAATCCAGTTCTGACTTTGGGTGCTGACCTTTAGGTTGGATGAATTGTTTGTATTCCTGCACCCAATCAAAACCATCTTTAGAACTCCCACAGCCTTCCTCAACACGTCTGATTTTAGGACAAGGACCATCACTACCTTCACACTCAAAAGAAGCTGAAGATTTACTCATAGGCTTCTCATTTTCATCAATAGTGTTTGCATATTCATCGTAAAGGGTCTGCAAGGCATCCAAAACAGCAGCGACCTGAAATTTGCCATCACTGTCCTCATATTTTAAAGAAGAAAATTCAAAATATTTCTTCTTAAAACGAGGATCCAACAGCGTAGTAAGTGCCAATAGCAAAAACATATTATTCCAGTACTTATCAAACTTCTGAAACATTTTCTCAGCTATAGGTTTGATGAACCTATCTGTGCTCATCGATTCATGAATTAAACTTGCTCGAAGCTCTTGAAGATTATGAAGATAATTGTTAGCTGTAGGATATTTTGCTTCAAACAATTTTTTTGCCACATTATAAATGCTTCCTAGAAGTTTAACAAAAGCCTCAGCTTTATGCCATACATCAGCAGGTGGTAGTTGTATCCCATGATACTCATCTCCAAAAAACTCTCCCATGGAATATAACTCTGAAGCCTCTTTTAGCCCCACATATGTTAGATGCCAAAATGGGCTTGGTTTTGCACAAACCGCAAAATGAAGCACTTCATCAATGATGTCTGCTATCTCAGCCAATGCATCCCGAACAATCACACTTAACATGTCAGCACAACAATACACATGAAATAGCCGACCATTGAGCCGGAGCTTTTTCTTTTCTTGAACACGATCTTTAAGTATCTTGACTGTAGCATCATAATCATTACCATTTTTCATAGTGATCGTGAATATCTTATTCTCAATTTTCCAGTCCGAAAGAAACTTCAAAAGCACCTTGGAAGCATAATCTTCCTCCCCCCAAACACGGAAAAAACTAAGAACCCACTTTTTCACTTCCCAACCATCCTCAACAAAATGTGCTGTTAAGCACATATACTCATCACACACTGGAGTATTCAACACATCAACTGAGAGGCTGATTTGACCATTGAAATCAGCTAAAACTTGTTTAATTTTCACTTTCTCTTCCTTGAAGATTTTCAAGCACTCAGCTTTAACCATTTTGACATTGAGAGGATTGGCAAGTGGGTTCAGTGTATGAACAAGATCAAGAAAGCTGGGAACTTCAATGGCCCGAAGTGGCACATCTTCAGCACAGACCCATAACGCAAAAGCTCGGGCTCTTTTTGTCTCATCAAAAACCAGATTCTCACCCACATTTTCATTCGTACCACCAAAACTTTCATTGTCCAAAGAATGGGCTCTCACTTCAGCATCCAAAGCGTTCTTTTTTGCATGCTTCCCAGACATTTCTGAAAAATATATCGCTACCAATTGAATTTTATCATGTAGATAAAGAGCTCAAATAAATTAAAATAATGGCAGATGGAAAGAAAAATAAGATCAATCCCTTTCAAATTTTCAAGAAACTAAATTACAACCATTTAAATTTGAGTGACATAAACTGAACTCGAACAAATTTTAGGGACAAAATATGTATTTTTAGCCAAGGCTGTAATTATGATACTCTAGTAACATACACTTCTTATTGTCTATTAATATGGCTTAAAAATGAAATTAAGCCCGTTTATTATCTGAAGTACAGCTTTTTAAAATCTAACCTTCATTCAAATCTCAATTTATTTTCAGCTTGTCAAAATAAGTTGGATTTTGTTAATGTGTGTCCTAAGGGCACACAATAATTTTCATTTTTGAAAAAACAATTTTTTCAATTTTCGAAAAAATGTTTTTGAAAATGAATGGCTTAACCAGACCCAAATAAGTTATACCAAACATACACTTAACATGTCTTGAAAAGTAAACACAAATGTTCTTTAAAAAAACCCTGATGTCTTTGCTCATAAGAGAGAAAAAATAAATAAATAACATTTCCCAATTAGTGGGCTTTTCCCTTTTTTAAAAGAAGAATTTGACATTTCTTATGAACTAAGGGATAGAAAATGAGGCTTTGATGTTTTTTCTGTCATTATCTATCACCAAACTGAGACTATTTCAGTTGTTCTCTGTGTTAGAGATATTGACTCATATTTTGATCGGGAATGTAACATTGGTGATTGGTCGGTCTCTAGTCTAGAAGCTAGCGGGTTAGGGTTTCTTCGGAATCATTATAAAGTCATTGTAACCCCTTTATTTTCTGATACTAAATTTTTTTGTTGTTGTAGCGTAAGCATGCTGCCGAACCACGCCACGTAAATCATTGTGATGCTTTTCTCTCTATTTTCACTAACATTGCTAAGATCTGAAACTTTCAACACTCTGTTTGGTTAATTAAAATATCTTTGAAGAAAAGGAAAATAAAGACAGACCTTCCTTTATGCTTCACTTCAGTCCTAAGAAATATATATTTTTACTTTTAAAAAAATATAACCTTAAATCATCATCCAATTCCAAACCAAACACACCATATATAAAGCAAAAACTTTAAGCATATTAGCATACGATATAATTTCATCAGAGCGATACTTAACAAGCAAATAAACTACGTTACGTTTTACTTTTACTACTACTTTCTTATTTGATTTCTTTACTTTTTTTTTTTTTTTAACTCAGCAACCGAACAGAATCTATTTCAAAATAATGAAACGACATTGATATTCAGATTAACGTATGACATACCTTGTGTCGTCGTCTGGAGAGAGAAATGTCTAAGAGGCTCTGCTTCGGAATTCAGACCTTTTCTTTTGGGTTTTGTGGTGTTCTTTGATTCGTTTATACTTTATAGTGACAAAGGAAGTGAGGGAGGGAGAGAGAGAGAGAGAGAGAGAGATAGCTCCTTGTAAAAACGAGCCGTCGTTTGGTTTTGCGCGGGAAAAACAGATCATGGATCACTAATGTTTTCCACGTGGCCTCAAGTATTAAATCGGACGGTTGAGGGTTTTATTAATGATAAGACTGATGGGCACAACGCACAAGCTTACTTGCTGATATTGTTCAGCTGAAAATTGTCAGTTTTGGGGGTGGAGAAAGTGGATTAGGATCCGGTGCAACCGTGTGTAATTAACTTCACAAAAAATTTTCACTTTTTTATTTTTTTTTCTTTTACTTTTTTACTTCTTATAAAGTTTTTATTTACTTTTTT
The DNA here is from genome assembly GCA_030445155.1 of Quercus variabilis. Classification (NCBI taxonomy): domain Eukaryota; kingdom Viridiplantae; phylum Streptophyta; class Magnoliopsida; order Fagales; family Fagaceae; genus Quercus; species Quercus variabilis. The sequence continues at coordinate 12,157,101 of CP129450.1, forward strand.
TTTTTTTAATCAATGGTTGAGATTAAAAGTTGTTTTTTGCAATAATTAATCTCAACCATTATTTCAATCCAGAAAAAGTCCACATGCACTAAGAATTTGAAAATTTATTGGTGTTATCAGTAATAAGTAAAAAATTGATGATCGAATTCATTTTTCGTTAGTTGGATTGGATTTGAGTTGGGCCAAATTCAAATTTGTAGTTTTTTTTTTTCAACTAATTTGGCCTAACTTGACCTATCATATATATAAATTTATTTTATAATCTTACTTTCATTTTGGTATCTTGATCATTAATTTTCATGAATTTGAAATTTTGAAATATAATTTAGGCAAATTATATGAATGACAATAATTTATTTTTTAGAATGTATTTAAATAGTTGATGAAAACCTAAATTATTACAAAGCATGAAATATATATGCACAACCCTTTAACAATCCAACCTGGGCTTATACACATGTAATAAGTTGAGTTAAGAATTTCTTAATTCAATAATATAGTGAACTTATGGCATAAACTTTTGGGATTAGAGTATATATATACTCTAACCCCATGAGTTCAAGTAATTGTCTAGTAGTAATGACATTCTTTATGGTAGTTATGTATGTGGCTTAGGTCTCATCTCCTTCTCCCTTACTATCTACCTCCCAAAAAAAAAACCCTAACCCCGCATGGTGATCTAGCACTTGCTTCCATCCCACCCCCCCGTGATTTACTTTCCCCCTTTATGCATTTTGTTTTAGCATCTTGAAATTCCTTGCATGTTAGGATTTTTGTTAAGTAACAGGAGAATGTTTTGCCCATAAAGAGCTGCTTTTTGTATGTGAGATGAACATCTCTTCTCTTCCTATTTGGGTCTTCCTCTGGTTCTAGAGATGGCGTGGGCCCTCCTTTTCTCTTTCTTACGTTAATATTATCCTTGTTTATTACCACACACAAAAGCAAGCAAGTCCATTAACATAAACATAGCATTGTCAAAAATATTAGCTTTTAATAAACCATTTGAACAACCCAGATCAACAAATTAATCATCCAAGTCCATGTTTGGTACTTATGAATCATCTTGATGAGTTTTTAATCTCAGCAATGTTAGCCAAAGCATTGTACTTTAGTACTTACATATACAACAGAAAAGCTTCAAAGCCTACATAGAAATATAGATTCATGCCCTACATGGGTCTTCATCCTTCAGTGTGTAAGAACAAAGAACTTGAAGATCTCAAATCTGAAATTGGAGCAACAAAACTTCTTTGCTTTTGTTTCTTTTCTTTTAGAACTCAACCAATTAAACTGACCTCTATGTTTCTTTTCTTTTCTTTTCTTTTTTATTCTTTGGCAAGATATAAATGTCAAGCTTCAAGTTTATATCTTTCTTTTGAGTTGTGTTTGTGTAGGTGGGAGTGAAACGAGGTCCTTTTTGGACGGTTGGCTTGACAAATCCCAGTCTTTGGCAATTGATGAATGCTTTGTCGGCACACGGGGTTGAAACAGTGGCTGAGATGTAGAGTAGGAGGAAAATGCTAAAAGCCTAAAACTACTATAAACTCTATATGCATGTAGGAGGAAAAATATTTCTTAAAATTCTAATATTGATTCTTATATAATTTGATTTAAACTATCTCATCATTCAGAAGATTTAATAAATATTGATGTGTGATGTTTTAATTATAACAAGATTTCAGTATGTTAAGTGCAGGAGCTATGAATCCCAGTATTTTTTTTTTAAAAAAAAAAGGTTTTTACATGATATTGGGAGTTTATAATACAAATCAGCAAGGCCACCTCAGTGGTGCCTTCCCTGTATCTAGAAGTACACCATAGAAATGGGATAATGCCTCATGATTACCATAAGCACATGAGCATGCACACGCACGCACACAGTCTGAAAGGAAAACTTCAATCAATTTCCCTTGATGCTGGGGAGGCCTATTAGTCAGATCCATGTCTTCTAAGACTAGCCATAACCTTCACCTGTGCTGTACTCATATTATCTGGATGCTATAAAAGATACTACGGGGATCTTAATCTAATTAACGAGATTGCTCATTCTGCGTTCATCAAATGGGTAATCTTCAATTGCATGCAGATATGGCAATTAAAATATTCTGGACATGCTATCTCCACAAAAGCACTACGCCAACTAGTCAAGCTTCACTCGACTAACACCAAATTGTGCATGTGAGTGCAAATCATAACATCATGCTCCACGTCTCAGATTAACTAAAAAACATAATGATGCTTGACATAAGTAATTTTAGCTTCACCAAATATGCATAAAGGGATTTGACTAGGGTCATTATGCAACCATTATAAGAGACTACTATCATAAACCAAGTTTCAAAGTACATAATTAAAAGACATTCAAAAGCAAGATATATGGCATAAAGGCAACGCAATCAAAAGTCACAAATCAAAAGTCACAAATATCATAGGTAATTTGATTTATGCAACCTAATTAACAAGCGAAGAATATAAAGCGTCTGTTGAAGATCTCTGGTAATGCTAAAACACTAAATCCAGACAGTTGCTTCCTTTTCATATAACTCTGGGCCTTCTGGCATGCCTTCACAGGTTACATAGAACAAAAAGATCTGCAAGATTCGTACTTTTAGTACCCTATTAATCTTTGTCTGAGTTGCTTTGGTTCCAACTCCGAGTACACATCAAAGCTCCCATAAGATCACGCCCTGCTGAGATTATATTCCAATCAACCTTCCTTGCTGTTGTATCATACGCGTCATATGATGTGGCAACTGAAATGGGGATTGCCAATAAGTCACGAGCCACACTAGAGAGGATTGGATATTTTGAGCTAGAGGTTCTCCACCAACTAATAATATCAAAATCCTCAATCCATGGTATGACAGGTTCTTCCAAATAAAAATCCAGTTCTGACTTTGGGCGCCCACCTTTAGATTGAGTGAATTGTTCATATTCTTTCACCCAATCAAAACCATCTTTAGAACTGCCACAGCCTTCCTCAACACATCTGAATTTAGGACAGGGACCATCACCATCTTCACCTGCAGACAAAGCTGAAGATTTACTCATAGACTTCTCATTTTCATCAATAGTGGTTGCATATTCACCATAAAGGGTCTGAATGGCATCCAAAACAGCAGTGACCTGTGATTCGCTATCACTGTTCTCATATTTTAAAGAAGAAAATTCAAAATATTTCTTCTTAAAACGTGGATCCAACAGTGTAGTTAGTGCCAATAGCAAAAACATATCATTCCAGTACTTATCAAACTTCTGTAACATTTTCTCAGCTATAGGTTTGATGAAACTATCTGAACTCATCGATTCACGAATCAAACTTGCTTGAAGCTCTTGAAGATTATGAAGATAGTTGTTAGCTGTTGGATATTTTGTCTCAAACAAACTTTTCGCCACATTATAAATGCTTCCTAGAAGTTTAACGACAGCTTCAGCTTTACTCCATACATCAGCAGGCGGTATTTCTATCACATGATACTCATCTCTAGAAAACTCCCCCATGGAATATAACTCTGAAGCATCTTTTAGCGCCTGGTATGTTAGATGCCAAAGTGAGGTTGGTCTCCCACAGGCCACATGATCAAGTACTTCATTAACTCGTATCTCAGCCAATGCATCTAGAACAATTGCACACAACATGTCTGCACAACAATACACATGAAATAGCTGACCCTTCAGCTGGAGCTTCTTCTTTTCTTGAACATGATCTTTAATAATTTTTACTGTAGCAACATAATCACTATCATTTTTCATGGTGATTGCGAATATCTTGTTCTCAATTTTCCAGTCCGAAAGACACTTCAGAATCATCTTGGAAATATCATCTTCCTCTTCCCAAACACGGCAAACACCAAGTACCCACTTTTTCACTTCCCAACCATCATCAACAAAATGTGCTGTTAAGCACATATACTCACTGCACACTGAAGACTTCAACACATCAACCGAGAGGCTGATTTGACCACTGAAATCAGCTAGAGCTTGTTTAATTTTCACTCTCTCTTCCTTGAATATTTTCAAGCACTCAGCCGTAACCAATTTGACATTGCCAGGCTTAGCAAATGGGTTCACTGAATGCACAAAACTAAGAAATAAGGGATCTTCAATGATCCGAAGCGGCACATCTGCGGTGCAGATCCATAATGCAAGGGCTTGGCTTGCTTTTGCTTCATCAAAAACCAAATTCTCACCCACATTTTCATCAGTGTCACCAAAGTTTTCATTGTCCAAAGAATGGACTCTCGCTTCGGTATCCAAAGCAAGCTCATTTGCTTGTTCCCCAGACATTTCTGAAAAAATTACCACTACCATTTGAATTTTTTCATGTAGATAAAGAAATAAAATAAATTTAAATAATGGCAGATTGACAGGGGAAAAAAAAATTAATGCCTTTCAAATTTTCAGAAACTAAATAGAAACTTTTAAATTTGTATGATCAAAATTGAACTCAAGCAACCTTCTTTGTGTTACTTTTCTCTCTATATTCACTAACCTTGCTAAGATCTGAAATACTCAACGCTCTGTTTGGTTAATTACAATATCTTTGAATAAGAGGAAAATAAAGAATTAAACTTCTACTTCAGTACTAAGAAATATTACTCCCAAATTATGAAGGTTTCAAATTAAAAAAAAAAAAAAATCATTTTTTTAAAAACTTAATCACCATCCAAATGCACCATATTAAAGAAAAACTTTAGGCACGTTATAGCATAAGATATATGATTTCATTTCATCGTCTGAGCAATGTTTAACTAACAAAGAAACATTACGTTTTATTAATACTTTCTTATTTGATTTCTTTGCTTTTTTTCTCAGCAACCAAACAGAATCTCTTTTAAAATAATGAAACGACATTGATTATCAGATTAAGGTATGACATACCTGGTGTCGTCGTCTTTTGAGAGCGAAACGTCTAAGAGAAGAGGCTCTGCTTCAGAGTTCAGAAACCTCCTTTGTCTTTTTTGGTTTTGTGGTTTTCTTTGATTCATTTATAAGAAAGAAGTAAGGGAGAGAAAGAGAGAGACCCTTGTAAAACGAGCTGTCGTTTGGTTTTGCGCGGGAAAAAAAAAATCATGGGGTCACTGTTGCGTTCCACGTGGCCTCAATATTAGATCGGACGGTTGAGGGTTTTATTAGTGATGGCCGCGAGTTTTCATTCACAAATGAGTTACAGTTTTGTTAATGGGCTTTTCATGTTGATTAATCAAACTTAGATCCAATATGGCCCAGAATAAATATTCGATTTGATGATAGTAGTGAGAAGTAAATTAATTGTGGTTGTATTTTGATTTTTGCTAAGTTATGTTGATTAACCAAACTACGATCCAACATAGTGCAAGAATGATTCAATTTGATGATAATATTGTTAGTATAATAGTTACATACATGATCAAATTCTCTCTTTCCTAACCTATTAAACTTTTAAAGCAATTGATTGTACTAGAATTTAAATGATAATACTCTCCAAGTCTTTTGCATTGGGTTTGTATTGGATTTTCCAGCCGAAATACTGTATAATTCAGCTTCTTAATTAATACACACAAACTTTTTGAACAGAAAAACCAATGCATTAATGGTTTAAAGAAACAAAAATTCTAGGACCACAAACTTTCACACATAACGTTATGAGTCCATGTAAAAATAATAAACAATTAATTACAGTTTGTCACATAGAATAGTTGTGGAAAATGTTATGATAAAAGTGATCTTAAAATAACTCTTCCAGACTTCTAGCACACCGTCAATATTTGTTGGGAGAATAAATAGAAAACAAGAAAAATACCAACAACATTGTAAACTTATGCAGAGTAATGAAATTTGACAACAGCAGGAGTAAAAAAAAAAAAAAAAGCTCATAAAATACTTGACTTGAGTAACGTGAATCTTTAGCATATTACAATTGATCTACCAAATCATTCTGAGTCACTTAGAACAGAACAAATAGCTGACATGACACTAGCAGGACACAACTATGGACTACACAATAAGGCATTCTTTACTGAGGAAGCCATCACCCTTAAAGTAGTATAATATGCATTCACTAAAGTAACTAGGCATATTAAGTAAACCTTTCAGCAAAAGTAACACAAGAAGTATGAGCCACAAAAACCAACAAAATGCACCCAATTCCAAATGAATTCATCTATCAATTTAATGTCTTCCAGCATTTCCCCAAACCCCAGAGAAGATTTGGCCATGGATTTGAGTTCAATAGGGACCCAACTCTGAGTACACATTATGGCATTTATCAAGTCTGGTTTGAAGGAAGCATAACGTCGTGGACTGATTCCTCTTTCCATGGTAAAAAAATTCATCTATGGAAGTAACAACAGACACAGGAACTGACAAATAATCACAAGCAATCCTGGAAAGGATAGGATACCTTGGGCTTGCAGCTTTCCACCAACTCAAAATGTTAAAATCCTGGGTCCAAGGCAAGACAGGTTCTTCCAAATACAAATCTAGCTCCGACTTCAGAGGTTGATTAGTAGATTCAATGAACTGCTGGTAATCTTGTAACCGCTTAGAAGCATCAGAACTAAGGCACCCCCACTTAACTGGCCTGGGAGTCTCACTTTCTGAATTAGAAGAAGTACGATTGCTCACAAGATTCTCATTATCGAGAAATCGGGTATTATAATCATCATAGAGACTGCGAATGGCCATAAGTACGGTAGAAACTTCAGTGTTGCCATCTTTACCACCATATTTTGAGGACGAGAACTCAAAGTACGTTATCTTATACCGAGGATCCATCACTGTAGCAATTGCCAATAACAAGAACATTTTTTTCCAGTACTTCTCAAACCTCTTATGCATTTCTGTAGCCACATCTCTAATAAAACTGTCTGAAGAATTAGTCTCCTTGGTCAAAGTAGTCGTACCTCTTGAAGATTTTGAAAATAGATGCCTGCCGTTGAATATTTTGTTTCAAAGACAGCTTTTGCTGCATTATATAAGCTCTCTAAGAATTTACAAATGCCTTCAACCTTCTTCAACTCATCAACAGATGGCTTGTCCCGGTCATGCTCTTCTTTGAACTCTTCCTTAGCCTCACGCTCTAAAGCCATCTTTAGCCTGTCATATACTGCATACCACCTACTGCCACTGGATGGTTACCCAAAGTACATTTGAAAATCAATTCGAATTGTCATCCATATCGCTTCAAATGCATCCTGCACCATACGTTTGAAAATGTCAGCACAGCAAAACAGACGAAATCGCTGACCATTAAATTGGAGCTTCTTCGTCTCTTGGACATAATCTTTGATCTCACCAAACTCTTTGTTTTCTACTGAGCCAGTTAGAAATGTAATATTGGCTATCTTGTTCCCAATGTCCCAGTCTTTCAGAACCTTCAAAATGACTTCAACAACGCAATCATCGCCCACTTCACATATACGATGAAAATTGAGAACCAAATTCATCAAATTCCAATCTTTATCAATAAAATGGGCTTTTAGGCACATATACTCACAAAACTTTCGACAACTCAGTATATCTACTGAGAGGCTAATCTGCCCATCAAGATTTCTCAATAATGGTTTAACATTCCCTTTTATGTCCTCGTAAAATTTGAAGCATTCATCTTGTACAGAAGCAAAACGCACTCTTAAATACGGGATTACTGCGACACAGTGTCTGCATAAGCAACCCCCTTCGAGGCATCACATCTGTAGTGCATGTCAAAACTGCAAGATACCGGCTTGCATTTCTTTGCTCAGAATCATAATCGTAATCATTAACACTATTTTTATCATCTGAAGAGGATCCATGAGAGTTACCATGATCACTACCATGGTCAAATTCATGACCACAAGCATCACTGCCTCTTTCAACATCATTAGTCTGATAATTTTCATTATGTGCCTCCATATCTAACAAGCAAGTAAAACAACAGTTAATGATAGAAAACCCATCAATTGAAACACTGGTTCAATATGAATCTAAGAAACAACAAATCTCAATGTCTGAATCTTAATGAAGAGGAAAAGAAATACACAAACCACTTTGAAAACCTTAAGGTTGAACACAAGCACCCAATGGATCTTGAACGCACGACCTCATCCTCCCCCTAGAATTTATAAGGGGAGGAGGTGCTAGTTGAGCAAGAGTTCATTGGCAAGAACAATTACTAGCATAAATTCCCTTATAATTTTGACAATAGATGATGGATTAAACTCTTCACTCATGTTTGGATTTGAGGATTTAAAATCAAGGATTTGAAGTCCAATTGCTAGTGTAAATTCTTTAATGTAAATTTAACAACACAGAAAGATTTGAGCTTTAGAGATTTTGCTCAAACAAAAACATTCATGAAATTATAGATTTGAAATAACTTCTTCCACCTTATCATTTCAAATCCACGTATTAATACAACTTAAATCCATCCATAAATTTCATTAATGAAAAAAATTTGCCAGTGATAAATTATCAATTATTTCAAAAGCTTAAACAATTAGGAAATGATGAATTTAATCACTTAACCAATATTCTTACAACTATTTCATACTTTATACAAGTCATTTAAACTAAATTGGAAATCCAAAATGTTTCTCTTTAAATACCTCTATCCAAATGTGCCATTGAGGATTTTAATTCAACAAAACACCTCTGACATATGGATTTGAAATGATATCATTACATTTTATCATTTCAAATCCACATATAATTAAAATACAAAACCATACATGAATTTCATCAATAGAACAAATTGTCCTTTCATAGTTCATTCTCTATTTAACTCATTCAACCAAAAATCAAATCCAAATACAACTCGTTCACTTCAAACACTTCCAAACAAAAGAACCATAAAAATTCTTGATTAAGGAGCAATGTTGATACAAATTGAAACAACATGTTCAAATTAAGACAGGTTTAAATGACAGTCTCTTCTTCAAGAAATATCCCACAGACACGATTGTTGTACACCATCTTTTCACATAAGGGTGGATCTCATTTGTGAAAGCCACATGTGGGAATTGGGATCCATCCTTATTTAAGAGAAATGTGTAGTACACTAGCTACACTGAATAATTTCAACTCTAACAAAATCCAAAAAGTTCCACTCTTCTGCTACATTTTTAGTAGCTAAACAAAATATATAACTAACTGTAAAAAGTGAGGGGCCATAAAAAAGAAAAGAAAAAAGACATACACCAGAAAACTCATAATCGTAAAAGTATGTTTGAACTTTTATATAACAATCTATATCCCATTTAGCGTTTACAAACAAAAATGCAGAGAGAATAAAAAAACACCTAAATCTGAACTGAATAAAAGAAAATTTCTTATCATTAGCAAAGAACCAATAATCATACACTAACAAGTAAAGTTATTTTGATCCTAAATGACATTTTCTTTTTAAAGTAATTTTATGTTGCATACAGACACTATCCATTTGAAACAAAAAAACACAATCAGCAAGTGAAGACAGAAGACCAATCCTGGTTTGTGGGAAGAGTACATGTAATTGGTTTGATGAGACAGAAAGATTGTAAATCAAAATAGGTTTGTTTGGAATTGCTTCAGAACTAGAAACCTTAAATAATATAATGAGAAATAAATATACCACTACCAATTGAATTTTAACATGTAGATAATGAAATAAAATAAATTTAAATAATGGCAGAAGGATGGAAAACAAAATTAATTTCTTTCAAATTTTCAGAAACTAAATTGCAACTTTTAATTTTGAGTGACCAAAATTGAATTTGAACAAATTTTAGGGATGAAAAATGCATTTTAGGCGAAGTTGTAATGAAAAAACTCTAGCAACATACACGTGTGTCTTTGTTTAATATGGCTTAAAAATGAAATTAAGCCCGTTTATTCTCCTAAGTACAACATTTTAAAATATCAGTTTTATCCAGCTAAAGTTCAGTCAAATCCCAAATTATTTTCAGCTCGCCAAAATAAATTATACCAAACATAAACTTTTTTTTTTTTTTTTTCCATACAGTTCTTTACCCATTAGTGGGATTTTTTTTTAATATATATATATATATATTAAAGAAGAATTTGACATTTCTTATGAACCAAAGGATTGTGATCTGTGTTAGAGAGAGTGGCTCATATTCTAAATTTCTTTTAAGGCGCTATAAATTAATTGTAAACCCTTTATTTTTTGATAGTGAATTTTTAAATCTGTAGGCACACAGCTGAACCACTTAAATTAATTGTAGGCACACAGCCGAACCACTAATATCTGTGTGTTGTTTTTCTCTATATTTGCACTAACCTTGCTAAGATCTGAATATTCAATGCTCTATTTTGTTAAGGGTCCTATTAACGGTACCCTTAGGAAAATTATTAATAAATCAAAAGATTTTGACTCCACTTTCATGAGAAATATAAAAATCGTCAAAAACTTATTTGCTTTTTTTTTTTCCCATAAAAAATTTCTAAAATTATTTCCTAAATCAATACATTTAGTCATCCATTAACTTTTCCCTTTTGTTAACTACAATATCTTTGAAGAAAAGGAAAAGAAAGAATAAAACTTCTACTTCAGTACTAAGAAATATTACTACCAAATTATGAAGGGCTTCAAATAAAAAAATTTCCTTCCCCCCACCCTCCCCCCCCCACCCAAAAAAAAAAATCAAACCTTAATCATCATCCAAATAATGCACCATATTAAAGCAAAACTTTATGCACGTTAGCATAAGATGTATGATTTCATCTCATCATCAGAGCAATATTTAACTAACAAACAAAGAAACTTCACGTTTTACTACTACTTTCTTATTTGATTTCTCTGTTTTTTTCTTTGCAACCAAACAGAATCTCTTTTAAAATAATGAAACGACATTGATTTTCAGATTAATGTATGATATATCTGGTGTCGTCTTTTGAGAGCCAAATGTCTAAGAAAAGAGCCTCTGCTTCACAGTTCAGAAACTTTTTTTTTTTTTGGTTATGTGATCATGTGGTGTTCTTTAATCTTTGATTTATTTATAGTGAAAAAGGAAGTAGGAGAGAGAGAACTCCTTGTAAAACGAGTTGCCGTTTGGTTTTGCGTGGGAAAAAAAATAATGAAGGGTCACTAATTGCGTTCCACGTGGTCTCAACATTAAATCGGACTGTTGAGGGTTTTATTAGTGATGGCCACGAGTTACAGTTTTGTTAATGGGCTTTTCATTTTCATGTTAATTAATCAAACTAAGATCCAATATAGCTCAGAATAAAGATTCAATTTGATGTAGTAATGAGAAGTAAATTAATCTTGGTTGTATTTTGATTCTTGCTAAGTTATGTTGATTAACAAAACTACGATCTAATATAGTGCAAAAATGATTCAATTTGATAATAATATTTTAAGTATAATGGTTACATGATCAAATTCTCTCTTTCTTTATTGCTTAAATTTTTAGAACAATTGATAATTTATCATGGTATCAAAACATATGATTTTGAGTTTGAATTTTGAATCTTAATTTATGACTAACATTTGTTTATTAATAATTCCTTTTCAGTCAAAAAGTAACGACTTTCTTTTAAACGCAAGGAAGTGAATTTCGTACCGTACCGGCCGGTACTGTCGATATATACCGTATCGGCCAGTGATCTGGTACGCTCAACCCCCCTATTTCGTACCGGAAAAAATACCGGGCATACCGGCCTTGTACCGACTGTACCGGCGAAATCCGGGTGTTCCGGCTGGTAAATGCATACCGGCCGAAACAAGAAAAAGAAGAAAAAAAAAAAAAAAAAACGTTCTCACACTCTCATCTCTCCACTCACCGGCGTTGCTTGCAGTTTCTCAAACTTGTAGCAGATGGTTTTTTCTCCCTCAAATTCCAGACTTGACCGGCGTTCTCTTTCTCTCTTTCAGATTTTCTTTCTCTTTCCTCTTTCTTGGTTGCCTGGCGTTCTCTTTTCTTTCATCTTTCTTGGTTGCGTCTAACTCAAGCCCAAGCCTAACTTTCAGCTTTTTTTAAACACCTAATAAAGTTTGACAGCTTGCAAAAGTGATGTATAAAATTAAAAGCAACTTTTATATGTCAGATTTTTTTTTCTTATTTTAATTAATTCCTAGCTCCTAAAAAGGGTCAAAGTTCAGAAGTTCTTCCATATGTCAGATGTTCCAATTTTTTTTTAAGCCCACAAGTTAGTTCACGTGTGAAAGCTTAGTATTTTAAATTTGACATAATTTTTAATTCTTTTTATAGATATAGATGTATAGATTTAGACTTGGGCTTGGGCTTGTATGGAGTTTAAGATTACAAATTAGTTTAATCTATGAATATATATATATATATATATATATGGGCTTTAAAAACTATATATATATATAGCGGTAAATCCGAAATGGTACACCGGTATTGACCGGTATCTGAAATATATTGTACCGCTAGCTAAACCGGTACAGTCTCCGGTACGGTATTGACTCCCTTGTTTAAACGTAGAGGAGAGTTAAATCTCATTTCTTTACCATCATCAAGACACCAATTTTTATTTGTGTTCCGTGGTCTTATTTGAGAACAAGAGATTTAACCAATAATAAGTTAATTGGAAAATGAGGAGGACCATGTCATCAAAGTATTGAGGCATACATTGAAATAACTGCTCCTCTACATTTGCAACAATATTGTGAAGATAATTACCTGGTCTATAACAACTCCAATGATCTTGGAATGAGTATAAAAAGGATAACAAGGCTCAAGATTCAGGGTACTATAATTCAACATCTAAAATATTTTTAATCCTAGGTATAAAGCCTAGAATTTTGAATGATAATACTCTCTTAAGTCTCTTGCATTGGGTTTGTATTGGAGTTTCCAGCTGATATATTTTATAATTCAACCTTTTAATTATTACGCACTAACTTATTGTCTGGCACACTGAATATTTGTTGGGAGAATAAATAAAAAACAGGAAAGAATACCAACAACATTGTGAACTTATGCAGAGTAAATGAAGTTTCACAAAAGCAGAAGTAAAAAAGTACTCTTAAAATACTAGACTATAGCATATATTACAGTTGCTATATAACAAATCATTCTGAGTCACTTAGTAAGAACAGAACTAATAGCTGACATGACACTAGCAAGACACAACTGTGGACTACAAAATAAGGCATTCTTTACTGAGGAAGCCATCACTCTTTAAAGTAGTATAATATGTATTCACTAAAGTAACTAGGCATATTAAGTAAACCTTTCAGCAAAAGAGAGACACGAAGTCTTAACACAAAAAGTATGAGGCATGAGAACCAACAAAATGCACTCATTCTAAATTAAATCATCTACCAATTCCATGTCCTGAAGAATATCCCCCAACCCCAGAGAAGATTCAGTCATGGATTTGACTTCAGCAGGGAACCAACTCTAAGTACACATTATGGCATTTATCAAGTCTGGTTTTAAGGAAGCATAACGTCGTCGACTGATTCCTCTTTCCATGGTAAATAATTCATCTACGGAAGTAACAACAGACACAGGAACTGACAAATAATCATGAGCAATCCTGGAAAGGACAGGATACCTTGGGCTTGCAGCTCTCCACCAACTCAATATATTAAAATCCTGGGTCCATGGCTAGACAGGTTCTTCCAAATACAAATCTAACTCTGATTTCAGAGGTTGAATAGTAGATTCAACGAATTGCTTGTAATCTTTTAACCGATTAGAAGCATAAGAACTAAGGCACCTTTGCTTAACTGGCCTAGCAGTCTCACTTTCTGAATCAGAAGTAGAATTGCTCACAGGATTCTCGTTAATGGGAAATCGGGTATTATAATCATAATAGAGACAGCGAACAGCCATAAGCACGGTAGAAACTTCAGTCTTGCTATCATTACCACCATATTTTGAGGATGAGAACTCAAAGTACGATATCTTATTCCGAGGATCCATCACTGTAGCAATTGCCAACACCAAGAACATTTTCTTCCAATACTTCTCAATCCTCTCATGCATTTCAGCAGCCACATCTCTAATAAAATTGTCTGAAGAATTAGTCTCCTTCATCAAAGTTGCTCGTACCTCTCGAAGATTCTGAAGATAGATGCCAGCCATTGAATCTTTTGTTTCAAATACGGCTTTTGCTGCATTATATAAGCTCTCTAAGAGTTTACAAATGCCTTCGACTTTCTTCCACTCATCAGCAGATGGCTTGTCCCAATCATCCTCTTCTTTGAACTCTTCATTAGCCTCACTATCTAAAGCCGTCTTTAGCCTGTCATATACAACATCCCACTTATTGGATGGTTTCCCAAAGTACATTAGTCTATCAATTATGTGAATCATCCTCCATATCACTTCAAATGCATCCTGCACCATATGTTTGAAAATGTGAGCACAGCAATGCAGACGAAATGGCTGACCATTAAATTGAAGCTTCTTTGTCTCTTGAACATAATCTTTGACCTCATCAATCTGTTTGTCATCTTCTGAGCCAGTTGGAAATGTAATATAGGCTATCTTGTTCCCAACGTCCCAGTCTTTCAGAGCCTTCAAAGTGGCTTCAACGATGTAATCATCCTCCAATTCACTTATACGACGAAAATTGAGAACCCAATTCATCAAATTCCAATCTTCATCAATAAAATGGGCTTTTAGGCACATATACTCAGAAAACTTTCGACAACTCAATATATCAACTGAGAGGCTAATATGCCCATCAAAATTTCTCAATAATGGTTTAAGATTCCCTTTTATTTCCTCATAAAGTTTCAAGCAGTCATCTTGTACAGAAGCAAAACACACTCGCTTAAATACTGGATTACTGTGACACTGTGTCTACATAAAAAACCCTTTTCGAGGCAGCACATTTATAGTGCATGTCAAAGCTGCAAGATACCGGCTAGCATTTCTTTGCTCAAAATCATAATCGTAATCATTAACACTATGTTCAACATCTGAAGAGGCTTTATGAGAGTTAACATGATAACTACCCTGGTTAAATTCATCATCGTCTCTTTCAACATCATTAGTCTGATAATTTTCATTATCTGTCTCCATATCTAACAAGCAAGCAAAACAACAGTAAATGACAGAAAACCATCAATTCAACACTAGTTCAATAAGGATCAAAGAAACAACAAATCGCAGTATCTGAATCTTAATGAAGAGGATAAGAAATACATAAACCACTTTGGAATCCTTAAGGTTGCATGCACGCACCCAATGGATCTTCAATGCACAAGCTCACCCTCCCCTAGAATACATGAGGGTAGGAGGTGCTGGTTGAGCAGAGCTCATTGGCAAGAACAATTACTACCATTAATTCCCTTATTATTTTAACAATAGATGATAGATTAAACTCTTCACTCATATTTAGATTTGACGATTTAAAATCAAGGGATTTGAAGTCCAAATGCTAGTATAAATTCTTTGACGTAAATTTAACAACACACAAAGATTTGAACTTTAGAGATTTTGCTCAAACAAAAACACCCGTGAAATTATAGGTGTAGGGACCGGGTTTGAGCACTTCTACTGTTGAGAGAGTGGACTCAAGCCCAGTTAGCCCAATACAATGAATTTGTAGAGAGCGAGTTCAAAAACTAGGCCCTAGTGAGCGGACAACACCCAATGTGGCATTCACCTCCGTCGAAGGCTAGCAGACCAAGATTACCCTCCAAGGTGCGCCTTCGGAACTGGTCTGAGGAGCTTGACAATGGTCTCCCTCTCTCCCAGGGGATCGCCCAGGGACCAGAACCCCCTAGCTGATTTGTTTCTTCCCCTTATATAGCCCTTTTTTCACAATCTCTCTCTTCCACTTGTTGATCATCCATGCCCTTCTCTTTTGATCGCCCGTCCCATCAGCCGTTTTACCAGCACTCGTATGAGTTGCAGCAACCAAGGCTGCCCTGTCCAGAGGTCACATCTCCATTAGTGCGGCCAGGGGGTTAGGTGAGCGCATTTAGTGTAGAGGTGACAGCTTATCCTGGGCCTACTCTTCCGCTTAGTGTTGGTCTCGGTTGGCCGAGGGCAGGGTCATCCTCGGCAGGGTTCCTAGCAACTCAAACTTTCACACTTCATCCTCGGATGTTCTTTCCTCCTTGGCATGGGCCTTGGGCTGGATGTAAAGTGGGCCAATGTTGCCAAGTTCTCAGGCCCCACAATAGCCCCTCAAAATCCTGCTGTCCATATCCTCGGAGAGGGAGGAGGGTTTTGATATCCTCAGGCCTTCGTCATGACTCACCCAGCCTTAGCCTACTCAGTGTTGGAGTCTTTTCGCCTGCCCAAGGCACGTTTCTGGCGCCTTGATATACAGTGCGTACCCGCATTAAATTCTGGCGGCTCCATGCTCCCCACGTCCAACGGTGTAATGGCAATCAGTTGGTGGGGATTTCTTGCCTTTATGGGCAGGAAACTCCGCCCAGTTATCTCTAACTGAGGATATAAATACTTGTTTGAACCGCTTTGCCTCCTTATTTTTGCATTCAAGAACTCTGGCGCACATACTCTGAATCCGGTTAAACCTCCAACCCAATCAGCGTCCCTTTCCAACATAAAAGGACTGTCCGAGGAGCTTTTCCTCATTTCTGTAAGTCCTCTTCTCTCTAGCTCAAACTTCTTCCTTGACTCCTTTCCTTCCTTCATTCTTTCTCGAGTCTTTTAGTCGTTGCTAGGAATGGGTAGATTTAAGAAATTAGTTGAGTCTGAAGAGGCGATGGAGAAATTTATCGCTGATTATAGGATACCCAATAATGTGGGCCTGAGGTATTGCGAGGAAAGGGACTGGTATATTAGGAGGGAAGAAGGTGAGGTTGTGATTCCCATAATCACATTCTTAGAAGGGGGTATGAGAATCCCTATGGGCCCGGTGACGAGCGGCTACCTCAGGCATTTTCTGTTAGCTCCCACCCAGTGTGCCGTCAATGTGTTTAGGGCACTGGGCTGCATAGATGCCCTAAATAAGAAGATGGGGTTGAGGTTAATCCATCATGACGTGAACTGGTACTATAACCTCCAACTCCTGAAAGGCAAGTTGTACTACATGAAGACGAGGGATGATAGGGTTCGGCTTATCCAGTGCCTCCCTAAGTCCAGTAAGGGGTTAAATTAGGATTTTTTCATTGTGTCAGGAGAATGGCATGATGGTCTCCATTGCCCAACAGTAAAGGGAGAGAGTTTGGAAAAGGAGGAAGAAGTAGTTGATCTGGGTTCGTCCGAGGACGAATTTGGTGCATTTGACCAAGCCTATCTATCCGAGGATCCTTCTGGTGACTTGGGGGATCCCCATTTGTCTGAAGGTGATCTCCTGTCTCCAAGGGCTGGCATTCGAGCCGAAATGGGTTCTAAGAGGCAACCCCGAACTAGTCTGTTTGACTTGCTTGAGGGTAAGCCAGGGAAGGATGCACCGAGGAAGTCACAGCCCAAGCCTTTTCCACTCGCACCCAAGCGTCCTTCCCCCCCACTTAAGCCTTTGCCTGCACAGGCCAAGTCATCCTCCACTCCGATAATCTCAGACCCTTAGCTCAAGTCCACCGACCTGAAAAGGAAGAGGCCTTCCAAGGGCGAAGACCCTGTGGATGGGGGGAGATCTCATTCCTCCCAAGAGAAATATGAAGCCCGCTGACCTTCCAAGCAGCTGAGGATTGGTGGTCAGAGTAAGGGGAAAGAGGTCGTCCAGCAATCCGAGCCCCAGGCCTGGCTGCCTGCTGCCATGCTTCACGAGAAGCCTTTGATGGACAATGCCACTCTCAGGGACTTTCGAGAGGGCAAGGGGGCTCGCGTAGCTGATGCCCTGAAAAGGTCCCTCATTTTCCCCATTGACATGGCCGAACTGAGGGGCATAAGGAGGCAAGAAGTTGCCCATAACCTTAAGAGGTACCTGGGCATGGTAAGATTTCTAAGACCTGTTCCCTTGTTTGAATTTTATTGCTTAGTCCCCAACTTTTGATGTACTTGCTTTGGCTGGGAGGCTATCCAGGCCATTTTTAGGCTGGACGAGGAGGCCGACAGCCAAGGTAAAGCTCTGGGCCAGAAGCGCGACAAGTACTTGAATGCCGTGAATATCCTTAAGAGATCTGAGGCTGAGCTCAAGAAGGCAATGGAGGATTTGGAGGAGATGACAAGGGCCCGAGATAGCGCAGCATTTGACCTAACCGACGCTATGAAACAAGCCGAGGACTAGATAGGGCGCTTGTGGGATGTTGAGGGTTAGCTGCAGGTTGCCAAAGAGCATATTGTCGACCTAAAGCAGAAGTTGGTCGAGGCAGTGGGGGCGAGAGGTGTTGCCGAGTATGCCAGGGGCGAGGCCGTGAGGGCTAAAGAAGAGGCCGTGTTTGTGAGAATAGATGCTGAGCGCTCCATAGAGCAAGCGGAAGAAGAGGCCTTTGCTGAGAGGGTGGCTAAGATCGAGGCTACCCTTAAGGCTCAAGTGCCTGAAGTATGCAGGCGCTACTACTCCAAGACCTGGAGTGAGGCTTTCAACTAAGTAGGGGTCGAGGCCTTATCTGAGCTCATGAGGGCCGACAGGGTGTATTACACCCCCGCAATTCGCGAGCTTGTCCCCATCGCTCCTAAGGTGGGCTCCGCCTTACAAGCGACAAATGAAGGCCATGCCAGTGTTGTCGAGGACTTAACTTTAGCTGATAAGCCTATTGAAGAGACCGAGCGCCACAGAACATTAGAGGGGGCAGGGACTGATAGCCAAGAAGCGCCACAGGATGCGGTGAAGCCTTCTGCTAACTCCCAAGCTACGCTTGCTGTCCCTCAGATCCCTCTTGCTGGGGGAAGGTCCTCCAAAGTAGCCTCTTCGAGCTAGGGTCTCGAGGCACCAGTCGAAACCCTCCGAAAGACTCCTCAGGACAAGTTGTTTATCGAGTTGGGGAATTAGGCCTTCTCGTCGGGCTATCTTGTGTTGACAGCTGGGGCCATCCTGATCCCGTTTTCTTTTCATTTTTGCTTTTTGTCATGTTGACATTGTAACGAAACTATTTTTTGTGTAATATATCCAATCGTTTGTTTTTAATTCTTCGAATGATGCTTCCTTTCACTTGTCGTATTTTAATGTGATGACTTGCATAATTTGGCATAATTTATCACTTCTCAACTTTAAACTTTAGTCTAATTTTATTTATTTTTGTTGATTTTAGACTTCATTATTGTTATTTAAATTTTATTGTAGATTTGAAGGAAATAAAGATTTAACCAAATAAAAGAGACGTGAAGCAGGTAGAGAGAATATTGGGTTGAACAGAGGCATTAATTTTCTTCTCTATTTTTTGGATTTTTTTTCTTTTTTTAGCGATTAGTTGTTCAAGCTTTCACTAATCAGTGACTCCTCCATTTGAAAATCGTGCTTGCTGCCCAGATTTGAATAGGAAAAAATATGATTTTTTTTTTTTTGGTTGGGCCACGGTATAGGCTTCAATTCAATCTTTTTTTATTTTTTTTTTAAATTTTTTTTATTGGGCCACAAATTCGGCCCAAATTTGACCTAGCTAGACAAGGCAGGTTTGGGGCTTGAAAAAAAAAAAAAACTCGTTTATTAAACAAGGCGACTTTAAGTAATGGGTACAAGCCCGCGGGGTGGGTTTAGGTTTAAACAAACCCGGCCCGAACCCGACCCGTTACCATTCCTATTTCCAGTGTAGTAGACTAATAACATTGTGCGTGTCGCCCTCGGGATACTACAACTCAGCCACCTTATTGATTATCCTTACAAGCCTACGCTGCTTGTAGAATAGGAATCTCTCAATAGTACTTTTCTTTTAACTAAAAATATAGTGTATCAAAGGATATCTTATTTTCATGAAATTAGATTTTGATTCTGCAAAAATGTAGGTAGTTTTCTTTCTTACATGAAAATGGTGCACATAAGAAAATTTATTTTCTCATCTAAAATCGGACATGTTGGCTGCATATTCATATTGGCTGAAGAAACATACAATAAAGATCAAGTTTATTTGGGTTTTAAATTTAATATATTGTTGTTATAATTATCTTTAAAATGGATAGTAAATAGTAATTATATTGAATCATAATATATCAATACCAACGGTATTATAATAATTGTACAAACTCAACCAATTAAAGATAATGGTTTCAAGCAATGAATTAAGATTGAATAATAGAAAAACATTATCCACTAACGTTTTCTAGCCAGCACAGCTTTTTCCAGGGGGAGATAGTGCATCTCCACTACTTGCAAAGACTTATTAATGTAGTACACGGGCTTCTGGGCTCCATCCTCGTTCCTGACAATTACGAAGCTAACGAAGTGCTTGCTGATCGCTAGGTATGCATAGAGTACTTCCTCTTTATCGAGTCGAGGTAGGATTGGATTGGACAAGTACATCTTCAGGTCCTCAAATGCCAGAGCACACTCCTCAGTCCACTGGAAATCTTTCCATTTATGCAACAGTTGGAAGAAAGGACGACATCTATCCGTGGATCGAGAAATGAACCTGCTCAAGGATGCCATCATCCCGGTCAACTTCTGCACTTCCTTAGGATTCCGAGGAGGGTGCATACTGTTGATGGCCGTAAACTGCTCTGGGTTGACTTCTACTCCGTGATGAGTAATCATGTACCTTAGGAATTTGCCCGAGCTAACCCCAAAAGAGCATTTGGATGCATTGAGGCATAACTTATGCTCCCGGAGTATGAAGAAGGTTTCTACCAAATCGGCCAGATGCTCCTCTGCCTGTTTGCTCTTAACCACTATCTCATCAATATATGCCTTCATGTTGCTCCCCAGTTGTTTTTCAAACATCCGAATCACCATTCTCTGATAAGTTGAACCGGTGTTCTTGAGGCCGAAGGGCATCACACAATAATGAAAGTTACCACTGGGGGAACAGAAGGCTGTTTTCTCCTGATCGGCTAGTGATAGTCGTATCTGATGGTAGCCCTGGAATACATCTAGGAACCTCATCCACGGATGCCCTAACGTGGTGTCTACCAGTTGATCAATTCTAGGATATGGGAAAAGGGTCTTTTAGGCAAGCTTTGTTAAGGTCTGTGAAGTCTATGCATACTCACCACTTCTCGCTCTTCTTCTTTACCACCATAGTGTTGGCCAACCATTCGGGATAGAAGATTTCCTTGATAGCCCCGGCCTGTTCCAACTTATTTACTTCCGCCCTGACCGCTTTAGCGTGAACGTTGGATGATCAAAGGGGAGGCTGTTTGCGTGGCACAGCCTTAGGGCTCATATTTAAGTGATAGCATGCTAGCTTGGGGTTAATTCTCGGGATGTCACTTGCATTCCAGGCGAAGGTGTCTACATTTGCCTTAAAAAATTTTACTAGCTCTGCTTTCTCCCTGAGGGGCAACTGCGATCCCACTTAAAAATACTGCTCCTGGTCTGATCCTAACATTATTTTTTCCAACTCCTCGGATGATTCTTTTGATAACCCGGTCAACTTCTTGTCGACGGTCCCCTTTAATTGCTATTGAGTTGCATCCTTACTGACCATGGCCAGACCTAACGACTGCCGAGTAATCTTTGACACCAAGCATTGCTAGGCCATGACTTGATCGCTTACTAGTTCCCCCACTCCCTTGTGAGTAAGATATTTGATCTTAAGATGCAAGGTTGAGGGAATAGCTCCTATGGCGTGCAACCAGGGTCTGTCGAGGATAGTGGTGTACGGGGAGAATGCCTTTATCACTATGAAATTCACCTGGACTTCCACGTTGTCAACTTGTATAGGGAGCTTAATCATACCTTAGGGGACTACTATTTTGCTGTCGAAGCCCATCAGTAAAGAGTCACACACATCTAGGTCTTCAAGATTCAATCCTAGTCCCCGGTAGAAATCCGAATACATCACCTTGGCTTGGCTTCCCTAGTCAACCAGTACCCTTTTAACCTCATAGCCCCTAATTCTTACAGTAACCACCAAAGCATCCTCGTGTGGTTGGTGGGTTCCTTGCTTGTCTTCCTCGAAAAAGCTCAGGTCCGTGACCGTCACTTTTGGTCTTTTGTGAGTCCGACTTTCATCCTTCAGGTGAGAACCCCCCACTACAGACATGAGTTGGGGATTTGGCCTAACGTTACCTCTTGCTCCAGCCAAGATCACACTAATAGTACCCAAGGCTAGCTGAGGATGGCCATTTTTGTGTATCCCCACTCCCGAACGTCTGATTTGTTCGTAGGCTGATGCAGGAAGTGCCCGAGTCTCCTGGCCTTGGCCAACTGATTGAGGTGATCCCACAATGTCTTGCAATCTTTCGTTGTGTGCCCCTTGTCCTTATGATAGTTGCAATAGAGGCTTTGGTTTCTTTTGGACGGATCCCCGCCCATCCTATTAGGCCATTTGAAAAACGACTCGTTTTTTATCTTTTCTAGTATTTGGTGCACCGGCTCCTTGAATAGTGAGTTGACCATATGACCTCCTTCGGACGTTGTGTGATTAAGGAAGTCCTTTCAAGTTCGGTCATTATGGTACCCACCTCCCTGAGGATCCTTTTTCTCGGGAAGCACTTTGGCTTTCCTTTTTCCTTGCATTTAGTCGTCTTCTAACCTTTTGTACTTTTCTATGTGATCCATAAGCTGGTGCATGTTCGAGGCAAACTTCATCGTCAATGACTTCCTCAAGTCATGCTCGGTTAGGAGGCCAACTTTGAAGGTCCTTACTGCCACGTTTTCGAAGTCTCCGTCCACTTCATTGTACATTTCCCAATACCGGTTTGAGTAGGTTTTAAGGGTTTCCCCCTCTCTTATGGCCATAGATAGGAGAGCATCCAATGGCTTGGGGAGCCTACTACAGGTTATAAACCTAGTGCCGAATGGCTGGGTCTGTTCTTCAAAGGACCTTATCAACCCCTCATCCAACGCGTTAAACCATCGCATGGCGACAGGCCCGAGGCTGGAAGGGAAAACCTTGCACATAAGAGCCTCGTTGCTGGCGTGGACGGCCATCTTCTGATTGAAGTGGCTGACATGCTCCATGAGGTCCGTCCTTCCGTTGTATATGGTGAACGTTGGCTGAGAAAAATGGTAGGGAGCTTAGCCTTGTTAATCCTCCTAACAAAAGGGGATTTAGCAATTTGTCGCATAGCTTTACTCATGGCATCATTCCCCCTAGCGTGATAAGAGGGCCCTCTTTCGCGTCTATTGTTGCTCTTCTCCAGCCTGTCCCTATGTGAAGAGGCTGAGAAGGTCTCGCTGGGAGGGGTTTTGGACCTGTATTGATATGATTGGTCCCAACTTTCCCTTGAGTCCTCACTCGATGGGGAGGACGGGCTCTTCCTATCATGCTCCCTCCGTCTTAGCTTCCTATGCAATCGATCAACCTCTCATTGCAACGCCAACGTATCTTATTTAAGTGAGGCTCGATTCTTGGGCTTGGGACAATTATGTTCAACACGTTTAGTGTGATGCGACCCCACAATAGCACTAGGGGCATGCTACCTATCCCTCCTACGTACCAAGTTAATGAAAGGGTTCTCCCTATGGGAACTAGTCGACTCTTCCTCACCTTGGCTTTTGTTAGCCATCAGTACTTAGGGAAAATCCATGAGCGCTTGCTATTTCCTCACAGACGGCCCCATTATAAGGACCCAAAATGCATTTGTAGAGCAGCCCACTCGAACTAATGAACTGGGTTTGTTAAACTTGGTCCAAACCAATAGAATTTATAAGAGATGGAATAGCACAATAAGCATGGATTCTTCACGAGAATTGTCTATTTGGAAGAAATCCCCTTTGTCCTTAGGATTAGGTACACCAATAATTTTTCAGTGAGGCTCCTAAATCATGGCCAGCCAAAAGATCATCCCCCCTCCTTTTATAGCCCCTTCCCATTACATCCTCTCCATCCATTTCTACTAGACATTCACCCCTCTTCAACACCTGTCACCTATTGCGTCTGAAGTAGGTGGCGGCCATAGTTGGAATAGCTGTAGCCAACACTGTTCAGGTCACTTCCTCATTCAATGTGGCTGATAAAGTTGGTGTACACCATTTAATGCGGATGGGACAAGCAGCTCCAAACTGCTTGCTTCTTGTCTACCACTAACCGTCATTTCCATTAGTTTGTAGTTCATTCCGTAGAGCTCCAGATGGTACTTCAACAGATCCATCTCCTTCCTCTGGCGTCATCGCTCCTTAGGCCCATGTTCGGTCTTGTGCCCAAGTTAACACCGCTACCTTTCCTATTCCTATTCGATCCTCAACCCAGCACTTCAACCCTTCAACTTCCTCCTCAGCCCTCGGGTACCCACAGTAGTATTGGTGAGTAAAACATAATGTTGTGAGTTTTGATAGAGTCAAATTGAAAATACTATTCCTAAATAAATTTTTTTAGTTTTTGGATTTATCAAATTTATATCGAAGATTTCCAATAGTTACTATCTATTATGTTATCATATCATAATGAGATGAATAAAAAGAAATTGTTTTTGAAAATGTGATGCTACAATTAGATCAATAATAAAATATTAGAAACAATTAAAAAAAGAACTACCAAAATATTTAAAATGTTAAAGAAATGGAGTTTATTATATATAAATGGTTGGGATGAGAGTAAAAGGAGTAATGAAAAATGGGAAAAGTTTAGTTCCAAACTTTTTTGGAGATACCTTTTTTAACTTATTATGTGACTATTTATAAGACTATCTATGTGTATTATTTAAACAAGCCACATAATATATTAAACGATCATATGACAAAAAACTACACATGAATGGTCTCTTTAACCATCATATAATAAGTTAGAGCAAAATAACTCCAAATTAACATGTTTGGAGCCAAACGTTTTCCATAAAAATTTATATGAGAAATAAGATGGAAGAGAAAGAACTATTGGAAGAATATTGCTTGGGTCCAAAAGAAGAGGGGAAGAATAAGAGTGAAAATGCAGAGAGGAAGAGTTGTACAAAATGTAATTGGAAGAATATAAGAAGTCATGAATGAATGAGTTGAAGAAGGCCTTAAGGGAATGGATTTGAAAAATAAAATATTATTAAAAAAAAAAAAAAAAGAGTTGCTAATGGATTAGAGGAAATTCCTTCAAATCGGTTTGTTTGAAAGTATTTAGTGATATTTTTTTCTTTTCTTTTTTTAATCTTTGACTCCCTGAAAAAAATTCTCGTTCTGTACTGCCCTTAATTTCCTTTTTGGGGCAATATTAGAGCTCTAACTCTATTTGAGGCTCACTGCTAGATGTACCAAGATCAAATTAATTGGTTTCTTACGTGATCATTGATAACTCCACCACTTCCAAAAGTCATAAAACTGGTTTTTTCAACTCTTCTATGATCCCATGCTCTAGCCACATGAAGTTGCTTCTTACTGTGGACATTTGTTGTCGAATATGCACACAGTCACAGATTTGCATTGGCTACGAAATACTACTGCATACAGAGATCAATGATAGTGTGGACATGTTCATTTTGAATTTGACAAACTTAAAAAAAATATAAAAAGTAACTCACAGAGTAAATAAGTAAAACTGCTTACATGCTGCTATGGGTTTATAATGGGCTATTGTCAAGGGCTTTATGTAATAGGCAAGGAGCAATATTTAACAAGTAAAATAGATATAATCTGAGGAAACACATGTAATCTTGATTAGTTAAGAGTATTATTTAATATTTAACAAAGTAAACACATTTATAATTTCTACCTAATTCTTAATCCCTCTTTATATGAATATTATTTATTACGGCCTATATACAAACAAATTCAAATTCACACTCAATTTCACAACTTATATAATAATGAATATTTCATTATCCAAACCAATTTATTTATTACATTTTTGAATTACATACATAATACTTTATTACTTTGGACCCTAGCAAAAGAATTATAGGTAGAAGTGACTTTGACCATTAATACTTCAAAAATTTATAGCCACATATGAATCTAGATTGCGATCATTAAGACTCTCAAATTACATTTATTTAGTCAAATTTTTTTATTTCTTTGATCAATATTGCATATGCTCACACAACACAGACTCATTCAATCCAATCCAAACAATCTGGGAATTTCATAATTTATGTGAATATTTTTGGGGAGATAATAAGTTTTGGGTTAAGTAGTATCCTATATGTTATATTAAGGTTTCAATTAGAGTATTCTCAAAGTCTTCTTCCCCCAACTAGTGATATTAAAGCTAATTAATGATGGTGTAAGGCAATATGGCAAGATTATTAAATGCCTTTCATAGTTGGAGTAGGAACAAAATGTGTGTTCTTAGAGTCTACACAGTATTTATCACACAAGGCAAGCCCACAAAAGCCAATCCAAATTATCTTTAAACAAATTTCCAATAAAATTGAAAGCTCAAATTTATGCTAAAACACAAGAGCTTATTCAAACCCCCAAATAAAAAATACAGCTAGATTGCTTTTATTCTAACTTAAACTAAGTGCGGAACAAGAGTAAATAAGTGCAATGAATCGATAACACTACCCTAAGCCATATTCAACAATAAAAAGAAAGCTTAAAGACTAGGGAAGAGAGATGCAAACACAAGATAACACCAAGACGTGTTATCGAAGAGGAAACTGAAGAACTCAGCGAAAAATCTCTCCGCGACCTTCCTAGTCGAAAACGATCCACTAGAGAATAAAGGTGAGCACACGAATAACAAAAGACCCTCCAAGCCTAGTCTACCCCATGTACTTGGAGCCTTTCAAGCTCCTACTGCTAACAGACTTCTCGGAGTCTTGTCTTCTTTAGCTTTCCGGATACCGCAATTCAGCTCGATTGCATCCACCACCAAATGGCTCCTTCCAATACTTCCTAGCAACCCCAAAATCTCACTTAACACTTAGAATGAGTGTGGCAAGTGTTTGGGCTAACAACTTCTCAAGGATCTAGAGATGGAGAGGTAGGAGTTGAGGAAAACCACAAGAAAATGTGTAGATGATTGTGGGTATAATGATCTCAAACTCTCAAGTGTATTTGCTAGGGTTTTCTCTCTAAAAATCACTCATTACAATATGTGGGTAATGAGGGTATTTATTGTGTGGGTAAAGAATTTGGTAAAGCAACTTAACATTTTGTCAAATAGAATGTTTCTCAGGAACTTCGCGGAATGGCCCTCATTGAGAAACACTCGCGTACTTGACAGCCTGATATGACTCTTCAACTTCCAGTCATGTGCTTCACACGTGACCTTTTCACGGGTTGCTTCTTGCGAGCTACTCGCGAACTAGTTGCAGATTGTACTAATTCATCTTTTGAAGCTTTATTCTTCACCGATCTCTCACACTCATCCCTCACAAATAAACCCACCTACATACAGGGAAAATGATTGAAGAATTTACAATCAAATTTAGCACAAAATTAAAGCCAACACAAGTTTGTTGGAAACCACAACTTTACAAAAATAATATTACATATTAGGCTAGATCAAAGAAGAATAAGGTAATATAAGGTTCTCATGGATGTGGACATACGGGTTCCCATGGACGTTCTGTAGAGTTGGCAATTGCCTTCCATGAATGACATACAAAAAGTTGATGGATGATGATAGAGGAAGAAAAAGTAAGTACTTGTAATTCCTATTTTGCAAGTTTGATGAATTACAAATTTGGATGAAAACTTGTTACTTATTACTAGTTTGACACACCTGAGAATTTAAAAAAAAAAAATTATAGGATTTTTTTTTTTATATATATATATATTGGAAATCATAGGAAGTTTAATTTCAATATAAGAGATAAATGACCCAATGGCTAGGACAAAAAAGCCTAGCTCAATTAACTCAAACCAATCACTTATGAGTTGGTTTGGTCCAGTTATTTTCATGATAATTGATTGGTTGGATTGGCAATTTTTTAATCAAACGAGGTTAGTTTAGATTGAAAATGGCCCAAGCTAAACCAATCCCTACCTTTTAGGCCTTAATTTGGCTCAGGCCTTTGAGAATTTTTGGAAGTACTCACTCCAGGCCCTGATGAAAATAATTAAATTAGGAGACCATTTCATTGCAACATGATTCCAAATTTAGCCCATATGCATACCATAAATATATATAAACTCAACTCATAGATTACGTGTGATCACTAATAATTGTCACACATTTGCACAAAAATGGAATTGGGATGAGTGTTTGTTAAGATAATTTGGCCACCATCATTTAGCAAAGAAACCGCATTAGGAAAGTGTTGGAAAATTTAGACCCCGATTAATAGAATTAACAAGTTTTAAACCCAAGTTGTTAATTAGATTTATTATTAATAAAACTTGTTAAAACAAACAAACATCAATATCATGTCAAAATCATGCAGCGGAAAAATTAAAGAAGACAAGATATGATGACTCAGGAAAACTAATGAAACCAACCAGTTTCACAGAAAAAAACCTAGGGAGAAACCTTCCTGAAAAGCAATCCACTATAGTAAAGAGAAGTTTTAGATCTAGTACAAAACCTTTGTCCCTAGACTCTACAATCCCCGTAGATGAACTCACAGCAGAAACCTTCTACTACTTCAGAACCTCTGAACTCTTCAATATATGAACGCCACCCTTTTTTTGATGCACGGATCCCAGTACATGACTAACTCCTTTGCACGAATTCCAGTACGTGACTCACTTACCAACTTAAGAAAGAAGAATGTTGGCTGCAAAGTTCTTCATTTCATAAAAATGAAGATCAAGAAGCACTTGGTTACAAAACCCTAAGGCGCAAAAGACGCAGTAGCTTCTTTTAGAGAGAATAAGGCATTGATCACCTTTTGCTTGTGTTCTCCTTGTATTCTCTCATGTGATGGTCTCTAAAATAAGCCTTATATAGGTCTAGGGTTGTGAGAAAAGAAACCATACACAAATACATAAGCCTAGCCTAAAAATAGAAATCTGAATTCCCGTAACCTCGATAGATAGCAGCTATCAAGGAGGTGTCGAGACTTAATGAATCTTGACAGATAACAACTATTGAGGAGTTGTCGAGAAGGTGTCGAGGGGATAGAAACTTTCTCGATCGATCGACCAGCTATCAAGAAGCTATCGAGATTGCGATAAGCATCAGCTGAAGATTTCAACAGATAGCCAGGTGTCGAGGAGGTATCGAGCAGCTATTGAGCTTTAAAATTTAGTGCTTTCTCACTTGATTCTTGGACAGACTTGCATGGTTTTAACACTTGAACTTGAAATAAGGTTTCTTGAAGTATTAAACACATCTTAGATCTACCAAATTACAAGTAAAATGCGTTTTGTCAAAGGATTAGCCAACTACATAAAATATATTGACATATGTTCTTCAAGTGAACCACATATGTCTAACAATCTCCTCCTTTGGCAATCTGTGACAAAACCACAACAAACAAATGAACATATGAGAGAAGTCATAAATCACTCAACTCATAGTCACTTGTTGAATACAATAAAATCTATCCTAGCACAAACTCTTGAAAAACTTTGCAAGAAGAGAGTTCATAGCATGGAAGACTTTGACAACCTGTATTTCTGAAACACTTAAACAAAACTCATCAAGGCATCTTTGTGTAAAATAGAAATAATAGATTGCATACAAGTAAAAAAACATGTGTATAGAGATAGAAAAGAAACAACACATGTAAAGGTAGGTGAAGAAAACATACATCAACATATAAAGAAGATAAGGTCAATGTATGTAAATAATGGTCACAAGACCCAAGGTACAAGAAATAGGAGGTAATCACTCCCCCTAACAAGATGAAACACATCTCCCCTTTACAAAGAAATGTATTTCTTCCCCTGACATGTAGAATCTTAAAAAGAAACCATATACAATTTCTCCCAATTTTTGTCATGATTGACAAAGGGTACAAGAAGCTAGAAAGCTTCACCCGAGAAACATAAAGATAATCAAGGATGATCAAGGGGCACAAAGAATCCATAAAAATGCATGAATGTAATGAAACAAGATGCTATGGATGACAAGATAATAGAAGGATGCAAAACATGTGAAAGATAAATCTCTCAACAAGAACAAATGTTATGCTCATGGATCCCAAAAACACACACACACACTAAACAAGTCTAACCAATTTTATTTTTCAAAAATAAGTTAAGACAGTTTAGTGAGCATACATTAGCACATGTAAACACTTGTGATGGCCAAATCATATTGTACCTGCATATGTATCAAGAGTAGCAAAGAATATTGCGTGTTGTGTGTAAAAAACATTGCAAGATTGCATATGTGTATACATGTTATGACGATCTGAGATATGAGAAAATAACTTTAACTCACATACAATCATAACTATTTGATGGGGACTATCACGTTCGAGGTACATCCTATAACTCCCACATCTCCTAAAATACACGCTTACAACCATATTTAAAGCATTTTTAATCTTTTTACTTTTTATTTTCTTTGCATATTTTCTTTTAAGCATATCATGCATGGGCATAAAAAGAGAGAAAAGAAATATCCAACATGTTAAGCAATTGACATCGCATTTTTGCTATGCCGAAGAATACAAATGTCTTTGACACTACACTTTTGCTATGCTGAAGCATACAGGTGTCTTATTATGATTGGCAGGCAACAGTGATGAGATGGTTATTTATGCTTTTCTCTTAGGATTTTCTAGTCCTACCTGTCAAAAAGAGTGATATGAGTGTTAAGTTTAAGAGATAACTTAATCTTACTCATCACAAACAAGAGCCATAAAGCTCACTTGTTTAGTTGTGCATAGAGATGCTTATCTAAGTTACAAGAGATACAAAGTTTAGAAACTTTGTTTCAATGGCCATCCAAGGTACACAAGTACCAAAGTACACAAAACACATACTGTTTTTGTATTTTTCTGTTTTTTTTTTCAATTTTTTTTATTTTGAAAACAAAACAAAATAAAAACTAAACAACCAAACAAAAACAGACAAACAACATCAAAGCAGAAAGAAAGATGCATGCATATGCATGAAAGCATGATAGAAATGTGTAGATGCATAAAAGCATGATTCCAAAAACAGATAAGAAATCAAGCAAAGAGAGTCCTACTTTAGATAGACAGAATTAAAGCATAGGACAAACAAAAAAGACAATTAAGTCCTAGGCTCCTTTCTCACCCACACAACACGAGTCTTTGGCCGTGAAGATAAAAAGGCACGTGTCCTAGTATGTCTACTAAAGGACATAGAAGAATTAGAATTCTCCTGAAATTGAGTTAAAAAATTCAAAACTTTTAATAACTCTCCAAACAAAGGTGTAGGTCCTTGAGAGGAAACTTGTGACTGTTTGGACAATTGCTTATGAGGATACAACTTAAAGCAATTAGGACGAATGTGTCCAGCAACACCACAATGATGACAAACATTAGGTTTAACAAAGGACTTAGAATTAGCCAAATCAATTTTGAATTTCATACCTTTATTACCTTTTTCAGATTGTGGCACAAAGACAGTCCTTGATCTAGAAGCTGTGGAAAAGGGGGGGCTGGAGGAAATAACATATCCTAAGCCAGTTTTATCAGAACTAGACTTTTGAGCACTCAATACCTCATCAAGCTTTGCACTAGACATCCTTTCTATTTGAATTCTAGCTTGATTAAGCTCAACCTCAAGATTGTTGACCTTCTCTTTTAATGAGGCGTTCTCCACAACAAGAGTTTCAACTAACCTTGTAGTCTCATCCAGTTTGATTAACAGATCAGCTTTTTCAGTTTTTACCTCATTAAGCTCTTTTCTACCAAGATGAGAAGTCTTCTCAGATTTTATAAATTTAGTGCATAGCTTATCATAGGCTTCTTGACTAGTCATCTTCTTGGGTATTTCATCATCAGAAGAATCTTCACTGTCACTCTCACTCTCCATAATCACCTTATCGGTTGAGGCAGCAAAGGCCATAACGTGATGACATTCATCCACAAACTCATCAGAAGAGTCATCCTCAGTGTCACTCCAGGTAGCAACCAACCCTTTATCTTCTGACTTCTTGGTCTTTTCCTTCATGAGATAGTTTGGACACTCTATCCTCATATGACCAAAACCTTTACACTCATGGCATTTGATGAGAGGTCTCTCATTCTTGCCCTTCCTAGACGATTTAAGTTTCCTAGGAGGTTTTCCCTTATCATTTTTTCTAAACTGAAGAAGCTTGATAATCTCATCAGTTATGAAGGTTAGATCCTTATCCTCATCTTCACTTTCATCTTCATCTTTGGAGTCCTTAATCTCTTCCTTTATACCCTTAAAAGCCAAGTTTTTACTCTTTTCACTTTTTCCCATTGAACCTAATCCCATCTCATAGATTTGAAGGTTCCCTACAAATTCAGTCAAAAGAATTTGATCAATGTCCTTTGCTTCTTCAATGGCAGTGATCTTGGCATGGAATCTTTTAGGTAAGGACCTAAGGATTTTCCTAACAATTTTGGATTTTGCTATAAATTTTCCAAGGTTGAAAGTAGAATTCACAATATTCTTGAGCTTAGCATAAAGCTCATCAAAGGTCTCATCCTCCTCCATTATTATTTCTTCAAAACTACCAGTGAGTTGTTGAAGCTTCACAGTCTTTACTGCCTTGGTACCTTCATAGGTGGTCTCAAGAATGGTCCATGCTTCCTTGGCAACTTCTGTGGATGATATTTTCTTGAATTCCTTGTTAGTCACCCCACAAAACAAAGCATTCAAGGCCCTATTGTTGAAATTTGCTGCAATGATTGTTGCATCATCCCAATCCACTGGCGATTCCTTTGGCTTAATCCAGCCAACTTCAACAGCTTGCCATACCTGTTCATCTAGAGCTTGCAAAAAAACTTTCATATGAACTTTCCAGTATGCATAATTAGTTCTATCAAATAAAGGAGATATAAATAAAGATTGTCTTCTATCCATGACAACGGGGGTCAATAGATCACACTCAGGAAATTAATCCAGTCAAAGTGAACCTGCTCTGATACCACTTGTTGAAAAATTTAAACTCCGATTAATAGAATTAACAAGTTTTAAACCCAAGTTGTTAATTAGATATATTATTAATAAAAATTGTTAAAACAAACAAGCATTAATATCATGTCAAAATCATGCAGCGGAAAAATTAAAAAAGACAAGATATGATGACCAGGAAAACCACTGAAACCAACCAGTTTCACAGAAAAAAACCTGGGGGGAAACCTTCCCGAAAAGCAATCCACTATAGTAAAGAGAAGTTTTAGATCTAATACAAAACCTTTGTCCGTAGACTTTAAAATCCCCGTAGATGAACTCACAGCAGAAACTTTCTATTGCTTCAGAACTCTTCAATATATGAACAACATCCTTTTTTTGATGCACGGATCCCAGTACGTAACTAACTCATTTGCACGAATCTCAGTACGTGACTCACTCACCAACTTAAGGAAGAAGAATGGTAGCTGTAAAGTTCTTCACTTCATCAACAATGAAGATCAAGAAGCATTTGGTTACAAAACCCTAAGGCGCAAAAGACGCAGTAGCTTCTTTTAGAGAGAATAAGGCATCGGTCACCTTTTGCTTGTGTTATCCTTGTATTCTCTCATGTGACAGTCTCTAAAATAAGCCTTATATAGGTCTAGGGTTGTGAGAAAAGAAACCCTACACAAATACATAAGCCTGACAAAAAAATAGAAATTTGAATTCCCGTAACCTCGACAGATAGCAGCTATAGAGAAGGTGTCGAGCAGGTGTCGAGATTTAATGAATCTTGATAGATAGCAGCTATCGAGAAGGTGTCAAGGAGACAGAAACTTTCTTGATCGATCGACCAGCTATCGAGAAGCTATTAAGATTGCGATAAGCATCAGCTAAAGATCTTGACAGATAGCCAGGTGTTGAGGAGGTATCGAGCAGCTATGGAGCTTTAAAATTCAGCACTTTCTCACTTGATTCTTGGACAGACTTGCAAGGCTTTAACACTTGAACTTGAAACAAGGTTTCTTAAAGTATTAAACACATCCTAGATCTACCCAATTACAAGTAAAGTGCGTTTTGTCAAAGGATTAGCCAACTACATAAAATATATTGACATATGTTCTTAACAAGTGAACCACATATGTCCTAACAGAAAGAAATAGACCATTGCGTGCACAACTTGATTCCTGAAACAAGCACCAAAAGGATGTTCAATGCCCTATACATATTCCTCAGGCCTTTTTCTTTCTCCTCATGTGTCATGCCCTATCTCCAATATGCATACCCCATACCTCCTCAACCATAAAACCCATATGCCAATCAATGCATGCCAAACAAACTTAAATTAATTTAATTCTATCAAGACCAAAAAAAAAAAAATTGAAACCTCCATCCATTGCAACAATGACCCTAAGACTCATCATTCCTAGCCTCCATGATCTAATTATCTAGAAAACCCTGCACCATTTTGTGATGGTAGTAGCTGCAGGACTAGTTGTCCTATATCTTGTATAGAAAAGAGAAGTCCTCATTTATTTACTAGACTTTGCTTGCTACAAACCTCCCAAATCTTATAGGCTACCCAAGTCAATGTTCCTAGAGGCAATCTTTCTTAATAACATGGATCCTGACAGAATTGCTTTCCCGATCAAAATCTTAGAAAAGTCAGGGTTTAGTGAGGAAACTTGCATTCCTCCTTCACTTGGTCGAGTACCAATTAGAAAATCTCTCCTAGGAACAGTGTTTCCGACGTACTGTAAGGGCAAGGCCAAGCTTTCCATAAAAGGAAGATTGGCGTTACAGCTGGATAAGGGAGTGTTAACCACTAGATCACAATTACTCAATAGTGTTTGGAGAAGAACTTGTAAAGGATTCAAGGTAATTGAAAATATTATGGCGCTATTGGTTGTTGCACTAGCAGCCACATTTCCAGCTCCACATCGCAGTTGTACTAGAGCATCTTGGAGTAAACATAATAAAACAATGGTAGAGTTGAGGCATGGACCATGTCATTGTCTTCAGATGATACACATCATCTATGGGGTTTCCGGTTAGGTATGGCAAAAAGTACCCGACCCATGGGTATCTCGCCGGACCCGACCCTAAGGGGGCAGGTTTTACCTGACCTGTGAAACAATAGGGTCAGGCTTGAATTTTTAAAATAAAACCAGAAGTGAGTCCAGGTTCTAGTGAAACCCGCCCTGAACTCTAACCCGAACTTGACCCCGACCCGATTAAAACTAAAATTACCAAAAAACCATATATATAAACTTATAAACCCCACCATCACCCTCTCATTTCACTTAGCAACCCCATCTTATTTCCTTCACTCTCATCTCCCAATCTCACTCAGTCTCACTCACCCTCTAGCTCTGTCATTGCTGGCCATCACTCGATCTTACTACCGGCCCTCCACCATTCTTTTCTTTCACACTTTTTCCTTTTCTTAAAAAGCCCCCACAAAATTTAAATTTTTTGACTAGCTTTTTCCATTTTGATCCCAAAAAAAATTCCAAACCCTCAATCATGAGCAATGCATAGCAAGTCCATCATTTTCTCTCACATTTTCCTTCTCTCCAAACACCGCTTATACTTTCTATTTTCAACACATGCACTAATTTTCTTCACTATTTTTTGGATTTTTTTTTTTTAGCGATTATTTGTTCAAGCTTTTACTAATTAGTGACTCCTCCGTTGGAAAATCATGCTTGCTGCTCAGATTTGAATATGAAAAAATATGAATTTTTTTTTTTTTGCTTGGGCCACAGTATAGGCTTCAATTCAATCTTTTCTTTTTATTGGGCCGCGAATTTGCTCTAAGCCTGACCCAGCTAGACAGAGTAGGTTTGGGACTTGAAAAACAATTAAAAAAAAAAAAAACTCGTTTATTAAACAAGCCAAAGTTCAAGTAATGGGTACAAGCCCACGGGGTCGGTTCGGGTATAAACAAACCCAGCCCGAACCCAACCCATTACCATTCCTATTTCCAGTGTAGTAGACTAATAACATTGTGCGTGTCGCCCTCGGGATATGACAACTTATCCACCTTACTGATTATCCTTACAAGCCTACGCTGCTTGTAGAATAGGAATCTCTCAATAGTACCTTTCTTTTACCCAAAAATATAGTGTATCGAAGGATATCTTATTTTCATGAAATTAGATTTTGATTCTGCAAAAATGTAGGTAGTTTTCTTCTTTACATGAAAATGGTGCACATAAGAAAATTGATTTTCTCATCTAAAATCGGACATGTTGGCTGCATATTCATATTGGCTGAAGAAACATACAATAAAGATCAAGTTTATTTGGGTTTTAAATTTACTATATTGTTGTTATAATGATCTTTAAAATGGATAGTAAATAGTAATTATATTGAATCATAATATATCAATGCCAACGGTAACATAAAAACTGTACAAACTCAACCAATTAAAGATGATGGTTTCAAGCAATGAATTAAGATTGAATAATAGAAAAACGTTAGCCACTAACGTTTACTATGCAGCCAACTCATAACAAATAGTTAAAAATAATAATAAATATAAAATATTGTGATTTTTATAAAAATATTCCAACACTTAACACTGTAGTTTACCAAATATTCTAAACTCTATAATTCTTTCTGGTTAAAATAAGCTTTAAAATTAAACTTTTACTTCCTACGTACAATAATACCAAAACGAACACCATCAAAAAGGCTTTTTCCCAATTAACATAGCCTTGATTATCATATACAAGTCAAAAGAAATCCACGACAAAGTCCATATTCATTTGAAGGACATTCAAGGCTTTATTAATTATATATAGCAACAAGAGTACTCCTTAATTAGGAAAGGAGTTTACAGATTGGATGACAATCTTCATAACATTATTAAAGAGTTGGAAAGGAAAATACTATATCATTGGTTCAATTGACCTTATTCATGTAAATACTCTTCTATTCCTCAAGTTGAGGAAATGTAACGGAACCCAACTGGCCTATAAATGAAAACAACACGGCTGATCGAAACATCGGTTCGAACGAACTGTATGGCCGATTGCAAGACTCCCACAGCAGGAAGCGTGGCGTTGCAGGTGGAGAGGGGTGTTACGACCACTAGATTGCAATCACTCAAGCGTATTGTTGTTGAGATAACAACTCGTGCAAAATCCACGGATAATGAAAATATTCCACTGCCATTGGTTGTATTACTAGCAACCACATTTCCAGCTCCACACTGCAGTCGTACTTGAGCATCTAGAAGTAAAAATAACAAAACAATGGTGAGATTGAAGTACCTTATTAGCTGAGACTAATGTGTGTAGTCATGGTGCATTGGACTAAGTGTAACAAATTCTGAGCAAACTTACTTAGGAAACCTGGGTTGGCAGTAACATTCGCACCTAAACTGCAAGGCACAAAAGACGGCTGAACTTGCAGCACAATGCCGAGGCCAATCGAGGGGTTGATGGATAACTGGGCTTTAGCTATTGGAAGTGCCAATGCAGCAACCATTACGGAAACAAAGAGAACTAATTTCAAGGCCATTTCTCAATCACAGTGTATTGCTCTATCGAAAGTCGAAACTGGCTTGCAGTAGAAATGCTGGCCATTCAACCATTTTATAGGATAAGTGTGGCCAAGATGCAGCCGATTTTTCTGACATAAATCACGAAGCTAGAGCTCTCTATGCAAGTCAAGAGAGATAATAACTCTCATGTTGTATGACATGAAGTTCACCTTCACCATGGATGCTGGCTTTGTGGGGTTACACCTACTAGCAGGCTGCAGCTTGATGTAGTTTGAGGCTTAATGCAATAAATTTAAGCGGGATTTCTTTCTTTGTTTCATATTTAAATTGGTAGTGTGTTCATCAGTTCATGTTCATGTTATGCACAAATTAATTACAAATTATATATATATATATATATATATATATATATATATATATATTATCACAACCTTCATAATAATAGTGAATCACTTGAAATTCTAAATTAACTAATATAACAAATATATTTATATATTGAGCCATTTAATGTAATTAATGACAAAATGTTATGTGGAAGTTTGTTAATATTATTTCATTATCTTTTATTATATATAATAAGTGAACAAAAATATATATTTTTTGTTGACGTGTTAGAATTTCATTAAAATCCTGTGCTATATTTATCAAAAAATTCTATTTGAGATTCAATTAACAAATTTTTGTCTATTTCATAAGTTTTTATATTAAAATTGATATTTTCTAGTAAACATTTATAATTAAAAAATATTTTCAAATAAAAACGAACTATCTAGAATATAAAATATTTTATCTCAAGAGCCATAACCTCGAGATCCACCCCAATGAATGGGTAGAAGAAGTGTGTTAATATCTCAATAAAATTGACTAATTATATTTGCTCCCGTATATTAAGGGCTTTACATTGTATTACCCACTAATTTATTAAAATGTAAAAATAAGAAAATAATAACAATAAAGTAATATCTGCCTCATTTTAATTAAAATTAAAATTTTAATTTTGATTTTAATTTTAATTTTAGTTTAATTTTAGTAGGAAAAAAAAGTACATAACGTTTTTTTTCTAGTTACAATTTGAGAAAATTTGCATGACTTTGTTTTATGAATACATTCTAAAAAATAAAAATTTACATGACTTCGTTTTATACATGCATTCTAAATACACATATATATATATATATATATATATATATATATATATATATATATATATATATATATTAGGGACAATGTTAGGCTACAAACTTAGTTGTAGCCAAAATGTGCAACTCCGACTAAAAAAATTAACATCGCTATATTTTTTGAAAATCTAATTATCGAATTGCTTATTCTTTATGTTCTTAACAAATATGTCAAATTTCATATCAATAATATGTTATTTACAATTTGATATATAAACTTATTTTTTAAGCATAATTTTATATTACAAAAACTTAAAACTTAAACATTTGATTGATGATATAACAATTGATTTTTGATTTTTTGGAAATTTTGCATACATGGAAGAGATAACAAAAAGTAAATGTTATTAAATAGTGAATTTGTCAAAATTCATATCCAATAAAATATATATATATATATATATATATATATATATTGGGTAAGTTATTGCCATTGACTACAACCAAGTTTGTTACCAAACTTTATCCAAATTTGAGCATGTATTTTATTAATAGTTGGATCATCGATATAAAAAATGTTGACAACAATTTAGGATCAAATATTTGAATCTAATCTAGAGACCAAGTGATGCCACGACCTTCCCAGCCCCTAAGATTTTTTTTTTTTTTTGAATGGGGTTTATAGTAAAAGTATGTAGTCTATACTTTGGAGACTTGTAAGTAGCTCCATCTCAAAAGTTAAATTGGTCCAAAGAGGCCCAAAAATTATAAATAGCCAACTTGCCCATATGCAGTGTTTCCATATTGAAGGTATCGACTCATCTAGGACCACCAGTACATCAAGGCCTCAACACTACCATCAATATGGGCTGGACAAATGCTCTGACTTCCGTTCCTCTAAGCCTACTCTCTCTTTGTGGAATTAATTTTATGAGAAGGAAGATTTTGAATTAATCATTATTAAGGATTTTTTTTTCTTGGATACAAAAGGCTAAAATTTTTGAGTTGGAAAATATGCCATTTTTTTCTATGCCTAATTTATTATATTTTTTTATAGTTAATTTACAATAATTTCAACTATTAGAATATGAATTTGGAAAAACTAAGAAAGTGAAAGCTAATTATATTTGTATGTTTTGTTGTTGATGTAGTTAAAAGAACGAGGAACAGATTATAATATAAAAATGATCTCTTTCTCTTTTTGTAGTTTTGGTGAGAAAAACATAATGTTGTGAGTTTTGATAGAGTCAAATTGAAAATACTATTCTTGAATCAATTTTTTTAGTTTTTGGATTTATCAAATTTATATCGAAGATTTCCAACAGTTACTATCTATTATGTTATCATATCATAATGAGATGAATAAAAAGAATTTTTTTTGAAAATGTGATGCTACAATTAGATCAATAATAAAATATTAGAAACAATTAAAAAAAGAACTACCAAAATATTTAAAATGTTAAAGAAATGGAGTTTATTATATATAAATGGTTGGGATAAGAGTAAAAGGAGTAATGAAAAATGGGAAAAGTTTAGTTCCAAACTTGTTTGGAGATACCTTTTTTAACTTATTATGTGACTATTTATAAGACTTTCTATGTGTATTATTTAAACAAGCCACATAATATATTAAAAGAGCATCTGACAAAAAACTACACACGAATGGTCTCTTTAACCGTCATATAATAAGTTAGAGCAAAATAGCTCCAAATTAACATTTTTGGAGCCAAACATCTTCCATAAAAAAATTTATGTGAAAAATAAAATGGAAGAGAGAATTGTTGGAAGAATATTGCTTGGGTCCAAAAGAAGAGGGGGATAATAAGAGTGAAAATGTGGAGAGGAAGAGTTTTAAAAATGTAATTGGAAGAATATAAGAAGTCATGAATGAATGAGTTGAAGTAGGCCTTAAGGGAATGGATTTGAAAAATAAAATATTACCCAAAAAAAAAAAAAAAGTTGCTAGTGGATTAGAGGAGATTCCTTCAGATCGATTTGTTTGAAAATATTTAGTGATATTTTTTTCTTTTCTTTTTTTAATCTTT